>OU452304.1:32871071-35271071 GCA_911728475.2 Pterostichus madidus | reverse complement strand
CAATACGATTTCCGTTCATCATAGTCTTAAAAATTTCGTGAACGAAAGTGAACTAATGAACGAGAACGAATGAACTAGTTCACTCAAATGAACTAGAATTCCCATCTCTAGTGTGGTTAGCTTCACGGCATTCGAATCGGAAGATTCCGAGTTCGAATCCCACGTAAGCTAAACATATAAGAACTACTACACTGCGGACCCTATACAGTAATTTGGGATTAAGGTCCTGTTCTGTAGAAAAACATAAATAAATAAAGAAAAAAAATCTGGTGTTGTCACCATTCGAATTTCTTATACACAGCATATAAAAACGCTGAATTGAACACTTATGACTTGCTCCTTGCGTTTGGCAATTATTATTTGACATATAAATGTTAAACATGTTTATGTTTTTTGCTTCTATTGCTACTATGATTATTGGAATATATTATTAAATATATAAATTAGTTTTTCTCAAAATTAGACGTATATACAGGAAAATTGCAAATAACATTTTATGTTCCAAATATTTTTTGAAACATCTTTTATATGAACGTAACTGATTACATTTTTGAAACAAATGGAATTTATTGTTTTGTGTGTCCAGTAAACATCCTCTTTCGGTTTTTCAATTTGATTCAAAATCAACTCAGCTCTTCGTATTTTCATGAAACGTTTGGAGCCCCTCCAAACGTTTCATGAAAATACACAGGGGTAATTTTAATATTGTGAAAATTGTTGAGGACTGATTATTTGATGAATTTAATGAGTGAATGTTTTGCGAATGATTTTAGGGTTCGTGCTACCCCATTTGATGGGGTATAGCGTGATGTAATGTATGTTTGTGTGTATGTAAAATTGTTTGTCGACTGGGGCAATCGAATCGAGGTTCTCAGGATCCACAGGCCAACTCGATACCACTAAGCTACCAGCTCATATAAATAAATAAATATGTAATTTGTGAAATATACTAGTAATATATTAATATTATTTATTGAATGAATTAGATGCAGTAATTTATGTTGCATATTCATTTCCTCAAAATTAATTCAATCAATCAGACCTCATTTGAAAACCAAATCACCAACTAAAAATTAAACCTAATAAACATAAAAACCCGTGTTAAAATTCAATTAACTAAACAAAATTATAAAATCAGTATGTTGATTAAAATATCATACCGGAACGAGTCAGGTATACCAACACTCAAATAAAAAACAACGCTAAGAAGTCGACAATGACGAATTTGACACAAGTAAAAAAACAAAGAAGAAACTGTCGGTTCACGGCCCTCTCGGATTTCGTTTCGGATTCGAACCCTTTAAGCAACGATAGTAAACCTCCCGTGGCGATAGCAGTGCGAGACAAGCCGATCTGACGGCCGGACGCGGACTGAGACCTGGTACTGAAACTGACCGTTGGGAGATAGAACTATGTTTTTCAAAACAAATGTTACCAATTAGAAAGCGAAGTGTAGTCTTGATCATGGGCGTCCGTCAACGGAACACAGTAGGGGATATTGCTACTTTTTAAAAGTTTATTTATTTGCTGCTTGTTGTGACGTAAGACACACGTACAGTCTCTGCCACAATTTCTGACATTTAATCAAACATTCTGTACTGTAATTGGGATTAAGTTCCTGTTGTACAGAGCAACAAATAAAAATAGGAACTGAACTACTTAGACATAGTTGCGGTCAACGAGATTTAACCCGCGAACTCTTACACGACAAAACGCAGTAAAATAATATTTTATTTGTCGCGAAATCCCTTTTTATAGTTGGGTTACTGTAACAAAGTGAAATAATTCAGAATTTGGTTTTGTTTATAATTATGAATGTTCACTATTATGGGGTAATGGCTCAATGGTATCGACTCGGCCTGTGGTTCCTGAGATCTCTGGTTCGATCCCCACAGCCGACAAACATTTTCATCAAATTAAAATTACCCTTTTCACTAACATCTTTGGGGGCCGTGATTTAACGGCTGGTAACCGCACTTCACGCGCATAAATAGATCACTGACTTTTGTCGAAACAAGTTGTCTGTCGTTTGAATGTACAAGATGTAGTCTTGCCATGTAATTTATTAACTTTAAGTTATACTTTTTGTTCGTACGTTGTTGTTGTTTGCCATTGTCGGTCAATTTGTTTAACTTTAAATTTTACAGTAGCGTATTTTAATAAGCCAAAAAATCATACGTTGAGGTAATAATGGACAAAAGGCTTAAAGTTGTAGTTATTTTATTGAAGATGTGAAAACAAAGTTTCAGCCAAGGTTATGGCCTTCAGATCACACGTTAAAATAAACGAATAACAACAAATTAAAAAAAGTTACGAAATTAATTATTCAGGGCAAACATATATCAAAATGAAAAAATAAGGTATGAATCTAAATTTAGCAACAAACATGAATCTAAATTATATGTTTGTTGCTAAGTTTAGATTCATACCTTATTTTTTCATTTTGATATATGTTTGCCCTGAATAATTAATTTCGTAACTTTTTTTAATTTGTTGTTATTCGTTTATTTTAACGTTTGACCTGAAGATGGCCATAACTTTGGCTGAAACGTTGTCTTCACATCTTTAATAAAATAACTACCACTTTAAGCCTTTTGTCCATTATTACCTCAACATTTAAATTTTACCATTTGTCATTTTTATGCGTTTCATTCTCATGTTTTAAATTTAATTTTAAACAAAATTTATCCACTTATTTCGTTTTTGTATTACTTAGCGTTATTTAAGTTTTACATTGGCTAGTTGGTAGAATTGTAATAGCGTGATTGATTCACTCTGGGGCGTTACATTACTAATACTTATTTATTCAAATAGCTATAAAATATCAGAAATTTGAACACAATTTAAAATCTAAACTTTCTTTGTATTCCTCTCGGTCAATATTCTTTTAATTAATTTACATATTTTATTCTGTACATTAGAAACATACATAGTAGATACATCTTTCCTCTTTCGAACGCACACAACTTCATGCAATCAGGTGACAGTTTAAAAGTTTATGCGCATTTTAATGACAGTAGTTTTTGTGTTTATGTTGTAAAAATACAATGGAACAACGAGCAAATATTAAATTTTGTGTTAAACTTGGAAAAAAATTTGCTGAGACATACGAATTGATGAAAACAGTTTATGGTGATGATTATTTATCTCGTTCACAAGTTTATAAGTAGTTTGCAAAATTTAAAAATGGTCGTAAAGATTTAAATGATGATGAAAGATCTGGACGTCAAAAAGCCGGAAATCGTTCTGAATTAGTCGAAAAAGTGCGTGAAATCATTGCTGTCGATGCGAATTTTACTGTTAGAATGTTGGGTGAAGAATTAAGTACGAGAAAAAATACTATTTGAAGAATTCTAACTGAAGATTTGGATAAAAGAAAGGTTTGTTCACGTTTTGTTCCAAATGAAGACCAAAAAGTCGTTCGTGTAAGTCAACGAATTTTTGATGAAAAAACATATTTGTGTCATCGACCACCCTCTGAATTCGCCTGATCTATCACCATGTGACTATTATCTTTTCTCAAAACTGAAAATTGTCATGAAAGGAGCGTTTTATGATGATATTCCAGCCATTCAAGCAGCCGTGACACAGGTGTTAAAGAACGTTCCTTTAGATGGCATAAAAAAATCTATGCATGCTCTAGGTAATCGTTCTAAAAAGTGTATTGATTCAAGTGGAACCTATTTTGAATAAATATTAAGTTTCAAACATAATACAATGCGTGTTTTATTCTATATCTAAAGAGTTTCGTTATTTTTGAGACATACAGTAATCTCAATTAAAGTATAGACTTCCGATTTGTCGAATCGTAGAATGGTAGTTCATATATTTTTAGTTTGAGTGGGAATCGAACTCGGGATCTTCGCATTCGAATGCCTTAACATAATAGTGCCTCTAATTACTTAAATTATTTTTTGGTTGATTACATTTTTAATAAATAAGCAATCTAAGAATTATCACAACATTAAAATTATCTCCGTGGTTCTCCCTCTACTAACATCTTTGGGGGCCGTGATCTGACGACTGGTAACCGCACTTCAAAAATGTATCACTTACCGAAATCTGCTGCGACAAAGTGTCACACCTAGTAATGAGAGAAGGCGTCATGATATATTTATATATTTATTTAATATAGATGTAATAATTTTCGTACCAGCACGAAAATGTGTACCTACTTCAGGTGAAATGCAAATAAATTTGTGAATATTTTAAAAATTCTCTTTGGTCCGAGATCAATACATCAGTATGTGCTAATTATTTTTATTTCTGAAGCATTGAAACATTCTGTATAATGTTTCCATGGTAATATTGGTATGTTTCAAAGGCTCTTCATAATTAAACTCATGGCCGGTTTCACCAACAAAAGTTAAATTTTAAACGTTGATTAAATAAATAAAAGCAAATCAAAATTACAAGTCAAATTGAATCATTGACATTGCTGTCATACATTCGATTAGCTTTTATTTATTTAAACCATGTTTAAAATTTAATTTTTGTTGATGAAACCGGCCATCAATAAATTTGTTTGAATTTCCGATGTACTTGTTCTGTGAGTTTTAATTCTTATATTCAACACTTACTTAAAATGTATAAATCTATGAATCTCCAGAACAAATGATAATAATAAGCTCGCAGTGTTTTCTCCAAAATGTAGTACAGTAAAACTCATTCTCATTCTCATCGTTCGCTCTTCTTTCTTCTCTGTGTTCACATACTCGCCACTGCAGTAGTCGTTGCCCAAACGGGGGTCAACGGGGCACCCGTGACCCCGCTGGCCTCGGCAGAACCGACGCCAGGAGAGCAGAGAGCAGAGAGTAGAGTTGCTCGCCTCGCCCAAACACCGAGAGCGGGATCTGACATTCATGTATACACGCGATGTACAAATCATATTCGGTTATTGAATCTGTGCGTATTGGTATGTCTCAAATTCTTTGCTATGTATTGGAATTTGGAGATGTAATTAATGTTGGGTAATGTTAATTAAGAATGGATTTTGTTGAGCAAGTTTATTGGTACTAGTTTTATTTAGCCAAACACGTATTTATCGATAGATTAATTGTATTTTTTTTTTAAATCTGGTTTGGGCACAACACGACTTCCTTATGCACAGCATATTTAATATTTAGAATATATGAATGTTATATAGTATTATTAAACATGTAATTTAGTTTTTCAGTAATTCAGCATTTATCTGTTTGAAACATATCAAATATCAAATTTGTTTACGTATAATTTTTTGTAATATTGACTACTGTGTGTCTAACTGATGTTCGTTTTTCGAGCTTAACCCTTGGTATCTCAAGAACCATGAGGTACGAAGTCGGTTAAATTGAGGCAAAGTTGCCAAATTAGTTGACCATTTTAATGATGTATTTGTTTTTCCGAAAAAAAAAAAATAACTAGATAAAGCGAAAATTAAGATTTATGTTTTTTGTTTCTAATGCTACTATGATTATTGAAATTTATTATTAAATATAAAAATTAGTTTTTCTCACAATTAGACGCATATACAGGAAAATTGCAAATAACATTTTATGTTACAAATATTTTTGCTAACATCTTTTATTTGAAACTTTTTTTCGTAACTGATTCCATTTTTGAAATAAATGGAATTTATTGTTTTGTGTGTCGAGTAAACTTCCTCTTCCGGTTTTTCAATTTCCTTCAAAATCAACTGAGCTCTTCGTATTTTCATGAAACTTATAATTACCAAGTTTCGTTAACAAATCTTATCTCGTTCATGAGATATTGCACACTCGGACACACATCCATTCATCCATCCACACACACAGACATCATTGAGAAAATGATCAAAACGGATTCAGTGGACCTCAAAACACGTATTTTCGCGAAAATCTCGTCAACGATTTTTTCACGATTCCAATACTTCCTTATACTGTGTATAAGAAAGTAAAAAGGATAAGAAAAATTGAAAATTTTAAATATTGCAGATTTTTTTTTATTTAGTACGTCTGGAAGGACGCTATAATTACAACTAATTCAAATACAACTATCTAGCAATGTATTTCTAATAAAGTTCTTCGCTAAGTGTTGGATGAACTCTCTTTGGCGCACTCCATATTAAGGTGTCAGTTCGAACCTATGTTAGATGTGTACACTAATTTATATTAACTCAAATATTTTTTGTCGTTTTAGTCTTCTAAATAGGCCACTGTTATCGAGTAATTGTAGTACTTCGACGTTTTGATATTCATAGAGTCTTTCTTCGTGTTTGCAGGCAAATCGTTTAATCTCATCTTTGACCAGAGGCATCTTCAAGTCTCGATGGATGTATTGCAGATGATCCACGAAAACTGTTTTCCATTACCATTGCATCTCTAATTACTTTATAGGAAAAAGTTACAAATAGAAGTTGTAGAGATTGAAATTTTGTATCTAAGTCAATTAATATCATTAATTTTTATGAGAAATGAGAAAAATATACATTATATTCTCTCTTACCAATAATATCTAAAATTCAATTCATTCCACTTATTTCATTTACAAAATTAATTTAAAAAATGATCGAAAATGAATATTATCTACACAAAAATGACCGGTTTCGCCAACAAAAGTTAAATTTTCATCGTTGTTTAAATAAATAAAAGCAAATCAAAATTTCATGTCAAATTAAATAATTGACATTGCTGTCATATATTCGATTTACTTTTATATATTTAAACAACGATTAAAATTGAACATTTGTTGGTGAAACCAAGCATTAGTCATAAAACTGGAACAAATGCAAATAAATGTAAAATAAATAAATAAATATATCATCACGCCTTCTACCCATTACTGGGTGTGGCACTCTGCTAAAGCAGATCTCGGTAAGTGATATATTTTGCGCGTGAAGTGCGGTTACCAGTCGTCAAATCACGGCCCCCAAACATGTTAGTGGTGGAGGAGCCACAGGGATAGCTTTTTCAAATTATGAAAATTTGTCGCCTGTGGGAATCGAACCAGGAACCTCTGGATCCACAGGCCGACTTCATATCACTGTGCTAGCCATCCTATTTAATTGTCATATATTTGTTGTAAACTTGATTTTAACAGTAACTATACTGTATCCGTTTTAACTATAAAACGTAGGGTGAGATACGGCCTACGATTCCAGCTCTCTGATTGGGTTAAGCGTGAACCGAATTTACACAGCTAAATAATTGACGCGGAATTACAATCAGCTGATAGCAGCCCTACGCAACTTCGTATATAAGCGCAGCTAGAAAACGTCCAGCTTTATGTCACTTGCGCGCATGACTTTGAAAGAGAGAGATAGCTTAAAGAGGCTGGAATTTACTCAACGCCATATGAACGCAGGTTACTTTTTTCAATCATTTGTGTTGTTTGGTGATAAATAGTTATAAATAATTAGTTTGCAATGGGTCGTAAGTGTTTTGTGCCCAATTGTACCAGCGGGTATGATTCAAATCATGACAAAATATCTTTGTTTCGTGTTCCAAAAGAGCAGTTGGAAATTTGGAAAAAAGTAGTAATATGAGCAGATATATATATATATTATATTGCTTGTAAACAAAGAAAATGTATGTCACATAAAAGAAGTGGAATTAACAAATGTTAGAAGTCGTGGTTTCTTAATCCACCCAAATATAAACATATTTAGATTATGCAAATATATTCAAGATAAATTAATTTTATATATAGATAACCCTCGTGTATATGAAGAAACAGTGTATTCTGTAATTGAAAATTATGCATTCTCTTTCTCTTGCAGAGATCACAAGAAAGAAATAATATCTGTTTTTTCCATGAATTTATTTTAATGCGCTTGAAGCAATATTTTAAACAGAATCAAAATAATATCAAATCTCAGTGTAAGGAAGATCTAAAAATCTAAATTAAGAAAGAATTGAAATATTCAGTTCGATCTGTTTTTATTATTATAAAATTATAAAATATATTGTATAAGTACAAAAATATTAATTAAGAAAAAATTGAAATATTCGGTTCTATCTATTTTCTTTATTATTTTTTAAATAAAATGTCTTATTTACATTATATAAATTTTACCATTTTGTATTTTAAAATTAAAATATTTATGCCAATTTTACACTTGTGTAGTTAAATAGCAAAAATGTACTACTAGAAAAATGTGTTTATATATGCTTTTACGTATTTATATATGTCAAGCTAAACTTGATATAATTAAAGAAAAGTGTGTCTTTAATTTTAAATAATTGCAAATAACATTTTTTAAAGTAATTAGTTCTAAAAGTAAAGAAAACATGAATAGACTCGTAAGCACCCATGCATTCGCCAGACTCTTTTTCCTGTCGCACTCACTTTTTTGTCGCTCTCTTTCTACAACATTTCTGCGGATGCTTTACCCGCAAGACTCGCCTGTCCTTCAATATAATAGTTCGTGGCTGATAGCAAGCGTTATAATTTACAAATTAAAATTTTGACATCTTGTTTGTTTTATATTAATATTTTTGAACGCAATACATTAATAACCTGGAAATAAGTAAGATTTTTTTCTGTAATTTTTACTTTCCTATACACAGTATAAGGAAGTATTGGAATCGTGAAAAAAATCGTTGACGAGATTTTGGCGGAAATACGTGTTTTGAGGTCCACTGAATCCGTTTTGATCATTTTCTCAATGATGTCTGTGTGTGTGTGTGTGTGGATGTGTATGTGTGTGTGTGTGTGGATGGATGGATGGATGGATGTGTGTCCGAGTGTGCAATATCTCATGAACGAGATAAGATTTGTTAACGAAACTTGGTAATTATAAGTTTCATGAAAATACGAAGAGCTGAGTTGAGTTTGAATGAAATTGAAAAAGAGGAAGTTTATTAGACACACAAAACAATAAATTTGATTTATTTCAAAAATGGAATCAGTTACGAAAAAAAGTTTCAAATAACAGATGTTGGCAAAAATATTTGGAACATAAAATGTTATTTGTAATTTTTATGTGTATGCGTCTAATTTTGAGAAAAGCTAATTTTTATATTTAATAATATATTTCAATAATCACAGTAGCAATAGAAACAAAAAAACATAGATTTTAATTTTCGCTTTATCTAGTTATCTATGTATTTTTTCGGAAAAACAAATACATCATTAAAATGGTCAATTAATTTGGCAACTTCACCTCAATTTATTCGACTTCGTATCTCACGGTTCTTGAGATACCAAGGATTAGGCTCGAAAAAAGGACGTCCTGTATATGCGCCTCATCAGTAAAGTTAGACATAAAGTAGTCAGCATTACTAAAAAGTTGTACGTAAACAAATTTGATATTTTATATGTTTCAAACAGATAAATGCTGAATTACTGAAAAACTAAATTATATGTTTAATTATTATATATTCTGAATATTCAATATGCTGTGTATATAATGTCGTGTGGTGACCACACCAGATTTTTATAACTGTAGTAGTATAATTAATGAAATAACGATAATAATTGTTTATACAATTTACTTGTCAATTTTTATCTTTTATCCCCATATTTTTTTAACAGTTTACCTGCATTATTATGGATAAAAATACATAAAATACACAAAACAATGTATATGTAGGTACAAAACAAAATTACAAAAATATGTCTTCTAATAAATAAAAAATTATTAATTACAAATAAATTTTAGAAATTCAGGAATGAAGGCAAAATTTTATTTCCGTATTTAATAATAAAGGCCGCGCTCGAAGCACTATCTAACTTATATTTAAAACGGATGAGTATAAATAAGTAAAATGTGGTATCTAGACCAGTAAAAACCTTTTAGACGCAAAGGATAACAAATAATTTCGATGTTTAGTCGAGTATCACAATAAAAGAAAATTAAAATATATTTAATAAATTCTTTATATTTTTAATTATATTATACAAATAAAAATATTACAATTAAAAAACAAAAACATATACCTAATAAAAGTGGTTTACGTAAGCATTTTCCAAATACAATAACTATAAAAATTTATGATTTATTTTAAGATAAATCCGTGAGAATGCTGGATTTGAATAATATATCGTAAGTATAATGGAAGAAGAATCCTACAAGGTTTTGTAAAAAATTTGAACCAGTCGCGGATTATATTTCAGTTATCTACATTAATTTATAGCCGAGGTTTATATTATATTCTTTTATGAAATCGCAGAATTATAATAAATTTAATATGTATATAATAAGTATTTAGATCAGAAGCGGATTTAAAATATTTCGGACCCTAGGCAAAATATTTATTTTGGGCCCTTTATATATATATACAGCGTGGTATCGCCACTCTCGAACATAGGGATTTAACATGTACAATCATAATTTTGTAATTTTTGCTTCCCTAATTATTTTAATAAAGAAAGCTTCAATAGAAGTTTTAGGACATAAAATTCTGCATTTAGTCCAATAAACAAAATTAATTTTACATACTTCTTAACGGCATAAATTAGATCTGAAAATAACGAAATTGGCGACTGCCATGAAATTGATAAAAAATGTACAAATGTTTAACGTTTTATGTGTCAAAATAAATAACATAATAAATAAAGAAATCACTAAGCAACGTTGCGCGCGGGTAGTATTTGGATGGGTGACCGTCCAGAGAAAACTCGCGTTGCTGTTGACAATAACAACTAAAACGCAGATCAGGGCGTAATGGCGGCATATGACCTGAGTAGTTGGTCCGCCAAAGAAGCCAGAAAAAAAAAAATCATTTTTACAGATTAAACGTCAAAAAATTGTTTAATTTTGCTATAATTCCATGGCTATCGATAGTTTTGAGGCTATTTTCGTTATTTTCAGATCTAATTTGTGCCGTTAAGAAGCAAGCAAAATTAATTTTCTTTATTGGATTAGATGCAGAATTTTATGCACTAAAATTTTTATTTGAAGCTGTCTTGCTTAAAATATTTAGGGACGAAAATTATGATTTTACATATTAAATATCCATGTTCGAGAGTCGCGCTCACCACCCTGTATATATATATATATATATATATATATATATATATATATATATATATATATATATATATATATATATATATATATATATATATATGAAATTACATATTTCTATTATTTAAACTAAAAGTTTGAATCCGGGCCCTAAAATTTTTGGGTCCTAGACTATTGCCTCTTTAGCCTAGGCCAAAATTCGCCTATGATTTAGATTAGTAACACTAATTCGACAATATACGTTCGTGATCAGTAGATCTAAGCTAAAGTAATACTTTTCGTTATGATGTTGCGGAGCTAAAGTAGCGATTTAAAAAATAAAACTGATTTTTTTATGTTGTTCGCTTATGGCCCAGTTGTCGTGGAATGTCCTCTATATTACTGTATTTTACCAAATATTTAGGTATAGCGCTCTGTTATCAAAGATCTCGCTAAATAAATTTTACATAAAATGTAATCGTGAAATCCATGCCCTCTAAAGATGTTAATAAAAGAGAAGAATGATAGATGGAAGTTTGTCGAAGTCTAGCCTTCTCGCTACGTCGCCCTTTACACTTTCAACACTTAAACTTGCAAATTCAAAGAGGATTAAATCTGGTTAATTAACTCAACTTTATTAAGGATTGAAATTTCTGGCATTAGAAATATTTACAAAATAAAATAAGGCTGTTCATAAACTTAGAGATATCCACCTCCTAATAAACTAGCTAATAGTTGTTAGCAAAATAAATTATTTATTGGGAAGATATTTATTTTTTAGATATCCAGTTCAATATATTTGTCTTCTTGTTCTTAGGTACCTTATAAATAAATAAACCAAAATTGCACCACTGTTCATCTTTTAGAGAGAGAGAAAGTTATGAAACTAATTAATTAGAAAGAAATACAAAATTTGTTTATGACGTTTGCTAAATATATCATTGTAATTTTGTTTATACCTCCTTGATTTTGATATAACTGTCAAAATGGCAGGAAAACGTGCAAGATCTGTAATTTTTTCTATAAATGAAGTCAGATTATTAGTTGAAGAAGCTATCTAATATAAAAATATAATAGAAAATAAACAACCAGGTGCAGTTAATTAGAAGCAAAGAAGCGAAAAGTGAGAAAAAATAGCGGCAATATTTAATGCACGTTCTTGTACAATTCATCGTGATTCAAAAATCATGCGTCTGAAATATGATTGTGTTAAACGCTATATTAAAAAATCTGGTGTGGCACCACACGACTTTCTTATACACAGCATATTTAAGAACCGTGAGATACGAAGTCGATTAAATTGAGGCAAAGTTGTCAAATTAGTTGACCATTTTAATAATGTATTTGTTTTCCGAAAAAAGACACAAATAACTAGATAAAGCGAAAATTAAAATTTATGTTTTTTGTTTCTATTGCTTCTATGATTATTGAAATATATTATTAAATATAAAAATTAGTTTTTCTCAAAATTAGACGCATATACAAGAAAATTGTAAATAACATTTTATGTTTCAAATATTTGAAACTTTTTTTCGTACCTGTTCCGTTTTTGAAATAAATGGAATTTATTGTTTTGTGTGTCCAGTAAACTTCCTCTTCCGGTTTTTCAATTTCATTCAAAATCAACTCAGCTCTTCGTATTTTCATGAAACTAATAATTACCAAGTTTCGTTAACAAATCTTATCTCGTTCATGAGATATTGCACACTCGGACACACATCCACACACACACATACACACACACACACCCACACACACACCCACACACACACACCCACACACACACACACACACACACACACACACACACACAGACATCATTGAGAAAATAGTCAAAACGGATTCAGTGGACCTCAAAACACGTATTTCCGCGAAAATCTCGACAACGATTTTTTTTACGATTACAATACTTCCTTATACTGTGTATAAGAAAGTAAAATAAGGATTCTATGAATAAGTTGGAAATATCTGTATCTTTTCACTTTCGAAATCTATTAAAAAAGTAGGTATCATACCATTTATCAAAATTGTCAATTTTATTTCCAACATGTAACATTGTGAGGGTGTCTAACATTAATTATTTCCAAATTCTTCGATTCATAAAATAAATAAATATATCATCACGCCTTTTATCTATTACTGGGCGTAGCCCTCTGCCGTAGCAAATCTCGGTAAGTGATATATTTATGCAAATGTAGTGGGGGTTTTAGCCATCTAAAAACACGGCCCACAAAGATGATAGTTGTGAAAGAGCCATAGGGGTAATTTTAATGTGGTGAAAATTGTTTGTTGGCTGTGGGGATCGAATCGAGATTCTCAAATTCAGAAGCCAACTGAGCCACCTACTCCATTTCATATCTCTCTATAATTTCATCGAATTCATCAAAATTTATCTAAAATATCAATAAATAAAATAAATAAATAAATATATCATCACGCCTTCTACCCATTACTGGGTGTGGCACTCTGCTAAAGCAGATCTCGGTAAGTGATATATTTTGCGCGTGAAGTGCGGTTACCAGTCGTCAAATCACGGCCCCCAAACATGTTAGTGGCGGAGGAGCCACAGGGATAGCTTTTTCAAATTATGAAAATTTGTCGCCTGTGGGAATCGAACCAGGGACCTCAGGATCCACAGGCCGACTTCATACCACTGTGCTAGCCATCCCGTAATATCAATGATAATCCTATATAAATATATTATTTCCAGGCATATCTTTTTAATAAGAAATTGATACAGTATTAAAAAATATATTTTTATTTTATGTATAAAATTGAATCTTTTGTTTTTTATTAGGAAGCTTGAGTAGCTAATAAAATATGTAGCTAATAAGTGTATTTATTGGGTAAATAGAATTTATAAGACAGTGGATATCTACAAAAAATATTTATTAGCTAAATAAATTTATTAGGAGGTGAATATAGCGGCCCTTAGAGTTATAGTTCATGTTTTATATGTCATATTTGGTTGTATTTCTTCCGTTTTATCACTTGATGCCATAATTATCATTTATTTTTGTGAAACAAAAATGGAGTTAAAATTGGAGCTACAAATGGTATTAGCGACACATCTATTTTATGAATTTGCCCGCATATCGTTTGAAATTACGTTCCGTGTTAGCTGTTATTGTTTTCAAACGATGTCAAAAAATATGTTCTCCTAAAAGGGTGGGTTCATGTAATTGTTTATTTTCATAGTTTTATTAATTAAGGTCTAATCAACAGCGTAGGCAAATCTGGAACAACTCAATATGATTGTTTCGACGCATTAGAATTATTTTACTTTATTTCGCATGACTTTTCTGTACTTTTGTTTAACACAAAGTATAAAAGTAATTATAAGTTACACAATGTACTTGTAGCTGAATGTAAAATGAATATTACAATTTTAATTTTATATCCGTTAAGACGTTACGTATATTAAAGTTATTACATAGCTTGGTTGTATAAAAACCGGGGTAGTACTAATAAACCTGGTTAGTTTTTCAACCAAGTCTATACATCGTATTCGCCTCGGTTGAGTGTATCAAGAACCGAGTCATACTCTTGTTAGTAAACACTATTAATAGAATCGCTTATTGCTATTAGTTATCCGATATTAAACTCAGCAAATTACCCGTTTATAGGTAATCTCGTTATACACATTGATTATTCATTGATTGAAAATGTTATAATAATATTGTTATTTTGTTATCGTGTATGTAGGTTGCTGATACCAGTGGTTGTTCTTATTATTATTAATTCGTCGTTATTAATACTTGTAATTTTAATAATCTAATATTGTTTTTCTTATCATTTTAATATCTTTATTATACTTTCTTACCTGTAAAGGCATAAATATATAATCGAATAGGTAGGTATCTAGTTCAGATGTTGGAAGGAGCCCGTTTTTAATATGTTCATTTATTTCATGAGTTCACTATTAAACAATAAGAAATTAATTTATATAATGAGGTGTGACTATTAAATAACGAGACTGACGCTGTTTTAACATTTTATTTTGATTCCATACCTACGGGGGAATCAAAAGGAATTGTTATAGTTGGTAATACAATTCCAGAGATCTTTTTATTCCACAGTTGGCACAACGTCAGATAAAGGCGGAAATGCTATTTGATATTTCTAATAAATACAAATAGGTTATGTCAGGAGTCCGACAGCTAATAGAATTTTGACTTTTTAAGTAATAGAAATACTTTAGAAATAAATGTAATAATAAATGTACTCAAATTTAAATTTTAAATATCACTGTCAACAACAGGAAATGAATTTATGTATCAGGCTTACCAATTTCAAGTAGTTTTTTTTGTTGCCAACTGTAACAATTCCTTTTAATCACTCTGTATTTACTTATTATCATCTTCAATATACACCCCTCCTCTATTCCTACAACGCTCCATGCGAATCTTCCGTTGTTCGAAACAGTGCTGGAAGTCTTCTTCTGTCAGCTTCTTCAGGACGCGTGCCGCTTTCTCTTTCACAGCTCAAATCTTGTTCCTTTTAAAGGCAGATTTCACCTTAAGAAACAGAAATAGTCACACGGTGCAAGATCCGGCGAATAAGACGGATGGTCGAATACTGGGATGCTGTACTTGGCTAAACACCTCTTAATAGACATTGCGGAATGAGCTGGCGCATGTCTTGATGGAGAACCCATGACTTGTCCCTCCGCAATTCGGGTACCTTTTTCAATAAATTATAAATTTCAGTAGCATTTTTGCCTAGTTTCATATGATATTTCACAATAATTCGTTGCTCTAATATTGCACTTACAAATTTTTCGGCGAAACAAACAACTCTAATGAGAACGAATGCTACGGCTATACGGATTTATTTACAGAAACGAAAAGAACTGCATTCGAAAGAGAAAGCTTCACGCTAAAAAGCTGATGGTCGTTGGCGTTTGGCGCATGCGAACTTCTTCTGTAGCAGCGTCAGTCTCCTTATTTAATAGCCACACCTCGTATTTTTCTCACGATAGAGACTCCGCTATAATTTTAAAGAAACTTTCATGACTTCTTCTTCGTTCTAAAAAGTTTCTCATAAAACTTTCCCCGTGTACACGCGACATAAAGTTTGAAGTTTACAAATTATACAGGGAATCTACAGCTCGTAGTGGAATTCGAAGAACTTATATGCAGTTGTAATTTTGGTTAAATAAATTGAAGTCAGATCAGCAAAGTTTGAAGTTACGAACTCTCATTTGAAACCGACAGCACTAATTATTCAACTAAAAATTATTGTTTTGAAAATTGATTTTAGAACTGACATTAATTCAAAATTTGTGTGAAAATATATTGTTTCTTGCTGAATTTGGAAAATAAAATAAATAAATAAATATATCATCAAGCCATTACTGGGTGTGGCACTCTGCCGAAGCAGATCTCGGTAAGTGATATATTTTGCGCATGAAGTGCGGTTACCAGCCGTAAAATCACGGCCCCCAAATATGTTAGTGGTGGGGGAGCCACAAGGGAAGTTTTAAAATGGTGAAAATTGTTTGTCGCCTGTGGGAATCGAACAAGGGTTCTCAGGATCCACAGGCCGACTTCATACCACTGTGCTAGGCTGTCCCATAAATTTGAATTACCCATATTTAAAAACGAATTGTTGGAATAACAACGAGTTATCCGAAACGCAATATAATCATATCTAACTTATCTTATAGTATTCGTCGTTCTCAAAAACTCAATTATGTGCCAAATAAAAAAAAGCTTCCTGGTACACAGAGTGTTTTTATACTTCGGGAATACACATTTATCTCAAAATTTTCAATATTATGGCTGCTTTCACTTAGGTAAACATTTTTAGTACCACTAGTATAATAGTTATTTATGGTAATATATAAATAATTTAATGTAGTGGTAGCCAATGCCACTAAAAATGTATACTTCAAGAACCATGTTCATGTTTTTGCGAGTTTTGGATTTTTATGACATTTCAAAATGTTAACGTAATTTTATGTAGTTTGAGATTATTATGAAAAGAAATTATAAAATACCTGATATGTAACACATTAGTCGTAGATAAAGTATAATATACAGCGTGTTTCACATATGTGTTCTCTATTAAATTTTTTTATAAATCAGACAATTTTTAATCAATTTTGATTCTGTTTCTTTTAACTGCGAGAGCCTCCATTAGACTTTATGTCACAAGGTTTTATTGATGTTCGACAAAACGATTACATATTGTACATTTCAATGTGTTCACCATCATTTTCAAGCAATACTCAAGCACAGTTATTTTGTCAAAAGCATGCATAATTCGTTCTTTCAATTCCGGAATATCTTTTGAGGCTGTGGTGTAAACTTTTGACTTGATGAAACCCCAAAGAAACACGTCACATGGTGATAAATCTAGAGAACGAGGTGGCCAGGGCATGTTTAAAGACCCACAACCCATTAACGATCTGAGAATTTTTCACTTAACCAATCGCGTACATTTCTAGCCCAGTGTAGCGGTGTTCCATCTATGCTACACAAAACTGAATTTTTAAAATTTTGACTAGTGAAAACAGACCTCCTCCAGTTGAAATTATTTAAATTTCGCGTACTGTAATGATTACGGATAAAACTCAGTGAAATATAATTCAAATGGATGTATTATCAGATAAAATTTCATCAAGATTAATCTAAAATTGACTGATTTATTAAAAAATTAAATAGGGAACACTTATGTGAAACACAGTGTATAACTCGCTTTCCTCCGATGTTTACAATGCTCGCTCGCTTTGCTCGCTCGTGTTGTAAAGTTACACGTTTTGAATAATAGCATCTATTATAGGGTCGTTGTATAATATAATATACTATAATGTAAATTACGATATACAAAAAAAATCAGTGCACCCATTACTATTAAAATAATTCGTAGAAGTTAGTAGTTGGATGATTAATTGCGAGTCTAATGCTGTCCTCTGTTTATCAGGCCGAGAATTTTTCAAATCTCCTTTATATCAACATATTTTCAAATGATTTGTCAAAATAAATAGATCGTTCAAAGGTAACATAATATAAATATTAGGAGCGCTAAAAGCAGCAAATTATTTTTTGGATCTGAATTTGATCTGAATCTTTTTTGCTCATTATTTCATTCTTGTTACTATCAACCATCACTTCATCCAATATGCATTTACTTGGCTCGCTTTATACATTCTACGTATACGAACCTCGAAGATCTCATTCGTATTCATTTGGTTCAGGAAATGGCCGCAGTTAGGCCGTAGCGCTAGTGCTGCTAAATCAAAGCTGCGATCCGTTACAAAACAAGCAAGGAACACGCACGCACATTTGAATAACAAAGTGTTAGAGACACTAGCGTTTGTTTCCTGGACGCTGGAAGACGCAAAGAAGGCGATGGTAGTTTGTTTGATGGGTACATGGTAGAGTCGTGTTCGGCGAGACGGTTTGTCAGGATGAAGACTGAATCAGTTGAGCCACTGACAAAGAGAGTATTATTCTATCTCCCAAAAAAACAATTACATTGTTAAAGGTACGCCAAGATTGCGCAGATTCGCGCTCTCCCAGAAAAAAGATTCTCTCCCTCAAAAAGTTGACTATTTTACAACCTTCCCCAAAAATTGTAATATCCATATATTACAGATTTAAAAAAAAGTGATATCTAATTAAGCCAAGAAAAATATTCGAATTTAAAAAACCTTATCGACCAGTTTTAAAAATATCGGGTCAAATAAAAAAAAATTAATTAAAAAAAAACGCTGGCGACTCCAGTGTTTAAAATGATACCAGTTTAAGTAACATTTCAGCTTGCCGGGCTGATGCTTTAACCAGCCACGGCTGTCATAAATTTTAAAATTTATCAAAGTTCAAAGTCATTCATATGACTTAAATTCTTGAAATTTACTTCGTGATATGATTTCCTTAAAAATTAGACTGTGTCGTTACAGACGAAACCCGTTGTCAATTCTTATGAGTCATATGTGTAGGAGTCTTGAGATCGTTGCTATGTTAGACACTATGACAGATGAATTCGGTGAAGTTAGTAATTTCATTTCTATGTAAAGTAAGTACTTTTTCTTGGGATATTGAATATTTAGTATTCCAATATTTTTTTTAACTTTCAATTGAGATGATGACCCATAAAACTATATTAAACTTGAAATTATTATAGTCTTCATCATGATAGCTAAATTCTTTGATTCTTCTTGGAAAACCAATAAGCACTTCCTCAACTATAGAATTCTGCATCATTTAACACTGAAAAAAGTAAAGGAGTCGCATAGTAAAATTATTATTTAAGTACAATAGAGTCTGTACCGCAACATACCTGGCAACTAGCTATACTAATCAGTACCTATTTATAAATCGTGAAATTAATCATTGTTGAATAGAATACCTAGCATTGAATAGATATCCTGTCATTTCTGAGAAAACTTGAATAATCAAATCTGTAAAATTCTCAGGGTTTATTCGTGGGATTATGAATCTTATCTTCAATTTCATTTACCAGTTACCTATAATAAGTACCACATAATTATTATATTATTTAATACTGGGTACAAATGCTCTGCACTTGCAGATCTTTGTAAAAGGCATTTTAATTTGAATAAATCAAAATTCAGGATTAGCTAAACCTTGTTTAAAATTCGAGCTGTTTATGAAAGAACAGAATAAGTTTACTTTTATAATAAATGTATTTAAATTAACAAATTTTAATCAATTTATGGCATATATAACATTACTGTCAATAGTTCGACTGTCATTTCAATAAATACATTTTATTTACTTTGGAAGCAAATTAATTTGCCGACCATTATTATATTAATATATAGAATTTAATATATTAGGATGTAGGACTGCGCGAATGTTTAAATATTGTTTAAAATGTAATATAATATAATATAATATATATATATATATATATATATATATATATATATATATATATATATATATCATCACGCCTTCTACCCATTATTGGGTGTGGCACTTTGCCAAAGCAGATCTCGGTATATATATTTTGCGCGTGAAATGCAGTTACCAGAAGTCAAATCACGGCCCCCAAAGATGTTAGTGGTGGGGAAGCAACAGGAGTAGTTTTTTAAAATGGTGAAAAAAAATGTAATCATGTTAATAAAAGAACCTTTATTAAATAAATTATATATTTTTTAAAATCTACAACACGAAATCGTCAACGTATGTTTCGTACTAGCGAATTTTAGTCTGCCTTAATTATCATCACGCTATAAATAATCTTATGCTCGTGTTCATAAAAATGGAACAGATTATCTACGATGATGCTTAAGACAAAATTCGCGTAAATTAAAAAATAAGTTAAAAAATATAAGTCATATCAAATATGCTATACGGCGCAGTGCAAGGTTAACTTCAGTACTAAGTAAGCCATAAACAAAAAAACAATTTATCACTTTGATATTTTTCCGTTTCTCCTAGCAACTTCATAAAAACTAATGCAATTTATAGTTAAATATTTATCATACAAGTACTTTATTAGGTATATAAAACACGCAAGAAAAGTTTAAACACGAGACCGAAGGTCGAGTGTTTAATATTCTTAACTGTTTTATAGACCAATAAAACACAAGTGTAATATAAAATTGTATACACAACTCATAATTATAGGTATCGAAGTAGATTTGTCGTAACGTTTAACGTTGATTCAGTTATGTATATATATATATAGTTTATCAAAATACGGTAGATCATGAAGTCGTTGCTAAGTAACAAATTGTTTACAGTGTTTTATGGAATATAAAACACTAGTGTTTTATGAGCCATATAATTCAACTGAAATCAGTGTAATAATGTCTTTATTGTTATATTAGGTAACAATGTTTCATGAAAATCATAAATGTATCTAGAAAAATAATAATGGGGTGGGTAGCTCAGTGGTATGAAGTCGGCCTGTGGATACTGAGAACCCTGGTTTGATTCCCACAGGCGACAAACTATTTTCATAATTCCAAAACTACCCCTGTGGCTCCTCCACCACTAACATCTTTGGAGGCCGTGATTTGACGACTCGTAACCGCACTTCACGCGTAAAATATATCACTTACCGAGATCTGCTTCGGCAGAGTGCCACACCCAGTAATGTATAGATGGCTTGATGATATATTTATTTTATCTATTTTAAAAATAAAAAGCTCTTTGTAATTATTGGGATTTTAAAATAAGGATGCGCTCATAGTGTCGAAAATCGGAACTACAATAAAAATACAATTTGCTACCAACCTAATAACAAAGTACTAAAATAATAATATTACCACCTGCGTAGTTTCATAACAAACTATCCAGTTCCAGTAAAAATCCTCCATCTTGGAATTTGAAAAATTCCATTAAAAACAACAGATCTAATTCGCTGTTTCACACTTACAAGTCTTATAAACAGTTAGCAGTGCAGAGCAAGTCATTCGCTACGTCCCATGTTCTCATTAAAAATCTTCAAACCACTACATAAATTTGTTCTGTCCACTGCGGACCTTGATTTAAATACCTGCCGTGAGGAGAGCACACCCGGACTTCGCAAAATGTGCAGGATGTTATATTGGAGGATCAGCTAAACACTAGCGCAATGTTGTAGTGAAGTGTTGAAAATCCGAGGTTTTTTGGATCTTTCTCCTAAGGCACGGTGTTCTTTACGTAAATGTTGCGTTAAGTTTATGCGTCTTGTTCTGATTCTTGTTGCGTTTGAGGTAAATTACAGTTATGGTAACGCGGAATTTTACGAAAGTTACGTGTTTAGATGAAAAAGTGTTTTTGATCGTTTCAAAATAATTTTAATTTGTAACAACACAGTTACTTAAAACTGTTTCTTAGTGAAGGAACACTTTTAAAATTTATCCTTAACTTTATTTCCGTTATATGTAAAATTTGCATAATAAAACCTATTTTTGAAGAAAATTTGAGGTGTAAACTGTAATAAATATAACCATTACTTATTGAAAAATTGCTACTGAAGCTATTCCGATTCAATTTTTTGCAAACAATATTTGTTTATAAAGATCGTTTTTCATTTGTCATTCGGATCAGATCTAAATTAGACTTACTGAAGTAGATGACTATTTATTTGGCTACATTATAGTGCCGACATTTTGCCGCCCGAGGCAAACTTTTAAAAACCGCCAGCCTTAACAAAGAAAAAATTATTTTTTCCTACAACTGTGCGATTTCTTTGTTATTACGTAACTATAATTGCCTTGGTTACGTATGGAAAGTAGATGAATGCAGACCAAGTGCGTTTCCGAAAGCAAAGAAACACTAGTGCGGAAAGTGCTTCATTACGTAACTGTCAAAAGAATATTGTTTTGACAGCGATTTAAATTTCGCGCCGAGCGCGGAATTCATATTTTGACCACAGACGCTTATGGAAGAAGAAGATACGGTGAACCAGCGCTAGTAAATATGCAGTAGTATATTTTGACGTTTATAAACATAACCTTAATTTGCAGTATATCTAATCTGTAGACAATTAATAAAAAGAACCGAACAATGTAAAATATATCGATAAATGGTTTTATTTAAAGAGTAAGTGAAATACTTCATATTTATTGTTTGTGTATATTATTAATACAGTTGTTACAGTTGCTTATATTGACATAATGTAAAGTGGAAACTTTTGTGTCTAAAGAAACATTGATTTCTTCCGTACCTGTTCATATTATTACCAGTAATATTATTGGTAACAATTTCGGAAGCTTCAGAAGTACCAGCAGCAGGTTGATTGTCATTGTCGAAAATAGATCCAACATAGTATGATCCGGAGCTTCAATTATCTTTGGAGGTGTTAATGATAAAGAAGAATCACTCACTGTACTATTTCAATCAAGATGATTTTGAAGAAATTATTTTGACGTTAGTGAAATATTTTTAAATAACGTAGAACAATGTGCAAGCAATCAACAAACAAACCATAGCAACGCCGTAAAACATCGTTCTCATGTAATATCATTAAAATTTTATAAATTTTATAAATTTTAATAATATTTTAATGATTTACTAAATCGCACAGTTGTAGGAAAAATGTTGTTTATAACACGTGCCGAAAAAGGTTACATGCTCGTGCAGATTTCCGCACTCGACAAGCCTCGTGCGTTAAATTCTGCACTTGCACGTAACGAGCCTTTTTCGGCACTTGTTATAAAAATAACTATTACAATATCAAACTGTTTTAAATTATAAAGGGTATATAAAGTCCACCAAGAAAAAAAGTGGATCCTAAACTATATTTTTTTAATAAAATTTTATCAAAATCATAAGGAATAAGAAAATATAGAACAAAAAAAAAACAAAACAAACTAAAAATTCTTAAAAACAATTAAAGCTCTCCTACCTGATTACAATGCTTTAAGTAAATTTTTGTTTCCAGGCTTTTAATTCCGAGAATATGTTAATTATGGTATTAATATTAATTTCTTTTAATTTGGGAATCAAATTTTAATAGTAACTAAAAAAACATGAAATACAAAATTTTAAATTGCATCCAACTAAATACTAAAAATTAATAACTTAATAGTTATTTTTATAACTTTTTAATACCTGGACGATATTGAACGTAGCATGAATATGACAACCGCTGAAATCGTCATCGCCGAGGACCTGAACGTACATTCAACAGCATGGGGGTCTCCAAGGACAAATAGAAGAGGGGAGGCGGTTCTGGACCTTATTTCTAGAAATTTGGTTATTATGAACAATGGAGAGCACACGGTCTGTAACAGGACTTAGCCAGTGCTACCCCATTTGATGGGATGTAGCATAATGTTATATATGTTTGTTACTTAAATTTGAATTTATCCTTAAGTGAATAATATCATATCGACATGCACTGTCAAATGAGAAATTTAACATTGACGTCATATATTCGATTCGATATTTTTCATTCAAGCAATCCCTAAAATTCATGTGAACTCAATATACTGGCTATTAATCTACCATAACACATTTTCTGTTGTCATATATTTATTGTTGCTGTTTCATTTGCAGTGCCGGGTAGGCCAACTCTGTTGTTTTAGTTTTGAGGTGGTGGAAAGGTTTTTATGCAGGTAGGCTGTGTCAAAGTGTCAGTGCCTTGGTTTCTCTGGTTCGCGAGTTACGTTTCTGTAATTCAGTCGCGCAGTGCAATTTTAACCAGGATGTATATATCCGAACAATTCCGGGGTTATTATGGTTAATGCCTTCTGAAATCGGCTCTTATGAGTTAGGTTTGGTAGGACTAACCCTTTCAGCCTCCATGCGTCCAGCCGTCCCTTTAGTTTTACCTACATTTTTTGGTTTTTTTGTTTTTACTGTCCCCTTTTTAGACATCTTCTCACTTCGGATGCCCGATTTAAAAACTCGCATACTGGTTAATTAGTTTTCGTTACTAATTGATCCGACATATTTCTGGTTTCGATTTGTAAATAAATCTTAATTGAACTATACGATATTCCATCTTTTTTGATAAATTAAAAATTGTATATGGTATTCCGCTACTTTCTGCATGATAAATTATCTGTATGACAATTATTGTACTTTTCTCCACAGGATTGGGGGCGGTAGGGTGTGGCTCCCGTATCTGTCTTCTTTTCTTTTTTATTTCGAATTTGTGTGTGTTCTATTTCAGGTATCCTCAGGGTGGTTTTAACTCAGTTGCTTTGTGTATGTTATTTTTTTTTTTCAGATTTTTATTGATTTATTATTAATTTTAATGCAATAATGGCCGATTGCGCTAAATGCAGGTATAAAAAAAAGGATCAGAGTTTAATTTATTGTAAGGGCTCCTGCAATAGACGGTTTCATACCTCGTGCATTAACATTAGTGAAGATGTATGTATCGCTTTGGAAAAATGTAATTTTTTCTATTTGTGTGATACCTGTAATGCCACCTGTGAAGTTGTTGACAAAAAGAAATCTCTTGATATTTCGTCTCTAATTGGTGAACTTCATGATAATCATACGAAATCGATTGATGATAATGTTCGTAAACTTTTCGATTCATTGCAATCTTCATTAGTGAGTAAAATGGAAACTATGTTTGTCGCGTTCAAAAATGATTTGCTTAAGGACAATGAAAATAAAATGTCGAATATTAAACAATCCATTTCAAATATTCCTATTCCTATTCGTAGTTCTGAACCACTATCTTTTGCGTCAGTAATCAAAAGCAGAAATGTTGAGCCTCAAATCCTAGTGAAGCCTAAATCAGGAACTCAAAATACTAGTACTACGAAGTCTGACATGTTACGATCCCTCAATCCTCTGGAGAATGATATTCAACTTACCAATATAAAAAATGCTAGTAACGGAAGTATTGTATTAAGCTGTGATAGTTCTGCCAGCTCTTCGAAATTCAAAAAAATTTTCACGGAAAAACTGAGTGATAAATATGAGGTCAAACAACTCTCAGTATTAAACCCAAGAATAAAAATAGTTGGCATATCTGAGAAAATGGAGGCGAGTGTTTTAGTTAACTATATAAAAATGCAGAATAAATCATGTTTCACCAATGACAGTCAATGCGAGTTTATTTCATTTAAACCATTGCGTAATAATAAAAATATTTACCAATCAGTAATTCAGGTTGACCATAAAACTTACTATGAGATCATGAATTCTGGCAAGCTCTTTATTGGTTATGATTTTTGTTCAGTTTATGATGCGATTGATGTACGGCGTTGTTATAACTGCTGCGGTTTTCATCATTTAGCCTCTCAGTGCACAAAAAAATCTCCAACTTGTCCAAAATGTGCTGAATCTCATCGGCTTGATACATGCACTGCAACTCATCTGAAATGTGTTAATTGTTCTCAATTTAAAACTGCAAATGATGCTGATATACCAACTGATCATGCTGTATGGGATAATGAATGCCGAGTATATAAAGCTGCACTCGATAAATTTAAAAAAACTGTGCTTGGGGACTCATAGCAATTACGGATTCTTGACAACCGCTCTCCCGATAATAAGTGCGATTTTATTAGTTCATCACCATCACTGCTAAATAACTCGTGCAATAAGAATGATAAGGACAGTCTCAGTTGCTTTTATCAAAATGTTACCGGTCTTGGTTCTAAATGCAGTGACTTATACAAATTTTCCTTAAGTGCAGGGCAATATCAATTATTTGCTTTATCTGAAACTTGGTGCCACGACGGTATTCGCAGCTCAGAGCTTTTTGATTCCGAACAATTCAGCGTTTTCAGAAGCGATCGTAATCTAATTGTTACAAATAAAACACGGGGTGGTGGTGTCCTTTTTGCTGTCTCAAACTATTTTCAAGCTTTCGAAATTAATATTACTTCTTACTGTGATGGATTTAATCTTATTCCTCACATTGACATCATATTAATTAAAATATTAGTTAATCATTCAACTATTTTTGCACTGAACATCTATATTCCTCCCTCTTGCTCGGTTAATGACTATGATACATTATTTGATTCACTTGCAAGTTTACAATTTCTTCATAACTCTGAAATAATTATATTTGGTGACTTCAACATTCCCTTTTATCTGAGTTGCTATAACAATACCGCATCTTGCCCGCGTTTCAGCTCTCTCAATAATTTTTTAAACTTTTTAAATTTACAGCAATTTAATTTTATAGTGAATGATAATGGTAAACTTTTAGATCTAGTCATTAGTAATAATCAGTGCGTAGTTTCCAAGGCTATTGATTTTCTATGTCGTGAGTACTCACATCATCCTCCTTTATTGGTTGAGTTTTCCATAAAGTCTAAACTGAAAAAATTTCGATCTGTCAGTAACTACGGCTTTAATTTTAAAAAAGCTAATTTTCCTTCACTTTATAATGATTTTTCTATGATTGACTGGCACTCTTTAGACAATATAGATGATGTGAATTACGCTATTGATACTTTTTATTCCGTCATAAACAATGCTGTGCAGATGAATGTTCCCCTGAAACGTAAGTGTACTGGTTCTTATCCTCAGTGGTTTACAGGTTCGATAATACACAAATTAAAGGTCAAACATAAAGCCTGGTACAGATTCAAAAAATACAATAATTACGCTGCTAAACAAGAGTTCATTAAATTAAGAGCCGAAGTAAAAATTGAGATTGATGAAGAATATAAGAACTACTGCTGGAAAATGCAAAATGAAATCATCCAGGAGCCTAAAAAATTCTGGACATTTGTAAATAATAAACGAAATAATTCTCACATTCCGTCTGTTATGAGTTACAATAACACTTCTCTGGAAAATCCACAATCGATAGTTGATTGTTTCGCATATTTCTTTTCGAGCTCATTTAACGATGATTGTAATAAATATAGCACAAATTGTTCTATACCTTACAACTCTTCCACTGTCTCTATTAATTCTATAACACATGACGAAATTATGTTAGCCATTCAAAAGCTGAAGTCCAACATGATTGCGGGACCTGACCGAATTCCCTCATTTCTTATAAAAGATTGTGCTTCTGTTTTTGTAAAGCCTCTTACCATAATCTTTAATCTTATGTTAAAAAGTTCAACTTTTCCGGAGAAGTGGAAGATATCACGGGTGAAACCAATTTTTAAAAAAGGGGACAAAAATGACATTAGCAATTACAGACCTGTTGCAATACTGTCTAATTTTAGCAAAATATTCGAATCAATCTTACATGCAAGAGTCTATAGTCAGATAAGTGGTCTTATTTCTATTAATCAACATGGTTTTATGAAAGGCAGATCTACTGTCACGAATCTTATGTGCAAGTCGCAGTTAATTTGCGAAACAATGGATCAACAAGGTCAAGTAGACGTCGTGTACACGGATTTTTCCAAGGCCTTTGATAAGTTAGATCATTCCCTTCTTTTACAGAAACTTAATCTCTTTGGTTTCTCTGACTCCCTCTTACAGCTCATCTCGTCATATCTCCATAATAGGTTTCAATTCGTGAATATACAGGGTTTTCAGTCTGATTATTTTCTGCAAAAATCTGGTGTTCCCCAAGGTTCAATTTTAGGGCCTTTACTATTTAACATCTTCATAAATGACATTACAGTTAATATTGACATTGAGCACTTACTATATGCAGATGATCTAAAACTGTTGTGTGTCATCTCTTCCTTCAATGATTGTCTGAAGATGCAAAAAAATCTTGATTTTATTTTCAGGTGGTGCTGCAGTAATAAACTTCATCTGAATATCTCCAAATGCCACTGTATGTCTTTTTCAAAAAAACTAAATCCGATTTGTTTTGACTACTCAATAAATAATTCTGTTTTAAGCAGGCCCGATACGACAGTGGACTTGGGAGTCATTTTTGATGCAAAATTATCTTTTACCAAACACATTGAAATAAAAGTAGCAACTGCCCTTAGATGCCTAGGTTTTCTGATTCGCAATTCTGAGATGTTTGTTGATGCAAGTACCTTGCGTCTATTATTTGTGTCATTAGTTCGTCCTCATCTGGAGTACTGCTCTTTGATATGGAATCCGTTGTATTGTTATCAAATTGAATCACTGGAATATGTTCAGAGGAAATTTTTGAAGTTTGCAACTTTCATCTTGGATGGTTGTTACCCTCCTAGAGGAATACTCCAATCCACACTACTGGATACATTTCAATTACATTCACTCAAGCAGAGGCGTAATATTGTTGCTGTAACTCTTTTATATAAAATCATTCACAACGCCGTTGATTGCATATTTATCATGAGCAGAATCTTGTTTCAAGTTACTAGAATGTCATCCAGGTTCAAGAACATCTTCTACTTGCATACGGCTAGAACTAATATGTTATCTAAGTCACCAATTCATCAAATGATTAATTCTCACAATGACTTTGAGCGTGAAATTGATATTTTTCATAACAACATAAATGATATAAAGAAATTTATTACTTCCCGCTAATTTTTGTGTTTTTTTCCTTACCCTAGAATTGGGCGCTTTGCCTGTTGGGTAATGTATCAATAATAATAATAATAATAATAATAATAATATGTTTTTATGGGGTAGGTGGCTCAGTGTTATCGAGTCGGACTGTGGATTAAAATCCACGGGTACGATTCCCACAACCGACAAACAATTTTCACCACATTAAAACGACTCTTGTGGCTCCTCCACCACCAACATCTTTGGGGACCGTGAGTTGACGGCTGGTAACCGCACTTCATGCTCAAAATATTTCACTTACCGAGATCTACTAAGTAGCGTGCCTCTTCCAGTTTAAATATTTCTAAATTATTTTAAAGAAAAAAATCTTTAAATTAAACTGATAGATAATTTTGTTGTTCGTATTATTTGAACCATTTAAAAAAAATAATTTATAAACACTTGAAACATGCGAAAGTTACAAGTAACATTCATTTTTCTCTTTATAATTAAATTTAATTTCAACATTTACGTGTTTATTAAATATTATTTATTTATTTTTTAAATAAAAGAGGTAACCAAATATAAATTGAATAAAAGAACTATTTTATCAAGTCATTCCCATAATAATGATGATAGTTTATGAAATAATATTCGTTGTATACCTGGAGACTTCAACAGTGCGTCAAGGCACAAAAACTCGAGATTTCAAAACTGATACAAATCTAAACAACTGATGACTATTATTCGTATCCTGTCCAATTAAGCTGATTATATAAAGAAATGAACTTACATACAAATTTTTCAAATAAGCTGGTATGCGCAGTCATGAATATAGGTAATTAAAATAGTTATGGACGGAGGGAATTAAAATTTTAAGACACATTTTTCCTTTGTTTTTAGGAATTTAAATAAAAATAATTGATCTAAACATAACTTCCTCATTATTCCCACAATGCTTGTTATAATAGTATTAAATACTTCTTGATTTTGACATCTTGATTTCTTGACTCTAGCAACTAAAATTTATTTTCGCATTTTTCTGGTAGTTACATACTTCCTTCCTTTTCGAGGAAGAGTAATTTTTAATCCCGAATAGATTAAATTTAAAATTTAATCCCGCTCGGATTAAATTGACAAGTAAACAAGCATTAGCCTAGCAAGAATTATATTATAAACCTCAAAATATTTCGCTTTGCTTATGTAGCCTAAATAACCAAATTTCTATAATGATTATTTTTTGACGTTTCTCAAAACCAACGAAATGCTTCATTGTTCGTCATGTGTCTACGTTTTAACTAATCGTGTTATTATTATACTAAGAATAAAGCTCTTGTGATTATTCCTGGAAATAATCTCTCTAAATGCTTTTTTGTTTGTGACAAATGATAGGTAGTTGTCAAATAATTATTTAAAACTCAACGCGTCAAGTAAAATGTGTGAAAAAAATCGATTTAGTTCCATTTCAGATACTGAAATACACCAACAAATTTTGGAAACAACCAAGAATACATTCATAAGTAATCAATCGATATGAATCCAGTTCAAAATCTTTTAAGTTGGATGAATCGATCTCAACAGTTATGTCAAAAAATAATCTAATTAAATATAACTCCAGAGTTCGATAAATTAGAAAATAATTCTCCAGTATCTTTCTCAAACTTGTTACCATTTGGCAATAGCCACTCAAGCCCTACGGGCTTTCGTGACTATTGCCTGGCAACAAGTTTTCGAAAGATCAATCAAATTATTTTCAATTTATTCTCACTCTCTTATTATATTATTTCTGAAAATTAATCATTGATTAAAAATATATGGCTGGTAGTGAAAAAAAGATTGTGTAAACCACGGGACTAAAGTGTATTTAATCCCTCAGGTGATTATATCCCTCGCCTGCGGCTAGTGAAATGAACTTCACCCTCAGAATTAAATTATGGACTTTAGTATGTTAGCAATCGTAGCGCAGTGGATAAAAGCGAGGAAAAACTTACGTTTCATAATTAACAAGCAAGAGGTCGTGCGTTCAAATCTCACTGACTTCTACTTATATAAAAAAAATACGATTGTGTCTGAGTGGTTTGGATTCCATTATAACCTGTAAGATCCCTGCACTGTAATTGGGATTCAGTTCCTGTTGTACAAAATAACAAATAAATAAATATAATATATGTCTTACGTATATCGATTCAGCTTTCATTTAATCAATATATTGAAAAACTAGACTTTTCAAAGTTTATGCAGGACTACTCATTCCTTCATTTAGATGAAAATAAATATATGCAATATTTTATTGAAATTAATGTTTAGGCATGTTTCATCAAGAAATAAAAAAATTATCAACCTTGTTCTGTAATAGGGATAAATTTTCTATGAAAATAATACAAAAAATATACAATCACACATTTTACCCATTACTGAATTTCAGATTTCAGTAAGTTATATATTTATGTGCGTGAAGTGAGGTTACAAGCCGAGAAATCACGGCCCCCAAAGATGTTAGTGGTGGAAGAGCTATAGAAGTAATTTTAATGAGGTGAAAATGTTTGTCGACTTTGGGAATCGTACCAGGGTTCTCAGGATCCACAGACCGACTTAATACCACTGAGATAAAGAAATAGAATAATAATAGATAAATTTCCTGTTGATCTACAAAGTTACAAATAAACAAATGAAAAGTTATTTGTCCTTGTAAAATGAATAAAAATAAAGTTCTTCCGAATCAACAAATTAAAATAACCGTACAAATAAATAAACATACCAAATCTACGGTCTCTTGATAAAGGGAAAACAAATTTATAAATATACTTCAAAAGTTCTTGTTTTTTACATCTATATCATATGCTACCTGTTCCTTATATTTACTACTCTCTCGTATAAGTTTAGGAGGCTATCAACAAGCTTAGATTTATTTAAATATTATTTCATTGAGCCATTGAGGAATGATTTATTTAAATTAGGTGCTGAGCCACATAAAACTTCTCTTATTTCTCTTACGGGTGACATACTGAACTGTCAACTGAATTTCGAATGCATCGTGTCCACTTCATTACGTATTCATAAATAAAAACCTTAAACAAAACTTTCTGTACTCCAACAATGAGACATATTATCAAATATTTGATTCCAACACAGCAATTAAGACCATTTACAATCAAAAACACCTGACTAAACATATTCCCATGCACAATCAGCGAAAATAAGTGCTTACAATTAACTCGGCGGCATTAAATCAAACATAAAGCTAGTTAAGTGACAGAAGAGACCCAATGAATAAATCATGCAAATCCTCTGTGAGGTGATACGGAATATTACCATGGAATATATACTATACAGAAGCGACACTCGACATAGTTATACATATATAACAACATATTGTCTCATCAAATGAGGTAGCACAAACCTTTAAAATATTCAATGAATATTAGATTTATTCTGCAATTAATCTTTACATCACTTTAGTGTCATTCGCATTCCTGTTATATCACCTCTCTGCTTTTTATTATTTTATTTGTTATTATAGGAGATATAAATTTAATTGACGGTAACTTATTTCCTATTAATTTTAGAAGTAAAGTATAGATATAAAAGTTGTTCAGCATTAAAAACTGTATCAAATTTATTGATATAATACTTTCCTAAAAAAAGTTTTTAAGTTGTTTACAGAATGCCATGAGAAATAGAAGAATAGTATATTACATAATAAATCAGGAAAGTGATATTTTACTTGATGAAGCTGTTGTTTGAAATACGAGGCCACAGGCCATGTATTTTAATCCGCTGAGTCAAGTAAAAACACTTTCCTGACATATAATGTATACTATTTTTCTGAAACCGTTCAATTAAATCATTAATGAATCATAAATCATTCAAAATGTTTAAATTTTTCGATATGAATTATATTGCCACAATACAAAAAAGTCAGGTTAAATCTTTACCAGACTATTATTTTTGTTGTAACCTTAGATACGTACTTTACTTGACTGTTTTGGTAAATATCTACTTTCCATACTAAAATTAGTCAGTAAAGTAGGCACTTTCTTGCCGGTTTCAAAAAAATTATTTCAATTTTTGTATGACAGATCTGTCAAATTATTTCTTTTATTTCTCATGGTGCTATATAAAATGGCAATTTTAATTTACGTCTATTTCATGACAGGAACATATTAAATCAATAAAAAAAATATTAACTTGTAAATTATAAATTATGAACATTCCAATTTTGTAATCATATATACTTACACACATACATAACATCACACTATATTTAATCGAATAGGGTAGTGCAAACCCCAAAAACATTTAAAATATTCATAGAACATTCACTTATCAGATTTATCAAAGAATCAGTCTTTGTCACCATTCTCATCCTGAATTACCATCCTTGTTTCAACCAAATTCATGTTCCCTCCATACAAGCTTATTTATTTCTCAAAATCTTTCATCATGTAACAAACCTTCAATCACATCCATCCTTTCGCTTCTCTATATCTGTTGTATTAATCTTCATAAGACGTATGCTTCACATGCAGAAATAATCTCAATTCACGCTCAGTCTTCTAACAACGATTCTAAAATGATACGAAAGAAAAGGAGCATCTGCCCGCTCTTGTTTTTGAATGTAAATTCCACACGATTAGCAAAAACTGAAAACGAATAAAAAAGATAAGAAAGGAAGAGAGTGTAATTCTGCGCTTGTTTTTAAAAGTTATTACTATTAATAAATAGTTTTTAGATTAACCCCAATTCTTTTATCATACCTTACTGTTTAGTGTCATATTAAATAAAATGGATTTAAACTTTTTTTTATATAAAAAAAAAACAACTTTATACAAAAATTGATATATGAATACAGAAATAAAAAAAGATATAATGATATACAGTTTGCCACAAAAAATAACTTTGTATCATAGTTTGAGAACCACTGATTTAATTTATTTTTCTTCATTAATTAAATGTCCCTCTCTATCTCTACCAGCTTTCATTTGGATGATTTTCTTTTATTCCCAATAATATAAAAAATAATCGAAGGGTCACTTATCCCTGAAACACCTTGTAAAACCATTTATTCCTAGATCGTCTACTCAGTCGCTTACCCTTAATTTTACAAACATCTTGGAAGTAAAAATATAGAAAAAAACGACAACTGCTTGGTTCTGATGTAATTATTCCGTTTATTAAGTCGGTCGCGGATCCATCAAAATATAAAGAAATTTCAAAAAATTATTCATCTAAAGATCCATCTCTGTATCAACATCAAGAGAGTCTCTCAGCAAGTAGGACGCGTGTCACTTCTATATAGTATTTACTCAATGGTGATACGGTACATTATATAATAAACTGAGGAGAAAACAAAGAAAAAATGGTTGTAATTACAAAGAGTCTCACCTGTTTCGTAATTAAACTGTGCGATACAGGTGAGGCATTAATGTCCTAAATAAATTACCCTCATATTTAATTTATTATTCGCGTACTTTCAGAGGCAACGACCGCTACCTTTCCTTGGATTGTTTGTGATTCGTGAACGCAAAACTGTGCGTTCCGAGTTGTAAAACAAGAAGTACCTTCCAATTGATTGAAGTAATAATTGTTCTTTTGAAATTGGAAAATGATTGATTTTGTAATGAACTTGTGAAATTGATTAGATTAATTGTGTTTTGAAAAGATTTTTTATTTATTTCATTGTTAGGATTACACTCGGTAGTACCAATGTTAACGTACGAGCCACTTTGAAATTGAATACTGAGGTATTTTTACTTTCTTATACACAGTATAAGGAAGTATTGGAATCGTGAAAAAAATCGTTGACTAGATTTTCGCGGAAATACGTGTTTTGAGGTCCACTGAATCCGTTTTGATCATTTTCTCAATGATGCCTGTGTGTGTGGGTGTGTGTGTGTGTGTGTTTATGTTTGTGTGCAATATCTCACGAACGAGATAAGATTTGTTCCGAAAAACCGGAAGAGGAAGTTTTCTGGACACATAAAACAATAAATTTAATTTATTTCAAAAATGGAATCAGTTACGAAAAAAAGTTACATATAAAAGATGTTAGCAAAAATATTTGGAACATTAAGTGTTATTTGCAATTTTCCTGTATATTCGTCTAATTTTGAGAAAAACTAATTTTTATATTTAATAATATATTTTTATAATCATAGTAGCAATAGAAACAAACATAAATGTTAATTTTCGCTTTATCTAGTTATCTATGTCTTTTTTCGGAAAAAAAATACATAATTAAAATGGTCAACTAATTTGGCAATTTTTCCTCAATTTAATCGATTTCGTATCTCACGATTCTTGAGATGTCAAGGGTTAGGTTCTAAAAACGAACATCCTGTATATGCCTCATCAATAAAGTTAGACATAAAGTAGTCAACATTACTAAAAAATTATACGTAAACAAATTTGATATTTTATATGTTTCAAACAGATAAATGCTGAATTACTAAAAAACTAAATTACATGTTTAATAATATTATATAACATTCATATATTCTAAATATTAGATTTTTTATAGATGCTGTTAGAACTTTTTGCAAGTAAATTCAAGCATACAGGACATTAAACAGAATAATAATTTCATTTTAATCTCTTAATAAATATGTCAAATTTGGTTATTTTAATTATAATAAATAATTTTTAACCTAGGTAGCGTTAAGGAACAGCCAATTTAGATAGATTTTGTTTTAAGTACAACCCAGTTTTTTCATTTCTCTTCTTGTTGTCGAGACATGTGGTTGTTTACCTATCATTTTCCGCCACAAAGTTTTAATATCTCGAGCTTTCGCTGGACGATTTACTTTCAAAATTCTTCTTAAACCTCGTAGATCAGCACGGGAAATGGCTGAAGAACGGCCATTTTTTAAACTTTCAGATATTCCACCAATTTTTTTATATAAGTTATTAATATTTTGTACCATAGATCTCGCACTAGAATGAGAAATAGATATTTTTCTTGCAGAAGTATAATTTTTATGAGCATTTATTATAGACCACCGTAAATCTCTGCTCAAAGCTTTACAACGAGCCATTTTATTTGAAAAAAAAAATAATATCGGCAAACGGCAATGACAGTTCTGTATTGATTTTTTTCATTTGTGTTTTGTTTTAACAACTATTTAATTTAAAACACGCAAATAAATCCCTTCTAAGACATACATTTTTTGTTGGCCGAACTTTTATGAATCAGTTGCCGTAATACTTATTTGATGATAGTTTTATAAATGTTTGTAATATTTAAAATATCTTTTCAGTAATAGACAACTAAAGATTCATATAATAACGTAGATATAGTTTTGTTGTAAGTATAAAACATTTTTTAGTATATTTTTACATTTTTGTAAAGCATAAAGTTTGAAATTTATACCGGCCGAACTATTATGGAGTTGGGCTCGTATATATACGTATATATATATATATATATCTGTTAAAATTTTAATTTATATTATTATGGACAGTGTTGTCCCATCAACATTTCCATTGTCCTTGTTTAGCCAAAACTAAGTTAAACAAAGCTAGTACTATAAGCCAAAGTGTTTAAATTCGAATAGAACAACAGTATAAAATTAATTCTACCCTTTCCTCTTGGTCGACAGTTTGTCAAGCACTGGTCTAGTTACCTGTCTCGCGACCGCGGATTCTCGGAATTCCTCTGTCGGGTGACATTCCGAGATTCCGACCTGGGCCGCGCTCAGGCACTGGCCCGCGCCGATAATGAGAACTAATGAAATCGGTGAAACCAGCGTCAGCAACTGTAGCGGGTGCTCATTAGTGCACCATTCCGACCGACTAACAAATCGCTGACAATAACAACCGAAGAAATGGAAGGTTTTTTACCAATTCACTCTCGATTTCGAGCTAGTGATTACTGATTTCGTGAATTGGGAATGGAATTTGGATTTTAACAGAAATAAAATTAAAGTTGCTGATATATTGCTGTGCATGGACATATTTTGGAGATACTCTTTTATTTTTATTTTCTAATTTATTTTTGATCAATATGGTATCTTTTCTGCTACATAGTAATTAAATTTTATAGATTATAAAGCTCTTGTGATAATTCCCGAGAATGATAGGTTTGTTGTCAAATAATTATTTAAAACTATCAACGCGTCAAGTAAAATGTGTGAAAAAAATCAATTTAGTTGTATTTTAGATACAGCAATACACCAATAAATTTTGGAAACAACTTCCAAGAATACATTAATAAGTAATCAATCGATAACCCAGTTCAAAATCTTTTAAGTTGGATGAATCGACCTCAACAGCTAGGTCAAAAAATAATCTAATTAAATATAACTTGAGAGTTCAATAAATTAGAAAATAATTCTCCAGTATCTTTCGAAAACTTGTTGCCATTTGGCAGTAGCCACTCAAGTCCTACGGGCTTTCGTGACTATTGCCTGGCAACAAATTTTCGAAAGATCTGTCAAATTATTTTCAATTTATTCTCACTCTCTTGTTATATTATTACTGATAATTTAAATGTGCAGAAATGGTAAATTAAATACTTCAAGCAACAGTTTCTTTCTGACATATTGACATAAATATTTTACCATTTGTAGCTTCCAGCGCGACTCAATTTTTCGATTAAAATTGGATTTAGATCGCAGTGCTACCTACTGCATTCTTAGCTGGGACAGAGTATAATTAACTTTCGAAACGTATACCTTCGATGTTAAAAATTAAGGAGTAATGTTACCCTAGGCGCAATGGCCGAGCGTGTTAATGCACATCTCTTAGCATACTGTGACGTAATCCGAACCAAGGTTCGTCAGTTCGAATCTGCCTGTCGATAAAGTATGGTTTGTCGTTAAATAAAAAATACAGTTACTTGTATTAATCATACTCGGGCGCTATAAGCTAGTCACTTATACATATGCCTTAAAAAAGTAACATCGACTACGGAAACCGGCAGTAAGGCAGCGTAAAAACTGCGGCTCGGTGTGCCCGGTAGGCCCAGGCTCGATTCGGGCTGTAGCGCTATTGAAGAAGAAGAAGAAGTTACCCTAGCGCCCGAAAAAAAAACATAAATTTTACAATTTTTATAAGTTTATCCAGAATAGAATACAAAATATGTTTTGAGGCCTTTATTCTACATACTTTGAACTATATTCACAAATATTTGGATTTTTTTCAGACGGACAGATTTCAGTACCAATTTTGACCGAGAACAAAAAATCTCTTTTTAAATTTTTACATTAGAGTAGCGTGGAAACTACATAGGAAAAATATTGATTTTTGTACAAATATTGTATGTTTGAAACAAAAAAATTTTTGTAATCATTTCAAAGAAAATTGTTTATAACTAATAGAAAAACGGCTATGTATTTCTATAAATACTCGTAATGTAATTTAAAAGTTACAATTAAAATAAATTGATGAAGAATTATGTTATGTTTCCGGCCAGTTTGAAAAATGTAGTTTCGAAAAAAATGCATCAGTATTTATCATGAAAGAAAACATTACTTATCACTCTTGTTATAATAGGCGCATTCCATTTGCCGTTTGGATCAGATCTAACTTACATTTACTGAACCAGATCACTTATTTATTTCGCTAGATTGCTTCGTTGACTTTATTTCCAGTACTAGAATTACTGATTTTAATTTACTTTAAAGTAATTCACTCGAATAAATGCATCAGATAGCTTCATTTAGTTAATTTCTCTTGTTGTCTAATTTATCTGAACTGATTTAAGTATACCAAGTGGCAAATTGAATAAATACAGCTATTGTTATTCTCGAGAATAACAACCGTCTCAATAGTTTTTGTTTATTTTATCACTAGTATGTCTATGCCAACTAAAATCCATTTCCGGTAAAAATCAGTCAAAATGCATTATTCAACACGATTTTTCTAAATATTTTTCAAATTAAGTAATGCTATTTTTCTGAAATGTTTGATAGAGAAAAAATACTCTTTCGAATTGGATACAAAAAATAATATGCCATTTAAAAAAAAAATCTCCTTCACTGTGAAAAAATGACTATCGATAATAGTTATTTTTATAACAAGTGCCGAAAAAGGCTTGTTACGTGCAAGTGCATAATTTAACGCTTGAGAATTGCCGTGTTACAAACAACATTTTTCCTACAACTGTGCGATTTAGAAAATCACTAATATATTGTCAAAATTTATAAAATCGTAATGATATTCACGAGAACGATGTTTTACAGCGTTGCTATGGTTTGTTTGTTGATTGCTTGCACATTGTTCTACGTTATTTAAAAATATTTCACTAATTTCAAGACAATTTCTTAAAAATCGTCTATACTACAGTGAGTAAGTCTTCTTTATCATAAACACCTCCAAAAATAATTTAAGCCCCAGATCATGCTATGTTGGGTCTATTTTCGACAATGACAATCAACCTGCTGCTGATACTTCTAAAGCCTCCGAAATTTGTGTCAGTAATATTACTGTTAATAATATGAACAGGTATGGAAGAAATCAATGTTTCTTTAGACAGTACAAAAGTTTCCACTTTACATTATGTCAATATAAATAACTGTAACAACTGTGTTAATAATATACACAAACAATAAATATGATGTATATCACTTACTCTTTAAATAAAACCATTTATCGATATATTTAACTTTGTTCGGTTCTTTTTATTAATTGTGTACAGATTAGATATACTGCAATTTAAGGTTATGTTTATAAACGTCAAAATATACTACTGCATATTTACTAGCGCTGCCTCACTGCATCTTCTTCTTCCGTAAGCGCCTGTGGCCAAAATATGAATTTAAATCGCTCTCAATATAACTTTTTTTACAGTTGTGTAATGAATTACTTTCCGCACTAGTGTTTCTTTGATAACAGAAACGCACTTGGTCTGCATTCGTCTCCTTTCCACCCGTAACCAAGGCAATAATAGTTACTTAATAACAAAGAAATCGCACAGTTGTAGGAAAAAAAATATCTGATCTTGCCAAAATATCCGCAATCAGAAACTCTCGAAATGTTTGTTTTTTTTATTATCGCTATCTTATTAAAATTGAAATATAATACGATTATCTTTTTGCAACATTACAAATTTCAAATTTGCAAAATATTTAAGATAAAGAATGTCTCAATTAATTACGGATTGAACAAGTTAACTAATTGCAATAAATGTTCTGGTTTCTTTACATTAAAAATAAAATAAATATTACAGGTATGTTCATATCTAACGATGAACGATGTTAAAATTACATAAAATATCTCTGCGTAAGATACTAAAAACTAGAAGTTTTTAGAATCAAGTTGAGTTATTCACTGAATTTCTATAAATCTGTGTTCAACCAGTTACAATCAACAAAAAATAATTGATAGGCTTTCAGTTTCAGTCTCACTGAAATACAAAAATAAAACCATTTTCTAAGATCAATCGTTTTTCAGAAACGCAGAAAAAGGATTCAATATAAAATGAAACAAATAGTTACAATGATACATGTCAGCTATGGCAATTACTGACTGTTGCTCATAACGGAAGCACAAATGAATAATTAACAGCAGGACGCGAAAACGCCGAATCGGCAAAAAATGTCAAAAGTTATCCAATTAGGATTGAAGAAAGAAACGTGAATGAAGAAGACTGGCATCGGATTGTGCGTGTGAGTGTGTGTGAGTGTGAGCAATGAAGCAAGACCCTGTAATGAACTTGCGTGCGAACTGTGCGTTCGGCAGCATTGCTCAAGGGGCTGGGTTAAATCCAGTGCCTTACCAAACTGGAGGGGAACATTATTAAATAAATTAAATAAATGAATATATCAACACGCCTTGCACCCATTACTGGGTGTGGCACTCTGCCGTAACAGATCTCGGTAAATGATATATTTTGCGCGTGAAGTCGCCAAATTACGGCCCCTAAAGATATTAGTGGAGGGAGAATTATAGGGGTGTTTTTAATACGGTGAAAATTATTGGTCGGCTGTGGGAATCGAACCCGGGTTCTAAAATCCACAGGAAGAGTCAATACCTACTCCATAAGAACATATTATATAAATTATATTATTATGGGATCGATAGCTCAATGTCGGCCTGTAGGTCTAAGAACTCGAGTTCGATACCGGTAAACAAATTTTACTTCACATAAAAATTATGGGGTGGCTAGATCAGTGGTATGAAGTCGGCCTGTGGATCCTGAGAACCCTGGTTCGACGCCCACAGGCGACAAACAATTTTCATAATTTCAAAAACTACCCCTGTGGCTCCTCCACCACTATCATCTATGGGGGCCTTAATTTGACGACTGGTAATCGCACTTCACGCGCAAAATATATCACTTACCGAGATCTGCTTCGGCAGAGTGCCACATCCAGTAATGGGTAGAAGGCGTGATGATATATTTATTTATTTATTTATTTATAAAAATTACCCCTGTTGTTCTCCCTCAACAAATATCTTTCAGGACCGAAATTTAACGGCTGGTAACCGCACTCGACGCGCAAAATATATCATTTACCGAGATCTAAAAGATGAAAGGTGAGATGGTGTATTTATTTATTTTATTTAAATTCTAAGGAATATTTTTCAAAATCTACTGCAATTGAACGATTTTTTTTAAATAACGTGTGAGTGTACAAATTTAAAAACGAGGCGCGCATCGCCGATTGATTTAAGTACACGAGCACTGTTATCTCACTTTCGAGTGAGTTATGTACATTATTTTTCAGATGACCACAAAATGTTTCTAAAAAAAGTTTACAAGAGCAATGTTATTACACTATGACAGTTGATGCGTTTTTGAAAGTTAGCGTTGACGTTTGAGGTTACCGTAATGTCAAAATATTAAATAATGCTAAAATATTAGTTCATAAGTAATTATTAATTTTAAAAAATAAAATTTATCTGTGCAAATGTGTTGAAAAATCTGCCAAAACTTCGATTTAAATAATAATAATACAAATTCTTTTCATTTATTTTATTATTTTCTTTTAACGTAACGCCATGTGTTATCAATCAATGATTCACTTGATATGTTAGAAGTGTGCGTTATACTAACATATCAGCGTATGTTATTTTCAACTTTCCGTAGTAATTTATGATGTTGTTATGGTTACTTTCATACGTGGTCATCTGAAAAAATATTAACGAATGTTAATAATTATCGGAATGCGTCCATTAAAAACAACTCTCTTAAAATATCCAATTCCGGAACACAACAATACATATTACAAATTGTCAAGATGAACATATTTCAATTAATTTACTTAGATAAAATAAAAAGAAAATAGTTGCAACTCATGGCAAACGCAATGAAGAACTTTAAAAACAATATCTGGTAGAAGGGTTCCAAATTTATCCGTCAGATAGAGACAGTTAGGTTGGCATCGCCAATACTGATATCTCAGTATAATATTGGATTCTAGGCTGTGTGCGAAGTTGCACTTTTATCACCCTAACAAACCAAATCCTAAATTTGTGTGCCCTAAATGACGTCATAATTTAAAGTTTTAGCAATTACATTTTAGGACTTGTAAGAACACACTACGCCTTGAAGTTGGTAAGCACTAAATTAAAAATCATGCACGTTACGGTCAAACAAGAATAATTTTTTAACGTTTATAGGCTGTCAAATTTGCTGTAGCATTTTTGAAGAAAAAAATGGCTTCGTATTTTGTGTGTAACTATAAAAAGTACTAAAAATATTATTATTAATACCTAAACGTCTATACGTCAAACAATTCAACCTACAGACTGCAGATGTCGTTAGTAGTATACTATTCGAAGTTGTACTTTTGTGAATTCCTAATTTCTTTCCTCAATTCCTAAATTCTTTATTATTCATTTAAATTTGTTCACCTCTTATAGAAAAGACAAACTCTTTAACAGTTTAACATAACCATATTAATTAAAATAGTAAGTGCCCGAGGATACTATGACACAGAGTATGTTTACATGTAGGATACAAATTTATTTTGACTTGACTTTGAGAATGCAACCTTTATTGCTGTGTAAACACCATCACCTAATTACTTTCATTCCTAAAGTCAAGTACATAAAAAATAAATCAGAATTGATAGATTCATTAATTATTTAAAAATGCGTCTAAACAAATATCGACATTATTCCGTCATCAGTCACAACTACTTTAAGAAATGATAATGTCAGCTCGTCAAATGCATTATTTATCAGACAACTCATATCAAATCTTGATGTAATAAAATCAATTATTTGCTGTCAAAAGAACTAATTTGTTTTTTTTATATATAAACGAATAAGTAATTTGATTTTTGTAAATTACCTTCTGGAAATCAACTAAATTTTTGATGTACGTATGTATTAACATCTAGACACTGTAGCTGCTTGATTAATTTCCAAATATTTCGAAGTTTATAATAGTCGTATTTCATTTGCCAATAGGGACTTATACAATTCAAATTTTTCGGTTGCCATCTAGTGAGTAAAACAGAATTTAATAATTTGTTATATAGTGAACATGTTATAGCTTTACAGTTTGACGTTTATCACGTGATCCAAACGCTAAACGTCAAACAAATGTGGTGATCTGAGGGGAGAAGTGTTGAAAGGAGAAAGCAGTTATTCGACTCGGCATGGTGTAACCTCGCTCTTTCTACAAATTTGTTGTTTCACACAAAATTGTGTGGAGGGAGGTCTGCTTCGGATCTGCTGCATGTGACGTCAAAATTATAAGTCCCTATTGGATTAGATTTAATTTATATTTAGTAAATCAGATCATTTATTTTTTTGATTGGTTTACTTCACTTCACAACCATATTTTGGGACCGTGATTTGACAGCCGGTAGCCGCATTTCACACGCATAAATATATCACTTATCTAGATCTGTTACGGCTACGGCAGATTGCCACACTTAGTAATGGGTAAAAGTCGTGATGATATATTTATTAATTTTTTATTGTTATTTCGCTCACTTTCTTTCCAATACTAGATTTATTGATTCAGATTCAACTTGCTGCAATCCACCCCAATACACTATAATCGATAGTCAAGAACCTGGCAGTGAAGATCGCGAATGGACTTTACACAATTGTTGAAACTTTTTCTAGTCTTGTTGGACAAAAACACCTCTTGAGTTTCGTTTGGTATTGGAGGCGTAGATTTTGGTCTTTCTGATATGATCTATGTCTTATCTATCCATCTAAAATTAGTTTGACATTTCTATGTTGTATAATGATCTTTTACTGATTTGATTCATTAAATAACGGAATCTACGAAAATGTAATAAAATATCTAAGCAATTCCTAGTCATACTCAGAGCTGGGCAAGCTACTTAAAAAAAGTAGCTAAGCTACAGCTACAGCTATTCTTTAAAAAAGTAGCTGAGCTACAGCTATAAGCTACATTTTGTAAAATATAGCTAAGCTACAGCTTAAAGCTTTCGTTCAAGTAGCTGTTAAATTTGAAAGCTACTTTTTTCAATTATTGTGAATGAATTAAATTTACTATTGTCATATGATCAGTTGATTAGTTGATCAGTCTTTTGTTATAATGGCTGTTAATTTACTATTATGTACATATATATAAAAAATCGCAAATGACAAATGTACTGTTAATTTTTTATGCTATAATTTTTATTTATATCGGAATAAATGAACAGTCACATTAACAGAAAACTCCTAAACAGTCAATGTTTACATCATCTAATATATAATACAAAAGTAGGATATGTTAAGAACAAGTGAAAAATAAAATATGGTAATAGATTTTACACTATATAATAACTTGTTATCGTACAGTTATAGAAAACAATAAAGAATGTACAATTCAAATACAATACAATAATTAGTAGGTATTTCTTAATGAACATTGGTAGCTTTAAGCTACAACAAGTAGCTTTGGGCTACAAAAAGTAGCTTTAAAAGTAGCTTCAGTTGTTATAACAATATTTTTAAGCTAATAGAAAAAAAAAGTTCGCTACAAGTTACAGCTACATATTTTCACAATTAGCTAAGCTACAGATACAGCTAAGATAAACGTAGCTAAGCCAGTAGCTACGGTACAAAAGTAGCTAGCTACTGCCCAGCTCTGGTCATACTATTGAGCGCATGGGTTGCAAATGAGCTTATTGTTTTTTGAAAAAAATACAACAAATTACCAAAAATTGATCAGTGCTGATAAGTAGAACTTTCAAACTGTCAAACCAAGATACAGTTGAATACAATGTGCCTGTGACCAAGGACACCTCGTGAATCTAATTAAGGGTTAATGGAATTAAGCGACAAAGGGAATACAACTATAATAATAATAATAAAGTTTTTTTATTCGGCAAAGTTCCGCTAAAGCTTATCACTTAACCATTTTCAATAATAAATACAAATGAATGAAATATTGTAAAAACAAAGTTATAAAAATATATATCAAACTGCAATTATTGCAAAGCGGTTTCAATAATCAGCAAACAAAAAAAAACTATAACATATTTATTTCAAATTTATCATAATTAAAACCAAATAATAAAAATAGATTTCATAATGATGAAATAAAGATAAAATTTGATTGGTTATTACAAAATAAATGTCTTTTATACAAAATGGCGAATTTTTTCGAGAATTTTGGTACAGAGTAGTATAAATAAATAAAAAAAGTAATTCTGTACGTTCACTGACAAATTTGGGGACTGTGATATGACGACTGGTAACAGCACTCTTGTAGAGCAGATACCTACGATATCTATGAATGAATACATACAATGATATAAGTCTGTTTTTTTTTATATTTAAAAATTTGTGTCATAGTAAATGAGTGTCGCTCCGCCACTGGTAAAGATGAACCCTGGTGCATCTCGACTCTCGCTTGCGCACCTGTGTATGCAATGTTTGCGGAACGACCGCGGCGGTGGCGGCGGCGGTTCTCAGAGACGCGCGGGGGACGGCGCGACGGGGCCGCCGATCGCATACGTGAAGTGCAGTCGAGTGTATCGCGGCAAAAATATGCGGCGATGCCACTCTACCTTCTACCACTCGCACAGAAGAAGACACTTGCGACTTACGCGGTGATGCTTACAGTGACATTTGCTCTTTGTTGCTGCCAACTTTCAACTCATTTTACTGTTTTTACCATGAAAATAGGAATTTTAACAGATACTTAAGGTGCATTCACGTAAGCAGATAGTTTTAAAGTTTAAGTTTAGGAAACATTGAGTCCTTATTACTAACTGAGAGCATTGACAATTCCCAATTTCAGCCTATTCTTAAAACTAAAGTTTGCAAACTTCAAACTTTATGCCCCGTGTACACGGGAAACTTTTTAGAACGAAGAAGAAGTCATGAAAGTTTCTTGAAAATTATAGCGGAGCCTCTATCGTGAGAAAAATACGAGGTGTGGCTATTAAATAACGAGACTGACGCTGCTAGAGACGAAGTACGCATGCGTCAAACACTAGCGACCGTCAGCTTTTAGCGTGAAGCTTTCTCTTTCGAATGCAGTACCTCTCGCTTCTGTAAACAAATCCGTATAGCCGTAGTATTCGTTCTAATTAGAGTTGCTTTTTTGTTTCGCCGAAAAAATGCAACATTAGAGCAACGAATTGTTGTGAAATTTCCCATGAAACTTGGCAAAACTGCTACTGAAACTTATAATATATTGTAACAAGTACCTAAATTGTGGTAGGACAAATCATGGTTTCTCCATCAAAACAATGCGCTGGCTCATTCCGCAATATCTGTCAAATGATTTTTAGCCAAGTACAGCATCCCAATGTTGAACCATCCGCCTTATTCGCTAAATCGTGTGACTTCTATCTGTTTCCTAAGGTGAAATTTGCCGTAATAGCAACAAGATTTGAGCTTTGAAAGAGAAATCGGCACGCGTTGTGAAGGAGCTGACAGAAGACTTCCAACACTGTTTCGAACAATGAAAGATTCACGTGGAGCATTGTAGGGATAGAGGAGGGGTGTATATTGAAAGTGATAATAAGTAAATAGGTATGGAATCAAAATAAAATGTTAAAACAGCATCAGTCTCGTTATTTAATAGCCACACCTCGTATTGTGGAAAGTAACTAACTTCATGATTATAGCACAATAGCTTACTTATTTTAAATCAGATGTTCAAAAAACTTTTTTGACTTCATCTTTTTTTTTTTAATTTCTCCGAAAACTTTCCTCGTGTACACGGAATATTATCTTTAAGTTTACGTTTATGTTTAAGAATCAATGAAAAGTAATGCATAGAATAAAATAGCACCATACAGTTTTCCCTCTCTTTTACTAACCTGTCAGTTTATATATAACCACAAATTTTATACTAATTATTGACTTGAAATGAATAACTTTACTATAAATCTTGAAGAAAATTTAATTTGGCAACTATCATTATGAGTATATCCTCATGTAAAATAAATAAAAAAAGAAAACGAAGAGAGTGGGTTGATTCTATCTTGCAAAAGCATTATTTCTAGAGAGACTGGCATAATTTAGTACAAGAAATGCGATTGCAGAGCACTAAATCTTTTTTAGAATATACTAAGCTAACAGTAGCCCAATTTGATGTTATGGCAGAGCAAGTAGGGCGACTAATTAAAAAACAATCGATAAGAAGACAACCAATTCCTGAGGAAGCGCGATTATTATTAACATTGGGGAAAATAAACAGAGTGATCAGAAGTAAGTGTTTCAGTTGGCAATACAATTCTGGAGATCTTTTTATTCCACAGTTGGCACAACGCCAGGTAAACTGAGATACTATTTGACATGTCATTTTTATAATAAATACAAATAGGTTGAGTGATAGAAATACTTTAGATTATTACTTTGTGAGTAATGTTAAGAAATAAAAGAATGTGAGTAAGGGAAACAATAATTTTTATTAATTAAAATGAGGTTGGTGGCTCAATGGTATTAAATCGGGCTGTGGATCCTGAGAACCTTGGTTCGATTCCCACAACCGACAAACAATTTTCATCACATTAAAATTAACCCTGTAGCTCCCTCACCACTAACATCTTTGGGGGCCGGGACTTGATGGCTGGTAACCGCAATTTACGCGGATAAATATATCACTTACCGAGATCTGCTCCGGCAGAGTGCCATACCCAGTCATGGGTAAAAGGCGTGATGATATATTTATTTATATTTTTATTTCAATTTTCAAATGTCATTGTCAATAACAGGAATTAAATTTATATATTAATCTTACCAATTTCCAGCATTTTTTTTATTTCCAATTGAAACACAATTTTGATCACTATTTGTTATATTACATACAAATAATGTCTAGTCTAATTTTAATTTTTTTTTGTTCTTAGGCTCCTTGCTACTGCCGTTGTCAAAAGCCTATCGTATAGGAAAATCTATTGCATGCAATATCATTCATGACACATACACACTCGCAACTGAAAGTAACATATGTTGTATATAGTACTTGTAGATAAATTAATAAATAAAAACATATATCATTACACCTTTTATCCAATACTGGGTGTGGTACTCTGCTGAAGCAGATGTCGGTAAGTGATATATTTTTGCGCGTGATGTGCGGTTACCAGCCGTCAAATGACTGCCCTCAAAAATGTTAGTGACGGGAGAACCACAGAGATAGTTTTAATGTAGTGAAAATTGTTTGTCGGCTGTGGGAATCGAACACGGGTTCTCAAATCTATAGGTCGACTCAATACCACTGAACCACCTACCCCATAAAAATATGCAGATATAGGATTAAATTAAATATGTGCAATTAAGGTATGTTCAAACATTCACAGCTATCTAATTAGTAATTACAATTAGCAATTAAAATGGTTTCTCTTATGTCAAATAACGCTAGTGTACACCTTGACTAAATTAAGATATTAATTGTTAGAACTACGTTAAATATTTACAAACCTCAAACATTTCAATTACAAATAAGGCGAAATTTGAAGTAATTTGAAGTCTTTAATAGCCGAATGATATTATTTTAGAGATTATTAATAGTGGGATTTCACGCTTTAGGCACAGAAAATAAAGTGTAAAACTATTATTTTGCATTTATTAAACAACGTTTCAGCCTATGGTTCTGGTTATCATCAAGCAATTACATTATATATTATAATAATAGTAGAAACTTAATTACTTTTTTATTATATATTAAAGTTAATATATACCTAAAGCCTGAAATCCAACCATTACAGATTTTAATATTTCATGGATTTTGACTTGGTAATATATGTTTTGAATTTTAATATTCATAATGTCATCAGTACAATTAGGGGACATGGGGAAAGACACTGTTGAGTTTAATATTTGGTTTTGAAAATTCAAATTATTATGTCGCATGTGATAACTTCTAATATAATAATAATTATTATATATATATATATATATATATATATATATATAAATTTGTTTAACGTACTGAAATATAATACTTATAACAACTCACAGTCATATAAATTCTAACAAATAATTTCGATCTACAGGTTGGCAATGAAATCTCGTATTCTGATTGCTCCAGTTACAAAGTAGAATAAATTATATAGCTTTTCCGGGTTAAGCCATGCTAACAGTTCCTTTTTGTATTTTTCAGGCTCTATGTTGGTGAGATAATTGGAAATGTAATGATCTCTCAGTGGGTTGTATATCGGGCATCGAAATAAGAGATGGTCCAGACTGTCTTCCTCAAATTTGTTACAATAGGTACAGATTTCTTCCTTCTTGAATCTATAACAAACTCCCTTATACGTTTCCGTGTTTTGAACTAGCTGTTCGGATTTGCAGGGCTAGTTTAAGGGCAGGGAATGGTATGTCTAGGATTAGATAGTTTTGAGATGTGAAATAGTGATTGAAGTCAGGGTTGTAGTTGGATGTTGTTATTCTTCTAGTGTCATCTTCGTAAAGTTTCTCTCTAAATGCTGTTATAATGTTCGTCATTTCTAGCATCTGCTGAAGGTTACTAGCCCAATTATATTTATTAACTTATTTTCTTCTGTTTTTGAGTTTAATTTCAAAAGCAAATTGTAACAAATTTTAATGTATCTATTTTCTGAGGCAAGTAATATTTTAAGCCACCAATCCAGCATTTTCTGTAGTACCGCTACTTCCAGATTGTATTGACCAAACTCCCTTCTTATAACATAGTTTGGGGTCGTTTCTTGTAGATTATACATTGATTTAAAATAGTTCGACTGAATTCTTTCGATTTTATTAGTTATGTTCTTGTTTGCGGCCCAGATTTCGGCAGCGTACAATGCAGAAGGAATGAGTATTGTATTAAAGAGCTTTATGTTAGTATTCAAATTGTGTGTTTTTGTTTTCATGACCGTACTCTTCACCGCCCCTGTTATTTTGCTAGCTTTGCTGATGCTCTCGTGTGCCGCCTGGTTGTATAGTCCGGAAGTAGTAAATGTTACACCTAGGTATGTGTATTTTGCTGTCAGTCTTATTTCATTTCCTTGACACTCATATTTAAGATTATGTTTTGGTGACTTCTAGGACAGCCTAAATTATTTTCAGACGACCACTTATGAAAGTAACCATATCAACATCATAAACTATTACGGAAAGTTGAAAATAATATACACCGATTTGTTATTATAACGCACATTTCTAACATATCAGATGTAGTTCCACTGATTGACAAACAGATGGCGTTATTATGAAAGAAAATCATAAGATATATGAAAAGAATTTGTATAATTATTTAAATCGGAATTTTGGCTGATTTTTCAACACATTTGTACACATAAATATTATTTTTTTAAATTAATAATTACTTATTTATTAATATTTTAGCATTATTTAATATTTTGACACTACGGTTTGTACAGTTGATATCACAACACCTAACCTCAAACGTCAAACTTCAACGTCTACCTTCAAAAATGCATAAGCTGATAAAGTGTAACAGCATTGCCCTTATAAATTATTTTTAGAAATATCTTTTGGTCGTCTGAAAAATAGTGAAGATAACTCAATCGAAAGTGTGATAACTGTACTCGTGGAGTTAAATCACTCGGCGCGACGCACCTCCTTTTTCAATTTGTACATTTGCACGTTATATTACACTTTCGATGCTTGTTATGTAATATGCTATTACCTAATAATAAACAATAAATATTATTACGGCGGCTTTGGTTTTTGTGATGTATTTTTGTTATGATCATTATAATATATTTTTGACAGAACCGTTCAAATCTGATGTAATAATTTCTTGAAGTAGGTATTATTTTCCATTAATGTATAGTATATGAAGAATAAAGTAAAATAAAAGGTAATGTGCTGATTTTATTTATTAAGATAGATACATAAATGAATATGCTATTAACTGACCAAATTTAACGAATAAAAAGAAATACAAAAAAATTAAGTTTTTGAATCTTATTTTTCTGAATGTTGTATTTTTTATAATAAATAAGGCAACATAGCTGGTATTACTTAAAACTCGGTAATTGTTCTTAAAACATTTTTTAGAAATATTTTTTGGTCATCTGAAAATAGTGTACATAACTTAAATCACTCGCACGTTATTTTAAACTTTCGATGCTTGTTATGTAATATACTCATTCGAGCTATCGGTAACGTAAGTATAACGTACTTTCATAGCAACATTAGTAATTATAGCATATCCTAACAGTTTGTTTAGTTTTACTTTTCAATTATTTAGTCGCCTAGCAACGAACAAAATTAAATACGTATAAAAAGTTGCAATGAAAAAAAAAATAGAACTATCTTGTGGCGCATATTTTATAGCTGCCCCAATGGCGCGAAAAATATAATAAGCTACTTGCAATGTAAGTACTATAACTATTCCCGTACGATAACAAGAACTTCGGCTACGCTAGATCCGCCTCAGTTCATACCTCCTCGTATGTTATAATGTCCTTATAATTCCTTGTATCTTAAATAACTTTTATTTCTAAATAATACTCACAGAGCAATAATCTATTTGTTATATCCAAATAGTATTTTTGCATTTACCTCCTGTTGTGCAAACTTTGGAATACAAATATCCTCAGAATTATATTGATACTGATAAGCCTGTACCTCTAAAAAAAAATCAACAAAAATTTCGTAACTGTTTGCGCAACAAGCAACTAGATTTCTCGAATAATTCCCTTGAAATACATGATCTAAATGACAAAGAATTCGAAATATGTCTTTCCTTTGAACGTAGTGGACAAGTCACATATCTTGTCCATTTTAATTGAACCAAAGTGTCGTGTGAAAACTATTGCTTTAATCACTTAACCGCATTGTGAAAAATGCGATGCTTTTAATCAAGAAGACTTGTAAATTTCGTTCTTTTAACATGCCGATATCGTCTCTTGAGGTCTGTGGAAGAATTTCACGAATCTAATCTACCATTTAGAGTATTTTAATTATAAATTTATCGAGATTTATCAGCAAATTGCTTTTGATAAACCAAGTGATATTTCAGTGCCGAGAACAGTTTAATTCCAATTAATCAATAATCAGAGTTAGATATGTTTAACTGATTAAATATATGATAAAAATAAATTATTGGATTTACACAAAAATGTTTACTAAAGTTAATCAGATTTTTAAGTTGGGTAATTTTTGTACTTGATTAATGTGATCTCTTTATTTATCAAAAACTGATTAAGTATTTCCTTTTTCAAATAACGATCCTTGTTTGTTAACAAGTCAATATTAAATAATAATTTCAGGTAACAGTCAGGTTAAAGTGCTTCTTTTTAGATTGATTCAGTAATGTAAGCAACGCTACGCGTGACTGCCTTGCGACATCCCATATTACTCGTGCCGTTGTCATACCATCGACAATAAGCAACTGAGGCGGTATATGACCATATTTGATTGTAAAATTAATTAATTAAAATTAACTTGTCATTATCAGAACACTGCACATTTAAATTTTTCTGAAACTAAAATTAGTGATATTATGGAAAAAAAACTTGTTTTATAAATTTTACATAAATATTCACATCTTGATACTTCTGTAAATTATCAAACTGATGCTTATAATAATTGAAAATGTGCTTAATTTTTTTAGGGAATTTTTAATTAATTTTTTTATTTGTATTTTTCATATGTATCTATATTGTTTAACCTAATAATATATAAATTTGTATTTAATATTTGTTTTTTTTTACATTTATTTTTTACGGTTCGTTTGGCAATTTAATTTATTTTTATTTGTTGAAAATGGGCAAATTGTATGCTTAAATTTTTCATTAATAAAACTTTATTAAAAGTATTTAGATTTCTGAAGCCTCTTATCTATTATATATTTATATATATATATATATATATATATATATATATATATATATACAATCGGTAATTTATATAAACTTTATTATTATCAGAATCAATACTTAATGTGCTTGATTATTTACCAAAGGAAATAAAAAAGTAAGTAATTCAAGGTCATTGCAGTGCCACCTAGAAAAAAATATTTTCTTAGTAAATAAATAAATATATCATCACGCCTTCTACCCATTACTGGGTGTGGCACTCTGCTGAAGCAGATCTCGGTAAGTGATATATTTTGCGCGTGAAGTGCGGTTACCAGTCGTCAAATCACGGCCCCCAAACATGTTAGTGGTGGAGGAGCCACAGGGATAGCTTTTTCAAATTATGAAAATTTGTCGCCTGTGGGAATCGAACCAGGGACCTCAGGATCCACAGGCCGACTTCATACCACTGAGCTAGCCATCCCATATATTTAATTTTCTTAGTATTCAGTAGTATTCAGGTAGAGACCTCCAAACTTCTCTGTGCATTTATTTACATGTTTATTTTTTGACGTTTCTCAAAACCAATGAAATGCTTCATTGTATGTCACGTGTCTGCATTTTAACCAATCCTGTCATTATTATACTGAGATAAAGCTCTTATGATTATTCCCGAGAATCTCTGTAGGTGCTTTTTTGTTTGTGACAAATGATAGGTAGTTGTCAAATAATTATTTAAAACTGTCAACGCGTCAAGTAAAATGTGTGAAAAAAGTCGATTTAGTTCCATTTCAGATATATAAATATACACCAACAAATTTTGGAAACAACTTCCAAGAATACATTAATAAGTAATCAATCGATATGAACCCAATTAAAAATCTTTTAATTTGGATGAATCGACCTCAACAGCTAAGTCAAAAAATAATCTAATTAAATATAACTCGAGAGTTAGATAAATTAGAAAATAATTCTCCAGTATCTTTCGAAAACTTGTTGCCATTTGGCAGTAGCCACTCAAGCCCTACTGGCTATCATGACTATTGCCTGGCAACAAGTTTTCGAAAGATCTGTCAAATTATTTTCAATTTATTCTCACTCTCTTGTTATATTATTGCTGAAAATAATTGTAATATTCTTTAATAACAACAATAAATAGTTTTCTTACTAGTTTTATATGCTGTTAACTATTTCTTTTGTTAAATAACGAATTTTTCCTTTGCATATAAAATATCGTGATAAATTTTTTTCTCTCGACAAATAATGACTCCCTTGTTATATAAACTACTATTAATAATAGTTATTTGTGTATCGAGAGCGTAAAGTGAATCTTTATTGCTCGTGCTCGGTAATTGAAGCGCGAGCGAAGCGAGTGCTGCAATAGAGCGAGAGCAATAAAGATACTTTACGCTTGAGGCACACACATAATTTTTTCTACGTCTTTACTCTCTACAAAATTTTAAAAAATAATATGGGGCTAGTTCAATTCACATTCCACCAATGTCTGTATTGTATGTAACAATGACGATATCAGTATCCAAGTAAATAATTAAAAAATTATGTTATCAACAATCATTGTTTGAGATAAATTTTCACACATAAATAAAAAATGTGCTCAAAAATCTCAGAAAATAGTGATTGGCGTACTAACTGAAAATTCTAATGAGAATATCACAGAATCTAATTTATCCTCAAATTTATCAAACACCATTTCAAGTTCCGGAATAAATATACAAAACTGACAAAACTGTACTTTCAATTTTAACATCCCTCATCCTCATTAAGTTGACACTACTGCCCAGCTGCGTTCAGGTTCAACTTCAAATCATAGCGTAGCAAACTTCATGTATAATATGTGTAAAAGTGTAAAAATGAATCTAACCTATATTTTAGATTTTGTAAGTATTGTTTCAATAAATTAAGATTTCAGCAACAATTTATATTTTTATAAGCGAGCGGTAAAGTATTTTACCGCTTGTTGCTATAGGAGACGCGCGGTAAAGTATTTTATTGTTTGTTATTCAGTAACCATCAACTTTACGATGACAACTGAAAGCATAAATATCAACTTTTCATGGCAGTCGTAGACAAATAAATTTTATTATCTGGTTTTTTTATTTTCTAATAGACTCGTCAATTTTTACCATTCCAGGGCCGAAAGTTCTTCTGTACAACAGGAACTTAATTCATATTACTGAGTCCGGACTCATCTACACGAAGTGTGGTAGTTCATATATTTGTAGCTTCAGTGGGATTCGAACTTGGGAACTTCGGTTTCGAATGCCATAACGCTAATCATACCACCGTATTGTCGGTTTATAATGGATGTAACAAATAGTATTTTTTGAGGGGTTAAAGAAATGGCAGAAACGTTGGGAAAAGTGTATCTGGCTAAAAGGAGATTACGTCGAAAATATTTTTTTTTAAAATGGTGAAAAACTTTCGTCTTCATGCCTAACACGGGTACTTATTGATCCATCCTCGTACATTGTTGATTAAAATTAATAAAATATTACCTTTATCGTGCCAACTAGATTTTCCCTGAGTGCATTTATAGTTCAAATAAAATAAAGTGAAACAAATATGGCTAGCACAGTGGTATGAAGTCGGCCTGTGGATCCTGAGGTCCCTGGTTCGATTCCCATAGGCGACAAATTTTCATAATTTGAAAAAGCTATCCCTGTGGCTCCTCCACCACTAACATGTTTGGAGGCCGTGATTTGACGACTGGTAACCGCACTTCACGCGCAAAATATATCACTTACCGAGATCTGCTTCAGCAGAGTGCCACACCCAGTAATGGGTAGAAGGCGTGATGATATATTTATTTATTTATTTTAAATATTGGGTACAAAACACAAGAGGAAAGCGTTTTTTCCACTCTTGTTCAAATGTTTCTAACTCGAATAGAAAAAATATCGCTTCCTTTTCTAGTTTGACAAATAAGTATTATTGTGGTAATATTTATTGCAAAGGAATTTATGATTTCCAGTTTGATTTATTTTTATTTGTTAATTTCAAGTTGCGTACAATTCTATTACTACGCTAACTTGCATTCAGACATCCGAAACAAATAAAGATATACAGCGTTTCGGTGCAGCCCAAAATCGAATTAGTGTTCAAATTACACTAATAAGTGTGAAAACACAATAGCAAGTGTTCGGTCGTAGCGGGCCCTGCAAAAAGTCGAACGAACGCTCCTAGCTGACGATTCTCAAACAACCGGTATTTTGCTAAATTGGATTTAAATCACAACGTGGCTGTACCGCCCCTCGTTAATACTTCGCAGTGCGAGGGCGCATGTTAGAAGCGTTGGCTCTCGTGTTACACGCATAACCGTGCGCAATTTAGTTTACAGACGTTTAAGTACTGCACTCTAATATAATATAGTTACGTGCGTGTATACCGCCATGTTTGCAGTTTACGATATGGAATCGAGGTATGTATGTGTATCTGAAGATACGCAGGCAATTATGCTTGTTCACGCGCTCATAAGCGCCGCGACTGGGGCAAAAACATGCCGTTTTACTACACAAATACTAGACCTTCATTTATTAGAATGTGATTATACTGCACCATGCCGCTAGAATAGAATACCACTAACGCCAGGCAACAATAAAACTCTACGTCTAAACCAACTAAAAACAAACAAAAAACTTTTCTTGCATTCTTCAAAATGAAGCATTAAAGCTTTAACTTCAGTTGACTTAATGTGAATATATAATAATTTTTGAAAAAGCTATGAGCGTTTGCCGGGATTTGAACCCAGAATCTTTCACTCGCATGGTGACTGCTCTAACCAATTGAGCTACAAACACTCGGCGAATACTCATGCTTTTTCGTGCAATCTTTAGTTGAAGAACATGGGTTGCGTCAATCCGTTACAAGTCAACAACCGTAGTATGCTAATGAGTAATTAGTTGATTTAATGCGAATATATAATTACATAAAACTTAAAAATAAAATAAATAAATATATCATCACGCCTTTTACCCAGATTATAATGCAGGTATAATAAAAAGTATGTATAAAAGTGCCTTTAAAGCACTAGTGCCATTAAAAGTACTACGATTCGCGTCGTCCTGTTCAATCAAATGTGATTTAAAGACTTACTTATACACTTGTTTCATAATATACTATTTTATGCTACTGTCAAAATATAATAACAATCACGTACGCGATTCTATCCACAAAGTTCATTTTTTTTACAATACTTATTTACGAACGTTATCAATAATAACATCTGTTAAACAAATTCTTATCGGTCGATGCGATAGGCAAAATCCGCTTATAGGCGTATTAGTTACTTGTATCCAGAGCTGGGCAAAATCACGAACAAAAGGAATTAAATCACAATTCACAAATCAAACAATCATTTTTTTGTGACAATTCACAATTCCACTTCATTTTCAAAGTGAATTAATTTACAAATCAAAGTGATTTGTGCTTTATTTATGTGAATTATAAATTACAAGCCTTTTTGTGAATTGGGGCTTGAGGCTTGGGGCTTGGGGCTCAAATCACATTTACAAGTACTAAATATTATCAATTTATTTAATATTTATTTTAGAAAAATAGTATGTGCATTGCAATATGCCAAAGATATGTGCACAACCGAATGAAAACAGATTTAAGTAGATTTATTCAAAGGATTGAATTACATCATCAAAAAATTTAATTATATGAATGACATGTGTTGGCATGTTTACATTAAATATGTACCTGGTTTTACATTGTATTGCATTGTAACAGTTTAGCTTTTAAAACTACTATAGACTAAAAGTCTTCAAAAATACGAATTTTCTTTATAAAAATATACAAAATGGCTAGTAATTTGAAACAAATGTTTAATGTAACACAATTACGAATCAATTCACAGATCATCAACAGCTACAGCCAGAAATGTAACATTTAAACGTACACCAGCATTGCCAATCTCAATAACAAAAATAATGTACTGTAAAATAATCCAAAAAATGAAGAAACCGTTAAAAATGAAAAAAATATTATTTATAACGCATGATAACAAAGTTATGTGTCCTTTTAATTGAATTCAGTCATTTCAATTGAATTAAGCTCTTTCAATTGATTTAAGCCCTTTTATATGAATTAAGCCCAGAAACATGATTTAAGCCTTTTTTCAGCTCTAGAACAATTCACAAGCCCAAATCAATTTCTTTAAAGGTCTTGAATCGCAAGTCTGATTTGCGAATTTTTCAAAAAGGTTTAATTCACTTGATTTAAATCAAGAGATATGATTTAAATCAATTTATAATTCCTTTTAATTTAAATCATGCCCAGCTCTGCTTGTATCAGACTCGGTTCATTTTTAACGACAATTTAAATTTTTAACCAATGAAAAGATATAAAACGACTGCAATGATCGTTTTTTATTTAGTGTCGTTTATCATAATTTGATAACAAAATTTAATAGACGTTAAAATGTACAATCAGTTATACAATACGTGCATTAATCTGCTAAAATTTTTATTGGAAATAAATATTTTTCCTTGGTTACAGAGTCAGGATTAAACAATTTTCAAATTAAAATTGGTAATAAATATTGCAATTATACTTTCAAAATTGTATTTAAATTTATTTCGTTAAATTACTTTTTTCTTTAAAACTGTGGTATAAAATTTATCAAGTTTGTTTTGCTCTCTAAAAGTCTAAGAAACTGGAATATCCGCTTTGATTAAATTTTTAACGATCATCTCTAATATGAAAAATTCATATCTAGCCAACTTATGGCCGGTTACACCAACAAAAGTTAAATTTTATACTTGGTTTAAATAAATCAAAATTGTATGTCAAATGGAATAAATAACATTTCTGTCACACATTTTGATTTGTTTTTATTTATTTAAATCAAGTTTAAAATTTATCTTTTGGTAGTCAAATAGGCCATTGAACCGTTAAACAGTTACCAATACATAATTTAGTACTGTATGTATTAAAGAGGAGGAAAGGATGCAAAAATTGTTAGGTACGACTCTGTGGGAAACAAAAAAATTAAATTTTAAAATAAATCGTCTGGGTTGCTATTGCCGGATGATTTAGTAATAAAATTTAGGAATTTTATGAAGTAATAATTAGAGAAAGTACTCATCAATACAAAGTCAATTAAAACAGGCAGGTAATAAAAATTTGATAAATTGGCAAATTTAAAAAATAATCTAAATACTTTACTGTTTTATAATAAAAATATAATTACGTAAATTCTCATTAAATTTTTCGCATGGTTTAGTTTTAATTACCGCTCAATTAATTAATGTGAAGTAGAGAGTGAAATATTAGAAAATGAGCAAATTCATTAAAATTTTTGCCTTGCGCATAATGTGCTTAAAGTGTCTTTACTTTAAAACTGCAGTAATAATTATTCACATATAAAATAAAAATAATATGCGACAATTAATTATCACTGTAATACACAATCAGAGATAATTAACCAATTTAAAACACTAATTAACAGTCAAATTACTTTAATACAAATAAGCGCCGACACATTTGATAATTAATTAAATGAGATTCTTACTTACCAATTAAAATTTATTTGTATATTTATCTTGTTAAGCACACTGCGTATCAGAGTAATTTTACTTTAAATTCTTACACTTCATTAATATTTTAAACGCCATTTTTGCCTTTCATAGATTTTGATAGATTGTACAAAAAGCAAATAGATACTTGTCGTATGTAAAATAGGTTTCGTATTTATAGAGCAATTAGTTTAGGCTACTTACTAAAATCAGCCTTTGATAAATTTAGCAGTATTTTTTATATTCTATTGTTTTTATATTTGTTTCAAACAATGTATTTGTTTTCTTTTTATATAGTTATAAGTATTATTTATTGTTATTTTATTTTATGAGTAAATATAATTGGTAAGCGTTTAGCTTATCGATTCTCAAAGAGATGAGATTAAGGTAGTACTAGAGTGAAAAAAAATTTGCAGGTGTGAATGAAATTAGGCGCTCGTAAACATTGGATAGTCATACGCATCCTGTTAAAATATGAAACACATTCATCGTCTGTGAACAAATATATTCGCTTGTAAAGTTGAGTTCTTATTCACGGGGCTTATGTCGATCATCACTCAGAATCGCACATATTTGGTTTGTGTACCTCTAAAATTTTGCAGTTTCATTTGAAAAACTAGTATGATGTTCTAGAACTATCCATGTATATTGAATCAGCAGGAGAAGGTTTTTTATCGTTTAGTAATGGATATATAGCCATGCAAAGCCTTGTTTTTAACGAAAAATTAAGAACTCCAATTTATAATGGCAACACCACACGGTGGTATGGTATTTAAAAATTCACTAGACCAACAACCTGTTAACAATTCATGATATTCAAATCATAATAGGTATCAAACACTTATTTTATTCAATTTTTATATTTTTTTGAACGTTAGTTTCGCTACTCGACAACCGATGGCGCCACCGTCGCACTAGTACTACCTCAGACTAACCATACCTTAGACAAAGTCTGTCGTATTCAAGTCAATGCAGTGTTATGAAGTAGAGAGAGTTAAAGTAAGTTGTTGGTGAGACGGGTGTGCGACAAGGAGCGAGTATCCTTTGATGTTATGCGAGTTGCAAACATTTGTATAGTTATTCTTATATTCAATTACTTACTGTTTATACATCAAAGTAAAGGTTAGTTTTTGACATATTAAGTGTTTTGTATACGTACTTTTGTGTTTAAATAAATAAAATGCTCGTGTCTAATAACTGTCATCAACAAAAATGCAACCCGCATAACACCAAGGGATACTAGCTCTTTGCCGCGCACCCGTCTCACCAACAACTTACTTTAACTCTTTTTACTTCACAACAAACGCCGTTGTTCTCCGTCTAAGGTATGGTTAGTCTGAGAGTACTACCTTAAGTGATTCGTTCGGTATCTTTTGGATTATCTCATTAATAAGAGATGGCGCTGAAACCTATCTGTCAAAATTGTAACAAAGGTGCACACAAAATTCAATTTTTCACATAATCTACAAATATTATTATACATTTGTTCATATAAAGTATGCAACGTAATTACAATTAATTTGTACTTACAGAAGCAAAAAAGTATAAGGACATAATTTAAATACAATTTTCATCGAAAATGAAAAAATAAATACATTAATATTACGGAAACAGTACCGTCCTATGTAACAGCATACAAATCTTATGAAAGTGGTCTGTTATCGTAGTTTAAAATTTCACCACTAGGTTCGCACTCTTATAATTGTGTGGAATTCACTTCCAAAAACAAGCGTAGAACGACACTCCCTTCCTTTCTTATCTTTTAATTCGTTTTCAGTAATTACGTAGTGTTTAACTGCAATTGTGTGAAATTCACTTTCAAAAACAAGCGCAGGGCGACGCTCCCTCCCTTTCTTATCTTTTTGTTTCATTTTCAGTTACTGCATTGTGTGGTCTTTTCTTTCATATATAAGTGCAGACTATCGCTTTCATCTTTTCTAATCTTGTAGATTCGTTGTTAGTTTCGTTATTAGATTCGTTGTTAGGAGTAAACGTGAGTAATTTGAGATTTTTTATGCATACGTTATGTACGTTGAAGAAAGAAAATGAATGGTAAGTGAAAAGGAATGATGTGATTGAAGGTTTGTTGTGTGATAATAATTTCGAGTGTAATAAATCAATGAGTTTATATGGAGTGATCTATGAAAGTGGTTAAAGTGAGGGTGGTTTGTTTGGATGAAAATGTTTGACGATGACTGGTTGTTTGATTGGTGTGATGAGTGAATGTTTTATGAGTGATTTTAGGGTTCGTGCTACCCCATTTGTTGGGATATAGCGTGAAGATATGTATGTATGTATGTATGTATGAAATATGAATATTGAACCTGATAATATTTTTGTTTAATTAGATGAATCTTTTAATTTATGTAATTATATTTGAAATAGTATATTAAAATCCAAGTTACAGAAGTCTTTTGTAACGAGTGTTTTATGCTATTTTCTCTGTTTCGGCTTCCCTTTGCATAATTTCTTTATAAAAATAGTTGATATTTGTCATTATAGAAAATTTATGATAGTAGCTGTATTCCATTTGCTACTTGATTCACTTAAATCAGTTCAGATAAATTCGACACATGACTAAGGGCCAGTTTTTCAATCGCTGATTTACTCTCGATTAACGTTAATCATGATTAAATAATAATAAAAACCATAGTTACTATTATTATTTAATCATGATTAACATTAATCTGTTATTGAAAAACTGGGCCTAAATGAACTGAATTAAGCAAACTGATGCACATTTTTGAGTGAATTACTTCAAAGTAAATTAGAATCTATAATTGTAGTACTAGAAATAAATAAATGATCTGGATTAGTAAATGTAAGTTAGATCTGATCCAAATGGCAAATGGAATACGCCTAGTATATAGTTAAATTGGTGACAGTGATTTGCAATTGATTTTGTTCGTTGCCTAGATATTTGTATAAATAAATAAAAAATAAATAAATATATCATCACGCCTTCTACCCATTACTGGGTGTGGCACTCTGCTAAAGCAGATCTCGGTAAGTGATATATTTTGCGCGTGAAGTGCGGTTACCAGTCGTCAAATCACGGCCCCCAAACATGTTAGTGGTGGAGGAGCCACAGGGATAGCTTTTTCAAATTATGAAAATTTGTCGCCTGTGGGAATCGAACCAGGGACCTCAGGATCCACAGGCCGACTTCATACCACTGTGCTAGCCATCCCATAAAATAATAATTTGTATAAATTGTATTTCTTTATTTTGTCACTTGCCTAGATATATCAATCTATGACAACAGTATGTCACCAAAAATCGTTTAATAATGATGCTCACGCCTAAAAGTTCTCCTCAATTTACCGGCCAGAAATAAATATATTATAGGTGTCTATTATTTATAATAGATTTGATTTAAAAGTTATAGAAATACAGTGATAATATTCAAAGTTATAATAAATGATAACCGGTAGGAAACGATTTAATTCTAACATTAATTCCACTGTGAATTGTGCAGTGAGCATAACAGTATTTTTAATTCATTTTGCGAAGCAACGGTGCGTGTAAAAGGCTATAAGTTACACGTACTGTAATGTTAATAAAACTGTATAAAAACTATGGGAAAATCTTGCGAGCTCCGCACATCATTGTAAGAACATGAAAACGAGAATTAATACGCCTTGGTTTGCGGTTATCGGAAGTGTGGTAGGAAATCCGTGTCAGTAACTCTGTTTTTACTACTGAATTATTGCACTAATTGATCGAGAACATGAACTAATTAATTCATTTGGCTTCATTGACTTTGAATTTGTTTTATTCTACAATTACTCTTTTTCTTATTATTGCATATTTATACACCGGTTCGATCTCAACAAAAAAATAGAGTAATAAACCACTTTGCAATATTTTATGCTTACTTTAAATAAGGACTTTAAGAACTAACGACCTAATTAAGTTGATCCTTGAGACTTTACAGAGGATTCGAAAATTCTAAGATAAAATGTGTATATAAATGTATGGAATGTGTAAACCGTTAAACTGAAATTACAGCTTTTAAGGAGAACAAAATATTTAGACTTAGTTGCATGAAACGTTGTCAGTTAATCATATTGTTAACTACGCGAAAAAGATGTATGAAAATAAAAAAAACGCATCTAAGAAATGCGAACATTTTTCACGCTTGAATATTTTAAGGGCCAGTTTTACAATCACCGATTAATGTTAATCATGATTAAATAATAATAGAAACTAAGGTTTCCATTATTATTTACTCATGATTAACATTAATCGAGAGTAAACCAGCGATTGAAAAACTGGCTCTAAAATGTTGTAATTTTTATAGTATGCATTAAACAAATAATTATTCATTACGAATATTGTTTTAGTATTGTTATTTAACTAACAGTATGCATTTTAATATTGGTACCAATTAATTATAAAATATAAATTAAAAAATATTTAAAATATATTGTTAACTTTTAACATGGTGTTAGGTAACAACATAGTTAATATCGCTGTATGCAACCGGCCATAAGGTGAAGTGGAAACTTTTGTACTGTCTAAAGAAACATTGATTTCTTCCGTACCTGTTCATATTATTAACAGCAATATTATTGACAACAATTTCAGAGGCTTTAGAAGTACCAGCAGCAGGTTGATTGTCATTGTCTAAAATAGATCCAACATAGTATGATCCGGGGCTTCAATTATCTTTCGAGGTGTTTATGATAAAGAAGAATCACTCAGTGTAATATTCCAATCTAGACGATTTTGAAGAAATTGTCTTGAAATTAGTGAAATATTTTTAAATAACGTAGAACAATGTGCAAGCAATCAACAAACAAACCATAGCAACGCTGTAAAACATCGTTCTGTAATATCATTAAAATTTTATAAATTTTGATAATATTTTAGTGATATTCTAAATCGCACAATTGTAGGAAAAATGTTGTTTATAACACGTGCCGAAAAAGGCTTGTTACGTGCAAGTGCAGAATTTAATGCGGAAATCTGCACGAGCACGTAATCTTTTTAACTATTACGTATATAAAACGAGCTTATCAAATTTCCATAGAAATAAGAAAATTATAACGTATATCGATCGCTTTTATGTCGCGATTTTAATAATGACGTAATTGTGTTCATAATGGATATTAGATAAAATTTTATATTTACGAATATTGTTTAGTATTATCATTTAACTAACAGTATGCATTGTAATATTGATACCAATTAATTATAAAATATAAATTAAAAAGTATTTAAAATATATTGTTAACTTTTAACATGGTGTTAGGTAACATAGTTAATATCGCTTTAAGCAACCGGCCGTAAGCATCAACTTTAACAACTGAGAAGTGAGAACACAATTTAATGAGTTAGTTCTTAAGATTTTACATAAAACTATAAAGCCCGATTCTTAATTTTAGATTTTTTTGTTTATTCTGAAATTTGGATTAACTAATCTTATTTTAGTCCGATATAATACAATTAATTCAAATCACATTCCAAAAACCAAATGGTAACAAGATTATTTAAGAGTTATTGAAATTTTATTTGAAAATTTAATTTAGCTTAATTTGCCTATTATAAAATTCTGGATTAGCTAAAACTCTTTTGATAATTAGGCTGATAAAGATTAAAGCCATAAACCATTATGCAACTATCTATAACGCATAAGAATAAAACATAGACTAATTCAGTTTATTTATAAAACATACATTTCAACCAATGACCAAAAAGATGTTCTTTAGAGCGAGGCTTAACGGATGAAATATATACTAATATAAATATTTAGAAAATGTATTGCACTGAAATACATTTGACATTTGCTTGTAATTACTTTCTATATATGATTTTCTACTGGGTTCAGATTGAATCAACAAAATATTTATCTTCTATTAGAAATAGATTAGTTAAACCAAAAAAGTAGGGAATTTAGTAATTCTTCATGTTTCGATTACACACATGTGCTGTCGAGACATTTTAAGATAAACATAAGAAATAAAATTTGATTATTTCTTATCACTTATCGAATAAATATAATGGTTTATATATTTTGGAAGAGTGATGGAGAATACGTGGAAAAGTTAAATGAATATTAAATTCAGAATTGGAATTGCAAAAACATACATACATACATACATATCTTCACGCTATATCCCAATAAATGGGGTAGCACGAACCCTAAAATCACTCATAAAATATTCACTCATTACATTTACCAAATAATCAGCCCTTGTCAAACATTCTCATTCAAACACACCACCCTTACTCACATTCATAGATCAATCACTCCATATAAACTCAATCATTTATTACACTCGAAATCATTTATCACAATTAAAATGCTCGCACTCTCTAAAACTAAATAAATTTAAAAAAAGTTGAGCCGAATCCTAGGTCCGTCAAATGACGTTAATATGTGCCAGCAGTAAAATAAAAAACGACAAAGACGTTATTATATTTGACGTTCTCAAACTTGGTAGTCTTCTGGTCTAAATGGTTTTCCTTCATTTTGCCGAGTTTTCCGAGATTAGACTCATTTGTTGACAGCTTTCTTGACTGCTATCAATAATAAAAATGTCAATTCTGACATCAGATTCAGATCGAGCGATGTCAAAACCGTAAGACTACCAAGTTTGAGAACGTCAAATATATTAACGTCTTTGTAGTTTTTTTGCTTCAAACTTCTTATTATTCAAATTGACGCTACGCCGTTGATTTTTATATAAATAACTTGAATTTTAATCTTCCTGAAAGCTAATTTCATAAGCTTTGTAACAGTTATCTTCAAATATTTTTAGGTCTAAATGATAAAAAGTTATGCATAAAAGTATCTCAATAAGCAATTTCCCCATTTAAACTACGTGCAAATATTGAGCCCTCTATTGGCACGTTTTAACGTCATTTGACGGACCTGGGAGTCAGCTCAACTTTTTTTAAATTTATTATGAGTAGTTTTAGGGGGTGCGAGCACCAAATTTCCGACTTTGCGAAAATAACGGACAGTTCTGTTTGTTTTATTCCAAAATTGCATAACCGGTTAAGTTCGTTTATATTTTGTTTTATTCCTTATAAGTTATAGAAAGTTGTATAATCTAGTCCTAAGAACGACGTTGCATGATTGTATGAATGATATTACAGATTATAAAGATTTAAGTTTTGCTTTAATTTATTTTTTTGTTACTCTTCACGACAGGTCCTTAATCACAATTACAGTACAGGAGAAACTTATACTTAGTGGAATCCTAACCACAATCGTATTTTTTTGGTATAATTTGAAGTCCCCTTCCCCTCTTGCTTGTTAATTAAGAAACGCGTGTTTTATCTCGGTTTTATCCACTTGGCTACGACTAAATGTCTTAAGAAATGGGATGAGAATACAAGACAATGAGTTAGTTCTCGAGAGAGAGACTTTACATAAAAAGTATGATTAAGAAATTTGTACACAGCCTGTTTAAGAGTAAACCGTCTTTCAAAAAAATAAAAATAGAAGAAATCCTAAAGAAGGTTCAAAGTAACTCTGGAATAAATAAAAAACTTAATTTTAAGTTTAAATAATGGTTTAAAATATCTGCACATTACAATACGGACTCAAGTGCGTAAACTAACGCATTGTTTTATTTTCTCTTATCAAACATTAGTACATTTATTATTATTATTTTATTTTATTGAAATTTAATCGTGACTAATTTTAAAGTAATAACAAAATCGTGGGTTTATTTGTTTATTAATAAGTTTACAATCTTGTATTGTTTTCGCTAAATGTTGTATTTTATGCAAAGCAAATTGCTACTTATAGATATAAAAAGTAACATATATAAATAAACAAAAAGGTTGTTATTATAATTATTATACGTGGATTTTAATAATAATCTTTAAGCTTAAAAATAAAATTTTATCTAATATCCATTATAAACACAATTACGTCATTATTGAAATCGCGACATAAAAGCGATCGATATACGTTATAATTTTCTTCTTTCTATGGAAATTAGATTAGCTCGTTTTATATACATATTTTCCTTTTGTAACAAAACAAATTCAATGATGCACCCTTAAATAATTTTTTTCACTACATGAGAAGAAAATTCAATTTTTTTTCTCTCGAAATAGTGAGACGTACATAATAGCAAGGATACATGGATATTATTTTCAAAAAAAAAATATAAATATATACGAGCACGGCCCAGCTTTAATTGGCCCAATATTTTTTTTCGTTTGATGTTATATTTTACTGTTTTATTTCTCGTGTAGTATGCAAGATAATGAAATGAAATTTTAAGAAGACATATACTAGTATGTTGTTAATACACAGATAAAATTTTAAGTCAATCGATACATACATCTAGAAATGACAGCCATTGAAAGAGCAAGTAAACATTTCTGTTTTAACTAAAAAAAAGTAGTTTTATTAAAAAACTGTATAATAATAAAGTTTGTTTTAAATAATAATTAACTTCAATTTCATCCGCCAAACTGCCCACAAGATAATAATCATGATAGTTCATTTGAGTGTAGATTTAGTTTATGTGACGAAAAAAAATTGAGAGTTAAACTGCCATACATTTTGTCTTTAAGGTATGTTTAACGTTAAAGTTAGTTAAAAATGTTGAAAATTAAATGTAGAATTTAGTAAATGTTAGTTACCTGGGTTTTTAGTATTATTTAAATTTTAACGATAAAATTAGATTCGGGCCAACTGAAGCGGAACTGGGCTCGTATATGCAAATAGTTATTTTATAGAAAATTTTATTTAATAGTAATATACTTTAAATCTTTAAATTAACTTACAATTTTGTTCAATAAATAAAAAAAAAATACATTTATTGTTCCTAACAGATTTTTTCCAGAGTATACTTAAAGTTCGAATACATCTTTTTTGAGCATATTGTATAAAAATTAGTTTTTTTCCACTATCGTTCGAATTTAGATTTAGAAGGGAACAATATAACTTTCATCTATAGCTTGACTAATAACTAGGGCCTTTTATAATGTTATCACTACCTGCCAGTATCAGTGATTGCTTAGAGGTTAGAAATTTTTACCAATTTTAGAGCTAATGTTTTCATTGTAAGTAATTATATTTCAATTTACAATTGCTGTGTCCAATCAATTAAAAATATGTATACATATAAATATTTAATATTTAATAAATCATATTTATAGTGTAATAGGTACACTGTAAGAATCTAATTCAGCGGGGCAAGTCCATCTTGTAAAAGTAGGGTTGTTACTGACTGTCAATTTTATACGTTAAGGTGGTACTATCATGGAAGCATATAACCCGGATTATAATGAAATGTAAATATGTTATTTTTCATGTATTTCTACACTAGTATGCAATTTTTTTTTAAAGTTTACCGTTGTTGAGCTGAGTAATGTAATGTTAAATTCGACCAAAGTCGATCAAAAATGCATTAGCGTTATAGAAACTGTACGTCGCGAGGCAGCTTACTGCGTAATAAATTCATATATTGTACATATTTTTTAACAAAAAACTAACACACAGTATATCATGTAAAGATAAAGGTATGAGAATTAAAAAATCTATGCCTTACCGGATTAGTTTCAAAGAAATTGGCGATAAAAGTTGGATATTCTATGCTAATCAATAGAACTGTCAGAAATGCTTGGCAACGTTGCACAGCACAGGTAGACACTAGACAGAGATGGCCGCACGAATAACAAAGCAAGAACTATGAATGTTATTATTTCGATCAGTAAAATATATTAATTTTAATACAAAAAAAAATATTACAGCATTTTATATTTATTTATTTGTTGTTACAGTTAATAATAATTGCTTTGGTGCATTTTTCTCATTTTTCTTATGAACTGTCAACAGGATGTATCGATAATACAGTTACGTTTCGTACCGACTGGCCGTTTGCGGTTCTAACCTTGTTGTCATAGCTTCTGCTGTGTAAAATCTTACACTGCTATTGGTTGGCATGAAACATTCACTTCAAAAAATTTTGGTATGTTACTGAATTTCATAAACTAGTTAAATAGTTTTATTTAATATATTCAATATTAATTCTGTTAATAACCTATACCATACAAAAATGTAATAATTATTTTTGTAAACTTTTTAGGTCACGTATACTTTTGTATGAGACTGTCATGATAGAACCACCTTAAGTGCTTGAAGGTTAAAGATTTTTAACAATTTTTAAATTAATTATTTCATTTAAATCGCCGTGAAAAATCTTGTGTATCACACGTCTAGAAACTGTTTTACGAGTACTCGCAAAAGTACATTTTCTAACCTAGGGATACAAATTACTATTTCTTATTATTTATAATTACATAAAGCTTAAAATTTTATTATTTAGTAATAGTGCACTGCTATTATTTTTTTAATTCTCTAGATTTGCTAAATGCAGACCAATGCAAACAAATTGGGCTTCCATTTTATATTTGACAATATCTTTTATTGGTACCAGATTCGTTCTATTAAGGTGGTTCTATCATGACAGTCTCATACAAAAGTATAGGTAACCTAAAAAGTTTATAAAAACAATTATTACATTTTTCTATGGTATAGGTTAACATTAACATTTTGCTGCAAATATCGAATAATTAACAATAACATTAAATATATTCAATAAAACTATTTAACTAGTTTATGAAATTCAGTAACATTTCAAAATTTTGAGTGAAGTGAATGTTTCATGCCAACCAATAGCAGTGTAAGATTTTATACCGCCGAAGCTATGACAACATTGCGAGAACCACAAGCAGCATGATTTACCAGTCGGTACGAAACGTAACTGTATTATCGATACATTCTGTTGACAGTTCAAAACAAAAATGAGAAAAATGGATCAAAGCAATTATTATCAACTGTAACAATAAATAAATAAATATAAAATGCTATAATTTTTTTTTGTATTAAAATTAATATTTTTTACTGATCGAAATAATAACTTTCATAGTTCTTGCTTTGTCATTTGTGCGACCATCTCTGTCTACGCGTGCGACCATCTCTGTTTACGCATGCGACCATCTCTGTCTACCCGTGCAACGTTCCCAAGCATTTCTGATAGAATATCCAACTTTAATCGCCAGTTTCTTTTGAACTAACCCGGTAAGGCATGAATTTTGAAATTCTCGTACCCTTTGCCTTTACATGACGTGCTGTATATTAGTTTTTTGTTCAAATCTAACTACAATATATGAATTTATTACGCAGTAAGCTGCTTCGCGAGATACCATTCCTATAATGCCAATGCATTTTTAATCGACTTTAACTTTACATTACTCAGCTCAACAACGGTAAAATTAAAAAAAAATGCATACTAGTGTCACAAAACGTTAGTTTTAATTTAATAATTTTTACGTAAATTAGTAATTAATTCGACGTTATGCTATCTGTTCGTATTATATTAATTTATAATAAAGGTTTATGTAAGGAGTTAGACCGATCTTACACAGTAAACAGATTTCTTACGTTAGTTCCTGTTCATCGGTTGAGGAGTAAAGTTGTAGCGCGACAGTTAAGTTGGTAGTGACCAAGTCGCGGTGGATAGTGTTTGGTTAGTGTTGAGCTGTTACATGAGCGAGGTGAGTCAGTTAATCTAGAGCACGTATGAGAGAGTATGATTGAGTTGGGGTGCATAGCACTGCTAGCAGTCTGTCCATCACTGGGATGATGTTTTGAATAGCGGACTGTAGTAGCTACGGATAGGTCTGTAGTTGCCAACGACAGCAGCCGGGTGCTGTAGTGATCACATCTGTGGTCGCCCACGATAGCAGCGCTGAAGGCTGGAGTGACCTGGCTGGCCTTCGGGTGGCCTACGGGCGTACGGGGTCACCGACGAGCAGTCCCGTGAACTGTAGTGGCTACAGATAAGTCTGTAGCTACCAACGGCAGCAGCTGGGTGCTGTAGTAACCACAGATGGTACTGTGGTTGCTCACGGTAGCAGCGTTGAATGCTGTAGCGACCTGGCGGCCTTGAGTAGAAAAGGTGTTCGGGGTTGCCCTCATGTATGAATGATGCTTAGGTTTTGGTAGATTGACTCCTCATTGAGTTTGTTACTCACGGTTTGGTTCTTACAGGCATTAAATGGTTTACGCTCGCGTTAGGTGATACGCGGATTGTTCCATTCAAGGTTTGCTTAGTTTTGCGAGTGCATTTGGTTTTCGAGTCTACTTGAGGTGAGTCTCGTTTATATTTATTATTAAGGCATTTGTGGGTACAAATGTAGTCTGGATTAATTATGCTACACATCCATTGTATAACAATACGAATGATTGATTATTGCTAATGGCAAGAATTGCCCGTCTAATTTTATCATCGTGACACTAGAGTAGAAACACATGAAAAATAGCATACTTACATTTCATTCAAATCTAGCATAAATGCTTCCATGATAGTACCACTTTAAGCTTGCAATATAATTTATAGAATGTAGTTGTTTCGTTATCATATTTTTACTGAAAAATGAAAAAACTTTATACTTCAGCCAAATAAAATTCATTAGCAATCGCAGTCGTCTTAAGAAATCGTGCGTTCTAATCTCGCTGACTTCATTCTTATATTAAAACAATACGATTGTGTCTGAGTGATTTAGAATGAGATTAAATTCCTGTTTCGCAACATAGCAAATAAAAACCAGTAATGGAATTATCTATATCTTAAACTTGTCGTTCAACATAATTTTGGGATTTATTTTTCTCTGAAAATATTTAAAATAATAATATAGATTCCTATCCTGTGATAATTGAATTACATAGTATATACATGACATAAGAAACTGTGATGTTTGTTGTCGAATAATTAAATAATTGTCAATAATCTCAACGGACGCAAATAACAATAAGTCATAGAATCACTGTCACATATTACAAAAAATGTCCGTGTTTCATATGTATTAGTATAGTTTGTTTAGCTCCACAGCGTCGCAACAATTGGAGTTCGAGCAAGTATAACTACACAGTCTTGCCATAAATACTGTCCACCAGTTGAAAGCAAATATCTTGAGAACGAAAAGAGCTAGGAATAAAATAAAAACACCACTGAAATCAGTGAATCAATACCTTTTAAATCATGTATAATTTATTGAAAATGTCCGCCTTTAGCTTCTACACATAGATTTAATCCTGGAATAAACTCGTCGATAGCTGTACGCAAGATGTCTAGAGGAAATTCTGCGACAGCTTTTTTCAGAGATGCCTTTAAGGACTCCACGTTGTGGTGAGGTTTGGAACATGCTTTTTCTTCCAACACTGACCACACTTGATAGTCAAGTGGGTTCAAATCAGGACTTCCTGACTGCCAATCTTTAGTGCGAATAAACGCCGGAACGTTATCCTCCAGCCATTTTTGTGTCGTTTTCGCCTTATACCCAGGAGCGGAATACTGCTGGAATACCCAAGGCTTGTTTTCGAATAATGTCGAATTTAGGGGTTTAACCACGTCCATCGATAAACTTTTGCCGAAGTTTTAACCCCTTTTTCGCAAAAAATGAATAGCGGAGGCACCGTGATACGAAATGCCCCACCAAACCATCACTGAAGCGGGATGGTGACCTCTCTGGACTCTCGGAACCTTCTCCCTGGCTTCATAAGAGCTTCTAGCGTAGACATGGTCGTTCTGCTTGTTATAAGTCTCTTCCACTGTGAAAATTTTCTCGTCGGTAAACAGAATGTCCTTGTACCGACCACGACAAAATTTGCAAATTAGTTTTTTTGCTATGTGTAGAAGCTAAAGGTGGACATTTTGAATAAATTATACATGATTTAAAAGGTATTGATTCACTGATTTCAGTGGTGTTTTTATTTTTTTCCTAGCTCTTTTCGTTCTCAAGATATTTGCTTTCAACTGGTGGACAGTATTTATGGCAAGACTGTGTAGATGTTCGTATCATGCGACCTATGTGATCAACAGAGTGACAGTTAAAGCCGTTGTCAGATTGAATTACAGATTACTTCTGTTTGTTTTTCGACAACAAAAAGTTGTCAGCAGTCCTTATTATTGTTTACTTAATATTGTTCGGTATATGAAAATCAACGGCGAAAACCATGTTAACAATTAAAGTAAATGTCAAGTATTAGATTTTATTGGAAACTTAACCTATTCATGTTTTGTATTAAAATTGTAAAATAACCGATTGTCATCTGGAGAAAGATATGTGTATAAGGAAGTTGTCATAGGAGTGGTCGATACATAATTTTCATGTCTAGCAATTATATGCGACGAGGATGCTAACTTAGAAGCGGTCATTTGATAATTTGAACACCGTATCTATTGTGAATTTAAACAAAAAATATTAATAAGTCTGTATTATCTGTTATAGTCATATTTATTTCATCTCATTAATTTTATTAGTAGGCCCGTCTTTGGTTATGTCATCTCCTTTTATTAACGCAACTAAGTATTTCCGTAATGTTTGATTGAATATTTATTTATCGTCGGATTTCTTATGTTAGTTACAGTTCATCGTTTGACTAGTAAAGTAGTAATGAGATAGTTAGATATTGTGTTAGTGCTTGATAGAGCTTCGAGGAATATTCAGGATAGGTTTAGATGTGAGTACTCCTTGCGTATGTGAGTTCTGTTGGATGATGGTATTGTTGAGTTAGCGCAAGTGTGAGCGCTTGTTACGGCCGTGGTCGGATGTGGGTATATGGAGATACGTGGTTGGCTCCCGACGTGCGGCAATCAGCTTTGGGCTGTAGCGGAACCGTGACTGGCCGCCAACGTGCAGCGAGCAGCTTTGGGCTGTAGCGGAACCCTAGTCAGGCCGCCTACGTGCAGCGAGCAGCCTTGTATGTTGTATCAACGAGATACGAAAGGATATCGAATGTTATGTGACTTGGTCAGTTTGACCTGTGGAGTATTTGATGCGAATGATTGGAGGTGTGTTCTCACTGAGCTTTAATGCTTAATTAGTGTATTATTTCCAGATGCTAAACTACGTTTAGATATTTTAGAACTTTCTTTGGACAGGTATTCTTTCAGTTTAATGGACCACATTTTATGTAAGTACAGTTACTTAGATTAATTATAAATATCACCGCTGAATTTCATTCGCTTAAAATCACCCATCATAACATATAAAAAATTACAAAAATAGTTTTAAAGGTAATATAACAAATTATAGGATTATCATCGGTGACATTTTCGAATGGAATCGAGCTGCAGATTTCACGAGCAATATCTTCGATTATAAATCATTTCACGAGCTTATATTTGATCAGAGAATATAATAAATAATTATTTGTTGTGAAGCGGATTGAGAACGCACTAAATTTACTGACCGCAATACATGGGCTGTGCCAATCTAAGTTTTGATATACTAAAATGGACATTTTTATACTTTACATAACAGAATTAGTCGTCAATTAAGTAAAATTATCCTCAATAACGGACTAAAACAACGTGATAATTTAAATTTTTATCGTCGCTGAGACAGACATCTAAGGAACATTTTTAATGTTGATTGACGAAAAACATCTACTTAAACTTCTATATAAAGGTTATACTGCAAAGCAATGTATTTAAAACATACTCAATTCTTTTAAATATTTTGTACCTGTGGAAACACTAATAGCAAGTTTGTTTTGCTCTACCTGCTGCATTTTATAATATTTCCAGATGTTTTATAACTAATATATTTGTCAAACTAGAGAGGTAAGCGATCTGTTTCCTACTCGAGTTCGAACGAAAGTGGAAAAGCACTTTCCTCTCATATGAGGCACAACATTTTTTTCACAAATAAGATTTGTTCGGACTTCAAATACACTCGATGAAAAATCTAGTGGGTATAATAAAGGTAACATTTTATTTATTTTAATCAAAATTGTAAGATAATTTCAAATTTCAAGTATATCACTACTTATAATAAATATAACTAGTGTACTGAATATTTCCGATGATTTTTTTGAGCTCACGAGTGCTTTTGTTGCTATGGAAATATGCACGATTCTAAAGCTACATTCACAAATCGAAATTAGTTTTTGTTTTATGCTTTATGTTTTAGTGTGTTTTTAGATGCCATTCACAAATAGGTTTGCTTTTATCGATTTTAGTTAGTAGTGACATCTATCATAAATTTTAGAAGATCAGTAATATAGTAAATGCAACTGTCAGATGTGCTAAGTTACACATGCTGTCATATGTTGTTTGTTTACTTTCGTATTTTTTGGTTGAGCAAGGTAAATATTATCATAATAAGAAAGTAGGTATTCAAATCTTGTTTTTATTTTCTTTCATTTTGACACTCGAATAAAAACAAACTTAGGTTATCGTCAATGCGAAGGATGATAGAAAGAGACAAGTATATATCACTACGTCATTCTACGCTTCGTCCTATTGGTCTATTCCTAAGTATAAAACGTAAAACTAAAACATAACTTTGGAGTTTACAAACATTTGTGTTACAACCAAAACTAAATACTGAATTTGCGAATGGCTGCATAAGATAACATGTCTACAAGGTTATTAAAACAAAAATGGAAAACATAAAACAAAAACTAATTTCGATTTGTGAATGTAGCTTTAGACGAGTGCAGAGTTCCTAAGAGCAACTTGGGTTGTTGATTTTACGACTATTCGAGACTTCGATTGTTCGGATTTATTGAACCTTCGTATTTAGATTCGAAATTTTGAATTTTTGAATATTTCGAATTTTTGAATTTTCTGTATTACCAATTTACGAATTATTCGAATTGTGAATCTGAATCCTAACGTGAACACGGCATGTTGATATGAATTATTTCAGAATAAACTCATGTGCAGGGTTTTGTATTAATTCGTAAGTAATTATTATTAATTATTATTATTTGCCAAATTAATTCAATTTAGACTTAAAATTTCGCTATACTGTCAAAAACGTTTTAATTAACACGTTTTTATATCCCTTTTATTGTCATTTTAAAACGTTTTACTAACAGTCCATAGCATTTAGATGGGCGGTAAGAGAATAGATGGCTTAAGACGCCTAACCTTGCAGAGTTTTTGTACGATACTTCCCGGAGTTTATTATGTAATTCGTGGCCGACTGTTCGCGAATTATGCGTGAGCGTGTTTGGAGATGATAGATGGCGTTAATTTAGTGACAAAAAATTCTAGAATTCGAAAAGTTTAAAACATTCGAATGTTCGAACGTTCGGAAATTCAAACTTCGGTGGAAATGAACGACCCTAAGTGCAACAAAAGCCAAGAGAACAGCGAAAAAATAATAATTTCTGGGAATATTCAATGCACGTGTTATATTCAGTAAGAATATTTCCCCGTGAAAACAAACCAAAAATTTCAAAAATTAATATTTTGACATATGTCAAAAAACTTCGTTGCTAGGTAACTAAAAAAAAAATAGAGTAAAACTGTCAATTTTAAAACAGAATATTATATCTTATTAATTCACTCATTTCCATACCAACGTTGTCAAATAATGAAACACTTGGTTGTTTAAAGTCATGGAGTTATATTCAATCTTCCAAAAAAAACAATTACATTGTTAAAGGTACGCCAAGATTGCGCAGATTCCTTCCCCAAAAATTGTAATATCTATATATTACAGATTTTTAAAAAAGTGATATCTAATTAAGCCAAGAAAAATATTCGAATTTAAAAAACCTTATCGAACAGTTTTAAAAATATCGGGTCAAATAAAAAAAAAATTAATTAAAAAAAATCTTGGCGACTCCAGTGTTTAAATTGTTACTTAAACTGGTAACATACAAAAATTGTATCTAATACAAACAAGGGTGTAATGTAGTAAATTATCATATGTTTAACGTGACTAATTTATCGGCTAATAAAAAGATAAATGGAATTACAATTTTCAGATATTGGCTCAAAGTTTATATTACTGTAATATAGACAGTCAGTGTCGCCGGCCGTAGGCTGCTTGATCTTGGCGTCGACAACTACCGCCTGTCTTGATAAAATAAAAAATAATGAAAAATATATATTTATTGTAAAATAACGCATGTAACACTGCCATTCTTTTTCTTCTAGAGAGGCAAAACTCATTTTCCTCAGTATTTCGTGAAAAGAAATTATAGTTTGCTGCGCATGTCGTGAAAAAAAAATATCATGACTCCTTTTATTCATTACTGGGTGTGGCAGTTTGCCGTAGCAGAGTGATATATTTATGCATGTGAAGTATGGTTACCGGACGTCGAATCACGGCTCCCAAAGATGTTAGTGGTGGGAAAGTCACAAAGATAATTTAAATGTGGTGAAACATATTTTTTTGACTATGGGAATCGAACTCTGATTCTCAAATCCACAATTCGACTCGATACGACTGGTCAATTTACTTACGAGTAAATATTTACTTTTTGAACGATTTAACCCCAAATTTTTCGACTCATAAACCACTAATACCTCATAACGTCACAATTTTCTGCTCTGTATCTTTTGTTTACCAACACTGCCAGTGTTGACAAACTTCAAAGTTGAACAACAGCAGCTGTACACATACATCAGCACATAAACAACCTCTTATCCAAGCTGTAGATTCCTTCGTTCGTTGTCCGTAGTGTTCTTTGCGCGAATCTCGCTGAAAAACTCGCTGCGATTATGCGGTCTCGAGACGCGACAGGCATGTTAGTGAACTTCAGCCATTCATGCGTACATGCACTGACTTTCTTTCTACGGAAACATTGCGCCAAAGAAGAGTGAGGAAGGTTTTTCTAAAAGGTTTTATTGGAATGATTTGAATTTGGTATTTGGAGGATGTGGAAACTGTTAGGAATGGGGGGATATAAATAAATAAATATAAATATCATCACGCCTTTTACCCATTATTGGGGTGTAGCAATCTGCCAAAGCAGATCTCGGTAAGTAATATATTTATGCGAGAGAAGTGCGGCTACTAAATCACTGCCCCCAAAGATGTTAGTGGTGGGGGAGCTACAGGGGTAATTTTAAATTGGTGAAAATGTTTTGTCGGCTGTGGGGATCAAACCAGGGTTCTTAGGATCTACCAGCCGACTTGATATCACTGAGCCATTACCCCATTATGTAAAGAAGAAAAGTGTTAAGCGGGATTTATAGTTTACATAGCATTACTTAGAATAGCATAACATAACATAAGAGGTTTTTAAGGTTTTATAGTTTTAATTTTGGTTTTTTTTTGCATAAAAATTATTTCCAGCTATAACCACAGTGTAAGGTTATTGCCACGTTCAACATTATTTTGACAGTTATTATTTTGATCGTGCTCGAAAATGGATGATGGTGATGTTACGATAGTAGCTTATGTAAAAAAAATGAAGAAACGAAGTAGATAAAAAAGTAAAACCCAAATAATAATTCAAAATTGTTTAAATTTTTGACATATATGTATATATATATATATATATATATATATCACTACCATCTTTGGGGGCCGCGATTTGACGACTAGTAACCGCACTTCATGCGCATAAATATATCAATTACCGAGATCTGCTTCGGCTACACCCAATAATGGGTAAAAGGCGTGATGATATATTTTATTTTTTTTTACTTTGTGCATGTTGATGTACCTAATAGTTATTTGAATAACATGTAAAGAAAACAATACATTTTCAAGAATTGCAAATGAGTGAAAAATAAATGCTTGCATTACGTGTTATATTAGTTATTTTTTACATAAATAAATAAAATAAATAAATATATCATCACGCCTTCTACCCATTGCTGGGTGTGGCACTCTGCTACAGCAGATCTCGGTAAGTGATATATTTTTGCGCGTGAAGTGCGGTTACCAGTCGTCAAATCACGGCCCCCAAACATGTTAGTGGTGGAGGAGCCACAGGGATAGCTTTTTCAAATTATGAAAATTTGTCGCCTGTGGGAATCGAACCAGGGACCTCAGGATCCACAGGCCGACTTTATACCACTGAGCTAGCCATCCCATATTAGAATAATGTAATCAGTGAATATCTTATAAATTATTTTAGGGTTCTTGCTACCCCAATTGATGGAATATAGCGTAACGATATATACAGTGGTATGAACTGTGCTAGCCATCCCATAATGATATTAAATAGATTTTTTCGGCAACTGTTAAAAAAACGCGATATTGTTTTCATCATTATATGGATACGCGAAGTTTGTGTTTTTTTCAGATGCGAAAAAATGACTACATTACCTTGACCACCCAAAATGCAAAAAATAGATATTTTGTATTAAGTGCGCGAAATGAGTATTTTTTTTTTTTGCACGAGATTATGTCACTTTTTTGTTGAAACCGCTAGATTGAGACAAAAAAGTCATTTAAACGCACCGAAAAACACAAATTTGGCCTACGAAATACAAATAGTATTTAAAAAACAATATTTAAAATCGATTATCAAAACCGTGAAAAACGTTTATCGACATAATGAATATTATTTTTTTCTACAATTGTCAAAAAAATACGCAAAATTCTTTCATCGTTATTGATACGTGAAGTTTGTGTGTGTTTTTTTTTACTATGCCCCCTTGATAACTATCTAAACTGTAGAAAAAATATTTTTTCAGTGTTTTGATAAACGGTTCATTACACTTTTTAAAATCGATTTTAATTATTCTTTTTTGACAATGGAGAAAAAAATTTGTTTGTATTTTGTGGTCAAAATTCGAATGACATTCTCACGCGACGCAATAAAAAAACATTCATTTCGTGTACACTTAATACAAAAATATTACGGATATAAAAATTTTAAATTATTTTGATAGACGTCAAAATTTTTATAACATGTTATATTTTAAATGATTTCCAAAGGGATAAATAAAAATAGTAGTAAAAAAATAAAGAATAAAAAATGTAGTATATACCTTTTTCACTATTTTGATTTTTATCACGATATTTATGACAACCGTCCACTCTTTTTTTATACTTCACAAATTAATATTAAGAAGTAGAAAAAAATATCTGAATGTTTCGGATTCGGATCCCACTATAAATAAATTGTAGGCTTCCAGTACTGCAATTGAGATTAATTGTGGAATTTCGTGAAAAATCTATAAATTTTATAGATTCATAAATCTGCAAATAATGTGCAAAATCACATCAATATTTGTTGATAAGTACAAAATATTTTATATAGTCATAAATATCGTTGCGATTTTGTTCATCATTTAATGATTTACGGCTCTACAAAGTAAATTCAAATGATTTCCTTTAAATCAGACATGTGTCGCTACAGAAGAAACCCGTTGTCAATACTTATGATACATAGGAGTTTTGTGATCGATACTGTGTGTAGACACTATGATAGAAGAATTTGACACGATGCAATATTTTGTTCAAAGTTATGTCATAATTTTGTATTAAATTTTATTTATAAAAATGACAGAGTTTTCTGAACATTTTTTTGTAGTATTGTATGCCACTGCTTCATAATTTTGTATATAATTTTGTATAAGCGCTTGCGCACAAACTGTATCACAACCAGTGACGTGAAATTATGTGAGGTCTCTAACAAAAAAAAATCGAAAAATTATATAGAAAATGGAGAGGAATTAATTGAAAGAAATTAATTTATAATTCTTATTGTTATTGTGCACTATAATACAAATAGTAACAATAGTCAATGAAAGAAGAATTACAAAGAAGAAAATATGGTGTAGGAATTGGCTAAAAAGGCGTGAGGAGGTCAAAGGAATCTTGCATTTATTGAATCACGAATTGAGAACTGAATTTGTTTCCAACGCATTGAATTTAATTTTGATGTCGTTGATAGTTGCTTCGGCTTTTTTTCTTTTATTATTGCTAAAAGAAATCCAATGCCCGTGGCCTTGCATGTTAATTTTTTTATTCTTTTGATTTAACCAAATAAAAAAATGGATATTTCTGGTATTCTTCGATTAAAACCTTCACATAATCGCGACACCCCGACATTTTGTAGTTTAAAATTCACAAAAGAAGAAATAAAACAAGTGAAACCAGATGTAAATACAGAATCAAAAGCCGTGATATGGATAAGTTTTAATTAAACGTGAAATAGTAAACGAAAACGGAATAATTCACTGCGCATCTCCATTACGCAATTTCTGTACAAAATTTTGCTAGAATATAGAACAAGTTCTATATAATTTTGAACATTTTTCTGAACATTATTTTACTGTATGCAACGGTACATTTTTTGTCTATAATTCTGAAACAGAAAATGTACATTATTTTGTTCAAAATAATGTATCGTGTCAAACGGCCTTAAGTTCCTGTTGGACAGTGTAGCATACAAAAAATATCTAAACGTTAAAGAATCAAAATATATTTAAATTTTCTATAAAATCTCACAGTTTAAATACCAATAAAAACAACAATTACAAACAAAACAAAACAGAAACTCAACAAAAATCCTATTTAATCTACTCAGCATGCGCCCGTAAACACCAAAACCAAAACACCTGATTAACGTATTCAAACAATTAACAACAAAATCAACACCTCAGCAGACAGTCACTTAGTTCAATTACTCTTCATTGTCTCAGCAGGCCAATAACTCACCAAGAAACAATACACAGTCTTTATCTCCAAAAACAAACATCATTGTCTTTTTCACGCATTTAATTTAATTTTCGTGTGGTCCGTGGAATAGAAACAATCATAATTACACCCCTGTGTTGATGCAGAGACGTATTTACTTATGATTTATTGTGTAGAGGATTTGTGATTGTAGTGTTGTGTCTCTCCATGCGTTGAAGTCTTCAGTAGTTGTTTGAAACCTGTTATATTCTTTGAATGGTGCTGGCGCTTGAAAGAAATGAGAACTATTTCCGGACTTCGCAATTTAGATGGTACTTGAGACTAGCTATTGTTTTTTACTTCCCATACCTATTACGAGCAGTTGTGACTTCTTGTGTTCTCGTGTTACTAGAGAGAGTTCTTAGTAAATAAATGTCAGACCAAGCCAAAAATAAAATATTTATTGACATTCGATACATCGATAAGGTATTGAATTGGATAAAAAGTATAATAAATTGTAATAGTATATTACGTACTGTGAACTGTGGCAGTTTTTAGGTCAATAATGTAGTTTGCGAAATTTAGGCCTGAAAGTTCGAGATTTCATAAAAAATAACTTACAGATCGAGATTACTAAGCTATTTTTTACAAATAGAAGGAAAACAAAAATAGGATTCGAAATTAACAGCTGTCAAATTGACATCAAGATAAAGAGAACCTTGATCTGTAATATTTACTTACTGTCCTCGGTGGATAGTAAGTAATTAGTATAGTACTGATGTAACCATAGGAATCACTGTGCAATAAAAGTTGAACTATGTTTAAATTTTGTCATTAATGGGTACACAGTACAGGTATTGTAAAAGTATATTACATAATCAGTCAGGAAAGTGATATTTTACTGGACGAAGGCCGCAGGCCAAGTATTTCAATCCGCTGAGTCAAGTAAAAACACTTTCCTGACGTATCATGTATACTATTTTTTCTGAAACCATTTAATTTAATCAATATTTAATCATAAATAATTGAAAATGTTTAATTTTTTTTATATAAATTGTATCGACTGCAGACTACGTATCCAAGGTTACAACAAAAATAATAGTCGGGTAAAATCTTTACCAGACTGTTTTCTACTTTTCCAGACCGATATTTTTGTTGTAGCCATGGATACGTACCTTACTTGACTGTTTCTGTAACAACCTACAGGGTGATCAAAAGGAATTGTTACAGTTGGCAATAAAAAAAACTACTTGAAATTGATATGCCTGATACATAAATTCATTTCCTGTTGTTGACACTGACATTTAAAATTTAAATTTGAGTACATTTATTTCTAAAGTATTTCTATTACTTAAAAAATCAAAATTCTATTAGCTGTCAGACTCCTGACATAACCTATTTGTATAAATATATCATCACGCCTTCTACCCATTACTGGGTGTGGCACTCTGCTGAAGCAGATCTCAGTAAGTGATATATTTTGCGCGTGAAGTGCGGTTACCAGTCGTCAAATCACGGCCCTCAAACATGTTAGTGATGGAGGAGCCACAGGGATAGCTTTTTCAAATTATGAAAATTTGTCGCCTGTGGGAATCGAACCAGGGACCTCAGGATCCACAGGCCGACTTCATACCACTGAGCTAGAAATGTCAAATAGCATTTCCGCCTTTATCTGACGTTGTGCCAACTGTAGAATAAAAAGATCTCTGAAATTGTATTGCCAACTATAACAATTCCTTTTGATCATCCTGTACTTTCCATACTAAAATTGATCAGGAAAGTAGTCACTTTCTTCCCGGTTTCAGAAAAAAATATTTATTTTGACTGTAAAATTTTAACATAAATGCAGTGTACTATATGATAAATGCACGAAAATAATAGTTATTTGTATATACAAATGGGAAGAAAATGAGTCTTTTCCTCCTGAAGATGCCGTTTCATTTTATGAAGCACCTAAGGGAAGAGTTTCCTTCACAAGGTAAATTTGTAACTTTTTTACTACCCTACTAGAAAGTATAATTTTTAGAAATGAATTAGAAATTTAGATAATATTTATTATTCTCTTAATCTATATGTTACGAATGTCAAATCATACCGTTGTTGTCAGTTGCTATGGATATTGACTTATTCCCTAAGGATGAAAGTATCAATTTCTTCTCTCAATCGGAGATTTTTCCAAAATTATGTAATAATCCACAGTTACTTAACATTGCTTTGACTGCTAGCGCTAGCAAAAACTGCTAAAATTGATGTTCATACTTGTCTATAAACAACACAATATTATTTTCTTCACTAGGGTAGTTTTATTATACTAAATGTACATTTCGATTACCATGCAGTCATCGTCAGTAGTACTACTGAAGTCGAAATGTACATTTAGTATAATAAAACTTCCCTAGTGAACACAAAAATATTGTGTTGTTTATAAACATTTATCTTCACACAGGTCTAAACTATATATTAATTCATACATGTCAATTATAGTTAGAGAGCTAGGGTGCAAAATGATGTCTCATTTAATCCAGTGACAGAAATGGATTTTTTAATAGATTATGTAATGATAAACATGAAAACAAGAAAATTAGATTTGGGAACGGGTGGCATACTATAGATGACGCCGATGTGAATACGCCGATTTTAAGTGTAGTTGTTGACATATTTTTTTACAGGCTAATTTTCAGTTTAAATTATAGACTTTGGTATAATTAAGTAATAAAAATGGTAGACAGAAGTTTTGGCTGGTGACGCATGCGCGATAAAACCGGTCAAAGTAAGCAATTTTTATAGTGTCGTGTGACATATTACTACTTGTTCACGACGAATACAATACAAAAAATTATTGACAGAAATTATTGCTGGTTGCTCATTGGTGACAGAAGCTCTGAAAGTGAACGGGTGTGAGGATCAACAATCACTCTTAAAATCGGCGCATTCACATCGGCGCCATCTATAGTCGCCACCCGTTTCCAAATCTAATTTTCTTTTTTTCATGTTTATCATGACATAATCTATTGAAAAATCCATTTTTGTCACTGGAATAAATGAGACATCATTTTGCATCCTAGCTCTCTAACTATTATGGTAGCTGAAAGAATAACACTTTCTACACGACGTATACATATAATTTTTCCTTACTCTAACAGAAAATATTTTTTTCAGAAAAACATTACACTTTAGATAAGGTTTAATAATCTCTTGACAGATTTTATCTGTATATCACTAATGTCAAAGTTTACCGTTGTATTCCAGTTTCCATGGATATGGTTCTATTTCCCAGTTTTATAAACGACAAATTAATTTACTTCCAAAGTAAGTAAAATTTATTCATTCAAATGCCCAACTTTTGACAGTAATGTTACATATGTCATAAAATAAATAAAATTGATTTATTAATTTAATAGTTATTTTTATAACAAGTGCCGAAAAAGGCTTGTTACGTGCAAGTGCGGAAATCTGCACGAGCATGTAACCTTTTTCGGCACGTGTTATAAACAACATTTTTCCTACAACTGTGCGATTTAGTAAATCACTAAAATATTATTAAAATTTATAAAATTTATAAAATTTTAATCATATTACATGAGAACGATGTTTTACGGCGTTGCTATGGTTTGTTTGTTGATTGCTTGCACATTGTTCTACGTTATTTAAAAATATTTCACTAACGTCAAAATAATTTCTTCAAAATCATCTTGATTGGAATAGTACAGTGAGTGATTCTTCTTTATCATTAACACCTCCAAAGATAATTGAAGCTCCGGATCATACTATGTTGGATCTATTTTCGACAATGACAATCAACCTGCTGCTGGTACTTCTGAAGTTTCCGAAATTGTTACCAATAATATTACTGGTAATAATATGAACAGGTACGGAAGAAATCAATGTTTCTTTAGACACAAAAGTTTCCACTTTACATTATGTCAATATAAGCAATTGTAACAACTGTATTAATAATATACACAAACAATAAATATGAAGTATTTCACTTACTCTTTACATAAAACCATTTATCGATATATTTTACTTTGTTCGGTTCTTTTTATTAATTGTCTACAGATTAGATATACTGCAAATTAAGGTTACGTTTATAAACGTCAAAATATACTACTGCATATTTACTAGCGCTGGTTCACCGTATCTTCTTCTTCCATAAGCGTCTGTGGTCAAAATATGAATTCCGCGCTCGGCGCGAAATTTAAATCGCTGTCAAAACAATATTCTTTTGACAGTTACGTAATGAATCACTTTCCGCACTAGTGTTTCTTTGCTTTCGGAAACGCACTTGGTCTGCATTCATCTACTTTCCATACTTAACCAAGGCAATTATAGTTACGTAATAACAAAGAAATCGCACAGTTGTAGGAAAACATATTTACTACGGAAGTAAATGTATTCTGTCCTTTATAAAACTGCCCATTAGGCAAGAAAAATTTACTATCTTACAATAGAGAGATAGTACATTTTTTTAAGGACACAGAGTATCACTTCCTTCTCGCAATTGAGGAAAGAGAATTTAACTTGTTGACAGAGTCGCGAAAAAATAATTTACGTATTTTAATGAAGTTATTTTTTCACTTCTAGCTATAAATTTTAAAGACAGAAAGAATGTATGATGTGCTAGCGTGAAGTGAGTGACATATTTTAACGAATTGTGTTCTCCTCGTACGTTGTTTGAGTGAGATGATAGTATTACGGTTGCAGTGATGTCGCAGGACTTACGCTACGTAAAATGATTTTTAATTGGCTTTTGAAGAATCGTTTGTGTTCTCGAGACGATACGAGCAAGGAATATTTTATTTTTTATGTGGTTTCGCTGTTTTCACGTACTCATTTGTGTCTGGTGAGAACGTTTATTATATTTTCTGTTCTTTACTCACTTATAAATACATTCGAATATTTAAATTCTCAATGCTCATAAGTCACAAATAAAATGAAATATTAATACTGGAAATTACTTTAAAAACTATTTATTAAAATGGGACGCATTCTCAGAAGCCTTAGTTCGATATTCGATTTCAACTTTAATTATTTATTAAGCTGTACAATTTATTTGAAATTAAAATAATTTATTTATTTATTTTACATTACCACTAAAGCCAGATTAGTTCACATAGCATAGCATAACATAACAAAAATATAAATACACACAAGTCCATATACCATATTATAGTTCACTTATATAGCATTACATAACATAGTATTACATAATAAATGACCAAATTTTATTTCTTATTCGTATGCGATGCCATGTTTTTTCGGGAATCCTTAGACATTATCGGAATCTCTCTGACAATTGTTTGTTTATGTACAAAATTTAAACTATTTTGCTTTATTATTCGGGTTTTACACTTTCCTGTCTTCATTTTGCTTTTTCTTAACAGCAGCTACTATCATATCATCGCCATCATCCATTTTCGAGCAGGATCAAAATTATAACTATGAAAATAATAGGGGAGACTGGGTACGGATGTGACAATTTTGGTTTGATCGCCAATAATTTTGTTAATTTACTAGTTAGCTGCGAGAAAAGTAATTTAAATCTTAATTTGTACTTTTGTCTACGTAAAAATACCAAAATGTTGTCCCTAAATACGCTGTATTAGTTATAGCATCAAATTAAAAGAAAAAAAAGAAAGTGTGAAAACCGACCACACCCCAAGGACGGTTGTGACAGTGGTTGGGGTCAGTAGTGACAGACATAATAAAAACTTTTATTGTTAGAAATATGTAACATAACACAACATAACTGCCTTCTATAAAAAGTTAACATTCATAATTAAAGCAAATGAACTTAAATCTACGATCACTTCTATTCTTACAATTAATAATGCACTGCATCTAATGTTTATAACCAGGTTGAGAGATTTAAATCAAAAAATCTCTTGATTTAATAATTTAAACATAAATGAATAATTTTTATTATTGTATACGTATAATATGTCACAACCGTACCCACAACATTTGTCACAACCGTACCCAACGTATACTTTCGAAAACAAACAATCGCCATGACTGGGCCAAGTAATCTACGTAAAAACTAATCACTACTACTACTAATATTCAACGTATAACAAAAAAATATATGATATAATCTATCTGTATACAAATAACAGTAAATATTAAAAGAAATTAAACAAAGAAACTTACTTTTGACTGTTAAAAAGCAATGTAGACTCCTGCTTACGTTAGCGTCGCGCGCTGGCTGACGTAACCTGGGGAACGCGTTTAGACATGCATGCCGCTTCTCCCTCCCCTTGCACCCTTTCCGCATTCCGTATAGTTTTGCTGTTATGACGACTGTCACTACCGTAACCTGGCACAACCGTACCCAGTCGTCCCTACCGAATGTGGTAATAATCTAATACTATGAATATAGTTGGGAATAATTTCTATGCAAAAAAAATTTGAAACTATAAAGTCTTAAAGCTGGATTCATTGTTTACACATGCAACATTCTAGGTTTCATAGTTAAAATTATGTATATGTCAACTTCATATTACTGTATTGCTTATATATTCAGTTCTATTTTTACAGTCTTGACATTAGTTCAGAATTGATAGAATCATGATGGATACCGACTAGAGGTGTGTAGTTCGTGAACGAACTAGTTCATATGAACTATTTTTTATAGTGAATGACACGAACTAGTTCGTGAGTTTATTAAAGACTAGTTCACTGCGAACTATTCGGATATGACTGACCATTACGGTGGCACGGTCGATGAGGTCGAATCAAAAGCGGAGAACGGAGAACAAGTGAACGAGACTAATTACTAGAGGAGCTTACTAAGCTGACTTCATACTTCATTCGTTCCTGGTCGTAGTATGATCACCGCTCTGCTTCTGCTGTCTGTTGTCAAATTATACTAGAACCAGATTCTAAAAGTTCACACAATATAATACGATTTCTGTTCATCATAGTCTTCAAAATTTTGTGAACGAGAACGAATGAACTAGATCACTCAAATGAACTAGAATTCCCATCTCTAATATCGACGATATTGTTCTAATTACCGTATTATTCAATTAAATTTATCATATATTAATGCATTTTTTTTTACAGATGAAATTTCCATTTTATAACATAAATGCTTTTTTCAAATTTGACAGCTGTCTAAATTGTTATAGTCCCTGTTTCTGTTTTCGATTTAATTGTAAACAAATAACGGTGACACACGAATTCGTTCGAACGTAACCGATTACATAACATAACCATATGAAATAAAAATTGGCCATATTCTATATTTTCTTATGTTATGTTATGCTATACTGTGCTATGCTATGTAAACTATAAATCCCGCTTTAGGGTCAAGGGTGAGGTTCAGCCGACGTGTGTTCTTTCACCTAACCCTTACAATAGTAACGTTCAATTTGCAAACAATCTCACCTCAGTTCATTTCAACTGAGTTGAGATTCTCTGAAATGAGATGATATTTTTTCGATCACAAATCGAACGGGTTTTGACAGGTCTGAACTGAGTCGGTTACGTGACGAACGTTGTAGTATCATTTCGCGGACAACACATGATTTTGTTGGAAGTGAGCTGTGAGACATGATTTATAATAACATATACAATTTTTAAAAATGGTTAAATAACTTCCAAATATTCAAACTACAAACAAAACATAACGAATTCTACCCCCACTCTTAACTAAGTAAAAAATCTCAGTACGCACCAGTGAAATAGGTAGTGCAGCATCGGCAAGGGGGGAAGTGAGTGTCTCACTTGATCTCAGTTATGTCAGTGCAAATAGAACAGCACAGAAAAACTGTCAAACTGAGGTGAGGTGAGATTAACTGAGATTTGGTGCAAATCGAACGCTACTAATGTTACAATACATCACGAACATCCATACCCTGGGCGGGTCTCGAACCCGGAATTTACGGCGTGCAATGTCATACAACTGCTACGCTAGCTGCTGGACTACCGCGATCGGTATTTTATTTGTATATAAATAAGTACATTCCAAGAAATTATATAATAGAGAGAAAAATTTGTATACCGCCAGAATTTGATGCTTTTAATCAAATGAGCTATGGTCTCCAAGTAATTATATGATAATTTAATTTAATATTATCAACTGTTAAGTATTTACTTTAAAAAATACTAATTTAATTAAAATGAGTATAATTATCAGTGGCGTACCTAGCCCTTTTGCCGCCCAATTAAAAAAATAAATATAAAATAAATATATCATCACAACTTTTACCCATTACTGGGTGTGGCACTCTGCCGAAGCAGATCTCGGTAAATGATATATTTATGTACGTGATGTGCGGTTACCGACCGTCTAATCACAGCCCCCAAAGATGTTAGTGGTGAGGGAGCTAGAGGGGTAATTTTAATTTGGTGAAAATTGTTTGTCGGCTGTGAGAATCGAACCGGGGTCCTCAGAATTAACAGGCCAACTCGAAACCACTGAACCATTATCTCATTAAATCAATAAATATAAATAAATAATTGTAATTGAGACAAACTATAGGTGGAGAACTTTTTTACCATAAGATAGCATATTTAAATTAGGCAGTAATGAAGGAATTTTTTGAGATATTTTCAACCCTACATTGTCTTGACGATGAAGAAAAATATTCGAAATCGTATAATAATTCATAATTCGTAGAAATTGAATAGTAAACTTAAGCTACAAAAAGTAGCTTTAAGCTACAAAACGTAACTTTAAAAGTAGTTTCAGTTGTTATAACAATATTTTTAAGCTAATAGAAAAAAAACATAGGTCGCTACAAGCTACAGCTATATTTTTTCACATTTAGCTAAGCTACAGCTACAGCTAAAGTAAACGTAGCTAAGCTAGTAGCGAAACTACAAAAGTAGCTAGCTACTGCAAAAATAAAGAAATATATAACAATGTTGAACAATAATGTACAATAATTCAAGGAGATTTAATACAAATTTTACTTACGTCTACGTTGATGATGTGTGATGTGAAATGGAAGTGGATGATGACTGATGAAAGGTGGACAAGATGGCGGTGTTTAAATGTGTGAAAGAGAAACGTTGACAATGTTATATTTATATTATTTTTACATTTTAGTTAATTCTAATCATTTTTTCTGTACATTTGATTATAAAATTTCATATTGTTATAAGCAAATGCGTTGTACTACACTTACCTAAAAAATTTGAAAAATGGTAGTTCCCAAAAAAACTAATTTATTCTATACAGAAACTAAAAAAAAACCTTGTACGCAACATCAGATTAAAGTCAAATCAACAAAGAAATTTTCCGACAATCACTTCCAAAATTACGCCCAATATTTTTATCTACAATTCCATTTTTACCGTACAAAACAAATCAAAAATAATCACTCGCATTATCCGAATGACACGTTACCAAAAAGTAACGAGTCGGGAAAAAAACCTAATGGTCAAATTTAATTATTATTACCCGCGGACCGGCTCCAACGGAGGCGAAAGAAGAAAGAATTGTTGAAGAAGAATGAAGAATTACCACGCGATTGTGAATAGTGCAACTCATCTTCGGTAACGACGCACACACGAATTTTATCATAAAGTCCTCTGACAGATCATGACGAGTTTTTTACAGCAGGTTAACAATGGCGTATTGGGTTTGGAATTCTTTGGAATTAGAATATTTTAGTTCGTGAGTAATTGAGTAGTTATGATGTGCAGGATTAGTTATTGTTAGAATGTAATGTATTTGAACATGAATTTGTTTTACATGACGTAGTTATACTTACTTTCAAACGTGCATACTTTATGTTCTTTATTAAAAAATAATTATTTAACTATCAAGAGTTTAACGCGAGAGCGAGATTATTATCAATCGCCGATTAAAACAAGAGTTACAATATTTTTTCGTTGATTGTACCTTTTTTGCAAATGGCGGCATACCCCACCACTTGTATCACTTGTACGCATAAGTCAGCTATCCTGTGTTCATATAAAATCCTTGGATACTACAGAGCAAGGTGTGAAAATATTAAAAATCGATTTAAAAAAAAATTAAATCAAATATTTTTGATTTGAATCAAATTATTTTTTCGAATCGCGTTTCATAATATATGTTTTTTTATACTTTTTATTGATTAGTAAAAATATTAAAATTTTGAACAATATAAGAATAATAAACTCAAATTGTAATATACATTTCGTATTTTTACATTACTTATTATTATTTCACTTAATAATTAAAAATTATAAATAATTTCATTTTATCATAGTCAATTATTTAATAAATAAGAAAAAATAGGAAAAAATTTTCCATCACTTGTCTCGTAATTCCACAGAGGTTTTACAGCACGTTTGCATCAACTTCTCAGGTCATCAACAAACGGCTGGTCAGTTCAGCTTTAACCATAGACGCGTTTCGTTTACGAGACAAGTGATGGAAAATTTTTTCCTATTTTTTCTTATTTATTAAGACTCAATTCCACATCGCAATAGACATTTTGTCTTTTGTTTTATTTCAATTATTTAAGTTACCTATCTGCTACCTAGTGTCTGGTTTAGTTAATAATAATTCAATAATTCCAATACTTTGGCTGATGTTTGTTAGTACAAGAAATATTACGATTCAATTTATTTTTAATAGGGACTTATAATTTTGACGTAACAAGCAGCAGACCCGAAGCAGACTCCCCTCCACAAAATTTTGTGTGAAACAACAAATTTGTAGAAAGAGCGATTAACTGCTTCCTCCTTTCAGCACTTCTCCCTCGCAGATCTCCAATTTTTTTTTACGATTAACATTTGGATCACGTGATGAACCTCAAACTGTAAAGCAATACCATGTTCGCTACATAACAAATTATCAAATTCTATTTTACTCACTAGATGACAACCGAAAAATTTGAATTGTATAAGTAATATCATTTTGACATAATAAATGTAACATTTATCTATTACATTTATTATGTTTGTATCAACAGTAACAATAATTTAAAAATGCTATTACCTTAAAAAAAAAAATTACGTAGATTAATAATTTAGTATTTTGAATAGAAAATCTATTTCCGCAGCCTTTGCTGTGCCCAGTTGCTTCCTTAATTTAGAAAGCACTAAATTGAAAGTTGAGACAACGGGCTCTACCCCTGCTGACGATGCTGTAATACTTCTCAAAATACGAATTATTTGTACTTCTGCGTCTGTTATACACTCTTTTATTTTATTAATAGTTAACCACCACTCGAGGCAATTTAATTTTGTTATTAAATTTGCGACGCATAGAGTATCATAATAAAAAAAATACCGATATAATTTGATATTTCAAACTTGTACCAGATTCACCAAATTGATCTATGAGGAAGTTTAACGCTAATTCTTTTTCTTCTGTTAGAGAAATTGAACAAACCATTAACTAATTATTTGGATGTTTGTCGAACAAGAGGGGGACATATGTAAATATTATCTTATACAAGGATTGTATTCAGCGCAATACGCAATAAATTGAACTTGAAGTATATAATAATATTTTCACATAATTTTTTTACGTCGGTACAAAGTTTTATGAAATTATGTGTAACTCAATAATATTCTGATTTAAATCAAAGATTTTAATCAATAAAATCGAAGATTTTAATCAATAAAATCATCTGATTTAAATCGCGATTTAAATTATACAAAACCTGCTACTGAGCATCAAGGTCTTACTAGAGTGTCAATTTTATTCCACAACAAAAATTTTAATTCAAAATCTGTATTTTCAATATACAGACTTCCATTTAAGTGTGCCACCATTGCTATCTCGAGAACTATAAGAGCTACGAGATTGGTTAAATTAGCAAAGAACCACCATTTTACAAGACTATTGCAATGAGTAAAAATTTTTTTTTACCTGTGGTTCTTAAAATACGGGACACAACTTTCTTATTTTAAATGGGAATATATGTTTTTTTTAGGTTATTCGAGAGGGTATTTTTTTCTGAATTCAACAATATAACATATCATATTGTAATAGAACAAAATTACTGAGAAAAATGCATGTTAAATTTATATGTATTTTTTTTTATATCTGGCTGAAACAAGAGTGCTTTGGCTAGAAAATAATTAAAAAATAAACAAATCAAACAACGGTGTAACTACAATAATATTAAAATTAATAACATTTAACAACAAAGAATGAAACAATGTTATACAGAGCAATAAATTCAATTATAGGATAGTGATTTTACTTGACTCAACGACAGAGCTGGGCAGTAGCTAGCTACTTTTGTAGCTTAGCTACTAGCTTAGCTACGTTTATCTTAGCTGTTGCTGTAGCTTCGCTAAATGTGAAAAAATATAGCTGTACCTTGTAGCGAGCTATGTTTTTTTTCTATTAGCTTAAAAATATTGTTCTAACAAGTGAAGCTACTTTTAAAGTTACTTTTTGTAGCTTAAAGCTACTTTTTGTAGCTTAAAGATACTTTTTGTAGCTTAAAGATACTTTTTGTAGCTTAAAGCTACATTTTGTAGCCCAAAGCTACTTTTTGTAGCTTAAAGCTACCACTGTTCATTAAAAAATACCTATTAATTTTTGTTTTGTATTTGAATTGTACCTTCTTTATTGTTTTCTATATCTGTAGGATATCAAGTTATTATATAGTTTAAAATCTATTAACATATTTTATTTTTCACTTGTTCTTAACCTATCCTAATTTTGTATTAAATATTAGATGAACTAAACATTGACTGTTTAGGAGTCTTCTGTTAATGTGACTGTTAATTTATTCCGATATAAATAAAAATTATAGCATCAAAAATTAACAGTACATTTGTCCATTTGCGATTTTTAATATTTATTAACAGTCATTATAACAAAAGACTGATCAACTGATCATATGACCAGAGCTGGGCAAGCTACTTAAAAAAAGTAGCTAAGCTACAGCTACAGCTAATCTTTAAAAAAGTAGCTAAGCTACAGCTATAAGCTATATTTTGTAAAATATAGCTAAGCTACAGCTAAAAGCTTTCGTTAAAGTAGCTGTTAAATTTTAAAGCTACTTTTTTAAATTATTGTGAAATAATTAAATTTGCCATTGTCATATGATCAGTCTTTTGTTATAATGACTGTTAATTTACTATTATGTACATAAATATCAAAAATAGCAAATACCATCTGGCACCTACTGTGTATTTTTGCGTTTTAGAGCCAGTTAAAACCGGCAACAAATTATTATTTTGTGTGGGTTTAGCTTGTACGCATGCGTACTTTGTTGACCTTCTGCTTAAAAAGTAGCTTTAAGCTACAAAAAGTAGCTTTAATAGTAGCTTCAGTTGTTATTTTTAAGCTAATAGAAAAAAAAGTAGCTAGCTACAAGCTACAGCTATATTTTTTCACAGTTAGCTGAGCTACAGCTACAGCTAAGGTTAGCTAAGCTAGTAGCTAAGCTACAAAAGTAGCTAGCTACTGCCCAGCTCTGCATATGACAATGGCAAATTTAATAATTCACAATAATTGAAAAAAGTAGCTTTAAAATTTAACAGCTACTTTAATGAAAGCTTTTAGCTGTAGCTTAGCTATATTTTACAAAGAATAGCTGTAGCTGTAGCTTAGCTACTTTTCTTAAGTAGCTTGCCCAGCTCTGCTTTGCGGATTATAATATTCGGTCTGCGGCCTCGTATTTCAAACAACCGCTTCGTCAAGTAAAATATCACTTCCCTGACTTATTATGCAATATATTATTACCGTGCTAGTAATGTAAGCTACTGTAAATTAACAACTTCGAATCAATTTTATTTATTTTATGGTACATATAACAAAACTGTCAAAACTTCGACTGTCATACTTTAGAAGTAAATTAATTTGTCGTTTATAAAACCGACCATTAAAGTAAGTATCAAATGAAAGAATATTGTCCAAAATTTACGATATAAAATCTGTCAAACATATTCATTCTCGCTAAAAATAAATCAGAAACTGCTCAAACTCACACATCCATTCATAGTCTAAATCCTCTACATATGTCGCCCAATTAAAAAATAACCACAATCACCACCGCCCTCGTTTACCGTCACGCGTCGATCTCACCCCAACCCTAATGCGTAACCGTCGTCACGCTGACCGACATTTACCCTGACGCGTGCCGCTTGTCGTTCTAGAATCGCTTCTTGCCTGACCGCAACAGATGTGATCAATGCACTTCATTACCACTGGGCTATCATCTGCTCGTTCCCTCGGGAGCTGCCGTGATGATGGGGGATGATGTGCACTTGTCGCAGGGCAAGGGATCACTTCCGGGAGACTGGATTGTGAAGGAGGTTATGTTAGGGGATAACAAAATTTAAGCGGATTAGTTGGGTGATTTTAAAAGGTATTGATTTTGGAGATTTTACGGTTTGAATAGATTATTGATTGGATTAAGGTATTTTAATGTAGGTACAGATTGCCGTTACGTAAATTTATCATGAGGATTGTTTAAAAGAAAAATATCCAATCCAATATTTGACAGCAATGAAAAACTTTAAATGTAAGAAACAGTGAACTAGATATTTATATTAGTAATTCTGTCTTAAATTAATATTTTAATCTGTAAAATTAAATTTGAAAATATATACAAAAATCATGGCCAAGGCTAGATATGCGAATGGATTGATCAGGGAAGCTATTGCAATATACAACAAAATGAAGAATAATTGTGATGGCTGTATTATAACGATAAATTGACCGATATTGGTCAACAATATATCGATTTATTCACTAAAATAAATTGATAAAATAGGGCATATTAAATTTTTTGTAGATTTTTTAGGGAACTTTTGAATACTTTGTTAGTGCCAACTATTTTGTATTTAACATTACAAACTAGATTTGACTTTTTTTACTTTCCTATACACAGTATAAGGTCCACTAAATCCGTTTTGATCATTTTCTCAATGATGTCTGTGTGTGTGTGTAGATGGATGGATGGATGGATGTGTGTCCGAGTGTGCAATATCTCATGAACGAGATAAGATTTGTTAACGAAACTTGGTAATTAAAAGTTTCATGAAAATACGATGAGCTGAGTTGATTTTGAATGAAATTGAAAAACCGGAAGAGGAAGTGTACTGGACACACAAAACAATAAATTCCATTTATTTTAAAAATGGAATCACTTACGAAAAAAGTTTCAAATAAAAAATGTTAGAAAAAATATTTGGAACATAAAATATTATTTGCAATTTTTCTGTACATACGTCTAATTTTGAGGAAAACTAATTTATATATTTAATAATATATTTCAATAATCATAGTAGTAATAGAAACAAAAAACCAAAACATGTTTAACATTTATATGTCAAATAATAATTGTCAAACGCAAGGAGCAAGACATAAGTGTTCAATTCAGCGTTTTTGATGCTATATCAATTTCATTGATCAAATAGTAAGTATTTCTATTAATGAAAGTTTATTTATTTAAAATTTTGTTAGGAAGTTGATTATCTGTAATGAAAATTAAAATGAAAACATATTAAATATGCTGTGTATAAGAAAGTCGTGTGGTGACCACACCAGATTTTTTAACCATGTTCTCAAGCTTTTCATTTTTATATGAAATGATTTCAGTACGTATTTTTAAAAGAAAAATCAAAAATTTTAAAAACTACAATAATTTCGCCGAAGCTGTTAACATAAATAAATAGATGGAAAATTGTTAACTGTTATGCTCAACACTTATTGATCGATTTTTGATTGATTTTTTAAAGTATAAAATGATACATAAATATCGGAATTTTGAAAGATTTTTTCATATGTTAACTTTATAAAAATCAATGACAGCAAGAATGCAAGAAAAAATATATCTATAATACTACAAATAAAATTAAAGATTATTTAATTGTTTTTATTAGGATTGTTAAATATCATCGGCCTACTTAACACTAATTAATATAAATCAAGTTTGTTAAAATTGATTTCGACAAGCTTTATATTTACCGTACACGAGTTACAAATTTAAGAAGTTATTACAATTTATAAAATAAATATATCATCACGCCTTTTATCCATTACTGGATATGGTTCTCTGCTGTAGCAGATCTTGGTAAGTGATATAATATGCACGTGAAGTGCGGTTACTAGTCATCAAATCACTGCTCCTAAAGATATTACTGGAGGAGAAACCACAGAGGTAATTTTAATTTGGTGACTGTGATGTTACATTTATATTTGTTGAATAGTGATATTCATTGAAGTTAATAAGTGTGAACATAATAATCACACATCGTTGACGATTTTACACATGACTTGATTTTTCCAAAATGCGATGCAGTCAAGTAGTACCGCAATTTTTTATTCAATAAAGTCCTGGAGAAATAAATAAATATTTTTTTTGTTGTTCAAAAATAAGTAAAATGAATCTATTGTGGTTGATGGAACAAACCTAGATAGTTCGTTATACTTGATTATAAAATCAAGATGGCTTACAAAGTATAAACGTCAATATAATTTGAAGCAGATCGCTTAACGACTGCAATTATTTAATGTTAATAAGCAAAATAAATAGGTATGTCGACCAAAAAATGTAATACATTATGTGTACGTTACGTATTTGTACATTACTTGATTTTATGAAAGCACTCCTCTCTGCTTCGTTCTTTAATATAAAATCTCTCGCTGTAAAATATTACTAATGTACTGATAATGTAAATAATTATTATACATTTCCAAACATTTTAACAGTCGAGTGGCGCCATCACAAGCACTAAATGGTGGAATGAAAACATTTATGTCAAGAATTTACTAATAGTATTTTTAAGTAAGTTAATATTTTTGATACAAATTGCAATAATGATTATAGTTGATATCCTTGCTAAAACTTATTTAAATTTTGTCGTTAGTAAGTTGTAAATTGGTAGATTAAGTTAGGCTCTTGTAATCTACAATTAAAAAATGTGTTGCGCATGAAGAATTTCGGATGAAATTTCATTCTACCTACGTCAAAACCGTATTAGCGTCTAAACTATACTCTTGCAGCACAATTCTCAAAAGAGTTTTAGCTAGAATCTAGCTAATCCTGAATTTTGTATTTGTCAAATTAAGCTAAACCATATTTCCAAAAACATTTTTAAATCTTTGATATCATCTTCTTACCATTTAATTTTCGGAAAGTATATTGAATTAACTTTTTTGAATCGGATTAGCATAAGATTAGCTAATCCAAAATTCAGAGTTAGCTAAAACTTTTTTGAGAATCTGGCTGTTGTAGATTAAAATTCTTAGCTACTCTTCATTAAATAAAATAAATAAATAAATATATCATCACGCCTTCTACCCATTACTGGGTGTGGCACTCTGCTACAGCAGATCTCGGTAAGTGATATATTTTGCGCGTGAAGTGCGGTTACCAGTCGTCAAATCACGGCCCCCAAACATGTTAGTGGTGGAGGAGCCACAGGGATAGCTTTTTCAAATTATGAAAATTTGTCACCTGTGAGAATCGAACCAGGGACCTCAGGATCCACAGGCCGACTTCATACCACTGTGCTAACCATCCCATTAACACTAATATAACTATTATTAGCAGTATCATTTCAAGTTTCAGTTACAATATTTGATATTACATAACTACAAGAGAAAAATTAAGCAATCTAAATTATATGTATAGATTTCTATCTCCATGTTTACGTTATTTAATCGTTATTAAATCAATCTATAAATTCAGCACCACGTCCTCACCAATACAACTTGCTTTTCTCCACTTCACAAAGTCTCGCCGACCCATCGTTCACATTCAGACAGACATAAGTGATCGCTGACACTTAGGGAGGTTCCAACTTCACTAACTTCAGTAACTTCACCGCAGTTGTGCAGTGTCAGCGAAAACAATTAGGCGAGTTCCCGAGTTCGCAACGTTGAACAAATGATGAGCTGGGTGATTGATGTTGACTTCGACACTTGGATGTTCGACAGCCAGTGAACAATACGATGGTTAGCGTTTATGATTTTGTACGGTGAGCGAAACTGCACTGTGCTACGAGGAGCTGAATAAGGGTTCTTCAATGAAATAAAAGATTTTGTCTGTTTATTTTGGTGTTAAGTTAATAATATTATCACATAGGCAGATTCGTAAAACATATTAGGCGATAATATCATTATTTCTTCTTTATATCCTTTTCTAATTCACAAAATTATCTGATAATTATTACAACAAAAATACAATCAAATATGATGTTTGAAACACTAACTGTACAAGTAACTTTGGATGTTGGTTACAGTGGCCGACTTGCTAGGTCTGCGCACTTTAATTTTTATCTCATTCTTTACTATATTAGTACTAGGGTTGTTGATTTTACGAATATTCGAAAATTCGAATGTTCGGATTTTTTGAACATTCGAATTTAAATTCGAATTTTCGAATATTTCGAATTATTCGAAGTTTTGAATTTTTTGAACATTCGAATTTTCGAATTTTTCGAATTTTTTGAATTTTGCGAATTATTTGAAATGTTTTAGATCCTAACGTGGTATGAATTATTTTCAGAATAAACTCATTTGCAGAGTTTTGTATTAATTCATAAGTAATTATTATTAATAAAATTTCGTTACACTGTCAAAAACGTTATATTTAAAACGTTTTTGTATCCTTTTTATTCTCATTTTAAAACGTTTTACTAAAAATCCATAGCATTTAGATGGGCGGTTAAGAGAGTAGATGGCTTAATTAAGACGCCTAACCTTGCAGAGTTTTTGCAGAATACTTTGCCGGATTTATTATTTAATTTGTGTCCGACTTTTCACGAATTATGCGTGAGCGTACTTGGAGATGACAGATGGCGTTAATTAATTGGCAAAAAATTAGAAAATTCGAAGCTTCGGAAAATTAGAAAATTCTAAAAGTTCAAAAAATTCGTAAATTCGAAAATTCGAAAAGTTCAAAAAATTCAAAAATTCGAAGATTCGAATTTTTTTTGACGAAGTTCAAAAAATTAGAATGTTCGAATGTTCAGAAATTCTAAATTCGGTGGAAATCAACAACCCTAATTAGTACATACATATATACATAACGTCACGCTATATCCCATCAAACACGGTAGTACGAACCCTGAAATCAGTCATAAAATATTTACTCATTAAATTAATCAAATAATCAGTCTTCACCAAACATTCACCTTCGCTTCAACGACATGCATAGATCCCTCCAAATAAACTCATTTACTTATCATACTCGAGATCATTCATCACACAACAAACCTTCAATCACATCTATCCAATCTCTGCTATTCCCTTTTCGTTCATCTTTTTTTATTCGACGTACATAACATATGCGCAAAATATCTCAAATTATTCACGTTTACTCCTAACAACGAATCTAATAACGAATCTACAAAGATTAGAAAAATGAAAGCAATAGCCTGCACTTGTATTGAAAAGAAAATACCACACAATGCAGTAACTGAAAATAAAACAAAAAGATAAGAAAGGAAGGGAATGTTGCCCTGGTCTTATTTTTGAAAGTGAACTCCACATAATTGGAATTTTGCGATGATTTTACTTATTAATTATTTTCTCTATTTTTGGCTGTTCTTTTAGCTTCGTGTCAAGTCGTGTTCACTATTTTTAAGTCTTTCTTCATAGATCTTCTCCATGTTTCATTTGGTCTATCTATGGCCGTATTTGTTTGGGAAATTTTGATCCAACCCTGAACTGACCTAGAACTAACTCGTGTTACTTCCAAATAAATGATGCATCTCAAGTGTCAGTTGTAAATATTAGCGGTAAATTTAAAATCTGAATGCATGTTCGAAGCGACATCTGCTTAGTTTTGTTTGTGTGTTAAATTGCGCTTTTAATTGGATGTTTTGAGTCATCTTTATATTTTTTATATGTAGTCAAAAAGCAAATAACGTCAGGGTCTGTTTTTTTTTATAATTTTGTCATCAGCACTATCAAAATAATGAATTTCGGAGTCGTAATAATGTGTCGTAATATTATCCTCTGTGACTTATATTGCAAGAAGCACATAATGCATATTGCTCTTCCATCATCTGCATAAATAATAGTTTAGTATATTTTTTCAAAATATTATTATAAAATTACTTACGTTTTTCATAAAAATAACTCCTAACCTCTCTATACTATTACAAATCGCGATGCCGCCACGAATAACAAGGAACACAAGTTGATTAAATAGAGATAGTAAACGGGTTGAATCTACCAACCCGCTAAAATAGCTGGGGCAGTAGGCTCAGTTTAAGGTTAGTTCCAGGTTACTTAAAGTGTGCCAAGTAACCTGCAGGTTACTTTAAAAATCCCAAATAAATACGGCCTATATGTCTGTTATCTGCTATATTAAAATTTAGGGCTTGTTTCGTTATGTTTTCTGTTCTTTTCCTTAAAATGTGTCCTAATCATCTACATTTTAATATCTTTATTGTTATTTCTATTTTATCTTCTTTCGTTATTGCAAGAAATTTCACGTTTGATACTGTGTGTTTCCAAAAAATTCTGCATATAAATCTAAGGAATTTATTATCAAATGTCTGTAATCTTCTTAGATTTATTTTCATTCCATGATTCTGCTTCATATAATAGAATAGTTTTAACACTTGTCCTGAAAAGTCTTAATTTTGTACGCTACCAGATTTCGTTTGATATCCATATTTTTCGTAGCATGTTAAATAATTTTCAGACGACCACTTATGAAAGTAACCATAACTGTGCTCGTATACTAAAATCACTCGGCGCTGCGCGCCTCGTTTTCAATTTGTACACTCGCACGTTATCTTACACTTTCGATGCTTATTATGTAATATACTATTTCATACTTGGGTTAATCTCTTGTTTATATCACTTCTTGTATCAGTGTCCATGCTTGTTACACTACCCAAATAGCAGAATTTCTCTACTACTTCTATCCTTTCATCGCCAATTCTTATTGTTTGCAAGTTCATTCTTCCTAACTAGTAACTTAGTATTTTTTTCATTAATTTTTAGGTAAATTTCTCTAGTTACCTGATATTAGCTTATCAGTTTTTTTCTTGAACATGTATATTTTTTCACCAGTTGGCATAAGTCATCGGCGAATTCCAGGTATTAAAATTTCTTAAATCGATTTCAGTGGATCCTGGTCTTGATGTATAACTTGTAATGTATTTTCAAATATTTTAGTAACTTTATTTTTAAATTATTAAACAATTATTATGAAAAAATGCTTCAAATGTGAACTGATAGAATATTTAATTTTAGTCAAACAGTTTGCGGGTACCTAAGAAAAAAAGTTGAGTGAATACTGAAGACACTTACACTGGTATGCATAGTCGTTCGCCCAGCGACGCACTTTTCCCTTATTTATTATAATTTTTTCATGATATGGTTCAATTTAGCAATAATTTATATTTTCCTTTAATCTACATACCCTAATTTGCAGGGCAGTGAAAAAACCTGACGACATTAAGGTATATAACGATTTTCATAACTTTCATTTAAGGCTATATCTAAATTATATTATTTATTTTTCTTCTTCTTATATAAAATATTATTTATCAACCTAGAGTGGAAAAAGCGCTTTTTTCTCCTTTTAGATACCTACAGCAATTTTTTCCCGACACGCTTAAAAAAAGATTATTTATTCGAAAATGGAAAAATCTAATACATACAATAAAGACAATATTTTATTTAATCAAAATTGTAAGATAATTTATAGATATAAGGTGGTATATCACTATTAAGTAAGATTTTTCAATAGAATAATAATTTTTTACCAATTTAATATAACATCGATGTACCACTACTATATATTTTTTTTCTCTCTAGAGGGGAAAAACTAATTTCCCTCAATATGTATATCGTGAAAAATAGGTATTTGTCAAACTAGAGCAGAGAAAGCGCTTTCCTGTCGTGTTAGACGCAACAATAATTTTTTTCTAACATTAAATAAATGGGATGGCTAGCACAGTGGTATGAAGTCGGCCTGTGGATCCTGAGGTCCCTGGTTCGATTCCCACAGGCGACAAATTTTCATAATTTGAAAAACCTATCCCTGTGGCTCCTCCACCACTAACATGTATGGGGGCCGTGATTTGACGACTGGTAACCGCACTTCACGCGCAAAATATGTCACTTACCGAGATCTGCTTCAGCAGAGTGCCACATCCAGTAATGGGTAGAAGGCGTGATGATATATTTATTTTTTATTTTATTAAATAAATTAAAAATCTAGTAGGTACAATAAAAGTAATATATTATTTATCTAAATAAAAAAATGTACGATAATTGAAAGATTTAAGGTATATTATTATTAAGTAAGAATTTTCAATAAACTAATTAATGTTTATATTTTTGTTTTGTTTTTGTAAACTAACAGCCATGTAACACTACTATTTTTCCCTCTCTACAAAGAAGAAATTTGTGTGTTCTGCGCAGTCTTGAAAAAAAAGTCAAATGTATGACTTTTGTAATAAAAATAAAGTAATAGTTTCGATTCGGGCTCTCTCTATCTTTTATGTGCAACATCTTTCTCTAAAATAAATTAGAAAACTTTGATTGAGAAAAAGGAAGTTAATCATCTAATAATTAATAACATTCAGTCGATTGATTAAACCAACAGTCGATGATCGCTAGAAGGCCAATTCAGGACAACTAATTAACAGTTCACTAATTTATATTTTTTTATTGTCAAACGTGTCTAATAAATGTTTCGTAAAATGATAGAATGTATAGTTTTATGTATCATTTATTTAAAACATTTGTCTTTATATAATTTATAAATATGTGACAGCGAAAATAGATTAATCAACTGTTAGTTAATCACCCTTAATTATTGGATCATAATAGTGATTAATACATGTACTGTAGTGATATATAAAATAATAGGTTACATTTATTTATAATTTACATTATGTTAATTGATTTGTTTCTCTTGCACATCAGGAATTGAATTTCAATTACAGTACAGGGGGCCTACAGCTCATAGAGGAATCCGAACCACACAATAGTTTTTTTTATTTAATGTCAGCGTGATTTGAACGCACAATCTCTAGCTTGTTAATTAATAAACGCAAGTTTCATTTCAATATTATCAATTGGGCTACGATTTTGAATAAAAGAAAGTATAACACTCTCCCGTTGGTCGTGTACTGTAAATGAAGTCCGTTTACACGGTCGCATTAAACAAATGTAAAAATAATTAATAAAACAACAGTAATTGAAGTGGTTGTTTTTGGAAATGAGGCCGAATAATTTCACGATTAATAATAACGCGTCGCGTTGCATAGCATACGTGAGTGCTGAACTAAATATAACAATTTTTTATTCCTCATTCGAGGAAGTAATTTCGTTCGACACATCATTTATCAAATATTAATGCCTACACTAATTACTTAGATGGGCTGAGACGTTACGATCTTGTAGAGTGAGTGTATCTCCCTCAATCAACGAATGCCCGAATAGATTTCGATTGCAACACGATCATTCTCTCACCTATGTGAAAAACTTACACGAAGTTATATGGAATTTTTTAATATTTTAATTTGGGAAACAAAAAGTTAATGATTAATTTCTTTGTTTCATCAGTGCTATTAATAATGACGAAATCGCGTTTTCCTAACCGCCATCTTGGTTTATTAATTAGGAGAAAAATTTGTATACCTTAACTGTACTTGTTGGCAGAATTAGCAGATTTTATAATTTTTGCTATGTAAAAAATTTCGGGTACAAAAATGTTCAGAATAAAAAGATGCATACAAGACTATTTTTTCATTTTTTATTATGTATTTGGTTTAGCCGCAACTTTAAAAATAAACAACAGTTCAATTAAATTGTAGCAATAGCCATGATTTTTGTTTTTTGTTAATTATTTATAAAGTCAATGTTTGAAGGTTATAAACGTCAATCTATTTTATAAATTATATAAAATCAAACAAAGAAGAACTTTTATTATTTTAGAATAAACGATCTGTTTTGTTTTATTGTATTTAATTTATAAAATAGATTGACGTTTATAACCTTCAAACATTGACGTTTATAAATAATTTAACAGAAATTATGAAATATATTTATAAATTTGCAGTTAAACCAGACACGTAATAAAAAATATAAAAACAGTCCTAAGCGCATCTTTTAATTCTGAAAGCTTTGTGTTTACAGTTTTTTTCTGTAAAATTAATAGGAGAGCAGAAAATTACATAAAAGTAACATCCGTTATTAAATCCCTCTTTTTGCCCTTACCAAGCAACAGTCGGTATATAGTATAACAAGCATCAAAAGTGTAATATAACGTGCGAGTGTACAAATTGGAGAACGAGGCGCGCAGTGCCGAGTGATTTAAGTACACGAGCACAGTTATCACACTTTCGAGCACTATTTTTCAGACGACCACAAAATATTTCTAAAAAAGGTTTACAAAAGCAAAGCTGTTAAACTTTGACAGTTGATGCGTTTTTGAAGGTAAACGTTGACATTTAACGTTTGAAGTTAGGTGTGATGATACCAACAGTAATAACCGTAATATCAAGATGTTAAATAATGCAAAAATATTAGTAAATAAGTAATTATTAATTTTGAAAAATAAGATTTATCTGTGCAAATGTTGAAAAATCTACAAACACTTCGTTGCAAATAATAATACAAATTCTTTTCATTTATTTTAATATTCTCTTTCATCGTAGCGCCATCTTTTGTCAATCAGTGGAACTTCACCTGATATGTTAGAAGTGTACGTTATAATAACATATCAATGTATGTTATATTCAAATTTCTGTAGTAATTTATGACGTTGTTATAGTTACTTTCATAAGTGGTCGTCTGAAATATATATATATATATATATATATATGTATATCATCACGCGTTTTACCCATTACCGGGTAAACACTCTACCGTAGCACATCTCGGTAAGTCATCATATCACGGCTCTCACAGATGATGGCGGTGGGAGAGCCACAGGGGTAATTCAAATTCACAGGCCGACTCGATACCACTGAGCCACCTACTCCATATAAAAATATCAGTGAATCACGAACTCAGAAGAGACATTTCTTCAATTTTCAATTAATTTATTTTACATTACAAAGCTTTTTCGTTATCGTCTAATAAAAATATATCCGAGTTATTCTTAAAGATTAACGTTCTTGCAATTTTAAACCGAGCAACACGTACGAAAAATAGTTGTATTCTATTATGGAAACGAAACAGAGCAAGAGCATCTGTTCATAAAATGCAGTGTGTCGAATCTGCAAACAACATTAAACTGTTACGAAGATAGCTCGTCTGATTCTTCATCTTCTTGTCACATTAAACTGGGAAATTGTCCAATCACACCATCTTCAACACGCTGCAAGTCATTGCAGGAGAACAAGAAGATTTCCTTATCCTTGAAATGAAATGACTTATGATATTTTTCTGAAAATTTTTCATCGATTTTTAATAATCATTTAATATATTTCGTGGTAATTGTGTGAGGAGTTATTGAAAAAAATATTACTTGCAAGTCATTTTAGACTTGGTTTTTAAGTTCTTGGAAGGTTAGATATTTATAATACGATAGTTTTATACGCGAAGATTGAAATTATTTTGATGGAATAATTTAGTTCTTTTTCATATTTCTTAGTTTATTACGCTGTCATGCTATAATCAACCTACAGATATATAATATTTTCGTTAAATTTAAAACAATTTTAAATTATTGCAAGGTAAAGTGATTAATAGTACAGGATGTTTCACATAAGTGTTCCCTATTTCATTTTTTAATTTAACTGCAATGCACTTTCAAAAACAAGCGTAGAGTGGCACTCTCTTCCTTTCTTATCTTTTAATTCGTTTTCAGTACTTACATAGAGTATTTAACTGCAATGGGGGTGAGGGGAGGGTTCAATTGGTAGAGCTTTTTAATATATATTTATTACAATAAATTCTTGACCGAACATCATATTTAATACAATATAAGACCATACCATAAATGATATCTTTATTGCAGAAATATGAAAGTCAAAGTCGAATAATTCAAAACGCTTATTTAAATTTCGCACTGCTATATTGCAATTACGTAGTTGCATTAAGCCAATCACAGAGCTTTGTCTAAAACGTGGTCAGTGCTCAACTTTACTGAGAAGAAGACGAAGAAGAAATAAGCATTCAGCATTCTACGATTCTATTAACAACGACACAAGTTTCGCGAAGTTACGTGTTATTTATATCTGTCTTATCTGTCTCTCTTTAATCCAATATGCAACTACGTCATATTGGTTTGTTTCGAAAGTTTTCATATTTTTATCATGCATAAAAGTTTTAAAAAATGGGTTTAATAATTTTATTACGTGACAGCTATCGCTTTCATCTTTGTAGATTCGTTGTTAGATTTGTTATTAGATTCGTTGTTGTAAGTAATTTGAGATGATTTGCGCATATATTATGTGCGTCTAAATAAGAAGATGAATGATAAGTAAATAGAAGTTATTGGATAGATGTAACTGAAGATTTTTTGTGTGATAAATGATTTCGAGTGTAATAAATAAATGAGTTTACATGGATTTATGAATGTGGTTAAAGTGAGGGTGGTGTATATGGATGAGAATTTTCGCCGATGACTGTTTATTTGATGAATTTAATGAGTGAATATTTTATGAATGATTTTGTTGTTCGTTATATCCCATTTGATAGGATATAGCGTGATGATCATTTAATTTTAAACCAATCTTTATAAAATTTTATATATATATATATATATATATATATATATATATATATATATATATATATATATATATATATATACTTGTTTTAGTGTGAAAATACTATTTGACTAGAATTTAATTATCTTTGACAATTTGTTAAGAAAAATGAAATTTGTTTTAATCTGTAGAATTATTAAATACGAGAACTAACAGTAACAAAAATAATAATTAAAAAAATAATTGAAACTGAAACTGCTACATGATCACATATTTAAGTAATTATTTTATGTATTTATTACTTATTTACACAGCATAACCTAAAATAGGTATCAGTTGGAGTACAGAGAGGATCTACAGCAGACTTAGAAAATACTATTACCGGCAGTTCTTGCAATTTATGAGGTTCTTGTATATCATGTTCGCTATATATGTATACTGTGAACTTCTACCAAATAAAATTTATTTATATACATTTTTCTGCCACTAGCGTAGTACATACATCACTACATTCATGTCATCAAGGCTCTAGAGCGATAAGTAAAAATTGTACATTATTGCTATAATAACAATACATTAATAATTGCAAATAAACATAGATATATCTCAAAATATGAACGACACTTGAATTTGCTTTTCGCTGTTAATAGACAAAAATTTGATGCACCATGAGCGTTAAATGAATTTAAATGTCTTAGGTATTTTTGGACCCTCGATTGCGCCTCGTGTCCCACACAAAAAACTTCGACCTTAAAATATCCCTTCTCGTTCTTGATACATAAATAACTATAAAATACCTAATACAAAATTATATGCTGTACACACCTTGCTGACAGCTTCACCTCTTTCGGTGTACACAATAGTTTAGATTAATGTACAGTACATTAATTAGTTCATCACAGAAAATGCACACCACACAATAATTTGAAGCACATACATTTGAGGTATTTTTGTATATTGTACTAAGAGATTATTCAAACACAATATAAAACCAGTTATAGATGTATTTTACACTATTTGAATATAAAAATCGATTTTAAAATCGCGTATTTAATTCTGTTTATTACATGCACATAGTAGACGCGTGCATCGTTTATTAAATGAAGAAATGTACTGATTCTCAGTGAAACATGTACATGTACAGCATGTCGAATTATTCCCTGCTTGAGACCCGCAGTCGCACAGTGGTCCCAAATACCGAAAACATGACCCAAAGTCCAAAACATGATTTATTTTTCGAAAACTTCTTTATAAGGTTTTAGAGATTGCTGAGTTCGGTTACAATATGGCGGACTTAAATTTGAAAAGCAATGTTATGTCAAAGAAAATCAATAACTACGGTTTTTAGAGGTCGCAAATTCTTAATTTAATGTTATTTTTTTGGAAAGCTCTGATGTAGATGTAAAAAATGCTAAATTTTACATAAAGAATAACACGTAAATTGAAGGAAACGATATACAAAATGGGTAAGAATGGACAGCTGATTTTTTTGTAATGTACTAAGTAATGATACGGATTAGGCAAAAGCAATTTTAACACAAGACTACGTAGGAATTTTAAATTATGCATCACGAATATTTTATGATCAACAATATACAAACTATTTTTTTTTCTCGTTAGCATATATACAATATACAGGCTGTTAAAAAAGTTCCGAGACGGTGAAATATCTCGAGAAAAACACATCCAATCAAGAAACCAAAAAACACGTGTTTCATATTTTGCAAAAACCTATCTAAGCACACCAAACACAAACCCCAACCCCCACCCCCAGGGGGTGGGGCGGGGGTTAACGTTGAAACCTTAAATGGGAACCCCCATTTTTTATTACAGATTCGTATTCTGCGAGAAAAAATAAGTTAATTTTATCTCAAACTTTTTTTCCAATTCAGAATAGATGGCGCTCTAAACGCAAAAATAAGTTTTGACATGATTCTGAAAGAAAAGTAAAAAACGGTCTAATATCACAAGAAATAAACATTGAATCAAATAAAAAAATCAACATAATCACAAGTAGCCACAAGCCTTTTTTTTGCAAAAGATGAAACACGTGTTTTTTGGTTTCTTGATTCGATGTGTTTTTCTCGAGATATTTCACCGTCCCGGAACTTTTTTAATAGCCTGTATATATGTATATATATATATATATATATATACAGAGCTGGGCATGATTTAAATCAAAAGGAATTATAAATTGATTTAAATAATATTTCTTGATTTAAATCAAGTGAATTAAGCCTTTTTAAAAAATTCGCAAATCAGGCTTGTGACTTAAGACCTTTAAAGAAATTGACTTGGGCTTGTGAATTGTTTTAGAGCTAAAAAAAAGGCTTAAATCATTTCTCTTGGCAAAACTGCTACAAGTCATGGGTTCTTCATCAAGACAATGCGATGGCTCATTCCGCAATGTCTGTCAAGAGGTTTATAGCCAAGTACAGCATTGCAGTGTTGAACCATATGCCTTATTCGCCGGATCTTGCACCGTGCGACTTCTATCTGTTTCCTAAGGTGAAATTTGCCTTAATAGCAACAAGATTTGAGCTTTGAAAGAGAAATCGTCTCGCGTTCTGCTGACAGAAGAAGACTTCCAGCACTGTTTCGAACAATGGAAGATTCGCATGGAGCGTTGTAGGGATAGAGGAGGGGTGTATATTGAAGGTGATAATAAGTAAATAGGTATGAAATCAAACTAAAATGTTAAAACACCATCAGTCTCGCTATTTAATAGTCACATCTAGTATCTACTTACATCTGTTTTCATTCGGTTGTGCATGTAATAATGCACCTAATATTTTTAAAAAATAAATATTAAATAAATTGATAATATGTAGTATAGGGTGTCCCAAGACATAAGAGAGGATAATTTTTTTTCATAAATTTAAACATGCATACCCTCTTATTCTATTCTTTTTGATCCCAATAACTCATATAATAAATATCATTGTGATTGAACACCGGTAATCCGTGCCGACGTGATGCCAAACATATGATACAATACTTTGTTTGTACTGAGTGAATATAGAACGATATTAAACTTTAATTTTTGTTGGATAAATAAAACTCAAAAAAGCCCAAATAGTTCAATTACATAGTATTTTATATTTAAAAAAGGTTTCTTAATAAAATTTTCTCTTCAAAGATTGTTTTTTACAGTCAGGATAAATCTTCCGGTGTTCTTGAACGCATCGTAACAAAAATTGTTTTTGTTCCTCCTCGACCGTGATTAAGCCATGAAAATCTTGCATTAACTTAACAGCTCTTTCAGCTGTATCGTTCACTACCCTCACCGACGACACCTTCTTTCTGGCTTCTTGAAACTAAGCATTATTTGACCACATCGTAGGACATTCGTTAAGAAAACTGGCATCAATTTTCAGACGATCAAACAAAGACTTGCTTTTGAGTGAAATGAAGTCGTAAATATTTTTCTCTGAAACAAAATTCACAAAATTATGATATGAACAAAAACCTCAATACAAAACATAAATTTAACTACTTATTAAACTTACCATACAATTTACCATTAAGATCTTCCTTCGATGAAATGTAGCGTTTGTCATGGGTTGATAAATCCTTTTTGGTTATATTTTCAAGCATTTTTATTTTAGTTGCTAGATCCACAGCATCGTCAAACAGCGATAAAATAGATACTTCATCGGTCAAATACCATAAATGCTGACTTGACTTCTGTAAAGCTGCCTTTGAGATGCTTTTATCAATTTTTTCGTAAGCCTTCATCGTTTTCAAAAAGCACAAGTCCTGGCAAGGTGCTTTTACTGCTATAATACATTGTAACCATGGCTTGATATAAGATGTTACTATGAACAGGCAAACGTCTAACAGTGCCGCCTTATCCTTACCGGTCATTTTAAATTGCGCACTAAGTAATATTTTCAACGAATAAAGCGCTCTTGCCATCCATCGAGCTTGGTGCATAGCACCTGGAGGCCGAATCTTAAATTTTCTCTCTGTATCTCCGCCTAAAAATATCACAGAGAGCTCTAACAACTCTCGATAGTCACCTCGAAGTATTTTTGATGTCAGTGCAGTACGGTAAAACTCAAGCAAATCATCGATTTCGGAAGTGGTTAGGTGCAATGTGAGATTTTCTTCGTAGCACTGAATTTTACCGGGATCAACATTTTTCCAGTTATCTCGAAACATTTTGAAGAGTGGAATGTCAGGGCTTGTAGTCACTTGATTGATTTTTACTTCAAATACAGCTTTTAATACCAACTCATACACGTGATAGCGGCAAGCAAAAATAAGCATTTCTCTATTAAGTTTTTGTTCAAGAAGCACACAAGCACCTTTGAAACGACCTGTATTTGAAGCTGTTGTATCACAACACAGAATTTGCACTTTATCTTCAAGATTCCAGTCTACAATCACATTTCATAAAGCCTGCGCTTGTTCGCTTCCTGACGAGCTTTCCAATCGAGTCACAGCAATAAGTTGTTCTTTATTCTCATATGATATAACAATTGGAAGACGTTCTTCTTTTGATTTCCGAGAATCTAAAGCAGGCAACAATTTGCTGTCCCAGTGAAGAGTCACAACATCTGGTACCTCGTTTTGAAAATGAACTTTTATGGCTTTCGCGCGCTCCTTCCGTTTTTTCTTTCGAATTCTTTGAATTGAAAACTTACTTATAGGAAACTCATTAATATTGTATCCAAGCGCCTCAATAGTAGCTTCAAGAATGAATACTGAATCTCTCATACTTAACTGGCACCTGTCTAGCGCTGCGACTAACTTTGGAGTAATGAAATCTTTTCGCATCGACGTTTTACTGGTTTCAGGTCGAGTGTTGTATAGCGGTTTTGGAAAATCTTCTAAATCTGTGTCTTCGTTAGAATCAGAAGATGATTCGTTTTGTAACGGTTCATAAGATGATGTCGAAGGAGTTGGCGCAGAGAAATATTTAGTACGCTGCTTTTCTTCCTCGATAGTTCTAAGGCGCGCCCTCTCCTCTTTATCGGTCAGTTTTTTGTCCACCCCAGTTAAGTGGCCAGGACGACCTGGCTCTCTTTGCCGCTGCAAGAAGATTCTATCTTCATTTATTTTTATTAATTCAAGGGCATCGGCGTGTGCAATGTCAAATAGATTTTCTAAGTTTTTGACAAACTTTTGACGACGTTGTTCAAATATGTTTTATGTTTTCTGCGCATTTTTTTGCAAGTCCCTCCAAACTTGATATAAGTTTACAAGTTTCTTCACACAATTAGGTAAAGATTTGGTAGGTATACGCGCCTTTTCCCAATAGATAACACACTCGCGAATAGTGAGATTTGCACTTTCATTGACAGTTAAATTCACTTCTCGGATATTGTAGAACAAAAATTGCAGAACTTGTCCATTAGAGGGCAGTTTAGAACCCGATATTTGGTGTTTTACGACACCTATTAAAAATATACTCTATTTAGAACTGCGTAATTCTAACGACATCTTGACTGAATGAGCAATATGCGTTTACTAACAAAAAAGCAAGTTACTACAAGCGCATAAATACGTTAGCTCGCGGGCGTCTTAATAGACAAGTACTAACATGTTTCGATGCAAGTCGGCACGGGTTGCCGTGGTCCTACGTAAACGAAATTTTATTTATAAGTGTTTTGTCATTATTGAAACAAAATTAGAGGGTATGCGTTGAAAAATAACTACTTTGATTTTTTTGGGACACCCTAAATTGTAGTACTTGTAAATATGATTTAAGCTCCAAGCCCCAAGCCTCAAGCCTCAATTCACAAAAAGGCTTGTGATTTATAATTCACATAAATAAATCACAAATCACTTTGTTTTGTGAATTAATTCATTTCGAAAATGAAGTGGAATTGTGAATTGTCACAAAAAAATATTTGTTTGATTTGTGAATTGTGATTTAATTCCTTTTGTTCGTGATTTTGCCCAGCTCTGTATATATATATATATATATATATATATATATATATATATATATATATATATATATATATATATATATATATATACATACATATTTGCTAACGAGAAAAAAATACATCTCTCATACAAAAGATTGGTAACTATAAAATTCATAATACATAGTAATAATAATGTGGTATACTTCATTCCCTGTATGAAAACTATTACGTCACATTCAGTATCTATGTGATTCAAGATTTTGTACTTAAAACGTTTACATTGGTATTGGATTGACATTTTAAAAATACAACCTAGAATTTAAATGTTAGATTAAAATATTTATTACTTATAAAATTTAATTAGTTTATAAATGAAACCAAATTCTGTGTATATTAAAAACCAAATATAAATTTATCTTAACGCATGAAAAATATTACCTACCTTACTGAAATAGGTAATTTTGTAAAATGAAACTCAAAGGAATATACATTTTGATATGTATTATTATTATATATATATATATATATATATATATAAATAAATAATATATGAAAATACAAAATACCATGTACATTACCCCTTGTACTACTGTTAAATTAATTAAGGTCCTCAATTCTCTAACTCCAGCGCAAAATAATGAGGAAGATGACAGACGCATTTCTGCATTTGATTACCCAAATTTTTTACAGTCATTTCTTATTTCTCAGTCTGTAGTTGTATTTATGTATCAAAAATGTCAAAACTTAGAAATGACAGGCGAGTAAAGTAAATATAAATTTTCGTTTTGGTAAGAACTGCCATACGTTTTCATTAAAATAATTAATGTGATAGAACGTAAAAAAACATGAAACGTGTGTCTTTACTTATTAAGGCATACTTTAGGCGTATTCCATTTGCCATTTGGATCAGATCTAACTTACATTTACTGATTCAAATCATTTATTTATTTCGTTAGTTTCCTTCACTAACTTGATTTTTAGCGCTACAATTACTGATTCTAATTTACTTTGAAGTAATCCACCAGAATAAGTGCATCAGTTTGCTTAATTCAGTTCATTTAGCGATGTATCGAATTTATCTGAATTGATTTAAGTGAACCAAGTGGCAAATGGAATACAGCTATTACTGCCATTAGCATAGGTAGGAATAATATTAATAAAAAAAGATAGCTATATTTCATCGTATCTGTGATAACCTCGTCCACATATGACGTCATCGTTTTCATACAGGGAATGGAGTTTACATATGATGTAATGATGTATAAGTGAATTGGTTACGTATTTGTGCAAGTCGTATATCTTGCACTTGGTTGGTTCTGCCTGGAGTGTAATGATATCCGGGACTATGTTTGAGCTGTGTTTTGAAAGAAATGTTGTTCTGTAGGGGGAGAAAATGGAACAATGGAACAGGAAGTGACCTATGTCGTTTGGTTCGTACATGTTACAAATACTATATATTTCTTCCTGAATGAATTTGTGACAAATTCCATCTTGATGTATATATAATACTTTGTGATTTCCTGTTCGCAAAAGGCTTGTAATTTCAAGTACATTATAAGGGATATTAAAAGTTAGGTAGTTTGAAGTTGTATTATAAGCTTTGTAGTAGGGATTATATGTGGATTTTATAATTTTTTCTGTGTCTTCTCTAAATAATACTTCGTTATATGCTAGTACGATGTTATTGCTTTCGTTTTTGAGTTATATGAGATCTTGATTGTCCCACAGCCAGCGGTAGTTTGCTTTCGTCAGCATTGTTTCTAAGCTGATTTAAATAATATACTAATAATTACATTTATGCATATGTTATTCACAACCAACGAATATACTTACTTTCAGTAGGTTCTTCCATATAAATGTAAGTCGAACAATTGACAACTAACAAATATTATGCGCGATCGAATATAACAATAAATGCATCCTTTCGACGTATAGTATACGACTCGACATTAGTTAGAGCAGTCAGCTGCTTATACTGACGGTTATAAAGGCTCATTTTCAAAGCAGCAGATACCAAACTAACTATTCACAGGTAGATTCATAAAGCGGATTAGCGCTATCACCATTTTTTATTTCGTTTTTAACTCTTTTTTCAATGTATGAAACAAGTTTATTTTAACCTGAGTTAAAAAGAGAGTTAATTAGCATCAAATTTAGTTTTATATGGGATGGCTAGCACAGTGGTATGAAGTCGGCCTGTGGATCCTGAGGTCCCTGGTTCGATTCCCACAGGCGACAAATTTTCATAATTTGAAAAAGCTATCCTTGTAGCTCCTCCACCACTAACATGTTTGGGGGCCGTGATTTGACGACTGGTAACCGCACTTCACGCGCAAAATATATCACTTACCGAGATCTGCTTTAGCAGAGTGCCACACCCAGTAATGGGTAGAAGGCGTGATGATATATTTATTATTTATAAATTTAGTTTATTTCTTTAATCTATTTTAATTTGAAACAGAGTTATAGATAATATTAAAAACGGTGTTAGCGCTAATTCGTTTTGTGAATCTACCTGTTAGGGACTTAAAAGTCCGTAATTTGCAACTTTTTTTATGGACTTTTGACCACGTTTTCGGCATTTCGAACCACTGTTCGTCGGTAGCGTACAGAGGTAACAACTTTTGATTAGGCAAAAAAATGAGAATCTTGCGCTTAATTACGTCCGAAGTTAGGAACTGAACACTAATATTTGAAACAAGATATTGTTATTCTTGTAAATGTAAATATATTAGGTGTAAAAATTTCAAACATAATTTTTTGAGGAAATAATCATATATAATACAATACATATATTCAAAATTATCGAATATATTGTGTTGCCGCGAAACGTATTATTTTGGAAAATTACGAGTCCGTAACGATAGTAGATTAATAAATAAATAAATACATATTAGGTAAATTTTTAGGAACTTTGTTAGAAGATTGAAATTTCGATGCTTAATTATACAATTTTTATAGTAAACGCGTAACTTTGTTAGGAAAAATTGAAGTAAATTAATTTTGCTTTCAACTAAATTAAAAAATTATTGCAACAAGATCAATAAATCCAGTTTACTATTTCTAATATCATTAAATTGATGGCAAGACATGTTATTCGATTTTATTTTTATAATTCTTTAACCTAAGTTAATATTTTCAAAAGATAATTTATTATTATTATTACAGAATAACAGAACGTAACCAGAAAATAGTTGTTAGTCTAAAAATGAAAACTTGTTTTAATTATTAAAGTAGATTATAATTGAATTTTCACGTGCCAAGCAAATTTTATAAAAACAGTATTTTTGAGGTGACTTCTGTTATAATTTTTTTATTCCGGCTTGACAAGTTGAAAATTTGCCCAGCCTGAGCATACTAAATAATTTATTTAAATGAAGCGTGATTTTTCAAAAGTTGGTATACCCACCATAAGCTATTATAAGTAAATAGCTAAACACTGTTTATGTTTAACATTTGTTGCTACACTTAATTTTAACATAAAAAAACGCAAGAGAAAGTGATTTTTAAAGCATCTCAAGTCGACATATTTATAGTACACAATTTTCTGAACACAACGCCATCTTTAACTTATTTTCTATATTATTAAAATAGAATTACCTAGTTTTGCAAAATCATGCCTGAAATAAACAAATAAATAAAATAAATATATCATAACGCCCTTTACCAGTGGCGTACCTAAAGGGGAGCGGTGGGTGCGGTCCGCACCGGGCGGCACATATTTTGGGGCGGCATTTTCTGTATTTAGTTTTAGTTGTAAAAAACAATTCATAAGTTTACTGTTCGATTTCTACGAATTATGAATTAATATATGATTTCGAATATTTTTCTTCATCGTCAAGTAAATGTAGGGTTGAAAATATTATCTCGAAAAATTCCTTTATTACTGCCAAATTAAAATATGGCATCCAATCGTAAAAAAGTTCCTCACCTATAGTTTGTCTCAATTACAATTATTTATTTATATTTATTAATTTAATGGGGTAATGGCTCAGTGGTTTCGAGTTGGCCTGTGGATCCTGAGGGCCCCGGTTCGATTCCCACAGCCGACAAACAATTTTCACCAAATTAAAATTACCCCTGTGGCTCCTCCACCACATCATCTTTAGTGGCCGTGATTTGACGGCTGGTAACTGCACTTCATGTACATAAATATATCACTTACCGAGATCTGCTTCGGCAGAGTGCTAAAGTCGTGATGATATATTAAAAAGGGCGGAAAATTAGAGAACGCCCTGGGCGGCAAAAGTTCTAGGTGCGCCACTGCCCTTTACCCATTACTGAGTGTGGCATTCTGCCGAAGCAGATCTAGGTAAGAAATATATTTATGCGTGTGAAGTGAGATTACCAGCCGTTAAATCACGCCCCCAAAGATATTAGTGGAAGGAGAGCCGCAGGGGTAATTTTAATGTGGTGAAAATTGTTTGTAGGCTGTGGGGATCGAACCAGGGTTCTCAGGACCAACAGGCCGAATCGATACCACTGAACCACCTATCCCATAAACAAATAAATATACTAATAATATTTAGTTTAAAAACCAACGAATACCAAGAGTATCTGAAATTAAGTGTAATAAACCATGCTTAACATACACTTGAAGATAGATCCATGATTAGATGAGATGTCAAGTCTAATGTAACACAATTTGAAGCTGGCTCACGTTCCTAGGTTGGCCGCATTGCCCTCGAATCCACCGCGTCATAACGTGAATATCAATCTGCAGAGAACAGCCAGATGTCAGTACACACAAACTCAGAAACTACTTGCGTATGAATAACAGAGCAGCTAGAGAATAGAAGAGGTTGCTTCTTGCTTCATGAGTGAAGTCTGCTAGAGCAAATATGACAATCGAAGAATTAGTTCGTGATAGAAAATAGAAGCCATGAAATTAAATGATATTTAGAGTTTATTACTTGTTCACGATTAGGATGAAATTAGTTTTTGATGGATCTGTGAAATGTCTGAAGAACTCTGAGATTTGCTGGATTAAAATTAAATGAAATGTTTGTAGTGAATATGGCAAATGAAAAATATTTTTTTTATGAACTACAACACTTCGAATCTAAAATAATGCAATACTATTGAAATCAAAAGTATAGTCTAGGATAAGAGGAGCTTTTGTAGCTATTACCCCAAAAATATATTTTTTACAGTACTTGTACTGTAAGTTACCTATTTATGACAAAATTTAAATACAGTAAAGCTACATTCACAAATCGAAATTAGTTTTTGTTTTATGTTTTCCATTTATGTTTTAATAACCTTGTAGTCATGTTACCTTATGCAGCCATTCACAAATCAGTATTTAGTTTTGGTTTTAATACAAAAGTTTGCAAACTCCAAACTTATGTTTTAGTTTTACGTTTTATACTTAAGAATAGACCAATAGGACGAAGCGTAGAATGATGTAGTGATATATACTTGTCTCTTTCTATCATCCTTCACATTGACAATAACATAAATTTGTTTTTATTCAAGTGTGAAAATGAATGAAAATAAAAAGATTTTAAGTGTAGTTTTGCTAATCAAATCATCTAAAATAGTAACAATTTAATACCTACCTTCTTATTACAATAATATTTACCTTGCTCTTCCAAAAAATACGAAAGTAAACAAACTTATGACAGCACGTGTAACTTAGCATATCTGACAGTTGCATTTACTGTATTACCGATCTTCTGAGTATAATCGATTTTTTAAAATTTATGATAGATATCACTACTAACTAAAACCGACAAAAGCAAAACTATTTGTGAATGCCACCTAAAAACACACTAAAACATAAAACATAAAACAAAAACTAATTTCGATTTGTGAATGTAGCTTAAGTGGAACTTTTGTTGTACTGTGGTTTCCGTGGTTATATAAGGACTATAATATTTACTTACTATCCACCGTGGACAGTATGTAAATATTAAATATCATAGTTCTGATTATTTTAACAACAATTTGGCACCTGTTAATTTTGAAATCTATTTTTTTTTTCCTTAAACGGGCCCAGATTTTCCAACAACATTCTTTATCTAAAAACTATCACTTACAGTTCATGGTACGTAATATACTATTCCCAAAATTTTCAAAAAATGCGATATTTTTACATCGTTATTGATACGTGAGGTTTGTGTTTTTTCACAGGTGAAAAAATGACTATATTACTATGAAAACCACCCAAACTGTGAAATTTTGTTTTTCCTACAACTGTGTTAAAGAAGACAAATGCAGAGCAAGTGCGTTTCTGTAAGCGAAGAAACACTAGTGCCGAAAGTAATTTGTATTTTACACGACTGTTAAAAGAAAGTTTATTTGACAGCGATTTAAATTTCGCGCGAAGCACGGACTTTCATATTTTAGCCACAGACGCTTATGGAAGAAGAATATGCGGTGTGCGAGCGCTAGTAAATATGCAGTAGTATATTTTGACATTTATAAACATAACCTTAAAATGCAATATATCTAATCTCAGACAAAACATACCTAGACAAAGTCTGCCGTATTCAAGTCAATGCAGTGTTGTGAAGGAGAAAGAGTTGGAGTAACTTGTGGGTGAGGCGGATGCGCGGCAAGGAGCGAGTACACTTTGATGTTATGCAAGTTGCAAACATTTGTGTAATTATTTTTATATTCAATTACTTACTTTTCATACATCAAAGTAAAGGTTAATTTTTAACATATTAAGGACCAGTTTTTCAATCACCGATTAATGTTAATCATGATTAAATAATAATAGAAACCATGGTTTCCATTATTATTTAATCATGATTAACATTAATCGAGAGTAAACCGGTAATTGAAAAACTGGCCCTAAGTGTTTTGTATACGCACTTTTGTATTTAAATAAATAAAACGCTCGCGTCTGATAACTGTCATCAACAAAAATGCAACCCGCATAACACCAACTTGTACTAGCTCTTTGCCGCGCACCCGTCTCATAACCAAGTTATTCTAACCCATTCTACTTCACAACAAACGCCGTTGTTCTCCGTCTAAGTTATGTTTTGTCTGAGTATCTAATCTATACACATCACATTTAGAAGACAAGAACTTAAGTATATCATTATTAAATATGATAATTAATAAAAAGAACCGAATAAAGTCAAATATATCGATAACTGGTGTTACTTAAAGAGTAAGTGAAATACATAATATTTATTGTTTGTGTATATAAACACAGTTGTTACAGTTGCTTATATTGACATAATATGAAGTTGAAACTTTTGTACTGTCAAAAGAAACATTAATTTCTTCCGCACCTGTTCAAATTATTAACAGTAATATTATTGAGAAAAATTTCGAAGGTTTTAGAAATACCAGCAGCAGGTTGATTGTCATTATCAAGAATAGATCCAACATAGCTTGATTTGGGGCTTCAATTACCTTTAGAGGTGTTTAAGAAGAATCACTCAGTGTAGTATAACAAACGAGACGATTTTGAAGAAATTATCTTGAAATTAGTGAAATATTTTTAAATAACGTAGAACAATGTGCAAGTATCAACAAACAAACCATAACAACGCCGTAAAACATCGTTCTCGTGTAATATCATTAAAATTTTATAAATTTTGATATTTTAGTGATTTTCTAAATCGCACAGTTGCAGGAAAAATGTTGTTTATAACACGTGCCGAAAAAATAACTATTTTTACTGTTTTGATAAACATTTTCCACAGTTTTGTAAATCGATTTTAAGTATTAATTTTGACAGTTGTAGAAAAAATATTAATTATATTTCTTGGGCGAAATTCGTATTTTTTGGCGCGTTCGAGTGACATTTTTGCCGAGACAAAAAAGTGACATTCTCGCGCGCAACAAAAATACACTGATTTCTCGCACTTAATACAAAAACAACTATTGTTTCTACTGATATTATCCCCTCGAGTTAAAAGGAACAAAATTAGAAACCATTTAATTCAAAATAGTATATCGAATTTATATATGTGAAAAGTATAAATTGTATACGATAAAGAAATAAATTAAATACATCATCACGCCTTTTACACACTACTGGGTGAGGCACTATGCCGTTGCAAATCTCGGTAAGTTATATTTATACGCGTGAAGTACGGTTAACTGCTGTCAAATCGCAGTCCCCAAATATGTTAGTGGAGGAATTTCATTGTGGTGAAAATTGAACCATATTTTTTTTGGCTAAATCAAACTTGAATTCTCAAATCCACAGACCACAGTCCAACTCAATACTACTGATCCATCTACACCATATACGATAAAATAAATCAAATAAAAATAAAACACAAAACACTAAAATGGAAAATAAGCTACATGAAATTAACAAAAATTGCAATTAGTAGACTTAGGGCCAGTTTTTCAATCACCGGTTTACTTTCGATTAATGTTAATCATGATTAAATAATAACAGTAACCATAGTTTCCATTATTATTTAATCATGATTAACATAAATCGGTGATTGAAAAACTGGCCCTAAAATCTCAATATGGAACAAAATAATTTCATTAAAAACTTTTTCACTTTAGATTTTAGAAAAATGATTAATTTTTTATATCAAGGGCGAATCTAGAAAATTTTCAAAGGGGGTGGGGGCATTTTGAATTTTTTTAAAGGAAATATATATTACTGAAAAACAATTTGGTAATTTTTGTGTGGAAGATATATTTGTATGTATTTTGTATTCTGTTCTTAGTTTTTAAATTTTAAACAGTCAGAAAATGTTGAAAGCTTGCCAGAGTTAATTTAAATTTACTTTTCCTACAACTGTGCGATTTCTTTGTTATTACGTAACTATAATTGCCTTGGTTACGTATGGAAAGTAGATGAATGCAGACCAAGTGCGTTTCCGAAAGCAAAGAAACACTAGTGCGGAAAGTGCTTCATTACGTAACTGTCAAAATAATATTGTTTTGACAGCGATTTAAATTTCGCGCCGAGCGCGGAATTCATATTTTGACCACAGACGCTTATGGAAGAAGAAGATACGGTGAACCAGCGCTAGTAAATATGCAGTAGTATATTTTGACGTTTATAAACGTAACCTTAATTTGCAGTATATCTAATCTGTAGACAATTCATAAAAAGAACCGAACAAAGTAAAATATATCGATAAATGGTTTTATTTAAAGAGTAAGTGAAATACTTCATATTTATTGTTTGTGTATATTATTAATACAATTGTTACAGTTGCTTATATTGACATAATGTAAAGTGGAAACTTTTGTGTCTAAAGAAACATTGATTTCTTCCGTACCTGTTCATATTATTACCAGTAATATTATTGGTAACAATTTCGGAAGCTTCAGAAGTACGAGCAGCAGATTGATTGTCATTGTCGAAAATAGATCCAACGTAGTATGATCCGGAGCTTCAATTATCTTTGGAGGTGTTAATGATAAAGAAGAATCACTCACTGTACTATTCCAATCAAGATGATTTTGAAGAAATTATTTTGACGTTAGTGAAATATTTTTAAATAACGTAGAACAATGTGCAAGCAATCAACAAACAAACCATAGCAACGCCGTAAAACATCGTTCTCATGTAACACGATATCATTAAAATTTTATAAATTTTATAAATTTTAATAATATTTTAGTGATTTACTAAATCGCATAGTTGTAGGAAAAATGTTGTTTATAACACGTGCCGAAAAAGGTTACATGCTCGCGCAGATTTCCGCACTCGGCAAGCCTCGTGCGTTGAATTCTACACTTGCACGTAACGAGCCTTTTTCGGCACTTGTTATAAAAATAACTATTGTGGTATGATTTCCTTATAAAATCAGACTGTGTCGCTACAGACGAAACCCGTTGTCAATTCCTGTGAGACATAGGAGTCTTGGGATCGATGCTGTGTTAGACACTATGACAGATAAATTCGGTTGACGCCTATTCGTTCATGGGAGCCGTGGCTTAGTGGTTAAAGCATCAGCCCGGCAAGCTGAAGGTCCTCGGTTCTAGTCCGGGCGTCTCCCGAATTTTTCTGTCATAAACTTTAAACTTGCCAGAGTTGTTTCATGGTAATAAAAAGTTTTTCAGCGATTTTATTTTCATGAGGATTATCAAACTCAAATAATAATAATACTAATAAAAACGAAAAAAAATAATAAGCCCAAGGGGAGGGGGACATGGCCCTTATGGCCCCCTCCGTGGATCCGCCCTTGTTTAGTATAACATAAATATTGGGAATTTTTTATGTCCAAGCAATTAAAGTACTATCTTTGGGGTTCATACTGCTATCGCGGATATAATCTGAAAGTTATCGATGCAGTGTGACAAGGGCAAACTCTAATATCTCCTCCAACCCTCCATCAGTATACTACTCGTATTTAGGCTTGCCACCTCTCCGGGTTTGACCCGGAGAGTCCGGGTTTCAGTGTGTTATCTCCGGGCTCCGGATTTAATTATTATTTCTCCGGGTTGTGTAACTAAAATTGAATATATAGTGTTATGTAGTTAGTTGTCCAGGACAAATCTGTCTCACTTTCGGAATCTTCTACGCCGTTAAATTGTTAAATTTTTTTCTTTGATGATCTTCTACATCTTACTGTTATCTAGTTTAATTTCTGTCCATAAATCTTCCAATTTCTTGATTCTGTCCTCATGATTTTAAGGGAAAATTTATACAATTAATTTCGGTTCTAATAGTTGATATATCATCTTGTATCAGAAATAGACATAATTTTAGGTGAGGGGATGTATTCTGTTGCATGTGATTATCTTCAATTTTGTCAATATTGTTACAGTTTAATCGTATATATGACGTTGAATACACTAATTTTATTGTTACAGTAGATTTATCACTTCCAATCTTATTTTACTTTATTTTATATGTAATTATTTTCCCATGATAACAAAAACAGTTGTCTTTAACAAAACAATGTAATCCTTTTTTTAACAAATATGGTAATAATAATAAAATTGCAGGATCTTCTTTAAAAAAATAGTCATCGTCTCCGGACGAGAGTTAGTTCTGAGGTGGTAACTCTACTCGTATTACTATAATTTAATCATAAACCCATCCATAATTCCGAAACGTCATTAGTTAAAATAAAAATAAAATTCAAAATAAAGCCAAGTTTTTCAAACAACAATGATTATTTTTTATTCCTCATTACGCATCACTAAATTTTAATACTTCTAAATACGATAATAGATGTAGATTGCAGCTCATCCCAAATAGTTCTTCTTGAGAAATTATAAAAATGTGTATTTACAGATTTTTATACCCACGCTTAAGTATCGACAGAAACAATTCTGAATTTCTTTACATCATTAACGCAGTAAATTCATAATTATGTGGCAACGCACTGAACTGCGGAAATGAAAATCCAAGTTCGGCTCACATAGCTGACAAATGATAAAAACTACTCATTACATTAATATCTTTGGAGAGCGCGATTTGTCGACATATAATCGCATTTCATTTATGTCCGATTTATCAATCGATTTTCATTAAATGTAAACTAACAGCAATATAAATTATATGTATTTTTAATAAACTGACAATTAAAACAAAAGACAAAATGTCTATTGCGATGTGGAATTGAGTCTTAATAAATAAGAAAAAATAGGAAAAACAAATTTTCCATCACTTGTCTCATAATTCCACAAAGGTTTTACAGCACGTAGGCGTAGATAGGTTAACATCAGTCAGTTCAGCTAAGTCGGTATCACAATCCACTATTCCCTAGTTGGTCTAGTTGGATAAATGATCGCACCATACTGATGAGTCTGTAAGGACGAAACGCGTCTATGGTTAAAGCTGAACTGTCCAGCCGTTTGTTGATGACCTGATAGTTGATGCAAACGTGCTGTAAAACCTTTGTGGAATTATGAGACAAGTGATGGAAAATTTGTTTTTCCTATTTTTTCTTATTTATTAAAACTGACAATTAACACAACAGTTGAATGAAAAACTAAGCATTAGAATAAATAAATAAATATATCATCACGCCTTCTACTCATTACTGGATGTGGCACTCTGCTGAAGCAGATCTCGGTTTGTGATTTATTTTTGCGTGTGAAGTGCGGTTACCAGCCGTCAAATCATGGCCCCGCAAAGATGTTAGTGGAGGGGGAGCTACAGGAGTAGTATTAATGTGGTGAAAATGTTTGTCGCCAGTGGGAATCGAACCAGGGTTCTCAGGATCCACAGGCCGACACGATAACCACTGTGCCACCTACTCCATAAGCATTAGAAGAAGATATAATAGCGTGATGATAATTAAGGAATATTTATTTTATCTTAGCGTCACAACAAAAAAAAAGTATGAAAAAATAATATAATAATGTTTTTCTACGAGATAAAACTGTAGGCTTTTCGAACTTCATTTGGAGAAAGAAAGTGAACTATTGCGGAGCATTGGTCTTTGCAGACAGTTGCTAATGGCAAGGGTTTTTTTTACAGACCGCAAATGTCAATTTTTGTTTTATATGTATTGTCTTACTACCTATATTCAAAATTTATGTTAGTTACAATTAAAAAACTATTAATCGTAATTTTCGATCGTAGAAAAAATATTCTGCACTGAAAATATCTTTGCAGATCTCGACTAGTTGAAGCTCTTGCTACGCTCGTGCTACAATATCTAGCCTCGGTCTGCAAATGGTCACTTACAACCCTTACTATTGTCTTTTGCATAAAATACATGCCATAAAAAGTTCCTAGTTTAAATGCATGATTTTGCAACGGGCAGTTGTTGGTAGCACGGTCGGTTTAAAAGAAAGATTTCAAATTCTGCTGAGAACTATTAGCAATACATACACACATACATACATATCTTCACGCTATATCCCATCAAATGGGGTAGCACGAACCCTAAAATCACTCATAAAACATTCACTCATAACATAATCAAATAATCAGCCCCCGTCAAACATTATCATTCACACCCACCACCCTCACTTCAACCACTTTCATAGATCCCTCCATATAAACTCATTTATTTATCACACTCGAAATCATTCCTTACATAAAAATCCTCAATCACATCCATCCAATCACTTCTATTCACTTATCATTTATCTTCTTTCTTCAACGTACATAACACATGCATAAAACATCGCAAATTATCCACGCTTACTCCTAACTTTCGTTCACGCAACAATCCTTCAATCATATTCATCCATTTGTTCATAGGTCGCCCACGCAATCGTTCACCCTCAATTTCACCAACATATACCTGTTTCACCAATCTCTCATTCGACATACGTTCTACATGCCCAAACCATCTCAACTGACTTATACCTACTTTTTTAACTACATTCTTCTCAATTTCACACTCATCATACACCAATGTATTCCGGACACGATCTCTTCTAGTACAGAGTAATCAAAAGGAATTGTTACAGTTGGCCATAAAAAAAAATACTTGAAATTGGTAAGCCTGATACATAAATTCATTTCCTGTTGCTGACAGTGACATTTAAAATTTAAATTTGAGTACATTTATTATTATATTTATTTCTAAAGTATTTCTATTACTTAAAAAGTCAAAATTCTATTAGCTGTCAGACTCCTGACATAACCTCTTCGTATTTATTAGAAATGTCAAATAGCATTTCCGCCTTTATCTGGCGTTGTGCCAACTGTGGAATAAAAAGATCTCTGGAATTGTATTGCCAATTATAACAATTCCTTTTGATCACCCTGTATAACCACACACACACCCCGCAAATACCTCATTTCTACAGCAGTTATACGACGTTCATGTTTCTTCATCAATAAAATAACTGCGTTCGAATGGAATGGAGTTCACAACTAGTTCCCTTAAAGGTACTGGAAATTATCATGAGAATGGTAAGTAAAATAAAATTACCTTTAAGTAGTAACTTCAATAATATTTAAGTTTAGGCTTAAACAAATAAAAGTAAATCGGAATTACATACATATCAAATGGAACACAAACTTGTTTTCAACATTTGAGACAACTTTTGTATGACAAACACATAAATGTGACCTCACTTCTTAGAAAATAGAAACGTTTCTTATTCTGTCATACATTTTGATTCGACTTTTTTAGTTCTGAGAGATCGTGTGAACGAAATTAAAGTCTAGTCACCATGGATCAATTTTCAACAAAATTGTATTAAATTTTGGAAGATTGAAATAATTCACACCTAGTAGTTTCACAATTTTCGTTTATTTATGACAATTTAACAATCTTTTCGCCCTCACAAACATTTTCGAACAACTATATACAAGAATTTAGTACAATGTATTTATTACACCGAGAGTATATTTCAACGTGAAACATAGGATTTTTCATAACCAAAGTTATGAATTTGACAGCAATGTATTAGAGCGTCCTTTTTTAAATGAAACATATTGAATACATATAATAATAATAATAGTTTATTTATACTGAATTTATTATATTTAAATGTTATAAGAAAGTAACAAAACAGCAAACAAATAAACAAAATAACGAACAAATAAACAATAATTATAATAAATAAAAAATAAATAAATATATCATCACGCCTTCTACCCATTACTGGGTATGCCACTCTGCCAAAGCAGATCTCGGTAAGTGATATATTTTGCGCGTGAAGTGCGGTTACCAGTCGTTAAATCACGGCCCCCAAAGATGTTAGTGGTGGAGGAGCCACAGGAGTAGTTTTTTGAAATTATTAAAATTGTTTGTCGCCTGTGGGAATCGAACCAGGGTTCTCAGGATCCACAGGCCGACTTCATACCACTGAGCTAGCCACTCCATAAATAAATAAATGTTTAAAAATTCCTCCGTTAACAGCTAAACAATAACTCTTGAACAACATTAGCTATTTGGATAACTATAATAGTTCTAGAGAAGTTTTCAATCTGAACTTTTAATTATTCTAAATTTTGTAACAATATGAGCTATCTCATTATTGTATGTTGCTTTAGATAAAAGCTTGGCTTCGTGTAATTTGACACTCGTGGCCACATGGCCTTTCGAGTGAATGCGAAAACTTTAGGTTTTCAAATATAGGACATTTAACTTATAAAAGTGACAGTTATTAGTTGATTTACTAAGAAGTCTAGAAACTTTTCGTGTTCACCAAGAGCGACAGTGCCTTTGTGTCAGATTACACAGCCCCAAACACTTGAGGCATCTGTGGAAATGGATTCCAGATGTGGGTAGTTTTACCCAGAGGATGTTTGGAATAGCCAAATCAGTCAGAAACAGCGACTCTACGGGTAAAGATGTGCGGACATCTTTACAAGATGTGATGGCGCGGATTCACTTAAGTTTTATTTTAATTCACTTAAATTCATAATACAAACTATTTTCACATATATTATTTCGTTCAAGTGTTTTTTATATTTTATCATTCATTTTTCAATATTTTATATGTCTAAATATCAAAGTGCGTTTTATTAATTCTTCCAATTAACTAAGTTTTAATCAGTTCTCAATAAAGTGATTTATGTGTTCTAACTGGCAACGATTTGCCAGTCCATTAAAGTAGTTCACAACAAGAAAGGAATTCACACAGAGCAAGTAAGTAACATTCGCATCAAATTTATATTATTATCCGATTTTAACTTATTCGCTCTTTACGCTCAACGAGCTCGTGTTACAATTTAGTAGATTTCCGTTTTGATTTTAAAAATCCCAATAAAAACAAATCTAATGCTGTAAAATCAGAAGATTAAGCAGACCATTCTACTTCTCCACTGCTTCCGATCCAATGATGTGAAAATGTGCGATATAAAAATGTTTTGACATTTTGAGAATTGTGCGCAGGGGCGCCATTATTTTCAAACCATACGTTTTCAATATTTAAAGCTGAAAGTGCGGGTATCTCTTCATTTTGTAATAAGTCCAAATAATTTTAAGGCGTAATTTTACCGTTAATAAAAAATAACCTATAATGTGTGTGGCTATTGTACAAGCCCAAACGTTAATCTTCTCGGGTCGTTCAATTCTTGTAATATTTTTTTTATTAAGGATTTTTAAAATCAAAAATTTACACCTATTAAATTTAACAACAATTAAACAATTAAAAATTCAGATTGAAAAGTCTCTGGAACTATTACAGTTGTCCAAATAGCTAATGTGGTTCAAGAGTTGTATAACCGGTTGGACCATTGTTTAGCTATTAATGGAAGAATTTTTGAAATTTATCATATTTATTGTTTATTTATTCGTAATTTTTTGATTTATTTGCTGTTTTGCTGCTTACTTATAATATTCAAATACAATAAATTCAATTATATTTACTAACTATGTTTCATTTTAAAAAGGTCGCTCTAATACATTAGCTATTTGGTTCACTTAAATCAGCTCAGATAAATTCGAAACATGACTAAATGACCTGAATTAAGCTAACTGATATACTTATTGGAGTGACTTACTTCAAAGTAAATTAGAATCTGTAATTTTAGTACTGACAATAATGTCAGCGAAGTAATCCAGCAAAATAAATAAATGATCTGGTTCAGTAAATGTAAGTTAGATCTGATACAAATCGCAAATGGAATACGCCTAAAGTTGCCAAACCATGGTTATGAAGAACCCTATGTTGCACGTTAAAATAAACTCACGGTATGTTAAGTAGTGGTAAATCACTTACATCTATTTAATCATCCCCAAAAAAAGGTTTTGTAGTTTACGGATTTCCTAATCGAAAGTTTAACTATTTTTTGTCTTTTTGTCGATTTAATTGTGTATGTAAGAATGTTTTCAGAATATAGTAGTAACACACATTGTAATAAACAAAAGTTTTACTTAGATATGAATTTTCAAACACGCACAAATGTACCCCGTTTGATAGCTTGTTGCCTTACAATACACAGTGCAATTGCTCGGTACTCGCCTATTACCTGTTCATGCATAGTTGAGGATACAGTCGTTTCATTTATTTATTTATTTATACTAGTTTATACAACAAGAACTTAATCCCAATTACAGAAGAGGGTTCGGACTTACCGATCCGCAGTGTGGTAGTTCATATATTATTTATTAGTTTGAATGGAACTCGAACTCTTAATATTCAGATTTGAAGGCGTAACGCTAATCACACCACCGTACTGCCAAACATTTGAAGTATTAGTAGTTTATAATATAGTTTCTGTATAAGATCCACTAAGTTGTTGGTATCACATTTGTTGTAATTTTAAATATTTATATTACAGGTAACAAACAATTTTGACTTACTACTTTAAAACTAATATTCAAAAACCTAATATTTGATTTATACTATTATTATTTTCAGGTAGATATCACATTTTCTAAGGACTAGAGATATAAAATGTCGACAATTTTGCGAAAATTGCAAACAATTTGCTTGCGCAGTCTATTTAGTAAAAAATAAAAATTATGCCAAACATATTCAGAATTTTTTTTTATGTTCTGAATAATTTATACTTGTATAAAGAATATATATTTTATTAGATGATATAACGACAATAAAATAGTTATTTTTGTATTTAAGTGCGCGAAATGAGTCTTTTTGTTGCGCTTGAGAATGTCACTTTTGGTCGAGATCATGAGCTCGAGACAAAAAAGTTATTCGAACACGTCAAAAAATCCGAATTTCGCCCACGAAATACAAACACATTTTTTCTACAAGTGTCAAAAAATGATAATACAATCATTATTGATTTATTTAAGTAAATTGGAAGGAACAAATCAAAAATAATATAAATTTGAAGTGTTGTAACCAAGGAAATGTGAAAATGTGTGATAAATAATTTTAGCCACAACTCATATATTATAAAGACATAATTATACTGATTTCAGTTGTATTATATGGCTCATAAAAACTAGTGTTTTACATTCCATAAAACACTGTAAACAACTTTTTACTTAGCAACCACTTCATAATCTACTGTATTTTGCGAAACTACGAGTATGTATTAGGCAGCGGTCTCACTGATCGAGTACCGTCAATCGTGTGCTATCGAGCAAATTTCAAACAGGTGTATTGTAATGGCGGATGTCACACTGAACGATCGTTTTGCGTCGAGTGTCGTCGAGTTGTTTGATTTTTAAGTTGGTTTGAATTTTACTCGACGCTCGATGCTGCTCGATGTCAGTTTATGACAGGTTATGTGCATATGTTTATTATTATTTGTGTCATCTGATGACAGTTCATTGTAAAAATGGAATCAACCAAATCAAATAATAAATAGTTAATTAATTGATCTTTATGATAAATCTAAGCCAGGGAATTCAAAATTAAATATTATTGACAAATGTTGCCGACACATTTCAGAACGCTTTCCAAAAAGGACAGTAAGTTAAATTTGTATTTTAGGATTACAATTATTTTATTTAACGAAATTGTATTAAAACTATAATTGATTTTAGCCAAATTATGTAAAAGTAAATGACAAGTGCTAAGGGGGCACTTATAGAACAAAGAGGCACGAAAATTATGCAGCATCTGGTTCTGCCGCTACAAAGACAAAGAAGTGGGCGTATTTTGATTCAATGTTATTTCTGGAGAAATATTTGACAGAATTAAATATGTGGTTATTATATTTAAATTGTAAATAAATTAATTCTAAATTCTTTAATTTTATATTTGTCAATTTTTTACTTCTCAAAAGAGAAATGTACTTGACACCAAACGATCTATACAACTCGATCAGTGAGACCGGACCATCGATTTTTAAACGGCACGACACGAATCGACACTACACTACACGACACGACACGTTCAGTGAGACCGCTGCCTAACTGAATCAACGTTAAACGTTACGACCCTTCTTCGATACCTATAATTATGAGTTGTGGATAAAAAAATTTATTACACTTGTGTTTTATTGGTATATAAAACACTTCAGAAAAATTAAACACGAGACCGAAGGTCGCGTGTTTAAACTTTTCTTGCGTGTTTTATGTACCTAATAAAATACTTGTATAATAAATAACTATTTTAAAAGTATCAAAGATTATGAAATTTGACATTTCAATGAAAAAAACACAAATTTCGCGTATCCATAACGATGTAAAAATGTCGTGTTTTTTGACAATAATAATAATTAATTACAACAGTAAAATATGCTGGGGTACATATGCACCCCACTTGGTTTCTCGCGTTGTTAAAATAGTGTGGTGTTAGAACTGTTAAGAGAGTCGTAAGTGGTTCACTACCACTTAACATGTTATAAATACACCGTATAAACTCTTGTATTCAGTTGTCTGAAGATGTCCGTGAGGACGAAACGGTCGTTACATTTTAATTAATAAATTAAAATTGTGAACCAACCAAGTGTTAATTATTTCAAAGTTTAAATAGGTATGTTTCTCCAAGTGTCGACTCGACTACAAGTTCCTTCTCATATGATTATACTAATTATTAGAATTAGTATTTATATAAATATAATTTAAAGTGCAGATTAAGTGTCACGTAACCTAAGTTATGTTTATGTTTGACAATCTTCACTCTAGTGAAAAGAACGACCTGAACGATGTGACACAATCATACATAATTCGATAAACAAGAATGATGTAAAAATTAATCATGTGAAACCGGCTTTAAAAATCAAATTAAATATATATTTTGTTGGTACAACTTGCCATAAGGAAAGTATTTGTAGGTAGGAAATGAAATTCTTTCAAATATAATATGAGGAATGAGGCTTAATATACCTGCACCTATTCTAAAACTTGTCGAAAAATTATATCGAGAATCAGACCGTAACAAATGGCTATAAACTATCGTTTAATAAAAACAAAAACACCAATATTTATACTGTTACTATCACAACACTAATTAAAAAACCGAACTTTAAAAACGAGAAACCGCTAAAAAACTCTCTACACGTTTTCCGTACGTTCAACAATGTTTCACATCAACTCTCATCTCTTCTATTCGAACTCACGTCCGCAAAAAACTCTTTGTATACCACAGAAAGAATTTTTCTATCGCGGAACGATGTTCATACATGAAACTGACAAACCGGGCCCACGACTTCGACTTCCTCGTTCTATAAGACAAAGCGAATGCTCCGGTGTAGGTAATTGGAGGCACGATTAACCGATTAATATTTGTTGTTTTTTGAACAGGTTTTTGTTTATAAGATCAGTGTTCAGTGGTCACTTGATGCGAAACGTGCGCTTATATTTGCATTTTTAGAATAAATATTATTCGCTGTTATTTATTGGGTCAGTATTTTTAAATATTTTTAATCAGTATTTTAATTAAATCGTCAAGTAGTTATATTAAAATATTAGTACGTAATACGAGGGCAGGGTGAAAAATCCCTGAAAAATAATACAGATGGCACCACAATCGCAAATCTCATATGACATTTGTGATGTACCATCTTTAACTAGAACGCATTAAAATTTTCAGACAGATATATCATTCAGTTCTGTTTTGACACCCATCGAAAGCAAACAACCTTAAAGATTTTTGAAAACATGGAAAAAAGTGAATTTCGCGTCTTGATTAAACATTATTTCTTGCGTGGAAAAAACATTACGCAAACCAAAGCATCGCTTGTTAAACATTATGGGGACTCCTCACCATCGATTGGAACGATTCACAAGTGGTTTACTAATTTTCGTTGTGGTAGTATGACCACAAAGGACGCCGAACGTTCTGGTCGTCTAATTGAGGTTACAACGCCAGAAATCGTCGATAAAATCCATGGTATGATATTGGACGATCGACGAGTTAAAGTGCACGTGTTTGCTGAGGCTATGAGCATCTCAACCGAACGGGTACGGAACATTTTGCATAAATTTTTGGATATGAGAAAGCTATCTGTCAGATGAGTGTCGCATTTGCTCTCTGTTGACAACAAGTGCGACCGTGTGACAAGTTCAAAGGAGTGTTTGGCGATGTTCAAGCGCAATAAGAAGAACTTTTTTTCTCCAGATTTGGCCCCCTGCGATTTTTATCTATTTCTAAACTTGAAGCAATAGCTCGGCGGAAAGAAATTTGGCTTCAACGATGAGGTCATCGCTGAGACAAATGCCTATTTTGAAGGATTGCCAAAATCGTATTATTTGGAAGGGATCGAAAAATTAGAAAAACGTTGGACGCAGTGTATCGAGCTACATGGAGATTATGTTGAGAAATAAAATATGTTTTCACTAAATAAATCATTTCTTGTCTCATTTTTCAGGGACTTTTCACCCTACCCTCGTATAAATGGTCAGTATTACTCGATTATAACAAAATATCAGTATGTAATAACATAAGTTATTTGAAGAGGATTAGTTAAGCCGTGAAGAATAGTATAAAATGGGAAAAAATATAATAAAATTTCCTCGTTGATTGAATTTCCTGGCTTTTATTTACTAATTACGAGAACATGACGACGTTTCGAACCTTTGTTTGGTTCATTTTCAAGTTGGATAAATAAATAAGTTTTCTTTACAAACAAATTTCATTATGAATAATAAAACAGTTTACAATGATAGAAGTGTCATCCCCTGTAGTCAAAGGTTGAGTGTGTAATAACATAAGCTGTCAGAAGTGACTGTTTTGCGCTAATAGATAGATTTAAGCGCAGAGCCTTCAAAGTTTGGACTGCAAATTTCAAAGATACAAAAAACGGGGTGCATAGCTGCTACACTTGCCTAGCTTTTTAATAGTTATTTGTGTATCAAGAGCGTAAAGTGAATCTTTATTGCTGGTGCTCGATAATTAAAGCGCGAGCGAAGCGAGCGCTACAATAGAGCGAGAGCAATAAAGATACTTTACGCTTGAGGCAGACACATAATGTTTCTACGGCTTTACTCATTAAAAATTTTTTTTAAATAATTTGGGGCTAATTCAATTCACTTTCCACCAATTTCTGTATTTTATGTAACCATGACGATATCAGTATCCAAGTAAATAATTAAACAAATCTGTTATCAACAATCATTGTTTGTGATAAATTTTCACACATAATTAAAAAATATATAATAGCGATTGCCGTACTAACTGAAATTTCTAATGAAAATATCACAAAATCTAATTTATAGTCAAATTTATCAAACACCATTTCCAGTTCCGGAATAAATATACAAAACTGTCAAAACTGCACTTTCAATTTTAACATCGCTCATCCTGATTAAGTTGGCACTGCTGCCCAGCTGCGTTCAGGTTCAACTTCAAATCATAGCGAAGCAAACTTCATGTAAAGTGTAAAAATGAATCTCTATTTTAGATTTTGTAAGTATTTTTTCAATAAATTAAGATTTCAGCAACAATTTATATTTTTCTAAGCGAGCGGTAAAATATTTTACCGCTTGTTGCTATAGGAGACGCGCGGTAAAGTATTTTATTGTTCATTACTCAGTAACCATCAACTTTACGATGACAACTGAAAATTTATACCGTTATTTATATACCTATGCTCGAAACTTTAATGAATATTATTTGATATACTGATCATAGAACAAAAAGATTTTCTATAATTCACAAAAATAAGTGCTCTTTACTTAAAGTGTCCATTTTTAGTACCACTAGTTTGTTAATTTACATTACGTATCTACGTACTGTTTATAATTTTTTTTTAAATTATCCTCTTAAATATGACACTATTATTTCAACTTTTTCAATAGTAAAAGAACACTATAGCTACATTCACAAATCGAAATTAGTTTTTGTTTCATGCTTTATGTTTTAGTGTGTTTTTAGGTGCCATTCACAAATAATTTTGCTTTTGTCGATTTTAATTAGTAGTGACATCTATCATAAATGTTAACTGTCAGATGTGTCAGAAGTTACACGTGCTGTCATATATTGTTTGTTTACGTTCGTATTTTTTAGAAAAGCAAAGTAAATATTATCATACTAAGAAAGTAGGTATTAATTTCTTTTCATTCATTTTGACACTCGAATAAAATGAAACTTAGGCTATCATCAACGCGAAGGATGTTAGAAAGAGACAAGTATATATCACTACATCATTCTACGCTTCGTCCTGTTGGTCTATTCCTAAGTATAAAACGTAAAACTAAAACATAAGTTTGGAGTTTGCAAACTTTTGTGTTAAAACCAAAACTAAATACTGATTTGTGAATGGCTGTATAAGATAACATGTCTACAAGGTTATTAAAACAAAAATGGAAAACATAACACAAAAACTAATTTCGATTTGTGAATGTAGCTTATTTCATGAAAGTTTACGTTATCATGGATACGTTATATAATCAGTATATCAAATTATATAACCCATAAAAGTTTCGTGCATAAGTATGGAAACATGCTGTATAATATACGAGTCCAGTCCCGCATCAGTTGGCCCGAATCTAATTTTTTCGTTAAAAATTTAAATAATACTAAAAACCCAGGTAACTTACATTTACTAAATTCTACAATTAATTTTCAACATTTTTAACTAAATTTAACGTTAAATATACCTTTAACACAAAATGTATAGCAGTATAACTCTCATTTAAATAAATAAAGTATTATGATTATTATCTTGCGGGCAGTTTAACGGATGAAATTGATGTTAATTATTATTTAAAATAAACTTTATTATTATACAGATTTTTAATAAAACAATTTTTTTTAGTTAAAACAGAAATGTTTACTTCCTCCAACATATTGGTATATGGTTTCATTAAAATTTCATTTCATTTTCTTGCGTACTACACGAGAAATAAAACAGTAAAATATAACATGAAACGAAAAAATAAAATTGGTCCAACTGAAGTGGGGCGGGGCTCGTAATAGGTATAGTTATGTATACGCTTAAAATATGTCAAAAAATCCAGAGCAGCTAAACAAGTACCTATATAGGCAAGGAAGCTTTCAGAAGAAGGCCAAAATTTGCAACCAGTGGTCTTTTAGTTGATTAATTAAAAAATGTCTACTGTAATATTGTAATTTTCTCTTTTATATATATTTTTCCATCATTCCTCAGTGGAACATATAGGGACCAGGCACACCGAGCCGCAGTTTTTACACTGCCGTACTGCTGGTTTTCATAGTCGATGTTACATTATTTTAGGTGTATGAGTGACTAGCTCATAGCGCCCGAGCGTGATAATACATGTAACTGTATTTTTATATTTAACGACAAATCACACATTGTCGACAGGCGGATTCGAACTGACGACCCAATGGTCGGATGACGTCAGCATGTTAGGAGATGTACATTAACACGCTCGGCCATCGCGCCTATAATTTTCTCTTTTATATATTAATATTCTTTTTTGACACCTAGTTTTATTTCAATAATTTATTTATGTAACAAAAATATATTATAATTTTTGCATTTTTATTTCTTTGTTATTTAAAATAAACTATTTGTTTTCTTATACACACAAACTCATATATATATATATATATATTTTTAATTTTACAATAAAAAATGTTGCTGATCAAACAAAGAAACTAACCAATAAAAAGAACCAATTAAAAAAATATTACTGCCATTTTATTATTTATATTAACCAAAAAATTTTATTTTACTGACCAAAAAACAAAATTTTACTGACAAAAGGTTATTTCATACTGACATTTAATTTAATTTCTATTGAGCAAAATATTCACATATACAGAACATTTATTCCACAAAACATTTACTATTAAATAATAAAAATACTGACGAAATAAATAAAAGTTGATATTGTTGTATAAGTTTTCGTTAAATTTTAAGCATTCTTTAAAGAAAACAACGAGAATAATAATCAGTAAATTTGGGAGATACTAGAGTACTTTCCAACCTATAGAAATAACAGAATTTTATTTTGCTACTCCAACATAAATAAATTTTAAAAGCAGTCACGTATGTTCTTATAAATGTACTTGAATTTTATGAAAATCGAAGGCCAGAATATTTTTACGAGAAAACGGATTAAAGAAGATTTTATTATCAACTTTATTGTGATTGAGGATTTTACGATCGAATGCACGCGAATTAGTTTTGATGTTCAGGTTGTAACACGTTATAAATAAATTATTTTATGGTGACATTTCATGTTTACATGTTTTCTTCACATAAAATTTTAATAAATTTTCTATTTTTATGCCACACCTTTTATATATTTTATATTTCCACGAATATTTATCATATTTAAAATCAATAATTTACCAAGTATCGTCGGTAAATAAACACATAAATTAACCCTCGAACAGTGTGCTGGGGTATGATATACCCTGAGCAATGCAAATAAAAGAATTCTGTAATTAGTTACAGCTCTAATTGCCCATATACCTTAGTAGCTGTTTATTACTAATTATATTACAGGAATTTAGTGCCAGTGTCAATGTACCTGTTATTTTTGAAAAAGCACGTGGTCTCAAAAACTATTTGAGTGTTACATACCCCACCACACTTTTATTGAAACACTATTTTTATACATATTTGTAGTTTTTTTTATATACTTACTATAGTTTACAGAAATTTTTCATTTATTTTTATTGTTAGAGAATAATGATTTTTATTTTATGTTATTTTTTTTTTTTTTTACTTTTTACGAATATTTATTTATTGATAATTATTATATTATAATTTTATTTAATGGGGTGGCTAATACAGTGGTATGAAGTCGGCCTGTGGAACCTGAGAACCCTGGTTCGATTCCCACAGGCGACAAACAATTTTCATAGCACACTGATTCCATGCGATTTTATTTAAATTAATATCAATTTTGCATTACGCATTTTTGTAATGTGAGGGTATTGATCTTGTAGTCATTGAATTCAGAAAAAGAAACTATATCGAATAAGCAAATGAAAAAAATAGGTTAAGATTTAAAATAAGAAAATTGCACACCGTAATTTGAGAACCACTGGCCGAAAAAAAAATTGTTAATAGATTTGTAACACACTTATAAAATGGTTTTTCTTTGCTAATTTAATCAACCTTGTAGCTCTTATAGTTATCGAGATAGTGATGGTGCCACAACTAAATTGAACAGCCTGTATAAACACAGGAGACCTATTCTAATTCGTTGGCGACTGGATTTAGTGACCATTTGACGTCATATTTGGCGACTTTGATACTGGCGCCATCTGTTGGTATAGTTAAAAAGTACAGCCCTGACGTCATTGTAGACGACTGGTCGCTTACGGAGTCGCGTATGCTGGCGACTAGTACAAGGCTGTTGCGAAGTGTCGTGGGATCAGTCGCTTAGCATTTTTTGGTTGATTTGTTTCGAAGTTGAAAAGTTTTATATTTTTGTGCACTGTATATTATTATTATAAAATGTAAATACGAGTAGGATCTGCCAATTATTGAACAAAATCCAGCTGCAGATGTACATTACCGATAATTAGGACAACAATACCGGCGTTTACACATTAATAATAATTTTTAATGTAACAATGGTTATTTAAGACTTTGTTAAAAAATTATATTATTTATTTTAAAAATATTACTCATTACTTTAAAATTACTAAAAATTCCGTCAATTTATGATATGTCAAGTTTAAGAGCAATAACATACAAATATTTGAGTTTAACAAAGAAAAACATATATCAACAAGTGGCTGTCCGAAATTATAAGTACCAATACAAAATACTCCGTGGTTCCGATTAATACCAACGTAAGAAATTAAAATCCCTATGATATTGATTGCACCGTGACATCATTGACTTAGCGACTGAAACTAGTCGCCAAGCAGTCGCTAAAGGTCTCCTGGATAGTTAAGTTGCTTGCAAGGCAGGCAAAAATAGCGCTATATTTAATATATAACAAATAGTCAAAAAACAGATATTATTAATATTATAATTGAATTCAGCTTATGATTTCACACGTCATAGTATTAATACAAATATATGAAATATACAGGATGGTCCATTTAACTTGACTTGTTCAAATATCTTGCAAATTAAGCCCTTAACAAAAAACTTTCATGAAAAAAAGTTTAACCATATTGAGGGGGCCATCCGATCTTGTTACCATTTTTCGCCCCCCACCCCTCAGGGGGTCGGAGAGGGGGTAAACTTAGATATCTTAAATAGGAACCCTATTTTTTTATTACAGATTCGGAATCTCCATAAAAAAATATGAAGGTTTAATTTGAGAATTTTTTTCATATTCTTGATAGATGGCGCTGTATTCGTAAAAACAAGTTTTTTTTTTAATATTCTTATTTTGAATTGTTTAGTATAATAACTAACATTTGTTGTATTATCATAAAAAGCACTTTCAATCGAAAATGGCGAACTACAGCAATAAATGTCAAAATGTCAACGGTCATGGCTGCACTCGTTGGAACTGATCTATGCAATAACGCGAGTTAAGTAACGTTGCGCGCGGGTAGTACTTGGATGGGTGATCATCCAGAGAAACCCGTGTTGCTGTTGACTATAAGACCTAAAACGCAGGATCAGGGCGATATGGCGGCATATGACCACAGCAGTTGGTCCGCCAGGAAGCCACGAAAAAAAAAAAAAGTCAAAATAATGGTAAAAACTTGTTTTTACGAATACAGCGCCATATATCAAGAATATGAAAAAAATTCTCAGATTAAACCTTCATATTTTTTTATGGAGATTCCGAATCTGTAATAAAAAATAGGGTTTCTATTTAAGATATCTAAGTTTACCCCCTCTGCGACCCCCTGGGGGGTGGGGGGTTAAAAATGTTAACAAGATCGGATGGCCCCTTCAAAATGGCTAAACTTTTGTTTATGAAAGTTTGTTGTTAAAGGCTTAATTTGCAAGATATTTGAACAAGTCAAGTTAAATGGACTACCCAGTTTACAGCGCCATCTATCAAGAATATGAAAAAAAATCTCAAATTAAACCTTCATATTTTTTTATGGAGATTCCGAATCTGTAATAAAAAAATAGGGTTCCTATTTAAGATATCTAAGTTCATCCCCTCTCCGACCCCCTGGGGGGTGGGGGGCGAAAAATGTTAACAAGATCGAATGGCCCCCTCAAAATGGTTAAACTTTTGTTTATGAAAGTTTGTTGTTAAGGGCTTAATTTGCAAGATATTTGACCAAGTCAAGTTAAATGGACCACCCTGTATGTTTTATTTAATACAATAAAAAAATGCATACTAAACTAGAGAATTCCAGTATACCATACTGTTCGCGTAACAATTTTCCAGCACATTAAGGCAGGGTTAAACATTTTTTTTAACAAATTATCATAAACGGTGCAATATTTTTAAATTACCTTCATTTTCACTCCTTCTTTCTGCATGATCGTAGAAAAAATACATTTCTTGATTAGTTGTTCCATTATTTTCAAAGAGGCTACATTGTATGCCCGCTATTATTATTATGTTAAATTTGACAGACATTTGTGTTTGCTGTAATATTTTCTGCCGACAAAAATCTCACATTTTCTCCATAGGTATACCATATGCACTTTATAAGTAACCCACAATTTTCTATAGACGCAGAATAAATAAAAAACCTCAGCATTTTAAATTTTCGACATCTGCACAACGAAGGTCCTTCGCGCCATCGAGGTGCTTTACCAGTCCACATTAGACTATAGTTCGTTCAAGAATAATTACACAAAGATTTGAAAGTATCGAAATATAAAACATTAACATGAATATTTTAGTTAATAAATAAAATAAAATATAAATATATCATCACGCCTTTTACCCATTACTGGGTGTGGTACTCTGCCTAGCAGATCTCAGTAAGTTATATATTTATGCACATGACGTGCAGTTACCAGCCGTCAAATCACGGACAAAAATGTTAGTGGTGGGGGAGCCACTGGGGTAAATTTAATGTGGTGAAAATGTTTGTCGGTTGTGGGAATCGAACCAGGGTTCTCAGGATCCAGAGGCCGACTCGATATCACTGAGCCATCTACCCCAGAAGGTGGTACTATCATGGATGCATTTATGTCTGATGTTAATGACATGTAATTATATTATTTTTCAAGTGATTATAAAGTTCAGTCCCATTAATTTAATTCAAATCGCATAGGAATCAGAGTGCTATGAAAGAAACAAATGACTAATAAAATTTATGCATTTATTTTTTCACAAAATACTTGTATTGACATATAATAATGAATCAAACAAACAAAACTATTATGATTTGTTCATTTGTTTCTGTCATACCATGCTATCTGGATCTTATAATTGTCAAATCATACCGTTGTTTTCCAGTTATACTCTATTCCCTGTATGAAAACTATTACGTCACATTCGGTATCCATGTGAATCAAGATTTTGTGCTTAAAACGTTTACATTGGTATTGGATTGACATTTTTCAAACATAACCTAAAAATTAAATGCCAGATTAAAATATTTATTACTTTATAAAATTTAATTAGTTTATAAAAGAAACCAAATATAAATTTATCTTAACTCTCGAAAAATAGTACCTACCTTATTGAAATATGTAATTTTGTAAAATAAACCTCAAAAGAATATACATTTTTATATGTATTAATATTATATATAAATAAATAATATTTTAAAATACAAAATACAATGCACATTACCTCTTGTACTACAGTTAAATTAATTAAAGATCCTCGATTATCTAACTCCAGCGCAAAATAATCATGAAGATGACAAACGCATTTCTGCATTTGATTACCCAACATTTTTCTAGCCATTTCTTATTTCTCAGTCTGTATTTATGTATCAAAAATGTCACAAACTTAGAAATGACAGGCGAGAAAATAAAATCATGGCCATAGGTCTCTATTTTTATTTTATAAGCAAATGTGAACAAAGTAAATACCAATTTTCGTATTAGTAAGAACTGTCATACGTTTTCATTAAAATAATAAATGTGATAGAACGTGTATAAACATGAAACGTGTGTCTTAACTTATTAAGACATACGTTATGTCATTCGCATAGGTACGAATAATATTATTAAAAAAAGATAGCTATATTTCATCGTATCTCTGATAACTTCGTCCACATATGACGTCATCGTTTTCATACAGAGAATGGAGTTTACCATGGCTTTATTTTTCTTATCAAACCAAATAAAATTAACTTTCTTCTCTAAGGGCCAGATTTTCAATCACCGATTAATGTTAATCATGATTAAATAATAATGGAAACTATGATTTCCGTTATTATTTAATCATGATTAACATTAATCGAGAGTAAACCAGCGATTGAAAAACTGGCCCTAAGAATGAAAAGTATCATTATTTTCTTTCAAATGAGAGAAGCTAATTTTACTTTCTGACAGGGCCGTGAAATAGTTATTTGTACAACTAGCATAAAAACAATATTTATTTTCGAAACTAATCCTCTCCAAAATATTTATTTTCATTCATTAGAAGTTTTTTTTTTAATGAGGTGGCTAGTTCAGTGGTATGAAGTCGGCCTGTGGATCATGAGAACCCTGGTTCGATTCCCACAGGCGACAAACAATTTTCATAATTTCAAAAGCTACCCCTATGGCACATCTTTGGGGGCCGTGATTTGACGACTGGTAACCGCACTTCCAGCGCAAATATATCACTTACCGAGATCTGCTTCGGCAGAGTGCCACACCCAGTAATGGGTAGAAGGCATGATGATATATTTATTTATTTATTCATTAGAAGTTTTTTGCACGACAACTAAACCGGAGTGTATCAATCAAATAAGTAAAAAATAGATGCTTTCATTACGTGTTCTACTCATATTTTTTGCATAATAATATTATGAAACTTTTTAGAAATGAGAAGAAGTTTGAAAGTTTCTTGAAAATTAGCGGCGTCTTTAATCGCGAGAAAGATTTTGTAGATAGTTACTAACTTCATGATTATGGCACAGTAGTTCGCTCATTTCATATCAAACGTAACTGACAGATTTTCAAGTAAATTTCTTGACTTCATCTTCTTTCTAAGAAGGTTGAATTTGCAGATAAAAAATTTAAAAATATTTTGACAGATGTCAACATTTCAATAGCATGTTGTAGATTTTAAATCATCTCCAAGAAGATAAATAAATAAAAATTATTTAATAATAGTTGAAAAATATGTCACTTTCTACACGATTTCATCATCAAAAATTACAACTTTCATGCTCAATATGCAAAAAAGTTTTGTCAGGCGCAAGTACATAAATAAAATTAAGAAAATCAAATAAAATTCTCACCCTACAGATTCCGTCACTGAACACACTATACCGTGTTTGTTTGTCCGTGTGCGTGGAGCCCGCACTGTGAAACCTCAGCCACAGCAGAGAACCGCGAAGCCAAGCCGACAGTGCACGGTTTAATATGAATTCATTTAAATGTAGTGTATTATGGTGTATTCGTGACTGCGAGATGGTCGGTTCGCGGCCGTGGACGCGGAGTAACGAATAGAATAATGGATGGCTGTGGAGCTACCAGCCTACAGGTTGGTTTACACCACAGCGCAGCGCCGACCTAAAGCCTGCAGATATGCTAGAGGCAAGATGCCGTAATACTGGTATTCGCGGTGGGATTGGATTGTTTGCTGTTTGAATTTTGTGCGATTCTAAATGTATGTTGGCGATTACCAGTGTTATGTATTTTATTTCCTCGATCTATACAGGCTGGTCAGAAAATTAGTGACAAGCTTCAGGTAGAACAATTAATTAATTAATTCTGAGTCAATAATCCTAATGCAAAAAATTGTACGACCCTTCGTAAGGCTAATTAAAAGAAATGTAAATTTGATAACATTGAATCAAACAATTGTGACAGCAGTTATAATGTAATTGTGCATATCAATCTGACAAAGGGCATAATTTGACAAATTAAATTTTATTTTTGTTTAAACAAAAAACTTTTTTTCTATTTCGGTGTTCTTATAACTCTATAAACGCACTATAAACACGTCGATACGGAGATCTATAAGCGCACTGTTTTTGGCGCTTTTTATTTTCTAGGAGTGGTATGAATGCTCTTAAATCTGACAGATAAATGACACATAACCTCAAAATTGTAAATTGTCGGTGTTGAAATATTACTAACAGAATAAGCTAGAATCAAACAAAATTCAAAACATCACAATACAGAAAAAAATATTGGTTAATTGTCAAAAAATATGATATTTCAATTGTCTATTATGAGAAATGCTACCAACACGAATAATAAAAAACACCAATTTATATTTTTGGCAAGCCGCAGTTTTTAAAAATCTAACAAAATTATAAAATTACCTCAATAGAAAAAATAGTATAGAGAACACTTTTCTTAAGGTTTGTAAACGCACGAGTACAAAGGACGTAATTGGGATTAATTTCCTGTTGTACAGAGAAAGTAATTAATAAACATTTGTGAATATTCCTATGTGAAAATCTTTTAATAGTATAATAGTATTTCCAGAATATGAATAAATTTTATTTTTCATTGTTTTATGGAAGAAATTCTTTTTTACCATGGAAGATATAAAACTATTAATCTGCATTACTTATTGCAATCCATATAGAAATGATTAAAATAATGAATAGTTATTATAAAAAAGTGTCTATAAAAATATTTTTAATTACGGTAGAGCAGCATAAGCACCGAACAAGTAACCATAGAAGGGACATCTGTTACGCAGTTATTGGTGACATCTCTTGTTTCCCCAAGTAATTATTATAAAAAATTCCGATAATATAGGATACATATTTATTATTCTCGTGAACGTAATGACTTAAATATTTCAAAATTATTAAAATCAAAATATATTACAAAACAACAAAAACAAACAATTAGCAAAAAGCTAGTTTTATTGAATCATATTTAAAATATTAATTAAACACATACTAGTCAAATACATATGAATAATGTATATTTTCGCCTTCTTATGCACACTCTTATTTATCATTGCGCTACTTTCTTCAGTATCCTTATTCTTATATGTTGTTGTTACTGTTGTTTTTGATAGAGATGTGATATTTTCATCCCGAATTATTGAAAATGAATTTATATTTACTTTAAAAGAATTTTCATAATTATGAAATTTTCAAATTTCACAATATTGTATTAATTACTTACATTGGTCAATATGTGAAACAGCCCCAATATTTAATTTTTTTGTTGATGTGTATCGATACTGTCAATTTTGAAAATGAAGATTACATACGACATTGTGCAATGTTTTTCGTAATAAATTATTCCGTATTATCACTTATAATATGTACGTTGAAGAAAGAAAATGAATGGTAAGTGAAAAGAAATGATGTGATTGAAGGTTTGTTGTGTGATAATAATTTCGAGTGTAATAAATGAATGAGTTTATATGGAGTGATCTATGAAGGTGGTTGAAGTGAGGGTGGTATGTTTGGATGAAGATGTTTGACGATGACTGGTTGTTTGATGAGTGTGATGAGTGAATGTTTTATGAGTGATTTTAGGGTTCGTGCTACCCCATTTGTTGGGATATAGCGTGACGATATGTATGTATATATATATATATATATATATATATATATATATATATATATATATATATATATATATATATATATATATATATATATAAAATGAGGTAATGGCTCAGTGGTTTTGGGTTGGCCTGGATATCCCCGGTTCGATTCCCACAGCCGACAAACAATATTCACCAAATTAAAATTACCCCTGTGACTCCCCCACCACTAACATCTTTGGAGGTCGTGATTTGACGACTGGTAACCGCACTTTACGTACATAAATATATGACTTACCGAAATCTGCTTCGGCAGACTGCCACACCCAATAATGGGTAAAAGTCGTGGTGATATATTTATTTTTTTAATTTATAAAAACCATCATTTGATTGAAATTAGAAAGGGCGGCAAATTGGAGACCGCCCTGGGCGGCAAAAGTTCTAGATACGCCACTGTTTATATCTATCACATGACATAAATATTTTGACATAAAATAAGGTGATGTCATTTCTAACTGTCAAAAAGATTTAATTTTCTCATATAAGAACGATGTAGATCGCAGTGCCATTTACTGAATTCTTATCTGAGATAGGGTATAATACTGTAATTTAAAGTATAGTAGTAACATAAAGAGTAATAGTTAGTTACTATACAAGTGTTTCATAAACCAATAAAACCCAAGTGTAATACAAAATTTTATACACAACTCATAATAATTATAGGTACCGAAGAAGATTGGTCGTGACGTTTAACGTTGATTCAATTATATATTAGGCGTATTCCATTTGCCATTTGGATTAGATCTAACTTACATTTGCTGAAACAGATCACATATTTATTTCACTGGATTACTTCTCGGACTTTATTTTCTGTACTAGAATTACTGAATCTAATTTACTTTGAAGTAATTCACCCCAATAAGTGCATCAGTTTGCTTAATTCAGTTTATTTAGACATGTAGTCTAATTTATCTGAACTGATTTAAATGAACTTAGTGTCAAATGGAATACAGCTATAGTTTCTCAAAATACGGTAGATCATGAAGTGGTTGATAAGTAACAAGTTGTTTACAGTGTTTTATGCAATATAAAACACTAGTGTTTCATGAGCCATATAATTCAACTGAAATCAGTGTAATAATGTCTTTATTATATATGAGTTGTGCGGATAACATTATAAATTTCTCTTAGATTTAAAGCAAAAAAAAATAAATAAACATTTGGTAGTAGAAAAATTAGTATTAAATTTTAACACCAGATGTGATCACGGGTGCTTTTGGTCAATACTAACCTGTGAGTTTTGATTTAAAAAAAAGAGTAAGTGCATTTTGTCGAGAAATAGAATAACTATCCATTGTCGGCAAATAGAAACAATAAAAGTCGAACAATTTTTTTTCATTATAAAATAAATAATAATTTTAAGTAAAAACGAAACAAATGGTAGAGAAGTAAAAATATAAGAATGTAAAAGAACACCTATAGTTTAAATAGAATTAAACTTTGAATTAAAAAAAAAAATTATTCAATCCGAAGATTTTTTTACAAAACCGGCGTCCGGAGATTTATACTAAAACCAGAATTTCCGGATTGAAACTAAACTATCAAATCTGATAAAGTACACTGCTGTTAAACTTCGATTTGATATTTTTAATTTAAAATTAAAGTGGAAACAGTGCAATTGACCATTCATGAGTAAATAGTGGTTGTATGCAGGGTTTCGGAGTCGGAAAGAAAATCAACTCCGACTCCGACTCCAATTATTGTCAAACAGTCAAAAATCATAGTGTAAATGATTTACGTGTGGATAAAAGAATTGTTCTCGAAAATGGTATTTTTAAATTAAAGTATTTATTCTTGTTCTTTTTTTCTTTTTTTTGTCATCGTACAATATAATAACAATAGTAAGAAAAAAATAATAATATTCTATAATAATAACGAAACAAAGAAAAAATCTACTTATACACAAAGTTAAACTACATTCGTTCTTAAAAATAAAATTGCTTCTATTAAATCAGATTTCTTTACTACTCTCAAATCTGATTTGATTATTCGCAAAGTAGAAAATAATCGTTCTACAGTGACCTTTGTCGGTGGCAATGCTGCGACGTCAGCATTTTTTTATGTCAAATTAGAACTACAGTCAAATTTCTCAACTTCTTCGAAATCTTAATAAAAATTTATTTTAAATTATTATAATTTGTGAAAAATGCAACGCAGTAAATAAGTTCAAACAGGTCTAGTCGGAGTCGGAGTCGGCACAATTTTTTCCGACTCCAACTTCGACTCCGACTCCACTAAAATTAACAGACTCCCGACTCCACACCCCTGGTAGTAAGAGGTAAATGAGGTATAATATATATATTTTTTTTATTTAAATTTATTTACAACTAGCCTGAATTTAGGCCAACCAGCAAATTAGATATATTTAAATAACATGCGTGAAGGAATCACCTATCGGTGTGCCTTCTTAACATAACATTTGTCATATTATAGTTACATTATATTTTATTAAAACTTAAGTCTAGTGGTTTTCTTCTATTTAGTCTTCTGACTTCGTTCTCGTTATTTAGGAGGGTTATTGCTAAATCGTTAGGATGGTAATTTAGTCTTCGTATTTTGTGGCGAAGGTTTTTAATTGTTCATTTACATATTTTATTCATAGATCTGTATGCAATGTTTTATTATTTACGAACCATGGTGCATTTGCAATGATACGTAATGTTTTATAATAATAATTGGCTGTATCAAGTAACATATCTTTAATAATAAGCGACGTCGATAAATTTTACAAGCTTTGGCATCACCGGTTTTGTCTTGCCATTTGTCAAATTTGTATTTATATGAATAAAAATTTGACAAACGTCAAAACGAAACCGATGTTGCCAAAGCTAAAAAAAGTTATCGATGTCGCTTATTATTAACGATGTGTTACATGATACAGCCAAATAATAGGTATAATATAAAGAAAAAATTATTTATTTATTTAATCACATAACAGAAAATTTTCTCATAATTTTATAGACAACATAGATGCAGGCATTTACGAGCATTTGCATTCATTGAGGTAGTGTGGGTTGTCAGTATAGTTCTATTTAAATCTAATGTATTCTAAGGACCTAAAATAAGTGTTATTCCCGAAAAGGTTAACGTTTACAATAAAAATAAAATTTGACTATGATGTTTTGAAATAGCTATTTTTATAACAAGTGCCGAAAAAGGCTTGTTACGTGCAAGTGCTGAATTTAACGCTTGCCGAGTGCGGAAATCTGCACGAGCACTTACCCTTTCTTCGGCACCTGTTATAAACAACATTTTTCCTACAACTGTGCGATTTAGAAAATCACTAAAATATTGTCAGAATTTATAAAATTTTAATGATATTACACTACAACGATGTTTTACGGCGTTGCTATGGTTTGTTTGTGGATTGCTTGACCATTGTTCTACGTTATTTTAAAATATTTCACTAATTTCAAGATAATTTCATCAAAATCGTCTAGATTGGAACACTACAGTGAGTGATTCTTCTTTATCATATACATATTGGATCTATTCTTGACAATAACAATCAACCTGCTGCTGGTACTCCTAAAACCTCCGAAATTATTGTCAATAATATTACTGTTAATAATATGAACAGGTACAGAAGAAATCAATGTTTCTTTAGGTAGTATAACAGTTTCCACTTCAAATTATGTCATTATAAGCAACTGTAACAACGTGTTATTAATATACACAAACAATCAATATTTTGTATTTCACTTACACTTTAAATAAAACCATTTATCGATATATTTTACTTTGTTCGATTATTTTTATTAATTATCATATATTTAATAATGATATACGAGTATTTGAGTTCTTGTCTGCTGAATGTGATGTGTACAGATTAGATATACTGCAGTTTAAGGTTATGTTTATAAACGTCAAAATATATCACTGCATATTTCTTCTTCTTCCATAAGCGTATGTGCATAAAATATGAAATTCTATGATTGCCGCGAAATTTAAATCGCTCTCTCAGTTATATTTCCTTTTGACAATTGCGTAAAGTACAAATTACTTTTGGCACTAGTGGTTCTTTGCTTACAGTAACGCACTTGGTCTGCATTTGTCTACTCTCCACACGTAACCAATTCAATAATAGTTACTTAATAACAAAGAAATCGCACAGTTGTAGGAAAAAGTTTTTATTTATTTTATAACCGGTTGCATCGCTATCTCTCAATTATTAAGTGTAACTAAAGTAAAACAATATATTAAAAATGCCGCCCCAAAATATGTATCGCTCGGTGTCAATCGCACCCACCGCCCCTCCCTAGGTACGCCACTGGATATAAACTGTATAGTGAAGCATAACTTGACGTGACCATTTTAAAATTAATATGGTAATACTTACTGCATAATTCCTATTTATATTTATTCCATTAAACTTCAAGATAACATCGAACATCTATAACACTGAAAATTAAATTTGTCAAATTTCACTTTGCACTCAATGTTTTTCTTACTGACTTGTACTTTTTATATTTATCCAATCACAATCAAGGTTAAATACATCCAATATCTTACAGTACCTACTGCGTTCTTAACAGGAATTTCATCCCAATTACGTTACAGGAGGGCTAAAGCTTATAGTGGAATGCTAACCACTCAGATACAATCGTATTTTTTATATAATTTGAAATCAACGAAATTTGAACTAACGGCCCCTTGCTTGTTAATTAGTAAATGCAACGCTACAATGGAGAGTTATATAATTGACGTCATGTTGAAGAGAGTTGGAAGGAAACCAAAATAAAGAGATATCTCGCACTAGTGAGAGAGTCAGTTGACAGACCACGACTAACCTGAGCATACTTTAACAGACGATGCAGATTAAATATAAATAAAATAAATAAATATACCATCACGCCTTGTACCCATTACTGGGTGTGGCACTTTGCCGAAGCAGATCTCGGTAAGTGATATATTTTGCGCGTGAAGTGCGGTTACCAGTCGTCAAATCACGGCCTCCAAAGATGTTAGTGGTGGAGGAGCCACAGGGGTAGATGTTTAAATTATGAAAATTGTTTATCGCCTGTGGGAATCGAACCAGGGTTCTCAGGATCCACAGGCCGACTTCATACCACTGAGCTAGCCACCCCATAAAAATAAATGGCATGTTAAAAATATGCTCTAGTTGATCATGGTCTATTAACTTGGTCTCTCACTAATGTGAGATATCTCTGTGTTGTTCTCTTCCATCTCTGCCTGACGTGACGTACGTATTTTAAGGTGGTTCTATCATGACAGTCTCATACAAAAGTATACGTGACCTTAAAAGTTTACAAAAATAATTATTACATTTTTGTATGGTATAGGTTATTAACAGAATTAATATTTCGCTGCAAATATCGTATAATTAATAATAACATTGAATATATTAAATAAAACTATTTAACTAGTTTATGAAATTCAGTAACATACCAAAATTTTTGCAAGTGAATGTTTCATGCCAACCAATAGCAGTGTAAGATTTTACACAGCAGAAGCTATGACAACAAGGTTAGAACCACAAGCGGCCAGTCGGTACGAAACGTAACTGTATTATCGATACATCCTGTTGACAGTTCATAAGAAAAATGAGAAAAATGCACCAAAGCAATTATTATCAACTGTAACAACAAATAAATAAATATAAAATGCTGTAATATTTTTTTTTGTATTAAAATTAATATATTTTACTGATCGAAATAATAACATTCATAGTTCTTGCTTTGTTATTCGTGCGGCCATCTCTGTCTAGTGTCTAGCTGTGCTGTGCAACGTTGCCAAGCATTTCTGACAGTTCTATTGATTATCATAGAATATCCAACTTTCATCGCCAATTTCTTTTAAACTAATCCGGTAAGGCATGGATTTCTTAATTCTCATACCTTTATCTTTACATGTTGTACTGTGCGTTAGTTTTTTGTTAAAAAATAACTACAATATATGAATTTATTATGCAGTAAGCTGCCTCGCGAGGTACAGTTCCTATAACGTCAATGCATTTTTGATCGACTTTGGTTGACTTTAACTTTACATTACTCAGCACAACAACGGTAAACTTTTAAAAAAAAATTGCATACTAGTGTAGAAACACATGAAAAATAACATATTTACATTTCATTATAATCCGGGTTAAAGGCTTACATGATAGTACCACCTGAAATGTATAACTCGTCATTATATACAGTTTGTAAGTTTTATGGCTTATTACAACATGGGCTACCAATATTCCACCATGTTATCGTGTCAAAACTTTGTCTCCGCCCATTTGTCAAACACGAAGCAAACAAATAAATAAAACTCACTTTAAAACTACTACTCAAGAACCTTAAATGTACCCCATCCCTAACTAGCTAAATCCATACAACACTCCCTCATCTCCAGTGTAAACCTGGCTGAAGGCCTCGCGTGACCCGGTCCGCGGGAGAGGCAGCCACATCTTTCGAAACGTACTTATTACCGGCGGCGGTGGCGACGATGGCGGTGGCCTGCGGTCAGCCTCCCAGCCAAGTGTCTGCGAACTATAACCGAGAGTATCGGAGATTCGACTGAGGAACTTGAGAATGAAGTATAGATGTAGATGGTGGGATGAAGCCTGTAGCTATGGATAGATGACTTAATGTTGTGAAGTGAAGGGTTGGTATGACAATTAGGTGGATGTGTTGGTATAAATAGTACAAGAACTTGCGCATGATAACATAAGCCGTATTTGTTTGAGAACTTTGGGTTCAACCCTGAACTGATCTAGAACTAACTCGTTTTACCTAGTGGCGTACCTAGAACTGTTGCCGCCCAGGGCGGTCTCCAATTTGCCGCCCTTTCTAAGTCAATCAAATGGTAGTTTTTATAAGTTAAAAAAATAAATATAAAATAAATATACCATCACGACTTTTACCCATTACAGGCTTTGGCACTCTGCCGAAGCAGATCTCGGTAAGTGATATATTTATGTACGTGAAGTGCGGTTACCAGCAGTCAAATCACGGTCCCGAAAGATGTTAGTGGTGGGAGAGCCATAGGGGTAATTTTAATTTGATAAAAAATGTTTGTCGGCTGTGGGAATCGAATCGGGGTCCTCCGGATCCACAGGCCAACTCGAAACCACCCAATTAAATTATTAAACATAAATAAATAATTGTAATTGAGAAAACTATAGGTGGGGAATTTTTTATCATTGGATGGCATATTTTTAACGGAATTTTACGAGATAATATTTTCAACCCCACATTGACTTGACGATGAAGAAAAATATTCGAAATCATATACGGGTAGTAATTCATAACTCGTAGAAATCGAATAGTAAACTTATGAAGTGAATAATATAAAAAATGCCGCCCTAAAATCTGTGCCGCCCGGTGCAAATCGCTCCCACCGCCCTCTTAGGTACGCCTCTGGTGTTACTTTCAAATAAATGATGCATCTAGTGTCAGTTGTAAAAATTAGCGATAAATTTAAGATCTGAATGCATGTTCTATAACTGGCATCTGCTTAAATACAAATTGCGATACCACAAATTCAAAACGGATAAGAAGGAATATAAGTTGATAAGAAAGAGATATTAGGTAGTGTAGGTTTGCATTAAAGTCATCAGTAATACATTTAAACAATATTATTATTGTTAAGACAATAATACGTCGGACGTTCCGAGATACCACGCATCTCTTCATCAGCGACTACAAAAAATACAAAAATCAAAATCAAATATCTGGACATAAATTTACAAAAGCAATAATTACCAACAAATAATCGTAATAAATAACAAAAAACATCAATATAACAGGCAAAACCGTAGTCAAAATTATAGAAACTTATCCACAAGTACAAGTCTAGTCACATGTTTAAAAACGGAAGTGCATAACCTAAAATACAACAAACTTCAACAAAACAGGAGAATTATGTGAATCTAAAAGAGATAGAAATCGGGTTCAACCTGCCAACACACCAAAATAGTTGAGGCAGTAGGATCAGTTCAGGAACTGTTCTGGGTTACTTAAAATATGCCAATTGAACAAAAGCAACCTACCGGGTTACTTTCAAAATGTTAAATAAATACGGCTCATATTAGATGAATAATACAAAAACTGAAGTTAGCCTTAATGGATCGGGTAGCTAATGTTTGATTTATACGGAACGGAAACATATATTAGTAATATTTATATTGAGAACTAAAGCTACGTTTACAGCTATTCAGTTAGTAATTACAATTAGCGATTACAATTCATAGTCACTGTTATCAATTAATATTAGCATTTACACCGACAAAATTAAGACATTAAATTTCAAAGTGAAATGTTTGCAAACTTCAAACTTTGCAATGAGGACTTATAATTTGGATGTCGCATGCAGCAGACCTCCCTCTACCCAATTTTGTGTAAAACAACATATTTTTAGAAAGAGCTAGGTGAGAGACCATAACCGAGTCGATTAGCTGCTTTCTGCTTCAGCACTTCTCCCCGCAGATATCATCGTTTGTTGTTTAGTCAACACATGTTTGGATGTTTGACGGTTGGTTAATGAATACGAGGGCAGGGTGAAAAGTCCCTGAAAAATAAAACAGATGGTGCCACAATCGCAAATCTCATGTGACATTTGTGATGTACCATCTTTAACTAGAACGCATTAAAATTTTCAGACTGATATGTCATTCAGTTCTGTTTTGACACCCATCGAAAGCAAGTCACCTTGAAGATTTTTGAAAACATGGAAAAAAGTTAATTTCGCGTCTTGATTAAACATTATTTCTTGCGTGGAAAAACATTACGCAAACCAAAGCATCGCTTGTTAAACATTATGGGGACTCCTCACCATTGATTGGAACGATTCACAAGTGGTTTACTGATTTTCATTGTGCTAGTATGACCACTAAAGTCGCCGAACGTTCTGGTTGTCCAATTGAGGTTACAACGCCAGAAATCATCGATAAAATCCATGGTATGATATTGGACAATCGGCGAGTTAAAGTGCACGAGCTGGCTGAGGCTATGAGCATCTTAACCGAACGAATACGGAACATTTTGCATAAATTTTTGGATATGAGAAAGTTATCTGCCAGATGGGTGCCGTATTTGCTCTCTGCATCGGCACACAGGTCCGCAGTCGCAATGGCAAAATTGCGTGAATTGCGCTACGAATTGGTTCGTCATCCACCATATTCTCCAGATTTGGTCCTCTGCGATTTTTATCTATTTCCAAACTTGAAGAAATGGCTCGGCGGAAAGAGATTTGGCTCCAACGATGAGGTCTTTGCTGAGACAAACGCCTATTTTGAAGGATTGCCAAAACCGTATTATTTGGATGGGATCGAAAAATTAGAAAAACGTTGGACGAAGTGTATCGAACTACAAGGAGATTATGTTGAGAAATAAAATATGTTTTGACCAAATAAATCATTTCTTGTTTAATTTTTCAGGGATTTTTCACCCTGCCCTCGTATATATTATCTTTTTAATCGTCTATTTTAAGTATAGAAACGATTTTAACGCAATATACTTCTATTCTTACGTGTTCGGTCTCAGACAAGTTTGCATATTTTATTTGATATTCAAATGAGCTGTTATTGTGATCTTGTGATAAACGTCAAACTGTAAAGCTATACCACCGCTCTATAACAAATTATTAAATTGTAAATTTTATTTTACTCAGTAGCTGGAAACCGAAAAATTTTAATTGCGTAGGTCCCCATTCGGTGAATAAATTTGGAATAAATACAGAGTGATCAAAAAGGAATTGTTACATTTGGCAATAAAAAAATCTACTTGAAATTGGTGAGCTATCAAATTAGCAAAATAAATAGAACCTTAATCTATAATATTTACTTACTGTCCACGATGGATGGTAAGTAAATATTATAGTCCTGATGTAACCATGGAAACAAACTGTGCAATAAAAGTTCTACTTAGTGCGTTTAAATTTTGTCATTAATGGGTAACTTACAGTTCAGGTATTGTAAAAAAATATATAACCATAGATATTGTACAACCGGCCCTGATGGTAATATGAATTGTATAATAATAATAATAATGTATTTATTTAATAGCTTGACTAATACATAACATTGAACAAAATTTAAACTCAAATATGTAACAAAAAGTCATATAAAATATACAAAAGAAAAAATATAATTATATACTCGTATTATTACTTAATCTATTTGTTTAAATAATAACATTTTAATCGATTTTTAAAAAGTTTTAGAGTTTGGGATGTTTTAATATCAACAGGCAATCCATTGTAACACTGTAAACCTTTATGAAATATCATGTTAAAAGTCTTTTTTTTACTTTTCTGATCTATATAAAAACATTCACCATTTCTTGTATTGTACATATGCATATCCTTGTGATATTTTAAGTTACTTTTAAGGTAATCTGGTAACTGCCCATTAACAATTTTTAATTTGAATATCATAGCATAGTACTCACACAGTTGTAATTTGGATCGTAAATTTTAAGACGCTTCCATTCATTACTAATCGCAATTACTATTTGGACTAGAAGCTAATATCGAAACTTTCTTAGATAATATTAATTAATTAATATTCAAAATAATCAAATAAATTGCGCTCTACCACCTTCCAATCACAGTGCAGTAATACTAGTATTAACAAAAATAACAGTAGGCATCGTTTGTTTTTACAGTTAACACTAAAATTAAATTGAAGTTTTTGAGTTAATTTAATTTGTTAATTAGGTAAAAGTCAATAAATGTTGAAATATTTACGTAATGTGAAATCTTCTATTAGCAAAATGCCTATTTTGCTTTTATTTCCTACCTTCTCTATTGTTTTCAAAAATGCATAATTATGTAAGTTTTGTTTTTTAATTGTTCGCACTAGGTAACGAAAATAACAAAAGAAATCTAGTTTCTATGCTTATTTGAACTTACAAATCGTTTTAATTTAAAATTATTCTGGTGTGAATTACATGGTTTCCAACCCACGATTTACCTATATTCGCGAATAACAAATTGTTTGTCTTGTGGGTGCTGCGTGTTGTGAAGCCAGCACCCACTTTTCAAACTTAAATTAGCTTTTTTGAATAGCTCCAGTTTCTTTTCTGCAGTACCTACGTATTCAAATATACAGAGCAGATCAATATGATATTATTCAGTTTGATTTTCCTTATTATTTTCTCTCATTGACGCCTACTCTAGGAGATTGTGTACCTTTAGTCTCTACCACCAATAATTTTCAGAGAGCGGGTCCGCTTCCTCAATAATCCCCCCCATTCTGTAACTAGATCATTATCTGTTATTGATTGATAAGTTAATACCAACTTACATTTTTCATAATTACTGTTTAGATTATTATAATTTTGTTATTCTGTGATCATAATAATTTACCCTAACATTTTTATGTTATTTTCGTACGTTTTTCTTTCTTATATATGTAGTTGTAATAAAAATGAATGTAATGACAGCTTAATGGCAGTTTCGTGAAAAGTGTGATTAAAAAATAATATTTTTCATACTTGCAGCTTCATACGAGATCAAAATTCATAAAATTAAAATAGAATAAATGATTTTATCCACAACTCATATATTATAAAGACATAATTACACTGATTTCAGTTGAATTATATGGCTCATAAAACATTAGTGTTTTATATTCCATAAAACACTGTAAACAACTTATTACTTAGCAACCACTTCATGATCTACCGTATTTTGGGAAACTGTTGACCGTTACGACAAATCTTCTTCGATACCTATAATTATGAGTTGTGGATAAAATTTGGTATTACACTTGTGTTTTATTGGTATAAAAGCACTTAAGAATATTAAACACTCGACTTTCGGTCTCATGTTTTATATACCCTAAAACACTTGTATAATAAATAACTATTATTCACAGAAAGTCGAATTGGTATTAATTTATAGAATAATCATGATAAATAAGTATTGTCCTTAACTTATCGATCAGTAGCAGACAAAGATTCATGCTGGGTTGCAAGAAAAAATAAAGAGCTCTTTAGTTAAAGAATTGTTTATCTAGCAACAGTATCAATAGCAATTTTCTGAAATTTATTGAACCGTTAGTTGCTAATGAACCGATAAAACTTTCATGCAACCCAGCATCAGTCATGAGAGGGGAATATGACGGATAATTTTACTAATCTTTCAACCCAATTCCCAAAATAGTTTTAGCTAGAATTTTGCTAATTCTAAATGTTGGATTTGTCAAATTAAGCTAAACCATATTCCCAAAGAAGTTTAAACAAACTTTAATACAATCTTGTTACCGTTTAGTTTTCGGTAAGTGCATTGAATTAACTTTTTTAAATCGGACTAACATACATACATACATACATATCTTCACGCTATATCCCATCAAATGGGGTAGCACGAACCCTAAAATCACTCATAAAACATTCACTCATAACATAATCAAATAATCAGCCCCCGTCAAACATTATCATTCAAATACACCACCCTCACTTCAACCACTTTCATAGATCTCTCCATATAATCCCATTTATTTATCACACACGAAATCATTCCTTACATAAAAAAACCCTTAATCACATTCATCCAATCATTTGTCAATCTTTCACTAATTAATTATTAACATATCATTTATCTTCTTTCTTCGACATGCATAAAACATCTCAAATTACCCACGCTTACTCCTAACAACGAATCTAATAACGAATCTAACAACAAATCTACAAAGATTAGAAAAGATGAAAGTGATAGCCTGCAATTGCATATGAAAGAAAAGTCCACACAATGCAGTAACTGAAAATGAAACAAAAAGATGAGAAAGGAAGAGAGTGTCGCCCTGCGCTTGTTTTTGGAAGTGAATTCCACACAATTGCAGTTAAACACTCTACGTAAGAACTGAAAACTAATTAAAAGATAAGACTAACATAAGATTAGCTAATCCATAATTCAGGATTAGCTAAAACTTTTTTGAGAATCTGGCTGTATATGTTTTCAGTAGTACAAAATATAGTTCAAAAACATGTCAATTCTTTTTTTTAATTCCTGCTATTACTTTTATATTATGGGATGGCTAGCTCAGTGGTATGAAGTCGGCCTGTGGATCCTGAGGTCCCTGGTTCGATTCCCACAGGCGACAAATTTTCATAATTTGAAAAAGCTATCCCTGTGGCTCCTCCACCACTAACATGTTTGGGGGCCGTGATTTGACGACTGGTAACCGCACTTCACGCGCAAAATATATCACTTACCGAGATCTGCTTCAGCAGAGTGCCACACCCAGTAATGGGTAGAAGGCGTGATGATATATTTATTTTACGTTTATATTATTGGAATTTTCAGAGAAATATTAGGCTAGTTGTATCATTATTTGACGTCCGATGCAAAAATAACTATACGATTACAAACCATAAAAAAGTCTGGATGAAATATTGACAATTTTATTAGGTGCCTTGCTAAATCAATGAAGTTGATCGTGTCATATATCATAAATTTATATAACGTTTAATCTACAACGTTTATAATTAAAAAAGTTAAAATACAAAGCAGAAAAGAAGCAGCTTACTATAATATACTTTAGTATGTCATAATTAATAAGTTAATTAAAGATTCAATGGCATTTCAAAACTGTACATTTTATTTATTTCTGTTCACTACTCAGATGTCTCGATGTCATGACAACTACATTTTGTTGTCATTAGGCGTGTTTCTTTGGACTGTGATTCGTAATCAAAGTGATCAAACTTAACATGATCATGAAGAATCATGTTTCTTCGTTCGTTATTCGTTATCCCTACTCGTTCATTTTGTGATCACGAAACGACAATCCCCCTACCCTTCTGAATCATACTTTTTCTATGATTCATGTTGACTGATTCACATCGAAGGTTTAAAAATGGCATCTGATGATAAATTTATGTGCTCTATTTGTGGAATTAAGGGAAATTGGCTGCTTCTGGAAGAATTTTGAAATGGCTTACATGAACACTCATTTATGAAATTTTAAAATAGGTTAGTTTGTGTATTTGACATTTGCAGTTATTTTAACGTTCATACTATAAGATCGCGTCGATCGGGTTGGATTTGAATCATTATTCCTGTTCGATGTTTTCTTCAGTATCAAATTTAATCATGATTCAACGCAATCACGATCAAAGGAATCATGATTTAGAAAATCACAATCACAATCCAAAGAAACACGCCTCTTATATACATCGACACATTTACTACAGAGTGATCAAAAGGAATTATTTCTGTTGGCAATACAATTCAGGAGATCTTTTTATTCCACAGTTGGCACAACGCTAGGTAAAGGCGTAAATACTATTTGACATGTCATAAATACAAATAGGTTATGTCAGGAGTCTGACAACTAATAGGATATTGACTTTTTAAGTAATTATAAATGTACTCAAATTTAAATTTAAATTTTCAAATGTCACTGTCAACAACAGGAAATGAATTTATGTATCAGGGTTGCCAATTACAAATATGTTTTTTTATTGCCAACTGAAACAATTCCTTTTGATCACTCGGTGTTACTAACACCGCGGTGTATTGAGATTTTTATATAAGAATGTCATCATAGAGACAAAAAGTGGAACTACGACAGAGGTACAGTTTCTTATTAACCTAATAACTAAGTATTTAAAAATAAATAAAAATAAATGATAAAAACTAATATTTACAATAAAGTAGGTGATAAAACTGTAATTAAATAATATTACACTAAAAGAACTAATTTCGATTTTAAAAAAAGATTCTACTATTAAAAGTACCTATGAACATATACTTATGGTTTAACTAAAAGTTGAAAGATAAATAAAACTAATACTAAAACTACAACTAACAGAACTATATTTTATATTACTTAGTAAAAAAAAACAACAACTAATATCACACAAAATAAAAGAATGACTAAAGAAATAGAAGTGACAGTACGAAATGATAAGCTTATGGAGACGAACTGAAAATGTACTTTTATCTCAAAAAGTTTGACTATCAACGCCATCTCTTAGTAGGTGAATATCCCACTACAAAATAAAAATCAGGACTGTTACACCAGTCTAACAAAAAGTGCTTTTAATAGTTACTTAACTATCAAGTGTGTTAATAAGAGTGCTTAATTTTAAAGTGAAAGCATAGCGAATGCATTAATTGTCGAGATTATTAATCGCCGATTAATTCAGGAGTTTGTTACAATAACTTTGCTGCTGATCGTACCTTTTTAATTTGGAGAAAATCTAATTTTATTGTATGACAAATATTTTAGGTTAATTACATTTGATACTGCTGATCATTTCTAGCAGAGTTAATGTAATATAATCGCAAATATATTATAAATGATTTTAGGTTAGTAAAGTTGAAGTGAGGGTGGTATGTTTGGATAAAAATGTTTGACGATGACTGGTTGTTTGATGGGTGTGATGAGTGAATGTTTTATGAGTGATTTTAGGGTTCGTGCTACCCCATTTGTTGGGATATATCGTGAAGATATGTATGTATGTATGTATGTAAGTTGTACCTGTCACAAAAGTTTTGACAACTGTTTTCAATGGATGGGTTTATCTAGGCACCAGCGGTTTTTTCGTTTTTAGAATAATGTTGTATTTTTATATTAATTTTATAGGAATGCCACATGAATATTATTCAGCTCAACGTGTCAAAATAATTTCGTTTAATATTGTTTAGTATTTTGCTACAGCTTAGCAATAAAAAATATCCGCTATATTCCGTGTATCAAATGAATTCCAAAAAACCGTTTATTAACAAAAAAATCATTCGTTAATAGGAATTAATAATATGAAACTCATTAATAACCGATCAACGGAAAAATACTTTCATTTTTGATAATTTTAACATTTAAATTAAATTTAATTAGATTACAGTTGACTTGCAACTTGTACTGCTGAAAGATCTTTCTTCAGTCTTAGGGCCAAATTCATAGTCTTGGCTCACACTTACCTCATACTCACCCAAGGACGTTGAAAGGAGGGGATATGGCATTCCAGTCAAGACTGTGAGGCTCGGCAGATTGACAGAGACAGAAGTATTATTTTCTGTACCGTGCTTAGCCAGCTATTGATTGACATGTGTCATAAAGAAATTTGTAATTTAAATAGACAGAACAGAATCATTCTCTCTAACAGATTATAAATTTTTACAAGGAAACTGAAATTATAAACACTTTGTTACCATTTTATCCACGAAAAAATATGTCCAATTCCATACAACATAAAAATTGAAACACAAATGACACTTCGTGGTTATGTTTACATAAAACAACGCTCCCTGACAACGTCTAAACGTCACTTTTCTTACATAAAAATTCAAAATAATTGAAAGAAGAAGAGATTTGGCTAAACACGGTGCAGAAAAACTATTGTTGTCTCTTTCCCTTGCCCAAGCCTCACTTCAAACAATGCTACAGTATCGTCATACCATATCCCCTCATTTCAACGTCCTTGTACTCACCTCACACATAATTGTATAAATTCTTGAGTTAGTTACCTTAGTTATTTCTACTTTCAGTGTGAGGTGAAAAAATCTCAGATATACATAAATTTCTAAAATAATTTTTTTATTTACATAACATATATACAAATACACTTAACAAATAGACCAAAAAATATTGAAAGTTGTGAAATAAATTATTATTCTTTGTCGTCAGGAGTTTGAATTGAAGAGAAAGACAATGTTCGAATATCTCTTCCATAAATTGACATCACTTCTTCAATAAATTCTGATTTAGCAGTTTTACCGTTCTTATTTTCTAATATTTTGTCTTTATGAATACTTAATAAACTTAGATTACTCAATCGTTACGATACGGAAAATTTCGTTAGCTGGACATAAGAATACTGCTGAAAATTTAGTGTCAGCTTGGATTTATTATCTTTAAACTTATAATTTAATTTTAAATTTTATATTTACAGGGTCTTTATTTTTATAGTACACATAGGAGAAACAATGTTAAATTTGTACATGTTAATTTGCCTTAAGAAGACTTATGATCGAAGTGGCGAAGAAAAAATACAATACGTCAGTTTAACATAAAAATTGATTCATTTTTCCTCTTATGGGAAATTAACATGTAAAAATTTAACTTTGTTTCTCCTATGTGTAATATATAAAAAAAGATCCTGTATATATATATATATATATATATATATATATATATTTATATTGTATTTGGTTAGTTAATAACAGGGCGGAGCGAGTGAGTAAATAACAATTTTATTTTGTCTTGCCTTTTTTGATTTCCCCAATAATTCCTTGAACTTAGCGATTTTGCTTTCTCTCTTTAAAAATATGCATAATACTAAAATGACATAAAAGTTTAATATCAATAAAAATAAATACATTATTTTAGCGCCAGATCAGTCTCAAAAATTCCCATTCAACTTTCATCAACAAAATCGATAATCAATTCTCGTCGGGTCCAACAACATCGAGAAGAACTCTTCACTTTTATTTCTTTTTCCACGCACTGGGTATTGCTGCATCCACCTGTGTCAGAAGAAAGAGACACCACAACACGAAGAGTGTACATCCAAGAGAGATAGTCTTCTCAGTCAAGAGAGTGGTCAATGATTGATTATAATGACGAGATCGATCTCTGATAAATGTTTGTGACGAGTGGTCTGTTGACTTAAAAATGGCAGACAAAGCCAACAACCGGACGGACCATTTGCAACGTACGACACCGAAGGCGCTTCGCGTGGAATGTGTCGATCGCAGAGAAATGTCGCCAGAGTCGCGTTGCACTACGACGAGCTTTTTGCGTGATTGTACACTGTATTGAAACAGAGATAAGACGACGGGTGTTGTGATTTTGTTTGTGTTTGTTTGCTGTTTGTTGATTGTCAACTGGATTAGTTGTGAGCAAGAGAAGGATGGAATATGAGGTAGGATAAACGGTCAATGATTTGAATAATTTATAAGGATGCAGCAATAAAATGTTTATCTATGTTTTTTAATAATTTACAGGTAGATTCAAATATATCATCATGCTATTTAGTCAATTCTAGGTGTGGTATCCTGTAGTAGATATCCGTAAGTGGTATATTTTTACACCGGCCGTCAAATAAGTAATAATGAAAAGTGATAAACTATAACAACTGTCGAAAGCAATTGACATGAAATAATCACAACACCGAAGATGGAGAGATTTTGTCTAATTGCTCAATCGTTTTACTTCAAAGTATTCAAATTCGGGGAAGAAAATAAAAATTTGCACTTAATTTAATATAAATAATATAAATAATAAAAAAACGCTTCGAGGGTTTATAATTACAGATATTTTTTATCAATAGTCATTTTTTCACATTGAAGGTATACAAGCATATCAAAAAATAATAATACTTTAATTGAAGAAAATTGAAAAAAAATCGTATTGAATAAATGTAATATTTTACTGATTCTTAACGAAAATTTATTTTAGTTGCCATAGATATAGATGTGATAGTGATAAAATAGACAAAAACCACATTCTCGAGAATAACAATCGTCTCTATGATTTTGTTAATTTTATTATTAGTATATCTATGGTAACTAAAATCCATTTCCGATAAAAATCAGTAAAATAGTGTTTATTAAACATGATTTATCTCAATTTTTTTTTAAATAAAGAGGAAATGTTTCTCGTGCTAATGGAACCAAAATAATTATAGTATGCCATTAAAAAAAAAATCTGGTGTGGTCACCACACGACTTTCTTATACACAGCATATTTCATATTAAAAACGCTGAATTGAACACTTATGACTTGCTCCTTGCGTTTGACAATTATTATTTGACATATAAATGTTAAACATGTTTTTGTTTTTTGTTTCTATTGCTACTATGATTATTGAAATATATTATTAAATATATAAATTAGTTTTTCTCAAAATTAGACGCATATACAGGAAAATTGCAAATAAGATTTTATGTTCCAAATATTTTTGCTAACATCTTTTATTTGAAACTTTTTTTCGTAACTGATTCCATTTTTGAAATAAATGGAATTTATTGTTTTGTGTGTCCAGTAAACTTCCTCTTCCGGTTTTTCAATTTCATTCAAAATCAACTCAGCTCTTCGTATTTTCATGAAACTTATAATTACCAAGTTTCGTTAGCAAATCTTGTCTCGTTCATGAGATATTGCACGACCGGACACACATCCATCCATCCATCCACACACACAGACATCATTGAGAAAATGATCAAAACAGATTCAGTGGACCTCAAAACATGTATTTCCGCGAAAATCTCGTCAACGATTTTTTTCACGATTCCAATACTTCCTTATACTACGTATAAGAAAGTAAAAATGTCCCCTTTAATGTTAAAAAAGGACTATCGATAAAAAATGTCTGATCTTTCCAAAATATCAGCAATTATAAACCCTTGAAACTTTTTTTTTAAATAAATAAATAAAATAAATATATCATCACTCCTTTTACCCATTACTGGGTGTGCCACTCTGCCGAAGCAGATCTCGATAAGTGATATATTTATGCGCGTGAAGTGCGGCTATCAGCCGTCAAATCACGGCCCCAAAAGATGTCAGTGATGGGGAAGCTACAGGGGTCATTTTAAATTGGTGAAAATGTTTTGTCGGCTGTGGGGATAGAACCCGGGTTCTTAGGATCCACTGGGCGACTTGGATACCACTGAGCCATTATTACCCCATAACGTTTTTTTTTAATTACTTAAATCAGAGGATTATTTGAGAAGACAACATCAATACTCCTTACATTTGTTTATAAGATAAAATAAATAAATATAATCATATCATCATGTCTTTTACCCATTATTGGATGTGGCACTCTACTGTACTAGACCACGATAAGTGATATATTATGCGCGTGAAGTACACTTACTAGCCGTCAAAACACGCCCCTCAAAGGTATTAATGGCGGGAGAGACACAAGGGTAATTTTAATATCAAGTAAAGTTTGTCGGCTGCGGGATGCGAACTCACCTTCTCAAATTCAGAAGCCGACGAGATTCCACTGAGCCTCATCTACCTCATTGTTTTTAATACAAATTATTTGCTATAATTATGATCATTTTATTATTATAAATTTGGATTTAATATTTCCCACCTGGATCTAATATTTGCTACTTAGATTATTATTTGCTAAATGAATTTAATTGGATTTATTATTTACTAACCGGTTTTAATATTTATTACTTGGATTTAGACTCCGGTGCCGATAACCTTTTTGTCGGCGGCGGTGTTTTAGTGTAAAAGATTGGCGACGGCGGCGTGCCGACGTTACGCCGTTTGAAGAAATCGTCGGCGGCGCGCCACGGCGTGGCGTAGTATACTATTTTAAATAAAGAAAATGTATGCTAATGCAAATTTTATTTACTCACTTCTCAAATATATAGTGCATTATGCACTTACAAATATATGTATAAAACATTCATATTATCTATAAAATAGTTATAACAAATCCAGTAAAAGAAAGATTCTTTCACTTGGTGTCGACGTAGCTAGTATATAAAAGTGAAAAGTTTAGACAGCGCTGTTAAATAAGGCATGTTTCTAGAATTCGACTGCCAGTATTTCCAAATATACTGGACGCAAAGATATAAGAAAATGACTTTTAGCATGTAATTAGTACAGGCTTATCCCAGAATTAAACTGGTAGAAATGTGAAAAGAAACATAGCCGTATTATAATTATTTTATTTCTGTTAACATAATAAAGATGTTTTATTATTTATTTATGTATTTATTTACATTTTTAGTTTAAAATATAGTGAAAAGTCATGTTACAGTGTTCAATAATAATATAATAACATGGATAAAAATAGAATAACAATAATATGAGCATGAAATAGAATTTTATTAACTTTGTGACAAATCTACTTAATGCACCCCTTTGTTAACTGTAGCCAGACTTCTCGCTGAGGCCGGTAAAACCCACCTATTAAGAAGTCAACTCGATTCCTTATATCTTTGCGTCCACTATACTTGAATCTTTTTCAGAATTATAATGTGCTACACTCAAATAATTATGAGATTCTTTTTCAATGGCAGTATTACATTCATTTGGTTTAGAATGTTTTTTAGCTAAAAAAATATTTGTAGTTATAGTTGCATCTTTATTTTTACTAATTTCATTTTTCGAGTCTTTATTTGTATCTATATCTGTACCTTTAATATGCTCTTTAACCTGTTCACACATAAAATTAATTTTGGATATATTCTTTTGTTGTAAATATGTTTCAATCTCTATTAAATTATTAAATCTAGGATCTAACAAACAGTTATTAATTTTTTTTTAATTCACGCCGGTCTCGTCGATGAAGAAGTACGGCGGCGGCGGCGGCGGCGCCGGGGTCTAATTGGATTTAATATTTGCCATTCGAATTTATTATAATATTTCACTAAACTTAATATAATGGCTTGCCGTGAATAGACCATTTTAAAAATTCATTGCGCATGTGCAAACGTTAGACGGAGATAAAAAAAGTTAGTGCCGTATACTCATCTTGGTCTATGATTTGACAAGTGACAGTTCGATTATTTTTGTTGGTTAGTATTTGTTTCTTCATTGAAAAGTAATTAATAATAGTAATTATGACGGATACTATATGCTGTGTACAGGGTTGTAATAATAATTCAAAAAAAACAAGAACAGAAGAAAAGAATGAATATGTTATTAAACGAAATCTATCATATTACCATAATTTATAAATAACTGATAAATATACTTCATTTATTTTGATACTACAATAAGTTTTCATTTTCAATATAAACATTTTACTTACTTTGTACTTAAATTAATTTTGAAATATCTCGTTCGCCGCCATTTGGCGGCACTAAGTTGTTAGTTCAAAAAATAAACACCTAGGGGTCGCGGACATTTTTAAAATGGTCTATTTTACAGGATTTGTTTGCGAGCGAAGCAAGCTAACCTTACAATTGTATTCCACTAAAAATAATTATACTCGTAATAGCTTGCTTGTGTTGGGCGTGAGTGCTATAGGCTTAGGGTTTGTTTGTTATGAATGCTAGCGAAAAATGAATTCCGTTAAAACCGAATATATTTAATATTAAATCCGTGTGGCAAATTTTCTTTATTTTTATTGCACAAGAATTTATGACAGAACGATATACTTTTATTTCATTTTATTTTCTTTATATAGTAAAAAAATATTTTTTATAGCATTACATTAATAGCAAATCGATTAATTATATTAGCATTTACAATGTTTTTAGTGACATTCTTGAATTAAAATTATTATATTTGAATTTATTTTTATAGCATTTAAATAACATCCTTTATTATAAAGATAATTTACCGTATGATGTGTTTTATAAAAATTTTGCCGTTTCCAAGGTAATGAAGGTAAATCAAATCCACTTGCAAACATTTATAAATAAAAATAAATATATACTACCACGCCTTTGATATATTACTGGGTGTGGCAATTTGTCGTAACAGATCTCGGTAAGATACTTATTTATGCACGAGAAATGCGGTTACCAGCCGTGAAATAACGACCTCCACGGAGCCACAGGTGCAATTTTAATGTGGTGAAAATTGTTTGTCGGCTGTGAGAGTCCTATTTATCGACTATCAAATTAACAAAAGTGATGTTTCTATGAGGAGTTTTTTACATGAGATCAATTATCCAAAATAAATAACTTTTTGCTGACGAATGTAGAATAAAGATCTCAGTCCTCATTTCAAGTTACGAAGTATTATCTGACCAATAAATTTTCTACTTAAGTGCTGTGGTGTGTTAAGCTGTTAATTGCATATTAAGTGTCAAAAATTTGCTACTTTCTTAATTGAAAAAAGTCTAATTTGTGATATACGATCATTTCAAATTAGAACTTTTTGTGCTCTAGTTTCTTGATTTCTATGAAATTTGGAATGATTAATTTCGAAATAATTACTGTAATGATAATAAATTAAACTTAGAAGTGATAAATTTAATTAACTGTAATCGAAAAGAAATTATTCAATTCGCAGATAATACAAACATTAATTGGATGTATTATATGAATTATAGCATATTAATTTTTTGCATGATAGGTACATATTAATGCTACATGTTATATGTCACACATAACATGCATAGCTTCATGTGAGTACTTTCTAAACCTGTGTTCATTCGATATTTTCACACAAACATAAAAATTGTTATTAGTATTCTGCTTGGAAATATAATAATTTCTACGGTTCTGAGTATGTATAAATTACAAATACGAATTAAATTATTAGTTTAATAACTTGAATTATTATAACCATATGGTCTGCAATTTGAAAATTATAATCGAATGTTTTATTGAGCGGAAATCTGTTGATTTCGTAGCGAATTAAGATTGATATTAGAAAACGGATTTCATATAACAAAAAACTGTATTTCTATACATATATTTATAGATAGAAATTCAAATAAATAACAGTTGCATGTAATAAAAAAATAACCGTTACTTATTTTTAATGCCGAAATGGTAATTATGTGAAAAAAGCGATCATGCGAGTGTACTACGAATTGGATGATTTTTTAAATAAGTAATGGGTTCCACAAACAAAACTTTAATTTTAAACTTGATTTAAATTAATAGAAGCAAATCGAAATTACATGTCATATGGATTAATTAATCTTGATGTCAAACATTTGACATAGTTTTTCTTATTTAAACTAAGTTTTGCTGGTGAAAAGGTGCATTTACATACGAGGGCAGGGTGAAAAGTCCCTGAAAAATAAAACAGATGGCGCCACAATCGCAAATCTCATGTGACATTTGTGATGTACCATCTTTAACTAGAACGCATTAAAATTTCAGACTGATATGTCATTCAGTTCTGTTTTGACACACAGCAAACAACCTTGAAGATTTTTGAAAACATGGGAAAAAGTGAATTTCGCGTCTTGATTAAACATTATTTCGCTTGTTAAACATTATGGGGATTCCTCACCATCGATTGGAACGATTCACAAGTGGTTTACTGATTTTCGTTGTGATAGTATGACCACAAAGGACGCCGAACATTCTGATCATCCAATTGAGGTTACAACGCCAGAAATCGTCGATAAAATCCATGGTATGATAATGGACGATCGGCAAGTTAAAGTGCACGAGGTTACTGAGGCTATGAGCATCTCAACCGAACGGGTACGGAACATTTTGCATACATTTTTGAATATGAGAAAGCTATCTGCAAGATGGGTGTCGCATTTGCTCTCTGTTGACAACAAGCGCGACCGTGTGACAAGTTCAAAGGAGTGTTTGGCGATGTTCAAGCGCAATAAGAAGGACTTTTTGCGCCGTTTCGTAACCGTGGACGAAACATGGATCCATCACAACACACCAGAGACCAAAGAACAGTCGAAACAGTGGACTCGTCCTGGCGAATCGAAGCCGAAAAAGGTCAAAGTGGGTTTATCGGCCAACAAAGTCATGGCGACAGTTTTTTGGGATGAACACGGTATTGTCCATATCGATTACCTTGAAAAGGGCAAAACAATCACCGGCGTATATTAATTAGAGCTGTTGGATCTATTCGACGTCGATTTGAAGCGAAAGCGGCCGCATTTAGCAAAGAAAAAAGTGCTCTTCCATCAGGACAACGCACAGGCGCACAGGCGCACAGGTCCGCAGTCGTAATGGCAAAATTGCATGAATTGCGCTACGAATTGGTTCGTTATCTACCATATTCTTCAGATTTGGCCCCTGCGATTTTTATCTATTTCCAAACTTGAAGAAATGGCTCGGCGGAAAGAGATTGCCAAAATCGTATTATTTGGATGGGATCGAAAAATTAGAAAAACGTTGGACGAAATGTATCGAGCTACAAGGAGATTATGTTGACAAATAAAATATGTTTTGACCAAATAAATCATTCCTTGTTTCATTTTTCAGGGACTTTTCATCCTGCCCTCGTAACAGTTTAAGTTTAGGGTTTAGGATTTGGTTTAAGTTTAAGAAACGATTTTGCAACGTAACGTTAATAAAATAAAAGTTAATTTATGTTTAGTGACTTCTATCAGTAATACTGAAATTAAAATTTGCTGAAATATCGATAAAAAAAATTGTATTTTATCTGTAAAATGTCAAAATAAAAATTGCGTTATATGATAATCTAATTGGGCTATAGGTAATCGCGAATATTCGAAAATTGTTTCGGTATCCGACAGCCGCATTTCTTATATTAAGTTATACCATGCGCGATTTATTTTCTTTAATTATTTGACATATATACTAAAGTACTTGCTAAAATTAACTGTTTTTGACGATTCGTTTTTAAATATAAATAACACGCATTTGTGGTTATTTACTTATGACAGATTACATAACAAATGAGACATATAACTCTACATCGTTCCAAATGCATTGCTATTGATTAATTCATAAACATAAACTTAAACTTAAACCTATATCTAAAGTATGAAGTTTGAAAACTTTAGGTTCACGAATACGCTATGATTTTGAATGCTGCCATTTGGATACATTGACACAATGTTTCACAAACTTAAACCAAATCCTAAACCTTAAATCTAAACTTTTATGTGATTGCACCTTAACTAGTCACAAATCTCATAATATTGGCTATATTAAAATGAAAACACTTACATGGTCTTCCTCAAGAATATCTGAAGTATATTATATAGTCGTAAGTAAGAATTCGCACGTTCAAAACTTACCAAATTCAACTTATATTATAAAAATACAAACGTGATTCGGAATCCATTATAACCAGTATAGTGTAATTGAAATTAAGTATGGGTTGTGCCGAATAGTTTATTATATTTATTTTATTTTATTTATATATGTAACTAGCAAAGTACTAAATCCATCAAAGTACAGAAAGTCAAATTTTTCCGAAACCAATCAAAATGCATGTGTATGTGGAGCATTAATTCTGTGAGGAGTCAGAGCCGGTTTTACAAGAAAACGCATGAATCGGCTGGACCAGGCTTACAAATTTAACAGCACTAAAGTAAGAAATCGTATAATTAAATTAAATTCATAATGCATTTACAAATTAATACAGAAAATAGTATATTAAAGAACTAGTTTCATAAGGAAATCTGTAAATGCACGGCGAGTTTGACAAAAGATGAGTGCAGTAACATGTATGTTCTTTATACAATTTCTTTCTATTGAACTAATTTTATAATTCTGTTAGATATTGTAACGTTTTTCGTCTTTCTGGAAGTGTGTAGAATGTTTAAGGCACAGAAATGACTCACAACTATTTATATTAAACGAAAATAAAAGTATTTATTAATAAATGAATATAAAAATAACAGAAACTTATTTAGAATTAATTAACACTACAATAAATCTTAAACACTACTAATAAATATTTAAACACTAATATTATTTATATAACGGTCACTAACACTATTATTTATATTACGTACACTAGAGCTGTTATTTATTTCACCACATTTATATTACACGTTCGAAGTCTACTGTCAACTGTCAACTCTCAACTGTCAACTGTCCACTCAGCCACTCGACCTCGGCTTATATACTCCCGTGCGTAGAACAGTTCTCGAATATTCCAGAATGTCCTAGAATATTCCGTCAAACCACACGCTCAGACATGCGAGCGAACTCAAGTGAGGTCACGCTGCTACGCACTTGTTTCTCGAGAAGGTTTCTGGAATGTTCTCGACTTGTCTGGCTTTAAATTCGTTACAATATTTTTTTTAAATGCGACTTGTTAAAAATTTAACTTTGTGTTTTTTATCCGTTGTGTTGGTTATGCTTTTCATAACACAAACAATTTAAACTTCAATTTTTTTTACAACTAATCAATCATATTTTTGTATTGTGAATATTATGAATTTTGTCTTATTATAGCATAATCTTTTTAGTCCCATCACCTAGAGAAACGATAAAAGATTCATAATAAAAAATATATTTCGACACCAATAATTTACAATTTTGAGGTTATATGTCAATTATTTTAAACCATTTATACCACTTCTACAAAATGAAAAGCGCCAAAAACAGTGTGACGTGTTTTCAGTGCGATTATAGACTTCAAAGGACACCAAAATTGAAAAATCAGATTAATTGTCGTTAATTAGTTATGTGTAAAAAAAATTTAACTTATATCCCAATTACATTGTTGGCGCTGTAGCGTAATCTATCAAATCTCAAACAGGAAAATACTCATTTGTATATCAAAAGAAGAAAATGAGACATATCTTCCCCAAGGTTCCGTTACATTTCCTGTGTCTAAGATGCAGGATATAAAATACGTGAGAGAAGAATGATGCTTTCTTCGGAAGATATTCATACATTTTTTTCACTACCCTATCAGAAAGTAGCATTTACAGAAATAAATTAGAAATTTAGATAAGATTTCATTCATTTGTGATACAAGTGTCAACTCAAAATGTGGTATTTTTGAGTTATTGACATAGAAGAAATAAAAAATTTAAATGATCTACATGAATAAGGTGAATAAGGCTCCATCTACTCCAACTGATATAAGTAGGAAATTGTATATGTAGATTATTACAGAGCTTACACTCGTACATAATTATGTTTGTGCCAACAGAGACATAATTCATAAAATACCAAATTTTGAGACATTTGCGATTTAATATCTCAACAGATTTAGACGTCACTAATGTGATATCATATTGAGTAACATATTAGTTGAAGAAGTAGATGCTTCTGAAATATTACCGCTTTAAGCCTCAAAACATGTAAACCTGGCTTAAAATTCACGTATTTTAAATAAGTCATCGAATCGAGTCTTACCAATAATATACGAGGGTTTCCTTTTATATTTCGGGATTAGAGAAAACAAATATTTAACATCGAAAATGGCTTTATTGCTTTTGAAAATATTCTCCATGAAGATCAATACCCTTTTGCATACGTGTGAACGAATTTTCGAAGCACTTTTTCCATTCCGATTGAGGTACCTACAAAACATGCATTTTGAACGCATCAACCACTTCATCAGGTGTCGAAAAACGTTGACCTCGCAATTTATTTTTTATGTTCGGGAATAAAAAAAAGTCATTGGGTGCCAAATCAGGACTATACGGCGAATAATTCATCAAATCGACATTTTGTGTGCTCAAAAAGTCATTTTGAAAGCATCAACCACTTCATCAGGTGTCGAAAAACGTTGACCTCGCAATTTATTTGTTTATGTTCGGGAATAAAAAGAAGTCATTGGGTGCCAAATCAGGACTATACGGCGAATAACTCATCAAATCGACATTTTGAGTGCTCAAAAAGTTCCTTGTCTGAGCCAATGTGTGCGAGCTCGCATTGTCGTGGTGGAGAATGATCCGTCTTCGGCAGTTGGTTTTTCTTATTTCTCCGAAGACTTCTGGCAAATAAATGGTTGTGTACCATTCAGAATTGACCGTTCTACGTTGTACCAATGGTACGATTGAGACAGGTCCAGTTTTCCCGAAAAAACAGGCGACCATTTGCTTCGAAGTGCTTCGAGCTCGAACAACTTTTGTTGGGTTTGGAGCGCATGGAAGACCCATACAATCGACTGCTGTTTACTTTAGGGCTCATATGCGTAGATCCACGATTCATCACCTGTCACGACGTCATATACATGTATTGAAGTACCGCGATCGTATTTTTTGAGCATTTCTTGCGACCAATTGACACGAGCCTTTTTTTGAACGATTGTCAAATTATGTGGGATCCAACGCGAACAAATCTGTTTCGCAGCCAAATGTTCATGCAATATTGTTTGTATGCTGGTCCCACTAATGTCCAAGGTTGCCTCAATCTCACGATAAGTTACATGACGATCTTGCAGTATCAGTTCACGCACAGAATTAATGTTTTTCGGAACAACAACCGATTTTAGACGACCTTCACGAAACTCGTCGTTGAGCGAACTACGGCCACGATTGAATTTACTAAACCATCGATAAACATTGGTCCTTAATGGTGCTTCATCGCCAAAAATCGAATTAAGTTCATCGATGCACTGTTGTTGAGTTAATCCACGTCGAAAGTTGTAAAAAATAATCGCACGAAAATGTTCACGATTTAATTCCATTTTTTGGCCGACATAAATTTTTCAAGTTACTGTAAACAACACAAATATCGTTCGTACGTCAAAACGTTCTGAGTACAGGCGTATTGCATGTGCCATTTGGATCAGATCTAACTTACATTAAATGAACAAGATCACTTATTTATTTCGCTGGATTACTTCGCCTAGTCAATTTCCAGTACTAGAATTACTAATTCTAATTTACTTTGAAGAAATTCACTTCAATAAGTGCATCAGTTTGCTTCATTTAGTTAATTTGTCATGTTTTCTAATTTATCTGAACTGATTTAAATGAGCCAAGTGGCAAATGGAATACAGCTTATGTATATTGTCAAAAATGTCAAACTTTACTATAGAAACGTTAGTTGCCAGATGGCAACACTAGGGTTGCCCAATCCCGAAATATAAAAGGCAACCCTCGTACCCAATATGAAAAAAAAAACATGAATTATACTTAAATATTTGTTACTAACACGACTTGAATATGTGCAGCATAATTATATGGACAGTTTATTTGATCAAAATGCAAGCAAAGCAAGCTTAGCCAAGAATGTGTGCGAATATAAAAATAATTGGTAAACTATACACGATGATTCTAAACTTCAAATACTAACTTTATCGATATTTAGTATTTTTTTTTATATTTGAAAATATAATATCGCAGTTTTTTAAACAAACTGTTTTGGACTACTGGTATTATAGGTAATTTTAATATTGTGTTTAATTTTTGATCTTACAAGTAATAATTCATACAATATATTTGCTTTACGAATGTTTCGTTGTTTAATTCTATAACTAATTAATTTCGTTTATTCATTGTACTGTTTGATAAAATTCTAGAGGTCGGCATATTTGAAAATTTTGATATCCGATCCGATCCGACTTGATTCAAGATCCGATCCGATCCGATCCGACTCTATCCGAGATCCGATCCGATCCGAAATCCGATCCGAGATCCGATCCGAGATCCGATCCGAAATCCGATCCGAAATTCGATCCGAAGATCCGATCCGAGATCCGATCCGAAATCCGATCCGAGATCCGATCCGAAATCCGATCCGAAATCCGATCCGAGATCCGATCCGAAATCCGATCCGAAATCCGATCCGAGATCCGATCCAAAATCCGATCCGAAGATCCGATCCGAGATCCGATCCGAAATCCGATCCGAACAGTTTTTCCTATTTATATTAAACCAATTTTAACGTTGCATATTCGAAAGGAAAATAACAGTTATAGATGAAATTTAATAAATAATTTTGTTATAAAAAACTAAAGAGACATATTTAGTTGTAACGCTATATAATAATTTTTATCGCAGAACATAAATGCTTATAAATATAACGTAGCGTTATATTTCTTTAGAGAGTAATTGGAATTTATGTTTCTACTAAGAGTGGATACCTAAATGTTATGTATGTAAATTTCGGATCGGATGTTTTATCCTACTTTCGGATCGGATCTTTTATCCGACTTTCGAATCGGATCGGATCGGATCGGATCGGATCGGATCGGATCGGATCGGATCGGATCGGATCGGATCGGATCGGATCGGATCGGATTCGGATTTCGGATTTTTTTGCCGACCTCTAAAAATTACCCTTAATTTTGTGAATTTTAAAATGAATCTTTTCATACCGTGATCAAGTAATATATAAAGTTAATATTACTATCTAAACTTCTGAATCATCCCGTATAATTTTTGTATTTGGAATCCTGCATGTTACTTAGGCGATTAAATTAATTTTGCACATTGCCTGTAACATATCTAGTAGACACCAGAGACTAGAATATGATTGTCTGCACATTATTTATTAAAAGACAAAAACCAGGGAAATTAAATTCTAAATTAGTCCAGACCTTGTTGCCAGACATTCGATTGAATGACGTAACATTTGTAATCAAAATTACTTGTAATGACCGTAATTAACTGTAATTTCATTGAATCGATCAAGTCGTGGTTCAGGTTGCGCTTGCACCGAACTATTGATACAGTTAACGTGTGACCACATCAAGTGTAATTATACGTGGTCGAATTTGCTTTTTACTTCTGCAAACTCAGGCAGATGTCAGTCGAAATGACTTGAAATGAGGGCTTGATAAATGATCTAAAAATGCCGAAAAAACAATAAGAAAAAAAGAAAGAATGCCTTGTGTTGGATATATACAGTGGTCTTTGGGATTACTTGTATACTTCTTCTGATATATTCTTAGATATTTGCTCAACTAGTAATGAAAGCAATCTTGATTTCATGAATTTGATGTATGATGCACAACGGCGAAACTGTGTTATACACGTAATTTTTTTCATATTGATATTAGATTGATTTAACAAAGATAAAAGTTAAAAATTATTTTGACAGTTGTCAAAACTTCAATAATATAGTTATCGACATGCAGAGCTGGGCAGTAGCTAGCTACTTTTGTAGCTTAGCTACGTTTACCTTAGCTGTAGCTGTAGCTTAGCTAAATGTGAAAAAATATAACTGTAGCTTGTAGCGAGCTATGTTTTTTTTCTATTAGCTTAAAAATATTGTTATAACAACTGAAACTACTTTTAAAGCTACTTTTAGTAGCTTAAAGCTACCACTGTTCATGAAGAAATACCTATTAATTTTTGTTTTGTATTTGAATTGTACCTTCTTTATTGTTTTCTATAACTGTAGGATAACAAGTTATTATATAGTGTAAAATCTATTAACATATTTTATTTTTCACTTGTTCTTAACCTATCCTACTTTTGTATTAAATATTAGATGAACTAAACATTGACTGTTTAGGAGTCTTCTGTTAATGTGACTGTTAATTTATTCCGATATAAATAAGTATTATAGCAAAACAAATTAACAGTACATTTGTGCATTTGCGATTTTTTATATTTATATAAATAAATAAATATATCATCACGCCTTCTACCCATTACTGGGTGTGGCACTTTGCTGAAGCAGATCTCGGTAAGTGATATATTTTGCGCGTGAAGTGCGGTTACCAGTCGTCAAATCACGGCCCCCAAACATGTTAGTGGTGGAGGAGCCACAGGGATAGCTTTTTCAAATTATGAAAATTTGTCGCCTGTGGGAATAAACCAGGGACCTCAGGATTTATTAACAGTCATTATAACAAAAGACTGATTAACTGACCAATATGACAATGGCAAATTTAATAATTCACAATAATTGAAAAAGTAGCTTTAAAATTTAACAGCTACTTTAATGAAAGCTTTTAGCTGCAGCTTAGCTATATTTTACAAAATGTAGCTTATAGCTGTAGCTCAGCTACTTTTTTAAAGAATAGCTGTAGCTGTAGTTTTGCTATTTTTTTTTAAGTAGCTTGCCCAGCTCTGTCGACATGAGAGTATGCCAAGCTCAAAAATGTGAAATGATTACAGGATCTGTATAAAGCGGCACTGCGATTAGAAATATTTTACTATTAGTGTTATACGTAATACATGTACCGTTCTGCCGATCAATACTAACTGTAATAGACAAGTGGAATAAATACAATTTCACAGTGACTTGATTAAGTGAATCACTTTACCTTACCACTTTGGCATTCTCGCTTGGCAACGACAGTATGTTGTAAAATGTTAAGTGATCTCCAAGAACATAATAGTTTATTATACAACGATGCTATAATGGATGCTATTATTCCCAACGATGAAGTTTACAACATTAGCGAGCAAAGAGAACGAGGGTTGTAATCATCGAAGATAATAATAGCCATTATAGCGAGTTGTATACCATATTTTATCTACGATTGCTGATATTTTACAGGTAGTAAAACCCAGATTTCTTACAATTCATATTCTTCATAGCAAAACACATAAAGGTCATAAACTTTTTTCATAGCCTAAACCTATGAAAAGAAATCACAACCATAGAATAATTTAAATGCCAACTTTCATACTCTCGTAGAACTATACAAATATAAGTGATAATGCATTAAAATTTCGTTATTTTGAAAAATTCAAAACTGGGTTAATTTCATTTCATTTAAAAAAATCAACGACGACATCGCTTCTTGCGAAATAGAAAGTATAATTCAGAACATTTTTACACCAAATAGTGGTATTTAAATTCGCTTCCAACTTTATAATTTAAAGTATATGTCTAAAATTGATGGTGAAAATTGTTATTTTTATAAAAAGTGCCGAAAAAGGCTCGTTACGTGTAATTGTTCTACATTATTTAAAAATATTTTACTAACGTCAAGATAATTTCTTCAAAATCGTCTAGATTGGAATAATACAGTCAGTGATTCTTCTTTATCATAAATACCTCCAAAGATAATTGAAGTTCCAGATCACGCTACGTTGCATCTATTTACGACAATGACAATCAACCTGCTGCTGGCACTTCTAAAGCCTCCGAAATTATTGTCAATAATATTACTGTTAATAATATGAACAGGTACGGAAGAAATCAATGTTTCTTTAGACAGTACAAAAGTTTCCACTTTACATTATGTCAATATAAGCAACTGTAACAACTATGTTAATAATATACACACACAATAAATATTATGTATTTCACTTACTTAAAACCATTTATCGATATATTTTACTTTGTTCGGTTCTTTTTATTAGTTGTGTACAGATTAGATATACTGCAATTTAAGGTTATGTTTATAAACGTCAAAATATACTACTGCATATTTACTAGCGCTGGCTCACTGCATCTTCTTCTTCCATAAGCATCTGTGGCCAAAATATGAATTACGCGCTTGGCGCGAAAGTTAAATCGCTCTCAAAAAAACTTTTTTTACAGTTGCGTAATGAAGCACTTTCCGCACTAGAGTTTCTTTGCTTTCAGAAACGCACTTGGTCTGCATTCATCTACTTTCCATACGTAACCAAGGCAATTATAATTACGTAATAACAAAGAAATCGCACAGTTGTAGGAAAAGGTTTTTTTTTGTCCGTATTTTTTCAATCACACGAAATATATTTTCAAATCAACATGAATATTTGGCATCGCATATTTTTCGCTGCGAAATATTACTAAATTATTTTAGTACATAATGTTTAAAAAAAATACAAGTACGTCATACGTCTTGAACTATATTTGTTATTACTACATTAATATTTTCTAAATAATGTACCTAGTTTTATAAAATTCTAGTTGAAAAATCCTAGGTAACGGTAGACGAGAGAGACAAATGAATATATCCATAGCATTAATTGTATTTTAACACTGGTATGCATAGTCATTCGCCCAGCGACGCGCTGAGGAAGCGCCCATAAGCGATACACTTGGCGAAACGCTGGCGAACCGCTAGCGAACGACTATAAATACTAGTGTAAGTGTTCCTTAAATCAACTATATAGTATCGAAATTAACTGTCAAATGATAAACTTAACCTTGCTGTTAAACATTCGATTCGATAATTTTCATTTAAGCAATTCTTAAATTTTAATTGCAAGCTTTCCGTTAATGTTTTAATTTTGTAGGTATGAACGCTAGCCTTATAAAAAAAGATATATAAATGAAAATAAATAAATATATCATCACGCCTTCTACCCATTACTGGGTGTGGCACTCTGTCGAAGCAGATCTCGGTAAGTGATATATTTTGCGCGTGAAGTGCGGTTACCAGCCGTCAAATCACGGCCCCCAAAGATGTTAGTGGTGGAGGAGCCACAGGAGTAGCTTTTTAAATTATGAAAATAGTTTGTCGCCTGTGGGAATCGAACCAGGGTTCTCAGGATCCACAGGCCGACTTCATACCACTGAGCTGCTATTTAAACTAATTAGGTAGTTGTGGACTCAACTTTATCCTCGAAAATAGTATCTTAAAAGAATTTGAATGCTGCATTTGTTGTTAACTTATAATAACTCAATTATCGATAGTAGAATGTTTACAAACATCAAAAAATCTTGCTCTATAATTATCAAAGGGACCTTAATAGTAGAAAATTCATTTAACCACATAAACAACAAAATCCTATTTAGTATAATTAATAGCAAAAAACACAATCCATATAAATCTAGTCAGCCGACAAACACTAGACAGTAAAAATTAAAACTACCGAAACAAACCTACAACCTTCCTAAAACCTACTGTTCCACTACCAGAATAGATGAGCTTACAAGAATAACAGGCGCTCGGCATCCACGACCGAAACTGACGTATTAAACCTAACCTGTTATTACGTAGGTCCGTGTAACGATCGTCATTTCATTTGAGCGTCGTCTTAATTTGTGGCCGGGGAAAATTATTACCTTCCGAGGCGGACGAAGAGACGTAGACCCGCCTGACCAGAGACCAGAGAGCGGAGAGAATGAGAGAAGATACGAAGAATCCGTTGCTTCGGCTTGTACCGTACCTGACTACGACCCGAGTTGAGTTTCATTCTTGGGTTTTATGTTTTTGAGTGGTGGTTCTTGTGGCTTAGGGATGTGTCATTTTGAGTGGGTTTTACAGTCGTTAAGAGGTGAGAAATTACAGATTTTGACAAGCAAAATTGTTAAGGCGAAAATAATAAAGCAATATTTAGGTTTCTCACTTCTTACTTCTTACTCAGCACATCAGGAAATCAATTCAACTACAGTACAAAGTACAAGGCATCTACAGTTTATAGAAGAATTTGAACCATTTGGAGGACACATACCTCAATATTATACAAAGGTTGTTATATAAAATGCGGGTCATTGGCGTATATAACATCATGGGCGTCCACAGGGGGGCAAGCAGGGGCGTATGCCCCCTCCTCTGGTTATTAACTAGGGTGGTGAGCACAACTCTCGAACATAGGACTTTAATATGTAAAATTATAATTTTATAATTGTAATTTTATTTTAAGCAGATAAGCTTGAAATAAAAGTTTTAGAGCATAAAATTGTGCATCTGAACCAATAAACAAAATTAATTTTGCATACTTTGTGACGACACAAATTAGATTTGAAAATGACGAAAATTGCCTCAGAACTATCGATAAGCATGAAATTGAAACAAAATTAAACTAATGTTTGACGTTTTATCTGTCAAAATAAATGAAATAATAAATAAAGAATTTAGTTTGACAGTTTTGACAGATTGAACGTCAAACATTTGTTTAATTTTGTTTCAATTTCATAGCTATCGATAGTTTTGAGACAATTTTAGTCATTTCCAGATCTAATTTGTGGCGATACAAAACATGTAAAATTAATTTCGTATTTTATGCCCAAAAACTTTTATTTGAAGCTTTTTTCTTTTAAATAATTAGGATGTAGGAAATTAAAACAATATGATTTTACATGTTATAGTCCTATGTTCGAGAGACGCGGCCACCATCCTGTATATAAAAATAAATAAATAAAAATAAATATATCATCACACCTTCTACCCATTACTGGGTGTGGCACTCGGCCGAAGCAGATCTCGGTAAGTGATATATTTATGCGCGTGAAGTGCGGTTACCAGTCGTCAAATCACGGCCCCCAAAGATGTTAGTAGTGGGGGAGCTACAGGGGTAATTTTAAATTGGTGTTTTGTCGGCTGTGGGGATCGAACCTGGGTTCTTTGGATCCACAGGCCGACTTGATACTACTGAGCCATTACCCCAACACTTATTAGATTGCAGATAATAGGGTTCTATAGCATCTGTGAATACTGTAATTTGACGAATGGAAATTATTCATAGTAAGAATTTAAAATTTGGATTCAATTTGTAAAGCTTTCTTTATCCTTCATTTAATACCTTGTTCTCTGACTTAATGTGTCACTATTTTTTTATATAATATACATTTGTGTATGTATGATAAATTAATAACAAAAAGATACATGATATTTTTATAATATTGAAATTATCTTAAAGGCGTAAATGTAACAAATAAAGTACAGCAACCAAGATAGTACTTTCATAATTATAAACAAATAAATTTATAATGATTTTGTAAAATGTTTCAAGTAAAACTTTTTGAATCAAATTATGGTTAATTTTTTAAGTTATTACGGATTTTATAATAAAGTCTGCTGTTTAAGAAATATGCGTAGGAAATAAAATAATACATCAGTAAAGTTATGCATTATTGAACAAAGTTTAATTTTTTTTTATTATTGACTAAAATATAAAATTTTAATCTGAAACTCCAACGGGTATTTGAGATATTGTTTATACAGAAAGATACAGATAGACAGACCGACTTTTTAGAACTATGTTCTTAGATCCGGTTGGGTCTAAAACCTGAAGATTACAAATATTAAGTGATCGTTGAAAATCACCATCACAATACTTACCCTATTATATAAGTCGAGGAAGTAGAAATATAAATAAATATATCATCACGCCTATTACCAATTACTGGGTGTGGCACACTGCCGAAGCAGAGCTCGGTAAGTTATATATTTATGCGCGTGAAATGCGGTTACCAGCCATCAAATCACGGTCTCCAATGATGTTAGTGGTGGAAATAAAACTATGAAATAAAATTATAAGACAATATTATTATTATAAATGTAACATGAAAAATTCAGTTCTAAATCGGTGTTGCCGTTCACTCTTCGAGTGTTAAGTTTGTTTTACCTGCAGGCAGCACCTGTGTGATCCGGTCCAGCCCAAACCAGCACACACACACACACACTCGCTGAGGCTTTTAACACATTTACTCACTCGAATACTCATACACAAGCGCAAGCAAACAGCTAATTTCGTATAGTTTTAATTCCTCTTCAGTTTCTGTCATAACTCAACTGGTTAATTTATGAATATTGGTTCTGATAATTCGAAGAAATTAATGCAATGCGGTGCGTTGTTTGATACTATTTAATTAGTAGGAGTGTTTATCTTATTATGATAGATGGATGAGTAACTAACTGCTATGTACCTTCATTTTAAAACTAGATGTTGAGCATGAGTTTTATATAGAGGTAAACATAAATGTGGATGGCATTTTTCGACCCGCCAAATTAGAGTTTGTCGAAGACAAGATTATACTAATAGAAAAAAAAAATATTTCATCACATCTTTTACCCATTACTAGGTATGGTACTCTGCCGTAGCAGATCTTGGTAAGTGATGTATTTACGAACGTGAAGTGCGGTTACCAGCCGTCAAATCACGGGTCCCAAAGATGTTAGTGACTGTGGGAATCGAACCGAGGTTCTCAAATCCATAGGCCGACTCCATACCACTGAGCCACCTACCTCATTATGTAATTGAATGACATCATTTTCAAATAACAACAAAATATATAGTTTAATGGCAAAATAAGTGTTTGAACGATAAAAATCTAAATAAACGGTTTAATAGAATAATATGTGCCTTAACAGCAAAAATGGTAAATAAACAAATTAAAATTATAATCAAATTTTTAAATTTGCATTTATCGAATAAAGCTTTGTTTCCACCTCTTAACATAGTCTTAGTTTTAGTTTTTCAACATAACCTTAAGAGTTTGTCATATGTGAAAATAGCTGAGCGTTTCCAGCTACTGTTTTAGTCTTAATCTTTGTTTTTGTCGCTGCGCATGAACACAAAGATTGCAGACTTCATACTATAGACATAGTCTTTCGTCGTTGTTCTGTAAGAGAGAGCTGCGGTAATGCTATCTCTTGTTATGCTATATATAGTCAATTCTATTTCCGTATTTATCATATGTCATTAGGTTTTTGTTGGGAATACGATAAATATAGACAATGGAATAATAATAGTAATAATTTCAAATGAGAAAAAAATAAAAATTGCTGGATTAATAACAAAACTAACAAGTCAAAAAGAAATTATTTAGTCGCTGTCATTTTAATATTTATTTCTTTTCTTTGATTTTATAAGTATAATTGCAATTTAATCATATTTTAATAATATAAAAATCAGTTTTGAAATTTAAATTACTATATTTGAAATATTCTGGTTTGTTCACTACAATAATGTCTCAATTTTTTAAAATTACTTTGGAATTGTGTAAATCAAATAAACTAGTGCTTAATTTTAATCGTAATTACTGTTCCTCATTAATAATTTTATATAATTTTTAAAGTATTTCAAATAATTTTATACAATTATTTTCTCATTTAAGTGAACAAACTTTTACTAGAATAATGAATTAAGGTTATGTTTATGTTAAGGAGCTGGAAATGGCTGGAATTTTTTCGAAATAAACAGAAACAAAAAACCAAAAACAAAGACTAAAACAGAGACTATGTTAAGATGTGAAAACGTAGCTTTAATGAACAAATCAAAATAAAATCCTAATATATCGTTCATGAACTAATTACCGAGATTAGCGGTACAATACAAACTCGTTTAGTACTACAAATGTTATTGATAAAAAGCTTTGGCATTAGAATATATTTAGAACCATTATTCTCTATTTTAGTGGAACTTATTTTAAGAGTGGCTCACTTCGCTCGCACTTTTAATAAACAAACCTTAAGACGAGGTCCTGAATCAAAAGAAAACCCAATCGCCTAGAAATACATTAAAAATAATTGTTCGGTCAAAGATTTCAAGTTCGAACCGCACTCTAGCTAAAAATATATGAACTATCACACTGCGGCTCATTAGTTCTGAGCCCTGTACTGTAATGGGAATTAAATAAATAAATAAGTAAAATAAAAATTTTGTATTACCAGTATTGCACAATATGGACAATATTATATAAATACGCATTATTTTGCATATTATTTCTGTATCTGAGTATACACTAGCAGAGACCATTGCGAAAAAAATCGCGCGGTATGTACATATAAACCAGGAGCTTTATTTTCCATTCTAATTGCAATAAATATTATGATTATTAAGTGAGGTTATGTTGGATCCATAAATCTGATAAAATTCGAACTGGCCTTAGGGATCCTCAAATTTGGATGGAAAATGAATAAATAATCGTATTTATTTCATAACAAATATATTTGGACGTATTTGCAGATATTATTAAGCGTAGAGCGACACTCCCTTTCTTTCTTATCTTTTAATTCGTTTTCAGTTCTTACGTAGAGTGTTTAACTGCAATTGTGTGGAATTCTCTTCCAAAAACAAGCACAGGGCGACACTCCCTTCCTTTCTTATCTTTTTGTTTCATTTTCAGTTATTGCATTGTGTGGACTTTTCTTTCATATACAATTGCAGGCTATCACCTTCATCTTTTCTAATCTTTGTAGAATCGTTGTTAGATTTGTTATTAGATTCGTTGTTAGGAGTAAGCGCGGGTAATTTGAGATGTTTTATGCATGTGTTATGTACGTTGTAGAAAGATGATGAATGATTAGTGAATATGAGTGATTGGATGGATGTGATTGAGGGTTTGTTATGTAAGAATGATTTCGTGTGTGATAAATAAATGAGTTTGTATGCAGGGATCTGTGAATGTGCTTGAAGTGGGGGTGGTGTGTTTGGTTGTTAATGTTTGACGGGGGCTGATTATTTGATGAGTGTTATGAGTGAATGTTTTATGAGTGATTTTAGGGTTCGTGCTACCCCATTTGATGGGATATAGCGTGAAGATATGTATGTATGTATGTATCTGCAATTAAATTTCATTTTGCTGATGAATCGCGTTGTCGATTAGAAACGTCCAAATATATTTGTTATGAAATATATACGATTATTTATTCATTTTCCATCCAAATTTGAGAATCCCTAAGGCCAGTTCGAATTTTATTATGATTATTGTAATTTCCTAAAAGAAAATTGATCACTAAATTTTTGTCTAATGCCACTTTTTTAAAAATTTTATGTCATATTTGATTTATAACACATAATTTAGATAAACTTTAACAGCCCGATTCTCAAAAAAAGTTTAAATAAACTCTAATATCATCTTGGTATCATTTGGTTTTCAACAAGCGAATAAGAGAAGAATTTTAAAATCGGACTAGAATAAGATTAGCTAATCGAAAATTTAAGATTAGCTAATCTGATTCTAGTCCGATTTAAAAATTTTAATCCAATTCGCTTGCTGAAAACCAAATGGTAATAAGATGATATTAGAGTTCATTTAAACTTTTTTGTGAATATGGTTTACCTTAATTTGACAAATCCAAAATTCAAGATTAGCTAAACCTCTTTTGAGAATTGGGCTGTAAATAAAGAAAAGAAATAGTTGTGGACGAAAATGAAAAAAGTGGCATTAGACAAACTTGTAAAAAAGTTTTCTGTATTTGGACGACTAGTAGTCAATTGTCTAAGTTCCTGTTTTACAGAGTAACAAATAAATTAAGTATTTATTTATTTTCCTTCGATTTATATAACAACATATAGTAGGTACTGTATGATGATTGGATGATATACATTATATAGGTGGTCTAAAAGTAATGGGCAGTTAAATCAGCGTTAGTACTATACAATCAGCATCATTTACTACCCTACTGGCTTCTGGACCACCCTGTACTTATTCATTATTTCAAACGAAGAAAAGTAATTATTCGAGTGGTTAAAATAAACAAAAGGCAGAATGTCATTACAAATACACATAATTTGTATTATAATAATGATTTATTTTAAAACAGAATACTAATAACTACCACCAGCAGTAAATTAATGCGAAGAGTCAACTTCACGTCTTTGTAAGCTCAGCGTAAGGAATATTCATACTACGCAATAAAATAAACACGTGCAAAAATATTCCGTGCTCAGTGGAGGTAATATGCGACGCTCATTGGAACACACGCGAATCTCCACATAATTCAGAGGCCTTTAGTGTTTTTCGTTTTAATACCGGTTTATATGGACGACCGCATCAACTGGAATTAGTCAATTTTTAAACAGTATTTATTAACGAAACGGAATATCCTTACTTTACTTTTTACCATTTCCTTTTTTATGGCTGGTTACTTGTTTAATTTGTTGGTGGATTAGTACGAATGTAGTGGATTTTGTAAATGATAAAATACTATAAATGTGAAGTAGCGGTATATTAATATTCAGAATTAATAGTAAGTGGATCGTAAAATATTTATACGATTTGTAACACATGTAGTTTAATGTGCAGAGGAAATTTAATGTCAATTTCAATTTCACAGTAGCACAAACAGTTAAAGATTACAATAATTTATTTTACATATTTTCAAAACAACTTTAATATTTTACATTATATATTTCCATCTGTCACACGAGTATAAATTCTTTTAAAGAAAAATACATTACGTAAAATATGTGGAAGACTAATTTTTCGACACATTTATTTGAAAAATATTTCTCTAATATAATTTGGAAACCTTTCACAGTCAGAAGCGAATTTAAAATATTTCGGGCCCTAGGCAAAATATTTATTTCGAGCCCTTTAGGACATAAAATTCTGCATCTAATCCAATAAACAAAAATAATTTTACATGCTTCGTAACAGCACAAATTAGATCTGAAAATAACGAAATTATCGATAGCCATGAAATTGAAACAAAATTAACAAATGTTTAACGTTTTATTTGTCAAAATAAATGACATAATAAATAAAGAAATTATTTTGACAGATTAAACGTCAAACATTTGTTTAATTTTGTTTTAATTCCATGACTATCGATAGTTTTGAGCCTATTTTCAGATTTAATTTGTGCCGTTACGAAACATGCTAAATTAATTTTGTTTATTGGATTAGATGCAAAATTTTATGTCCTAAAACTTTTATTTGAAGCTGTCTTGCTTAAAATAATTAGGGAAGCAGGAAATTATAAAATTATGATTAGCTCAGTGGTATGAAGTCGGCCTGTGGATTCCCACAGGCGACAAACAATTTTCATAATTTCAAAAACTACCCCTGTGGCTCCTCCACCACTTACATCTTTGGGGGCCGTGATTTGACAACTGGTAATCGCACTTCACGCGCAAAATATATCACTTACCGAGATCTGCTTCGGCAGAGAGCCACACCCATTAATGGGTAGAAGGCGTGATGATATATTTATTTTATTTTATGATTTTATATGTTAAATACCCAAGTTCGAGAGTCGCGGTCACCATCCTGTATGTATTTTTCTATTATTTAAACTAAAAGCTTGAATCCAGACCCTAAAATTTTTGGGCCTGGGCTATTGCTTCTTATGCCTAGGCCAAAGTCCGCCAGTGTTCACAGTGGCAAATAAACGATGCCAAATGTTCAAGATGTTTTGAAAATTTTATCATTATTTGTTGATAATCGGATTAGAGACCAGTGTTGAATTAAAAGAAAAGAAATTATAAAAGAAATAAACTAAGTATTACTATAATAAAAACAACATATAATCTGATTAAATTGCATTATGAATTTGAAATTTAATTATGCATTTGATGTGACGTAGCAACGCCTAATCATTAATTGAGATAGGTCAAGTCATAGTAAAAAACTTCTCTCCTTGTTTTTCTTCTCCATTTGTTATCTGTGTTTCTCTTTCAAATGTAAAACTGATGGATAACTAATACATAACTTACAAATGAAACTTTTTATCTTTCTTCCCAGTATGCCTATTTTTCTCTGACTGCTGGCCATTTATACGTCACAGTGAAATTGCATATCCCTTCTACTAATTTTTAATAATTATTTTTCCCGTAAACTATAAATAGTTAAATAAAATAAATACAAATATAAATATATCATCACGCCTTTTACCCATAACTGAGTGTGGCACTCTGCTGAAGCAGATCTCGGTAAGTGATATATTTATGTATGTAAAGTGCGGTTACCAACCGTCAAATCACGACCCTCAAAGATGTTAGTGGTGGTGGAACCACAGGGGTAATTTTAATGTGGTGAAAATGTTTTGTCGGCTGTGGGGATCGAACCAGGGTTCTTTGGATTCACAGGCCGACTTGATAATAATAGTTTATCTATTTAAAAACGGGTATTATTAGATGATAAATGTAAAACAATGGTAATACTCAGTTACACCCTTAAATCTTAGATTTTAAATTTAGTTTAAATTAATAAAAACAAATCCAAATTACATGTCATATGGAATAATTAATATTGCTGTCAAACATTCGATATGCTTTTATTTATTGAAACTAATTTTAAAATTTAAGTTTTGTTAGTGCAACTGGTTATTATATACTCTTACAATTCTCTAACAAGATTATTATTTGCTACCGACTGATAAATTAACGACAACCCTTATTTCTCTTGATTCATATATATATATATATATATATATCAAATTCATAATGCCGGACTTTATTGGACTTTATTGGACGAGCCGTAGTTTATGCAAGCGCAGCGAGCAAAGTTAATAAATAAGGCGAATCCTATAAAGTCCGATTATGGCCGTATTTGTTTGGGAACTTTGGGTTCAACCCTAAACTGACCTAGAACTAACTCGTGTTACTTCCAAATAAATGATGTATCTCAAGTGTTAGTTGTAAACATTAGCGATAAATTTCAAATCTGAATGCATGTTCGAAGCGACATCTGCTTAGTTTTATTTGTGTATTAAATTGCGCTTTTAATTGGATGTTTTAAGTCATCTTTATATTTTTTATATGTAGTCAAAAAGCAAATTACCTCAGAGTCTGTCCATTTTTTTATAATTTTGTCATCAGCAGTATCAAAATAATTTATTTCAGAGTCGCAATTATCTGTCATAATATTATCCTCTGTGACTACTATATTGCAAGAAACACATACTGCATATTGCTCTTCCATCAGCTGCATAAATAATAGTTTTCTATATTTTTTCAGAAAATTATTATAAAATTATTGATTAGAAAGGGATAGCAAACGGGTTCAATCTGCCAACCCGCTAAAATACCTTGGGTAGTAGGGTCAGTTCCAGATCAGTTCTGGGTTGCTTAAAGCGTGCCAATTAAACAAAAGTAACATACCGGGTTACTTTAAAAATCTCAAATAAATACGGCCTATGTACAAATTACATAGAAAGCTTTATGTTGACTGTCTTGGTAGTGATTTATTTTCTTAAAATATGTTACATGAAAAATGTTGTCGTATCTTAAAGTATGCTTTGTTGTTGCTTTTTAACAATGTTATTTAAAAATATTAAACTGACAAATTTGTCAAAAAAGTTAAAAAAGGTGTTCATAATGTCTCAAAAATTACATTAAATACAAACGAATTAATTAAATTATTAGATATAATATTTATTTTGACTTTTATTTTTTAACAAGATTCCAAATTAATTTTTTTATCGTACCAGTTCAACAAAGTGCTATTTTATAGACAGTAAATAGTATCATTAATCCAAGTAGTTATGCTGTAATCGAACTTAAAATCATTCATTCTGTCATTTCTATTTTATTGTTATGCATTTTCTCTTCATACGAAGCTGTCAGAATAAAAATATTACTTTTTAACTTACAAACCTGTCAGTGAACAGTCTTTATATTTATTATTATAATTACAGCTATGTATATATGGTCGAACAATATCGAAGTTGAGCTGATAATGAAATATAAAAAGTTGTCATCGATCTGTTATAGATAAGAAATGATCCAGTTATAGAATATGGAAGTATATTATAAAAATACTACTTTTTTATTGCATGTGCAATTCTTAATTCTTCCATATATATTTAATACTTAATAGGGATGTAAAATAACCTGTCCGAAATAAGGTATCATATTTCATGCTCGCGTAAAGAAAGAACCTTTTAATAAGACTTTATAAGCTCCTCTTGCGAAGTCAACAATGGTTCATCAACTTTGCGCCCGGAACAAAAACTAAAAATGAAGAAATTTCGGTGCAACATTAACACTCTGGTTGTTCACTGATTAGCGTGGTTGCTCGTCATTTATCATTACTTAGGTAGCAACTTTAAATCCCATCAAAATCTCAGCGGGTCGCCTCGATACTTGGCTCATGTTTTTATTTTTTGGAGATAACCTATGTCTACGCTCTGTGCTTGCCACGGTGGCGATCATGCCCTCCCATTTCGGCAATTCCCAATTGAGAAAAAACCTTTCAAACAAAATAGATATTAAATGTATAGCTTATAGTGCAATGGAAACTGAAACGCTTAGATTTAGTTAAAATGGAATCAACAAGATTTCAACCCATGTGTGTACAACTTTCTTATACGAGGGCAGGGTGAAAAGTCCCTGAAAAATAAACCAGATGGCGCCACAATCGCAAATCCCATGTGACATTTGTGATGTACCATCTTTAACTAGAAAGCATTAAAATTTTCAGACTGATATGTCATTCAGTTCTGTTTTGACACCCATCGAAAGCAAGCAACCTTGAAGATTTTTGAAAACATGGAAAAAAGTGAATTTCGCGTTTTGCTTAAACATTATTTCTTGCGTGGAAAAAACATTACGCAAACCAAAGCATCGCTTGTTAAACATTATGGAGACTCCTCACCATCGATTGGAACGATTCACAAGTGGTTTACTGATTTTCATTGTGGTAGTATGATCACTAAAGTCGCCGAACGTTCTGGTCATCCAATTGAGGTTACAACGCCAGAAATCATCGATAAAATCCATGGTATGATATTGAATGATCGGCGAGTTAAAGTGAACGAGATTTGCTGAGGCTATGAGTATCTCAACCGAACGGGTGCGGAACATTTTGCATAAATTTTTGGATATGAGAAAGCTTTCTGCCAGATGGGTGCCGCATTTGCTCTCTGTTGACAACAAGCGCGACCGTGTCTCAATGGCAAAATTGCATGAATTGCGCTACGAATTGGTTCGTCATCCACCATATTCTCCAGATTTGATCCCTGCGATTTTTATCTATTTCCAAACTTGAAGAAATGGCTCGGCGGAAAGAGATTTGGCTCCAAAGATGAGGTCATCGCTGAGACAAACGCCTATTTTGAAGGATTGCCAAAATCGTATTATTTGGAAGGGATCGAAAAATTAGAAAAACGTTGGACGAAGTATATCGAGCTACAAGGAGATTATGTTGAGAAATAAAATATGTTTTGACCAAATAAATCAATTCTGGTTTAATTTTTCAGGGACTTTTCACACTGCCCTCTATGTATACTATAACAAAATGTAGATATGATCTAAAATTGAATTGAACTATATAAAATAGTTGTTGCAACTTTCAATGATTCTCTTTAAAGTTTTCATGATTTTAAAAATAAATAGAACATTGCATCATTTTACTGAATTTTGACAGCGACTAAGGTATCGGTGTTAGGTATCGATACTTAATATCGAATTTTGTATTTATATGTAGTATCAATACCACATCAAGTCTATTGGCAATTTACAAAAATATTTTTTTTAGTATTTAGATCAAGGACTACAAAAATTTACGTTTGGATTCTGTTCGCGGTTCAAATTATGTTTTAGAATCAGTTTTTTATTCCGGTTCGATATTTATTATTTGGTTTGGTTCGCGAACTGGTTCAATTTGGGTTCAGTAAACAAATAATGTTTTATTCAAATTAGTAATTCGTATACACAGATTCAGTAATGTAATATTATTTTATCTATGGTTAATATTATTATGTGTTTAATAAATGTGTGATCTTTGCTACATAATGCCATGTATAAATCTATGAAAAATAAAATAAATATATCATCACACCTTCTACCCATTACTGGGTGTGGCACTCTGCCGAAGCAGATCTCGGTAAGTGATATATTTTGCACGTGAAGTGCAGTTACCAGTCGTCAAATCACGGCGCCCAAAGATGTTAGTGGTGGAGGAGCCACAGCGGTAGTTTTTTTTTGAAATTATGAAAATTGTTTGTCGCCTGTGGGAATCAAACCAGGGTTCTCAGGATCCACAGGCCGACTTCATACCACTGAGCTAGCCACCCCATAATATCGTGTAAATCTTTAAATAAAATAATCATTATTTCCTCGTTTGCACCAATCAGAAAATTATTATGCCTGAATAAGTTTTTCAGTGCAAATAAAAAAGCATAAATATTGGTACGTAACTATGACTAACCAAATAAACAAAAATAAATATGCAAGAATTTTAACATATCTCTATCACCATAGTTACATCACAAAATATTGCAAAGTTAATCTTGTTTAGTTTGAGATTATTATGAAACGAAATTATTAAAAAAATCTATACTACATGACTCGCTATAATGACTATTATTCCCTCCGATAATTACAACCCTCGCTCGCTTTGCTCGCTCGTGTTGTAATCATCTGTATCTGTATCGTTGTATAATATACTATTATTCAAGATTTTTTTTTAAATACAGAGTAATATTATAATGTTCAATAAAAAGTAAACCAAATATGGTTATAATTTATCCAACAAAAATATTATACATACATCTACAGTCAAAACACACCTGCATACTGTGTTGAACTGAACCAGTTAGTTACGGTTCGCCTAAGGCTTCTTTCTGCTCTTGAATATTACAGGAAAAGGTTCATGTCCGGTTTAGGTTTATTAAAAATATACCGGTTCAATTCAATTTTGACTCATGTTCCGGTCTAGTTGAAGTTCCTACACAAAATATATTGTGGGATTACTGAAAACTCCTATTTTATATATTTTTATAGGTAATGCAAAGTTATGAATGAAGGCTAGGAGAATGATGACTTTTCGTAATAGAAAAAGATATATGCTGGGTTGCATGAAAGTTTTATCGGTTCATTAGCAACTAAAGGTTCAATAAATTTCAGAGAATCGCTATTGATACTGTTGCTAGATAAGAAATTCTTTAACTAAAGAGCTCTTTATTTTTTTTTCAACCCAACAATAGAATTCTATTGATATCGATACCATGAAACGAGTCTCGATAAAATATCGTATCAAAGGTTTCGTTCGAGATCTAAAACATTTTGTATCGAAAAGAAGGTATCGATGCTTTATTGGTATCGATAGTATCGCAAAATCCTCAAGCAGCTTTGTTGAATGTTAAATCTATGGCATGAATTTAATTTTTTGAAAGACACTTTACGAAAATCATAACTATATATAATTATTTAATTATTAAAATTAATGTATCTATTATTACCAGTTACATAATTGACTAATTAATTATTAATTACTCCGTTTTGAGGGCAAAACAACATTAAGAACATAATGTAAAAATACAGTAAAGCGTCTTTTGGCCAAAGTTAAAAAGTAGGTATAGTTTTATATGAAGCATAATTTTGAAGTTAATTTTTTGTTTGTTTAGTCTACATTTAAATAATAGTTATTTGTATCACTCGACCGGGAACTGGACTTTTGCGAGAGCGAGCATATTTTGACAGGCCGAGCCGAAGTTGAGGCTTGCAAATTGTGAGTACTTTCAAAAGAGTTTCTAGACGTGTGATACACAAGATCTTTCGCGTCGATTTAAATGAAATTACTGATGGAAAATTGATCAAAATCTCTAACCTTCAAACACGAAATTAACAGTTAGTTTCATAACATCATAACATTTGAATGAATGAATTTTCCCTAGGACGTATTACACTATAAATATCATGTATTAAAGATAGTTCAATTATATGTGTAGATATTTTTTATTGGTTGTAGACAGCAACTTCAAAATGAGTTATAATAACTTATATTTCAGTTTACGATATACAAATTAGCTCTAAAATTTGTAAAAAAATTAACCTCCAAGCACTTACTGACACTGACAGCCAGTGATACCAATGCTAACATTACAAAAACTACTAGTTTTTACCGAACAACGTTCGGAAAACACATGGGCCGGTATACTCCATTCCCTGTATGAAAACGATGACGTCATATGTGGACGATGTTATCATAGATGCGATGAAATATAGCTATCTTTTATTTATAATATAATTCGTACCTATGCGAATGACACAACGTATGTCTTAATAAGTAAAGACACACGTTTCATGTTTATACACGTTCTATCACATTTATTATTTTAATGAAAACGTATGACAGTTCTTACTAATACGAAAATTTATATTTACTTTGTTCATATTCGTTTATAAAATAAAAATAGAGACCTATGGTCATGATATTGTTATTTTCTCGCCTGTCATTTCAAAGTTTGTGACATTTTTGATATATAAATACAGACTGAGAAATAAGAAATGACTTGAAAAATTTTGGGTAATCAAATGCAGAAATGCGTTTGTCATCTTCATGATTATTTTGCGCTGGAGTTAGAGAATCGTGGACCTTTAATTAATTTAACTGTAGTACAATAGGTAATGTGCATTGTATTTTGTATTTTCAAATATTATTTGTTTATATATAATAATAATACATATAAAAATGTATATTCCTTTGAGTTTTATTTTACAAAATTACATATTATAATAAGGTAGGTCATATTTTTCCTGCGTTAAGATAAATTTATATTAGATTTTTATTTAATATATGCAGAATTTGATTTTATTATAAACAAATTAAATTTTATAAAATAATAAATATTTTAATTTGACATTTGAATTTTAGGTTATGTTTTAAAAATGTTAATCCAATACCAATATAAACGTTTTAAGTACAAAATCTTGAATCACATGGATACCGAATATGACGTCATCGTTTGCATACAGGGAATGGAGTATATCACAAGCTGTCTAAAATATTAACGAAACGCGCATACGTATTGCGCCTTTTACAACGTTGTCATATATATTTTCTTATTTACCTACATGATACTAGCTAAAACATCCTTAAAACAATGCTCGTGGTAAGCATAATTTTAAGAGTGTTTTAAGATGTCGTCATGGTTTTAACTAAAACTCCCAAAAACAGTGTTTTAGTAACTTGTTCGTGGTATACTCCATTCCCTGTATCAAAACGATGACGTCACATTCGGTATCCATGTGGTTCAAGATTTTGTACTTAAAACGTTTACATTGGTATTGGATTGACATTTTTAAAACATAACCTAAAATTTAAATGTTAAATTACAATATTTATTACTTTACAAAATTTAATTAGTTTATAATGAAACTAAATTCTGCATATGTTAAATAAAAATCAAATATAAATTTATCTTAACGCACGAAAAATATTACCTACCTTATTATAATATGTAATTTAGTAAAATAAAACTCAAAGAAATATGCATTTTTATATGTATTATTATTATATATAAATAAATATTTGAAAATACAAAATACAGTGCACATTACCTCTTGTACTACAGTTAAATTAATTAAAGGTTCTCGATTCTCTAACTCCAGGGCAAAATAATCATGAAGATGACAAACGCATTTCTGCATTTGATTACCCAAAATTTTTGTAGCCATTTCTTATTTCTCAGTCTGTATTGATGTATAAAAAATGTCACAAACTTAGAAATGACAGGTGAGAAAATAACAAAATCTTGACCATAGGTCTCTATTTTTATTTTATAAACAAATGTGAACAAAGTAAATGTAAATTTTTGTATTAGTAAGAACTGTCATACGTTTTCATTAAAATAATAAATGTGATAGAACGTGAAAAAACATGAAACGTGGGTTTTAACTTATTAAGACATACGTTGTCTGATTCGCATAGGTACGAATAATATTATTAAAAAAAGATAGCTATATTTCAACGTATCTATGATAACATCGTCCACATATGACGTCATCGTTTTGATACAGGGAATGGAGTATACCAGCCATGGTTTCCGAACGATTTTGAGATATGTAAAATTATCAATTTCGGACGGAGGCGCGAAAACTAATATGTTTCAGTTGAGATGGTATAATCATGTGGAACGAATATCATATGGAAAAACTGATGAAACATATGTACGTTGATGAAATTAAGGATTAAAGATTGCGTGGTCGACCCAAGAAGTAATTACATGGATATGAATCAGTTTATTGCGTGAACGAAAGATTCCGAGTTTAACTACTTCATCCAACATTTTATTTCGAATTTTATAAATTTAAATCAAACACAGCTAGCACAATGGTATGAAGTCGGCCTGTGGATCCTAAAAACCCTGCTTCGATTCCCACAGGCGACAAACAATTTTTATAATTTCAAAATCTACCCCTGTAGCTCCTCCACCACTAACATCTTTGGGGGCCGTGATTTGACGACTGGTAACCGCACTTCACGCGCAAAATATATCACTTACCGAGATCTGCTTCAACAGAGTGCCACACCCAGTAATGGGTAGAGGGCGTGATATATTTATATTTATTTTTTACAAATTTTATGGTGTAGATAGATCAGTTATATCAGGCGTATTCCATTTGCCATTTATTTCTGATCTAACTTACATTTATTGAACCAGATCACTTATTTATTTCGCTGGAATACTTAGCTGATCTTATTTTTAGTACTAGAATTACTGGTTTTAATTTACTTTGAAGTAATTCACCCTAATAAGTGCATCAGTTTGCTTAATTCAGTTCATTTAGTCATGTGTCGAATTTATCTGAACTGATTTAAGTGAACCAAGTGACAAATGGATTACAGCTATAATATCGGTCTATGAATTTGTGAACTCGAGTTTGATTCCCACAGTCGACAAAGTTTACTCCAAATTAAAATTATCCTGTGGCTTTCCCACCACTAACATCTTTGGGGGCCTGATAATTATTTATTTATTTTGTAAAAGTTTCAGTAGTACAAAATGATGTTATTGGGATACATTTACACTAGTATTCATAGTCGTTCGCCAGCGGTTCGCCAGCGTTTCGCCAAGTGTATCGCTTATGGGCGCTTCCTCAGCGCGTCGCTGGGCGAACGACTATGCATACCAGTGTTAATATGTAGTCGAATGGGAAGGGTTGAAATGGAAGATGACGATTTTCGTCCCAATCTCAGGCTGCTCGGATTATATTATAAAATTCATGCAGCAACTAATGAGCTGCATTCCAGTCTTGGCCACATTTGTATACAGGCTTCGTGTGCATAATATGTGAGTTTTCGGTAAATAACTTTTAGGTGTCTACACATGCGCGGCGCTCGTGAAAAATAGTCCGACTCGTAAATATAACAAGAACAAGTTGAGATTTTATTTGGTCTATCTGCTGACTGCTGAGATAATTAATGTGGATGAACTGGTTCATGTACCTGGGAATTTCGATGCGCCTGTCATCGAATCAAAATCGTATTTGATGATTTCGTTAGTGCAATATTTGTACTACGAGCCCTCCATCACATCAGTTTGATATTTTATTTATCAGTTTAATTAAATTTTAGTAAAACACATATACTAATATGTTTATTTATTTATTAATGCTACTCTGCACAACCGGATCTTAATCCCAATTATAGTACAGGGTTCGATCTCACCGAACCGCAGGGAGGAAGTTCATATATTTTTACCTTGATTGGGATTCGAACTAGAGATTTCCGGATTCGAATACCGTAACGTTACCCACACCACCGTACTTTCGGACAGTTATATTGTACAAGCTTAGCGTTGGCCGGTCAAATTTAAGAGGTGGCAAATAGCAATTGATATAATTAGAACATTTCTGTTCTAATTATTCAAACTAATTCGTTTTATTCAAAAGCTGTTTGATAAAAATGTTTATGTGAAATAATAATTAGATTTGATTGTATCTATCAAACTGCCTTCAAGATAATAATCATGGATAGTTCAATTACATGTTGAATCTGTGTGTGTAAAAAAATTTTAAAAATACTAGCAATACCATATTATATCGAAGGTAATAAGTAATGTTAAGTTTATTTATAAATGTTAGAAATAAATTATGAAATTTAATATGTGTAAGATAACTGCACTTGGAGTATTATTTAAATTTTGAACGAAAAAATTAGTCGCGGGTTGTTATAATCAGATTTAAATTAAATTATAATATTTTCATTTTTATTTTTCTCATGCAGGAAGAATGAAAATGTTATATCGATGAATTCAGAAAAATATACAGATTCGAATAAACAAATAAGCAGAGCTGAGCAAGCTACTTAAAAAAAGTAGCTAAGCTACAGCTACAGCTATTCTTTAAAAAAGTAGCTAAGCTACAGCTATAAGCTATATTTTGTAAAATATAGCTAAGCTACAGCTAAAAGCTTTCGTTAAAGTAGCTGTTAAACTTTAAAGCTACTTTTTTAAATTATTGTGAAATAATTAAATTTGCCATTGTCATATGATCAGTCTTTTGTTATAATCACTGTTAATTTACTATTATGTACATAAATATCAAAAATAGCAAATACCATCTGGCACCTACTGTGTATTTTTGCGTATTAGAGCCAGTTAGAACCGGCAAGAAATGATTATTTTGTGTGGGTTTAGCTTGTACGCATGCGTACTTTGTTGACCTTCGGCTTGAAAAGTAGCTTTAAGCTATAAAAAGTAGCTTTAAGCTACAAAAAGTAGCTTTAAAAGTAGCTTCAGTTGTTATTTTTAAGCTAATAGAAAAAAAAGTAGCTAGCTACAAGCTACAGCTATATTTTTTCACAGTTAACTAAGCTACAGCTACAGCTAAGGTAAATGTAGCTAAGCTAGCAGCTAAGCTACAAAAGTAGCTAGCTACTGCCCAGCTCTGCAAATAAGCGAATAAAAAATAGGTGCCCACTTATTTATTTATTTATTTTGAATTTATTGACTACATAGGGCTAAGGGCGATGTTCAGCCGAAAACTGTTCATCCACCTATCCCTTACAAAGACATTATTAAGATAATTGCACACCGTATTTTGAGTACCGCCAGTATACTAAAATTCTTGTTTCGCTCATTAAAATAGTCTTATAAAATAGAAATTTAATTTAAATAACTTCATTACTAAAATAAAAAATAAATACATCGTCACGCCTTCTACCCATTACTGGGTGTGGCACTCTGCTGAAGCAGATCTCGGTAAGTGATACATTTATGCGCGTGAAGTGCGGTTACCAGTCGTCAAATCACGGCCCCCAAACATGTTAGTGGTGGAGGAGCCACAGGGGTAATTTTCAAATTATGAAAATTTGTCGCCTGTGGGAATCGAACCAGGGACCTCAGGATCCACAGGCCGACTTCATACCACTGAGCTAGCCATCCCATCTTATATACCTTATTTTTCAAAATAATAATGATGCGCCACTTGAATACCTTAAACAGTCACATGCCCATCCAAGTGCCCACTAAACTGTTTATAATAATTTATTAAATTATTGTTACATAACAATGGCCATATTTCAACAGTTTTGGACTAAAATTGATTTTTCAGTAAGCAGTTCTTATTAATAATACAATGTTGCATATCAAAACTTTCGTTGATATAATATTTCTAAGAATTAATTTGGCCTTTGGAATTATCAAAGGTACCGTTCATATTAAATCTTAATCCATACTAATTACGGCTTTGTCGGTATGTCTGTCAGGCATTTGTTTCTCCCTTCCTTCTTGCGTAAGTTCGTTTGACATTTGCGTAGTCCGCATATAAGATCCACCACTACCAGTGCAATAGTGTGTTTCTCTTTACGGTGACCATATTTTTTTAATGAAATAATCGAAACCTCATTGAAATAACTAAAATATTTTTTTTGTCGATTGACATTAAAAGTGAGGTTTTGTTGATAATTGACAGGTTGTGCTACTTTTATAGCCTAGGCTGTAATAGAATTGTTATAAACAAAAACATATTTAATATTTATGATTCAATTTAAATAGTTATTTTTATAACAAGTGCCGAAAAAGGCTTGTTACGTGCAAGTGCAGAATTTAACCTGCAAGAGCATGTAACCTTTTTCGGCACGTGTTATAAACAACATTTTTCCTACAACTGTGCGATTTAGTAAATCACTAAAATGTTATTAAAATTTATAAAATTTTAATGATATTACATGAGAACGATGTTTTACGGCGTTGCTATGGTTTGTTTGTTGATTGCTTGCACATTGTTCTACGTTATTTAAAAATATTTCACTAACGTCAAGATAATTTCTTCAAAATCATCTTGATTGGAATGGTACAGTGAGTGATTCTTCTTTATCATTAACACCTCCAAAGCTAATTGAAGCTCCGGACCATACTATGTTGGATCTATTTTAGACAATGACAATCAACCTGCTGCTGGTACTTCTAAAGCCTCCGAAATTGTTGTCAATAATATTACTGTTAATAATATGAACAGGTACGGAAGAAATCAATGTTTCTTTAGACACAAAAGTTTCCATTTTATGTCAATATATGCAACTGTAACAACTGTGTTAATAATATACACAAACAATAAATATGAAGTATTTCACTTACTCTTTAAATAAAACCATTTATCGATATATTTTACTTTGTTCGGTTCTTTTTATTTATTGTCTACAGATTAGATATACTGCAAATTAAGGTTACGTTTATAAACGTCAAAATATACTACTGCATATTTACTAGCGCTGGTTCACCGTATCTTCTTCTTCCATAAGCGTCTGTGGTCAAAATATAAATTCCGCGCTCGGCGCGAAATTTAAATCGCTGTCAAAACAATATTCTTTTGACAGTTACGTAATGAAGCACTTTCCGCACTAGTGTTTCCTTGCTTTCGGAAACGTACTTGGTCTGCATTCATCTACTTTCCATACGTAACCAAGGCAATTATAGTTACGTAATAACAAAGAAATCGCACAGTTGTAGGAAAATTGGTTTTTACATAACCACCACTTAACAAATGCTGCATTTGAAATGCATAACAACATGATGATTACGATGATACCGATAACATTAAAAATATTGAAATATTCATAATATTAATATTAATTTTAATCAATCGCCGAAAACATATTTGTTCAACCCGCAAAAAAGCAGATTTGCTGTCTTGGATAAATTCATGGTCTTGCCTATGAAACTCTAGCCGCAGCAATAAATCTAGTTATTTTTTGCCTAGTTCACGTCTTTAAAATGTTTGTCACAATGAATTTGTTTGCTAAAAATAACAATATTGATATTTTTGTTCAATTGTTTTTAACTTCAACTCATTTAAACTGATAAACTGATGCTGGGTTGCATGAAAGGTTTATCGGTTCATTAGCAACTAACGGTTCAATAAATTTCAGAAAATCGCCTTTGATACTGTTGCTAGATAAACAATTCTTTAATTAAAAAGCTCTTTATTTTTTTCTTGCAACCCAGCATAATACACGTATTTTAAATGGCAGCGAAATAATAAAGGGCAAAAATTTATATTTAAGAAATAAATAAATCTAAAGACAACAATCTAAAATAAAGGACTGTCCTCTATAATAAGAGACGTATGGTCATTGTATCTACAGGCTGTTTTATTTAAGTGTGCCACCATTGCTATCTCGAGAACTATAAGAGCTACGAGATTGGTTAAATTAGCAAAGAACCATCATTTTACAAGACTATTGCAATGAATAAAAATATATATATTCACCAATTGTTCTCAAAATACGGGAAATGGTGGCACACTTAAATGAAACATCCTGTATAATAGATAAAATTATGCAGAAGTTAATTAATTAAAAACGTTGATTTTTACTTGCTATGGATTGTTCAGTACCATCAAATTTTAAAAAAATTTTGAAGAAATTTACAGAAAATTATAATATTAATTTAAAATCACTTAAATCGGAAACTCATTTATTACACGGGCAATTCAACAATATAAATTAAATAATAATTTGAAAATAACAGTTTTTTTTATACTTACTACAATTTATTTAACAAATTCAGTTAGTAGCACTTCGTGTGAGAGAACATTTTTATGTCTTCGTCGAATATAAAATTATTTATCAAATTCAATGTATGTTAAATGAAAGACTATCTAACTTAATATTGAGTAAAAATACAAAAAAAAATTATATGTAGAAGAAATTATAAATCCATTCATTATTAATTATATTTAATACGTTTTTTTTAATTAGTAGTTTCCATAGAATGCGAATCCAAAATCACATCAGTTGGTCCACAATAACTTTTATTCACATTCAATTAGTAATATGTGCGTTTCCAACCAACAAAATAGTCAGGAAGTGAGTCATTGTTTATTTCAGTTTTCCAGCCCGTTGAGAAATTTTTTTCCGATTAACTAATGTCACTTTTCTACTGGTAAAACAAGAAATAATCTAACTCGCACTCAGCTGTAATGGAGCATTTTCCGGCTCAGTACATAATATAATATAATATTTCGTTCAACACATTATATATTATGAAAACAACCCACGTTAGTAAATCTATCCCTTTGTGCTAAATAAATGGTATTTACTACAATATAGTTGAGTATATTTGTGATAGGTGGCTCAGTGGTATCCAGTCGGCCTGTGGATCCTGAGAATCCTGGTTCGATTCCCACAGCCGACAAACAATTTTCACCAAATTAAAATTACCCCTGTGTCTTCCCCGACATGTAACATCTTTGGGGGCCGTGATTTGATGGCTGGTAACTGCACTTGACGCGCATAAATATATCATTTACCGAGATCTGCTTCGGCAAAGTGCCACACCCAGTAATGGGAAAAAGGCGGGATGATAAATATAGTTGAGTATTTTACTCCTTTTTGTTGAGTTATTGAAAGATTTTCCATTGAAAACAATCCACTATAACTTTACTAAACGGTACGATTCTACGGTTCCGTGGCTGAGCGCGTCGTTAACTTCACACACACGTAAATGTTTGCAATTAGCTCATACAAAGTTACTAATTAATCCTTTATTGAGACCTTTGAATGATCCAAAAATAACGAATTCACAATAGAAAATTTGTTGTTTTGGTTACAAGTTTTTTTTCTCATTGTAACCAATTTTCAATTGGAACGACAAAGAATAGAGAATTTCGTAGTTTTGATTGTAGTGGCACCCATGCATGTTAACTGCGGAGTAGTACAAAAAATTAAAAACAATACTTCATCCGATAAGTGTAGGCGCCATAGGTTTGTGAGTATGCAAAATATGAAAGACGCAGTTACTTTCGTGGTAGCTATATTTATTGTTGACTGACTCAGGTTAAAAAGAAATCATGTTGCCCCGTAGACACGTGATCGTTTCTCTCTCATGGCCACCTGATATGGATAAGTATTTTATTGTAATTTTGTCAGTGATTTTTATATAACTAATACCGGGTGACTATACTTCATTCCCTGTATGAAAACTATTACGTCACATTCGGTATCCATGTGATTCAAGATTTTGTACTTAAAACGTTTATATTGGTATTAGATTGACATTTTTAAAACATAACCTAAAATTTAAATGTCAGATTAAAATATTTATTACTTTATAATATTTTAATTAATTTATAAATTAAACCAAATTCTGCATATATTAAATAAGAAACCAAATATAAATTTATTTTAACGCACGAAAAATATTACCTACCATATTGAAATAAGAGTACGTAATTTTGTAAAATAAAACTCAAAGAAATATACATTTTAATTATATATAAATAAATACATACATACATACATACATATCTTCACGCTATATCCCAACAAATGGGGTAGCACGAACCCTGAAATCACTCATAAAATATTCACTAATTACATTCATCAAATAATAAATAAATAATATATGAAAATACAGTTAAATTAATTAAAGATTCTCGATTCTCTAACTCCAGTGCAAAATAATCATGAAGATGACAAACGCATTTCTACATTTGATTACCCAAAGTTTTTCTAGCCATTTCTTATTTCTCAGTCTGTATTTATGTATCAAAAATGTCGCAAACTTAGAAATGACAGGCGAGAAAATAACAAAATCATGACCATAGGTCTCTATTTTTATTTTATAAACAAATAATATAAATAAATTTATCATCACGCCTTCTACCCATTACTGGGTGTGGCACTCTGCTAAAGCAGATCTCGGTAAGTGATATATTTTGCGCGTGAAGTGCGGTTACCAGTCTTCAAATCACGGCCCCCAAACATGTTAGTGGTGGAGGAGCCACAGGGATAGCTTTTTTCAAATTATGAAAATTTGTCGCCTGTGGGAATCGAACCAGGGACCACAGGATCCACAGGCCGACTTCATACCACTGTGCTAGCCATCCCATAAACAAATGGGAACAAAGTAAATATAAATTTTCGTGTTAGTAAGAACTGTCATATGTTTTCATTAAAATAATAAATGTGATAGAACGTGAAAAAACATGAAACTTGTGTCTTTTCTTATTAAGACATACGTTAATGCCATTCGCATCGGTACGAATAATAATAAAAAAAGATAGCTATATTTCATTGTATCTATGATAACCTCGTCCACATATGACGTAATCGTTTTCATACAGGGAATGGAGTTTATAATTGATTGACAAAGAACATTGATTTGGCTACCTTGTCTAGTTGGCAAGCCTCGATACTGTCAACATGACATTTCTTGATTATTTTTTAGGTTAATGTTTTATCAATTTGGTGTTATTCTAAAAGATAAATTTGTTGCGTGATGAATGATTTCGAGTGTGATAAGTAAATGAGCTTATATGGAGGGCTCTATGAATGTGGTTAAAGTGAGGATGGTGTGTTTGAATGAGAATGTTTAACGAAGACTGATTATTTGATGAATTTAATGAGTAAATGTTTTATGAATGGTTTTAGGGTTCGTGCTACCCCATTTGATGGAATATAGGGTTATATTATGTATATATGTAGCATATAAATAACCATATGGGGTGGCTAGCTCAGTGGTATGAAGTCGGCCTGTGGTTCCTGAGAACCCTGGTTCGATTCCCACAGGCGACATACAATTTTCATAATTTCAAAAAGCTACCCCTTTGGCTCCTCCATCACTAACATCTTTGGGGACCGTGATTTGACGACTGGTAACCGCACTTCACGAGCAAAATATATCACTTACCGAGATCTGCGTCGGCAGAGTGCCACACCCAGTAATGGGTAGAAGGCGTGATTATATATTTATTTATTTTTTATTTATAAATAACCATTTTTATAATTAAAGATAAAATAAAGTTTGACAATGGCAGATAATCAAATTACAATTATATTTAATTTGACATATAATAAAATAAAAATGTCAAGGTAAATTATTCTGGTCTCAGAATACCGAAATTGTTATCAACTGTAAATTAACGATGAAAAATACAAATTAACATTAACTTATCGATCATTAACAGTCATGAGAATTTACGATTTTTTAATAGAAACCAGGAATACTGATTGTTTAACAATTTATTTAAAAAACCAAAGATTGCTGATTGTGTTTGTGCAACGTTGCCTACTGCTGACATTCATGAATTTTTAAATCTCAGGAGGTTACACAGTCTATTCAACTTACTTATCACTTACACGATACTCCAAATACAATATCACATAATTTATGTAGTTTTAGATATAAAAATATTCACAAAAATGTTCATAAATCATCGGTAACACTGCTTTCACAGTATACGACCGCACTGTACGAGACTAGTCTAGCCAGCGCTAGTAATTTTCGGCAATGTAAAGTAGTGGTTTTCAAACTGTGGTTCTTATTCATCTAAGGAAAATGTATTATCAAAAATTTAAGTAACGACGATGCAACTAATCCTCAAAAATATTATTACAAGATTGATAGTAAAACACAATTAATTCTTCAAACTATCAAAGTTTTCTTTTTATTAAATCAGTCTTTTACAAACTCCAAATTTTATTACAAAAAGTAAGGGAGTCGCGAAATAATTTATTTGTGATTTTTGCTTCCAAGGTGGGTCATAGTTTGAAAACCATAGATGTAAAGTAATTGTCGAGCTATGTTCTCACTTGTTTGTTAGCAATAAAAATAATTAAAAAATATATTAAATGTAATATGTACGAGGGTAAGGTGAAAAGTTCTCGACTTCACACAGAGATGGCGTTCCAATCAGAAGACGTCTTGCGTATTTTTCGTTAAAATGGATAAACTTGAATATCGTGCAGCGGAATTTAAACGTGGTCACACGTCCCTCGAAGATGACCCACGTGAAAGAAGACCGAAAACCGCCACCACACCGGAAATAATCGAAAAAGTGCATGATATCGTGTTGGACGACAGGTGAGTGAAGGTGAGTGAGATAGCTGAGGCTGTGGGGATATCGGAAGAAAGGGTGCGAAACATCTTGCACAAAGAATTAGGGATACGAAAGTTCTGCGCAAAATGGGTGCCGCATTTGCTGAATACCGATCAAAAGTAAATGCGCAAACGATCTTCGCAGCAATGTTTGGCCCGATTCATAGAGATCCGACCGATTTTGTGCGGCGATTTGTCACCATGGATGAGAGATGGGTCCACCACTACACGCCAGAAACGAAACAGCAGTCCAAGCTGGTTGGAAACCGGTGGTTCAGCGCCAAAGAAAGCAAAGTCGATCACATCTGTCGAAAGGGTCATGGCCAGCGTGTTTTGGGATTCGAAAGGGATCCTGTTAATTGATTACCTTGAAAAAGGCAGAACAATTACATGCGAATATTACTCCAACCTTCTTGACCAGCTGGATGTCAAAATTCGCGAGAAGAGGCTTGGCTTGCAGAAGAAAAAATCATCTTTCACCAGGACAACGCACCTGCACACAAGGGTGCATTGGCGATAAGAAAACTGCGGAATTTGGGGTGCGATTTGCTCGGCCATCCCCCATATTCTCCTGATTTGGCACCCTCAGTTCCCAAACTTGAAGAAATTTGTTTCTGGGAAGCGCTTCACGTCCATTGAAGAAGTTGAGAGGGCCGTAGATTAATATTTTCATAGTCTTCCAGACTCTCACTTCCGGGAAGGAATATTGATGTTGGAGAAACACTGGACCAAGTGTTTTGAAGTTAAGGGAGAGTATGCAAAAAAATAAAATCAATTTTCAACTGAAAATCGCAGTCTTTCATTGTCAGGCCGAGAACTTTTCATCTTACCCTCGTATTGATATCTTAGCTTTTGGTTAATTGCTGAAAATAAACGAATGAATCTGATTTTCTTGGAATTAAAATGACAGTATATAAGTGATATTCTAAGTACGAACTGATAGTTTAAATACTAAATAGGTTTTTAGCAATACATTGTATCGTGGATAAGAGTTTGATTCTCTCACAGCTCAGAAAATGTTTTTTCGAGTCGTGATTTGATGACTAGTAAACGCCCTTAGTGCAGAAATATATTACTTATCGAGATCTGTTACGACAGAGGACCACATTCAGTAACAGGTGAAATAGCGTGAGGATATAGTATTTATTTAGTTTATTGTTATAATAATTTTAAAAATCGACCATGACTTTATTACACGACGCATTGTTAACTTCACAGCGATAACATTTATGATACGGGAAAAAAAGAAAATTAGTTGAATTGATTTTTTTTTAATACTGCTTTTATTATGACACACTTGAATAATATTTTAATACAAGCAATAAAAAATGCAAAAACTAGTACCTAATAAATACAACTGTTGAAAATAAAATAATAATACTTATAGTATTAGTTTTAAAATATTATTTTCAATAGTACAGTTTGTTTAGTTGAACCTTCAAAGAATGCCTTTGTAAACAGGGGAACGAATTCATTGTTTTCTTGTAATAATTCACGGTGCGTTAAGAACTTATGTGAATTACGAAACTCAATTATTTAAAGAGTAAACAAAGGTAAATTCTTATATTAATTGCCCGTACGAGGTAGGTAATACAAATACGAATTCCTTAGGGTAGGTATTATTCTGTTCATTATTTGTATTCTTTACATTTACTTGTTGCTTATATTAAATCTAATTTGTAAATTGTACTGCACTTGAATTTGAATGCATTAGTTGCAAACAGGAATAAATGTGTTGTTATGTTATTGTTTCTCCAATTTTAAATGCACTGTGGGCGGTAGCTACATAATCATGTTGATCTCCTGTGCACTGTAGTTATCAGTAGATAAATCACGGCTCCCAATGATGTTACTGAAAATAGACTGGGTTAAAAAAAATTTATAGTTAATTTTTAAGCAATTTGAACGTATAAGTTCGAGAAAAATTGTAAAATATCCGAAAAAATACGTTCAATATAAAAAAAAGTGTATATATTATATGACTGATTATAGAACAAAAAGAAAATTTGTAATATTATAAACATGCTTTTTGCCGAAAAAGGTTTGTGACGTGCAAGTGCAGAATTTAACGCATGAGCCTTGCCGAGTGCGGAAATCTGCACGAGCATTTAACCTTTTTCGGCATGTGTTATAAACAACAATTTCCCTACAACTGTGCGATTTAGAACATCACTAAAATATTATCAAAATTTATAAAATTTGAATGATATTACACGAGAATGATGTTTCACGGCGCTGCTATGGTTTGTTTGTTGACTGCTTGCACATTGTTCTACGTTATTTAAAAATATTTCACTAATTTTAAGATAATTTCTTCAAAATCGTCTAGATTGGAATACTACACTGAGTTATTTTTCTCTATCATATATGTGTACAGCTCCAAAGGTAATTGTTGGATCTATTCTTGACAATGACAATCAACCTGCTGCTGGTACTTTTAAAACATCCGAAATTGTTGTCAATAATATTAGTGTTAATAATATGAACAGGTAGGAAGAAATAAATGTTTGTTTAGATAGTTTAACAGTTTCCACTTCAAATTATGTCAATATAAGCAACTGTAACAACGTATTATTAATATACACAAACAATCAATATTATATATTTCACTCTTTAAATAAAGCTACTTACCGATATATTTTACTTTGTTCGATTATTTTTATTAATTATCATATTTAATATTGATATACTTGAGGTCTTGTCTGTTTAATGTGATGTGTACAGATTAGATATACTGCAGTTTAAGATTATGTTTATAAACGTCAAAATATATCACAGCATATTTCTTCTTCTTCCATAAGCGTATGTGTCAAGAATATGAAATTCCTTTTGACAATTGCGTAAAGTACAAATTACTTTCGGCACTAGTGTTTCTTTGCTTACAGAAACGCACTTGGTCTTCATTTGTCTCCTTTCCATACGTAACCAAGGCAATAATAGTTACATAATAACAAAGAAATCGCACAGTTGTAGGAAAAAGTATATAACTTTAGTGACATTGGCCGACATTATTATTATTATTATAAACAGGCAATTATCTGCTGTTCTATTCTACGGAATAAATTAACTATTGAAGTATTTATAATCATAATTATTAATATATCAGATATTACTATGAAACCAGTGGTATTAAAATATTTACTTTAGGTAAACCAATCTTCATTTTGCGAATTTTGAAAAATATTTTTTTAATTTTATGATCAAGGCGTCATCTAATATAAATCCCTAAATTTGCCCAAAGTATGAAAACATAATATTCCTAATTAATCTGAGTTTTTAAATTAAAAGGTTTCCTAGTATTTTTAAGATTATCGGTTTCTTTTTAAGCTTATTTTCTTTTATTATTTTATATAAATTTTATGTCAACATATTTATTACAATAGTTTGAATGAGCGCCCACAGACTTACAGTACAATATCGGTATAGCCGCCTATCAGTATTTACTTTTCTTATTATTATTATAATGGGGTAATGGCTCAGTGGTATCAAGTCGGCCTATGGATTCAAAGAACCGTGGTTGGATTCCCACAAGCGATAAAACATGTTCACTAATTTAAAATTACCCCTGTGGCTCCCCCACCACTAACATCTGTGGGGGCCGTGATTTGACGGCTGGTAACCGCACTTAACGCACATGAATATATCACTTACTGAGATCTGCTTCGGCAGAGTGACACATCCAGTAATGAGAAAAGGCGTGATATATTTATTTATTTTTATTATAAGTAAATAAAGCTGAAAGGACTTTATTTAATTTAAAAAAATAGATGAAAAACTTAACTCCAGATATCAAACGGTAGTTGATTGATCCCTTTGACTCTCCGTGTTGACGCACAGGTTTTGATTTTTTAACAATACAAAATTATATTATCAACAGAAATATTCTGCTTCTGTAGGTCCCTAGTTGTCCCTCGTCCATCCTTTGCTGGTTTCTTCACATTATTTATCCACTTACTTCTTCTCCTTCTTTTCAATTTATTATTTCCTTCAGATGAAATCGATCCTTTCAAAAGTCCCTCAGTTATACAGAATGTACCATAACTGGAGGTACATATTGAAATGGCATATAGTAATGATTACGAAACAAACAAAAATTTCAAAATGCCTATAAATAAGGATAGTTTACTTAAGGAGAACATTTTCAGTTCCACTGGATACTTCTTTTTTTAATAAAGAAATTAGTTATCGCCATTACGTAAATTAATTTATGCTATCACGGTCTACTTTGTAGAACCGATATTAATTAATTTAAGTTTTAAGTCCTGTTTTTTCATCTTCGGATAAAGTTTCCGATAACTACTGGCAAAATAATTTTTAAAAATATCACATCAGATAATGGCATTCAGTATAATTATTTCCATTTATGCTACGATTTCGATACTACTCGTATATTTTCTTATTTATCCCGCTGAGGGTTATTTCATTCACAGCTAAACATAGTATTGCACGTTTAATTAACGATATTGTAAAAACCCGCTGAAATGGAGATGAGGGATTTAATATAACCCTAAATATATAAATCTAATGGATTCAAATCCGGAGATCTGCGACCAATCCATCTGTCCTCTAATACTCTATCCAGGTGATATCTCACATTTCTATTAAAATGGAGCTTGATGTATAAACTTTGCCATTTAGTGCACATTAAGAGAATTATCCTCTAATAATTTGGGCAAATTAGTCTGCAAAAATGATCAATTATTATTACCTTTCATTCTTTTAGGTATGTTATATAAGTATGTATGATCCCAATAACGATCCATTTACAATCCCAGTCCAAACATTTAACGGAAACGTATGCTGAAAATAACTCCTGACAACAACATTCGGATTTTCTTCAGATCAGTAGTAACAATTGTGAATATTATGTATATTATATAGATATACCATCGCGAATAAATATTGCTTCGTCAGAAAATACTATTACTTCTAACCTAAAATTACGATCCCTGGCATGTTGATGCAGAAGTCACTCGCAAAACCTTACTGGAAGATTTATTTATGTATTTATTATTTATTCTTTAAATGGGGTAATGGCTCAGTGGTATCAAGTCGGCCTGTGGATCCTAAGAACCCTGGTTCGATCCCCCTATCCCCACAGCCGACAAAACATTTTCACCAATTTAAAATTACCCCTGTCGTTCCCCCACCACTAACATCTTTGGAAGCCGTAATTTGGCGGCTGGGAACTGCGCTTCAAGTGCATAAATATATCACTTACCGAGATCTGCTTCGGCAGAGTACCACATCCAGTAATTCTACTCTTTACAACAGGAACTGAATCCCAATAGTCCGGGTTCACCGAACCATAATGTGGTAGTTCAAATATATTTAGCTTATGTGGGATTCGAATTCGAGATCTCCGGATTCAAATGTCGTAACGCTATCCACACTACTGTACTGCTGGATGTATTTAATGCACGAGCGATTAGGTTGCAAAAAACCGTTGATTAAGGGTAAATTTTTCAATCATCGGTTTACTCCCGATTAATGTTAATCACGATTAAATAATTGATTGAAAAGCGGGCCCTTAGATTCACAAATATGCGAGAATTAGGATGTCGGAAAACGTTCAGCGTAATAAGCTGAGAAAATTTAGCGTTTTGCCCTACTTCGCCATACGCTAGCAACATATCCATTAGCTCATTATTACTCGAACCATTCAGTTTAGCAACAATCACAAGAGCAATATCAAATCTAGATTATAAGAAACAAAACCACTTTTAGTCACTTAACGAATTGAACAATTAGATTTCACAACCACTGTAACAACAAAAATAAAAGAGTTATGTGGCCGGCTACTTGAAACTAAATTAAATTATTATATTATCCTAACACTAGTTATTAATTAGTTACAACGTAATATTACAACTATCTTTTTAACCAGTGGTCCAAAACATCAAAAACTAATTTTCGAATTTTGAAAAAATCTTTTTGTTCCGTGATCAATACCTTAAGTAATATACCGGGTGATGTTTGCCAAAGGTAAACATGAGGATTTAACATGATATATTAATTTTATGCAATTTCCTGCTCTCCTGTTCATTTTGATGAAAAAAACTATAGAACGCAATGATATTTAACTTAAAAGATGCATACAAAATTGTTTTCCATTTTTTTTACGGGTCTGGATTTGCCGCAACTTTAAAAATAAATTTCATTATTTCTGGTAAATTCTAGCAATAGCCATGGGAACTAGTATTCGCGAAAAAATTCAACTATAGGTGGCACTGTCGTCGCGCACTCTAATTGGGAAAACAAACCAGATACCGCCATTGCTTTGTATGTATTCGACGTGTTGTTTGGTGTTTTAGTTTCGTTTTTATTATAAAGTTTGGACTTTTTATTCGTTTTGAGTATGGAAATATCATTGCCCCATTATGTTTATTTTCTCGTGCAAGTTATTTTGTGCTGTTGTAAATAAAATTTTAAACATAACAGCCAAAACTCTGAAAGATAAATCAGTTTTTAACTTTACGAAAACTAATAATGTTCTTTCTTTTATATTTTTATTGTGCAACTTCCATATTTGCATGCAGTGTTCTATTTTCACAAATGTTTAATATTTATTCGCGTATATGCATACATGTTTTTATCTGATTGGAATAAACAGTGAATTAAAGTCTCTTTCATATCACATATCCCTAAATTAATTTGACATTATCACATCTGATGGCGGATATTTTGTCAGGCACTGACTCCAGTGATATTTAGGAACATGATGGCTGTGAGGAAAAATCTGTTTCTACAATGGAGGAAAGCTCCATTCTTTGTACCGTGCTTGTTTCTGTCACTAAATCCGCTTTTAAGTTTGATACTGTTCTGCAAATATATGAAAATTACTAACATCGAACAATTTTCTAACTCTATATTCGGTATTTACTTGTTAATATTCCGCTTTATTGTTCTATCGTCTCTGCTTGAACTTTTCTTTTGATTCGGAAAACTACCTACTGGTAATTTTTTGGTCGGAACAGCATCAGGTTTTAATTTTTTCTTCATCAGCTTTGAACGATACCCTTTTAAAAATATATGTAATAATAATAACAATAACAAACAATTAATTACACATGTTCACAATTACATACCCGGTGATAAAAAATCTGTAGGACTGAAATGTTCAGAACATACATTCATGTACTTACTTACTGGTTTTCCTATTTTTAATGCATGAACCCATGCATGTCGGATTTTTAAGTCTTTGGGAAAATAATGCAAATATATTTTTTCGCTAATATAATTGTTACATTGAGGAACTGAGCAAAATCTCTTAGATTTGCTCATTTTTCTGTTCAAATCTCCTATCTCTTGCAATGTAAACAACGCTTTGTTTTCCCAATCAGGGACCTTTCAAATTTTGCCACCAGATGTCAGCCACTATGTATTTTTTCGCCAATAACGGTATATACACAGATACACACTGTATACAGTAAGGGTTTCAAACAAGCGGCCCGCGGACCGCATGTGGCCCTCAAAACAGTTTAATGCTGCCCGCGACGCTTCGGGGAAAAATACAAGAAGGCAAACACCCTAATAAAAATAAATTATTGAAAAAATATTTATTATTTTTAAATTATAATGTCTGTATTGTAATTGGAATTAAGTTCCTGTTATACAGACTAGCATAATAGTATATTAAAGAACTAGTTTCATAAGGCCATCGTCCTTTGAAAAACTCGCCGCAGAGCGGCTCGTTTTCCAAATTTGGACTCGTGCGTTAACAGGCCTTATGAAACGTGTACTATTTTTTCTATTGAGGTAATTTTATAATTCTGTTAGATTTTTAAAAACTGCAACTTGTCAAAAATATAAGTTGGTGTTTTTTATCATTCGTGTTGGTAGCGCTTCCCATAACACAGACCATTGAAATATCATATTTTTTGACAATTAATAAATATTTTTTGTGTATTATGAATGTTTTCAATTTTATCTGATTCTAGTATATTCTGTTTTAGTAATATTTCAAGATCGACAATTACAATTTTGAGGTTATATGTCATTCATCTGTCAGATTTAAGAGCATTCATACCACTCCTACAAAATAAAAAGCGCCAAAAGCAGTGCGCTTATAGATCTCCTTAGTAACGTGTTTACAGTGCGTTTATAGAGCTATAAGAACATCGAAATAGATAAATAAATAAATATCTGAACAAAATAGATTAATAAAAAGGATAAAATTTGAAATTATAGTTAGTGCTTCAAATTTCCTATTAGGTTTTATTTTGTTCATAATTATCAGTCATTTTTTTTAATTAATAAGAGCGTATAAATTGGAAATAAAAAGGGTGTTAATAGCTATTTTAGTTCATAAATATGTCTGGCTACTAATAATTTATATCTTATAAAAGAATAAAATAAATTTGTATTATTAATTCTGCATCATATTACATTCTAATTAGTGCATTTTTTAATTCGATTTTTTTGTCGGCCACTTGAAACACACATTTAGGAAAATGGCCATCGGTTCAGTTAAATTTGACACCCCTGCAATAATTTATAATAATAATGCTATTTTGTTTCATCGGTTTGATGCTGTTCAGCGTGGGTGCTTTGCCTGAAATTCTTGTTGTGAAAAGTAACAAATATGTAAATAAATAGACGTATTTAATCATTCGTACTTTGATACAGTGGCGTATCCAGAAAATCTCTAAGGGAGGGGCGAATTACCTTTTTTATTTGATCTGGAAGTCATTTCTGCTAGATTAAATAAACAAATAGATGATGCTAGGGTAAATTAAATAAACATCATATGAAATTATTGACAGAACAGGTTATTATAGGAATAAATGACAAAAACAATTTAATAAATCTCTCAGGGAGGAGGGTGATCGCCCCATCGACCCTCCTTGAATCCGAGACTGGTTTGAGATTAAAATGAATATGTCAAATATAGAGATTTTTGACTTTTTTGCCCATTACTGGATGTGGCATTCTGTCGTAGCAGATCTTAGTAAGTGATATATTCATGCGCGTGAATTACGGTTACTAGTCGTCAAATCACGGCCCCTCAACGATTTTAGTGAAGGAGGAACCATAGGGCTAATTTTAATGTGGTGAAAATTGTTTGCCGGCTGTGAGAATCGAATCGAGGTTCTCCAGTCCACAGGCCGACTCAATATCACTGAGCCATTTATTCCATAATTTAATATAATTTTATTAAATTGTTAATTTAAAAATTATACCTGTAGCCTCCCCTCCCCCACTAAATATAAATAAAAAAATATATCACTTATAGAGATCTGCTGCGGCAGACTGTCACACCCAGTAATGGGTAGAAGGTGTGATGATATATTTATTTAATTTTTGGTATGAAGTCGGCCTGTGGATCCTGAGAACCCTGGTTCGATTCCCACAGGCGACAAACAATTTTCATAATTTCAAAAACTACCCCTGTGGCTCCTCCACCACTAACATCTTTGGAGGCCGTAATTTGACGACTGCTAACCGCACTTCACACTTAAAATATATCACTTACCGAGATCTGCTTCGGCAGAGTGCCACACCCAGTAATGGGTATAAGGCGTGATGATATATTTATTATTTTTTTATATTTTTAAAAATTAATTAATTTTATTATAAGGTAGTGGCTCAGTGGTATCGAGTCGGCCTGTGGATCCTGAGAACCCTGGTTCGATTCCCTCTTGCGACATTTTCACCGCATTAATATTACTCCTGTGGCTTCCCCTCCACTAACATCTTTGTGGGCCGTGATTTGATGGCTGGTAACCGCACTTCACGCGCAAAAATATATCACTTACCGAAATATTTTATAGCAGCGTGTCACACCCAGTAATGGGTAGAAGGCATGATGATATATTATCGTCTGATAATTTTCATTTATTCTAACGGTACATGGAAACCCTAATTTTCAGAGCACTGTTGTTTAACACGAAGTAGGAGTATTAACGATACATTATTTATGAAAATGTTAAACAACAAGCATATCTAGATCAGATGTTGTTGTGCCTAAGATTGAACAATGTGCGAATTGCACAAAAAGGGTAAACTCGTTTCATTGTCCGTGCGACAGAAAGTCATAAGAACATCTCAAGCACAAGCACCGCACAGCTTGCTGGTCGGAACAATGCACCTACCGACAAGTGCTGTGCGATTGGTCCAGACTGGATGCTGCCCCATCTCTCGCGGCTAGAGAGGGGAGCCCGCGGCTTCACGCCGGCAGCCACTTCAGTAGTTCAGCGACTGCCAGTAGCGACAGAGCGCGAGTGTCTCTCGCGAGTGCAAGCGTTGATGTTCAACAGTGAATTGTGGGTAAAATTCAGTGATTTCCTGGTGATTCAATGCCTCCGAGCGGTGACAATGTGTTGTGTAGTGTGGCGTTTACTGTGTAAAAGCATGACCCATGGATACTTGTTACAGTTCTTCCTCTTGCTACTCATCTTACTTCAGGTGAGCGCACTTTACGCTTATTGTTTGTTTGTTGTAATCAAACCTCGCGAGGTTCACTCCCTACACTCGATTTGTGGAATTGTTGATTGTTATTCTGTTACCACCGTGGGATTTCAATCCGTGCAAAAATTTGCAAATAGTTCGCGGGACGTGACTTTGATTTCAATGGTATGCCTTGCGCTCCCGCGCTCTTTACTCATTTGGAAATTTAGAAGGCGCAATTATCAACAATGTTACCTTTTGCTGATCACTTGTTCTCCCTACATTTTTTACAATCAGTTTGAAGCTTGAAGGAAGTTGGAGAACTCTTATCGCATAAATGACGGGAAAATAAATTGATGCGCGGAATAAAAATAAATAAATAATGTTTTCAAAACATGTTAAACATCTAGCATCATATATATAAAATGTTTATAATTCTGTTTAAATAAAACTAAATTATCTATTATTTATATTTCAAGTATTAAGTATTTAAAATAATTTTGAAGTTTTGGCAACAGAAAATGTATGACGCAAATTGTTTAAATTGTTTTGAAAATATCATCGGTACTTATCGAATTTTAGACGGATTAACTATATGTCAAACTATTTAAAATGATTAAATAGCGATATTTTCTTTTATTCAAATTTGTACCTCTGATGCTGGGTTGCAAGAAAAAAATAAAGAACTCTTTAATTAAAGAATTGTTTATCTAGCAACAGTACCTATCAATACCGATAAAACTTTCATGCAACCCAGCATAAACCTAATATTGTCTAATTTGTCTATTTAATAATTAGTACCTAGACAATATTTTATTAGTAATTCCAAATTTTTAATTATTTCAATTAATACCTACATTAACTCCTGTTATTCTTTATTTCGCTTCTATATTTATTGATGAAAGTTTCGTCATCTCTCCCTAGTTTTCTAGGAATATTTGTCCTAATCCAGTTGAACTAATTAGGAAATTAAATAGCATTATTCGTAGACGGATCTTAACTAAATCGTCGTTAACAACGTCTAATTTAATTTTTTGGTTGGGATATCGTTTGAAATAAAAGTAATAATTAATAAAGCAATTAAAATGTAACGCGCTCATTCTCTTAATTACACCTTTTGGGCAAAAAGCGCGAAGATAATTGAATTTGGTTTTTTTTGAATGCGTGCTGTCCATGTTCATTACTCCGAAAAACAGGCCATCCAATTATTTTTTAGTCAAACGTACAGAATATTCTTAGAAACTATACATCATTTGTTACAAAACGAACAATAAACAGTAGGATTAGACACCCGAATTTAAGCGAGCTCTTCATTCGAAGATAAAACTCAAACGTATAATTAATATAATTAAATCTTCATTCAAAAGAATTAAAAACAAACCTACAATTTTTTTATTATTATTTTGAATTCGGAAGTTTTTATTGTTATTCAATACTAATCAAATTTATTTTTAATAGAAACGAACATGCGAATTTTAGATTCAATATTTTACATCAAAAAATAAGTTTTATTGTCAATAAATTTATGTTTTTATTTTATTAGAAAAGAAACACGGCTAATACAAAGTATAAGTACAATTTTAATTTTAAGATTTTATCACGTATAGGTACATGAGAACCAATATAATCTCGAATTTGTTTGAAAAACGAACCAATAAAATTAAAACTATTTTGATAGTTTTCCACTAGTGAAATTAATAAGTGATAATTTTTCACTGTAACTAAATATGTTTGAGTATACCAATAAAATAAATGCAATTTTCATAAACCTCAATTGAAAATAATCTATCGAAATTTCAAATTCTCACTGAAGAACTCTTTCTACAGCTGAAATTTTTATTTAAAGTGAAGAAAATATCAAAAAATTAAATGATTATGCTTGTTAAATTCTCACGCAAAATATAACTCATAATATGATAATTATTTGATAATATTTTGACATAATTTAAATTTATTTTTACGGAAATAGAAAATACAGTTCATGCAGCGCACTCGCTGTGTTTTCATTTCTATAGCAACTCATAATTCTTATTAAAATATTATCGGCAATTATTTATGTATTTATTTATTTATTACTCTGCACAACAGGAAGTAAATCCCAATTACAGTACAGGGGATCTACAACTTATAGTGGAATCCGAACCACTCAGACACAATCGTATTTTTTTGATATAAGTAGAAGTCAGTGAGATTTGAACGCACGACCTCTTGCTTGCTAATTAAGAAATGCAAGTTTTACCTTGCTTTTATCCACTGAGCTATGATTGCCTGTAATCAGTTGTTGGTTATGAGAATATTTATTTATTTGTTATTTTGTTATTCTGTACTACAGGAATTTAATTCCAATTAAAGGACATGACGGCTACAGTTTATAGTGGAATTCGAACAAGTCAGACACAATCATATTTTTTTAAATTTATTAATTAATAAACGCAATTTTTATCTCTGTTTTATCCACTGGGCTAGGATTTCCTGTAATATGAAAACATTATAAACTTGAACGTTTCCTTATTATTTTAAAATATTCGATTCGAATGTACAAGAAATGTATACTTTTGAATAAATACAAGTTCAGTACGTTAAAAATAAGAATAACAGGTACAACACTGTAACTAAAAATCATCTTCCGACAAAATTTCGCTCTCTGATTTTTCATCGTCTAAATTTTTCATTGCAAAATGTTTCAATTTAATTGTCCATATATTTCACTTGAAATATAAAATAAAATATATCACGCCTTCTACCCATTACTGGGTGTGGCACTCTGCCTAAGCAGATGTCGGTAAGTGATATATTTCTGCGCGTGAAGTGCGATTACCAGCCGCTAAATCACGGCCCTCAAAGATGTTTGTGGAGGGGGAGCCACAGGAGTAGTATTAATGGGGCTAAAATGTACATAAAATAAAAAATATATATCATCACGTCTTCTACCCATTACTGGGTGTGGCACTCTGCCTAAGCAGATGTCGGTAAGTGATATATTTCTGCGCGTGAAGTGCGATTACCGGCCGCCAAATCACGGCCCTCAAAGATGTTTGTGGAGGGGAAGCCACAGGAGTAGTATTAATGGAGCTAAAATGTACATAAAATAAAAAATATATATCATCACGTCTTCTACCCATTACTGGGTGTGGCACTCTGCCGAAGCAGATCTCGGTAAGTGATATATTTTGCGCGTGAAGTGCTGTTACCTGTCGTCAAATCACGGCCTCGAAAGATGATAATGGTGGGGGAGTCATAGAGACAGTTTTTTAGGTGAAAATTGTTTGTCGCCTGTGGGAATCGAACCAGGGTTCTCAGGATCCACAGGCCGACTTGATACCACTGAGCTAGCTGCCCAAAAAAAAAGTACATGAAATATGTTAATTTAAAATAATTTGAACGTGAAATATGCGGGACAATAATTCATACTTTTTGAATATAATCAATCACAGTGCGCCAAAAATGATCATCGAAAGCACAACAATGTAACTGAATTATCATCTCCCAACAATATTCTCTCTCTACGTACAACCAAACTGATTCTCTCTCAACAATCTCCAATCTCGCGTTTGTTGACATATCACCTATGTTTGAATAACCTGCATATGTTGGTATATTTATAATTTCGTGCGGCATTATCGGCTGCGCGCCTGCGGCTTGCAAGTCGGTAGTCCGTGAGACTGTGGGAATCGGCTGAGTATAGCAGCGCGCCTTGCCTTTAAACAGACGCAAAGAGCTGGCAGGTGTGGTAGAGAGATAAGATACTTTTACTAAACTGACTGAGACTTTGTTTACGGTGAAGTACTTTCGATTTTGGGTTGGTGGTGTAGTAAATAATAGTTTTGAAGCATTGTCTAAGATCTAAAAAGTTTTGAAAAGTTTGGTTGCATTAGAAAGATATAATATAATGTTTGATCTTTATGTTTGCAATATTTTTAACATGGTGCACTACCAATTTGTTTTGTATATTGATCATGATTGTATTAACGAAAAATTCTATAGAAGCGACACTTTTTCATCTATTTAAAAAATTGTGGAAAAAAATATATATAATTCTGATTGGTTAATTTTTATTTTTTTCTCTCCTTGGAGATCATTTAAAATTTAACAACATGTTATTGACATTTTGACATCTGTCAAAATAATTGTTATCTCCGTAAAATCAACTTATATCAATTTGTAAAAGAAATACGTGTACAACACGCAATGAAAGCATATTTTTTTCATCATTTGATTGATACACTCCGGCTTCAGCGTCGTGCCTCAAGCTTCAAATTGGTGAAAATAAATATTGCTTGTATTCATAGATGTACAAATCACTATTTTACATTCAGAAGATCAAAATGGTACAAATAGATCGTTGATAAGATAACGCATCGGTCACCGCGCTTTAGAAATGAGAATTCGAGTTTGGCCATATTAAAACTACATCAGCCACAAGCTTTTTTCGTAAATAGCAGATTTGGTAAAAAAAATATTTTTACTTTCTTATCCACAGTATAAGAAAGTATTGGAATCAAGAAAAAAAAATCGCTGACGAGATTTTCGCGAAAATACGTGTTTTGAGGTCCACTGAATCCGTTTTGATCATTTTCTCAATGATGTCTGTATGTGTTTGTGGATGGATGGATGGATGGATGTGTGTCCGAGTGTGCAATATCTCATGAACGAGATAAGATTTGTTAACGAAACTTGGTAATTATAAGTTTCATGAAAATACGAAGAGCTGAGTTGATTTGGAATGAAATTGAAAAACCGGAAGAGGAAGTTTACTGGACACACAAAACAATAAATTCCATTTATTTCAAAAATGGAATCAGTTACGAAAAAAGTTTCAAATAAAAGATGTTAGCAAAAATAACATAAAATGTTATTTGCAATTTTCCTGGATATGCGTCTAATTTTGAGAAAAACTAATTTTTATATTTAATAATATATTTCAATAATCATAGGTAGCAATAGAAACAAAAAACATAAATTTTAATTTTCGCTTTATGTAGTTATCTATGTCTTTTTTCGGAAAAACAAATACATCATTAAAATGGTCAACTAATTTGGCAACTTTGCCTCAATTTAATCGACTTCGTATCTCGCAGAGATACCAAGGGTTAGGCTCGAAAAACGGACATCTGTATATGCTTCATCAGTAAAGTTAGACATAAAATAGTCAATATTATTAAAAAATTATACGTAAACAAATTTGATATTTTATATGTTTCAAACAGATAAATGCTGAATTACTGAAAATCTAAATTACATGTTTAATAATATTATATATTCTAAATATTAAATATGCTGTGTATAAAAAAGTCGCGTGGTGACCAGCCATCAAATACAACAATTTTTAAAAATAAATGTATAATAAAGTCAGTTTTTTTTTAGGGATAAATAATTCGAGAAGCAATTTAAAGAATTTGTATGATTGCTTTTTAACCATAAGTAGGGAATAATAGCATTCTGCTATTGCAATTATTCAGTAAAATCTATTGCTAAACTCAACTTTATGACTAACTAGGTGAACAATTAATTATTATTATTATTTGTAATCCTGCACAACAGAAATTTAATCCCGATTACAGTATTGGGGGCCTTCAGCTTGTAGTCGAATCAGAACCACTCAAACATAATCGTATTTTGGATATAAGATGAAATTAGTTTAAACGCACGACCTCTTGCTAGTTAATTAATGAACGTAAGTTTATTTCGATTTTATTTACTGGTCTACGATCGACTAAGGATAAAGTTCTCGATTGCTATTCAGAATAAAAATGCCCCATCGAAATTTAGAAACCACATCACAAATGAGAAAAATTATATTGAATGTTGGTTTTTGATGCGTGATTTGTTACTGTCAAAAATGCATGGCATGGAATTTTATTGTAAGGTGACAAATACTAATGCCAGTATCTATATGGCGTACCACAATAACTATTTTTAATTAATAAACAGGAAAACGAAGTGATGTTAAGCAAAAATGTATTTTCGTTTCAAAGTTTATCGTCTGAGAGTCGTAGATTAACCTGATTGTAAAAATATGGTGAGTAAATGAGTTTTGCCGTGCGAACCTGACCTGAACTATATTAATTTCTGATAATATTGTACTCACAACAAATATTAATATAGGTACAAATTAATCTTCAGTAATATAATAAACTTATGATATATTTTATTGCAAGTGTTTATCAACGAATTTATTATAGAGCAGTAAAGAGTTGATGTATTCATTTATTTGTTTTTGTTTTGAAAACATTGCAGTAAAGTGAACAGAGAAAGAGAATGCGAAAATAATTGAAACACAGTCCCTCCTACGTATTGAGTAAACCTCACAATACTAGAGCTTATTATGTAACATTGTAATGGTTTTGGTTTCTGTGTAGCCAGAAATTGATTAAGATTCTCGTACATTATTTATTATAAGCGTATTGAATTCAATTCAAAGCTCTGAGGAATGTTATTGTTGATTATGTTGCTATTATTTACATTTGCAACATGAAATAAAGTTATTTAAATTTAAAATAATTAATGAGTCAAATTAAATCAGCATGCACTGTTAACATTAAAATGCATGAGAATTTTTTCTTTTATGAAAGTATATAAAGCATTATTGATTTGTGATTTCATTGTGTTTGTTATCAATAATTATTTTATTTTATGCGTAAAATCTATGTTTCAACTTATTTATTTGCTGTATTTTACGATTAATATCCAATTAAACATAAATAAATTAATATTATATTGTTTGATTCATCTTGTTTGTTATTACTAGTTTCGTAATCATACTGATATGCTTAAATGGAAGAAATTGTTTACTTTATGCTGTTTTACTTCGTTTGAGCTACCTGTTTTTCTTTTCATATTATTGACAGAAAACTTTATACATCTTACAAGTATATTTACTATATTTTTCCTACAATTGTGCGATTTCTTTGTTATTACGTAACTATTATTGCCTTGGTTACGTATGGAAATTAGACAATTGCAGACCAAGTGCGTTTATGTAAGCAAAGAAACACTAGTGCCGAAAGTAATTTGTACTTTACACAATTGTCAAAAGGAAATATAAATGAGAGCGATTTAAATTTCGCGCCAAGCACGGAATTTCATATTTTAGACACATACGCTTATGGTAGAAGAAGAAATATGCAGTGATATATTTTGACGTTTAGAAACATAACCTTAAATTGCAGTATATTTAATCTGTACACATCATATTGAGCAGACAAGAACTCAACTATATCATTATTAAATATGATAATTAATCAAAATAACCGAACAAAGTAAAATATATCGATAAATGGTTTTATTTAAATAGTAAGTGAAATACTTTATATTGATTGTTTGTTTATATTAATAACACATTCTTACAGTTGCTTATATTGATATAATTTGAAGGGGAAACTGCTATACTGTCTAAACAAACATTGATTTCTTCCGTACCTGTTCACATAGGCGTCCGCAGGGGGGGGGGGGTGGCAAGGAGGGGCGCGCGCCCCCCCTGGATTTTAACTAGGGTGATGGCCACGACTCTCGAACATAGGACTTTAACATGTAAAACTATAATTTTGTAATTTCCTGCTAATTTCGGATATTTTACAAGTACCAGCAGTAGGTTGATTGTCATTGTCAAGAATAGATCCAACAATTCCCTTTGGAGGTGTGTATGATAAAGAAGAATCACTCAGTGTAGTATTCCAATCTAGACGATTTTGAAGAAATTATCTTGAAATTAGTGAAATATTTTTTAATATCGTAGACCAATGTGCAAGCAATCAACAAACAACAACAAACATCGTTCTCGTGTAATATCATTAAAATTTTAGAAATACTGATAATATTTTAGTGATTTTCTAAATCGCACAGTTGTACGAAAAATGTTGTTTATAACACGTGCCAAAAAAGGTTAAGTGCTCGTGCAGATTTAAATTCTGCACTTGCACTTAACAAGCCTTTTTCGGCAATTGTTATAAAAATAACTGTTATGTATATTATTGTAAAATTACAATTTATATAGGAGCGTACAACGACCAAAATTCTTGTCAATTAGGTATTCAATTAACTTCGGTATAAAAATAAACAATTATCATTAAAAAATTAAAACCTGCGAACTTAAAAATTTCATTTAACACGCATTTAAAACATTTAATTTCATTTGTAAGATAACCTAACGAAATGTATAAAATATTTAACGATTTTTTTCACGTCTGAAGTGAATGGATAAAATCGAGTTTAAAACCGGTTTGTAATCTCCACTTCTCAATAAACCGTGTTCAAAATTATTACAGTTCGAAATTCTGAACAATAAAAATATCGGATACAACACTGCGTCCCTAAATCATTTTTAATTGGGCTTTTTGTCTAAGTTGCAGTGGTTAGGAAAGCAAATGTTTTTACATGTAGATGATTATGACTTGTGCTGTAATGAGAGGTTCATATGTAGCAGTGACAGTTGACGGTGTTGGTGTAATGTGACACGGAGTTCACAGCATTGTTTCGCTTTTGTTTTACTTGATGGACGTTCTACTGTTTCACAGAATATTCCGGAAGCCTTGAGGGATTGCAAAAAGACTAGGAGAAATTGAATCATTTTGTACCGCAGGATGCAAATAAACAATTAAACACAAAGTGTTTCAAATGCCGTCACCAGTTATAACTATACTCCATGACAAATAGCTTGACAATAGGGACTTGTAATTTTGACGTTACAAGCAACAGACCCGAAGCAGACCCTCCTCCACACCCTTTTTGGTGTGAAACAACAAATTTGTAGAAAGAGCGAAGTGGCACCATGCCGAGTCGATCAACTGCTTTCTCCTTTCAGCATTTCTTCTCCGCAGATCACCAAATATTTTTGACGTTTAACGTTTAGATCACGTCATAAACGTCAAACTGTAAAGCAATACCATGTTCGCTACATAACAAATTATTAAATTCTATTTTACTCACTAGATGGCAACCGAAAAATTTGAATTGTATAAGTCCACAGGCGGACTTTGGCCTAGGCTAAAGAGGCAATAGCCTAGGGCCCAAAAATATTAGGGCCCGGATTCAAGCTTTTAGTTTAAATAATAGAAATATATCATTTTATTCCCTTATAATGTATATACATATATTTACAGGCTGGTGACCGCGATTCTCGAACATGGGTGTTTAACATGTAAAAACATAATAATATATAATTTCAAAAATATCTAGTTGTTTATACTTTTGACGCCATTTTGTTTTAATTTTGATTTATCTATTTATTATTTGACATATGGCAACATTTTATTTTAATTTCGTTTATTTTGTATTGTTAATGGTATTTATATTACTTATTTGTATATTATTTAGTTTATTTACATTTTATATTTTGTAGCTGATGATGAATTTCGGTTGAAATTCGAAACGTACAATTAAAAAAAAAATATATATATAGATAATTTGGATCTCTGAAGCCTTATTTTATTTATACTTATAATTTTGGATCCTAAATATTTTTATTATAACATGTAAAATCATAATTTTATAATTTCCTGCTTCCCTAATTATTTTAAGCAAGAAAGCTTCCAATAGAAATTTTAGGACATAAAATTCGGCATCGAATCCAATAAACAAAATTAATGGCATGCTTCGTAACGGCACAAATTAGATCTGAAAATAACGAAAATAGCCTCAGAACTATCGATAGCCTTGGAATTGAAACAAAATTAAACAAATATTTGACGTTTAATCTGTCAAAATAATTTCTTTATTTATTATGTCATTTATTTGGACACAGAAAACGTCAAACATTTGTTAATTTTGTTTAAATTTCATGGATATCAATAATTTCATTTTCAGATTTAATTTTTGCCGTTACAAAGCATGTAAAATTTATTTTGTTTATTGGATTAGATGCAGAATTTTATGTCCTAAAACTTATATTTGAAGATTTTTGGTTAATATGGGGTAGCTAGCTCAATGGTATGCAGCCGGCCTGTGGATCCTGAGAACCCTGGTTCGATTCCCACAGGCGACAAACAATTTTCAGAATTTCAAAAACTACCCCTGTGGCACCTCCACCACTAACATCTTTGGGGGCTGTGATTTGACGACTGGTAACCTCACTTCACGCGCAAAATATATCATTTACCGAGATCTGCTTCGGCAGAGTGCCACACCCAGTAATGGGTAGAAGGCGTGATGATATATTTATTTATTTTTTATTTATTTGCTTAATATAATTAGGGAAGCAGGAAATTACAAAATTATGATTTTACATGTAAAATCCCTATGTTCGAGAGTTACGGTCACCACCCTGTATTTATTTAAAGGGCCCGCTTCTGAATAAGTCCCTATTACGTCTTTGAATTCGATTGTGGTACAAGATATACGTTACTTATTTTTTTCTATCATCTACATTTTCACTATTTATCAAAAATCAATAATATATTTCGTACTCTTGCGTTTCGATATATTTTGCGTTTTTGTAACGATCAATAGTTGACTGGCAGTACGGTGGTGTAGTTAGCGTTACAGCATCCGAATCCGAAGATCCCGAGTTCAAATCCCAATCAAGCATAAAATATATGGACTAACCACACTGCGGGTCGATTAGTTCGGTTCCTGTACTGTAACTGGGATAGAGATCCTGTTGTAAAGAAGATAGATATATATTTATTTGCTACTGTATACAAGAGATCTACAGCTTATAGTGGAAAGAAATCTACTTGGATGCACTAATATGCACTCGTATTTTTTGTATACAAATTGAAAACAACGAAGTTAGAATTTTTGAGAATACAGATGTTCTATCCGAGGATTCATTATTGCTCTAGCATATATTATTGAGATCAAAATTATTATCGGAATTATTCATAATACATTTTAAATGAAGTATGTAACTATATTAAATTCAAAAATACGGACAGGTTCAGGATACACATTTCCTGTTGTCAAACATTTCCAAATTAATTTAGAAAAAAAAAATAAAACTTGAAATAATAATTGCAGAAATTTTCAGTCACTTTTATTTGAAATATTTTTTCTCTAAATCCCGTGTCACACGGTTAATATTTTCATTATTTGACAAAACTGTTGCTTTCACAAGCACAAAAATGTGACGTCAGTTTATATAATTTGGTTGTATATTCTAAACAGAAATGTTTTTTATTCTGTCGTACGTTAATTCGACTTTTCTACTTTTGACAGATCGAGTGAAAATAGAATTAAAATCTGTTCATTATGGTTTAAATTTTGTACATCATTATTTATTTATTTGTTACTTGTCAGCGAGATTTGATTAATTTTATTAATGCAAGTTTTATCTTGATTTTATCCATTAAGCTGCGATTGCTTGTAATAATGTTTAAAGTTTGAATGAATATAAATATAACTTGAAGTGTAGTTTAAGTGTAACATAACCTAGCTTGACAGTTTTCACTCTTGTGAAAAGAATGGTGGTCTGATACACTTAGTTTTCATCAAACATCAAATTAAATTAATGGCGTCATCATCAGAGCTGGGCAAGCTACTTAAAAAAAGTAGTTAAGCTACAGCTACAGCTATTCTTTAAAAAAGTAGCTGAGCTACAGCTATAAGCTACATTTTGTAAAATATAGCTAAGCTACAGCTAAAAAGCTTTCATTAAAGTAGCTTTTAAATTTTAAAGCTACTTTTTTCCATTATTGTGAATGATTAAATTTGCCATTGTCATATGATCAGTTGATCAGTCTTTTGTTATAGTGACTATTAATAAATATAAAAAATCGCAAATGGACAAATGTACTGTTAATTTGTTATGCTATAATTCTTATTTATATTGGAATAAATTAATAGTCACATTAACAGAAGACTCCTAAACAGTCAATGTTTAGTTCATCTAATATTTAATACAAAAGTAGGATAGGTTAAGAACAAGTGAAAAATTAAATATGTTAATAGATTTTAAACTATATAATAACTTGTTATCGTACAGTTATAGAAAACAATAAAGGCGGTACAATTCAAATACAAAACAAAAATTATTAGGTATTTCTTAATGAACAGTGGTAGCTTTAAGCTACAAAATGTAGCTTTAAAAGTAGCTTCAGTTGTTATGCCAATATTTTTAAGCTAACAGAAAAAAAAACATAGCTCGCTACAAGCTACAGCTATATTTTTTCACATTTAGCTAAGCTACAGCTACAGCTACGGTAAATGTAGCTAAGTTAGTAGCTAAGCTACAAAAATAGCTAGCTACTGCCCAGCTCTAGTCATCATATACATATAATTTGATCAACAAGAATGAAGAAATTAAATAAGCATTGGCCGTGTGACACCGCCTTCAAGTAATATTTTTTTTCTTAGATATTGTTTAATTACGCCGAAAATTGTATTGCTATAGGAAAACAAATAAACTGTTCCAGGAAATATTGGATTTCATGGCTGTATTTTATGATTGAAAACTGACACCGTTTTGGATTTACGTTTTAGTCCATTATCAAGTAGAATAATAAGATTTTGTTAATTTTTTTACATTTTAAAAGAGTCAAAATACTTTATGAAGTGGATATTTCTATAACTAATATGTGAAAAAAAAACCTAAGTCCGAAATTAAGACATGTTATTTATTTATTGATACTACTCTGTACAACAGGAATTTAATCCTATTTATATTATAGGGGACCTACAGCTTATAGTGGAATTCTAACCACTCGGACATAATCGTATTTTTAAATTGTTTGAAGTCAAAGAGATTTGAACGCATAACCTCTTGTTCTTAATTCAGAACCGCAAGTTTTACCTCGCTTTTATCCACTGAGCTACGATTGCTTGTAATTCACTAATATTAGATATAATATATCCAAGAACAGTGTATTTGTTTTTACTATATCCATTAAAATAATTTAGGAACATTTGCTAAGGAAATATGTGTTGATCCTGGCAGAATTTTTTGGATATATAAGTATTATTTTTTTTACAGGCAATCGTAGTTCTGTGGATAAAAACGAGGTAAAACTTGCGTTTCTTAATTAGCAAGCAAGAGGTCGTGCGTTCAAATCTCACTGACTTCTACTTATAACCAAAAAGTACGATTGTGTCTGAGTGGTTCGGATTCCACTATAAGCTGTAGGCCCCCCTGTACTGTAATTGGGATTTACTTCCTGAGTAACCAGGGTTGGCAAAAAGGCATTTTTTTTTTATTTTGACAAGGGCAGTGGTCAAAACCAGGTTTTATGAACAAAATGGACAAAACTCATATTATACTTAAACGAAACCACGAAGTACAAGTAATCCCGTAGAAACATCAATGAATAATTAATTATATTTATTATATGAATATTTTAACTTATACATTTTGAAAAAGCTATAATACCAAAATCATTCTACAGTTATCATTCGTATTCGCGCGTTTTAAACAAGTTCGTAATTCGTTCATAATCAAAATTGGTAGCAGTATATCGCACGTTGAACATTCGAAATATGGCAAAACAGCCAAATATATCGTTTTCGGAATATTTGTAAAACTTAAAATAACATATATAATGTAATGACATAATATTAAGAATTTAATACTAGTTTTATAAGAATACACATTTATTTATTTTTATGACTGCAAACTCTGTTTATGTAATACTAGCGAATTTATAACTTGATCTTATTTTAAAACATATTCCTAATTATTTATAAATTGTTTCATGTTTTTGTAATATGGTAAAGTTTGTAATAAATATGATATATGAACCAATATAATGACTGCTACTGCTCTAGCCTCAGCTTAAAAAATGAGTGTAATGTCGATTTTGACCACTGTCCAAAATTAAATATTGACCAGGGCGGTTTTAACCTGGTTTTAACCAGTGGTTAAAACCAGGCTGTTCAAAATTTGCCAACCCTGTGAGTAACAAATAAATAAATAAATAAATAATATATTTTATGATACATAAATATGTCATTGCACCGCATACTCAATTCTGAGCATATCTGCTCTGTATTTAAAATGTTGCAGATGCAAATTTTCACTTGTAATTAAATTTAATATGTATAACCCCTCACAATTATTAAATTTAACAATCCAGTTATCATTTCACAATTAAATCTGAACTCAGCTACTAGTCCCAACTCTAAGCCCCAAGGGCAAGTGTTCTACCCCAGTGTCTACCTGTCCGGGTGTCTGCCCCATTGGCGTTAACAACAACGATGGCCAGCGGCAGACGTGTGCCCTGCCTGCAGTGTTTGGATGCGTTTTGTACCTGGCACTTCGCCAGGAAGCAGGTGTCTGAAGGGCGCCGACTCCCAGAGAGTTAAACACTCAGTTTCGACCATTTAGCGAACCGAAATATTGCTTGGTGTTGCATGGAAGACAGATATACGAGCTGGAGATGAATATACTACATTTTTTGAATGATTTCTTAAAATATGGAGTAGGTGGCAGAGTGATAACGTGGCTTGTGGATCCTGAGAACCAAGTTTCGATTCCCAATGTCAACAAACATTTTCACCACATTAATACTACTTCCGTGGCTTCCCTTCCATAAACATCGATGGGGGCTGTGATTTGACAGCTGGTAATCACACTTCAAGCGCGTAAATATATCAATTATCGAGATCTATTTCAACAGAGTGTTACACCCAGTAATGGGTAAAAGGCGTGAAGATTATTTGATTTTATTTCTTATTAACAAACTAGAATAAGAATAATTAAATTATAATACATATGTAATTAGGAAAATTTTAAGTACTCAACTTATGTATAGTATTTGTTAATAAGAGGCTATTATTATTATTATTATTATTATTTCTTAAAATATGGAGTAGGTAGCACAGTGATTTTAGGGTTCGTGCTACCCCATTTGTTGGGATATAGCGTGAAGATATGTATGTATGTATGTAGCACAGTGGTATCGTGTCGGCCTGTGGATCCTGAGAACCTTAGTTCGATTCCCACTGCCGACAACCATTTCCACGACTTAAATACTACTCCTGTGGCTCCCCCTCCATTAAAATTTTGAGGGCCGTAATTTGATGGCTGGTGACCGCACTTCACGCTCAAAAGAGATCTGCTTCGGCAGAGTGCCACACCCAATAATGGGTACAAGGCGTGATGATATGTTTATATTTATTTTATTTTATATTATTGTTCCCTATTAATGCATAACTTTGTTAATAAACGATTTTTTGAAATGCATTTAATACACGTAATATAGCAGATATTGGCTATGGCTAAGTTGTAGCAAAATGCTTAACAATTTTCGAAATGGTTTTGACACGTTTTGCTGAATAATATTCATGTAGAATGCGTTATGATATATTTATTTAATTTATTTTATAAATAAAATAAATAAATATATCATCACGCCTTTTATCCATTACTAGGTGTGGTACTCTGCCGAAGCAGATCTCGGTAAGTGATATATTTATGCGCGTGAAGTGCGGTTACCAGTCGTCAAATCACGGCCCCCAAGGATGTTAGTGGTGGGGAAGCCACAGGAGTAATGTTTAAATTGGTGAAAATGTTTGTCGACTGTGGGGATCGAACCCCTGGTTCTTAGGATCCGTAGGCCGACTTGATACCACTGAGCTATTACCCCAAATTGGGATAATTTATATTATATTTCTTAACATTAATATTATGGAACCAGATTCATAAAAAATGTTTAAAAACGGATGTAAATAATTCCATTATTATTCGGATTTAAAATTATTGGTATTATGACCAATATAATACATCTATCTTTGAGAATTGATTATTTGCTAAGCATAGAGTTTTAATTCAGTCAAAACATCATAATGGGGGATTCAAGTTGTAGAGGTTTTTAATATATATTTTTTAAAATAAGTTCTTGACCGTACATCATATTTAATACAATATAAAATCATACCATAAATGATATCTTTATTGCTGAAATATGAAAGTTAAAGTTGAATAATTTAAAACGCTCATTGCAATTACGTAGTTGCATTAAGCCAATCACAGAGCTTTGTCTGAAACGTTTGTCGGTGCTCAATTTTACTGAGAGGAAGACGAAGAAGAAATAAGCATTCAGCATTCTACGATTCTACCAATGACGTATAATACTAGACGAATAATGCCGTATTCAAGTCAATGCAAACGGCGTTGTTATCCGTCTAGTTATGTTTTGTCTGAGGATTCTACTGACAACGGCACACGTTACGTGAAGTTACGTGTTATTTATCTGTCTTATCTATCTCTCTTTAAGCTAAGATGCTACTACGTCACATTCGTTTGTTTCGAAAGTTTAAATATTTTTATCATGCTTAATACAAGTTTAAAAAAAAAATGAAAATTTTGGGTATAATAATTTTATTATGTAGATTAATATATAAAAAATTCAAAAAAATCTTGAAAGGCCCATTGTTCTAACAACAAAATTGCTGAAGATTAATATTATACTTATTACAGAAATGCGCAATAATAGGAAGAAAATTAATTATTCATAACAAAGTGAAGTAGTTAATATATAAAAATGTTAAAGTGATACCAACTAATAGGTGTTTTTGTGCATTTCAGGGATAAACGAGTGTGTGAATAATATAATGTAAATAAGAATTTAAATCATTTTCATTTCATGGTAAAAACTTTTCTACTAATTAAAATAGCAATACTAAAAATTATACTCGACTACAAATGCATTTTTTGCTCTTGACATTTGAAATGCCTCAACATACCAACCACTAACAAAGCTAACTCCATTCTTTTCGAAATTCGGAATGCTCTAAATGAGGCTAATTAAGCCGATTAAATTAAAAAGAGCGTGGAAATATTATGACACAGACCGAGAATATAATAACAGCTATGTAAATGAATTTCCCTACAATAAATGTACTCATTAACTAACGTATAATTATGAATTGTTGGATACTGTTAATTAATAGTTAAACATACGTTAACTGTACACCTAGACAGTCTACTTGCTGCGGAATTAGATCACAAGCTACTTTGATTCTGTGTTACTCAATGCAAAAAATGCACCAACTTTACATACCTGACGCAGACGATATGAATATTTGCATATTATCTTACGTTATTATTGTAGTTTCTTCTGTTAAACGTTGCTATATTATTTTAGCGAAAAATGCTTCAAATAATGTTTTGAAGAAATATGTAAATTTTTATCACAAGTTATAGCACAGAACCTACAAATTTTATCGATATATTTTATTGTATACAATATTTTCTGCTTAACAACAAAAACGATAGTAAATTCTGAATTTGTTGGACGAAGGTTCAACCTAATGTCAATTTTATTCTTGGGTTGGTTGACCTTATGATAAATTATAAATGTAACTGGTTGCATGTAGGTCTTAGTAAGAAAATAGTTATTTTTTCGAGTGATTTTGCTACAAAATAAAAATGTGTGAGGCGGTGTGCAATTTGGTAACATAATTTCCTGGGCCTAATAAAAGAAAATAATTTTTTATCAAATAAATATAAATATAAACATATTTACTAGTAGTATCAATCTTACAAAATAAAAAGTTACCAAAAACAGTTTAAAAATAGCCTGTATTATTAAACTGTTTTCAGTATAATAATGAACCGATAGTGAATGTAGGTATAAATAGTTATTTATTATACAAGTGTTTTATATACCAATAAAACACAAGTGTAATACAAAATTTTATCCACAACTCATAATTATAGGTATTGAAGAAGATTGGTCGTACCGTTTAACGTTGATTTAGTTATATATAATTTCTCAAAATATGGTAGATCATGAAGTGGTTACTAAGTAGCAAGTTGTTTACAGTGTTTTATGGAATATAAAACACTAGTGTTTTATGAGCCATATAATTCATCTGAAAACTGTGTAATTATGTCTTTATAGTATATGAGTTGTGGATAAAATATATTACTTGGTGACGGGATTTCATCATAGTAGCCCGATTTTACCATAGTAATGGGAATTTATGGATAAAATACTGTGTTTATTGGTTGAATTTTCAAATGTTTTCCATTATGATTCGTTGAAAACAGGTCAAGGGAAATTATCACTTTTATTTGAAGTATTTTTCTCTTTATTGTCGGTATCACACGCTCAATGTTTTAACTATTTGATAGAACTTTTATCAGACAAACACAAACATGTGATGTCACTTCATACAGTTGGGTTAAATACTTTAAATATAAACGTATCTTACCCTGTCATGCGTTTTGGTTAAACTTTTGTAGTTTTGCCAAATCGGTGAACAAAATTAAACTCTCATCACCATAGTTCATGTTTTAAACAGGATTATCATAATGATTAGAATTTGAATTCATATTAATATAATATTGAGCATAGATTAAGTGATTATGTAATTCCCACAGCCGACACACATTTTCATTACATTAAAATTATCCCTGTGTCTCCCCTACCACTAATATCTATAGGAACCGGGATTTGACGGCTGATAACCGCACTTCATGCGCGTAAATATATCATTTACTGACAAATGATGACAAATGACGACATCATATTTCTTGCTTTTTTAGATATTTTATTAGATAGTTTTTTAGATATACAGGTGCTCCAAAAAAAGTACAACAGGAGGTTAATATAGGAAATGAGTTTTTATGCTACCGTTGCTCTGATTTTGCATCTTCTGAATTCTAAACGAATCAGCAAATTTAATTTTACTTATTAATCGATACATTTAACATAATTTCAAAAAAAGCTACCCCTGTGGCTCCTACACCACTAACATCACTTACCGAGATCTGCTTTGGCAGAGTGCCACATCCAGTAATGGGTAACAGGCGCGATGATATATTTATTTATTTTTATTTGATTAAGTGTGACATAACCTATTATGTTTATATTTGACAATTTTCAATAAATTGAAAATATGATTGTCTGACTCACCTACTTTTCATTGTACATCAATTTGAATGATGTGAAGTAATTCATAATTAAAAAAAAGAATTATAAACATTGATCGTGTGACACCGACCTAATAATGTAGAAACATTTGAGAGCGGAAAATATATGATAGCTATTTTCTTCTTGACGGGAATGTGTCACATCTTAGCAGATACCACTTCCTGTTTTCTTTCCTTTATCTTTGTTTCTCTATCTGTATTTTTTGTGCATTTCCTTCCACCTGGCTTTTTCTTTTTCTATAACTGTCTTTGTTGGTATTTATCTCCCACTTTTTGCTTCATTTGCATTCAGAAACGTTTTCACACATTATTATTTATTCTACTGCTTGCAAGATCGCATTCACGCATTCTGCAGTATGTTAACAAATTTTTGCAAATATTAATTAGTTCCTTGCATATTTATATTTTATCTCTCATGCATCTTCTCTTATTATAAATTAAATTATATTCCTTCTTAGGCAATAAAGCAAATACAGATATACTGTATAAAATATAGCGATTTAACTCTTGGAAAAAGGTCATACCAATTAGCCAGGAAATACTGGAAATAAAAGAAGCTTGTTGTATTATTTTGTATTTTTAATAATCCAATTTCAATAATTGAATGCTATAATATCTGTTAAATTTTGTTATCAAGTTATAGTTAGAGAGCTAGGATGCAAAATGATGTTTCATTTATTCCAGTGACAGAAATGAATTTTTTAATAGATTATGCCATGATAAACATAAAAAAAAATTGATTTGGGAACGGGTGGCAACTATAGATGGCGCCGATGTGAATGCGCCGATTTTAAGGGTAGTTGTTAACACATTTTTACAGGCTAATTTTCAGTTAAAATTATAGACTTTGGTATAATTAAGTAATAAAAATTGTAGTTTTGGCCGGTGATGCATGAGCGACAAAACCGGTCAAAGTAAGCAATTTTTATGGTGTCGTGTGACATATTACTACTTGTTCACGACGAAAACATGACAAAAAAATTATTGACAGAAATTATTACTGGTTGCTCATTGATGACAAAAGCTTTAAAAGTGGACTGGTGTAGAGATCAACAACCACTCTTAAAATCGGCGTATTCACATCGATGCCATCTATAGTTGCCACCCGTTCCCAAATATTATTTTCTTTTTTACATGTTTATCATGACATAATCTATTAAAAAATCCATTTCTGTCACTGGAATAAATGAGACATAATTTTGCACCCTAGCTCTCTATTATCAGAATAAGAAATTTTATGACAAAACCATTTAAAAAGTAATATTTTGCAGTTTGTAAATATCAAATGAAATAGTGTTTCTGCGAGACTCGGAAAAAGTCGAGACGAAAATATAGTTTAGTCTCGTGGTCAAACGCGAGATGAGACTAGTATCGAGTCGCGCCGAGACTCTCATTTTAATAAATTATTAACCACTTTTGTTTTAGCTTTTAGTTTAAATCCCGCTGTGAACATTTTTTTGTAATACAGAAGATATAATTAAATAAATAATAATAAATATATCATTCCTTTTTTGCTCATTATTGGGTGTAGCACTTTGTCGAAGCAGATCTCACTAAGTGATATATTTATGCGCGTGAAATGCGGTTACCAGCCGTCAAATCACGGCAAAGATGTTAGTGGAGAGAAGGATAATTGAAAATCCGCTACCTGTGTTCGTTTTTATCAAGTTGTTGTATTTCTTGTTGTAAAAGGTAAAATCCTGCAATTAAAAACTCTAATCGGATAAATATGTTTCTGCTGCAATACCTAATAAATTACTGATTCAATTGTTTAATGTAATTAATTAATTTGTTCAATATTCAGACTATAGCCATGAATATGTATTTAATTGTACTCTTGATGGCTTCATTAAATAATGATAGTATTACACAGATATTATTTGAAATATACACCTGAAATTATCAGTAATTATTGCTTCTCTGTATAATTTAAATTAATTTGGATTGAAATAAAAGTTGTGAAAAATTAAATGATACATTTATGTTAAATATAAATAAATATATCATCACGTCTTCTACCCATTACTGGATGTGGCACTCTGCCGAAGCAGATCTCGGTAAGTGATATATTTTGTACGTGAAGTGCGGTTACCAGTCGTCAAATTACAGCCTCCAAAGATGTTAGTGGTGGAGGAGCCACAGGGGTAGCTTTTTTGAAATTATGTTAAATATAAATAAATATATCATCACGCCTCCTACCCATTACTGGGTGTAGCACTCTGCTGAAGCAGATCTCGGTAAGTGATATATTTTGCGCGTGAAGTGCGGTTACCAGTCGTCAAATCACGGCCCCCAAACATGTTAGTGGTGGAGGAGCCACAGGGATAGCTTTTTCAAATTATGAAAATTTGTCGCATGTGGGAATCGAACCAGGGACCTCAGGATCCACAGGCCGACTTCATACCACTGAGCTAGCCATCCCATGTTAAATGTATCGATTAATAAGTAAAATTAAATTTGCTGATTCGTTTAGAATTCAGAAGATGCAAAATCAGGGCAACGATAGCGTAAAAACTCATTTCCTATAATAACCTCCTGTTGTACTTTTTTTGGAACACCTGTATAGCTAAAAAACTATCTAATAAAATATCTAAGAAAGCAAGAAATATGATGTCGTCATTTGTCATCATTTGTCAGGAAGCCTAATTCGTGTAATTTAAAAATTTGAAACAAATTGTTCAGGTAAACCTAATAAACGAATTATAAATGACAACATTGTGTTCATTACATATTATTATCTTTTTTTGTTCGTAAAAATATTCCCAGAAAACATTAGTTGTTGAAATTAGTGAAAAACTGGAAGATACACATGAAACCTATAACTTACTTTCTAAAGTACACGTGGCGAACATTCTTTAATAATTTATTCCTCATTTTCGGAAACAGAGCGTAAAAAATAGCGATGAAAGTAGAGATTACGAAAACTTGAATTAAGATAATTAAAATTACAAAAGGAACAAAGAAGGCTGATAAGTTTAATTTGCTATTCGTAATATGCACTTAAGCTCAAATTACATCCAACCAAAAGCAGCATCAACCACGATAAACAGTTTAATCATTTTTTTTTATTACATTAGACTTCCGTCCTTATTTGTTAAAATTTGCAACGTTTATTATTGATGTGATAGCCGTAATCCAGTGAATTATCGAGCAAAAATTCGCAAATTCAAACCTTATTGACTTCAACTAGTATATAAAAAAAATACGAGTCAGGAGACCTATCCTAATTCGTTGGCGACTGGATTTTGCGACCGTTTGACGTCACAGTTGGCGACTTTGAAACTGGCGGCATCTGTTGGTATAGTTAAAAAGTACAGTCCTAACGTCCTTGTTGGCGACTGGTCGCTTAAGGAGTCGCGTATGGAGGCGACTAGTACAAGGCTGTTGCGAAGTGTCATGGCGTCAGTCGCTTAGTATTTTTTTTGTTTGATGTGCACTGTATATTATTATAAAATGTAAATACGAGTAGGATCTGCCAATTATTGAACAAAATCCAGCTGCAGATGTACATTAGTGATAATTAGGACAACAATATCGTCGTTTGCCTACACATTAATAATAATTTTTAATGTAAAAATGTTTATTTTATATTTTGTTAAAATTTATATTATTTATTTTAAAAATATTACCAATTGCTTGAAAATTACTAAAAATTCCGTCAATTTGTGATATGTCAAGTTTAAGCAATAACATACAAATATTTGAGTTTAACAAAGAAAAACAAATATCAACAAATAGCTGTCAGAAATAATTAGTACCAACACAAAATACTCCGTGGTTCCGATTAATACCAACGTAAGAAATTAAAATCCGTATGACATTGATTGCTCCGTGACGTCATTGACTTAGCGACTGAAACTATTCACCCAGCAGTCGCTAAGAATTAGAATAGGTGTCCTGGTAGAAGCTTCTGTAATTGGAGTTAAGTTCCTGTTGCACAGAATATCAAATCAATTAATAACAATTACGTAATAAAATGTAGATGTCAAATTTTGACAGTTCGAGATTAAAATATTGAAGAGACGACAACTTGTTTATATATTCATCAGGTGAAAAATGAAATCTAAAGGAAATTATTATGATCTCGTTATAAAATAATCGCCTGCTTTAGAATTAATGTCGGCAGGAAGTGATTATTACAGTAAATTTATGAAAAATGGATTCCTTTAACTTTATGACATTTGCCTTTCAGTTAAGTCTTGAAGATTGGGCATCCGGATATTACATTTTATTAATTATATTTGTCGATATACCAACATAATTATTTAAGTGAAATGTTAGTTGTCAAATCGCGCACGAATCGTTAAATGAATAGTTTCCTTTGGGAATATAACTTGTAAACTTCAAAATGATCACTGTTTCTGTGTATTTCATTTTCTTAAGTAGAAATATGACAAGTGTCAGCGTCGTGTCAAACAGAAATATCTATCCGCGCTCTTTTTAATTATCTGTATAGTTCTATAAACGCACTGTAAACACGTTGCTAAGGAGATCTATAAGTGCACTGTTTTTGGCGCTTTTTATTTTGTAGGAGTGGTATGAATGCTCTTAAATCTGACAGATGAATGACATATAACCTCAAAATTGTAAATTGTCGATGTTGAAATATTATTCACAGATTATGCTAGAATCAGACAAAATTAAAAACATTCACAATACAGAAAAAAAAATTGGTTAATTGTTAAAAAAATATGACATTTCAATTGTCTGTGTTTTGAGAAATGCTACCAACACGAATGATAAAAAACACCAACTTATATTTTTGGCAAGTCGCAGTTTTTAAAAATTAAACGGAATTATAAAATTACCTCAATAGAAAAAATAATATAAAGAATACGTTTCATAAGGCCTGTTAACGCACGAGTCCTTTGGACTCGTGCGTTAACAGATTACCTTATGAAACTAGTTCTTTCATATTCTATTTTCTGTTTCGGCATTAGAATAACATATTGATGTTAGAATAAACTTCATTCCTAAACGATTTTTGTTGACATATTGTAAAATTACCCCTGTGGCTCCCCCACCACTAACATTTTTGGGGGCCGTGATTTGACGGCTGGTAATCGCACTTCATGCTCATAAATATATTACTTACCACGATCTGCTTCGGCAGAGTGCCACACCTAGTAATGGTTAAAAGGCGTGATGATATATTTATTTTATATTTAATTTTAAATTTTCTTTGAAAATATTTAAAATAAATACACAAACAATATCAACTATCTTGACAATCCTCCTTTGTCGTACTTTCAAAGTTCGCCACTAGGTTCGTATTTTTATTGAGATATTCCAATAAATCTTGTTATATATATAAATCGGTGAAATAAAATAATTGTCTTATACTGTAATCTTGATGTCCGCACAAGGTACGCGTACTTCTTCAAATAGATTTTATTTACACAGCTTTGGTGTTAGATTGAATATCAATATTTACCACATACGTCACTTTCCTTTTACATATTGATTTATTCAACTGGATACAACGCAAAAGATGTACTATTTTCAAAGGTTGTATGCAAATCTAACAAGGATCATACATATCTACATCTAAACTGTGCGATACGATTTGATGAAAGTAAACAAAAGAAGTCTTTAAGTGCTAGTGCCATAAAAACAGAGATTAATGAAAAAACTTGTGCGGTCAAATATTATATCTTTAATTATTTTAAAAACAATTTGTACATTTATCATCATATATTTTATGCTGTCAATAGTTTTTAAATTAGATATTTAAAAATGGTTTGAATAAAAGATACGAAGAACAAAATTCATATGTGCTACTTTATTAGCAGCATGTTTTTATCAATTAATTTAACATTGTTTGACATTCTTATTTTGGTGTTCATTTACTTACAGACTTTTGTTTACTAGGTATGTTTTGAAATATTTAGCAAATTGTACCCGTAATATCACTGTTATTAACGAATTAAAATGTTATATTTGAAAGCATAATAAACAAAATTACATCAGCGCTGAAAATATCTAGCATCTTCGAGTTTTGTGATTTGACACATGGCAACCGCGTATTTTACGATAACAGTTTATTATCCACTGAGATCTGCAAGACCCTCATCAACCATAGTAAATATATGGAAAACGTGTCAAAAATATGAACTTTTACCTTACTAAATTAAAAATTAATCAATTGAGGATCTAAATAGACAATTATACATGTATTCTATTTGCCACAGGGTTCACTTAAATTAGTTCACAAAAATAGACAGTATGACTAAATGAACTGAATTAAGCAAACTGGTGTGTTTATTGGGGTGTACTACTTCAAAGTAAATTAGAATCAGTAATTCTAGTACTGGAAATAAAGTCAGCGAAGTAATCCAGTGAAATAAATTAGTGATCTGGTTCAGTAAATGTAAATTAGATCTGATCCAAAAGGCAAATGGAATACGTCTTATGTTTTATATATATAATGAAGTTGAATGTATGTTGAATATTGAAATTGATATTTTTCATATTATAGCTACTCTCAATTTAGAAGTATATTATACGAAAATTTTTAACATTAACTTTCTCTTTAGCTTCTTGTTTTAAAATATTTTAATTGGATTTCATGGTTAAATATAGGAGGCCTTACAATTTTTAATTTTATAAGCTACATTCCGGCACATGCGTTTTGGCCATTATCAAATTACAATAATTGTTAGTCAACGATTAAAACATGGTTCAAATTTAAACCTCCATTTATAAATAAAATAAATAAATCATCACGCCTTCTACCCATTACTGGGTGTGGCACTCTGCCAAAGCAGATCCCGGTAAGTGATATATTTTGCGCGTGAAGTGCGGTTACCAGTCGTCAAATCACGGCCCCCAAACATGTTAGTGGTGGAGGAGCCACAGGGATAGCTTTTTCAAATTATGAAAATTTGTCGCCTGTGGGAATCGAACCAGGGACCTCAGGATCCACAGGCCGACTTCATACCACTATATATATATATATATATATATATATATATATATATATATATATATATATATATATATATATATATATAAATATATATAAATTTAGTTATTTTTCTAGCATCCGTTTATGTTTAGCGACACAGAATAAAGAAAGGAGATGAAATGTCATTATTATGTCAAACGCAGGTTTTCACAACAGATACAATGATATAAAGAGTCGTGAGAGGAAGCTTATAATGTATAATGTTTGTGATGTAAACAAAGCTTATCATTTGTAAACTGGGATTATGTAGATAAAATTTATAAACATACAACCGACTGATTCATAAACGTACTTCCTGCTTCATCAACTTGAGATGTAATCTACAATCATAAAAATGTTCCGTTTTGTAAATAGCTCTTCGAATAATTATCCTATTACTATTTCCCGCAATTTAATAACATTATTAAATAGTAGGTATCACTTAGCAAAGTTTCAAATGTTATTCGTGACTTGTATTATATCATCGTGCTACATTTAAGTGTTTATTTGTCATTATCATAATTTCTCTTTATTTTCACACGTCTCATGTCTAACTAGATTTCAAGAAATCCTCCAACATGTATTGTAAACATCTACAGCTGCTGATCTCGGCACCTGATATATTTTAGGACGAATTCAAGTTTCACCATTTACGAAAGCATTTTTTGAGGGATTCGAGATTTAATTTTTATCGAATAAATTCTATTTAAGACAATATGGTTACTTTATAACAACTGACTAGAGCAAATGATAACGAAAAAAAATATATCTATTTGCAAACACCGAAACAGTTGTCTTCACCATTTATCCGATGTTAACCTGACATAACAGAGTTATGGAGTTTTTATATTTAATATAGAATAATTTTTTCTCGATCCTGCCAGAAATTAATATTTTCTTTCCGTAATTGAGAGAAGCAAGTGGTACTTTCCGGCCTTAGTAAAGAAAGAAAGATTGTAAAGAAAATGAAACCATATCCATGGTAACTACTAGGAAACAATCAACGGTATGATTTGACATTAGTGACATCCAGATGACATTGGTCAATAGAATAACGGTATCTAAATTTCTAATTTAGTTCTCAAAATTGTAATTAATGATGGGTTAATGAACAAAAAAAATATGTATACCTCGTGACAAAAGTGTAATTTTTGTCGTGGTATACAAATAACTATAGAAATTTGGACTGCGGAAAATAAAACAATGCTAAATAATCAATATAATTTTAAATTAAGTTTGTAGAGGAATTTTCAAATTTTTATTTATTAGTCATAAGTAAACGTCATTTATTCAAACCGTTTATTCACTTTGACAATGAATCTTTACAAGCTACTAAAGCTGTATTCCATTTGCCACTTGATTCGTTTCAATCAGTTCAGATGAATTAGACAACATGACAAAATAACTGAACTAGGCAAACTGAGGCACTTATTGGGGTGAATTACTTCTAAGTAAATTAGAATCAGTAATTCTAGTACTGAAAATAAAGTCAGTGAAGTAATCCAGGGAAATATATAAGTCATCTGGTTCAGTAAATGTAAGTAAGATCTGATCCAAATGGCAAATGGAATACGCCTAATCTTGTAAAATTGTTACAGGTCAACTGTCAATTTTACAAGTCAGTAAATGATGCGCGTTGCCATAGTCATACTTATGAGATATCATTTAAAACAATTTTCAGACGACTATTTATGAAAGTAACCATAACAACATCATAAACTACTACGGAAGGTTGAAAATAAGATACACCGATATGTTAGTATAACGCACACTTCTAACATATCAGGTGCAGTTCCCTGATTGACAACAAATGGCGTTACGATGAAAGAAAATAATAAAATAAATGAAAACAATTTGTATTATTATTTGAATCGAAGTTTAGGCCGATTTTTCAACACATTTGCACAGATAAATCTTATTTTTTTAAATTAATAATTACTTATTTACTAATATTTTATGTAGTATTATTTAATATTTTGATATTACGGTTAGTACAGTTGGTATCACAATACCTAACGTCAAACTTCAACGCTTACCTACAAAAACGCATCAGCTGTTAAAGTGTAACAACATTGCTCTTGTAAACTTTTTTTAGAAATATTTTGCGGTCGTCTGAAAAATAGTGTACATAACTCACTCGAAAGTGTGATAACTGTGCTTTTGTACTTAAATCACTCGGCACTGCGCGCCTCGTTTTTCAATTTGTACACTCGCACGTTATCTTACACTTTCGATGCTTGTTATGTAACATACTATTTTAACACAATAATTGTAACTGACAGGATTCAATTATAATTTTTATTTTTGTGTTTACAAATGAGTAATAAATAAAATATTGTAGAATATACGCAAGATATCTGTTTTTACTGTCTTAAGGAGATGACAGACTACAGAAAATAGCCTTATGTTATAAGATGTAGCTTCATTTGTTGTTACATTATTTTGAAGCTACACGAGAAAATATGTTGGTACATATTTCAAGATAAGAATTAAAAATGCCACAAGTTCAGAGGCTGGGTCTGTGGCAGCCTCACCTTCGCCAACAACCATTTCGCCCCGGTTATCATCCATCCATCTGTTTAGTCATGATTAAAACAGCAAATATTAATTTCAACAAATATGAATGTGTTTGAAGGTGAAGAGAATATTTTGACTATCAACCATCAGATTTAATTCTTATATTAGAATTTACAAATAAATAAACAATAGTTCATTACAGGCCACTTGCACTGATTTCACAATAATAACATAAATTTAAAATGACAAATGATACTTTTGATAGCAATATTATATTACTTATTTGACAGTTCATTTTGATTAAATATTGTTCTTTTAAAAGAAACTTTGTACTAGTGTAAATTTGCCTACCATCTGCGCCAATCACCCGCTAGCAGTTTGTTCTCTATCTCGGCTACCGCTGCAAAGTTTCAGTGAACAGAGCTCACGGTTGTTCATATTTTACCCACCCAGAAAAACCCACCTGGGTTTTTTTTTAAATAAAACCCATTTGGTTGAATGGTTGAACATTCACCCAGAGTTAATTTTAAGATAGAGTGAAATCTCGGAACATAAATATCTTTTATTTATTTTAAATGTAATAATACATCATCTCTTTACAAAATAAAACGTTTAACTTAAATTATCATTTATTACATCACATCGTAGTATCACATAGGGTGGCTAGCTCAGTGGTATGAAGTTGGCCTGTGGATCCTGAGAACCCTGGTTCGATTCCCACAGGCGACAAACAATTTTCATAATTTAAAAAGCTACCCCTGTGGCTCCTCCACCACTAACATCTTTGGGGTCCGTGATTTGACGACTGGTAACCGCACTTCGCGCGCATAAATATATCACTTACCGAGATCTGCTTCGGGGGAGTGCCACACCCAGTAATGGGTAGAAGGCGTGATGATATATTTATTTATATTTATATCGTAGTATCACATTGCATTACTTTTACAAATGTCAATATCAAACTAGTTTAAGACGACATATTATTTGTCTTATATTTTATTAGTATTACAAAAACTGATTGAGACTTAATATTTTTACCAGCAAATTTGAAAAATAGTTTTAAATTAAATAAGTATGAAAATAACATGATCGAGCGTATTATGTTTTTATTTCATAATAAAATAAATATATTTTTGCAATTATTACATAATAGTACGTAAATTTTGTTTTAATGTTTAGTAGTATTCAATTCAATATACATTTTAAACATAATATACAAACTTAATCTAGAATTAAATAACGTGAATTAAAAAGTGTATTTGTAATTATTACAAAAATACCAATAATGCCCAAATAATAATAAAAAAACAAAAAACAAAAAATAAAAAACCTAGTGGGTTGTTTTTTTTAAACAAACACGGGTTTTTTCAATCCTGGTGTAGCTATTATCCACCTGTCTATGAACAAATGGAATTAATTCCCAATGGGGACAATGCAGCAGATCCGAAGCAGACCCCCGTCCACACTATTTTGTGTGAAACAACAAATTTGTCGAGTCGATCAATTGCTTTCTCCTTTCAACACTGCTCCCCGCAGATCTCAACATTTGTTGTTCAGTCAACACAGAATATTTGACGTTTAATGTTTGGATCATGTGATAAACGTCAAATTGTAAAGCTATACCATGTTCCCTACATAACAAATTATTAAATTCTATTTTACTCAATAGATGACAACCGAAAAATTTGAATTGTATAAGTCTCTATTGCAGTACATGGGTCCACAGCATGTAGTGAAAGCAGAACTACTGAGATACAGGCCTGGTAGGTTACTTTTGTGTAATTGGCACACTTTAAGTAATCTGGAACTGTTTCTGAACTGATCCTATTGCCCCAGCTATTTTAGCGAGTTGGTTGATTCAACCCGTTTACTATCCCTTTCTAATCAACTTGTGCTCCTTGTTATTCGTGGCGGCATCGCGATTTGTATAGTATAGAGAGGTTAGGAGTTATTTTTATGAAAAACGTAAGTAATTTGCTAATAATATTTTGAAAAAATATTCTAAACTATTATTTATGCAGATGATGGAAGAGCAATATGCATTATGTGTTTCTTGCAATATAAGTCACAGACGACATATAATTGCGACTCCGAAATTTATTATTTTGATACTGCTGATGACAAAATTATAAAAAAATGAACAGACTCTGACGTTATTTGCTTTTTGACTACATATAAAAATATAAAGATGACTTAAAACATCCAATTAAAAGCGCAATTTAACACACAAACAAAACTAAGCAGATGTCGCTTCGAACATACATTCAGATTTTAAATTTACCGCCAGTGTTTACAACTGACACTAGATGCATCATTTATTTGGAAGTAACACGAGTTAGTTCTAGGTCAGTTCAAGGTGGAATTCAAATTTCCCAAACAAATACAGCCACTGTCATATATATATTTTTTTTATATATAAGTTTAAGTTAGCGAGATTTGAACTCGAGAATTCTTGCTTTGTAGACGCAAGTTATATCTACTGGGTTACGTCTACCTGTAATGATTAATTATTTAGAAGTAGGTAAACATTTTCTTCCTGAAAAGCATTTGAAAATTTTCCGTGTTTATGTTGGTTGCACGATAGAATCCTCTTCAATGTTAATAACCTTACCAACGGCATATCTATCCACTTTCTTACTTTCAGTATGTTCTACACTGATTGTTGCTTTCATATTATTAATATTCTAAACAAGAACTCAAAGCATGACCGCCAAGCATGTGTGTCTAATTACATATCAGTACTTGCATGTTGTATGCATGTATTAGTGTAGTATTTTACATTAATACACGTGTATCTATGTGCTTGTTACTATATTGGTGTCTAACTGTTTATAAGGAAATGTAGCTGGGAAAAATTCTTGTGCTGTGTTGATAGGAACTATGGTTTTGTTGACAATAACATGAATTTATTTTTCGTGTGTATTTTGTGTAGTAGATAATTTTATTTGTATTTCTTGTTCATCGAAATGTCACAATAAAATTATAATATTTTATGTGGAACTGTTTTATATGTATTTAATAGCTCATAATTCAAATAGTTGCGCAGTGATGCATCAAATTATGTATAAGCCGAGTTTGATTCCCGCAGCCGGCAATTGATTTTTATCGAACTATTGCTTCTGCTCACTCTATAAAGTAACTTTTTTAAATGTCGTTATCTGACGACTGGTAGCTACATTTTATATGCAAATATATTTCAGAGGGGTTCTCACTCTTACAGTCAGTGTATAACACTTCTTATAGTTCTGTTTTGTTATACTCTTACAGTCTATTACAGTTTCTGAACAACCTGTAAAGTCAGACTGAATAGTCAATACAATCCGTATAATTTTCACAATCTTATGCACAGTCTAAAGAACCAACTTGTGTTGTGTTCCGGTGTTCTCAGTTGTTAGGGTTATTACTAAAATCATACCCACTTCCTCATCAAGTTTTTGCAATCTTGTATACAAAACCTAACGAATTATATCGTGTTTGCGGGCCGTAAAATCCTTATTTAGAGTCTTATGTATTAACAACAACAACAAAATTTATTTTTTGAATATAATATACGATAAACAACAGCGAATCACTTATGTAAAATTATTGTTACTGTTAAAATTTAAATTGCAGTTAGCGATTAATGCACATTTAAAATTTTGATAATACCGATAATTAGACACTTTATGCTGTCAATCAAATCAAGAAATTTAATTATTTATTGAATTTTAAATATAGAAACAGTTGTATGTGTTTATAGAATTAATTAGAAAATTAGATTTGAGAACCAATACTCGATTCCCACAGCTGACAAATTAGTTTGCACCACATTAAAATTATATCTATAGCTTATTCTGCATTAACTTCTTAGGGAGCGCTTAAATATACCTATCTTTTACCGAAACTTCTACGACAGAATGTTGTACCATTAAAGGATAAAAGGCGTGATGCTATATTAATTAATTAATTTTATTTTAGAAGTCAAACTAAGAAGTTGACTATTTTCAACATTTCAGTTTAATTTGTTAATTGTATACAAATGTTAAATTTTTGTGCATGATGGGTGTATAAATAAAAACCTAATATTTTTATATTTTCGACTTCTTTTTTATATTTTAATATAAATAGTGTAGAATTGAACTTTATTATTGTGAGTTATGCATTACCGGTAGGTACCTAGTTGCTGCATAAATCCAGTATTAGACTCATATGACGCTACGGTCAGAAATGTGGAAAATAGCGTAATAATATATTTTATTTTATATATCTATTTTCATTCCATGCGATTAGCAGTGTCTATATTCAAATTTAAATCGAATAAATTGACAAAATTAAAAAACAATTTGTGTTTTTTATTGCGTAGACGCGTAGGCAGAAAATTCTAACCAGCGACAAATGTTTGAAAACTAATTTATGGTATTAAGTCGCTCTGCCCACTTATTAAATGTTTGTCACGTGTTTGAATCTATAACATAATCTAAATACAATTTATTATCCTGATAATAGTTTTTTTCTTACTTTTTACAGAAAGTGACTCGATATTATATTGACCATATTTTTTACTTAAGCATTTTAGATCGTCCCGAAAAATCCATTAGACTAAAATATAAATTTGGAATGTGATACATTGTTTAAGGTTACTTTATATTAACTAGGCATTGCACAACTTGATATAATTTATCTTTGGTTGAATTAGTACATAAGAAAATGGAATTCATTCATATCTCTTATTATATTTATTATAGGAGGGGCATAGAAGTTGAGGTTCTATTTCATCTAGTTCTGCATCTTTCCTTTTGACAACTCTGGTTCGAAATAAATATAGAATAACATCCGATATAAGCTATGCACCTTGTACTGTACTTTTGAATTAATTTTCTATTGTGCATTAATAACAATAGCATTTAAGTAGTTTAAATTAAATAAAGATATCATCTCGCCTTTTACCCATTACTGGGTGTGGCACTCTATCGAAACAGATTTCAGTAAGTGATATAATAATGCGCGTGAAGTGCGTTTACCAGCCGTTAAATTATTGCGAACAAAGATATTAGTGGAGGAGGGCCACAGGAGTAATTTTAATGTGGTGAAAATTGTTTGTCGGCTGTGGGAATCGAACTCGGGTTCTCAAATTCACAGTCTGAATCGATACCACTGAATCACCTATCCCATAGTTTATTTATGTATGTGGTACTAGAGCTGGGCAGTAGTTAACTACAAAGTAGTTTAACTACTAATTAAATTACTTTTTATGTAGTTAGTAGTTGTAATTAACTATTTTTAAAACAAAGTAGTTTCATTTGTAATTGACGCGATTTTTTAAAAGTAATTGGTAGTTTCACCTAAACTACTGCTTACAACTACTTTGAAGTAGTTAACTACTTTTTAGTAATTCAACTACTCCGAAGTAATTAATTACTACAGTAAGCCCGGAAATATATAATGATATATATATCTTTTATTTTGGGCATAGTGGTAATGGTAATTTAGTAGAAAATAATCTATGTGGAACTGGATCTATCGCAGGCTTGAAAATATCTTTTAAAAATAAAATAGAACTTGAACTGCAGAAATATTTTGACGACAAGAGGAAAACGCTGGAAGTTTTTGAAGATTACAAACTTTTAAAAGAATTATTTCGTTATTATAATATTTGTATTACGTCCTCCGCACCAGTAGAGAGGTTATTTTCATTTACTTCATGTGTTAATAAACCTCGCCGACAAGCATTATCGGACGACACATTTCAAAAATTAATTATGTTGAAAGCAAATCATAATTTTGGAAAGTGTGACAAAACATCGTAAAAATTTATGGTTAAAATAAAAAAAAAATTCTTATATACGAGTACATATACATTTTACTATGAATACATGTAATACATATTTAGTTTTGCTTATAACCTAATTATATATTTATAATTATTTAAGGTAATATTCAATATATTTTTATGAGTATTTTAAATAACTAGTTAAAACAAAGTAGTTTAACTATAAGTAGTTAATAATTGAATTACTTTTAAAAATATGTAGTTACTAAATAAATAGTTCAACTACTTTTTTAAAAAGTAATTGGTAGTTGTAGTTCACTACTTTTTGAGAGTAGTTGGTCCAGCTCTGGTTGTTACTCTGCACAACAGGAATTTGATGTAAGTTACAGTACAGCTTATAATGGAATCTGATCCACTGAGATACAACAGTATTTTTTTGATATAAGATGAAGTCTGTAAGATTTAAACGTACGACCTTTTGCTTATTAATTAATAAACACCAGCCAGATTCTCAAAAAAGCTAATCCTATATTTTGGATTAGTTAAACTTATGCTAGTCCGACTTAAAAAAGTTAATTCAATTCACTTTTCAAAAATTAAATGGTAAGAAGATTGTATTAAAGTTTATTTAAACTTTTTTGAGAATATGGTTTAGCTTAATTTAATGCATCGACAATTTAGGATTAGGTAGATTCTAGCTAAAACTCTTTTGAGAATTAGGCTGTAAAAGTTTTAGCTTGGCTTTATGCATTGGGATACGATTGCTCGCATTCCGCAGTAAACTATAAAGTCTATCATATATCATATTTACTGTAATATACTTTTTCTGAAACCGGCAAGAAAGTACCTATTTTCTAGACCAATTTTAGTAAGGAAAGTAGATTATTATAAAAACAGTCAAGTAAAGTACGTATCCAAGTCTACAACAAAAATAACAGTCTGGTAAAGATTTTACCGGAGTGTTCGTAATTTTACCTGACTATTTTTTGTTGTTGTAACCTTAGATACGTAGTCTGCTGATATTACAATTCATATAAACAAATTTAAACATTTTGAATTATTTATGATTAATTATTGATTAAATTAAATGGTTTCAGAAGAAATAGTATACATAATACGTCAGAAAAGTGTTTTTACTTGACGAAGCGGTTGTTTGAAATAAGAGGCCGCAGGCCGAGTATTTTAATCCGCTGAATTTTATGTAATATACTATTGATTTCCGTTTGTGTAAGATTAACAATAAATAATATCTCTAACGTTGAATTTCCCATAATCATCCCATTGTCTGAAATCTCCAAAAAATCAAACAACATCTCAACCTATCAAAATACCAAGCAATTCCCTCAATATCTCCGTGCATCAGATGATTATCAGCCGCCATTTCTATTCCGCCAACTATTAATATAATAGCGCACTTGGATCATCGTTCGTCGCTGCACATACCAAGATGCGCTGAGAGATAAGACTCACCACACTGGCACTATTTGCATTGCCGCAGACAAGATGCAGACTTGGTTGAATCATTCGGTGCGGAGGCTATGACATGGAGAAGATGCAGTGACATTCGAGCGGGGATTGATAGTTTTCTAGTTTCCGGGTTTGATGAAAGTTGTTGTGAAATTTCGTCAAAGGACAATAGAGATGGGAGATCTTTTGTTACATTTTTTGGGATTTCTAAGATTGTGGTTGAGGAAGATTTACATGGAATACGATCAGTTATATCTCATTTCTAGTTTACTACTTTTACTGATTCGATAGAATGGATCTTATATATCTGGTTCCAATTCAGAACGTTATTACGTCCTGTATTTCCGTAGAGTAAAAGAAATAAATTAAATAAATAAATATATCATCACGCCTTTTACTCATTATTCTGCCTAGCAGATCTCGGTAAGTGATATATATTTATGCGCGATTACCAGCTGTTAAATCACGGCCCCCAAAGATGTTAGTGGTGGAGAAACCACAGAGGTAAATTTAATGTGGTAAATGTTTGTGGGTTGTGGGAATCGAACCAGGGTTCTCAGGAACCACAGGCCGACTCGAACTGAAAGAGTTACTTATTTATTTGCTATTCTGCAAAACATGAACTACTATTCGTTCAGGGGAGCCGTGGCTTAGTGGTTAAAGCCTCAGCCCGGCAAGCTGAAGGTCCTCGGTTCGAGTCCGGGCGTCTCCCGAATTTTTCTGTCATAAACTTTAAATTTATGAACTACCTATTACAGTACAGAAGGCCTAGCTTGTATTAAAATTTGAACTACTCAGACACACTCGATTTTTTTGTATATAAGTTGAAATCAACGAGATTTGAACATGTGAACTTTTATTTAGTAGGCAAGTTGTATCCACTGGAGTACGACTTTTGTTTTTAATATAACAATTATATTTAGAGTTTGAATTGATGGCCTTAGGGATCCTTATACAGGTGGTGAATGAATAAACTTATTTATTTCATATAATCATGTATTCGAACGTTTCGACCTGAAAAACGAGTCATCATCAGCTATGAAAAATTTTACACAACTATTACAAATTCAAATAATGACACAATTGAAAAGGCAAAGTAATTCACCAAACATGAAGTAAAATCATAAGCTCTACGTGCTGTTTTAACGTAATATGAGTAACAACTCATTATAATATCAGCCAAAAAACAAAATTTGTCAAAAACAAAAAAGATGAACATCTCCATCTGGAGATTGGTACAGTTCTGAAGCAGAAAACAGAAGCACTCGTACACAGATCAAAATGGCGATCAATACCAACAAGAAAACTTCAAAAAATCCATGAAAAAGGATCCCTAAGGCCATCAATTCCAACTCTAAGTGATTCTTGGATCCATTTTAACCTCAAATATATCAATTATAGACAATAATAGCCTAATGGATAAAACCGAGGTAAAACTTGCGTTTACTAATTAATAAGCAAGAGGTCATGTGTTTAAATCTCGATTTTTAAATCAAGTAAATACGATTGTGTGTATTTGATTCGGATTCCTTTTTAAATTGTAGGCCCGCTTTACTGTAATTGGGAATAAGTTCCTGTTATGCAGACTAACAAAATAAATAAATATCTCAATATAAGCATAATTTAATTTAATTAGTATAGTTTTAAGTAAAAACTTAACTATTGATGATATTAAATTGAATTATAGAGAGAAAAATTGCGATTTTCACCATGGATCTATGAATGCCGATCGCAGGCTGCTATTGACACATAACAAAATAGAGAGATGAATTGGGAAAACACACCGAAGCTTAGTTGGTTAAGAGCATTTGATCCGAGTTCATATATCCTAGGTTCAAAACCTTATGGTATCTCAATTTTTGTCTATATAATTAAGTTTAATATAATTAATTTCTTTAATTTTTTAAGGAAATAAACAGTATCAAAGACTTTAATACAAACTTTGCTATAACTGGCCTGAGATTCCTGGAAACAACCTGGGATTGTAAAACCTGATTTTAGTACAAGAATTTAGTTTTGAATTTTTACATGAACCCGAATATGATTCCCACGGCCACAATTTTCAACAGATTAAAATTATCCCTGTGGCTCCCCCTACACTAACATCTTTGAAGGACGTGATATGACGGCTGGTAACTGTACTTCACGCGCATAAATATACCACTTACTTAGATTTGTTACCCAATAATAGGTAAAAGGTATAATGCTACATTTATTTATTAGTTTATTAATTTTTATATACATTGGAAAATTACAGTCAAATATTATTTTAATGAAAGTATTACAAAATAAATAAATTACTGGGTGTGGCACTTCTGCCGAAGCAGATCTCTGTAAGTGATATATTTTTGCGCATGAAGTGCGATTACCAGCCGTCAAATCACGGCCTCCATAGATGTTAGAGGTTGGGGAGCCACAGGGGTAGTTTTAAAATGGTGAAAATTATTTGTCGCCTGTGGGAATCGAACCAGGGTTCTCAGGATCCACAGGCCGACTTGATACCACTGAGCTAGCTACCCCATTACAAAATGATATAAACAAAAATCTAAATTAAACAAAATGTTACGGTACTCCTGAATTCTGAAAACATTCCACGGAATCTAGTTAAATATTACTGATCTATATATGTTTCAAAGTTGTCAAAATATGTTTCCGTTTTACATGTAGATATTTGTAAAATGTTAATAACTCTTCTGATGTAAAAGATAAAGTGTAGATGTACTTAACAACATTTTTCGCATGCTCTAGCTACTAAAAACGCTGTATTTCCTTCTACTGGTTCCACTAAAACTGTGAAACAATTAAAATAACTCCATTCTATTTTATTTCCTTCTTATAAACAACAAATTCAAATTAGCCTCTACCTTCCATGTAGCCAAAACATTAGATTTCCTTTTGATAGCAGTTCCTTGTCATTTACTCTAACCTAAAAACATACGAAAAAATCTACTATAGTTAATTGACACTGATGGTGTCAAGCAATGAATTATCGCACGACATGTTTCCGCAACGAAAAAACTGACTGTCGACTATCTCCACATTCACAAACACAACTAATAAGTCCTTTAATCAATAAGACTAGTTGTAGTCGACGTCTACAACTGCAACTAAAGTGACAGACCCTGTTAGTTAATTGCAAAAACTTCCAGAAAAAATCGTGTGAACACTACTGCAACTTGTAGTATTGTTTTCAGAGAAAAAAACAAAAAAAGAATAACGTTGTTTACATAAAACATTAAGTGATCTTACGCCAATCAGAGATGTATCTTTAATTCGTGTTTCTACTTGTAGGTTGTTGAAATCGTGCTGGTATTTTTTGCACAGATTATTGGTTTAAAGAGTTTTATTTATTGTTGAAGATAAATGCCGATTTACCTGCTTCGAACTTGAAGCATTTTTGTTAGCCAAGGTCAGTCTTTGTCTTCAGATTATTGAGATGAAGTAATCTGTAATCTGTGGAGTAGAAAGTATTTCATTTTTTTGTTCAGCAACAACTTTTTGTTGTTCGAATTACTCGTATCAAATTTTTATCAGTAGATAAGTTTATTGAAAATGTATTTTTACCTATATGAGAAATTTTTTAATGTATTCAATTTATTCAATGCAATTCAATTGCGAGAAATTCAAGGCCGTTCAGCCATGTAACACCTTTTTATAGTTTTTGAATTATTGCATTTTTTTGTCTAAAAATCTTATTTATTATTTCAGTAGACAAAAGACAAAATTACTTTTTTATTTTTCTTTACATTATTCTTGTTATCTAAACCAGGTTTAATAGCTCAAATTTGCTAGGTATATTTTTGCTGGCTAATTGCTAAAATGAGTTTTATTGGCCGGTTACACCAATTAAATTTAGGTTTAAAGTTTTGTTTAATAAATAAAAGTAAATTGAAATGCGCATTCATGTCAAACATTTGATTGGTAATTGTTTAAAGCCTACTTAAAAGTTAAGTTTTGATTATGCTACTGATGACCATTAGACTTTTATTTTAGAGTAAGTAAATGCATTTCAAAATTTATTAGTTATTTAAAATTAATTTAATTATACATGGGATGGCTAGCACAGTGGTATGAAGTCGGCCTGTGGATCCTGAGGTCCCTGGTTCGATTCCCACAGGCGACAAATTTTCATAATTTGAAAAAGCTATCCCTGTGGTTCCTCCACCACTAACATGTTTGGGGGCCGTGATTTGACGACTGGTAACCGCACTTCACGCGCAAAATATATCACTTACCGAGATCTGCTTTAGCAGAGTGCCACACCCAGTAATGGGTAGAAGGCGTGATGATATATTTATTTTATTTATTTTATGATTAACTAGACGTTATCTGACTTTGCCACTGTAAATTTTTAGAGAAAAATACATTAAATAAAAGATACACAGAACTAAATATTCTAATATTTTTAGTAGCTGAAAAATTCATTCACCATTAATCAGCGCCTATACTAGCGGTATTTGTCATCTACAGGATGATCAAAAGGAATTGTTATAGTTGGCAATATAATTCCAGAGATATTTTGATTTCACAGTTGGCACAACGTTAGATAAAGGTGGAAATGCTATTTGACATTTCTAATAAATACAAATAGGTTATGCCAGGAGTCTGACAGCTAATAGAATTTTGACTTTTTAAGTAATAGAAATACTTTAGAAATAAATGTAATAATAAATGTATTCAAATTTAAATTTTAAATGTCACTCTCAACAACAGGAAATGAATTTATGTATCAGGCTTACCAATTTCAAGTAGTTTTTTTTTATTGCCAACTGTAACAATTCCTTTTGATCACTCTGTATTTGATCAGGCACTTGTAGTCCAATGTTGCTGAAGATTTGTTGCGTCTTCCAAACAAAAGTTAGCGAATTCAAACCGGGTTTATTTCATCTTATAAAAAAAAATACGACTGAGTGTTAGGAATTCCGATATAAACTGTAGACTTCTTAAATTGTAATTGGGCATAAATTTCTCTTTTGTAGAGAAGGAAATAAAAAAGGATACGATAAACAGACTTAAAGTTGGCAATTAAAAGTTACCTTTAATCGGCATTCGCACTAGTAATCATTGTCATATATTTGTTAATAATATGACAGGCAGTGGTAGTTCAGTGGATATAACTTCCATTTTTCAGACAAAAATTAATGTATTCAAACCAGGTTAATTTCAGCCAGTGAATTAGAATAGGATATGTACTGGAATGGCTATTGGTCATATGTTCCCTAGGAATAAATTATATCCATGAACTATCAAAGTCATAGGCGGACTTTGGCCTAGGCTAAAGAGGCAATAGCCTAGGGCCCAAAAATTTTAGGGCCCGGATTCAAACTTTTAGTTTAAATAATAGAAATATATAATTTTATTCCCTTATAATGTACATATATACAAGGTGGTGACTGCGACTCTCGAACATGGGTATTTAACATGTAAAATCATAATTTTATAATTTCCTGTTTCCCTAATTATTTTAAGCAAGACAGCTTCAAATAAAAGATTTAGGACATAAAATTCTACATCTATTCCAATAAACAAAATTAATTTTGCATGCTTCGTAACGACACAAATTAGATCTGAAAATGATGAAAATAGCCTCAAAACAATCGAATTGAAACAAAATTAAACAAATGTTTGACATTTAATCTGTTGAAATAATTTCTTCATTTATTATGTCATTTATTTTGACAGATAAAACGTCAAACATTTGTTAATTTTGTTTCAATTTCATGGTTATCGATAATTTCGTTATTTTCAGATCTAATTTGTGCCGTTACGAAGCATGTTAAATTAATTTTGTTTATTGAATTAGATGCAGAATTTTATGTCTTAAAATTTATATTTGAAGCTTTCTTGCTTAAAATAATTAGAGAAGCACGAAATTACAAAATTATGTTTGTACATGTTAAATTCCTATGTTCGAGACTCGCGGTCATATTTTTAAAGGGCCCAAAATAAATATTTTGCCAAGGGCCCGAAATAATTTAAATCCGCTTCTGATCAAAGTCATTTTTTACGGGATTAGTATCTCACTCTAATTAAGGCATCTTTCCTTTTATTAAAAAATGTAGGAAATACATTAAGCAGAGAAATTGATACAGTAAACTTGAGGATTGCATAATTTTTGAAGACTTCATTTAAAAGTGATATCAGTCTATGCAGTTATATCTTATTATTTAACTCAGTGGTTTTCAAACTTTTGGAGCCATGGTCTTCCTTACTTTTTATGTGATCAGAATTGCAGTTCGTAAAAGGCTGTTTTAATAATGTGAATCACAAACACAGAGTAACGATTTCAAAAATTGATAAAGAAAAAAAAATCTCGTTAAGAACTTTGGTATAGTTTCCTAGGAATTTTGATATGTTGGTATGATTGAATTTTACTATCCATTTTGTAATAAATTCTTTTATGGCTAGTTGCATAGCCGTTACTTACATTTTTATAATAAGTTTTTCTTAAATTAACATGACGTATTTAATATTGCTGTCAAACATTCGATTTGATATTTTTCATTTAAGTAATACTTAAAATTTAAATAAAAACGTGCACACTTGATTAGATCTTTGGAAACATGTATTTTAAAATTTGTAAATAGCAATGTTTTAGCGACCCACCGAGAGGTTGCCATTTAAAACCACTGATCTAACTCATTGATATTATCTTATATACTAAAAAAAATACGATTGTGTGTCAGAGTAGATCTCTTATTCTGTAATTAAGGTTGGGTTCCTGTTATGCATGGTACCAAATAGATAAAGAAAAGTTGCAGATTACTGTTCCATTACTTTTACCAAATAAAGGAAATTTGACAACTGAAATATAAAGTTATTAAACTAGTTGTCAACGTCCATTTGTATTGATTGTTTTATGTATTTGTCATTAGCAGTATTTATTTTGTTTGCAGTGCGCGCACGGGTCAGGCTTCTTCGAGCTGCAAGTCCTAGAAATCCAGAACTACCGCGGAGAACTATCCTCCGGGGAATGTTGTGGCGGGGGTCAAGCTCGGCCGGGATCCAAGTGCGCGTCGCCGTGCAGCACGTTCTTCCGTTTGTGCCTGAAGGAGTATCAGAGCAACGTGACGTCGACTGGCTCATGCTCCTTCGGGAACACCTCGAGTGCGGCTCTCGGAGGATCCAGCTTCACACTAGCGGATCCTGAACGGGGGAAACTTGTCCTGCCCTTCACCTTCAGATGGACGGTAAGTCGATTTTGATATTGGTTTAGTAATTGTGCTTACGATATTATTAATTCGAACACAAACGGTGTTGTTTTGGACAAGTACTAAATTTGAATCACGTCCAAAATATACTTGTTTGTAATATCGTTAGGAAGCGTTCTAATATAAAAAATAACTTGTAAATAATACAATTGTAACTTTTGGAATTTCGCATACCGCCTGGATTTTATACTATGCCCGTAATATACACATTGTCTCGTGCCAACGAAAAGGCCCAATATTGTAACAGTTTAAAGTTTGCCGTAAACTCTACTCTAAAACCGCAATAATTAAGTAACTACGTCAGTCATTTTCAACTAGATTCATAAAACAAGTTACCTATATGCTACTATTATCTCTAACTCCGTTCCTAATTTAAGCAAATGCAGAAACTGTATTAAATTTTCTGCTAACATTCTTTTAATCCAGATTAAAATAAACAATTTAGAACAAGAGTTAAGAATGAAACTAAAAATGTTGTTATTTGTCTAATCTGCTTTATAAATCTGTTAGTTTTAAGCGTAAGATTTAGTTAAATCTTGATTTTAATATTCCTCTAACTAAGCTGTCTATCCGGTCAAGTACTTAAGGACATAAATACAGAAACAGTTCACTTTTTGTAGAATATAGAAAGAAGTACATCGCGTAAAATTTGTTCGGTTTCGTGAACTCCCACATTACATTGGCTTAATCATTAAATGTTCGCTGATTTTTTGACGTCAAAATATTGCACTATTGTTTTTAAATAAAAATAACAACTACCTTATTGTTCTATAAAGTCAAAACAATTATTTCGTTATATATTTTACGGTGCACAATAAAAGATATTGCCGTAAAATTGTATTACTTTCATATTACGATTGTGTTAAGTACCTAAATAATAAAATCATTTTGCTATATTTCATTTTGTATTTTGCTCCTTTGCAGGTCTTTTTTAACTTACCTACATTATTAATAAAATTATTAATTTTCTTGTTAATTAATGAGAATAATTTAAATATTTATAAGACATATGAATTTACGCAAAACGGAAACATGCATTAAGTAGTTATTCTAATTTAGAATTATTTTTAATTATAAATACCTGCGTGTACATATTTCTATCATAAATTAGTAGTTGTATGTGGAATTTTTCCCTTCTTTCTCCGCGAAAGACCTTGGAACTGACAACTAAAGTATTCCAACAGCAAACACACAAGTACTACACCACACACTGACCAGTATGTTTTCTCTTCCTTGTATAGAACAAATATCAAATATTACATGTTAGGAGAGAATTAAAACTTTTAATTTTTATGAGAGCAGGTTAAACAGTTGCAGAAAGAATTAGACAGTTTACACACATTTACGCTCTGTTAATTCTGAATTCATATCTGTAATTATTTTGTAGAGATAGGGAAATTAATTACATTGTTGTTTTACAACAATTTTTTTCATTAAATTATTTCTAAATATATTTTATCATGTAAATTCTGTCAAATCAAACATTCTAAAATTACAAATATTTAATGGATATACAACAGACAACAGGATCAAATCTTGAGTTCAGGTTAGCTTTTTTTGACGTAACGTCTAACTGAATGAGAATCTAAAACTTTCAAAGCAAGGAGGTGTAAGTGTTGAGGATGTCAAAACTAAAAAATAAAAATTCAAATTTTCATGCTTTAGTTAAAAAAATATCGACAGTAAATTCACAAGAAGTTTTTGTTTTATTTTAACTGACGAGACCAATTAATATAAAATAATTGCGATATCGAGGGCGGATAGATTTTGTCTATTGTTAAATTTCTTAAATCTTTTTATTATTAATGGCTATTACACGTTCGAATAAATCCCGACACTCGCCTACAGCCTGTTGCAAACTTCATTCTCATGAGTAATAGCTCTTATTGCACGCTTATTAAATAATATATCATATTCTATTTTTACTCGTATTCCCATTTATAAAAAAGTTTAGTTTCAACAATACTATCATTACATAATATTAAAATTATCTAACTAGTTTGAGTGTCGTAATAACACATTTTGCCGCTCGAGTGTAGTAAAGTGTATATACAAAACGAACATAAGAAATCAGAATTCATAGCAACTGCATTTTTGTGTGATTTCGTTAATGTTTTTATGAAATGTTAAGGTAGTACTAGTGTGACGGTGGCGCCATCGATTGTCGTGTGGCGAAACTAACGCCCAAAAAAATATAAAAATTGAATTAAATAAGTGTTTTATACCTGTTATGATTTGAATATCATGAATTGTTAACAGGTTGTTGGTCTAGTGAATTTTCAAATACCATACCACCGTGTGTTGTTGCCATTATAAATTGGGATTCTTAATTTTTCGTTAAAAACAAGGCTTTGCATGGCTATATATCCATTACTAAACGATAAAAAACTTTCTCCTTCTGATACAATATACATGGATAATTCTAGAACATCATACTAGTTTTTCAAATGAAACTGCAAAATTTTAGAGGTACACAAACCAAATATGTGCGATTCTGAGTGATGATCGCCATAAGCCCCGTGTATAAGAACTCAACTTTACAAGCGAATATATTTGTTCACAGACGATGAATGTGTTTCATATTTTAACAGGATGCGTATGACTATCCAATGTTTACGTGTGCCAAATTTCATTCAGATCTGCAAAAAAAAATCACGCTAGTACTACCTTAAGTAAAGAAGGCAACCTATTTTATACTAGAATTACCTTCTCTAACGAGTGTCTTGCAATATTTTCTCTGTTTTGGCTTTCCTTTACATAATTTCTTTATAGAAATAGTTGACTTTTTCGTTAAGGGAAATTTTCAACAGAATATTTAAGTTGGTGACAGTGATTTGCCCGTGTATAAGAACTCAATTTTACAAGCGAATATATTTGTTCACAGACGATGAATCTGCAAATTTTTTTTTCACGCTAGTACTACCTTAAAGTACAAATTTAATTTTATTACATTTTTGAATAAAACCCTTGATAGTGGATAAACTTTGTACGATATTCATATTGTAAATAACTATTACGAAAGCACGAATGCTTGGTAACAACTGACAAGAGCATTTAGTATCATTCACGACACCGAGGATGGAGAGATTTTATCTATTGTCAAATGTGTGTGTATGTAACTGCCTGTATAATCTAATATAAGGTTCTGGATTACAGTATTGAAAAAAATAAATAAATAAAATTGCTTAAATCGTTATATTTGAAAGCAACCAACCATTATTGTTTGAGTAAAGGCAATCCAAATTTGGTATATGAGAAAAACTAAACCTGGTATTTATTGAGATAGTTTAACAAAAGGAGTATCTAATTTATTCAAATTATATCATTTATTTTCTCCATTTAGAAGTTAATGAAGATAAATAAAAATATATCTACGTGGAAACAATAGTTCTGTTTCCCGTTTATCTAATGACAATCTGAGAAAAATGATGTTCCCATATAAAGTTTTAATACTTGAGTTGAATTGAGTAGAAAAATGTCAAGTTTCGGGCACAGGAAATCCTAATTAGAAGTCCGGCGCCAAGTACCTTAGATACGCAATTGCATAGCCACAAGTAATTATAGCCTGATTGTGTTGTTCTAATCTTTGCTGAGGTCGTAAAATAAAATAATAGTTTGTTCTTCATTGTGTAAACTGTAAAGTAGCTATTAGAATGAGGAGAAAAATTCTATTTCCTTTTTCAATTACGCACAGTAATCTTAATATTCCCATAAACATAATTTGGTTATGTTGGCAATAATTTCTCATATGCCTACTCACAAATAAGGCTACTTTATTTTTATTCCTCGTTCAGCTAATTAAGCTTTCCGTTTCTGATACGACGGTAATTAAATCTGGAATATATTCAGATACCATTTTATGATACCTAAAGAACGTTTTAGTGCTTATAAGCTTGTGATGGACTATTCAAACACATAAACTATATAATAATAATTGATGTCAGCTTATTATTATTTTATTACTCTCTTTAGAACATCAAAATAAATATAGTTTGAGGTAGCTTTACTCGTTATAGGTATAGATGCCTCTTTGATACACTTACAACATATAAGAATATTAATTACCTATTTAAATTCAAGATTAATGAAGCTATTACAAATACCGTCATCGACAATGATTGTTCATAAAAACCTGCTGAACTACAGGACTAGAGAATATTACGCATGAATCATTCTCTGAAATATTTTACTTCGTAATTTATCAGCCTTTTTCAAAAGCCACAAGAATTTTGATTTCTTGTTGGTGTTTATAAGAAAATTAATTAAAAGATATTTATGAGTACCTGTACAAGAAATTTGTAATTTTGTTCAAAGATTAATCACAGAAAACTGTCAAAAAAGTTTTGGCTAATCCTGAATTTTGGTTTAGTCCTAGGATTTGACAAATTAACCTAAACCATTATCTTAAAAAAAAGTTTAAATAAACTTTTATATAAATTATACTCTTACTATTAATTTTCAACAAATGATTTGGGGTAATGGCACAGTGGTATTGTGTCGGTCTGTGGATCCTAAGAACTCTGGTTCAATCCCACAGCCGACAAACATTTTCACCAACTTAAAATATTACCCCTGTGGCTCCCCCACCACTAACATCTTTGGGGGCCGTGATTCGATGACTGGTAACCGCACTTCACGCGCATAAATATATCACTTACCGAGATCTGCTTCGGCAGAGTGCTACACCCAGTAATGGGTGAAAGGCGTGATGATATATTTATTTATTTTTATTTAAATGATTTGGATTAAATTTTTAATATCGGGTTCAAATAAGCTAAGCTAAATTGTTTTAGGATCGAGTTGGCAAAATTTATATAACCTCTACGCATCTATGCCTTCTTAAGTAGGACAATACTTTAATTATTTTTTAATGTTTAATAATATATTTTTCACGCCTCGGTCCGATATTAACAGAATAACATATTTCAAAATCGTTCGGAAACTATGGACTGATCAGAAGTAAGCGTTTCAGTTGCCAATAAAAATCACTTGAAATTGGGAAGACTGATACATAAATTTGTTTCGTGTTGTTGACAGTGAAATTTGAATATTAAAAGTAATAAAAATCGTTATTTCCCTTACCCCAGATCCTTTTATTTCATAACATTACTCACAGAGCAATAAGCTATTAGTATTTTTATCACTCAACCTATTTGTGTCTATTATAAAAATGATATGTCAAATAGTATTTCCGCCTTTACCTGGCGTTGTACCAACTGTGGATTAAAAAGATTCCCAGAATTGTATTGCTAACTGAAACACTTGCTTCTGATCACTCTGTATGTGTTTACCGAAAGCAGTTTGGTAAAAACTAGGGACTTTTGTAATGTTAGCATTGGCATCACTGGCTGTCAGTGTCAGTGAGAGCTTGGAGGTTAGAAATTTTTACCAATTTTATAACCAATTTGTGCATTGTAAACTCAAATGTAAATAATTATAATTCAATAACTAATAAAAAATACGTATACAGATAATTGAACTGTCTTTAATAAATCATATTTACAATGCAATACGTCGTACAGTCAGCTGGGCGAATCCAATTTGTGAAAGTAGGGATGTTACGAAGTTATGATACTGACTGTCAATTTCATGCGTTGAGTGTTTGGAAGATTTTTAGCAATTTTAAATCAATAATTTCATTTAAGGTAGTACTAGTGTAACGGTGGCGCCATCGGTTATCGAGTGACGCTCAAAAAATATAAAAATTTAATAAAATAAGTGTTTTATACCTATTATGATTTGAATATCATGAATTGTTAACAGGTTGTTGGTCTAGTGAATTTTCAAATACCATACCACCGTGTGGTGTTGCCATTATAAATTGGGATTCTTAATTTTTCGTTAAAAACAAGGCTTTGCATGGCTATATATCCATTACTAAACGAAAAAATACTTTCTCCTGATACAATATACATGGATAGTTCTAGAACACCATACTAGTTTTTCAAATGAAACTGCAAAGTTTTAGAGGTATACAAACCAAATATGTGCGATTCTGAGGAATGATCGCCATAAGCTCCGTGTATAAGAACTCAACTTTACAAGCGAATATATTTGTTCACAGACGATGAATGTGTTTTATATCTTAACAGGATGCGTATGACTATCCAATGTTTACGTGCGCCAAATTTCATTCGGATCTGTAAAATCGTGTGTATCACATATTCATAAACTGTTTTACAAGAACTCGCAAAAGTACAATTTCTGGCCTAGTAATACAAATAGTTAATAGAACGTAGGAAGAATGCTCGAAACATCGCCAGTTTCGGAATTTCTTGTTGGAAGTCCAAACGGCATTACAGATTCAAATATTTCTCCGCAATGTTGCCTTTTCTGTTTAACACCCAAGTGTGATATTCTTAGTTTGGTGCCGGATTTGAACAAGTTTTTAGTTGGTAGTCTCAAAAATCATTAATGCTCCAGTTATAAAACTTCCACAGCAGAACTATTTAAATATTCCTTCCTCAAGATTTATTGTTCAATTAAAAGAATCACATATAAAGCTTCATGTACTTTTTATACGCATTCCAATGACAGATTAGAATTTTTGGATGTATTTATTTAGAGGGAATAATAAACTCGGGAAGGTAAAGTCATTGGCTCGCCAGGAATTCGAGAGATACGAGAACATTTTCGGCGAGATTTGTAACCCAATGAATTTATGGTGTTGGATTTATTCGTCCCGGATTGTTTCGTCCGTGATTCTTTATACTATTTGTTAGTATCATACTCAGACGACGTGAATGATTCGTTCGATAATATTACAATTATGATGGTTTGTTTTCTATATTTGTCCTGTTCGTTTTCAGCCTAAATTAGAAACCATGCGTTTACAGACCTTAAGTAAATTCAGTTATTTGTTGCTTAACGTTTATATTCCCTAATGCTCAGTTTAACAGTTTCAACTTAAATATAGGCTTAAATTCTAAAATAACAATCATTATCGCTCGATTTTCAAAAGAGTTTTTACTAGAATCTGGCTAATTCTGAATTTTGGATTTGTCAAATTAAGTTGAAGCATATTCCCAAAAAAGTTTAAATAAACTTTAATATAGTCTTCTAGTTTTCGGAAAGCGAATTGAATAAACTATTTTATGTCGGCCTAGCATAAGATTAGGTAATCCAAAATTCAGGATTTGCTAAACAAATTTTGGGAATCTGGCTGTATGAGTAATATTTCCACAGCAACTACTAGTTTATGCGTAAGATTGAGTTTAAGCCGTCACTGTAATTTTCGTCTTGAGACGCTGATCAAAATATTTAATAAAACTAATTTAAGCAACGATGAATATAAATTTACAAGTTATTCTCGAGCACTACGCCTTTATTTTTCGCTATATAGATATAATTTCGTAGGTTTTATTTCATCGTATAAAATTACGCGAATATTTACACGATAATTAATTTGACATTACTTTATTCTGAACTTAGATAATGAAAAAAAGATGAAGGAAAAAATTTATAGTATTCTAAAATTTGGCATCGTATATTTTCTGCTTTCAAACGTTTTTAAATTATTTTAGACAAATAGTATATTATTTAACAAGCTTGTAATGATAGCTATTATTTGTGAGCATGCTCGATTTGTGTTACAATTTATTCGAATGAGTAATAGCCATTACACGTGAGTTTAACTAAACTTTTTCTACGACTTTTCAACTGAAAATTACACTTTTAGGTTTAGATAAATTTAACGAAATTAATCATTATTAGAGGTTATGTGACGTGAATGTTAAATTTTATTTACATTGTTTTTACAAGCTGAATGATACATTATTACTCACAGCCGCTGCTGAATTGTCATAGCAACCTCGATGTGATTGGCCACAACCTGTGAATAATGATATTATTATTTTTTTTGTGGCTTTGGCGGACCAACTATTTAGGTCATATGCCGCCATTACGCCCTGATCTGCGTTTTAGGTATTATGGTCAACAGCAACGCGGGTTTTCTCTGGACGGTCACCCATCCAAGTACTACCCGCGCGCAACGTTACTTAACTCGCGTTATCGCTTAGATCAGTTCCAACGAGTGCAGCCATGGCCGTTGACAATTATTATTACTCATGACTTTGTGACTATCAAAATATACACATATGTAGATATTATTTAATGGTCGTAAAAATGCTTGAAATGAAAGTTACGATCAGCTAAATTTAATATCACTTTTATTTAAATCATTTAGATTTGTGGAAAATGCACAATGCTAAATATTTAAGATAATTCGAAAACAATCGGCTAATAATTGTGAAAAAATCATCTTCCCACCGCCGGGATTTAAACTTAGGCCGCGAATATTTTATCAATTGAACCACGAAGGCTTGTGGATACAACGGCCGGCGTTGACAAGTGATTTATTTGTTCGTGTGTCAAAGTCATCAGTAATTATTAATACAAGAAATATTTATTTCGTCAATTTCAATTAATTCTTTCAGACAGGTAGACACGAGGAGACAAACTCCAAGTAATTGAATTAATAATTGATAGGTTAAACGCACGCGTTGCGATTTGAGATCAAAGTTGCTAAGATGTTGCGTTATTGACATACGAACTTATAGTATTACATTATCGGACGAATCAGTACGAGTCGAATAAATACGTCCCCGAATTTATATGGTCTTCCAACAAGCACTCAATAAAAATAAATCAATTCTCCAGTAAGAATTCTCTGTACGCCATAAATAACCCTGTTACGGCTCTGTACTCAACACACTTGGATGAAGAATGTCACCAGCAATTAATACTATAATTAATTTACATTTAAATCTAAGTTATCCACGAAGCATTTCATTTATTGGATCTGGCATCCACGAAAAAATGATCGAGAGTAGCAATTACTAATCGGAGAACTATTTATTGACTATCGGAATTATTATTGCTTTTTGTCCGCAGGATAATTATATGTTTAATTATTATGTTTTGCCGGTAAACAGTAAATTTTAATTGCATTGGGAGTATTTGTTCTCAGAACAATCGTGGTTCGATTTGTATTAATAACGCTAAGGCAACTCGATGCAGTGGAGGCACTGGTTGTTGAGCAGGTCGCATTCTTGTTTCTTTATTGAGTTCGCGAGACACTCTATCACGTTTATCACTTCTGTCCTGCAGACTATGATATGTCAGGCCAATAATAATTACTTGGGTACCTGCCTACCTGTTATGATTGAATGCAGGACACTGCGATTCATTTTATTCGATCATGATTTGTGCTACACTTGTTACACATATTTTACCTTTTATAAAAATTCACATTACTGTGCGAGTTTTATAAAGATATAAATTTATGGAATGCAATCACGGGATAAATATACGAATTATCAGCAGAAATTTGCTACAATTAGCACAAAAAGTTATTTCAGATTACGGTTACAGTTACATGGAAAAATACGTAAGACACGTTTTTATTTCTAAAAGAAGTACTTATGTTGCCGAATTCAGCACCCTTCTCTAATCAAATAAGCGTCTTGAAAAATAACAATATAAAAGAAATTATATGCAACGATAAATTAATAAGAAAAAGATGCAAGATGTTTCCATGGTTATTAGAGACGATGTCTAAGCTAAAGACCAGTGATAGAAGCATGTCCTGTAGAATTATGTTGAATGTTTCCGCTTTAAAGCGTAAATTTGGTAGCACGCCGTAAAAATATTCGCTTCGTAGCATGCGACTTGAAGCGAAGCCATCAAGTAAACGTTTCATTGCGTTTGATTGTTCTTTTCTCACTTTAACCATCTGTTTGGTTAGCATTCTTACACTACCTGTCAATTTTACCGAAGTTTTGTTTGTGTTCCTAATTACAATATAGTAATTATAATTTGAAACATTAAAAACTACATATGGGGTAGTGGCTCAGTGGTATCGTGTCGGCCTGTGGATCCTGAGAACCCTGGTTCGATCCCCACAGTCGACAAACGTTTTCATCACATTAAAATTACACCTGTGGCTCCCCCATCACTAACATCTTTGAGGGCCATGATTTGACGACTGGTAACCGCACTTCACGCGCCTAAATATATCACTTACCGAGATCTGCTTCGGCAGAGTGCCACACCCAGTAATGGGTAAAAGGCGTGATGATATATTTATTTTTTAAAAACTACATATTGACCTTTTAGTATTTTTTTAATAAATATATCATCACGCCTTCTATCCATTACTGGGTGTGGCACTCTGCCGAAGCAGATCTCGGTAAGTGATATATTTTGCGCGTGAAGTGCGGTTACCAGCCGTCAAATCACGGCCTCCAAAGATGTTAGTGGTGGAAGAGCCACAGGGGTAGTTTTTGAAATTATGAAAATTGTTTGTCGCCTGTGAGAATCAAACCAGGGTTCTCAGGATTCACAGGCCGACTTCATACCACTGAGCTAGTATATATTAATGACATGAAATATATTTAAATTCATTCTGCCCCTTGTTAGAGAAAATGTATGTCTTAAATTGTCAAATCACAATATTTGAAGTTATCTTATAAAATTTTGTACATTTAAATTTTAGTACTTACATAATAATTAATATATTATTAAATTTGAGGTAACAAGTACAATATAGATACAAAAAAATTTTACTTTTGGTATTTCAAATAGCCATCATTACTATTCGTGTTTGTTATGTTTTGTATGCTTTCGGTATGGTAAAAAATGTTACCCTGTCGAGATTTACAAGCACAGTTGTCTGAAATGTTTATTTCAACTATGAAAATTGTTTAAAAAAAATTATCTTCTGATTTTTCCACCAATAACATTTTTGCGGGCTGTGATTTGATGTCTAGTAATCGTACTGTATACGCAAACATATCAGCATCAATAACTTGATGCATATCCTATACATATATAACACGAGCGATTCTTATTTTACAATCTGTTTTTGTCAACGATCTTGAATTTGGTTCTAACGATTTTAATTTTAATATTTTTTGGACTCTAGGACGATCTAGGTAGGTCTCATCCTCCCAAAAATTCATTTAGTACGTCATTTTGAAAGAGAATTGGGAAGAAAATTCATGAAAATTTATTTATTAAAAATATGAGCTTGTGAGTAGTTTAGAGAAATTTAATTTGAGCTAAAAAATCGATTGAGACCAAAAGCAACCTGATATCAGCAATTGTTATTTCTTTTATCTATTTCTTGGTTTCTTATTTTTCATTAAAAACTTCTTATTTTTCGTTATTTTCAGAGCGAAGATTTATTTTAAATTGCCTTCTGTCATTCATTTATGTTTCACTACTATACGTGGTTATGTTTTGAAATGCTTTCTAAAATAAAATAACTAAATATATAATCATTCCTTTTACCCATTACTGGGTGTGGCACTCTGCCGAAGCAGATCTCGGTAAGTGATACATTTATGCGCGTGAAGTGCGATTATCAACCGTCAAATCACCGCCTCCAAAGATGTTAGAGGGAGAGCCACAGGGGGTAGTTTAAATGTGGTAAATATAGTTAGTCGGCTGTGGGAATCGAACCCAGGTTCCCAAATCCACAGGCCAACCCGATACCACCGAGCCACCTACTCCACAATAAATGCTTTTTTTACTGTAAAATATGTTTTCTACCGGCAATACAGTGGGGTGGTTAGTGTTACGGAATTCGAAGCCGGAAATCCCGAGTTCGAATCCCACTTAAGCTAGAAATTATAAGAACAACCACTTTTCGGCTCGGTGAGTTCGGACCCTGTACTGTAATTGTGACTCAATTCCTATTGTACAGAGTAACATAAATCTACTGTTAACTCACAATCAGAATTGAGTAAAAGCGTCTTTATTTAATATTCAAACCATATAACGAATTTTTTTTAGAAATCTTGTCTTTTAAATTGTATAATAAGAAAAATCCTGCTTTTAGACAAAATAAAATTGGAACACGCAATATGTCAGACCTGTCACTCTATCATTAATTCTGAAACAGTCAAAAATAACAGTAGAAATAAAGAACCAATTCCCAAAATCAAAACTAAGTATCCAGTGGTCAGTCACACACACATCCATACAGTCATATCTCAATGCAAGGCAAGCAGTATGTGTGCGGTGCAGCATACCCGATGATGCCCCCCTGACGTCTGCCCCGCACTAGCAATCCACTCGAGTCAGCGCGGCGGTTCCCACGGTGCTGGCTTCGCTCTCCCCACCCCCCACCGTTACCCGTCGAGAGCCAGAGAGAGATGGAACGCATGCGCGCACGCTACTTGCATGTCCATTCAAAAACTAGGGTTTTTGTGTTTGATAGGTTATTTTAATTGGTGAATAATGATTGGGTACAGGAGGCTGATGGGTGATAATATTTTTGTGGTTGGTCCCATTTTAGGATGACGGGTGATCAAGGATAAGGAAGATTCATTTGTCAAAATTAACTACCCGTTTTATTGAAATTTGTTTTGTTTTGAAATCAATAATATTATTCCTTTAATTGAGAACTGTGCATTTGCATCCTAAAATATTTAAATATATGATCATGTCATCCATATTTAAATAATTGAAAGTTATGTTATTCATATTTATAATAATTATAATTTCAAATTTTCAAACATTAATTTTATGGTTTCCTCTCTGTCAGTCTTTCGTCATGTCAACCCACTATTTTGTTTATTTAAAACAATTCTGTCAACAAAAGGAACAAAAAACTCCTAGAGAAATCTTGCAAGGAAAATTGTTGCAATCCTGTCGTTTATTTGACTCATTAGTGACATAATTTTCGCGAGTTCACAATATTTTGTAATTACGTATTTTAATTGTCACTTCTCGTTTCATAATTCCTGCTCCACATTTGTACAAAACATACGACTACGAAAACATTTCTAAACAAAACAATAATTATCTCATGCGCTTGCTCCTAAGGCTACATTGCCAAAATAAAAAGTTTCAGTACCATTTTGCAAAACTTTTCTTTTCATTACATTCTACCCTGAAGACATCAAATACGTTTTTTAAATCTTATAAATTTGAATAAACCAATTTTGGATTTAAAAAAATGCATATCATCTCGCTTTGTTCTAGTAAATTGTGTAGCATCCTTGAAATACTAAAAACATGACACACCACTTTCGCATTACCCACATTCCCAATTCATTTTATATAAATTCATTTACTTCTCTCATTTAGAATGTTTATTTATAGTAGGTATACTATATAATAATATGGAGTGGCTAGCTCAGTGGTATGAAGTCGGCCTGTGGATCCTGAGAACCCAGATTCGATTCCCACAGGCGACAAACAGTTTTCATAAGTTCAAAAAAAAACTACCCCTGTGGCTCCTCCACAACTAACAGCTTAGGGGGGCGTGATTTGACGACTGGTAACCGCACTTCACGCGCAAAATATATCACTTACTGAGATCTGCTTCGGCAGAGTGCCACAGCCAGTAATGGGTAGATGACGTGATGATATATTATTATTATTATTATATAACAAGCATCGAAAGTGTCAGATAACGTGCGAGTGTACAAATTGCAAAAGGAGGCGCGCAGCGCCGAGTGATTTAAGTACACGAGCACAGTTATCATACTTTCGAGCGAGTTATATACAATATTTTTCAGACGACCACAAAATATTTCTAAAAAAAGGGTACAAGAGCAATGTTGTTACACTTTGACAGCTGATGCGTTTTTGTAGATAAGCGTTGACGTTTGCCATTTGAGGTTAGGTACCAACAGTACTAACCGTAATGTCAAAATATTAAATAAAGCTAAAATGTAAGTAAATAAGTAATTCTTAATTTAAAAAAATAAGATTTGTCTGTGCAAATGTGTTGAAAAATCCGCCAAAACTTCGATTGAAATAATAATACAAATTCTTTTCATTTATTTTATTATTTTCTTTCATCATAACGCCATCTGTTGTTAATCAGTGGAACTTCGTCTGATATGTTAGAACTGTGCGTTATACTAACATATCAGTGTATGTTATTTTCAAATTTCCGTAGTAGTTAATGATGATGTTATGGTTACTTTTATAAGTGGTCGTCTGAAAAAATCTTTTTGACAGAATCGAATCTTGGAAGTTATCATTATTCCTGTCATTTTTCCACACTTTTCAGATAAAATTTCTAAGTTGTTTGCATGTAAAATAAGTTAATATTGCCTACTTCTTCACGTCAAAACTTGTTAATATTCTAAGAAAAACTATAACTAAAGACCGTACGAAAATAAAACTAGCTAGAAAGGAAGTGAATCGCGGGAACTGGACACGTACACCTGATTATCACATCACGCGCGTGTTGGTATTTGGTGTCTGCCACGCGTGACATTTATAGGAATACGAACGCCTTACAGTCCTTGCGCAACCGACGCTACTGGAGAAGTTATTAAATGAAGTACTGATTAACACACAGAACATTTACCTGCGAAGATATCTCAGTAGCGAAAAATTTAAATATTTGGAGCTGACTAGAGTTGCCAACTAGGTTTTTTTGAACCGGAGACTTCAGGTTCATGGTCTTTTACCCGGATTTCGAATTAGATACTTATTTTACAAGTTAACAACTTTTTAAAAATTATTAATATTAATTAATAATAAAAAGTTGGCTAGCTCAGTGGTATGAAGTCGGCCTGTGGATCCTGAGGTCCCTGGTTCGATTCCCACAGGCGACAAATTTTCATAATTTGAAAAAAGCTATCCCTGTGGCTCCTCCACCACTAACATGTTTGGGGGCCGTGATTTGACGACTGGTAACCGCACTTCACGCGCAAAATATATCACTTACCGAGATCTGCTTCAGCAGAATGCCACACCCAGTAATGGGTAGAAGGCGTGATGATATATTTATTTATTTATTTTTTTTTTTATAAAAAGTAAAATAAATATATCATCACGCTTTCTATCCATTATTGGGTGTGGTACTCTGCCGTAGCAGATTTTTATAAGTGATATATTTAGCGTGTGAAGTGCTGTTACCACTCATCAAATCACGGCCTCCCTGGATGTTAGTGGAGGGGAAGCCACAGGGGTAGTTTTCAATTTGGTGAAAATTATTTGTCGACTGTGGGAATCGAACCCGGGTTCTCAAATCCACAGGCCAATTCGATACTACTGATCCACCTATCCTATGAATTTAACAAATACATTTCCAAACTTTATGCACTTTTACGAGTGGAATTTTTTTAGCCATGGATTATTTTTGATTTAACAGATTCGAAATGAATATAATGTTTGTGCATTACTCAAGAGATTGAAGTTATTACGAGAAATGCAGCGAAAATTTTCTGATATTAATTATTATGAAATTTAGGGATTTCGGATCTTTTTCATTAACGTACTTTCGAATGAACGGATGAGCTTTTTTTTCAAAAATAAATAAAAAGAAAAACATATGCCATGCTAAATAAATATCTATTCTAAAGACGAATGTTGAATTCGACTTTTTGATGTATTTATTTCAACTATGAAATTTATTTTACGACAGTTTCAAGTACCTATATCTACTTTATCGTGCTTTTTATTATTTCAAAAATTTTGTACTTCAATTTATTCTGCTTGTTATAATTGAGATAGATATTCAAGAAGCAGAATAGTTTAAAGTTTTTATATCATTTATTCAAATAACTATCGATTTCGATTGTCGTATCCTCCTCAGGCTAATCTAAAACTATAATAATTGTTATTATTTATAAATAATATTTAAATGTCTGATATTAAAATGTAAAGTTTATCTTGTATAATTGTAAAGAAAGTAATTATAGTAAAATATAGGAAAGACATAACCCACCTTTTATAGTTTAAGCACGTGTGCCACAATGATAAAATTATTTGAAAATAAATATATATTAAATAAATACTTGCAGTCTAAAAGTTTTAGAATAAAGTATTGATTATAAATTAATGTAATTGTAAATTTAATATCGTAAATACTTTAAATTATTAATTTACGATATTAAATTCACAATCACATTAATTTATAATGAATTAAAAACTTTATATTTTAACGTTCAAAACTTTTTGACTGTAAGTACGTGTTATTTATATAAATATGTTTTCAAATAATTTTTCATTGTAATGGGAAGTCTTTTCAATATTTGTCTGTAATATATTTCTTTGACAATTATACAAGCCACACTTTTACGATTTTAACAGCAAATATTTCAATATTAAATAAATAAATATATCATCACGCCTTCTACCCATTGCTGGGTGTGGCACTCTGCTGAAGCAGATCTCGGTAAGTGATATATTTTGCGCGTGAAGTGCGGTTACCAGTCGTCAAATCACGGTCCCCAAGCATGTTAGTGGTGGAGGAGCCACAGGGATAGCTTTTTCAAATTATGAAAATTTGTCGCCTGTGGGAATCGAACCAGGACCTCAGGATCCACAGGCCGACTTCATACCACTGTGCTAGCCATCCCATTAATAATAAATATTGCATTTTAGTCCGTCAAACTTTAAACTATTCTTCTTCTTCAACCTCCACCTCGATTACTTAATTGTCTTTCTTCTAGTATTAGTAATTCATCTATCATCTTCGGGTGAAAATGTAGGACTCTTCTTGACCTAATAAAATAAAGATTCTTTAAATAATTACGCATGCAAACAAAGCTGGTATAGTTTAAAACAAAACTGGCGTGAACATTGGGCATCGTATAATTTTCATAGGCAAATGTTTCTAAAAATTACTTTAGACAAAAGTTCCGACAAATTGGATTATCTTTCACTTTTGATTGAAGAATTTCTCTCACTTAAGAATAAAATAAAAATAAGACTGAATTGTTTTACAGCGGAAAATATATGATGCGGAATGTTCAAAACAGTTTAAAATATACAAGATGTTTCCGGAGTTAATATATAAAGGAAATGGTCTTTATGTTAAATTTAGTTCAATGAAGGATATTTCCCCTGACAACTAATTAAAATGTATTTCAAATATGAATACTAGTTTATATTCATCATCAAAGACATTTTCGTATGGTACTTATTGCATTTTTGTTATTTTATTAGTGTACTTAAATAAACTATATTTACTATTATTTTAATGATATTTAGGTCTTTGAAATAAAGTTTAGACGACAAAATGCGGCATTCAAATCTTTTGAACTGCAAATATGAAACAACAAATTTTCAGTAATAATATAACAAGAGAGTGAGAATAAATTGAAAATAATTTGACAGATCTTTCGAAAACATGTTGCCAGGCAATAGTCACGAAAGCCCGTAGGGCTTGAGTGGCTATTGCCAAATGGTAACATGTTTGAGAAAGATACTGGAGAATTATTTTCTAATTTATCCAACTCTCGAGTTATATTCAATTAGATTATTTTTTGACTTAGCTGTTGAGGTCGATACATCTAACTTAAAAGATTTTGAACTGACTCCATATCGATTGATTACTTATGAATGTATTCTTGGAAGTTGTTTCCAAAATTTGTTTGTGTATTTCTGTATCTGAAATGGAACTAAATCGATTTTTTCACACATTTTACTTGACGCGTTGACAGTTTTAAATAATTATTTGACAACTACCTATCATTTGTCACAAACAAACAAAACATCTACAGGGATTATTCCCGGGAATAATCACAAGAGCTTTATTCTCAGTATAATAATGACAGGGATTGGTTAAAACGCAAACACGTGACATACAATGAAGCATTTCATTGGTTTTGAGAAACGTCAAAAAATAATCATTGTGAAATCCTAAGTCAATGTGAGTACCAATATTTATTTGAGTTTTATTCATGAAGAGAAGAATGAAATCACTTCTTTTTATAAAAGTAATTGATGAATACAAATTGGATAATTAAGTTTGCAGCTTTTATTTGAAAGTATTCACTAGCATCTTAATAAAATTACGAAAGGATGGAATATTTATTTTAATTGTAGGTGTTCATTGATGTATTTAAGAGTGTTTAAGCTTCTATTATCGTTTTGTATTGAAGGTTCCGCCTACGTAAAGTGATTAATCTGTTTTATATTTAGTTTATAGTCTTACGTATTAATAGAAAAATGTATTCTTGGTATTTGTTTCATTAATATTTCGTTAGAAAATTTAAAATTCTGTAAGAATAGTACCGTGGGATCAAGATTATCGTGTAATGCTTAATATTCCCATGGAGTACTACTTGTATTTCATTTACTTTACACAAATTCTTAGATCATGAATATCACTAGTAGGATTGTAATAATTGATTTCGCATCGTTAATAATAAATGTTGCAACTTGTGAGTCACAGTTCAAGGTCAAGCATATGAAGGTCACATGGCCAACCCTGTGCCTCAACAAGTGAACATCAGAACAATACGCTTGTTTAACTAAAAACTGTTTAAAGTCTGCGCACGAATTTGTTCAAAAGAACAAGAACTAGGAATTCATTTGTTATTCAAGAAGCCAAGTTGCAAAGTTCACTAGATTGTCTTCGCAAAAAAATGAAACAGCAGTTGAAAATTAAAGTGTGCGAAAGAGAAAGGTAAGGATAGTTTTTTGAGTTCCATCTCATATTTCTAATAGGAATGCCAGTAGACCGACACACCTAGCTCAGGTGGTACTGATGTCCGCTTGTTTTACACCAGTGCCTCTCAAACTACTCCAAACAATCATTTAGTACGATTTATAATCAAATACGAACCTGTCTGGTTAATCTTACAGATAAGTGTCAAGCAAACAGTCATTTATTTATTTATTTAATTTATTTATGTTACTCTGTATAACAGGAATTGAATCCCAATTACAGTACAGGGTCCGGACTCACCGAACCGCAGAGTGGTTATTCGTATAATTTCTAGCTTGAGTGGGAGTCGAACTCGGGATCTCCGGATTCGAAACAGAGCATTAAAAATGACAGTCAATACAACTTTTAGGTATAATTTCGATGCAATATTTGTAGTTTATTTACCTGATGTTTTACCAGGATATTGAATTTTTTAGATTAACTAATTATAATATCTATGATGACAAAATATGATCTGTAATAGCACTTTTGTAGGTTATGCTAATATACTTGTAAATTCTTGATTTCTGTAGAAGCCATACCACGTGCCGAAAATAAAGATGCATTTCCTTAAAGTTTTAGGTTTAGAAATACGTTTAAAATTAAGAAACATTGAGGCAATCTATCTAAATGGAAGCATTCGCACTATGCAGTTGTAATGTACGCATAAACCGAAAGTTTATAAACTTCAACCTTTACGTTTAAGTTTATGTTTAGGTATCAACCAATAGCAAACCGCCTAGAATGAAACAGCGTTATATAGTTGTTTCACTCTGTTATGTCATCTGTCATTTAAGGTACATAACCTCCAATTTTTGTTATTGAAAATACGTTATTAATTAAAAAATGAATTGATAAGAACAGTTAAGGTAGTACTAGTGTGACGGTGGCGCCATCGGTTGTCGAGTGGCGAAACTGACGCTCAAAAAAATATAAAAATTGAATAAAATAAGTGTTTTATACCTATTATGATTTGAATATCATGAATTGTTAACAAGTTGTTGGTCTAGTGAATTTTCAAATACCATACCACCGTGTGGTGTTGCCATTATAAATTGGGTTTCTTAATTTTTCGTTAAAAACAAGGCTTTGTATGGCTATATATCCATTACTAAACGATAAAAAACTTTCTCCTTCTGATACAATATACATGGATAATTATAGAACATCATACTAGTTATTCAAATGAAACTGCAAAATTTTAGAGGTACACAAACCAAATATGTGCGATTCTGAGTGATGATCGCCATAAGACCCGTGTATAAGAACTCAACTTTTCAAGCGAATATATTTGTTCACAGACGATGAATGTGTTTCATATTTTAACAGGATGCGTATGACTATCCAATGTTTACGTGCGCCAAATTTTATTCCGATCTGCAAATTTTTTTTCACGCTAGTACTACCTTCTTCAATATTTTGTAATTAAAAGTATATTTTAAACAATTATAGAAAAGAAAACAGATTGTTGCGTCTTTTGACACACAAAATAATAATCATTATTATCGACAAATTTTCTATATCTAAATATAAATTGCTTTATGCACAACCGGGCCGAAAAGCGTGTGTTTTAGCCCTAAAAAGTGGGCTTAAACACTTCTTTTTGGCACATGGACCAAAAAGAAATAATTCCTATGGATACTTAAATAAAATGACAATTTTAGTTTATTGTGAATACTTAATTTTACAAAATGTCATTTTGACATATTACTTTTGTACCTATTTTAATCTTTTGAACATATAATTATATGTTCTTTTGTTGTGCATAAAATATTGTATGTACCACGGGTGAAATTAGCGTTTCTGACTTTGAGCATGTTATTAGCCCTCGGCGCTTTGCGCCTATTTTCACCCTTGGTACATGAATAACTATTATTTGAATGCTATTTTGAAAAAACTTAAAATCTAAAGCGTAATCTCAAACTTAAACTCTTATGTGAATGCACCTTTACTATCTCTTCGAAATCGGATTGAAAGTGACCCTCAACTCGTTTTATAAATTCTCGGTTAGTCCCAACATAAATTGAGAGTCTCCAAACTCTCGAATATCAATTTGTAATTTAATTTGATTAATGTTTATAGACGCCAAAATTTGGTTTAATAATTAAGTTTTTTATAGTTTCTAATGCGTTAGTTTATACTTTTAAATTGATTATTTCATGTAAATTAACTTACATTTGATTTGTTTTTTATTTCAATTGCAAGGCTAACTCTAAAACTATAAAATGGTAATTTTTAAATCTTTTAATTAAAACTTTAATAGCTATAAACCGCAGAAAATTAAATTTGTTGATTGAATTGCATGTAAAATTTGATTCTCCACAGGTTTAATTTGAACCATTTTATATTCTCAAATTAACATTAAAAACTTATTACTCTATTTAAATTTTTGTAATATGAATGACTATAAAGTGACAAGGATAATATTAAAGTTAAATTTATGACAGAAAAATTCGGGAGTGGGTGAAGTGAAGGTCTAGTGGTAAAGATATCTGCCCGGTAAGCAGAAGGTTCCCAGTTCGAGTTCGGGTGTCTCCAGAATTTTTCTGTCATAAATTTAACTTTATAGTATATTACATAATAAGCATCGAAAGTGTAAAATAACGTACGAGTGTACAAATTGAAAAACGAGACGCGTAGCGCCGATTGATTCAATTACACGAGCACAGTTATCACACTTTCGAGCGAGTTATGTACACTAGTTTTCAGACGAACACAAAATATTTCTAAAAAACTTTACAAGAGCAATGTTGTTGCACTTTGACAGCCGATGCGTTTTTGAAGGTAGACGTTGACGTCTGTCGTTTGAGGTTAGGTGTGGTGATACCAACTGTACTAAACGTAATATCAAAATATTAAATAATGCTAAAATATTAGTAGATAAGTCATTATTAAATTTAAAAACTAAGATTTATTAGTGCAAATGTGTTGAAAAATCTACCAAAACTTTGATTTAAATAATAATACAAATTCTTTTAATTTAATTTATTATTTTCTTTCATCGTTACGCCATCTGTTGTCAATCACTGGGACTTCACCTGATATGTTAGAATATCAGTGTGTTATGTTCAACTTTCCGTAGTAATTTATGATGTTGTTATGGTTACTTTCATAAGTGGTCGAATGAAATAGTATATTACATAACAAGCATCGAAAGTGTCAGATAACGTGCGAATGTACAAATTGAAAAACGAGGCGCGCAGCGCCGAGTGATTTAAGTACACGAGCACAGTTATCACACTTTCGAGCGAGTTATGTACACTATGTTGTTACACTTTGACAGCTGATACTTTTTTGTAGGTAAGCGTTGACGTATGACGTTTGAGGTTAGGTATTGTGATACCAACTGTACTAACCGTAATGTCAAAATATTGAATGATGTAAAAATATTAGTAAATGAGTAATTATATATTTTAAGAAATAAGATTTATCTTTGCAAATATGTTGAAAAATCTGCCAAAACTTCTATTTAAATAATAATACAAATTCTTTTAATTTTTTTTATTATTTTCTTTCATCGTAACGCCATCTGTTGTCAATCAGTGGAACTTCACCTGATATGTTAGAAGTATACTAACATACGAGGCGTATGTTATGTTCAACTTTCCGTAGTAGTTTATGATGTTGTTATGGTTACTTTCATAAGTGGTCGTCTGAAAATATTATTTTCCTTCACGATTAACGTTACTAAAAAGAATGTGTAACATTTGATAGCAAAAGTATCAAAATCTTTTGAGAATACTATAAAAGTAATGAGAAAATGAGGTGAACGTACACTAGAACAGTAGTTAAATGAAGATATCGAATACAGTATCTAAGTTAATAGCAAGATATCCATCAACCAGCGATATATTTATAGTCCAATTTGAATAGCACAGTGTTTGAAATCATCAAGAGCTCGTAAATGAATCAAGCTATTTTGTACGTAAGGTAAGCAAGCAGCAAGCAGCAAGCAGCAAGCAGTTCTTGATTGGAATCACGCCAAGAATGAATTCTCAATGAATTCAGCAGCAGCCTCGTATCGTATTGTTCACTTATGTGCAATCATTCATACGTAACAATTCTCAGAAGTGAGCTGTGCTCGACGACAATCGAACGACGAGGATTGTTTCTCACTGTGTTCGTCTTGACTTCTGACTTTTTCAAACGTTCATTATGATTATGGTCTTTTACACATAATTTGATTAAATCTCTAGTTTAGTTGATCTATTATTTCGTGTTTGGCCTTTAGAAATAATTAAAATTATTCTCACGGTTTGTCTAACAATAATATCAATTCAATTATTTAATTATTTCTTACATATTTGTATTGACTGAATTTTGTTCTTTGTTACATGAATGTTTTATTTTTATGTAGGTAGGTATGGTTCCTACGTGAGTATGTGACTGAATTAGATTTTTTTACTAGTGTTTAAATATTTAATTTCTTATTTATGGATAATTGCACATGTTTTTAAATAATAACTAAAATGATATTTTGAACCTTATGAGATCCGTATCGCAGTTGAATAGAGCAGTGGTCTCCAAACTACATTTGAAAATTAAATTAACTGGTGAACTTTTTTATCTTTTCTCATAATAACTAAGATTATAAAATATACACATGGGATGGCTAGCTCAGTGGTATGAAGTCGGCCTGTGGATCCTGAGGTCCCTGGTTCGATTCCCACAGGCGACAAATTTTCATAATTTGAAAAAGCTATCCCTGTGGCTCCTCCACCACTAACATGTTTGGGGGCCGTGATTTGACGACTGGTAACCGCACTTCACGCGCAAAATATATATCACTTACCGAGATCTGCTTCAGCAGAATGCCACACCCAGTAATGGGTAGAAGGCGTGATGATATATTTATATTTATTTTATAAAATATACATATGCGAAATTTATAAAAGCAGCGCCCGATCTAGCTTTTACGTCGTCTCGGACAAAAAGTCAAATTGCCGCCCCATTAAACATGTACTTTTTATATATATATATATATATATATATATATATATATATATATATATATATATATATATATATATATATATATATAGTTTTTACTTTAAATAAAAATATTTAAACGTAACATAAAATTAATAGTCGAGTAATACAAAAAAGTAAATATTAAAAATGTTCCAAATTGTTAACTAGATGCATGTTCTGTAACTTGGTATTTTGTTATTTATGGTTATTTTCTTAAGAATTTAGAATTACAAATATTTTTTAGCTGTCAGGCTAAAACAGTAAATATGAAATGTAAAGAAAAAATTGACAAATATAAATTTCGATTGATTGGGTATTTAACTTATCAATATTTTATTGCATTCACTGCTAGAATGCCGCCCTTTTGATTTGTCGGCCCGGACAAACGTGCGGGTTGTCCGCTCCTGGAGCGGGTCCTGATAAGTAAAATAAATTAGGACATGGATATTCAATTTTAAAGAAAAGAATTGGAATACCTACCACCTGGATTTGAATCTGAAATCTTTGAACTCTCGTAAATGTTCTTATCAACAAACCTACGGTCTCGATCGAATCTAATGTTATTCCAATGTTTACTCTCTATTTTTGTTATCTGTCAAAGGCAGTTTCGATTCTTTTACTTCTTCATATACCTAAAAGACTTAATACAGATCGCCTGCAGGGCCCGGGTTTAAATCCTGGTGCTATCTCAATTAACAACTTACACAGAATAATATAAAAATGATGAATTTAAATTTTACTACGATTGAAAATAGTTGGATAATTATGTATTATATTAATTTTATTTATTAATTACTGGTACGTCGTGACCAACGTTTGACGACCACTGAATTATAGCCTATAGTCACAGATTAGAAGCTTCTGGGTTCAAACCTCTAAGATAGTTTTATTTTTATTGAATGGATTATAAACTAAATATTCTTACTAAAGGTTCCGGAAGTACGGGTGATGTGGTTAGTATTACGGCATTTGAATTCAGAGATCCCGCGATCGAATGCCACTAAAGTTAAAAATATTTGAACTATCACACTGCGGATCCTGTACTGTAATTGGAATTAAGTTCCTGTTGTACAGAGAAACATAAATAAATAAATAAAAATATATTGTTGTAAAATATCTCAATATATTGTGATTCAAATTTCTGTTATATGTTAATAGATAATTTTCTATAAATTATAGATAAATTATAGGTAGAACTGGAAAATTATTTCATTTTATTTCAAGGTAAGTAACTTAAGAAATCTAAATAAATACTGTATCAATTACACAAATAAATAGTGGATATACAACACTTTTAACTAGAGTAAACAGATAAAATAACTCCGTCTATATTTCGTAAATGTTTTTGTCAAAATATTTCGATGACGTCATCGTTGAAGGGAAACATATGCGACGACCATTCGTCCGAATTAAATTAGTTCAGCGACGTTTAATTGTTTTAATTAGTATTTCCACAGGACGTACCAAAAATATTTTTATTAAGTCAAAAGGATGGGAATATTCGTTGCTGTATAATTTGTTTACAACGATATGTTTTGCATATTCATGTTCATTATCGGTCTTTAGCGAAATTATATACTTCCCCAATTTTAAACGCAACGGATTTTCACGATTCACTTCAAGATAATGTTCTTGTGCTCGTTCGCAAAATTCATAATTTAATATTGCTATACAAGTTAAAAGACAGATGCGTTTTATTAATATGATATTTAAACTGCGTCATATAGGTTGCATTTATTTATTTATTTACTGATCTGCACATCACGAACTTAATCCCAATTACAGTACAAGAGGTCTACAAACAAGTTGTGTTCACTAAGTTTTGACACTTCTGAACAAATTTCAAATCAAGCTAACTGCCAAAAATTATTTTTAAATTATTTTTTAATCTTGTGTGCACTATGTAGGAAAAGTATCTTTTACCGTACATGGCTACGCTTCGATTAAAAATTTTACGACTAATACAAAAAAATGTTACTTTTTCTTCATTATTGCACAAATATATATATATTTTCGCGACCGTCCAGAAAATTAATCCTTTCTGATCACTTTTTAGACCGGAAAATCCATCTTTACCGATCTGGATCCGAAAGTACGATTAGAGAGACCGGTAAAACTTTATCGCTACCTAAATTAGAATAAAAAAATCAGTAGATGAATGTTTTTAAAATTATTAGTTTATTTAGTTTACACAAATATTTTTCATAGGTTTGTCAAATCATAATATTAAATATAAATAAAATAAATATATCATCACGCCTTTTGCCCATTACTGGGTGTGGCACTCTGCCGAAGCAGATCTCCGTAAGTGATATATTTTGCGCGTGAAGTGCGGTTATCAGTCGTCAAATCAGGGCCCCCAAAGATGTTAGTGGTGGAAGAGCCACAGGGGTAATTTTTTAAATTATGAAAATTGTTTGTCGCCTGTGGGCATCGAACCAGGGTTCTCAGGATTCACAGGCCGATTTCATACCACTGAGCTAGCCACTCCACATAAATAATAATAATATTATACTTAACATATCCTGAAAGTTAAATCAACTTGCCTCCGCCAGGATTTGAACCCAGACCTTCCACTAGGGCCGCGAACGTCCTAACCAATTAGACCACAGAGGTGTGTCTAATTGTTGGCACTGATAAGCGATTTTTTCTATGTGTCGGTTGTAAGTAAAAGTTCGTGTCATTTGCATTGTCGAAAAAACCCATTTCGCACATTTGATTTTTACTTACAACCGACACATAGAAAAAATCGCTTGTCAGTGCCAACAATTAGACACACCTCTGTGGTCTAATTGGTTAGGACGTTCGCGGCCCTAGTGGAAGGTCTGGGTTCAAATCCTGGCGGAGGCAAGTTGATTTTTTCAAATTTAATTAACATTCAACGCTTTTGTTATTTACAATTACAATTAAACATATCCTGAAAGTGTCTTTACTGGGCTCCGAAGATTGCCTACGGCTTGTTCTGAGAAAGTAAAATATTACTTTGATGTCTCGTCACGTAAATAACTATTGTTTACAGGGTATAAAAAAGTTGTCGAAAAGTGTATTTTTTCGTTGTGCTGAAACAAATTATAATAAGATTATTACTATTGACAATGAGCGATGATTGGTTGTTATTTGTCAAATAAAAAATTGAATAATTTGCGTATAATCGCATCTGTCAGTAAACCTAAGCAGTATCTCGTTACAGGGGACTGCGTACAACATTCTGCATCATTCCTACATTTGCATACGTCATAATGAAGAAATGTAGCGATTTTTCACAAAGATAAACTAGTATGGTAATGTCTCGGATTAACCAGTCTTACCGGTAACTCGCGGTAATAGCGGTTAAATACTTTCACACACTTTAGCACAAAAAGAACTCCATCACAGAGAAGCGCACCACTGTTTGCTATCGATCAAAGACTTATGTAAAATAGCTGTTGATTATCTCTTGATCAGATTGCTTGAATCGCTCTTCATGCATTGAAACTCAGGTTTCCTGTCAAGACGTTTTTGCTTGTTTACGATTAATGTTAAATGTCGTTCATAGTTTAGTTAAATAGGTTATATAAAGCGTAAAGGTTGTGATGTAGAGCAAGACGAATATTACGATTATCGTGGGTTAGTTGTTTCTTGGATCGTATGTGGAATGCATAACGCAAATGTGATCTCGTTGATGTAATTACGTAATTGGCCGCCATTTTGTGCGGTATTAAATAGTAGTATGTTAATCAAGATCAGAGAAAGCTAGACTAATAACTGTTAATCTTTGTTTTAATCCAGAACGCAGAATACTCTTTCACTAATTTGCAATTTCAAATTTTAAGCTAATTTTAATTCTAATTATTTAGTAAAAAAAATATCATTTAATCCTTCTAAAAGAAAAAAATTGGAGGTTGTTTGAAAAAGGTTTATTTTAAGGAATTGGAAGAGCAGAAGGAAGAGAAACTGCAAGTATTTGTTTCATTTCTAAATTAATAGAAATAAGAAATTTAATTAATTGAATAAGCTGTTGGCACTTGTTGAAACATGTTTGATAATATTTAAAAATACAAATGAAGTGCCTAGCACACTGGTATGAAGTCGGCCTGCGGATCCTGAGAACCCTGGTTCGATTCCCACAGGCGACAAACAATTTTCATAATTTCAAAAACTACCCCTGTGGCTCCTCCACTACTAACATCTTTGGGGGCCGTGATTTGACGATTGGTAACCGCACTTCACGCGCAAAATATATCACTTACCGAGATCTGCTACGGCAGAGTGCCACACCCAATAATGGGTAGAAGGCGTGATGATATATTTATTTATTTATAAAAAATACAAAATAAAAACACTTGGTTCTTTCAAAGAAAATATTTATTTTTACACTTAATACATATTTCGGCTTTTATACCATCATCAAATAAGAAATAGGTATAATTTATTCGTACTAACAAAATTTGGATTTATCTAAAAAAGACTGGTTTTATGAAATTACAATGAGGAAAGGAAGAATTGCATAGAATTTTTGGTAACCAAATTTATTTATTTATTTATTTAGTTAGTACTCTGCACAACAGGAACTTAATCCCAATTCAATACAGAGAGACTACAGCTTATGGCGGAATCCGAACCACTCAAATACAATCATATATTTAGATGTAACCTGAACTCAGTGAGATTTGAATGCTCGACTTCTTACTTGTTAATTACGAAACGCAAGTTTACTTCGCTTTTATCCACTGGGCTATGAATTGCCAGCAAACAGATTATCGTGAAAATTTGTTATTGAATATTTTCCAATATCAAATGTTTCTAAATTATTTAATAAAAATGCTTCAAGTAAAAATAACACAGAAATAAAATATGTTCAATTTTTATTTCAAATAATTTTCTATAAAATGATTGAAAAATATTTGATAACGAAAAGTGTGTGATGTCAGATATTCTAGATAATTTGAAAATCCTACCTGTTACTTATTGTGATTGTTAATTATATTTAATTAAAATAAATAAACATATCATCACACCTTTTACCCATTACTGGATGTGGCACTCTGCTGTAACTGAACTCGGTAAGTGATATATTTATGCGCGTGATGCGCAGTTAGCAGTCGTCAAATCACGGCCCCCAAAGACGTTAGTGGGAGGGAGACTCAGGGATAACTTTAATGTGGTGAAAATTGTTCGGCTGTGGAAATCGAACCGAGGTTCTCAAATATACAGGTCGACTCGATAGCACTGAACCACCTACCCCATAAATAAATGTGTCAAGTACACAGAACTAAACATTCAGCAATTTTTATTCGAAGCATTTTAATAGTTTAACCCAAAAGTTTAACTATTTGTCCCTTAAAGTGAATATTTAAAAGGCGAGAGTTTCTTCTACGAAGAAACATTTAAAAAAATGTGAAATTGCAAGTACGATTATATAAACTTACAGTTAAGTGAATATATTGTAATGACGTGTAAAGAACTTAATTGGTCGTATTCAGCACTGGTTAATTTAAAAGAATCGCTAAATATGCCAAAATAAAGACAATTAAATACTGTTATAAATTAATTTGAGAAAGATACAAGATCTCGTATTTCCATAGTGACTAAAGATGTTTTTAATGTTAAAAACGACAAGACGAGTATTAAAGCAAGGACGTGTGTTATATCATGATAAATAGTAACAAATAAATTTATGATAATTCTTTCTTGAACAAAAAAGTTGTATTTAAATTACAAAATAAATAAATCACAAAAGTATTTTTTGTAGATTTTAAAAGTTTATAAATAAATATATCATTACGGCTTTTCTCAATTACTGGGTGTGGTGTCCTGCCGAAGCCGATCTCGGAAAGTGATATATTAATGCTCGTGAAGTGTGGTTACCACCCGTCATGTCAGGGCATCCAAAGGTAGTAGCCATAGAGGTAATTTAAAAAAAAAAATAAATATATCATCACACCTTCTACCCATTACTGGGTGTGGCACTCTGCTGAAGCAGATCTCGGTAAGTAATATATTTTTGCGCGTGAAGTGCGGTTACCAGTCGTCAAATCACGGCCCCCCAATATGTTAGTGGTGGAGGAGCCACAGGGGTAGCTTTTGAAATTATGAAAATTGTTTGTCGCCTGTGGGAATCGAACCAGGGTTCTCAGGATCCACAGGCCGACTTCATACCACTGAGCTAGCCACCCCATAGAGGTAATTTAATGTGTTGAAAATTCTTTGTCGACTGTGAGAATCGAACCCGGCTTTTCAAATCCAGAGTCCGACTTGATACCACTGATTGAGGGTCTAAATTGGTAATGAATTCTCAGTTTTTATGTTACACATAATATTGTTTTCTGCTTTCGTAGTAGGTTAATAATTAATGCGAATAGACATTTTTGAAAAGCACAAATATTTCCCGAACGAAGCCTACAAGCATTGAATCAAACAATTCGTTAATCGCCCTGAATTCAAGGCGATAAATTAACATTAGACGATCGTTAATTACCGATAATTAGAGCTCCGAATGGTGAAACAAGCGAAACAAGCCCAGTTTCGTGCGTCCGTCTGTGAAATAATTCAACGCAATTATTAATAAATCAGCTTTGTGTTGTGTTGTGGTAAAGGTAAATGTTAGGTTATGTCCGCGCACGTAATTTCCTTCCTTATAAGGAGTTTTATTCCGTTTAAATATTGTAAAGCCAACATGCATGATTGACATCACTGTCCTCGCTTTCTGCTTCGCATTGATTGAATTGGAGCAAAGGATATGTTAGAAACATTTCAAACGCACTTTGACCGATTTGGAGACTTGCCTTGTTAGACTCGATGGATTTGCTGTTGTTGTATTAGTTTTATTTGATAGGTTTTGCTAAAGTTCATTGGGTTCCGATTGGTTATGCTTTCTATTTGGTTGAACTTTCTTTACTGTGAAATTTATGGGAAAACGTTAATTTTAGAAGTTGCACTTCATTTAACTTTAAACATAAAATTGAAAAATATGCTAAAGAAAAACTTTGTGAAAAGTCTGTAACAATAAAATAAAAATTAAATATTGCACAGACAAGTAAAAACAATTAAGAACGTCGAATCTCGTTCTTACGGTTTGTTGGCCTAAAACAACTTGAATATTTAGAAATGTATATTTTTCTGTGTCAACAAATTGTTGAAATTAAGGAAATACATAAAACAATATTTCACATTTATTTGAAGTATTATTCTCAGAAACGTTTGACGCTATTACAATTTTATTTCGGAAAATATACACAGGGTGGTGACCGCGACTCTCGAACATAGAACTTTCACATGTAAAATCATAATTTAGTAATTTCGTGCTTCCCTAATTATTTGAAGCAAAAACTTCATGTAAAATTCTTCATCTAAACCAATAAACAAAATTAATTTTGCATGCTTCATAACAGCACAAATTAGATCTGAAAATAACAAAATTTGTCTCAAAACTATCGATAGCCATGGAATTGAAACAAAATTAAACAAATGTTTGACGTTTAATCTGTCAAAACTGTCAAAATATTTTTTTAATTTGTTATTTCCTTTATTTTGACAGATATACAGACTTCCGATATTTCCGATTTCAATAGGAAGATGATTCCAATTATTCCATTGGTTAACCTACGTAAATGCCGTCTAAATAAAGAAATAACATACGTATACAGACAACTTGTATACATCTTTACTTAGTTCATACAATCAAATGAAACGAATCTTTTTCTTGCGGAAATCTGACAAATTTATAGATAAAATTAAGGTTGCAACAAAACTGCAATTGCAGATCTGGGTAACTGAAAACATGGCACATTTGTTACTGGAAAAAGTAACAGAATGAAATCGAGTTCTTGCAAACCATATCTTTAATGTACTTGACTTTATTTATTTATTTATTTATTTATGCTATTCTGTACAACAGGAACTTAATCCCAATTACAGTACAGGATCAGAACTCACCGAGCCGTATTGTTGTAGTACGCATATATCTTATAAATTAGAAGAATTGTTTAAAATTGTTTAGACTGGTTGCACATTATATATAGGAGATTTCTTTAAAGAACACGTGTTGCTGAATAAAATAAATCGTCGATAAGTCGATAAATAGTAGCTTGGGATTAAAACGTATAAAAACCATGAACCTGTTATTCTTTTGTTAGGTGTATGTCGATCAGACACCGTAGTATAGTCTCCAAATAAGGCTTAGACTTAATACATTATATAAATGTTCTTATAGCCTCGGTTATGGGCATAACCGTTATTATATTTATTAGTAAATTTATAATACGATTACTGTATGTCGTGACGATGCTCTAACGATAACTGATGAGCAACGCCGTGGAGAGATAACTGTAAACGATTTTTTATTAATTGCTTAATTAGTATATCGTTTAAGTCGTTTTTATGAAGAGAGTATTAATCTAAGATGCACGGGAACTAATATTTCGTGGAAACATTTTAATGTTTTTATAATGCAATAAATATTTTTAAATAAAATACACCTATGTGAATATTCGCAATTAAAGAAATATTATCTGTGCAGTTAAGGGCAACCATGCGAGACGCTCACATCTTAATTAACTAGTAATTAATGCGCTTTTTAAACGTTCTTAGTTCATTGTCATTTTATTAGATGCGGAAATGTAGCGCTTGTTTTCTCTCAGCTGTATTTGGTTTTATTTGTGATATATTACGCCGTGTTGTGCTCATGTCAACTTTGTTTATTTCCGGATTTACCTATATAGATTATGCTGCTGATTTCATATCGAACCAATATAACGTAGAATAACTTACTTTACTTACATTACTAACTTCTGGCCTGTACAACCATTTAATCTACAGTTTATCAAATGTGATTTTAATTATTCACTACCGTATTTCAACATTATGTTTTCATCTTAGCATTCTGAATTATAATTACTACTACAAATTTAAATATTAATTATATGTATGTATGGAAGAATTTTTTTAATAAAATTAAATTGTCGTTGCATATATTATATAAAACAAATTAGATAATTTATCAAGTCAACTTTCAACATCTTGAACCTCAAGCCTCATTCACAATACGAAATTAGTGGTTATGGTTAGTAGTTATAGTTAGTATTTATAGTTAGCATTTGTGTAGTTAGTGACATTGTCGGTAACGTAGAAAACTGATTTTAATCAAATAAGTACTAGTTTTGCAAGAGACGCGAGATGTCAGTTGAATCTTTACATATTTTTGAAAAATTGTATTGTATTGTTGCTTATCACAGACTTATATATAAAGATTGGTTATTTCAATATTTGTTATAATATATAAAAATGGGTGAAGAATTATTTCTTAACATGATTGAAAATATTAAATGTCTATATGATAAAGCTGACCCCGAGTTCAAAAATATTTAACAGCGGGATGAACAATGGCAAATAATTGTAATAACATTTAATACAAGAGGTAATGTAATAATTGTAATTATCATACATAAGTAAAATTTCTAATAACAAAAGCATTTATTTCAAACGTCAAAATCCATTCCCGTTTCTGATTGGTAGTTTAGACAAGATGGCGCTAACTATTAACTATAAGTTTGAAGCATGTAAACTCTTGCGTTAACTGAAATTAACACTAGGCAGTGTGAAGCTAATTTTGCTGTTGTGAACGCTTCTGCACTGTTGCGCATGTCAAACCCTAGCGTTAACTATAAATGCTAACTATAACTACTGATTTCGTATTGTGAATGAGGCTTCACTGTTTCAAATCTGAAGGTAGCTAACATTTTGACTACATCTTATAGTAGAATCCGAACCACTTAGAAAGACTATACTGATAGTACAGAGTGATCAGAAGGAATAGTCTTAGTTGGCAATAAGAAAATCTACTTGAAATTGGTGAGCCTGATACATAAATTCATTTCCTGTTGTTGACAGTGACATTTGAAAATTTAAAATTAAATTTGAGTACATTTAGTTCTTATTCGTTTTTAGTTATATTTTTCTTAAATATCCATAAATAAAATTGTTGTTTTCTTCACCCTTCCTTTTATTACTTAACATAGCAATAATCTAAAGTATTTCTATTACTCAAAAAGCAAAAATTATATTAGCTATCAGACTCCTGACATAACCTATTTGCATTTATTAGACATGTCAAATACGAGTAGTATTTCCGCCTTTATTTGGCATTGTGCCAACTGTGGAATAAAAAGATCTCCGGAATTGTATTACCAACTGAAACAGTTCCTTATGATCATTCTGTAGAAGATAGATTTTCAAAGATGTGTTTTTGTTTACACCACCCTTAGATATCGTTATTTGACTGCTAATAAGTGAAATTTTAAAAATGTGTATACTTTTAAATCCCTATGCAGAGTGATTCACAACTTCGTGCATTAATTTTAAGGGCATTAAACTAATAACGAATTTTTTTTTTTAATCTTTCAAATAAGTATGGCTTTAAAAAATAGTACATTTTGGGTATCTCTGAAGTTAACATTGCATAACAGAATATTGATGAAACAAACAAACGAATAATTAATTAAATTAGTTAAGTTTTTGGTAACGATTACAAAACTTTGTGACGTTTCATTTGAAAAGAGTGGGACAAAACTGTTCGCTGTGAAAACCTGAAAATTATAATTTCTACTTAAATAAAATAAAATAAATAATTATCAGTTTTGTGATGAGTACATTGAATACTACATGGCCTTAAAATTAAGGCGCGGATGCTATTGTGAAAATATTTTGCCTGCTATTAATTTCACATAAATATTTGCAGCTTCCAAAATATATTGGAAAATTACTTAACACTAGTTAAATAAAAACGTGTGCAATGCTAAACTAAGAATTTGTGCGTAGAACAAATATTTTACGGGGCAACTACGATATCAAATGCTTTCCAGAATCCGTTTGTCTATTTATATAGTGTCCAGCAATTTTCAACTTTTTAGATACGTTTTTGTAAATTACAAGAGAAATATTTGCGTGAAATTAAAGATGGTTACAAAAGTAAATAAAAAATAAATATATCATCACGCCTTTTAACCCATTACTGGGTGTGGCACTCTGCCGAAGCAGACCTCGGTAAGTGATATATTTATGCGCGTGAAGTGCGGGTATCAGCCGTCAAGTCACGGCCCCTAAAGATGTTAGTGGTGGGAAGCCACAGGGTAATTTTAAATTTGTGAAAATGTTTTGTCGGCTGTGGGGATCGAACCAGGGTTCTTAGGATCCATAGGCCGACTTGATACCACTGAGCCATTAACACATTTTAAAAGTAAAATAAAATAAATATATCATCACGCCTTCTACCCATAACTGGATGTGGCACTCTGCCGAACCAGATACCAGTCGCCAAATCACGACCCCCAAAGATGTTAGTGGTGGAGGAGCCACGGGGGTAGCTTTTGAAATTATGAAAATTGTTTGTCACTTGTGGGAATGGAACCAGGGTTCTCAGGATCCACAGGCCGACTTCATACCACTGAGCTAGCCATCCTAAAAATTAATTTTAAAAGTAATTTGTTCAAATGTATGTAGGTACAAATTTTGTATTTTTCATTCATAATTGTGTTTGAATTCAACTGTAAGCTGGTCTCTAATTGAGATTAATTTGCTGTTATGTTGAGTAGAAAAAAAATAAAATGTTATGTCTATCAATAAGTAAATGAAACATTGCTCTCTGAAAGTGTGGCACTAATTCTGTAGCAACCAAACCATCGCTGAACAAACAAATCAACAAAGAATTCTTCCTCGCCACCCACAAAGGGATGACAACTAAAAAACAGTCGCAAACAAATCTCGTCTGATCTCGGGTGACAGCACGACAGCAGCCCGCTTGGATTCGACAAGGCGAGACAATATCCCCGGTCCTGAAACCGAAACAACTGAGTATCTGTGGAGGACGAGACGCTAAGCGGATTACGGTAATTTGTCCTGGCCTATCCGATCGTCATCTTCGACGTTCCATTGTCATGGGAGCGTTTGTCATTTGTTTGGACAGTTGAATGTTGACATTGAGACAAAGTTCACCTGAGAAAAATGTTGGGAAGTTTTTGCGAAACAATTAAGGATGATTAATAGGAAGTCACTATTTGAAAGGGTACTTCCAATTAAAATGTTCTCAAAGGTTTTTGCATCAGTTTTTTAATACATTGAGTCATCTCTATATTTGAAAAATATTTACCAATTAAGAGGAACAATGACATTTTCAAATTATTTGGAACGTCTGCCATCATATATTTTCCACTGTCAAACATTTCTATATTATTTTACGGAAAACTATTTTATATGAAATTTACGGAAAAATAAATTATCTACAATTTTATTTGAAGAATTTTTCTCTAAAAACAAATACTATTTTAAATTTTTGTTAAGTAAAGGAAATTATATAAAACCGATTTATCATGTTAAATCCCGATGTTCACCCCTAACCGCCACCATTCTGTATATTTAACTTATTTAAAACTTATTTACATTTATGGGTTAATACAGAAACATTCCAAAACGATAAATATGTATGATTCTAAATGTTCAACCATTGAAATAAATGTAAATCGGATTCCCACAGCCGACAAACATACTTTCAAAACATTAAAATTACTTCTGTGGCTTTCCACTAACATCTTTGGAAGGGTTGAGTTGATCGCTAGAGACGCTACAAGGACAATTTTGGTGTGATGAAAATCAATTGTCGGTTTTGAGGTTTGAACTCTGGTTATTATGAACTCAGGCTGTGTTCGGAGTATCACCCTAACATACCAAATCCTAAATTTGTGTGCAATAAATGACGTCATAATTTAGGGTTTTAGCAATTAGATTTTAGGATTTGTAAGAGCACACTACGCCTTGAAGTTGTAAGCACTAAATTTAAAAATCGTTATGGCCAAACAAGAATAATTTTTTGACGTTTACAGGCTGACAAATTTGCTGTAGCATTTTTGAAGATAAAAATGGTTTCGTATTTTGTGTGTAAGCATAAAAAGTATTAAAAATATTATTATTAATACCTAAACGTCTAAACGTCAAACAATTCAAGCTACAGACTGCAGATGTCGTTAGTATACTATCGAAGTTGTACTTATGTGAATTCCTAATTTCTTTCTCCAATTCCTAAATCCTAAAAGTCAAAAACCTACGGCCACGGCCTAAGTCTGATGCGTTGCTATTGGCGATGCCAACCTAGCCGTGTCCATCTAGCGAATAAATTTGGAATCCTTCTGTCAGGTGTTATTTTCAAAGTTCGTCATTGTGTTTGGCAAGCGTGGCGATTATTTTCTTTCTATTTTATATAAAATATCTAAGTGACTTAAATTTATTGGAATATATTCTACTCGACTATAAGTAATATGTATTTTTTTGTTGAGGAGTGTAATTCTTGGGCTTAAAAAAAGCCAGAAATTAGTTTTCGCGAATTTCTCAAACCTGGTAAATGAAAAGTGTCATTTGATAATCAATTAGGAATAAGCGAAATAGAAGATAAATATTTAGTATGAATTTATAAAATATGCAATTATTGCTAGTTTTATTGTTTATTGCATGATTTCTAAAACAAATTGAGTTTAGTTTTGTATACGCAACTGTAAAAAAAAATAATTCTTTGTCTTAATTATTAAAATAAATAGCTCAGTCTTATAGTATGCTGTAATCTTTACTAAAAATAATGCTTTAGTTAAATGACATTAGAAATAAGTAACAAATATTAAAATATTGACAGAACCCTGTGCGTGCACAATGTAAATATACAATATCAGGTAGAAAGGTTCGAATATTTTCCGCTTGAACACCGGTATCTCTCTCTCTTGGCATCGCCAATAGTGACAAGTATAACTTAAAAAATTAACAGCTCAATTTCCAAAAGAGTTTTAGCTAATTCTGAATTTTGGATTAGTCAAATTCAGATAAACCATATTCTCCAAAATGTTTAAATAAACTCTAATATATATTTTTTATCATTTAGTTTTCAGAAAGTGATTTGAATTAACTTTTTAAAATCGGGCTAGATAAGATTAGCTAAACCAAAATTCTGAATAACTGAAATTTTTTTGAAAGTCGGGCTGTAAAACTTTACGAATCAGTGAAATGTTGATTGTAAATTAAATGTCTAAAAACTTAAACATTTGCTTACAATAAAATATGGTAGACAATTTGTCGCTGTATTAAAACTTGTAAAACTTCTTTGGAATCGAGAAAAAAACCATAAAATTTATATTCATCGCGTGTGGATCTCCAAAATAAATACTTTCCAATTAAACCCGAATTCACAAACCAACCAATAAATAACCAAAATTAATAAAAACAACTCGTTAAGAATCAACTTGTCAAGTGGCTTCAGCCAGCAACGGGATTCAATTAAATCCACAATCGCGTTGACAAAACATGGTATCTCGTATGAATGAACGTGAGCAACAAACAACATCGCAGCAAGCTGGTCGCCCACGCCTACGCAACAAACGCACATCGCAGCTAATAACCTTGTTTCAGTGTAATCTCATTCGTTTTAATATAAAACTAGTTATGGTTTAGCTAGAGAGAAACACGCATGGTAATGGAATGTGTCGACTTTGGAGTGTTCGAGTGTTCCACTCGAAGGTCTGACTGGGACACAGCTTGCTGGATAAAGGTGTCTACTTTATGTCGGCTATTGGAGATTAATATAGTTGAATTGTTAGGCTTGTAAGAGACGAGATCTCGTTGAGGGGCAAGCAGGTGCCGTGGAGAAATTCTAAAGCGAGTACTTCTTTTAATTGTTATACTAAAGGGGCTACAACTTGAAGCTGTATTTGATACTCTGCACAACAGGCAATTAATCCGAATTACAGTACAAGGGGGTCTATAACTTATATTAGAATTTGAACAACTCAGCCACAGTCGTTTTGTGGTATATAAGTCAGTCAGCGATATTAGATACAATGAGTACAAACGAAGTACGATTGCTCCACGAGATCAACTTGCTTCAGAAATGAGTGATAGAGAGTTTATACCTTGCTGACGACAATTGCAGGGGTGAGTTGCCACCATTTAGCCAAAGTAATTGAAAAAAGCAACAATTAATAAATGTGATAAAAAATGACATAAATGACAGATTAATTATATTATTGTCTAGAGATAGAAGCCGAAACCTAAACCGTTAAAAAAAATAATTTCAGAGCCGAAATAAATAAATAAACGCCTTCTACCCATTACTGGGTGTGGCACTCTGCTAAAGCAGATCTCGGTAAGTGATATATTTTGCGCGTGAAGTGCGGTTACCAGTCGTCAAATCACGGCCCCCAAACATGTTAGTGGTGGAGGAGCCACAGGGATAGCTTTTCCAAATTATGAAAATTTGTCGCCTGTGGGAATCGAACCAGGGACCTCAGGATCCACAGGCCGACTTCATACCACTTTGCTAGCCATCCCATCTGTATTGAAATTAGAAATAGATACAAAACTGGAATCATAAGCAAAATTACTTTTTATTTATTGGTTAACTGAATTATAATAAATGTTTTTTTGTCAATTAAATAAAAAGTGTAAATTTGTATTTTTAAAATAATTTTTTATTATTCCTGCACAATAAACCTTGTTTCCCAAACTAAAAAGCGTGGGAAAACGCAACATTAAAACACGCTCAGGCAGATTCATAAAACGGATTTGCGCTAATACCGTATTTTATATTATCTATAACTCTGTTCCAAATTAAAACAGATTAAAGAAATGAACTAAATTTGATGTTAATTAACACTCTTTTTAACTCAAGTTAAAATAAACTTGTTTCCTACATTGAAAAGAGAGTTAAAAACGAAATAAAAAATGGTGTTAGCGCTAATCCGCTATATGAATCTGCCTGTCTATGTTTTAAAGTTGCTAAGCAACAACAACATCATTTTGATCTTTAAATCCATCCATATTTATCATAACAAATTACAAAACAACGAATCCACATGTCATGTAAACATCAAATGCTAACCTGCCTCCACGTAAACAATATTACGTCAAATCACGTAGGTATACAAAATTATCAAATTAATAAAAATAAAAATGCTGCTTTTAAGCTCTATTTTTCAAATTATGATGCACGTATAATAAAAATAGCGTATGATACACGTGTATAAGAGCCTTTAAAGCACTTCGCTTCGCGTCGTGCTCTTAAACTCGTCACATATGTTTTAAGGATTTATACACAAGTATCATAATATACCAAGTATCAACTACACTTTCAGCGCAATGATCCAACCTGGACGAAAAGACGCTAGACGATATTTCATCAATAGGTTATTATTTATCAAAACCGTTGTACATTGTGAAGATTGTACTCTTAATTTATTATTATATTATTTGACTACGTAATTTATTTGATAAATATATTACTATTTAATTTTTATTTATTTAAGTAGTTTATGTATTTTTAAAATGAATTTTGACTGATACGCCTACATTACAATCTACAAGAATATTAAATAAAATAAGTAATCGTAAATCACTTTTGCAAATTCGAACCCGTATAAATGAAGCTGATTTACCGAAACTGTTGAAGTCTAAAAACTGAAACTGAAATAAAATCGAAACCCTTTTTAAAAACCGGTTCATCATACCGACTGTTGCTTAAAAGACGAAACGTACTACATCAAAACAGAAATTTTATTTTCACGATGACCAAAACCGAATCCCTAACCAATAATTTTTATGGTTATCATTGTCCGTATTTCTAATTTGACCGTTTCACAGTCTTATTTTCACATGACCATGCGAGCCAGGCCACCTCTGTACAACTAATAAATAAAAATATAACTGCGTATGAACTGTGCGGATACGGATTCTTCTATGAATTCTGGTTCCCGTTCTGCAATTGGAATTAATTTCCTGTTATGCTGCGTAGTAATGTTGATCTTTCCACGATATCTTGATCAGTCTAATCAAACAGTTTGAACGTAAGGTAACAAGGTCATCTATCAAGATTAACAATTGATGATCTGTCAGATTTAGAATTGGGTAAAAGGAGTAATATTTTATTTAGTTTAGTATCCTGTCTGCGATAAGCTTTGCAGGAATCCTTGAGATTATCGTATATCTTAAGAACCGCTAAGATAAAAATGATTGAAAACATATCAGGCGTGGAAAAGTTATTTTAATTATACGCTACAAGAATTTAAACGTAAAAAAACCTAACAATGCAAATACTTAATGACATTTACATAAAAACCACTCGTATGTGGGAGCTTGTAAACATGAATATTATGCACCAGTATAATCACTGCAACAATTACGTGTAATATGTAGGAAGGAAGATTGAGAGGCAAATTGTTTATTGCCATTTTCGTTTTGCCCTTCGGATGTACAACGCAGCTATTAGATAGCAAAAAAGCGATAATTTTATATGTTTTCCTTGATTTGAACAGCAAAAAGTTGAGCAGATACGTGATTCGATGCCTTTATAGCCTAATCAATAGCTATTATTTAATTCTGAACCTATGTAGGACAAGATTGATTATGTAATTATTAATTTTATGTTTATAGGTATTTTAAATCTTATTAGAACATCGTTATTAGCAAATTGAATCTAATAACGTCTATTTTCTGCGGTGTAAAGGATAATCAAATTATACTGCTGATTATTTTTGCTACGTTTATGGGAAACTTGAAAATTTCGCACAGTTTTTGCTCATTTTTGATAAAATTGTTTTATTGTTGTTACTTTCGATAAAAATAAATGTTATTTCTTACAAATAACAAATTCATTAAGAACTCCCACAAGCCACAGTATTGAATGTACTGTAACTGCCACAAAAATGAAAACAATGATATACAAAGTAAATGTTTATTTTTATGTGTTAGTTAAGCAGAACAAAATGAAAACAATACCTAAATTGTTTATAATTCTATCATTGTAACGAAAATATTCTTAAAAAAGTAGGTTCGAAGAATCGCATTTAAAATGTTTAGTGTTTATAAATTAAGATAGCTTACAAGAAAGAAAATAATGTATCTGATAGTCTTACTTACTGCTTTCCTAATTTTTAAATTTGTTCTTTACAAAAATTTTGTCAAAAAGTTCCCTTGATTCTTATAAGTGGTAAAAATATAATATATTTTAGTTAGCCAGGACTGTTTTTAAGTAAAATAAGAAAATGCTGATGAGGATCAGAATTGACAACCAAACCTGTGATTTAGAGAACCTGAGTTCGATTTCCATAATCTGCAACAAATTTTCACCAAATTAAAATTGCTTCTGTAGTTTAATTTATAACCGCATTTCACGCGCAAAATTATATCTTATCGAGATTTGTTAAGACAGAGTGTCACCCAGGAATAGGTAAAATGGCGTGATGATTTATTTATAACAACACTTATTGTACTGCATGCTCATAATAATTTAAGAATAATACATGTATTTCTAAAATTAATGTAACTAATTGTCACTAAGTCCTTTCATTACATTACATACATGGGGTGGCTAGCTCAGTGGTATGAAGTCGGCCTGTGGATCCTGAGAACCCTTGTTCATTCCCACAGGCGACAATTTTCATAATTTCAAAAAGCTACCCTTGTGGCTCCTCCGCCACTAATATCTTTGGGGGCCGTGATTTGACGACTGGTAACCAGTAATGGGTAGAAGGCGTGATGATATATATATTTTTTTTTACATTACATACTTATATTATACATATGCATATACAGTTTTCAATGAAATAAATAAATATATCATTAAGCCGTCTATCTATTACTGAGTGTGGCACTCTGGCTTAGCAGATCTCGGTAAGTGCGTTTATCAGGCGTCACATTACGGCCCCCAAAGATATTAGTGGAGGGAGAACCACAGGAATAGTTTTAATGTAGTAAAAATTGTTTGTCGGCTGCGGGAATCGAACATCACTAAGCCACCTACCCAATCGTTTTGTTTATAATAAAGCATTAAAGTTAAAGTTATGATATTTTAGACAAATTTTATATTAGAAAATATGTGCGTATTCTGTAACCGATTCTGTTAAGTTTTGACGTTCGTGAAAATTTGTATGACAAAAACATGGTATCTCGCCACTAAATAAAAAATGAAAATTATAGTTTCTGTCTATGTTTCTATTGGTTTAAAATTTTATGTGCCATTAAATATTGATTTTTTTGCCTAGAACCTAGAAGAGTCAAGCCTTGTTTCCACCTCTTAATATAGTCTTAATTTTAGTTTTTTGATATAACCTTGTTAGTTTGTCATATTGAGCGTTTCCAGCTACTGTTTTAGTCTTAGTCTTTGTCGCTGCGCATAAACACAAAGTTTGCAGACTTCATACTTTCGACATAGTCTTTCGTCGCTGTTCTGTAAGAGAGAGTTAGCAGCGGTAATGCTATCTCTTGTTATGCTGTCAATACTATGTCGTATTTATCAAATGTCATTAGGTTTGTGTTGAAAATACGATAAATATAGACAATAGAATAAAAATATTAACAATTTCAACTGTGAAAAAAATAAAAATTACTAGATTAAGAGCAACAACAAAACTAACATGTTTAAAAGAAATTATTTGGTCGCTGTCATTTTAAAATTTATTTCTTTTCTTTGATTTTATAAGTATAATTGCAATTTAATCATGTTTTAATAATATGAAAATCAATTTTGAAATTTAAATTACTATATTTGAAATATTCTGGTTTGTTCACTACAAAAAAGTCTCCATTTTCTAAAATTGTTTTGGAATTGTATAATTTAGTGAAACTAGTGCTTAATTTTAATAGTAATTACTATTCCTTATTAATAATTTTATATAATTTTTTAAGTAGGTATTCCAAATAGTTTTATACAATTATTTTCTCATTTAAGTGAACAAACCTTTACTGGAATATTGAATTAAGGTTATGTATATGTTAAGAGCTGGAAATGGTTGGAATGTTTCCGACATAAACAGAAACAAAAAACCAAAAACAAAGACTAAAACAGAGACTATGTTAAGATGTGGAAACGTAGCTTTATAATATGATAAAATGTATTTGTTCTTTTAATTTTTATTATTATAAGCGGCTGATTCTTATATCCAGTGAATGCAATATCAGTAGCTCAGTGTACTGCAAAAAAAGAAAGAATGCAATTACAATGTTTGTTGAGTTAATCATCAAATAAATACGACGTAATTTCATTGTAAACTTAACCGCATCCGTGTATCTTCAGTAAAATTGGAAAACATAATCACGCAAAATAAAAATAGAAAAGTCGTCACTTGTAAACGATACTCTAGCGGAAGACAAAAGAAATAATACCCGTTTTTTACTTTTACTTCGCGTAAGCTAACACCGCGAGTGCATGACAAACTAGCAAACAGTTTAGAGTTCAAAAACAAAAAAACCCAAACATAGAAATAAAAGAAATCAGGAAAAAAGTCGTGACACTCCTACGAGAGCAAACTTGTTGAAACTTGTTCGTGATAGCAGACATTGCTTGATGTCAGGGACTTATCAAATGAGATGAAAAAGTGTGTGTGGCGTAATATGAACGCGGAGTGCTCGCTAATCGTTGGGAATGATACTCGACTTGACAAGACCGCGGTTTATTAATTAAATCTTTATGTTTTGCTACCACCCCGTATGATATAAATCACTTCATTTTATTTGTAATTATATACGTTGTCAAATATAAATACAAATAAATATATCATCATGCCTTCTACCTATTACTGGGTGTGGCACTCTGCCGAAGCAAATATTGGTAAGTCGTATATTTATGCGCGTGAAGTGCGGTTACAAGCCGTTAAATCAGGGCCCCCAAAGATATTAGCGGAGGAGGAGTCACAGGAGTAGTATACTGTGGTGAAAATGTTTGTCGGCAGTGGGAATCGAACCAGGGTTCTCAGGATCCACAGGCCGACCCGATACCACTGTGCCACCTACTCCACGTTGTCAAATGAGGGATTACAATGACGTCATATCTGAACTCATGACAACGCGGCAATAAACGAATAACATTGTTGTTTTCAGGGGAAAAATGGAACATTTAGTGCAGCTCTTATTAAGATTTTTTATTTCGCAAACAATACCCTGAAAGGTGTAACAAACCTAAGCAAACTTGATCTATTCTTCTGTAGTTATTGACACATTATGCGTTTACTACACGCTCCATAAAGTGAGGTGTTACTCTTATCGGTGTAAAAAGCTCCTTTCAAACGTAAAGTGGTTTTTGTCAAATATGGACCGTGATCATCAAGTATTGTTATACACCTATACATTTATACCACCTATACCTGCCCACACAATGCACTTCACTGTTACAATGAGCGACGTGCGGTTTCGACCCCAGCTTGAAATTGAACCGATTCAATTTGATGTCCTTTTCTGATGAATTTATACTTTGTTCTCATACTTTATAAATAAATAATTGCATTTTCTACAACCTCCTTTTTAGGATAATATAATGCTATAACTGTTTATTATCATTTTGCATTTTATTTATTTATGGATTTATTTATTTATGTGTACCTTGTACAGTAACTTAAGGTAGTTATAGTGTGACGGTGGCGACATCGGTCGTCGAGTGGCGAAACTGACGCTCAAAAAAACAAAAAATATAATAAAATAAGTGTTTTATACCTATTATGATTTGAATATCATGAATTGTTAATAGGTTGTTGGTCTAGTGAATTTTCTAATACCGTACCACAGTGTGGTGTTGCCATTATAAATTGAGATCCTTAATTTTTCGTTAAAAACAAGACTTTGCATGGCTATATATGCATTACTAAATGATAAAGAACTTTCTCCTTTTGATAAAATGTACGTGGATAGTTGTAGAACATCATATTAGTTTTTTAAATGAAACTGCAAATTTTTAGAGATAAACGAACCAAATATATGCGATTCTGAGTGATGATCGCCATAAGCTCCGTGTAAGAACTCAACTTTACATGCGAATATATTTGTTCACAGACGATGAATGTGTTTCATATTTTAACAGGATGCGTATGACTATCCCATGTTTACGTGCGCCGAGTTTCATTCGATCTGTAAAAATGATTTTCACGCTAGAACTACCTTAATCTTAATCACTGTTATAATGTAATTCAAAACACTCAGATATAGTCGTTTTTGGATATGATACTGACGAAGTATAAAATCATGCAGTGTGAAATGCAGTATTAATTTAAGAAAGTTTTGCCAAAAACAAATATAAAGGCTTACTTGTGTGGAGCGGGTTAGAATTTGTTTGTTTAAAACACGAATAAAGCGCGCCTTACTAGGAACACAATCAATACTTAAATAAATGTTAGAAATTCTAAGTTATTTGAACTAAAATATAATATAATGTTTTGCGTATGTGGAGTACCACTCAGACGCAATATATTTTTTGGATATAAGTTGTGTCAGTGAGATTTGAACAGACGACCTGTTGCTTGCCAATTAAGAAACGCAAGTTTTATTTTGCTTTTGTCCACCGGGTTACGATTGCCTGTAAAGTTTTATAGTTTTTAAAATTATCGTGAACATTTGGTACTGTAGGTGTATTTTTCGCTATAAATAAATAACTGAAATATCTATTATTTATTTGAAATATTTTTGTCAAAATATTTGAGAGTGAAAATTATACAAAGTAATGAAAAGGAATTGTTACAGTTGGCAATACAATTCCGGAGATCTTTTTTATTCCACAGTTGGCACAACGTCAGATAAAGGCGGAAACACTATTTGACATATCTAATAAATACAAATAGGTTATGTCCGGAGTCTGATAGCTAATAGGATTTTGACTTTTTTGAGAAATAGAAATACTAAAAGGAAGTGTACAGGAAACAACAATTTTATTTATGGATATTTAAGAAAAATATAACTAAAAACGAATAAGAACTAAATGTACCTAAATTTAATTTTAAATTTTCAAATATCACTGTCAGCACCAGGAAATGAATTTACGTATCAGGCTCACCAATTTCAAGTAGATTTTTTTATTGCCAACTGTAACAATGATGTGATTGAAGGATTGTTGTGTGATAAATTATTTCGAGTGTAATAAATGAATGAGTTTATATGGAGTGATCTATGAATGTGGTTGAAGTGAGGGTGGTGTGTTTAGATGATAATGTTTGACGAGGGCTGATTATTTGATGAGTGTGATGAGTGAATGTTTTGTGAGTGATTTTGGAGTTCGTGCTACCCCATTTGTTGCGATATAGCGTGAAGATATGTATGTATGTAACAATTCCTTTTGATCACTTTGCTAAATGAAATGAATATTGTATAATATCACAAAAGATTTAGTTGTCATCAGACAAATTTTTATTTACGAAAATATGGTGACGAGAGCAATTATTGACATGAAAAAGTAGACACATCAAAGGTGGAAAATTTTTGGAGTGATACCGAATGGAGTGTTTTATTAAAATTTGGACATTTATATTCGTCGTTTTCAAAGTATTTAAGGTAAATAAAATATATTCAAATGTGAAATGTTGTACTAGGAACAGATAACTGAATCACAGAAATGGATCTAGAGTGAAATCAGCACTGATTTATCTGTATGATTTGTGTCGGGGCGAAATCGCATGAGGTGAATGTGGAAGACGGTGTTGCAATATCAGTGGGAACCACAACCAATACTTGTAATGCAATTCAGGTAGTGTTGTAAACTTGTAAATGATTTTATTGGCGGCGGCGTCTTTACGTAGATTTTGTCATTTCCGGTGTCGGTAGTCTTCTCAACGTGAGAATTGATTGAGTGATTTTATTCTGTTTTATGAAGTGACATTTCTCGATCATGACTCATTTCCGTACGAAGTATGAGAGTATGAGAAAATTCTAAATTGCCATGTTGTTTTTAATTCATTAGCCTTTAAACGGTTCTAGTATCTTGATGAAAGTCAGCAAAATCATTTTTACTTGCAAATTTTACGGTACATTTACAACTTTCTTTTTTTGAGTAATGTTATTAAGAGTAAGTTCTCATGGCATTGGCAATAGTCAAAACACATTAAACCGGTTGCTATTAAGAAAAAAACATATTAGTTTTACTTATACAGATATCATATCAATAAAAATAATAGTCTATTAAAAACAAATAAATCTGATTTGCATCATTAAATTTTAAACATTTTTCAATGGTTATTAAACATTTGTAACGGTATATGTGGTATTTAAAATTTTACAATACTTAAAAGTTAATCTAAATATTCATGAAACTAAACATAATTGTTCTTGAAAGCTATTTCAATTAAAATTTCCTGTTTGAACTGCAGTAAAATTAAATTATAATATATTACTTATAAATACACAAATGTCATCAGGTCATGTGTTAATTCTTCAGGTATACATTTATAAGTATATAAATTTTATATTTTTATCTTTTTAGTGATAAAAATAATCGAAACAAAATTTACTTTTAGTGTTTTAACAAGAATATATCGATACTTACATATTTCTATATTACTTTGGCACTTTGCATAACAGGAAATTAATTTCAATTATAATACAGTGAATCTCAAACTTGAAACAAAAGTACACTTTCAGTTGATCTCCATAAGCACCATTTCTGTAACTTGTATTTTTTGTTTTTTTTTTGTATTTTGTATTTGCTAGTAGTGTTTTTTTAATTAATTTATATAGAATATAGTTCTGTGCTGTAGATAGTTGAGAAAACCTGGAAAAAGCCTGGAATTTAAAAACATACCTTGAAATCCTTAAATATTCTTGAATGGTTATAAAATACCTGTAAAAAAATTATTTACCGTCAAACAATATTTTTAATTTAGTTTTCTTTTATTTTGGAATAAGCTATTTATTAATTTTTTTTTCCATTACACGTGCATCATAGAGAGGGCTCTATATTTGAAATTGGTAGACACCATGAATTGACTGATAAAGAAGCATTACCATAGCAAAAAGTATGTTATAAACCTTAAAAAATTAATTTTGTTTATATTGCCCAATTTTCCTAAAAAAAATTATAATGCTGTAATTTTGAATTATATCTCAAGTCAGTATAAAAATTAATCATTAATTCAAAATGTATAACTGGAAGTGCAAAAAATAGAGTATATACAATAGGACTAAAGTACTTTACCGTAAGGATTAAATTATGCACTTTAATCCCTTGGAATGCAATTTACTATTAGAATACTATTATTTCGGAATACTTTCAAAACATTTTGAATGTAAAAGGACCACACTTTATGTGCAAAGATATATTATTTATCGAGATCTACGGCAGCACAACATTACCCCTAGAAATGGGTAAAATAACACGAAGGCTATATTTAATTTATTTACAATACATAGTTTTTTTTGTTTAGATTTTTTTATAAGAATAATGTATCCACGATCAACTTTCAACATGATGAATCCGTAAATATTTACACTGTTCCACCATTTTAAAGATTTTACCGTAATTGAAACAAAAAACTAATTACCAATTCCTGTCATGTAATTTCAAATCATCCAATTTGAATCCTCTGTCAAGAGTCGAAATCTCTGTGAAGATGCGCACGGATCGAAGTTGGCTTAGTCCCGTGCTAACGGTGTCTGCCCATATGCCGGAAGTGGGTCGACTCCGGTGACCCCGGAGTGACCCCCTGACCCCCGACAACTGTCACGTGACATCTCCAGCCGGCTTTGATTGGCTGACGCAAGATTAGAATCTTCGGTGGTTAAGGATTGGAATCTGTCTAACGGAATTTTAGAATTTTAATTGAATTGGTTTCGGTGGAGTGAAACTATTATTTACCTGATTTACATGGTTTGTTAGGCGTTGGTTCACATTTAGTTTTAGTCTTTTTAATGACTTACATACTGATTAGTGAGTTTTAATTAGAATTGTGGAACATACTGATACACTAGTTCACTAGTTATTTATTTCATTAAGCGTTGTCCTAATTTGGAACAGATAAATACAAATTTTATTTATAGCAATTATGTTTCTAATTAAAAATAATTATTTAACTATTACACTGTATAACTGGAAATTAATTCTAATTACAATTATAGTAGAACCACCATATTAATATATTACATTTTTATGTGGAAGAATAATCATTTGAACAACTAATAATGAAAGTAAATTTTTTTTCACGAATTTGATGTTTAACGCAAAATGGCGAATGCGGAGTGTATCAATCAAATGAGTGAAAAAAAAGCTCTTATTACGTGTTGCACACTTAATTTTTTTGTTTGTTAATATTAGATAGATTTTGTAGAGATAAAAATTATTTTAAGACGGACTAAAATTTTGGTAGAATCTTGAAAACTTTTAAATGATTTTCAAAGAGATAAATACATAAAAATAGTGAAAAATATAAAATTAAACCACTGGGATGTTGCTTTTACTTCTTTTCCCTATTTTTAAAATTCATGAAAAATGTCAATTTCTATTCTTTTCCGTAATAAAAGCAAGATCAATTAAAAGAGTGAAACACGATGCTTTCATCACTTTTTTTTCTGATTTGTATTGGATTGATTTTATGGTAATAAAAATAATATTTTCACAGATATCCAAATTTTGATAGCATGTTGATAACCGTGATATTTTTAAAATCAGTTGTGTAGTATTTACTTTGTTTGTTTTGGCATTAGAATAGCATATTCTCGCCCGCATATCGATGTTAAAATGAGCTTTATTCTTAAACGATTTTTGGTGACATATTGTTGTCATAGATTGGTATAAATAAATAAATATATCATCACGCCTTCTACCCAGTACTGGGTGTGGCACTCTGCTAAAGCAGATCTCGGTAAGTGATATATTTTGCGCGTGAAGTGCGGTTACCAGTCGTCAAATCACGGCCCCCAAACATGTTAGTGGTGGACGAGCCACAGGGATAGCTTTTTCAAATTATGAAAATTTGTCGCCTGTGGGAATCGAACCAGGGACCTCAGGATCCACAGGCCGACTTCATACCACTGAGCTAGCCATCCCATAGAAATTAAATGCACAAAAGGTCTAGGCAACAGACAAATTAAAAAACACAATGTATAAATTAACCAAGACAACGAACAAAATTAATCGCAAATCACTCTCACCTAGTTAACTATTCTACTAAAAAAAAACCTTAATGAAGAATGTCAACTATTTTTATAAAGAAATTATGTAATGGAAAGCCGAAGCCGAGATAATAGTGTAAAACATTCGTTACAGAAGGCAATTGTATCACTCGTTCATTCGAGCCTCACCGCTGCACACTCGTGTCCGAATTTCGAACTCATGCCAGAATAGGTTCCTTCTGTAACTTGTATTTTGGTATAAATTTTGTTACTATTTTTAAAAACATGTTTTCTTGTCTAATTAAATGGGATGTCTTGAAGGTTCCAATTTGAAATTAGTCCGAAATAGTAGAACACAGTTGGTTATAAATTGGCGTTAACGAAAAGAAAACTGGCAATCTCTTGCTAGTGAGGCGAGTGTTTTATCCACAACTGCCGGTAGACACAAAAAAATAGTCTTTTTTGAAAATAGTATTCAAAAATAATACATCGTCATCATCATCACAATTTGCAAATTTCGCGCATAGTTAACTAATCATTCATGCCGTCGCGACATCTTTTCGTTCACACGGTCACATTATAAACATACTCACACATCTAACCTCTACATGCATGTAGCATTAGATGGTGCAACGTTGCGAAAGTACACAGCCGGATCTGTTTATCACTTCACCTGTACCGGGTACCAAGTAAGGATTAGTCATCGCTTGGAAATCGAAGATGCTTCCAAGATATTGATGATGTACGTCTTCGAGTAATTGGCGGGTCTCAGGTTTCGTAGTTTCTGTTTCTGGTTTCGTCAACGTGATTCAGGATGACTAGACGATTTGTTTTACGCGGACAAAGTTTAATTTTGACTTGAGGTTATGCAACATGATTTATATGTGGTTTTATAGTTATTTATACGCACTTGAAGATGCGATTTAATATTATTATCTAATTAGAAAGTCGTGAGTATTTAAGAACTAATTTACTACACATTTGTAACTAACTCACTGCTTTCGAAAGGAGATGAATTTTTATTAAATATAGATTAAAACTTGTCTCGATGTTATGATTTTTCACATTGACTTTTTTATTCTAACAAGCTCTGTAATAGGGTGAGTATTTTGATGGTGAGATTTCTGTAAGCCTTAGAAAAAGATAACATTTCAGGACTTTCTAGAAATAGCAGTACTTCAGTAATTTAAAGACTTTCAATAAATTTACTGGGGGATGAAAAGTATTACTAAGGGAAGAAAATAACACTTTCTGTCAGGGTTCTAAAAGAAATTAAACATTCCTCCGTGGTAACTTTAAAAATATACTTTGAAAATGACAACTTTGGGTTTAATTTAACAAAATGAAGTAAATTACAATTTATGTCAAGAATGACTTTGCAGTGCAGTGACAATGATAATTTTTAACGTTAAATTTATGTATCAAGTCGGCCTGCAGATCCTGAGAACCTCGGTTCGATTCCCACAACCGAGAAACAATTTTCACCACATTAAAATAACCCTCGTGAATCCCCCTCCACTAAGATCTTTGGGGGCCGTGATTTGACGACTGGTAACTGCACTTCTCGTGCATAAATATATTATTTGTCGAGATCTGCTCCGGCAGAGTGCCACACCCAGTCATGGGTAAAATTCGTGATATATTTATTTATTTATTTTTTACGAGTGAAAAACTCGGGAAATGCCCTGACTCGAACTGAGGACCTTCTGCTTGCCAGGCAGACGTAGTAACCCTACACCAAGCTTCCTGTACGAGTTAAGGCGTCATCCGAATTCTTCTCTCACAGTACCTAAACACAGCATCGATCCCAAGACTCCTATATATCATAGGTATTGACAACGGGTTTCGTCTGTAGCGACACATATCTGATTAAAAGGAATTTATACCACGAAGTATATTTCAATTTTTGTCATATGAATCAGTCCGGGCCTTTTCCGAATTTTTCTATCATAAATTTTACTTTTATAATTAACAAAATGTACTTATATTTAAGAAATAAATAAAATGATTGAAAATCCATAAAAAAAGTGAAAGAGCAAAATTATTTTTCAAGTATTTCTAAATTTTTATTTCGATCCTGCGAAAAACCGTAATAAGCTTTGCGGTCCATAAGTGCCCTACCGATATTGGATGTATTGGTGATCGAGACGGATTCATCCTTAACCGGTAGGAAGCATTATTGACTTTAATACTTAGAAAGCTATCCCTGTGGCTCCTCCACCACTAACATGTTTGGGGGCCGTGATTTGACGACTGGTAACCGAATTTCACGCGCAAAATATATCACTTACCGAGATCTGCTTCAGCAGAGTGCCACACCCAGTGATGGGTAGAAGGCGTGATGATATATATATATATATATATATATATATAATACTTAGAAAAAGTAGATTTGTCTATATACTCAATTTAGGGTTCCTAAAACAAAAAATACGCTGTGTCTTCGTAATTAGAATTTCACTGTAAGGTGTAGGCCTTCTGTACTATTACTAAGAGAAAGACAGATGACTTGTACTAATTTTTATTCGCATTCAAATTAGCAACCATGAGTAACATACCATAACATATTCTCCCAGTCAAGAACCTCAGTTGCTCGCAAGTTTTCTCGCGGTAATTAAAACCGTGCGTGACCCGGTCATCAACGTTGACCACACTAACAGATGTCGCCACTAATCCTATTAATCTCGCCTCACTACCTCATCATTGTTATTATTAATGTCGCTAATGACCCGGCAGCGGCAGTGGCTACGCGTGGGCTCGGTTCTCGGCTGCTGCCACTCGACCAACGACTCCCGTTCTCCGCTGCTTCGGCTGTGGCTGGTGTTGCCTGTTGTTTGCGCGACACATCAGCACTTTGACGTGCGACACTTGATCGCATGGAAGCCATCATTAAGTGAGATATCAAGTATCGGGTTTAGGAAAGGCGAAAGATAGAGACCGGCAAACGTCAAAACATGCCTCTTCTGGTTCTCATAGATGGATGGATGTCTTATTTGTTTTGATACTTTGCACAACAGGAATCCAAATAACAGTACAGTTAGGTTATAGCATATACTCCAAAAACCCGTTCAAAAAAGTTATTAATTTCATATGATAACATATTAAATGAATATTACAAAAATTGAGGTTAGACTAATTGGAATTATACCTAAGGGAAAAAAAATAAGTGAAGACACTATATTTGCATAAAATATATGAAACAAGAGTTGTATTCCATTTGTATCTTGATTAATGTATATAAATCATTTCAGATAAATTAAATGAACTAAACTAAGAAAACTGATGCTCTTATTGGGGTGTATTATTTTAAGCACAATCTGAGTCAATAAATCTAACGTTGAATATAAAGTAAGCGAAGAAATCAAGTGAAATAAATAATTCATGTGTTTCTGAAAGTGTAAGTCAGATCGGAAACAAATGGCAAGTGGAATACACCTAATACTATAAATTTTCTAGATTAGCTTTTGTTGTATTATATTATGCTATGTACGATTATATAAATACAAATTTATAAATAATACTTATTATTTAAAACCAACATTCAGATTCTAATAACACAAGGTACCGCTACAGTAAGATAAAACAAACTTGCACTTTTACCTAGAAATAAATGTACTTAATAAATTCTCGTTTCGTTATACTATAATAGAAAATATAATGATAAAGAAAATAAATAAATTTTTCTTAGATCGCGTTTACAAAGTGAATTTTGTGCAACTGTTTTTGTCCAAAACGTTCAACTTTATATTACTAAATCTGGGGATATTTTTGTGTGAAGTTGTCAAGTTGTCTAGTTGTAAAAATATCAAACATAATTCTTTTAGTTTAACTGTCATTGATCAGTTCATGTAAAATTATAGCAATTATTTTTTTCTTATAATAAAATAAATTCATAAAACTGCAAAACACTTTTTTATTGAAAATTAAAGGTATTTAGTTTTATAACATAACCTAGTTAATATGAATTTGAACTCGCATTTGCCATATTACAATAAAGGCCATTGTAACACTAATTTTTCAATATACTATTGTTGCAAACAAGCATTATCTTTGTATGAAATCTTTTTAATTTGGCCAGATTCCATTCTTCTTGTGCCATTCATCCTCTTCACCTGTCGAAAGAAAGATTGGTGAAATGTATGTTGGTGAAATTGAGGATGAGAGATTGCGTGGATCTACCGCCTTGGGCTGCTCCTGTACACTACTAAAATTCAGATCTTCTTTGAACTGTAATCCCGATTAATTTTCTCTTGATAAGTAGTAAATATTGGTAACTTTAAATTTTTATAGATTTAGGGCCGATATTTTAATATCCTAACAAACTGTCTAGAAAATCTACTTGACAAACAAAAAATCTGGTGTGGTCACCACACGACTTTCTTATACACAGCAAATTTAATATTCAGAATATATAATATGTAATTTAGTTTTTCAGTAATTCAGCATTTATCTGTTTGAAACATATAAAATATCAAATTTGTTTACTTATAATTTTTTAGTAATGTTGACTACTTTATGTCTAACTTTCCTGATGAGGCATATACAGGATGTCCGTTGTTCGAGCCTAACCCTTGGTATCTCAAGAACCGTGAGATGCGAAGTCGATTAAAGTGAGGAAAAGTTGCTAAATTAGTTGACCATTTTAATGTTGCATTTGTTTTTCCGTAAAAAGACATAGATAACTAGATAAAGCGAAAATTCAAATCTATGTTTTTTGTTTCTATTGCTACTATTATTATTGAAATATATTATTAAATATAAAAAATAGTTTTTCTCAAAATTAGACGCATATACTGAAAAATTGCAAATAACATTTTATGTTCCAAATATTTTTGCCAACATCTTTTATTTGAAACTTTCTTTCATAACTTTGAAATAAATGGAATTTATTGTTTTGTGTGTCCAGTAAACTTCCTCATCCGGTTTTTCAATTTCATTTAAAATCAACTCAGCTCTTCGTATTTTCATGAAACTTATAATTACCAAGTTTCGTTAACAAATCTTATCTCGTTCATGAGATATTGCACACTCGGACACACATCCATCCATCCATCCATCCATCCATACACACACACACACACATACAGACATAATTGAGAAAATGATCAAAATGGATTCAGTGGACCTCAAAACACGTATTTTCGCGAAAATCTCGTCAACGATTTTTCTCACGATTCCAATACGTCATACTGCGTATAAGAAAGTAAAATGGCAATCAAACTATAAGAGGTAATATAATTTTCGTAATTTGAACTATGATTTCGATGCGATATTTACTATTTGTGTAACAGATATTTTTGTTAGGAGATTAAAATATCGGCTATTAGAAAACAGATATATGTGTTGGTTATGCATGTCTACAAATATTAGAAGGCAAAAGTAATAACAATAACGCATATTGAAAGCCCGTGAAACTCTATAAACATAGCTGATAACAATGCATGGTTTATGTAGGTTTGTCTAAAGAATACTCATCAATTTCGTAGTAAAGTTAGTAATTAAAATTCGCTATAATAACCATTTAAATATCACCCATTTTAATGTGCAATAACTTACGTGTATCTATCTAACCATCTAGCCTCTAGCGTATAGTTATAATTAGATGAACAAGTAGTAAAAACTCAGTCGTATAAATCAGAACTCAGTTTCAAGGTAACAGAAACATCTAACAAACAAACATCTACAAACAAGCAAATCACGAATAGAGAGATACACATCCATAAACAATAGCTTCTCAACATTGAACAAAACAATAGCGCTAATACATAATGTACCGTAAGCATGAAGACAATCTACGACCAATACCGCAGAATCGGAATCCAAGAAGTAATGCTTGGCATGGATGTCACCGTATAAGGAGCCAATTGTGCGTGCGCTTCTAACAGTAACTCATTGCGGAACTTCCCTCATTTTTACACGATGTGCTCCGCCAACGAAGGTTCAGATGAGCCTTGAGGTGAAGGGAATAGAGCAAAGGATGGTGGAATCTTCATTCGATTACGGTCATTAATATCAAGTACTCGTGGCGCCTTCCGTCTTGACGTTATGAGAAAATCGCTAAGAGTGTTTAGATGTTTGTTCTGTGGGAGCCAGGAGATATTTCTTATTGCTTGTACAACTAAACCATTTAAAATTTAGTTTATTGTCATTCAGAAAGAAAATATATGGTGTGTTCAATTGCTTGACAATTACAATAATGAATGGATTTGTTTTCGTTTCAAGATATTTTCTTCTTTGTCTGTTTCTATATTTGTAGTATTTCTCAAGAAAGCAAGGTTTCTTATTGCCTTGTCACAGATTAAAAAATCTGGTGTGGTCACCACACGACTTTCTTATACACAGCATATTTAATATCAAAAACGCTGAATTGAACACTTATGACTTGCTCCTTGCGTTTGACAATTATTATTTGACATATAAATGTGAAACATGTTTTTGTTTTTTTGTTTCTATTGCTACTATGATTATTCGAATATATTATTAAATATAAAAATTAGCTTTTCTCAAAATTAGACGCATATACAGGAAAATTGCAAATAACATTTTATGTTCCAAATATTTTTGCTAACATCTTTTGTTTTTTTCGTAACTGATTACATTTTTGAAATAAATGGAATTTATTGTTTTGTGTTTCCAGTAAACTTCCTCTTCCAGTTTTTCAATTTCATTCAAAATCAACTCAGCTCTTCGTATTTTCATGAAACTTATAATTACCCAGTTTCGTTAACAAATCTTATCTCGTTCATGAGATATTGCACACTCGGACACACATCCATCCATCCATCCATCCATCCACACACACACACACACACACACGCACACACACACACACACACACACATAGACATCATTGAGAAAATGATCAAAACGGATTCAGTGGACCTCAAAACACGTATTTCCGCGAAAATTTCGTCAACGATTTTTTTCATGATTCCAATATTTCCTTATACTGCGTATAAGAAAGTAAAAATGACGTATTTATCAAGTTAGTTGACATAAACTATACAATACTACCATGTGCTTTTTCCATTTAGGAAAGAAACCTTACTTTGAGCCAACTAGTTGCGGTATATTTAAATGAATTTGTTTGCAGTAATTTTTAATGCAATGTGAATCTAAGAAAGTTTTTACACTCTATTCTTTATACCTTAAGACTGAAATCCAATCAAATATTGATTTTTCAATCACAAATTTTATTGGTTACTGCTTTTGCTTAGGGTACTTAACTGTCAATTGAGCATTTTTATATATTTTTTGCACGACCCTGGCAGAAAGTAAATTTTTCTTTTCTTAATTCTGAGTAGAAAGTGATACAGATAAAAGTAGTTTTTTACTTTCTTATACGCAGTATAAGGAAATATTGGAATCGTGAAAAATATCGTTGACGAGATTTTCGCGAAAATACGTGTTTTGAGGTCCACTGAATCCGTTTTGATCATTTTCTCAATGATGTCTGTGTGTGTGTGTGGATGGATGGATGTGTGTCCGAGTATGCAATATCTCATGAATGAGATAAGATTTGTTAACGAAACTTGGTAATTATAAGTTCCATGAAAATACGAAGAGCTGAGTTGATTTTGAATGAAATTGAAAAACTGGAAGAGGAAGTTTACTGGACACACAAAACAATAAATTCCATTTATTTCAAAAATGGAATCAGTTACGAAAAAAAGTTTCAAACAAAAGATGTTGATAAAAATATAAGAAACATAAAATATTATTTGCAATTTTTCTGTATATGCGTCTAATTTTGAGAAAAACTAATAATAATATATTTCAATAATCATAGTAGCAATAGAAACAAAAAACATAGATTTTAATTTTCGCAGGCGACAAACAATTTTCATAATTTCAAAAGCTACCCCTGTGGCTCCTTCACCACTAACATCTTTGGGGGCCGTGATTTGACGACTGGTAATCACACTTCACGCGCAAAATATATCACTTACCGAGATCTGCTTCGGCAGAGTGCCATACCCAGTAATGAGTAGAAGGCGTGATGATATATTTATTAATTTTATTTATATTTTTTATTGTAATTAAATCTCCATAATATAATTGCCAGATAATATTTGAATTCGTTTGTAAAGGAAATAGGAAATACAGCTCGTGTTGCGAACTCGCTATATTTACATATCCATAACTACTTATAGTTTATGTCAAAACATTAACGGCAATTATCATATCACTTGTTATGATAATTCCCGAGAATAATCACTGTAGCTTTTGTTTATTTGACAAATGTCAGATAGTTATCAATTAATTATTTAAACTTGTCAAGGCGTAAAGTAAAATTCCTTTGTTTGAATAATATTTGGCAGTAAAAAAAAATTAAACAAAATATTACTCGAGAGTTCAATACATTAGAAAATAATTTTCAGTAATAATATAACAAGAGAGTGAGAATAAATTGAAAATAATTTGACAGATCTTTCGAAGACTTGTTGCCAGGCAATAGTCACGAAATCCCGTAGGACTTGAGTGGCTATTGCCAAATGGCAACAAATTTGGGAAAGATACTGAAGAATTATTTTCTAATTTATCCAACTCTCGAGTTATATTTTATTAGATTATTTTTTGACTTAGCTGTTGAGGTCGATTCATCCAACTTAAAAGATTTTGAACTGGGTTCATAACGATTGATTACTTATTAATATATTCTTGGAAGTTGTTTCCAAAATTTATTGGTGTATTTCTGTATCTAAAATACAACTAAATCGATTTTTTTCACACATTTTACTTGACGAGTTGACAATTTTAAATAGTTATTTGACAACTGCTTATCATTTGTCACAAACCAAAAAGCATCTATAGAGATTATTCCCGGGAATAATCACAAGAGCTTAATTCTCAGTATAATAATGACAGGATTGGTTAAAACGCAGGCACGTGACATACAATGAAGCATTGCATTGGTTTTGAGAAACGTCAAAAAATAATCAAGTTTTTTTCTGAAATTTGTTGCTACTTGGAAACTATTCTTCAAAAATCTGTCGAATTACTTTCAATTTATTCTCATTCTCTTGTTATATTATTAATGAAAATTTTACATTTTGATAGAGTAATGAAAAAAATTACATGTACGATATAGCTCGTGAAGAAAGTATCATTCTTTCCTTCAGTACTTTGTATCACTCGTCTTCAGCTCAGAAAATGAAACCGGCACCCTGGGAAGAAATGTTTCACTTTCTTCCCTTGATATGCACAATTATTCTAGAGGGATAATGAAGATTGTAATTACTGTCTTCTCCGGGAAAATTACCGATAGATTTTGTTATACTTTCTTAAGAAAACGATAACTTTAATAACCTAATAATGCTTGAACAAACTGTTTGATCCTTCGGTCAAAAGATTAATTAATTTTATATTGCTGTTAGAAATTGCACAACACGCAAAATAAAATACATATTTTCTGATATTATTACAAACTTTCTCAGAAAGATAATAAATGTGTTTCATTACCATTAAACAATTTTCTTGAGACAAAATGCTTTATCAGACTTTAATGACTAATGAATGCAAAATATAATTTGCTCATTGAAGCTATAAATCAACTACAAATTAATAACCCGAGTTACATAACTAATTAAATTACTGAAATAGAAACAAAGTTACATAAGTAACCCAATTATGAATAATACCACAACTACTATTAGGTATGTGCACCAATTTAGGAATCGGGAAAAATTATATACTTACAGTTTAATGCCCTGTCAGCTTCCGTGAGACTGACACCCACATGTCATTAACGCCGTTACAAATTTGAAATCTGGTCCGAAATTTACTACCAATATGGGCAACACTAATTTTTACAGTACATTTATAGTTGTTCACTAGAAGTTTATGTAAACATTTGCAAGATGGAGCAATTGTTCTATAGTCATGGGAACGGATTTAAGAAGAACATTGAATAAGCAATGAAAGGTGTATTCGCGTTTGGCACATTACAAGAGATTTTTCTGTAAATTTTTCATTTTATTTAATTCTTTGTTTCTATTATATTTTTGTATGACCATTTTTTTCAATTTAAGCAGTAAGTAGTGTTTACAATAAAAATAAAAATAAATATATCATTACGCCTTCCACCCATTACTCGGTGTGGCAGTCTGTCATTGCACATCTCGGTGATTTGCGCGTGAAGTGCAGTTACCAGCCGTTAAATCACGACATCTAAAGGTGTTAGTAGTGGGAGGGCAACAGGGATAGTTTTAATGTGGTGAAATTTGTTTAATCTTTAAATCTATAATTAGCCTTAAATTTTGGTTCAAATAAATATAATATTACCTTCATTGTATCAATTAGATTTTACCTTAAGTGTATTTAATGTCCGAATAAATCATTTTTGAAGCATGTCGAGAAAAATTGTTGTGTGTAACAGGAAAGGCACTTTTTCCACTCTAGTATGACAAATAACTATTTTACATTTCTAACTTCATGAGAAATTGTGACTCAATGGTTGTCGCTTGTCTTACAAGTACAGTGCATCGCTAAGAAGGAACGCTGATAAATTTCTTTACACATCTACTTTTACATAATATATTAAATTGTAAATTATAAAACCGTGACTAAGAAGAGAAATGATATTTTGAGAGCCACTAGCGAGCAATGGTTTTTGAGAACTATTGCATAATTTAACTGCTACTAATGTAGATTGATGTGGTCCTTATTGTTTTTTGTAAAATACTGTAAATATATAAGAAATAATTGAGTGGAGAACAGTTTAATTAAATTAATCTGACTCCACTATTTATTTATTTATTTATTTATTTATTTATTTATTTATTTATTTATTTATTTATTTATTTATTTATTTATTTATTTAAACATACACTGCCCGACAGGTAAACCCAATTAGAGGGCAGGAAAATACAAAAGTGGCATAGAAAACAAAATAATTCAAAATTTATAATCAAATAGTTGACTAAATATGAACAGTTATTTAATTATTTCGATATAATAGAATAAAAACGTCTTGGATTATGTTGAAAAACATCAACATTACCAAATTTAGACTGATAAGTTAGACACATACGATGTATAGGAGACGAAGAGAAAACATTAGTCCGAGGAGTAGGAAGATAAAAGGTGCATGAATTACGTGTAAGGACAAGAGGAGTATGAAAGGAAAGAAGATTCAAGCATTAGGGATTTATGCTACTTTGCACAAGAAAATTAATTCTAATTGCAATACCGGGTTCGGACTCACTGAACCGCAGTGTAGTTGTTCATATAATAGAGACTTATACAATTCAAATTTTTCGGTTGCCATCTAGTGAGTAAAATATAATTTAATAATTTGTTTTGTAGCGAACATGGTATAAGCTTTACAGTTTGATGTTTATCACGTGATTTATCGTTGAACAACATATGTGGTGATCTGCGGGGAGAAGTGCTGAAAGGACAAAGCAGTTGATCGATTCAACTTGGTATCACCTCGCTCTTTCTACAAATTTGTTGTTTCACACAAAATTCTGTGGTGGAGAGGTCTGCTTTGGGTCTACTGCATGTGACGCCAAAATTATAAGTCTCTATTTTAGCTGGAGTGAGATTCGAAATTCGTAATGTTAACTGTATTACTTACTGCTGGACTAGAGCCGTGTATCTCCTGTATTGTTATTGGGTTTAATTTTCTATTGCGCAGAATGGCAAATGAATAATGTTGAATTTTACAGAAGAAAGAAAAGTGTAAAAAGCTTTAGAACAAGCTTTAGCATAATGCTACCATCAAATAGTGGAAAAGACATGATGAAATATTTATTATTTGTATAATTTATTATGTCGTGATATTGTTACACGTTTGTCAAGTGTTTTTGTGAGTCTGCTTCTTTAAACAGGTTTGGATGCTATAGTTTTTTAGTGTCGCTCTGTTTGCCAATTAATTTTTAAATGCCTGAATAACTTTCGATTCTGAATGTCGCAAAGTTGAAATATTTGGTTTATAAATATAAAAATTAGTCTTGTACGTCATTAAATTACATATTAGTTTGAACGAAACAACTGGAATAATAATTTAGGCTTTTACAGTTGTTTCTGTTATTGGTTTAATTAATTTTCTATAAATTTGACATTTGTACTATTTTTTGTTTTACGGAAAAAACACAGAATGTTTTAAAAATGTAATTAAAGTAAATTGATTTATTAGTCCTGTCGTTTTTATCTGAATATAAATAATTACAAATTATAGAAAATTTCATAAAATTAATTTGTTTATAAAATATTCCTTATCAAATAAATTAAATATAAAATAGTTTTATTAATTATTTAAATAAATAAATAATATTTTTACTGGCAATCGCAATTCAGTGGATTCCTGGAATACGTATATTTAAATCTCGTTGACTTTTATTTATATCTACAAAGATACAACTGTACTATAATTGGGATATTGAAATGAAGTCCCTTTTTGCAGAGTAGTAAATTAATAAATACACTTAAAAGAAATAACTTGTGTCATGTGTGAAAGTTAATTCAAACAACATAATCCAATTTTATGGAAAATTCATTCCATATCCCATTATAAATAAACCCTGCTACTCTCCATACAATTAAATTTCCATAATATCCGGTCATAATATTTAATTACCATATTTTCAAAGTTTGGAACAAGTTAAACGTGCTGTTGTCGATCTTAGTATCCTGTTCATTATTATATTACCTCTCCGTCAGAAAAATCCAGTTCTCACAAAACCGGACGTAATTTAAGCATCAATAAAATAAGTCACTTTATACTCATAATTAATACACATTTAGTTCCATTTCAAGCATTACTCAACGAAATATTTCCTAACGAAACATAGATATATACCATTTATTTGTTACTCTACAGGAACTTAAATTCAATTACAAAATGGTATTTTTTTTTATGTAAGTAGAAGTCAGTGAGATTTGAACGCACGACCTCTTGCTTGTTAATTAACAAACGCAAGTTTTACCTTGGTTTTTATTCCATGCCAAATTGTTTGACAATTACGTCAGTGAGTTTGTTTGTGGTAGAAGACGCACGATGACATTTTTTTTTCTGAAGTGTATATTCTCGAATATACAAGAAGTCTTATGAAATCGGCGCCATGAACGATTAACATGAGAAATTAGTTTTCCACTTGCCTAAGTATTTTATAGGAAAAGGTTTGAAATAAGAGTTGTAGAGAAGTAAATTATGCATCTAAGTAAATTAACACGTTTCATTTAACTTATTTTTATACTGCTAAAGTTAATTTTAAATGGTGTCAGAAATTCATTTTATATACATAGTTATGAACAGCCCGATTCTCAAAAAAATTTCAGCTAATCCTGTATTTTAGAATAGGCTAAATCTGAGGTTAAACTTATTCTAATCCAATTTTAAAAAGTTAATCCAAATCACATTCCAGAAACCAGATCATAACAAAATTATATTTAGGTTTATTTAATTTACTTTTGAGAATATGGTTTAGCTTAATTTGATTAATCCAAAATTCAGGATTAGTTAAAACTGTTTTGAGAATGGGCTTATAAATATTTAACTGTCGCATACTTAGTTTAAACCTAATACTAACAGTAATTGTATAAAGGTTCATTCGCAAATAAAAATTAGTGTTAGTGCTATGTTTTACATTTTACACCATTTTGAAGCAGCATTCACAAATCATGTTTAGTTGGGGGTTTAGTTAGTAGTGACACCTATTGACAAATGTGAGTAATAAATGTAAGGAGACCAGTAACGCAGCAAACCATCAGAAACCTAATCAGATTTTTGGATTAGCGGCCAAGCATTGATAGTAATTTATCAATAATTCAATATTTAATCAGGTACATTGAAAAAACATCTTTATGTCATTTAATATCATTTCTTCTAGCTAATTTTTCCAGTTTCCATATTGTTCTCGTATTTTATTTATTGGGCATACCCACCATCTTATATTTTTCTTTTTCTTGTGATTGTATAATTTTATTAATAAAACTGCAGTACTACTCATAACTACAAACTATTCCAAACAAAAAACTAAATACACATTTGACAATTCTAAACAAGGATAACTATATCGCTATTATATATAATTAAAACAAAAGTTTGGAGTTTGCAAAGCTTTGTGTTAAAATTAAATACTGATTTGTAAATTGCTTCATAAAGTAACAATGCCAAAAGGTTGTTAAAATAAAAATGGAAAACATAAAACTAACAGTAATTTTGAAAAAGTTTTATAAGCCGAAAGGATATATTGTAAAATAAAATGGATAACTGGCTTGGTTAAAGTCTTTATTAAAAAGTTTGATAAAGACTTTAACCAAGCCAGTTATCCATTTTATTTTACAATAACAGTAATTTTGATTAATGAATGGACCTTAAGTAAATTGAAATACCTAAACTGGTTCTTATGCAGAATTCAATTCTCCACAACTGTAATTTCAAGGGAAGCAATGCTAGTGAAAAACTCATTTACTATGTTATTCGCATATGGCGCAGTTTCCGTGAAACACCATCAATTCAAATCTGAACCATTCGATTGCCGTTGCATCTTTGAATCAAAGTTGAAATCGATGAGATTTGAACTCATTCGATAGGTATCCTATTATCTATGGAGCCATGATTGCTGTCAAGAAATCAACAACATATTTCGTTTAGTTTTGGTTGTCAAGTTCAAATTGCTGTCAAAAAACTGTTCCGAGTTACCCCAAGTATACTAGCATAAATTCTCGCATATCTTCTAGTAAATATGCAAGAAAACAGTTGTCTCGTTAAGGCCTGACGGTAGACTGAAAATAGATAAATGTAGGTATTTACATTTAATAGAGAAATTAGTTGATATTTTCTTATTATAAATTAATTTATATTTTCTTAAGAGCAACTGGTAATATTAATTAATAATAATTTAAATATTTTCCTACACAATCTCTTAATCAAATAAAATATTATCTGAAACCCGTTGCGATGAACTGTGCTTCAAATTAATATCCTGAATTTTTGCTCTTAGTGATATAATATTCCCCTAAGTCCGCTGGTAACCCTGGTGCGATAACCACGGCATGTCGCTGCATTTATAAGCAATATTTCAACGCTGTTGTGGATAATATGTCAGAATTAAATGCAAATCTTTGTGATAAATTCTGCACGGTGTCAGCAGCATTGGAGACGAGCCCAGCTTTAATATCACGTTTAAATCTATTTACTCTTTGCGGGGAGTGTAATGTTGCCAGCACTGTGGTTACGGGAATTAATACGAATATGTGGTGTGGTAAGGAGGAATGTTTGTTTGTTTATTTGTGGTTGGTGTTAGATTGTGTTTTGTTTGATTGGTGGATTGTTTTATGTTTCTTGATTTCATGATTGTTAAATCTGTGTTTGTAAACAAGTTAGTGATGTTGTATTGTTCTAGCTACCAATTGTAATAGTTTCATCACCTGGTTTGATAAAACGTGTTGACAGCTTTTACAGTTTTCCATAATATAGAAGGAGAAGCCTTATATATACCTCATCTGAAATGGGGCAAGAATTATGCCGTAACAATGGAAAAACTAATGAAATGCGTTCTTGTTTCCTTGAGATTAAAAATATAAATAGTGGAAACTTAATAAGTAACGAATATCTTGTGCTAAAAACAAATTCATTGACGTAATAGTTAATTCATTTAACTTCAAAACTACAACTAACCGTATATCTGATACGCTAATAAATTTCCACTATACAAGATAAAATAGTATAGGCCTATTTTATATTATTTTCATCCGACTTCTTAAAATAATATGACGGCCATTACCATACCTCTTTATAATATTTTTTCGTTGATAAACAACTATGGGGTAATGGCTTAGTGGTATCAAGTCGGCCTATGGATCCTAAGAACTCTGGTTGAATCCCCACAGCCGACAAACATTTTCACCAATTTCAAATTACCCCTGTGGCTTCCTCACCACTAACATCTTTGACGGCCGGACTTGACGGCTGGTAACCGCACTTCATGCACATAAATATATCACTTACCGAGATCTGCTTTGGCAGAATGCCACCTCCAGTAATGGGTATAAGGCGTGATGATATATTTATTTTATATTTATTTATTTTTTTATAAACAACAAACAAATAACAGGATTTTAAAGATATCAAATTAAAAATATGTATAAATAAATACATTTTCTACCACTTTTCTTCTTGAAGAATACGGAAAATATAGGATTTTGTTGCAAAATAATTTGAAACATAAATTATGTGTAGAAGTAGAAGTAGAAGATTTCTTATATCTGTAATTTTGAAAATATGTGGAACCAATCTCTTCTTCAAAGTATAGTGTCCTCATTTTTCAATTCCTCTACAGTACGTCTACAAAACAACAAATATCTTTCCATTCGAAAGCATGAGGTCAGCTCCTAACATACCCTGCATACTTTCATCGACTACTAAACCAGAGAAGACTCCAACTCTTGGTTCACCGCTGCGCTCTGAACTCAGAGCTTCCCAGCATGACACACACGATTACCGAGGCTTTCAAATTCCGACTTTACCGACAATCAGGACAGGATATCGATAAATACTGCAAGACTTAGAGGGGTGTCCTTAATTGCGAAGAAATTGTGTAGTAAATGATGGCAGCAAGAGCTCTTGCAGAAGCATGGAATTACGAATTTAATAGATTCTTTATTTATCTTTTGCACAACAGGAACTTAATGCCAATTACAGTACAAGGAACCTGCAACTTGTAGCGGAATTAGAACCATTGGAACACAGTCGTATTTTATATATTAATTAACGAGTTTTAACTATTGCTTGCGTTTGCAAGTGTATGATTGACAACTCGTGTTCGTAGTTTTCAAGTCTGTTGCCATGGATCTATTTATACTATACTATAGTTGTATTCCATTTGCCACTTGGTTCACTTAAATCAGTTCAGATAAATTAGACAATATGACTAATTGAACTGAACAAAGCAAACTGATACACTTATTGGAGTGTTTTACTATAAGCTAAATTCGAATCAGTAAATCTAGTACTTGGAATAAAGTAAACGGCGTAATATAGTGAAATAAATAAGTGCTCTGGTTCTGTAAGTGTAAGTTAGATCTGATTCAAATGGCAAATGGAATAAGCCTCATGTAATTAGGAATGAGCTTCTGAACCTATTCTATATTAATGCTGATCAGTGAAAACGCTTGTTGAAAATTATTTAAATTACAAGAGATACATTACCCCTGTGGTTCCCCCTCTACTAACATCTTTGGAAGGCGTGATTTGACGGCTGGTAATCGCATTTTACACATATAAATATTTCACTTACCGAGGTTTGCCTCGGCAGAGTGCCACACCCAGTAATGAATAGAAGGCGTGATTTTTTTTTTTTTTTTTTTGTGGCTTCTTTGGCGGACCAACTACTTAGGTCATATGCCGCCATTACGCCCTGATCTGCGTTTTAGGTATTATGGTCAACAGCAACGCGGGTTTTCTCTGGACAGTCACCCATCCAAGTACTACCCGCGCGCTACGTTACTTATCTCGCGTTATCGCTTAGATCAGTTCCAACGAGTGCAGCCATGGCCGTTGACTATAATCTATTTATTTATTTATTTATTTATTTATAAGAGATATGATATTTTGAAGTTTTGTGTTGAGGTTGTGACGTTTCTAGTTCGTTTCAGTGGTACTTAACTTGTTTCGTTCAAAGAGTGCAAACAATATACGATTAAATTTTTGAAAAATAATCTTACTATGTTGAAAATAATATTTTATAGAGGTTGCAAGACCAAGTAAACGAAATTAAATTATAGTAAGTAATATAAAACGTGTTGATCTCGTACATATTAGCAAACTTCAAACAGTTTGAAAAACCAGTGCTGAGATGTTATAGTTAGTTACGTTCTAGTCCGCATATGTCTCTTATTTACCGTGCGATAATACTTGTGGCCAATGAGAACCTTCCGGACATGTGATGTCACGATATTTATAATCGCTTATATCTCTGATATAAAACATTATTTTTAACAAAAATTTTCAGTAGTAGCTATTATTCAATACATATTTTATGTTTTTAACCTTCATTTTTGTTATTTCGATTATGGTTCAGGAGTCCATTATGTCGTCAAGCATATCTGTTGATTTCTAATGGCACTTCCTAAATCTGCGAAATGAGAAATATTATATATTGGTGTTAAATGAAATAACAAAAGACGTGGTGATATATTTATTTATTTCCAAAGACATAAAATATTGAGACTGTTGTATTACTAGTATAATAGCTGGAAGGAAAACCCTAATGCTAGTCATACTTCAATTTAATTAGCATGATCTTAGAAAGATCTATAACTCAGTTGCTGTAACGTCGAAGGTAACAACAGTAACAACCACAAACAACAAACGACATCGAGTCTGAGACGATAAAACATTAATTTCCAGTTCACAAGCAGAAGCAAAACAGGTACACATACCGGCTGACGTTTCTACAACAACAACTACAAAAGGTCAATGCAAATGCATCCTCAATAGATAATATGAATGGATGAATGAAAAGGCCACCAGTGGCTTGCAAATGCGATAATCTGATTTGCAGTGAAGTTGCCTCCAGCAATGATAAGTTGGCGCAATTAGCTAAGAGGAGATGATAGTGACATATCATTTTCCATATTTTATATCCGTTTTCTTCTCCGTAAAGAAGAGGTTAAGATTATATTCCATCACACTTTTAATCCTTGCGATTACAAACTATTTGTAATTTTAGATATCGGTGGATCATAAAAATATTTATTCTGTTTAAAATTTTTAAAGTTAATTTTATGACAGAAAAATTTGTGAGACGCCCGGATTCGAACCGGGGACCTTCAGCTTGCCGGGCCGATGTCTTAACCACTAGACAAGACTAGCAAGCTGAAGGTCCCCGGTTCGAAACCGGGCGTCTCACAAATTTTGCTGTCATAAAATTAACTTTAAAAATTATCATTGTCACTGTACTTCAATGTCATTCATATGACAAATATTTACTGTTTTAAATTGTCATTTTTATTTAATGATTCCAGTGAACCAATTTTATTTATTAGCTATTCTACACAATATTAATTTATCCTCTATTTTGCAATTGGATCATTATTTATTAAAAATAATTTAATGTCAACCCTTATTTTTCATTATTACTCTAGCTGTATTCCATTTGCCACTTGGTTCACTTAGATCAGTTCAGATAAATTAGACAACGTTACTAAATGAACTGAATTAAGCAGACTTATTGAGGTGAATTACTTCTAAGCAAATTAGAATTAGTAACTCTAGTATTGAAAATAAAGTCAGTGAGGGAATTCAACGAAATAAATTAATGATCTAGTTCAGTAAATGTAAGTTAGATCTGTTCCAAATGGCAAATGGAATACGCCCTCTGTAGAATACCTTTATTTCGAAGTTATGTCACTAAAATTGTTTACTCTTGTTATTGGGGGGGATGGCTAGCTCAGTGGTATGAAGTCGGCCTGTGGATCCTGAGGTCCCTGGTTCGATTCCCACAGGCGACAAATTTTCATAATTTGAAAAAGCTATCCCTGTGGCTCCTCCACCACTAACATGTTTGAGGGCCGTGATTTGATGACTGGTAACCGCACTTCACGCGCAAAATATATCACTTACCGAGATCTGCTTCAGTAGAGTGCACACCCAGTAATGGGTAGAAGGCGTGATGATATATTTATTTATTTATTTACGAAGATGTCAATATAAAAATATAATTTTTTAACCACATTTTTTCGAATTTGTCAGCGAGCTGTCATATTACTTTTTGTAATAACAGGTGCAAGGAAGCAAAACGCACGGAAAGAAGGTAAATTGTTCTGGTCATAAAATGCCGAAATTGTGATAATATAAAAGCAATAACTTTTCATTAGCAAATCGATCGATTACGGTTAATGTTTGAATTACAGAATAGGGAGATTCATTTTCTTAAATCTCATTGGGGTCTGTAATTTAACAACTGGTAACTTTTTATACGTCATGTCAAATATCTTGACAGTTATGTTATTGAATTTAATTGTGGTTCAAGCCATATGTAACTCATTTAGTTTCTGTTGTTTTTAAACATATTTTTTAATAATGTTTTTCATTTGTGAACGTGTTTTCACTTAGTTATAAAATAAATTAAATAATTAAATATATCATCACGTCTTATACTCATTACTCTGCCACGTGAAGTGCGGTTATCAGTTGTCAAATCATGATACCATCAAAGATTTTAATGAAGAGGGACCCACAGAGGTAATTTTAATATGGTGAAAATTGTTTATCGGCTGTAGGAAAAGGAATTGAATCTGAGTTTCCAACTCTACAGTCCTAGTCGATACTACTGAGCCACCTACGTAGTTATAGTTTCAGAAATTACGTAATTGTCAAGCCATTTGATATAGAGTAGGAAATATAACAGAGTTTCGTACCAACATAAATTATAAAAGGTTTTATGATATTAGTAGGAAGGAAATTGCCTTGTTCTACCAACTAGAGTAAACGTAAAACAAAATACTTTTTGCCTCTTTTCGCCAATGTTGAAGGCTGGGAAGCAAGTGCGTATTAGACCATGTAATTTTGGGTCCCTGACGAAAATGAAATTAAAATTTTGATATCTACTCTATAATCTTATTTGACATTGAAGGCGTGTCAGAAGTATAAGATTTATACAGAATTATAATTAAGTTACCTAAGATTACTTTCTCATAATTGAATATGATTTAAGCAAAAATAAACTAGCTTCTATAGACCCAATATAATTTGCAAATTATCTGATGTAATGATGCAAATTTGTCAACTTTTTTAATCATAATCTAATTTACACATAATGTTGAATTTAATATTATTCAGACTAATAAGATTTGCAGTCATATTAACTTTTAAATGTAATTAATTATAATTCAATATATATCTAATCGAAAAAATTGTCATTAATAACTTGAAATCTGTATAAATGCAAATCAAGTTGTTTTCTTCTCAAGAAAAATACCGTTAAGAACCATTTGCATTACAACCTTGGACATACATACATATACATACGTTTATACATGCTGCACATTTTTCTTTTTCATTTCTCCATAAATTATTCCTCCCACAAACAAAATTCCTTGTTGCGTTTATCATAACTCATCTTTTACATTTACAACTCATCTCTTAATTTACTAAAAATGTATTGTTTCTTTTCGTGCGTGAAAGAAACAAAATACTATAAAAACAAAACAAAAACATATTTTTTTGTAATCTAATTCATATAATGTTTATACAAAGACATCTTATACATTGCTTACCTCGACTAAGCGGGCAACATTAAAAGTTTGTTAATTATGAGAAATTGATGTTTTTGATAAGACCTAACTAGAGGTATTAGTGTCCATGAAATGTTAAGTGAAAATTATATTTTTAATTACATATATGTAGATTACAATTATTTGAAAGGCAGGTAAAATTTGTTCGTTACATTGAGTTTATTATGTAACTAATTGGTTATTTTTTACCGTAAATAGAAAAAAAATAGAAATAAAAAACGCATGCACACTTTGAACTTTTGAAGAAGTTGAAATTTTGGATACCATATTTATTAATCTATTCGTTTACAAGAGATTTTACTAAAGACCCATTAGAAAAAGGTTGGTTTTTATACACTCCGAAAATTCAATTCTTAAAAATCTAAGGTATCATCACAATGTGCCATGATCGCTTAAGTATTGTGTGCAGCTGTCATCCGGTATTTTGCGCCTTAATACGGATATTAACTGATGTTTGAAGAGATAAACTGTTTTTCGTTCACGAGATTTAAATGATATAAATGCTGCTTGTTAGTAATTGTACAGTTTTTGTTTACGCTTCCAAAAAATTATGGAATCTATAATTATATGCTTACCAAAATATGGAAAAGAAACCTGCTGTCACTAGAATTTGCAATTGGCAGGTGAGTACTGTGAAACTTAAATTACCTACAAAAAATATAAAATATATATCACGCCTTCTACCCATTAATGGGTGTGGCACTCTGCCGAAGCAGATCTCGGTAAGTGATATATTTTTGCTCAAGAAGTGCCGTCAAATTATGGCCCCCAAAGATGTTAGTGGTGGGGGAGCCACAGAGGTAGTTTTAAAATGGTGAAAATTGTTTGTCGCTTGTGGGGATCGAACCATGGTTCTCAGGATCCACAGGCCGACTTGATACCATTGAGCTAGCTACCCCATACTTAAATTATCTAAACAAATAAATATGTCAACGGTTTTTTTTTTATCAATTTCTGATATATACTTACCGAGATCTGTTACGACAAAGTGCCACACCCATTAATGGGTAAAAGACGTGATGATATATTTATTTATTTATTTTTCTGATAGACTTGATTGAAGTACGGTTGTTCTGGCATTCAGGGATGCATTTATAGATGTGCGCAAGAGCAGGACCCCGGATAATGAAGTTGCCCGAGACAGCCTAAAAATGTACTCGTTTAAAGATGAATGTTACTTGTTATATTAAACAGGATAGAATAAATGGTAGTTTAAACTCCTTTTAATAATCGTGTTTATAATTTTAAATGATATGTAATTTATTAATCTGTTTTATCGAAATGATTAATGAAAAGCCGGTATTAAAAATATGTAAAATAATTAAAAACACGTATCCATATATCGCATCGCGTGAACAGAACTCAATTATCGGACCAAAACACCATTAAAAAATCACAGCACCTTTGATTATTAGCGCTTAACAAATAGCAACACTCAAGACACAAATTTAGTTCCACTGAGCAAAAGTCTCCGTCTCTCGAGCCCATAAATCGTGCCACCCGCTGATCCGAGGAGGCGCGGACAAAGAAACAAAACTGGGCGAAGATGCAGCTAACGCGACCGAGGAATCCACTTAAGCTGGGGCCTGCACCCACAGCGTTCCCATCCAATTAAACAGGGCCCCGTAATTCGGCTCATTGTCTATCGCGCTCAGATTTTATCGAATAGAAAAAACGAACGCATGAACACCAAAAGGCACCTTGATTCTTCTGTCTTCTTCGAACCGCTGAACCGCTGTCCGATCAATAGACTACAACTTATCTCGGCCGCCGAATTCCAAAAGATGCTGGCGCTCAAGAATTCTTGATGGACATTCTTACACCACTAACATTTAATTAACTAAGCAATACACTTGTATAACTAATATTTACTTTATCTAATTCTGATTCGCACAGTTCTGCAATACAGATGTAACTAGATAAAGAAGAATTGTTGACAGATCTGGATGCAATTCTGGTACAACAAAAACATTTCATAAAACAGTCGTTGTTTCGCATTACAAGCGTGAATTTGCGAGTTTAAATCTCGATGACTTCAATTTATATATAAAAAATACAATTATGTCCGAATTGTTTGGTTTTCAATATAAACTGTAGGCTCCCGCACTATAATAGGAATTACATTTCTGTTTTAAAGAGTATAAATAGTTAATTGTGTTCCTAACTATTTAGAGCAGAAAATATTCTATTGCCGTTCGCGCATGCGCATCAAAGTGCAGTCAAAAGTAGCAACAATACAAGAACAGACGGAACGCTTTTTGCTTGTAGTTTCCACATTTTTTTTTCAAAGGCCATTTAAAATCCCTTGCAAAATAATTTAGAAATCACTCTTGACAATTTTTTTTTATTGTTTCGCTTAAATATATTGACAGTTTCTGCATTAGAACAGAAAGTAGTTATTTTCAGCACATCTTGTAGCAGCTACCTATTTTACATACATTAAATAGGTGCATAAAAGTCAAAATTTCATTTTATTTAAACTCGTAGTAATCGAATTTTTGCAGGTATTTTAAGGGACTTGTACCTATTCGAAGGCTAACAAAAAGCAAATTTTCAAGAATTTTTTTTGCAGCTCTTTATTTGATGCAACCATACAACTTTTTCTATAATATAAGTGAGTCCTTCGAGATTTAAAAATCCTTGTCCCATGGCAGACAGTTAATCTCAGAATTGGCAAGTCAAAAACAAAATAATCAAAAAGCATTTTAAAGAGGAAGGTGTGTCACACAATAATTCACCACCATTAATGAAAAATCGGTAAAAAATAAAAAATGGCGGACTTTTGAAACAAAGAGTGAAAATCGACCCTTTTTTCATCCTTTTTTATTGCGCGGAAATTTGATTTTTTACTTTTTGGCCAAATTGTGGTGAATTATAATTTGAAAAAGCTACCCCTGTGGCTCCTCGACCACTAACATGTTTGGGGGCCGTGATTTGACGACTGGTAACCGCACTTCACGCGCAAAATATATCACTTACCGAGATCTGCTTCAGCAGAGTGCCACACCCAATGGGTAGTAGGCGTGATGATATATTTATTTATTTATTTATTGTGTAGAATCGTTTAATAAACAAAACGCACCAAGATTTATTAATATCGGTTTAGTAGATTCGGAGATTAACTGTCTGCCGTTTCAAAAAATGTTTAAAGTTTTCTTTGTATTATTACATCAGTGAGTTCGCGAGCGCTTAAAGTTCTTCTATACTCATTTAACTTTCGAATTTCTCAAAAATATTTTAGGAGGTAACTTTATGCAAGGAGTTGAAAAATGTAAGAAATAACTCGATTTTTTTTAAATTCTAATAGGTAGTAGTTCCTTAAATGACAAAACAAGTAATAAGGGACAAAAGTAGATTTTCAGGAAATAAATAAATCTAAAGTACAACACTCTTAAATAAAGGAATGTTCACTATAATAAAGGACGTATGGTCACCGTACATATAGGACATGCTAGATGGCAAGATAATTAGATCAATGTGACTTTGTACACTTATTTTGTTTCTATCATTTGCATTATATTTTAAGAAAAGAACCAGAATGATTTGTTCTGTTGTCAGGGTTTAAAATTTGCTAGTGACAACTTTGTTGATATTAGTTTGAATGTGACAGTTCTAAAATTGCAGATGATGTATTTGTACAGCTGTCAAATCACGGTTCCCACAGATGTTAGTAAAAGAAAAGTAATAAATACAATTTTCATACGGTAAATAAACCATTAAATGACTTCTTCCAATAAAACGGTGTTTAGGTGTAAAGTTCTGTGTAACATCATAATGATTGCACATGATTGTCATTCCTGTTTTTGTTTGTAGTAACATCTGGCAAATATGTTAAAGCCGCCAGTTGCCGAATGGTCGAAAGCGACAAGCAATTTAAATCAAACGCGGCAAAAAGAATCGCTATGAAATAATGATTAGATTTATTTGTAATAAGGTTAATTCCAGCCACAAATCAACGAGTAACGTGACGATTCCCACCCACTATGTTGTAATTTAATACACACGTCTACTATTTACATGACTTTAATTATAACAAACCGCAATCTCCACAGCGACCAATAATTGCTTTTCTCGAACTCGTTATTTCGACATTTTTACTCTCCAACACGAAATAAAAACACTGAACAGGAATCATTAAACTGTTGCTACGATACGCACATTTGTTTCATAATTTCGCCATTGCCAATCTCGTCAAATTATTTCCGATAATATTTCAATTTGCGTTTGACACTTGCAATTTCGCTTAACTTTAAAGCTCAAATTTGGCATTAAACCGCAAATTTTCTCCTATAAAAATTATTTATTGTTTGTTGTAAATCAATAAAGTTTATACTTTATTAACATTTATTCTTATTTATTTGTTACGCTGCACAACAAGCAATTAATACCAATTACAGTACAGAGGAGCTACAGCTTATAGTTGAATGGGAACTAGTTTGACATATTTTTGGTAGATATAAATTGAATTTTTAATGTGAAACACAAATTTAACTTAAAAAATATACTTTTCTATTTCGGTGTTCTTATAAGTCTACAAACGTTAAGGAGATCTATAAGTGCACTGTTTTTGGCGCTTTTTATTTTGTCGGACTGGTATGAATGCTTTTATGTCTGACATATAACCTCAAAATTGTAAATTATCTATGTCTATATAAAGCTAAAAGAATATGTTTTAAAATAAAAATAAATATATCATCATCACGCCTTCTATCCATTACTGGGTGTGGCACTCTGCCAAAGCAGATCTCGGTAAGTGATATATTTTGCGCGTGAAGTGCGGTTACCAGTCGTCAAATCACGGCCTCCAAAGATGTTAGTGGTGGAGGAGCCACAGGGGTAGTTTTTGAAATTATGAAAATTGTTTGTCGCCTATGGAAATCGAACCAGGGTTCTCAGGATCCACAGGCCGACTTCATACTACTGAGCTAGGCAACCCATATGTTTTGATCAGACAAAATTCACAATATTCACAATACAGAAACAAATATTGAACAATTATAACTAAAATTTAAATTTCAATTGTTTCTGTTAGGAGAAGCGCTACCAACATAAATAAAATCAATAAATAAATATATCATTACGCCTTTTACCCATTACTGGGTGTGGCACTCTGCCGAAGCAGATCTCGGTAAGTGATATATTTATGTGCGTGAAGTGCGGTTACCAGCCGTTAAATCACGGTCCCAAAGATGTTAGTGATGGGGGAGCCACAGGGGTAATGTTAATTTGGTGAAAATGCTACCGATATAACTGATAAAAAACACCAACTTATATTTTTGACAAGTCGCAGATTCGGTAAATCTTACAGAATTATAAATTTAACTCAATAAAAAAAATTATATAAAGAATACGTTTCATAAGGCCTGTTATTGCCTTATTAAACTAGTTCTTTAATATACTATTTAATGTCTTTTGCTCTAGAAATCTCGATTATATCATAGTTGTAGCATAATGATTGCTGCACTTGTGAAAATTTGCGAGTTCAAATCTTGCTAACTTTAATTTATCAACGGAAATAAATGTACGATTAAGTTGTTCGGATGCCATTATAAGTTGTAGATTTCAAATAAAGTAATTATTGTTTTGATATGCATAGTAAATGAATACAAAGATATTTTTTAAGAGATCTTGATTTGACAACTTTTGTCATTGTTAAACATTTCTAAATTATTTTATAGCATGTTGTTATGGTAACACTGTCAATAAATTGACAGTCTTCTATTCCATTATTTATTATTTAGTTTATTAAAAAACACTAGTAGGACAGAAAATATTGTATGCACGGGCATTATTTGATGTTTATACACTTCAGGTGACTTATAAAACTCGGGCTCTCGGCCCTTGACCTTGTAAGCTTGTCGCTCTCGGAGGATATATCCTAGGGACATATATAACCATTATGACAGAAAATATACGACTATGTCAATATCGTTTGAAAATCCTATAAATGATATAATATTCTTGATATGTAATTGGATATATAATAAATAAATATAATTTTCGTTACAGGAAATATAGTAATCGTAATCACATTGAAACAATCGTAGCATATGGTATCACATATAACTGACACAACTACATACAACACCGATGCAGAGTTCAGAATGCGTAGGTGTAGTCCGACGCGCATTGCTGCTGCACTGAGCTGACTATAATAATAGAAAATTGCATCAATTTTCTCCATACTTAGTTACAACATTGAGTCATGCGCCTCGTTTTTATTACCTGGCCACAAGACGTGCTCAGACTGTCTTCACAGAGATTTCTGTGTCTTTCGGAATTCTACCTTTCGCCAAATTTAAGTATATTCTGCTGAATTTAGAACTTTGCTTTGACTAAAGAAGATTTTAAAGTAACAATACATATGAATAAGATGTTAAATATTTCCATTAATGTTGTCGTATCGTAATTCTAATTAGAAAAGTCAAAGACGAGAGTTGAATGCAGTTCTTCCGAAAGGGCTCCTGAACCATAATCGAAATAAAAAGAATGAAGGATAAAAACATAAAATATGTATTGAATAATAGCTATTAGTGAATAAATTAGTTAAAAATAATGTTTCACATCAAAGATATAAGCGCTTATAAATATAGTGATATCACATGTCCGGAAGGTTCACATTGGCTACAAGTATTTTCGTGCGGTAAATACGAGACATATGCGGAGTAAAACGTATCTAAATATGACATCTCAGCATTGGTTTTTCAAACTGTTTTCATCGTTTGTTGGTATGTACATATTCTTGGATTAGCAACTTCTATAAAATATTATTTTCAACATAGTAGGATAATTTTTCAAGAATTCAATCGTATATTATTTGCACTCTTTGAACAAAACACGTACCACTGAATCGACCTTGGGACGTTACAACCTTAACACAAAACTTCAAAAAATCATATCTCTTGTAATATAAAAATTTTCAATCAGCGTTTTCACTGATTGTCATAGTTTATCATGTAGTTTCATAAAAAAATATAATTATATATAAAAAAAATATAATAAAATATAGGTTTAGGAGTCTGTTAAAAATAATACGTTAATTGCTATTTGAAAAGTCATTGTAAACGAGAAAAAATATTTGTTCTTTGTGGCATTCCTACTGTAAACGGTTTAGGGTGATTTAGTTCACGACAATTAATCATTAATAATTAGTTTTCGAGTATGTTTGTCGCCTGACAATTGGAGTTTCAAATCTCACGGCGGTAAGAAAATGAAAATGAATTGTGTATGAAAAATAAATTTGAAAAATAAATGTATTATAAATATAACTGCAAAATTAAAGTGAAGAGTACGCCTATTAAAACGGTTGTCATTTTATATTCGCGCTGTTAAGTATCCTGAAGGAGTCAATGTACACGTTTAACAAACCAAGAAGCACGTTAAATATCTTGTCATTATACATACTTTATTCCGTAACGTTATCCTTTTTGTCATTATTATAATAGTGTTGTCAGATTTAATGTGAAGAATTTTAAAGATAAAAATTATCCTTTGAAGAAAAGGAGAATTTTTATATTTTAGGACCAAATTGTGAAGAATTTTATAAATTTATTTGGAAGAATTATGTTAGTCAAATATATTCAAGGTGAGATATGCCACAGGAATTCTCGGCACACCATAATCTATCATCAAACGAACTAGAAAATTATTTGTTAGTTTATAAATAAAATAGAAGTTTCAAAACTATGGCTTTTAAAAAAATGTGTATCACATTTCAATTTTAGTCATAAATGCAGTAAAATCGTTGAAACCTCTATTATGAAGGCAAAAAAATGTTCACTGAGAAAGTACTTGTAATGTAAGTCTGGTGGAACAAGCTTATGTTGCTGCTATTAAAAAGAAATAAAAGGATCGGTTTGATTTTGATTGAAGATTTTTTGAGTAAACGAAAAATTTGAGATGAGAGGAAGAACGAGCTCGTATAAAAAGAATTATGAATGTGGATGAAACGAAAGTATTGTTAAGATAGGAATGTTTGACAAAGATTAATTGCGGGATGAATCTAATAACTAAATGCTTTGTGCATATTTCAATGCTTTCTACTATCTAATTTGATGGAACGTCTACTTACTTTTTGTTTGAAAAATTCTGAAGAATTTGTTCACTTTTGACGTCTAGCAACACTGTTTTATTGTCTCACTTCATATGACTAGTTACGTTACATGTTCGATTACGTACGTAACAAAACTTATAAGATTTTTTCTTCCTTACTAGGCACTTTTCAGCAAAATGAAAAATACATAGATTAACACAGAAAAGATATGTGACAACACTATAAAAAAATAAACTTTTTGGTCAAGTTTCGATTTAGTTTCCAATATTGTATAAATAAGGACAAATATATTTTTATAATTTCTTTGATTAAGTATGCAGAGTAACAAATAAGTAACTAAATAATGGATAAGTCAACGGCCATGGCTGCACTCGTTGGAACTGATCTAAGCGATAACGCGAGTTAAGTAACGTTGCACGCGGGTAGTACTTGGATGGGTGACCGTCCAGAGAAACCCTCGTTGCTGTTGATCATAATACCTAAAACGCAAATCAGGGCGTAATGGCGGCATATGACCTAAGTAGTTGGTCCGCCAAAGAAGCCACAAAAAAAATATAATAATAATGGATAAATTTAATACTATTTTCTCTAGTCGTAGTAGTAGTACATGAGTGAAGAGTATCAAAGGCTTGTTAAAGAGGTAGTTCCTTCAGGAATTGTAATTCCATTTCCTAGAGCATAAGTTTTCAGTATCAGAATGTAAATCTCCATCAGTAAGAGTTTGGCAACCCCTGACCGAGGTCATATTATGAAGAGAAAGATCCCCGTAACAAGGATCGTGGTTTCTTCCCGATTAAAGAGCATGCTATCATCAGACCTCATCTTAATTAAACTATGCTATAATTACTGGTCTGTGATTAAACTCTGCTCACAACAAGAGAACTCCAACTCGAGGATATGAGACGAGATTGATCAACGGTAGCGTTGACCTGCTCGCCGAGAGCGTGGTTACTGACACTGGGGTAAAACACGCTCACGTTGTACTCACGCTACTCTTCACATGCTCAACATCAAATTGAATTTCGTAATGAGCATATGTGATAATTAACAGGTGCAATTTATCGACGCTCTTGTGTAAATTAACGAGAGTAAAAAACATTCGAATTTGTTCATTATTCATCGTGTTAAAATTCTTTTGGAGGTTATATTTACTTCGTCATTATACCTGTTAGGGCTCTTGATCGATGCGATGATATGGTGATATGATTCTCTGGAATAATTATTTTGGTATTAATATTATAATTCTTTCATAATTACCGGTATCTTCATTTAGTCTTATTCGTTTTTGCATTCTTACTCTTCATTTAAGTTTATTATTTGATCCATTTTTAATCATCACCTGAATTTGCATTCCATTAAAGCTATATTACTATCTTTTCATCATTGCACCTCTTTTAAATATGGGTAATCATGATTCAAATTACAACTACAAATTGATAATAAATTTTAACACCATTGTACATACATCAAATTGTCGACGCACTGGTCGAGCGCGTTCGGGCGTAGACTTCTACTTGTCGTGACGTAAGACACTCGTACAGTCCCAGGTTCGAGTCTATTGGCCGACAATTGTGTATGCTGTTAAAATGCCGCAATATTTAAGGTGTTAGTTATACTACCCAGCAATTTTGTTTTTCCAATTTTTTTAAAATTATTTATTAATGATGCATGAACTACTTGAAAATGTTAATCAAAAACTATATTGGGAGACAAGCTATGGAAAATAATTTTTATAGCTTATTTTTTGAGACGCTTTTAAGCGTTCTGAAACGCTTGAAAAGGTCGCTCAGCATCGAATCATCAGAAAACCGCTCGGGTAGACCTTACGTCGCTTAGAAAAGAGGCTGAAGAGCGAAATGCATGCTTGGAAGGGTAGTATGGTGCTGGGATAGCAGAGTAAAAGTAAAAAAATAGCATGCATATATTTTGAATATTTCATATAGAAAACGTGTTTTTCTTGAAACTGTTTTTCAAATTGGCGTGCAGCATAGCTCGCTCAATTTTTATCGGATTTACTTGAAATTTTAACTATAACTTCTTAGCTAGAGTATCATTCGAAGTACACCCGATTTTTAAGAACGATAAATAATTACATTTGCAATAAACAATTTAAGTTCGATTTTTTGCCAAAAAATTAAAAACAAAATGAAAATTCATGCCAATTTATGAATTTAAAACAAAAAATTATAGTCTTCGGTACCTCCAAAGAAAAACTAATGTAGATTAAGGAAAAATTATTATTTTTGCTCTAAGTTGTGTACGGAGACTGTTACAGTGCACGCCGATTTCCTCCTAAAAAAAAAAAACATTTGTTCAAGTTACCTAGTGCCAGGACGTCATTTTGCACCGTAAAGTTAAATGTATTAATTAAAATAAAAAGAACCCTGGTTCGATCCCCACAGCCGACAAAACATTTTCACCAATTTAAAATTACCCCTGTGGCTCCCCCTCCACTAACATCTTTGGGGGCCGTGAATGGCGGCTGGTAACCACACTTCACGCGCATAAATATATCACTTACCGAGATCTGCTTCGGCAGAGTGCCACACCCAGTAATGGGTAAAAGGCGTGATGATATATTTATTTATTTATTTAAAATAAATAGTAATCGAGAAAAATATTCCCAAAAAAGGTTAACTTTTTAGTGCGCCTGGGTTGTATAACCCCTTAAACACACACTTTTTACTGTAAATGGAATTAAGTTCGCGATATGCGGAGTAATAAATGAAGTAAAATAAATAAAAATAAAATGACGGAGATGCTCAGTGCTAAATCATCATAAGAACTTTGTTCTTTGCGTCCTTTGCAGAGAATTGAGTAAACTTTATTGCGCTGATGGTAAATCGAGTCCACAAATTTTTTTCAGCTCCGCGCAGATCTTTAAAAACGTATTTTTTTCATCAAAAACATTTTTTTCGTCTAGGGGGTTGAGGGGGTGGAAGGAGTTAACCCTAAGATCGCATGTATCCCCTTAAAGTAGACACTTTAAACTTTTTCGCCCTCGAAAATTAGTCCAAATTAGCTAAAAATTCGATAAGTTATGACTGTTTGAAAATTGGGTAAAATTAACGAATATCAAGTGTTTAATTTTTTTTGTCACAAGTGTTTAAAAAATACGACTATATCTGAGTGGTTCTTATTCGATTATAAACTACTGTAACTGGGATTAAGTTCCTGTTATGCAGAAGCAAAAAGAAAATCTTTATAGTAATATTTAGAATGAAAGAAATGTAATATAATATTTTTACAATAATGTCCATTTGCTGTGCTCATCCAAATCCCGTTGTAATGCGTCTTTTCACGGTGCATCATCAACATATTGAGTCTCTTCGCGGTTCTAAAACCGATTATCGTCTGCAGATTGAGCCTCGGCCGTCGAGATGAGCCAAACGGCACCTCATAACACTTCTATCCGGAAATACCTTCGTAGCATCTGCCTTAACTGTACTTTGCTGTTCGCTCGTCGCAGAACATCGACGTGAACCAGCCAATAATTGTGCATATATATCTGGCAATGTGCTTGTGCGCACAAAATGCAAATTGGAGGTATCATGTGATGTATCCGTTTTCTAGGCTTTTACTCAGAATATATTGCTCTGAGGATGTTATTTATCATTGAATTTAATGTGGATATTAATTTATGTACGTGTTTAGCATTTCTTTTTAGATGGGGTAACACCACTAAACGACAGTAAACTATGAGAAAATATACTAAGTTATTCTGAAGAATGTTAAAGGTCTTCTGCTTAGTTATTTATATTATTTTATAATAGTCAATAATGGAGGTTAAATTGAATTAAATGCACCATTATCTTCGATGGTAACTATACTATATAAATTATGTTATGATGTTTTTCTGCACAATCACAATCACTTACCTAGATACTAACACTTATGGGTAGCCTGTAATTTGGCGGTTAATAAAAATGTGTCAATATCTACAGAAACAGGAAATTGGTCTCAATTACAGTAAAAGACAGTAGAATTTGTACCATTTACACGAAATAGTATATTACGTACCATGAATTGTAAGTGACAGTTTTTGGGTCAAGAATGTAGTTTGGGAAATCGAGACCCGAAGGGTCGAGATTTATTAAACTTTCGTGATCTAAAAAAGTCACTTACAGTTCGAGGTTAGTAAGCTCTTTTTTACAATACTTGCATAAATAGAAGGAAATGAAAAATAGGTTCCATATCTGATACCTGTCAAATTGTTGTCAAAGTAAACAGGATCTTGATATGTAATATTTCCTTACTGTTCACGGTGGGTAGTAAATAAATATTAAAGTCCTGATGTAACCATGGAAACCACTGTGCAATAAAAGTTCCACTTACTGTGTTTAAATTTTGTTATTAATAGGTACGTACAGTACAAGTATTGTAAAAACTTATTTTTGGATATATTTGAAGTCAGTTATTCTTATGAATTCATGCTTTATAACGCGAGTATTTTGTACACTGCGTATATCAAGAGCTCCATGGTATAATACCGTATTGAACTATCTAAATTTAATCAAAGTCCGAAACCTATAGCCGATAACTGACATTTTTGCTACAAAAACAGTATCTTTGATTCACGCTTCTTTATTGTTTGACGGCCGTTTATCGTATATTATTCGGGAAAATATATGAGTTCGTGAGTTAAAATCTCGCTGATTTGTACTTATATTCGAAAAATAACTTGGATTCTATTATAAGCGTGATGATAGCAAGCAAGAGGTCGTGCGTTCAAATCTCACTGACTTCTACTTATATCCAAAAACTACGATTGTGTCTGAGTGGTTCGGATTCCACTATAAGCTGTAGGTCCCCTGTACTGTAATTGGGATTTACTTCCTGTTGTGCAGAGTAACAAAATAAATAAATAAATATTAGGGCTAGTTTTTCAGTCACCGATTAATATTAATCATAAAAATAAATAATAATAATAATATAATGGGGTCATGGCTCAGTGGTATCAAGTCGACCTGTGGATCCAAAGAACCCTGGTTCGATCCCTACAGCCGACAAAACATTTTCACCGATTTAAAATTACCCCTGTGGTCTCCCCACCACTATCATCTTTGGGGGCATAAATATATCACTTACCGAGATCTGCTTCAGCAGTGTGCCACACCCAGTAATGGGTAAAAGGTGTGATGATATATTTATTTATTTTATTTTATAAAAATAAATAAATATATAAATATATCATCACGCCTTCTATCCATTACTGGGTGTGGCACTCTGCCGAAGCAGATCTCGGTAAGTGATATATTTATGCTCATGAAATGTGGTTACCAGCCGTCAAATCACGGTCTCCAAAGATTTCAGTGATGGGAGTGCCACAGGGGTAGTTTTAAAATGGTGATAATTGTTTGTCGCCTGTGGAAATCGAACCAGGGTTCTCAGGATTCACAGGCCGACTTAATACCACTGATCTAGCTACCCCATGGAATATGTTAATCATAATTAAATAATAATTATTTATTATTTAATCATGATTAACATTAATCGAGAGTAAACCCGTGATTGAAAAACTAGCTTTTAAGTGGCCATTTGCCAATATTTGTTGGTAGTTGTGGAGAAGAATAAATAATATTCTTTTTCTATTTAAATGACAACATAAAATTCTTGTTCTTCATTTGTAAATATAAACCTGACGAAAAGACATTCTAATTTCTTTTCATTGTATAGTAAATTCGTAACAAATATTCTTATTTTTGTAGATATTGATTCAAATTACATTTCTTTATAAAATTCACGATTTGAATAATAAAATTTGCAAGCAGTATTGCAGTAACACAATAGATTTCTGCAATGTGGAAGTAAAATTTGCATTATCCCGTTTAGTCGCGATGCGCTTTAGCAAAGTGCTATAACTGTTAGTAAACTCCAAGTCGAAGATGCTGCGGCGTATTGAGAATTCCTCTCCGTGATGATTCGAAACTAGGTAGGCACCTTTCACTTTGAAACATAAAACTAGCAGCTGAATCATCTGAGAACCGACAACGAGCAGCTCAAAGCACACTGGATGTGTAAACGTGCTTCTAAAACGATTTTATGTTGATGGTATATCGTTGAAGCTCAAGTGCTGCTTAGGAATCTCATTTTTAATCTGTTTCTACGCAATTCTTGGGAGGGTCTCGATTAGGCAAGATTTCTAGAAATTACGGAGTTATTTATTGGTGATAGTAAAGCGGTAGAAGATTCAAGAATATTAATTTGTTTTTTATTCCAACATGTTATATGAAATATTTTATAGGATGAAGATGAGTGAAATTGCATCAAGGAACAGTTAGTTGAAATTGGTGATAGGAATTGCGCATCTGCTTATAAAATTCTTCTGCTCATAAATATTTAATCGTGGTATCACGCTTTTGCCCCAGATTCCAAAAGCGATCATTTAATTGCACAACCATTACTTTTTCTAACCACAAATTTAAAACACATCAACTCTGCAATATATGCAACGATAAAAATTATTAATTAATTTATATTTATTACACTATGCAACCGGAAATTATTGCCAATTACAGTGCAGGGGACCTACAACTTATAGCGAATTCTAAATTAATCGCTCGATCGGTGCTAACCATTTAAGCATTATAATAATTACTAAATTTACATGCAGTTTTGAAACCCCTTTCAAATCTTTTAAGTTTTTAAAACGTTATATATTCAATGTCAAAATGGATTTAATGAACACAAACCAGAACAAAAATTCATAGGATTGACTTAAAAACTAGTTTCAAAATTAATTATGTACACATGTAAAATCAATTTTCAGAAAGGGCATGCGCATTTTGTAAACCTTTTTATGTTACCTTAAGGTAGTTTAATGCCATGTTATTCGTAAAGGTGATATTTTCATTCAAATTTTAATATATATATATATATATATATATATATATATATATATATATATATATATATATATATATATATATATAAGCGCTTGCGCCGAAACTGTTTTTTCGCGTCTCCGTCCGATGTTAACAATATTATATATCTCCAAATCGTTTCGAAAATATGGTTGGTACCATAAGTTCTGCTTTTTGGGTATTTTATGAGCACGGTTTTAACATGTTAAAGATAGCTAAAACACCCAAATATACTGCTCTTAAGGTAGTACTAGTGTGACGGTGGGGCCATCGGTTGTCGAGTGGCGAAATTGACGCTCAAAAAAATATAAAAATTTAATAAAATAAGTTATTAATTATTAACAGATTGTTAGTCTAGTGAATTTTCAAATACCATACCACCGTGTGGTGTTGCCATTATAAATTGGGATTCTTAATTTTTTGTTAAAAACAAGGCTTTGCATGGCTATATATCCATTACTAAACGATAAAAAACTTTCTCCTTCTGATACAATATACATGGATAGCTCTAGAACATCATAATGGTTTTTCAAATGAAACTGCAAAATTTTAGAGGTACACAAACCAAATATGTTCGATTCTGAATGATGATCGCATAAGCCCCGTGTATAAGAACTCAACTTTACAAGCGAATATATTTGTTCACAGACGATGAATGTGTTTCATATTTTAACAGGATGCGTATGACTATCCAATGTTTACGTGCGCCAAATTTCATTTAGATCTGCAACAAATTTTTTCACGCCTGTAGTACCTTAAAACAGGCAAAAACTAAGATCATGGTGCTGGTTTATTTATTTACCGAACGATGTCCGGTAAAAACTAGGGACTTGCTTTCAGTAGCAGTGAATACTTGGAGGATAGAAATTTTTACCAATTTTAGAACTAATTTGTTCATTGTCAACTCAAATTTAAGTAATTATAATTCAATTTGTAGTTGCTGTGTACACTCAATAAAAATATGGATACAGATAATTGATCTATCTTTAATAAATAATATTTACAGAGTAATACGCCGTAGAGATCAAAATTCACTAGACCGAACCAAACTTGTAAAAGTAGGTATGTCTCGATATTTTGAGACTGACTGTCAATTTCATGCGATAAGTGCTTGGAGGTTAGAGATTTTTAAGAAATTTAAATCAATAATTTCATTTAAATCGGAACGTAAAATCTTATATATCACACGTCCAGAAACTGTTTTCCGAGTACTCGCAATTTGCAAGCTATACCTTCGACTCTGCCTGTCAAAATATGCTCGCACTCGTAAAAGTACAATTTCTAGCCTAGTAATACAAATAACTATTAAGCCCGATCTGTAGAGCTATTTTGAAGATTACATGTTAAAAATTTCATGTATGTTAGACTGAAATGAAACCATTTTTAAAACTGCACGTAAACATAGTAATAAATTATGTTTTTGAAAGAGCCATGAGCTGATTGAAATTATCTGCAGCCGCGACGTTTTAGTTTCTCCAAATGAAAGTCAGTGTAGTTCGTATTTAAGAATCATTTCTAAGCCACTGCAGAATCGCATCTCCTCTTTAACTCCACCGCACATTTGCATTTTCTGCTGAGTGTTGCATGAAGTGCTGCTGCCCACGTCTACCACTCATCAGGCGCTGTTCGCCTCACTATAAGCGAGGTTCGACTCCCACACCTGGAGAAAGTCGTTCCAAGTTGACAAACTGCTCATCTTCTCATGATGTTTACACAAATGTTTTGCATGGTTGTTCAGCATGTGGTTTCTTAGTGTGTTTGATGTTTGCTCGTTTTGAGCTGTGATTAGATTCTTTGACTTTCCTTGTTTTAGATGAGTTCCATTTGTTCAAGATGATTTCATTTGAATTCGTTAGTGCTATTTATATTTAACATAAGTTGGTACGCTATATATAAAGAAATTAATACTAGTTATGTAGTACAGGAAATCTATACTTCTTATAGACGAAATCCGAAGTGCTTGAACACCATTTTGTTGAATTCAGCTTGGATTGAATCCGTCAACCCTTGCTTATAAAGCATTAGTGCTACTATGGTACTACGATTACATATTATAGTTTCAAAATAGACGAGAAAATTAAAGTATTGGCTTGATGTACCAAAATAATGATAATTGCTTATCGTCCACTAGCATATGAGAATATAAAATTGGAAGTAACTAATTGTTATCATTAACAAATGTACTCATTTTACCAATTCCTGAATTCTACTAGAACTTGGTATATATTGTCTCGTATTTATTGTATACGAACTGCGGTAATTGGCTGCACAAATCATGGCTATAAAAATGTTAGTGATGAAGAAGTACTAGAAATTAAAAAATAAAATAAATATGATCACGCCTTCTACTCATTATTGAATGTGGTACTCTGCTGGATCAGTACTCGGTATGTGATATATTTTATACGTGAAGGGTGGCTACCAGCTGTCAAATCACGGTCCACAAAGATGTTAGAAGCGGGGGAGCCACTGAACATTTATATAGCTAAAAATGATATTGTCGGTTTTGAAATTTGACCTGATAATCACAATAGATAACAGGATTTAACAATTTGAATTTTTTTAGAGAGAATCATAATTAGATTTTTTTCTTTATAATTCAATTTAACATCATCTTGTCGATTTGAGAACCCGGGTTCTATTACCACAGCATACATATTACATATTTGGGGAGTCGTGATTTGACGACTTGAAATCGCATTTCATGCGTAAAATATATCACTTACCGAGATCAGCTGCGGCAAAGTGCCACACCTAGTAATGTGTAGAATATATTTATTTTATTTATTTATAATATAATATAATATTTATGGGGTAATGGCTCAGTGGTATCAAGTCGGCATGTGAATCCAAAGAACTCTTGTTCGATCCCCACAGGCGACATTTTTACCAATTTAAAATTTCTCCTATGGCTCCCCCACCACTAACATCTTTGGGGGCTGTGATTTGATGGCTGGTAACCGCACTTCACGCGCATAAATATATCACTTACCGAGATCTGCTTCGGAAGAATGCCACACCTAGTAATGGGTAAAAGGCGTGATGATATATTTATTTTATTTATTTATTTATATTATAATATTAATTAGAGATCTGTAATTGTAAAGTAGTAATAGTTAGAACTGCTTATAATGCGTAACGTATTAAACGAATAAAAATAACTTTCTTTTGTGGAAAAACAAACAAAATTATGTTGAAATGATATATTAAATATTCGTTACCTGAATATTTAAATGTATTTAAATGCTCACCGTTTGAGAAACGCTATAATGGACTAATAGATATCGATGACCAAAACGACGTGTAAATGAACCACGCGACTTGGAATTGATTAATAAATGAATCTTAGTGATTTGCAAATGGATTTGTGAAAGTTGGAGAAACGAAAGAAGTTATTCCTTTAAGGGACTCCATTGGTATATGGATGTAAACATTTTTTATTTCCTACGCAGAAATGACAAGATTACTGTTTGACACACCTACATATTTGTGTATGTTTTTTTGTTTGTAGGTGAAGTAAAAGTTGTTTTTTGTGTCTTCCATTCATAAGTCTAATTAATTGGCAAATTCAAACAAATTTTGTTTTTCAAATAACTTGGAAAATTAAAACAGGGAATCTGAATAAGAACATCATTAATATTCAAATTCTTTTAAAATAGTATCATAATTTTAATATTTTACTAAATTAGGTTATAAGTTTAATCATTGTATTTAAATATTAATTCAAAAATTATACGTTCCAACTGACTTGTTTTGCAAGAAACCGCAATATTTTCTACCGCCGTTATAATCTATAATTCAATAACTCTTCACTCTGCCGTCCGAGCCAGATTCCTCAGACGTTCTCACCACTTTACCCTAGCATTCTTCATTACTTCATGCAGCTTACCGTCACGATAGCTTTTTCGGAATCGCGCAGATGATCACCTATATTCTTATCGAAAACCACAAGGTACAAATTGAATTCCACAACATGGAGAAGTTGGTGTTATAGCTACTTATTTCGCAGTGCGTTCACCGAGGTTGGAATCACGTGACTTCAGATCTTTCCACGCACAACGAAGAACAGCTAGCCGAGGAGTACGAACCCTAATTATTTGCTGGAGCCTAACTGGACATTGAAAACATACACATTATATTTCTCGAGATATAAGTTTACATGAACATTACTTGAACTTGAAACAATGTAAAAATTGGAAAGACTTGGAATTTATGTTATTAGACAGTTGAAACTAGTAGCTCGATGGTTAAATGACCCTAATAAAATATTTTTCTACCTAATTTTAATAGTAGCAACTTTAAAATTGCAGTATGCGACTCATTTTAACTAGTTATTTTACTTCTACAGATAAAGTTAGAATTCCGTAACCACCGTTCTGCCGTACCTACGATATATGGAATTGTAAAGCTGCTATTCCAATATTGGCCGTTGAAGCACAATGGTTGTACGCTCAAATAATAAAAACGCAGTATTTGTCATTAGGATTAATATTATTCTAAGATAAAATATGTTCGATTAAGAGGTAAAATATATTTTTCTAAAACCGACAAGAAAGTGCCTACTGCTCTGACCAATTTTAGTATGGAAAGTAGATTTTTACCAAAACAGTCAAGTAAACTACGTATCCAAGACTATAACAAAAATAACAGTCTGGTAAAGTACAAAACAGTCTGGCCAGTGGCGTACCTAAAACTTTTGGCGCCCAGGGCGATCTCCAATTTGTCGCCCTTTCTAAGTCAATCAAATGGTGGTTTCTATAAATTAAAAAAATAAATATGAAATAAATATATCATCACGAGTTTTACCAATTACTGGGTGTGGCACTCTGTCGAAGCAGATCTCAGTAAGTGATATATTTATGTACGTAAAGTGCAGTTATTAGCCGTCAAAACACAGCCCCCAAAGATGTTAGTGGTGGGGGAGCCACAGGGGTAATTTTAATTTGGTGAAAATTGTTTGTCGGCTGTGGGAATCGAACCGGGGTCCTCAGAATCCACATGCCAACTCGAAACCACTGAGCCATTACCTCAATAAATTAATGAACATAACTAAATAATTGTAATTGAAACAAACTGTAGGTGGAGAACTTTTGTACCATTGGATGGCATATTTAAATTAGGCAGTAATACAGGAATTTTTCGAGATAATATTTTCAACCCTACATTGACTTGACGACGAAAAAATTCGAAATCATATAGTAATTCATAATTCGTAGAAATCGAATAGTAAACTTATGAAGTGAACAATATAAAAAATGCCGCCCGGTGCGGACCGCACACACCCTTAGGTACGCCACTGAGTCTGGTAAAGATTTTATAATTTTATATAAAAAAATTTAGACATTAGAAATTATTTATGATTACTTATTGTTTAAATTAAACGGTTTCAGAAAAAATAGTATACATAATACGTCAGAAAAGTGTTTTTACTTGACTCAGCGGATTCAAACAACCGCTTCGTCAAGTAAAATATCACTTTCCTGACTTATTATGTAATATACTATTATTTAAAATAGGATTTTACTGAAAACAGGACCTTGATATGTAATATTTACTTACAGTCCACGGTGGATAGTAAGTAAATATTAAAGTCCAGGTGTAACTATGGAAACCACTGTGTAATAGAAGTTCAACTTACTGTGTTTAAATTTTAACATTAATAGGTAACTTACAGCACAAGTATTGTAAAAAGATATTTATAGACTTAATTTTAATATGATAAAAATCAGAGAATTAAATTCGCTATTTCACAATTCGATATCTCAGTAGAGCATTATAAAATCGGTGAAATTCATATTGTTAACTTTCCAAATGAAACTGAATCCATGAAGGGTTCGATTTCATCGCCTTTCTTTGAGGAGTCAACGTTGTCAGAAAAGTTGCCAACGCGATGTTTTATTCAACAGACGCGCCGAAGTTTTTCGATGGAAAGAATGTGGTTTCTTACGCGATATCGTCGCGATTAATTCCAACCCGAACAGTTGATTGGAACCAGGACTTCGAGAAATTCAAACTCATTGACGAGGCTGCCAGCAGCGTTCAATGGCATCAGAAGTTTTTGTGCTGATGAAATATTATTGGAATGCGAACTTATGAATGGGGTTCGACAAATTTTACCGCTAGTTTTCATTTATTAATCGAATGACGATTTAACAAGTTGCGAACAGCGACATCTCGCATAAAGAACATTTTTGGAGCGAACATCTTTCTTGGCACCGTTCAGCAACAATTTGAAAGAAAACGCTTGCAATATTTAAATGTGAATTTCTTATTTCTACCAAACCTAAGCTATAAAAGGAACCATAAATATCCATTCACAAGAGATTTAACTGTATCTGTAAATACATACATACATACATATCTTCACGCTATATCCCAACAAATGGGATAGCACGAACCCTAAAATCACTCATCACACAATCAGCCCTCGTCAAACATTATCATCCAAACACACCACCCTCACTTCAACCACATTCATAAATCATTCCATATAAACTCATTCATTTATTACACTCGAAATCATTTATCACACAACAAATCTTCAATCACATCATTCCTATTCACTTATCATTCATCTTCTTTCTTCAACGTACATAACATATGCATAAAACATCTCAAATTACTCACGCTTACTCCTAACAACGAATCTAATTACGAATCTAACAACGAATCTACAAAGATTAGAAAAGATGAAAGCGATACCTGCACTTGTATATGAAAAAAAAGTCCACACAATGCAGTAACTGAAAATGAAACAAAAAGATAAGAAAGGAAGGGAGTGTCGCCCTGCTCTTGTTTTTGAAAGTAAATCAAAAATAAAAATTAATATTTCACAACATATTATATATTTTTGCATATTGACATGAAAGACTCTTTTTAACAAAAAATCGTATAGGAAGTGGTACATTTTTCAACTATTTTAAAAATCGTTAAAATGTTATAAAGTACCATAAATACTACATTTCCATTGGTATAATTTAGCCTTTTTTCATTATTTTTAATTATTTATCTGCTTGGAGTTCATTTAAAATTTAACAACATGCTATCGAAATTTTTACTTCCATCAAAATAATTTTTATCTCAGTAAAATGAATCTAATATTAATATTCAAACGAATTACGTGTACAACACGTAATGAAAGCATTTTTTTTAATCATTTCCCGGTTTGCCGTCATGCAACATACTTCAAATTCATGTAAAATGTTTTGCTTTCTTTATAGTTGTACAAAGTTCTATTGTAACGGTCGTTTTGCTTTGCAATGAGATCTTCGAAAATTAATGTTTTATAATATGTTCTTTACAAAAAATATTTAGGATAACAAGGCCACACACGAAGACAGATTTTCTATAAATGCACAATTAGAAAATAATTGTTTTCCAGCTCTTATTCTATAGAATGCTTTTGTAAATTCTTATCGTACTAGGTATAATACTACCATAACTTATGTAGAAAATTGCATTCTTTCTTAAGTCAATAATACTTAATAAAAGCAATTAACATTTAAATTAATTATTAATTTCGAAAGAAAAATTCAGCCGATGCCGATTGAAACCATAAAATTCAGGATAAACAAACACAGCAAACGCAAAAATTTTACATTCAAATAAATACAAAATCAAACAAAAAAATTGTTGTTTTGATTGTATGAAGATGGTAGTAATCCTCGACAATACAAAATTGACAAACCATAGGCACATTTGTTGTGACGTAAACACATCCTAAATTGGGGGAAGGGGAATAGCCCTTATAACTTTATTTACAAATCTAATCAGAACTGAGATTGTTTTTATAATAATATTTTATTTTTACGTGACTATTATATGTTAAAAATTATAAATGAAAATTTCTATTGAGACACTTTTTTGAAAGAAAAAGAAGTTAAAAAATTTTCTTGAAAATCTGTCAGTTACGAGTACTCTTTGATATGAAAGGATTATACTACTATGCCATAAGCATGAAATTAGTTGGTTTTCACAAAATCTTTTTCACAATTTCAGACAAAACATAACTAGACGGATAACAACGGCGTTTGTTGTGAAGCAGAAAGGGATCGAATAACTGGTGGCTGAGGCGAGTGCGCGGCAAGGAGCGAGTACAAGTTGATGTTATGCAGGTTGCATTTATGTTGATGACAGTTATCAGACGCGAGCATTTTATTTATTTAAATACAAAAGTGCGTATACAAAACACTTAATATGTCAAAAACTAACCTTTACTTTGATGTGTGAAAAGTAAGTAATTGAATATAAAAATAACTACACAAATGTTTGCAACTCGCATAACATCAATGTGTACTCGCTCCTTGCCGCGCACCCGCCTCACCGGCAAGTTATTCCATTCTTTTCTGCTTCAGAACACTGCATTGACTTGAATACGGCATAATTCGTCTAGTATTATACGTCATTGGGCGCCACTATAATTTTCTTGAATTCTTCTTTTTAAAAAGTTTCTCAGAAAACTTTCCTTGTGTGCTCGGGACATAGCGTTTTGCATATATTAATATTATATAAATACAAGACATATTTTGTATTATTTATTGTAATATTTTCTAAAATACTTTCATATTATAAATAAATATTGCGGGATTAAAAACCTGTATTAATCATATTATATCACAACTGTTAGAAAAAGGTAAACAAAAACATAGCTATGTGGGCCAATCTCCTTACCCCACCACTTCAAGTATTGGCTTCATAACATTGTGTAGCTGAGCATAGGGAATTACTGGTCTATTTTAGATGATCGAAGGTACCAATTGTAATGAAACAGTAACAAAACGTTCCTTTTAGGGTCCTATAATTTCATAATAAAAACCGTTTGAATTGCACGTTGTTGTCAACTTGTTCCCGTGACGCGGTGACAGCATTCAATCAAAACCTAGCGTTCCGAAACGAAGCTTTAATAGGCGGAAAGTATTGAATTAAACCTTGAAATATCGTGTTCAACACACTTAACTACCGTCTCTGTGTTTTTCCTACACTTCTTCTTATTATTCTCGTCTGCTCGGCTTTTATTTTGTTTTGTAGAAGCTATAATAATAGAACGTACTTTTATAGCGGTTTTTTCATGCGTTGTGTTTGATACCATGTGGCTAGGTCATTTACTTGGTAAAAATACTGGCTATTTTATGGAATGCAAACAGATTTCAAAATAGAAAATAATATAGAACTATTAATACGAGTATTTACTTACATTGAAGGATATTCTTGATATTGTCCTGTTGTCTCTTCATGCTTCAAACGAAATAATATTTGTTATACTTGTATGTTATTTTCAAAAGAATTTAGCAATGGTTTCATAAAATATGAACATATATTTTCCGTTTTTAATCATGCCTAAATTATTTTAGAGAAAAATGTTACAAATAAAATTGATAGAAATTTAGCTCTTCGTATCAAATATTTGATATACAAAGTGCAAAACAAAAGCGTAATGGAGGATATATACATTTTTGGTGTCATTGGTCGACACGAAATTTTTAATAAAAATAATAATAATTTTTTTAACTTAAGTTTTATCATTAAATAATTCTATGATTCTAAAAATTTGTATGTTTTACATTGAAATTGATAATTCAAGAAATATTATACTTTTATGCGTATTTAATAAAAACATACGTAATTAACATTGCTCGCGTAACATGTTGATTTTGTAAATCACAGTAAACTTGGTATGGTTAAATTAAGAAAAAAACAGCATTTTTATTAATGGTTCCATTAAAAAAAATATAAGTTTATGTCAAATCTGGAAAGTGAACCCCAGAAAAAAATGGTTCTACACCACTGATTGGATAGTACTAATATATTTCTTTTTTTTTATTTTTCTCCATATACGGTTGTACAGAAATTATTTTAAAACGAAAAAATTGACGAAAATCCGTTTTTCGATCATGTCTAATAAATTATGTATTTTTTTCTTTTTAGGAAAACAAAAAATATCATTAAATTGAGATAATAATGTGGTAACTTTTGTCTAATTTAACAGAAGTCGTAGCTCTCTAAATCTGGACACACTCAATATCTTCAGAAGTTTTTTACCCTTTTTAACAATCTGCATGTGCTCGTATATTACTTTAAAGAAAAATTCCTGGTATCAAATTTAGTTTTTCATCTTTTATATAAAACATTTTTCTATTAAAATAATTTAGAAACTTTCGACAGCGGAAAAGACACGCACATTTTAGATGATGTCATTGTCAATTTCTAACAATGAGCTGCAAAAAAATTGCACTGAGCTAAATATACAAAACGTGCAATCCAAATCATAATGAATATAATAATATAAGTAGCCAAAAATGGTATGTCGGCGTTGGTTGAAAAGTAATTTCCGTAATTGTACGAAAAGAAAGAAAATAATAACACATCTAAATAGTAAATAGTTAACTAGATAACAAGGCACATAATTACAGTATTTATTCCCATATGTCAATAGAAGAAACCTAAGAAAACCGTTAGTGTCAACAATGGCGCATTCGCTGGATTATTGAAGCTGTCAAACAACAAACAGCATACAGCGCAAACGGCAAGCAACGATCGTCTGTTCTCAAAACAATAAATGCGAAACGTGCTGGCCAACTTGATGTTGATGCTGTTGCTGGGCTAGGAAAGTAGCGCGTGAGAGAAACGTAATAACTTTGCATGCGACCGTCTTAATAACCGATTGTTTGCTCAAAAACTACGTTCCTTATGCCTTTGCAGACATCGAGACAACCATTATTTACTTTAATCTACTTCCTACATTCTTCTTTCTTTTCCTCGAAAATTATTACACCACTAACTAAGTACGAGAGATGATTACATCAATTTTTGGGAGAAACATTCAGATGACGCTGGAATTTGAAATTAAAACAAATAGAAAAATTGCAATAGCGCTTGCTATAAAACTAGTTGGTGAGTTTGTGTAATCGGAGGAAAGAATGTCTTGGGTTTAAATCCCGGCGCCATTTTATATTTTATCTCAAAAATTTATTTCAAGTATGAGGTCGATGGCTCAGTGGTGATATCAAGTCAGACTGTAGATTTTGAGAACCTGAGTTCGATTCTCACAGCCGACAAATAATTTTTCCCTGTGGCTTTTCCTCCAGCAACATCTTTGAGGGCTCTGTTTTGACGACTGGTAACCACACTTAAATATCATCATCATCACGCCTTTTACCCATTAATGGGTGTGGCAGTGCGGTTACCAGCCGTCAAATCACGGCCCCCAAAGATGTTAGTGGTGGGGGAGCCACAGGGGTAATTTTTAAATTGGTGAAAATGTTTTGTCGTCTGTGGGGATCGAACCAGGATTCTTAGGATCCACAGGCTGACTTGATACCACTGAGCTATTACCCCATTAACCACACTTCATACGCATAAATATATCATCTGTTACAACAGTACCACATCGAGTAGTAGAGCGTAAAAGGCGTGATGATATATTTATTTATTGCAAAACCAAATATATTGGGAAGTTTTATAATTTTAATTATTACTGGGAACTCTGCAATTGAAGATTTTAATGAACGATGTACTAGTAAAATCTAAATCAATAAACTAAATTTATTTTCTGTTTTGTAACGGCAGAACCTGAATATGAAAATTTACAAAATTACAAATTAATTGTGTTAGCGCGAATGTCAAATATTTCGACTCATTGAAGTTTTGCATTGTTTAAAAGGTTTTGATTTGTCTGTTAATTATACATTTTTTTTTACAAATTTATTAAACTTGGAATATTAGTAACATGAAGTTAAATTACAAATAATTAAATTAATGAATTTATTAGGCATTTTGTTTTAATACCGTAAGTAACACAAATTAAATTGTAATTTTGTAAATTTTCATATTTAATTTCTGCCGTTCAAAAACATAGGACATAAGTAAAAAAATAAATAAATATATCATCACGCCTTCTACCCATTTCTGGGTGTGGCACTCTGCCAAAGCAGATCTCGGTAAGTGATATATTTTGCGCGCGAAGTGCGGTTACCAGCCGTCAAATCACGGCCCCCAAAGATGTTAGTGGGGGGGGGAGCCACAGGAGTAGTATTAATGTGGTGAAAATGTTTGTCGCCAGTGGGAATCGAACCAGGGTTCTCAGGATCCACAGGCCGACACGATAACCACTGTGCCACCTACTCCATAACATAGGAAATGAAATTTGTTTATTGATTCAGATGTTAAGATGTTAGGACTTACTTCTGCATCTAATTCAATCTACATACTTATTTTATTTTACTTAGTTAGGTACTTACTGTATGTTATTATTAAATGTTATACATTTGTTTGATTTTATTCCAGTTTTATACCTATGTAAATAATATCAGTTTTTCACAACTGTTAAAATTAATTTCGCCATTATTGTAATAAACGGTTTACATAGTTGAGAATTGAAATTTTCGACACATGAAATTATCCTTGTTGTTTCTCAGTACTACTATCGTTAGGGGGAAGCATCATTTGACAACTGATAACCTCACTTCATGCACAAAGATACTTGGCTTATCGAGATCTGATATAACTTTGTGCCACACGTATAAATGGGTAAATTGCGTTGTGTATTTAATTCTTTAATTATATAATTATATTAAACAAAAGGTTTCGTAAAATTCGTATTTAAGACCCAGGATCTTCTAATCTCCAGTGATTAGAATCAGGAAGTGTGGCTACACTTCCTCTTTATCTTAAGTCGTATAATTTAATGTGTAAAGATGTAATTTCAACTTTTAACTTAAACATTTATCAAAATTTAAGATTTGAGATTAAATCCGATCAAGGTTCATGACATCGTCATATTTTGCAATAATTTTCTATTTTACTCATAAACCAAGGAACCAACAAAAAAGGAAATAAATTATTTTCTTTTTAATTTTCCCATTCTCAAATAAATAGATATTTTGTTTAACAAACTTTTAAATGTTCATAGAAATATTAATATGCAATCAAAAGCCGTTTTATAATCTTATTTTAATTTTTATATATTAAGTTGATAAGTTTAACTTAAAATACATATTAAAAAAATACTAGATATATTTCTAGTTCTATTTAACAATAAATTTAAATAACTTGAATAAGTTATGAATAGATTTAGAAGTGTAGAATGCTAGATGGTAGTGAGCAGTGCAAGAAATCGTGAGATTTATCGTTCGTTCCAATTAAAATCAAGAATCAAACATTCCGGTGGCTATTGTTCGTAGATAAAAGAACGCTGCACACAATCAGTTGCATTTTATGGTGGATGATATGAACGTGTGAATATAATTCTATTTTAATTAATATTGAAGTGTTAATTATGAGGAGATTGTTAAATCATTAGTTTCACTCGTAATCCGGAAGATTAATTCCCACAATTTTAAAAACATTATTTCTCTAGTGAACAAGTCAAAGATTTTAATAAATACAGGATTCTTACTATAATCATCTCACCAGGATATACCGCAGAGTTTTTTTTTGATAATTCGGATATATTTCGTTGTACTTTATTTTTTAGATTATTATTTATTTATTTATATAGTTAAAATGAAATAGAAGCTAGAAATATATCATGCTTCTATTGTCATAGCGCCAACTAGAAAAATAAGATTCGGCTATTTGTTGTCAAATATTTTAAAATTATTTTTTAGAATGTTTAGAATTAATGTTATGACGTTACGAAGAACAACATTATCTACGTTAATAGTGTATTTAAATATCAATTACAGAAGGTTACCTAAACAAGCACAAGTTCGAAATTCGGACTCGAGCCGCGCAGCGCCGAGAGGACGAACGGAGTGTTTTATACTATTTCTCTGTTTCGGTTGTCCTTTACATAATGTCTTATAAACATAATTGAAATTTTCCATTAAAGGATATTTTTGATAGAATAGTTAAGTTGGTTACAGTGATTTGCGATTGTTTAATTTATAAATTGTGTTTTTCATTTTGTTCGTTGCCTAGATATTTTGTGTATTTAATGCAGTTATACCAATTTATGATAACATGTCACGAAAAATTGTTTAAGAATGAAGTCTATTCTAGCATCAATATGAGTGCCAGAATATGGTATTTTAATGCCGAAACTTTGATTTTTTTTTAGAATTTTAAGATGAAAAATAATTCTCGTGACGTCAATTTACAATAAAAATATAAAACAGGGACCGAGTAATACGGATTTCATCAGATGTACTCGTAGGTTCTCTGTACTGTAATTGTGATGAAGTAGGTGGTTCAGTAGTATCGAGTCGGCTTGTGGATTCGAGAAACCGGGTTCGATTCTTACATCCACCAAACAAATTTCACCACACATTAAAATTATCCCTGTAACTCCCCCTCTAAGAGTATCTTTTGGGGACGTAATTTGATGACTGGTAACTGCATTTCTAATTTGCTACGACAGAGTGTTATACCCAGTAATGGGTAAAAGGCGTAATGATTAAATGGCAAAATTTGCACCTTTTGAAATTCAAATTCCCTAAATACAATTGATTCTAATATATAAAATTATTTAATGAAATAGGACGAGTTGTTCTTTGAATAAATATTAAAAATATAATGAAAGAAAGCACTGATATCGACATTAGAACAGATTTGATTCAAAGTGTTATTGCAATGAAAAGTCAAAGTATCCCGTCAACTTGGCGACAAAATATATGAAAATGGCTGATTTGCATAAACCGTGACTTAGATGACAAGGATGATACGTAACATCGTTACGGAAGAGTAAGAAACAAGAAGGAAACGAAGAAGATAAAGTGCTAACACCAACAATAATTTTTAAGCACACCATGATCTCCAAGGTCGATCTCGCACGTGTTGAAACGTTCTCTGTTTGCAAACAAATGCAACTCATTACGGGGATGCAATTAATCAAGGAGAATGTCGTCAATAAGAAGAAGAATAAGAAATAATCTCCCAGAGCTCACATCTCACATGTCCTTAAAAGAGAAAAGAAATTAAAATAAATAAATAAACATATCATCACGCTTTTTACCTATTACTGGGAGTGGCAGTCGACTGTAAGGCAGAGCAGAATTTGTGATATATTTATGCGCGCGAAATGTTGTTACCAGCCGACAAATCACGCCACAACCATGGTTGACAATGAATATCTATCACATAAAAAAAAATCATACATTTTGCTCTGGCATACGTTTCCGAATTAGTTTAGAAAAAAAAAGATGTTTCAATATAAGTTCCAGAAAATATAAATTTTCTTAATTCTTATTTGAAGAAATTTTCAAAGGTAATATACCGATAGCAAGATTTATTATCGATATATCGAAGGAATCACGAAATTGCATTTGGGCTTTATAATCTGGTAATACCCGAGGGCTTTAGCTGATTATAAATGTCCAAATTTATTCGAATACAGAATTATCTTAGGCAAACAATATTTCAGTGATTATTTTTTGACGTTTCTCAGAACCAATGAAATACTTTATTGTATGTCACATGTTTGCGTTTTAACTAATCCTGTTATTATTATACTGAGAATAAAGCTCTTGTGATTATTCCCGGAAATAATCTTTGTAGGTGCTTTTTTGTTTGTGACAAATGATAGGTAATTGTCAAATAATTATTTAAAACTGTCAACGCGTCAAGTAAAATATGTGAAAAAAATCGATTTAGTTGTATTTCAGATACAGAAATACAGCAACAAATTTTGGAAACAACTTCCAAGAATACATAAATAAGTAATTAGTCGATATGAACACATTTCAAAATATTTTAACTTGGACGAATCGACCTCAACAGCTGAGTCAAAAAATAATCTAATTAAATATAACTCGAGAGTTCGAGAAATTAGAAAATAATTATCCAGTGTCTTTCTCAAACTTGTTGCCATTTGGCAATAGCCACTCAAGCCCTACGGGCTTTCGTGACTATTGCCTGGAACAAGTTTTCGAAAGATCTGTCAAAATATTTTCAATTTATTCTCACTCTCTTGTTATATTATTACTGAAAATATATAAATCATATACGATAATGAACCGAAGCTAGAGGTGTATTTGTAAAGCATATTTCTCGAACCTGATTTTATGAATTAAATATAATATATCTTAAAAAAGCTACTGTGGTATATCGAGTAAAAAGTAAATATATTCGGGACATACACTCGTTACTATGCAAAGAGTGAATGAAATATTCTCTAAAATAATTTAGAAATGAAGTGAAATTATATTTGTTCGTACTTCTGTTATTCTGTTATATGATAATTATAACGTTTGTGTACGTCATGTAGAATTAATCATGTATAACAAACATCCAACTCAGCCTTGTTGTGATGGTTAAAATGTCTAAATTATTCTCAGATTAATTTAAATGTTCTATGTTACGCTATCTTCACAATCTCTAGTCAAAAGCACGTGAGAGTGTATTCGCGATATTATTTAATTAGCCAGGATTACGGTTCAGTTTCGTTGTAATAACGGTTAATAAAAAAGAAACGTTTATTTAATTGCTCATTAAATGATGCATCATATAATTTTTAAATTAATACAGTTATGAAAGTTTTCCTCTAAGACGAAACGTCATGTTGACTGACAGTAATGTTCGACAATTACATAGCAAATTACAACTTTCGTTAAAGATGCAAATAAATTGGAAAGCGCGTGGTTTTTAATTGCTGCAGCATTAGCTGTGTAACACACATTTTCTTATGGGATCATCTTCAAAGCCTTCATATGTTAATCGAAGTAATCGTTTAACACCAATAAAATACAGAAATCACTTCAGTTTATGTGTATTTAATTATACGATACTCGAGCCTTTCTAATACGAAAATTATAATGTCAAATGAGATTATTATTTTCATTATTTAAGTGATATGAATTTCTTGTGTTATCCTTGAGACTTGATACTATTGATTGGGAAAGCAGAAAGATATACAACTATATTTGAAATTCATAACTATAATTAAGTTATATCAGATTTGTTATTAACTTATTATGAAATGTTTCTTGTCAAACAATTACTCATTATTATGAAGAACAAATTCAGGTGAGTTACAAATACCAGAAAATATATTACAGGAATGAAAATGTGGAAAATAATTATACGAGTACGTATCATTGAAAATGTTCTAATGTGATTATAACAATGAATTAAAATTTATATCTTAAGGTAGTACTAGTATGACGGTGGCGCCATCGGTTGTCGAGTGGCGAAACTGACGCTTAAAAAAATATAAAAATTTAATAAAAAAAGTGTTTTATACCTATTATGATTTGTATATCATGAATTATTAACAGGTTGTTGGTCTAGCGAATTTTCGAATACCATACCAACGTGTGGTGTTGCCATTATAAATTAGGATTCTTAATTTTTCGTTAAAAACAAGGCGTTGCATGGCTATATATCCATTACTAAACGATACAAAACTTTCTCCTTCTGATACAATATACATGGATAGTTCTAGAACATCATACTTGTTTTTCAAATGAAACTGCAAAATTTTAGAGGTACACAAACCAAATATGTGCGATTCTGAGTGATGATGCCATAAGCCCCGTGTATAAGAACTCAACTTTACAAGCAAATATTTTTGTTCACAGACGATGAATGTGTTTCATATTTTAAGTATGATTATCCAATGTTTACATTCGGATCTGAAAAAATGTTGCTAGTACTACCTTAAATAAACCAACTGTGCTTTTAAAGTGTTTAAAAATTGTAGTTTAAAAATAATTATCAAATTGTCTTGACAATAGGGACTTATACAATTGAAATATTTCGGTTGCCATCTACTGAGTAAAACAGAATTTAATAATTTGTTATGTAGCGAACATGGTATAGCTTTACAGTTTGACATTTATCACTTGATCCAAACGTTAAATGTCAAACAAATATGGGGATCTGAGGGCAGAAGTGCTGAAAGGAGAAAGCAGTTGTTCGACTCGGCATGGTGTCACTTCGCTCTTTCTAGAAATTTGTTGTTTCACACAAAATTGTGTAGTGGAGGGTGGAGGGGGTCTGCTACGGGTCTGCTGCATGTGACGTCAAAATTGTAAGTCCCTATTACTTCACAGAATCGTTTTTTAATATTCCTCAAAAAATCTAAAAACTTTTATAGCTCGAATAATTCTCTAAATCGAATTTGAACTGTGATTACTAACGTTTCGTTTTTTTTTTTAGTGCCTTTTTTTATCTCTCTAAATCGGATTTTTATATTTCTACAATCGAATATTTCGGGGAAACTACTAATGAACCCCTAGCACCGATATATTTTTGTGAGCGGCACATATCATCTCATTGTATATGAAATAAAATTAAAATTGTTTATCACTATGTACTCTACCGAAATTGAAAACCTTGATCGAATCAAGAAAAAATATACCTAGATAAATATAAAATAAATAAATATATCAACACACCTTCTACCCATTACTGGGTGTGGCACTCTACCGAAGCAGATCTCAGTAAGTGATATATTTTGCGCATGAAGTGCGATTACCAGTCGTCAAATCACGGCCCCCAAAGATGTTAGTGGTGGAGGAGCCACAGGGGTAGTTTTTGAAAATATGAAAATTGTTTGTCGCCTGTGAGAATCGAACCAGGGTTCTCAGGATACACAGGCCGACTTCATACCACTGAGCTACCCACTCCATAAAAATAAATAATAAATAAGTAACTATAATTCTTACGATATTATGACAAATTTCATAGAGACGAAGAAGCGGTCTGATAAAACATAGAAAACATATTAAATACGTGAAAGAAATATATAATTTATTTTGCATATTTTTATTTTGGTGCATTTTCTATAACTCGAAGTTTCGCTAATTCAAGTTCCACTGTATTTCCTTTAGCATTAAGATATCATGGTTTAAGAAATGATATAATTATGAACCTTTTTATAAGGCATAAACTCAAAACATTTGATATTCTCTCTTATCTCGTTGGCAACAGGCTAGGAGATCGATTCTAATTCGTAGCAACCAGCTGTAGCGACTGGCTTGATGTCATTTATTGTCACTACCGATAGTGTAGCCACCTTGCGGGATAAAATGTAACTTACATGTGACGTCATTATTGGCGATTAGACATTTTCTAGCAACTTATGCTAGCAACTGCTTTGAACCAGTCGCTAACTCAGTCGATACGTCCAATTCGTATGTTTTGCAGTGCCGTGTTTTGAAAAGTTTGGTTATTTGAATAAATAATACTAAATATAGAAACATAGTTACGATTTCAATCAACAAAGTGGACTTGTTAACAATAAACAATCACAAAAAGCGGTAACAACTTTTTCAGAAATACCACACCAAAATATATAGTCTGATCTTTATAAGGCGTATTCCATTTGCCATTTGGATCAGAACTTACTTACATTTAATGAACCAGATCACTTATTTATTTCGCTGGATTACTTCGCTGACTTTATTTCCAGTACTAGAATTACTTATTCTAATGTATTTTGAAGTAATTCAACACAATAAGTTCATTAGTTTGCTTAGGTCAGTTATTTAGTCATGTTGTCTAATTTATCTGAACTGATTTAAGTGCACCAAGTGGCAAATGGAATACAGCTAATATCAACAGTAGAAAATAAATTCCCTAGAAATTTAACTAAATCGTCTGACGTCATCAAAAATACGTCATTCAACTAAATTTTGGTTGCTACGAATTAGAATCGGTCTCCAGGGTTATTGCAGCCCTAAAGTTGGTCAGTGCATTGCTAACGAATTGGCTAGAGTTACTACAGTTTTAAGCTGCTTGCTGCCCCGTTACAAACTAATGTAGCCCACTTTATTGTTTATATCAGTTATCCTAAGAACCACTACTACAACTGTTGTAACATATAAGAGTCTCACTTGATGATTGCACTTCAAAAATTATGTTGCAGCTAAAAATTAAGTAATCTATTGAAGTTACGTTGTCCAATTAATTATCCTAATATCTAGTAATAGTAACCTTTAATTTGGTTGTTTAAAAATGAGAACTTCTCGATACAAAAATCTTAATAGAGTAATGATAAAAATGAAAAAAAAATAGTGACAAATTCCTGTCTAAAACGTATCCTGGCGATAATTCGACTACCGCACTGATTGATCAAGATTGATGGGCAATGTCAAATCAATCTTGTGGGAAGATATTACGAAGAATGATTGAAAAATACATTGCACCGCGCATAACAAATTGTTACCGGGCCTGATCGGCTCTAAGACAGTGATGGACAGATGGAACGAGCTGCAGGAGGGAGCGAGACGCTGCTAATCAACCGACAATTCATATCTTTCTCGATGGATCACGTGGGACAATGAGAACGTTATTTTCTGATTGGCTGGTGAATCACGAAGTGAAGTGTTGGATGCTGGCTTCTTGAGTACTCGATCTTTTTGGTTTGGGAGAACTTGTCTACTTGGAGGATTATTAACTTTGTTAACATATTGTAAATTTGAATCTTATATTTTACGATTATGGTTCTAAATTTAGTTTATAAAGTAATGCTTGAAAAAAAAATATATTATCACACCTTTACAGAAGCGGATTTTTAAATATTTTGGGAACTAGGCAAAATATGTTTTTCGGGCCCTTTAAATATACAGGGTGGTGACCGCGACTCTCGAACAGAGGGATTTAACATGTAAAATAATAATTTTGTAATTTCCTGCTTCCCTAATTATTTTAAGCAAGAAAGCTTCAAATAGAAACTTTAGGACATAAAATTCTGCATCTAATCCAATAAAAAAAATTAAATTTACATATTTCGTAACGGCACAAATTATATCTGAATATAACGAAATTATCGATAGCCATGAAATTGAAACAAAATTAACAAATGTTTCACGTTTTATGTGTCAAAATAAATGACATAATAAATAAAGAAATTATTTTGACAGATTAAACGCCAAACATTTGTTTAATTTTGTTTCAATTCCATGGCTATCGATAGTTTTGAGGCTAGTTTCATTATTTTCAGATTCAGTTTGTGCCGTTACGAAGCACACAAAATTAATTTTGTTTATTGCATTAGATGCAGAATTTTATGCCCTAAAACTTTTATTTAGCTGTCTTGCTCAAAATAATTAGGGAAGCAGGAAATTATAAAATTATGACTTTACATGTTAAATACCTATGTTCGACAGTTGCGGTCGTACATATACATATATACATATAATAAGGGAATAAAATGATATATTTCTATTATTTAAACTAAAAAGTTGAATCCGGGCCCTAAAATTTTTGGGCCCTAGGCTATTGCCTCTTTAGCCTAGGCCAAAGTCCGCCTGTGCACCTTTTACTCATTACTGGATGTGGCACTCTGCCGAAGCAGATCTCTGTAAGTCATATATTTATGCGCGTGAAGTGCGGTTACTAGCCATCAAATCAAATCAATATGTTAGTGGTGAAGGAGTCACAGGGGTAATTTAATGTGGAGAAAATGTTTGTCGGCTGTGAGAATTTAACCAGAGTTCTCAGAATTCACAGGCCGACTCGATACCACTAAGCCACCTACCCCATAAAATGCTGCAAATAAAAGTTATTTACAATCGTTTGAAAGAAAATGTTCAAGATCATTTCAATGGTGCTACTGTTTTCCTTTCCTGTTTAATATGGCATATATCTGTCTATTGTCTGTGTGAATTGATTGTTTATGTTTCTCGTACTTATAATATTATTTTTCTTGTTTCAGGTAAGAGATTCTCTTTCACTTCTTCACATACGTTGGGCTAAGAGGCTATGAACAACCTATTTCTAAGAGTAAGTCCACAAACACGCATTAGTTGACTAGTTCTTGTTCTTATATGGTGTAAGGCCTGTAAGTAAACTCTTGATCGTCTTGCTACAACTAAGAGCCACTTGATTTAAGTATAAAATGCTTTTCCGTATCCATTTTTCAATTACACACATCTTTACTCATTTATCTAAATTGAAAACCGTGACAAATAAGAATTTGTCTTCAATTTATTTTCTGATGTCACTTCTTTCATGCATGAATCAATAAAAATGCGCGGAGGAATTTACTAAATGGTTAAACATATTTCGATTAATCAAAGAGAGTACATTTACAATTTAAAATATTTTTCCTTTTTGACATTCGAGATACCTACATAAAAATAACTAGAATTAATTTGAAGCTTCTAATGTCTGGTTTATTAATCGACTAAGTAAATGGTGACTAACAGCTACATAAATTATACTTGAAGTTATTGACAAATAGTCACGTATGATAATTTGTTTGAAATACACTTTTGAAAACTCATTAGGATCCCTTTCGTTTAGTATCTACTTACAATTAGGTGTGCCGTAATTTGGTGGTAAATATTCCACTTTACAATACTGACATTTCAACTTGTAAATTTTCTCTTAGTATTTGTTCAAAATTTAACAATAACAATAGCAAATTGTAGCGTAAAATAATCTTAAGCTAGTTGTCACATCTGTATGATTTTCTGACACATTGTCCAGTGGTTAACGCTGCGTTGATCATTGTACATCGTAGTTTATAGATTTGATTTTTGTCTAGGTTTTGACGATAGATCAGTCCTTGGTAAAACTCCATCTTTGCCTCTTACAAAATCAATTCAATCATTTGAATTATAAGGTTAAAAATATTATAAGATTAACATATACTTTGTACTAACAAAAAATCAGTGCACAGGTAGATCTCGTGGCTGGTCGCTCTTCGGGAATTCTCAAAAAACTATGCAGATTGCAGATTACATGCGTCGTTTTGCAGTGAAACAAAATTGGACGAATCTTGGCGACACTATACAAAGATAACGTGCTAATATTGTATCGAAAGAGTTCATATTGTCCGTCAAAATTCGACTTATAGAGAAATTATTGGGACTTGTTATTGGCTTTGAATTACAGATATTAACTAGTTACGGAAATTCGAGTTACGAGAGAAAAAAATACAATTATACAAAATGTACAGGGCACAACAGTCAACTTCGACTTAACGAAAATTTTGAATTGTGGAGGTTCGACTGTATTTCCAAAAAGAAAGTTACTAACTACTAATTAATAGTTATCATCAAGTCTTTTATCTAATTTTATGTAAATAGTAATTACATTCGCTTCATAAGCGGAAGTTGGTGAGTTTAAATGTTATTTGTGGTCATTAACAACTAGAAATATAAAATATAACTGTGTCCGCATAAGTTGATCTATAGGTCCAGTATACTAAAAAATATTATAAGATTAATTCGTTTTACATAAGATGGCTTTTGGCAATAAAACGTCAAAATATAATAAAAACATATCTAGTATTCGGCTGTTTACAAACTATTAATAAAAGTTTGACAATAGTTTCTGTACTTATATGTAAGCAATGATTTAAAAGAATTTGGTTTTATTATTTCGACTTCAATAAAGAGAAATAAGTAGGGTTTGCGGCTGTAAATCTTGAGGTAAAAAGAATCATACTTTTATTTGTTCAGTTTTTGATCAAAGAGTTTTACGAACTATGGAGTTAAATTTAAATGTGTGAAATGTTTCGCTTCGTATGCGGCTCATTTAAACGCTCCACTAAAAGCTAATACACATCGCGAAGTTTTTCTCACTGTCACTGAGTAACAAAATCGCAATAAACAGTAACCTTGGTACGTTGAGATCTCATGCAGAAGACAGAAATAACTCCCGCTCGGCGTGAAGTAACGTCGTGATGTCGGGAGAATCTAGCAAGCGGTGACTGACCACCAGTGGTTCTGCACTGGTGGCTGCCGACTGCCTGACGAGGAGCTGACCCTTCTCAACCGTGACTGGACGCTAGGTTTGACCCTGAAGAGGAGAAGCGCTCGTCGGAATACGACTAAATAAATATTGGACAGAACGGAGGAGACCGTTCCACATTTTAATCGAACACATTTAATCTTGATGACAAATACAGTGTTTTCATGGTGTGCGCGGCCAACCATTGTGTTACGACTGCCAATATTTGAATAGCAGCTCGGCAATTGCTTATATGTTCGGCAGTGGGTAGCGTTATGGAATTTGAATCCGAAAATCCAGAATTCAGATTTCACTCAAGCTAAAAATATTGCACTGCGGCTCGGTGAGTACTCTGTACTGTAAGTGGTATTAAGTTTCTGTTGTACTGAGGAGCATAAATAAAATAAATAAATATGTACTACGCTGAATTTTTCTTAAATATATCATCACGCCATCTACCCATTACTGGGTGTGGCACTCTGCCGAAGCAGATCTCGGTAAGTGATATATTTTGCGCGTAAAGTGCGGTTATCAGTCGTCAAATCACGGCCCCCAAAGATGTTAGTGGTGGAGGAGCCACAGGGGTAGTTTTTGAAATTATGAAAATTGTTTGTCGCCTGTGGGAATCAAACCAGGGTTCTCAGGAGCTAGCCACCCCATTTTTCTTAAAAGTTATATATACTTTCAAATAGGGACTTATAATTTTGACGTCACAAGCAAACCCCCCTCCATACAATTTTGTGTGAAACAACAAATTTGTAGAAAGAGCGAGGTAACACCATGCTGATTGCTGAGTCTATCAACTTCTTTCTCCTTTCAGCACTTCTTCCCCGCAAATCACCAAATTTGTTTGACGTTTAACGTTTGAATCACGTGATAAACGTCATACTGTAAAGCTATACCATGTTCGCTACATAACAAATTATGAAATTCTATTTTACACACTAGATGGCAACCGAAAAATTTGAATTGTATAAGTCCCTATTGGATCAAAATTTATTGTATTATATATAGATGACCATATTCTTAAATATACAGAGTTTTTATTGGAATCATGCCTAGCATTTATGAGAAAATCAAACTGAACATTTTGAAAACAATCAAGATTTAAAAAATATTTTAATGATTTAGCTTTTCTTCTGAAAGTAGAATATTCAGAAAGCATGCTGTACTACTTGCCTTTTTATTTAGATAAGCATATAAATACGAAATAATAGATTGAAATTTCAATTGGTCTCAGCTACTTCGAGGCAGCCTGTCGCTATCTTCCTTTATATTAGTTGTAGATTCGTTGTTAGAGAAGTGAGCGTGAGTAATTTGAGATGTTTGGAGCATGTGAAATTTACGTCGAAAGAAAAATTAATGAAAGGTGTATAGGAATAATTGGATAGATGTGATTGAAGATTTGTTGCATGATGAATGAGTGTGATGAGTAAATGAGCTTGTATGGAGAGAACTATGAATGTAGTTGAAGCGAGGATGGTGTGTTAAGATGAGAATGTTTGAAGAATACTGATTATTGGATGAATCTGATGAGTGTATGTTTTATGAATGATTCTAGGATTCGTGCTACCTTATTTGATGGAATATATCGTGCTGTTATTAATTTTCACACAAGTGATGTGTGTTTTGACTTACACTCAGTGAAAACTATTTTTCAAATACTTTTTCGGTTTTCTATGATTGGTCAACTCTACTAGTTTATTAGTACCACAAGAAATCCTACACACAATAATAAATTGTTGAATAACGAACTTCAGACCGCATGTCCCATCTTTAATGTATAATGTAAAAGTTTCTATACAATGAATATTTGCAAAAAGAAAGTTACTAATTACTAATTAATAGTTATCATCAAGTCTTTTATTCTGTGTAAATAGTAATTACACTCGCTTCATAAGCGGATGTTGGCGAGTTGAAATATTGTTTGTAGAAATACAGCGTCTGCATAATTTGAAGTCTTTTACAAACTATATGAAAAATCACGAAATTCTCTGATATTCGAAAACTATAACGCATATTTTGTTTATACATTTTATATAAGGTGATGAAATTTTATGTCTAATAAATAACACGTAATATTATGCATTACACAAATAGGAAATGTTTTTAGAAATGCAAATATTTAGAAATATATATTCTTTCTCGACCGTGAGAAAACACGATATCTTACGTTATCTTTACCTGATACACAAAGTGGCGTAAATAGTAAACACAAAATACTTATCGGAAATCAGAAATGATCTGCTGTTTCCAATAAGATCAATAATTAATATGTTTAAATATATCATCACGGCATTTTACACGTTCTGAAATGATGTTAATAAAACTAGAAGGGTAAATTTTATGGAATTTGAAATTCAGAAAATCAATTATCAATTTCACAGTCCGATACGTTACTACGGCGATATTCTATTAGCAATTATTTGCTAAATGGAGTTGGTTATTGTTGATTATTGTTCGTATGTTTTATGCTAATTTAAAAAGGTATGAAGAGATGTAACGTGGGCTTTATGATGATCAGGGGGAGTAAATAAATAAATAAGTTTCAAGTAGCAAACCTAGTTTACGTTATATAGGGTTGCTTCAAAGATTTATGTGAGCCGTAAAAACGTTTATTATACTTTACTGTTTTATCTTTTTCTGGTGAGCTGAACTGAAATAGCATCTGCTTCTAACGAATTACGTTCGTGTTAAAATCATCAACCTTGATTTATTGTACCTTTTACTCCACTGCTTGTTTGTTCTGTAAACCTGGCTAATTATTTTTCTATTCTTGCAACTCGAACGTTCAGATACTCCATTAGTTATTAGGGCAAGGTTTTCATAGACATAATTATGTACATGTACTATTTGCAATCTTCTTTAAAATACTTTTCCTCTGATACAACTATACTCATGCTTATTAAATTTCAACGTTGTAGTTATGCGATTGTTATTAATTTAAAGAAAGGTTTTGGAAAACATGGCTTTATTATAAAAATGCAATATAAGTTACCGATGACGTTTCAGACCGCAATTGGGCTGATTATCAAGTCTTGAAACTTTTTGAGAATGAAGTCTCTAATTAACTCAGGAAGTGTACACATTTCCTTATTAGTTATAAATAAAAATAAATAGATTTGTCATCACGCCTTCTACCCATTACTGTCTGTGGCATTTTGCCGTAGCAGATCTCGGTTAATGATATATTTTGCGCGTGAAGAGCGGTCACCAGCCGTCAAATTAAGGCCCCCTCAAAGACGTTAGTGGAGAGATAACCACAGGCCTTGTTGCTTATTAAGTTATTTATTTAAAAATGTAACTATTCATTAAAAAATTGTCAAATATAGTAGTAACAATATTGTGGGGTAGATATAGATTACTGGAAATGCGTCGTACTGTGGATTTAAGATCCCTATTCCACATTAAAATTATCGAGTCTGACTGGGGATTTGATAACCCGGGTTCGATTCCCACAGCGGGCAAATAATTTTCACCACATTAAAATGACCCCTGTGACTCTTCATCCACTAACATCTTTGGGGGTTGTAATTTGACTGCTGGTAACTACACTTCACGCACAAAATATATTATTTCGGACACCTACAACGGCTGAGTGCCACACCGGTAATTGGTAAATGGCATGATGATATTATTTATTTTATTTATTTATAAGCAACATGACAATTATATCAATTTTAAATTTATGACAACAAATGAAATACATTGTGTCATAAATTAAACAAATTCAATAACACAATTGTTAAAATATTTAGAAGAATATTGTTACAAGTAATAGGGGCACATATCTCGGATTAATGAATCTTAGAATTCCATCACCTTGCTGGTTTGGATCGCCGAAATTTTGGTCATCGAATTTTTTATTTAGTTTGGTCAGAGTCAAAATTTATCGACTTAAATTTTAACGGACGATAGATAACTTAACAATAAAAAAAATAAAATTCATAATTTTCAGTTTCTTTATCACTTCTTTAATTAAATTATCTACGAAAATATATCTACTTTTCATGTTATAAAATAACTGATTACATTATTTTTGTTAGGTTATGAGTTTATCAAATAAAATATTCTCCTCTAAAGTGCCATATTCTGCTTAAGGTGGTTCTATCATGACAGTCTCATACAAAAGTATACGTGACCTAAAAAGTTTACTAAAATAATTATTACATTTTTGTATGGTATAGGTTATTAACAGAATTAATATTTCGCTGCAAATATCGTATAATTAATAATAACATTGAATATATTAAATAAAACTATTTAACTAGTTTATGAAATTCAGTAACATACCAAAATTTTTGGAAGTGAATGTTTCATGCCAACCAATAGCAGTGTAAGATTTTACACAGCAGAAGCTATGACAACAAGGTTAGAACCACAAGCGGCCAGTCGGTACGAAACGTAACTGTATTATCGATACATTCTGTTGACAGTTCATAAGACAAATGAGAAAAATGCACCAAAGCAATTATTATCAACTGTAACAACAAATAAATAAATATAAAATGCTGTAATATATTTTTTTGTATTCAAATTAATATATTTTACTGATCGAAATAATAACATTCATAGTTCTTGCTTTGTTATTCGTGCGGCCATCTCTGTCTAGTGTCTACCTGTGCTGTGCAACGTTGCCAAGCATTTCTGACAGTTCTATTGATTAGCATAGAATATCCAACTTTCATCGCCAATTTCTTTGAAACTAATCCGGTAAGGCATGGATTTTTTAATTCTCATACCTTTATCTTTACATGATGTACTGTGTGTTAGTTTTTTGTTAAAAAATATGTATAATATATGAATTTATTACGCAGTAAGCTGTCTCGCGACGTACAGTTCCTATAACGCCAATGCATTTTTGATCGACTTTCGTCGACTTTAACATTACATTACTCAGCTCAACAACGGTAAACACATGAAAAATAACATATTTACATTTAATTATAATCCGGGTTATATGCTTCCATGATAGTACCACCTTAATAAATTTATGAAAATACTTGATTTAACTAATAAAATTTTATAGGTAATATAATTCGACCAAAAGACCGTATCGATCAGATTCATTATTATGGCTGAAGTTTCGTTCCATAACATTAGGGGTCGGTATTATCAGCTACATTTATTTATTAAATCTAGTTTAAGAAAGATAGCAGTGAATCACGTATGATAAATTAATATTGCTGTCAAAATTTAAACTGTAGTTAACAACAAATGCGCAATTAAAAGTAAAAGTAAAAGATCGGTGAAACAGATGTATGTTGATGAAATAAAGAAGAAAAAATTGCGTTGACAACCTACGAATAAATGGATGAATGATAGCAGGTTCGTTGCGTGAATAAAATATTTTGAATGCCAGGGAAAACGATCTTCTATGAAAGGAATTATAAATGTGTTGGAAGTGAAAGTGGTATGATAGGATAGAAATGTTTGGATGAGTGTAATTTCAGGATGAAACTAATGAATAAATGTTCATATATTACGTAACAATTATGTATAACTAATTTTCGTGCTAAGCGGCATACATCAACGATGAGATAAAATATAGTAATTCTATAATTGCTCACTGAAGTATGAAGTATAACTTCAAGTTATATGTCGTTTGTTTCACAAACCTATCAACAAATTAAATTGAATGAACAAAGCTAAATAGTAAATAAATCAAACACGTGATGTCCGCAAAAACATCCGTTAAAATAACTTGAAAATTTATTCTGTGAGTCGAGCAGTGCTGACAATTAAACAGCCGATAAAGTTTTTTTTAAGTACAAGAAGTAAAAAAGACTAGTTCTGATATTGCCGCTGCATGGCGCCAGTGCATTGCAGAGCAGTTCAATCAGACAATTGCGAAAACACTAAAAACAGCTGGAATAACAACATTAGAAGAACTTTAAAAAGAATTGATTTAACTCACGTATTACACCGACTGAACTTACTGAATTTATCTTTTCAGACATTGGTATTATAACGAGAGGAATTCTTTATATTTTCCGATTGATAACATCAAAATAAATTAATCACAATGTTTTTTTCCATAATTATAATCAGAGAAATACATTTATTCAAAGACAGAGTTAATTTTGATTAACTGCCATGAGCTTACTGTTGAATGATTCAATTTGCAGGCTGTCAAAAGGAAGTTTCAAATAATCATGTGTTACCATTAGTTTCTGTATGGGGTAATGGCTCAGTGGTATTAAGTCGGCCTGTGGATCCAAAGAACTCTGGTTCGATCCCCACCATTTTCACCAATTTAAAATTATCCCTGTGGTTTTTCCACCACTAACATCTTTGGGGGACGTGATTTGATTGCTGGTAACCGCACTTCACGCGCATAAATATATCACTTACTGAGATCTACTTCGGCTGAGTGCCACACCCAGTAATGGGTAAAAGGCGTGATGATATATTTATTTATATTTATATACCATTAGTTTCTTTTTTCGACCATACAAATTAGACGAACCATAGGGACATTTGTTGTAAAACCAACATATACGAAAGTGAGGGAAGGGAAATGGCACATATAACTTTATTTACAAATAAGTTTGTAATCAGAACTCCCATAAAATGAATTTGTTTTTATAATAATATTTCAGTTTTGCGTGACTATTTTTAATTAATAATAATATATGGAAATTTCTAACGTTTTGCATATTTAATAAAAAAAAAAATATGAATTCATATTTTGTATTATTTATCGTATTAAATTCAACAATATTTTCATATTATAAATAAATAGTGCGAGATTAAAAACTGTATTAATTATATTATATCTCAACATAACTATTCGAAAAAGACAAACATATCTATGTGGACCAATTCCCATACTCCACTACTTCAGGTGTTGACTTCACAACATTGTGTAGCTAAGTATAGAGATTTACTTGTCAAGTTTAGATGGTCGAAGATTTCTTTAAATTAAAAAAAATGGAGGAATTCATTTCGGTTCCACCCCTCATACATACTTTCAAAATTATTTTATATCGTCAAAAATTGAAACTTAAAAAGCTGAAGGAATTATGCGTCATATCAAATGTGACAATTACGTCAGTGAATTTGTTTGTAGTACAAGTCAGTATCTCAAAATTTCACGAAAATAATCATTTTAAAAATCTTTAAATTATCGTATAATTTCAAAGTATATTAATAGCGAGTGGAATAGTATACAAGTGGACTATACCTATTTATTATATTTTCGGTTACTTTTTAACAACGAAATCCCACTATAATTAACACAGCTATCTAATAACCAAAAACTTTATAGCATTATTTAATCGGTTATTCAAATATTTTTTTGCAGTTTATCGACATTTCCTGTACGTACAAGTCATATACTTGTTGCCAATTATTTGCTAAAATTATTTGATACTAGCATTTTTGTAAAAAAATGAGGGGTATAAGCAAAAAATATTTATATGTTGAAATTTTTTAAATATTATTTGAAAATATGTCGTGATCGCAAAAAAATCTGTATATCGATAATTCCATTTCTGTCGTGCTATTTTCAATATTTGCCAAGAAAACAACAACGTATTTCATTTGTTGTTACGCCATCGTGGTTTAAAGATTATGTAATTGTCAAGCCAGTTGACATGACATATACACTGATTTATTTAAAGATCGTTTCATATTACACTAAATATCGAATAAGATCTTGAGCAATTTTTGGAACAATCTAAATGGCCTAGTATCATACAAATATCGCACGGCGTTGTGAATTATCTGAAAGAATAGATCGTGTTCTATTTTCGAGACAATTTGTGTGCGAGTAGGCACATATTGGAACATTTTGCTTCGCACAATTCAGAATGCTCCAAAAATTGTTCAAAATCTTCTTCAATATTTAATCTAATGTAAAACGAACTGTACCTATAAATCTATGTAACAGATCTGGCACGAAGCAATGAGATATTTAAAACAATTTGCTGTATTACAATTCAATTTAATACATCTGACAAGAATATTTCCGTTTTGGACAAAGTTTCTTTCTTGACCGGACATTTAAATCTCGTAAATACGTAGAAAAACATAATAAGTTATCTAATAAAAAAACAACTCTTCATTAAGGCTAGCTCTAACAGAACTTAAAATTCCCCTTTGGAATAACAAGATCAAGTTATTAATGCGTAGTTTCAACAATTTACGAACGTCTTCCTGTGTACCCTTGAATAAAAGAGTTACGGTACACTGCATCTTCTTGTACAGCATTAGTCAAGTTGTTTAATTAAAACAAAAATAGTTATTATTTAAATAATGTGAAACTACTGGGACTACAGTTAGCCCAGCAGTTTAAGACTGAATTCATTTGAAATGTAAATACAAATTAGTGTCGGATAAAAAGTTGAATGGTTATTCCACTTCCCAAAACTTGAAAGCTAGAAGTTTTTACCTTGAATTAAAACGAATTTATACGTTTACTACTATTAAGGTCTAATATTTAATGATTTAAACATTATTATAATGGCTTACACTTAAACCTGCTCGTGTTCTATCAAATCTACTTTCATGGCAACAGATTAACATTAATTTTGGGTAAATTATTAAACAAATACATTAACTTTTTCCAGTTTCTTGGCAATATTTGACATTTGTCTAATTATATTTCAATTGTCCTTCTGATTGAATGATTAATTAATGTCATTCAACAGGAAAGAAAACAATACGTACAACCTTTGGTAAATGGATACGACTTCCGTTTACCTAAGCAAGAATTCGAACATTCCAACTTACATATATCCTAAAAATACGATTGTGGCTGTTTACTTCGGATACTACTATAATTAATAAATGGTGTGAAGATGTATTTATTTATTTTAAAACTGTTATATTGCAAAAAATCGGATAATTAATGATAATTTAAGAATATATGAAACAAAAATAAAATAAAAGAAGAAATTAGGATTGGCAATTAGAGTTTTTTGATCTGCATTTTGGTCACACACTTAAGATGAATTTTGGATATTATTCAAGAAGTTTGAGACATTGATAGAAATGCAGCGAAAATATTTTGTTATTATGAAGTTTAGGAAGCAGTGATTTTTTTTGTTGACGATTCTTTGGATAAGCGTGAGTTCCTAGCAACTATGAACGAAATAAGTAACAAATGTTATAACCTGAATTCCTGAACAATTCAACTAAAACATAATAATTTGAAAATCGAACTTTCCAGCATTTTTCAATTTTCGCAGTAAATTTACATTTTTGTATTAATACCGGTTTCGTATGATAAATCGGATGAAAATATTTATGAATTGTATGATAAAATTTACTTTTGTGATATTATTTTAATCACAATTACTCATTTGTAATATGTTCGTTTATATCATGTTGCTTGCTAGTATATAACGCTGCACACAGTGTTGTCAGAAAATCAGCTTTTGCTACGTTTCTTCAGTTTCAAAAACAAGAATCCAGTTTTCTAGCATATTTAAATTTTCTCCAGCCTGCTAGCGTAAATACAAATTTGAGTTTAATATCATTTTCATATGTTAAAATATGTTCACATTATATATATATATATATATATATATATATATATATATATATATATATATATATATATATATATATATATATATATGTGTGTGTGTGTGTGTGTGAGGGTGTGTGTGTGTGTGTGTATATATATGTATATGTATATATAAAAATTCGGGCGCTATAAGCTAATCACTTATACATATGCCTTAAAAAAAGTAACATCGACTACGAAAACCTGCAGTACGGCAGCGTAAAAACTGCGGCTCGGTGTGCCCGGTAGGCCCAGGCTCGATTCGGGCTGTAGCACCATTAAAGAAGAAGATATAAAAATTTACTCTAGTGATTTTGTTTTTACAGCTATGCTTTTGTGGAGTAATAAATATATATTCTTGAACTGTTATTTTGTTGATATTTATATTAATACGTAAATATAAATTTCATGTCTGTTATTATAGCCTATATCCAGCGCATACTCAATTTATTATATTATTTTACATCACAAGATTCAAAACGTCTTTCTCAAATATTAAAAATACATAGATTTGCAATAATATAATTTATTTATATAATCAATCTAACCATTTGGTGCAACATATCCAGCTTTTTTCTATGATTTCTCCAGATTTTATAAAATTCTAACATTCGTAGCCCAATAGTTACAAACTGCGCCTACCAAACAAGAGTTTGAAATATGTCTGAGATAATCTGATTCCACTATAAACTGTAACTTCCCTGCTTTGCAATTGGAACTAAATTCTTTTTATGTGAACCAGCAAAATAGATGGAACCTCTCTAAAATCTGCATTATCCTAATTTTGTTTAAAAAAAATTATGCAATTAATTTGTAGTAATTAGAATTGCGATTAAAAAATTATCATAATAATTGTCACGCCCCAATAATCGCATTAAAGATCCCGATAAAATCCTCACGCAAATAAATTGGGCGCCGTTGAATTACCTATGCACCAGAGCACGCATTATCGTGCAGTCGACAGCAGCGATGAACAGGTAATACGTGTATACGTAACATCGCTCCACTCGTCTCTAATCGGCCATATATTAACGGTGCTCACCTCGATGCTCACACAGAACGTACCTCACTCCGCGATGGGGTAATTCATGAATAATTGATGAGATCTGAACCGATTTAAAAATTAACTCTCGGCCACTTTTATGCAGCGGCAGTGGCTGAGACTGAGAGTTAAGAGCGACAGATTCTGATGCGGACTGGAGCAAAGCGAACATAAATCCGCTGTTAATGGAGGGAATAAGAATACTACGATGAAAATCGCACGTTAAGAATTTTGATCCTCTTTTTCACTATTGAAACATTGTTACAAAACATATGCAAACATACAACTCACAGGTATATTTGATTTAAAAAGAGGTTATATGTAATTCCTGTTATAATAATTATTATCCACTTGTTACGTAAATACTTATTATAGGGTATTTCAGGGAAATTGTGCCTTAGGCATTTAATTTAAATTACCATTACTTCTTTGGCTACCTCAGAGGAAATAATTCAAGTAATAGCTTTAGATGTATAAATTATTCATCTGAATCAGTCTACATATATTGTTTTTGTTATTTAGTTATTGTTAACATCAAGTTTAAAATATTTGTCTGACTATTAAACGTTTGACATTTGATTGCATTTGTTCCAGTTCCATAACAAACTATGTAAATAACTTAAATTTTTTACAAATTTTAATAGTAATAACCAAGGACGTTGAAAGGAGGGGTTATGGCATTCAAGTCAAGACTGTGAGGCTCGGCAGATTGACAGAGACAGAAGTATTATTTTCTGTACCGTGCTTAGCCTGCTATTGATTGACATGTGTCATAAAGAGATTTGAAATTTAAATAGACAGAACAGAATCATTCTCTCTAAAAGATTATAAATTTTTACAAGGAAACTGAAATTATAAACACTTTGTTACCATTTTATCCATAAAAAATTATGTCCAATTCCATACAACACAAAAATTTAAACACAAATGACACTTCGTGGTTATGTTTAAATACATACAACAACGCTCCCTGACAACGTCTAAATGTCACTTTTCTTACATAAAAATTCAAAATATTTGAAAGAAGAAGAGATTTGGCTAAGCACGGTGCAGAAAAACTATTGTTAGCTCTTTCCCTTGCCCAAGCCTCACTTCAAACAATGCTACAGTATCGTCATGCCATATCCCCTCCTTTCAACGTCCTTGGTAATAACACAAGTAAAATGAATACTGATCTTTTTTTGTTATGGAGTAGGCTAATGGCTCTGTGGTATCGGGTCGGACTGTGGATTTAAGAATTCGGGTTCGATTACCACGGCCAATAAACATTTTTCGTCACATTAAAATTACCCCTGTGGCTTTCCCTCCACTAACATATTTATCTGACGACCGGTAACAGTAGTTCCCTTTCATAAATATATCACTTACCGAAATCTGCTACGGCACCCAGTAATGAGTAAATGGCGTGATGATATATATATATATATATATATATATATATTTATTAATTTATTTATTTACAAGTAAAACGAAATGTGTAGTCTAATTTAAATACATAACTTAATTATCTATAATTTGTATTTGTACTTTTTTCCAGTAAAGTTTTCAAGGAAGCTATTTCAACAGAATTAATTTACCATAGCTGTATACCGTTTGTCACTTGATTCACTTAAATCAGTTATGTTAAGTTAGACAACATGAGAAACTGAACTAAACTAAGCAAACTGATGCACTTATTGTAGTGCATTACTTTTAATTGAATCCGAATTATTAAATCTAGTACAGTAAAGTGAGCGATATAAGTCAGTCAAATAAATAAGTGATGTATTTCATTAAGTGTAAGTTAGATCTGATCTAAATGGCAAATATGCCTCATATTAATAGTTTTAGTTTAGGTGAATCATGTGCACCTAATTACTGATCTTTTTTAAACTAATAATTATTGTTAAAAAAATTGAAATGGAATGACAAAAGTATTGTAATGAATCCGAATACACTTAATTTGTTTTCAAATAATAATAGAAAAAAATCGTAATTTTTAATTTAATTTTTTTTAAATGGTAGGGACGAGGATAATGAAATAATCAGTGTATTTATAAATCTATACACCAATAAATTTTTATTTCATTTGAACTGAAATTTGAGAACTAATATTCCGTCAAAAACGCACTTTTTTGTTTCATTTATAATAACAATTATATTTTGTTTCAAAAAAAATATTGTTCAGAGCCCAACTTCAGACCTAATTAAACGCATCATTTGCATTAATAACAGGGATAAATTGGCCGAGATGATTACAATCTGTGCTAAAGATATTATGGGACCGTTTAAATATTAGTGTTACAATCAATGTTCGAAATACGGTCATCATGTAATTTCAGTGTTCTGAGTATATCAGAACATAGTGAAACAATACAAATCAACTAAAATATGAACGACCATTATTCTATTTCTAACGTCAACTATTATCCTGTTTGTCTTATCCGAACTGATTAAAAATTAAAATTTATTAATTAAAAAACTGGATCAATTTCTTTGTTATTTCTAATGAAAGTAAACATCTAATTCCAGTTGTTAAATGCACCGCACGACCGGAGTTTTTCCATTTCTATCTCGATTAATCTTCGATCGAATTCTTCAACAGCTAATCCAACAACAAAGAAGTCATTAATCTCGATTACCATAATACAAACTGCTCCTCGCTTTGATATAAATAGCATCGATAATGAATTGTGAAGTTCAAACAACGCATTGAAATGCGCACGATTTGTAAATTTCTCTCTAACAATAGGGAATGTTTTTGCCGTGTCATCTACGTGAATAAATGCCCTGGACGTAAACGTACGCACTAAGAAAAGAAGACTTCAGCGCCCTCTGAGAAGCAACACATGTTTGCTCGGGAACAATTAGTATTTAAATTTGCGTCATCACTGCGAGATTTAATAGCCTTTAAATGAGGGTAATAGCTAATGTACGAAGGGGTAGATACGATCAAGTTTTTTCTAAAGGGAGGGTAAATTATTTTGATATGCTTGTCAACATGCTCTTGCTTTTGTTGTTTGTTTACGTGATTGATGTTCAAATTAATGGTTTATATTTTACTCTGCAACACAAAATTCATCCCAATTATATTACGAAGGACTTAAGTTTCTAGTGGCATCCGAACCATTTGTACGCAATTGTATTTTTAATTAAAATCAGTGAGATTTGTTCTAAAAATTCTTTGTTATGAAACGAGAGCGCGACGATGGTGCTACAACTAGTGTTGCCGTGAGATAAGGAGATATGAGACTTAAGGCACGAACACACTACTATCATGTCACTTGAACTCATATTATTTCACGTAAACTGTCAAATTGTTGAGATCCATGATTCCATTTATATAAAAATATGAGCACGTGCTGTAATGCCTCATCAGGTGATTTGACATGAATGCAGCAAATGACAATAGTGTGTCTCCTAGCAATATAAATAAATGGGAATCCCGATCTAGACTTGGTCCCCAATACCTATAATGTTCTCGTTTTGACCTCGAGCTGATCCCAGCCATTTAAATTTATGATAATAAAACAAAATAAAATATTCCTCTTCTTAAGATCCTCTTTCACCCTGTCCTTCTATCTTAACTTGGGTCTTTCGCTTTTCTTCTTTCTTCCATTTTAAGTCCTAATTTTTGCCCTTTACTTTGCAGAAAAATTTCAAAAAGTTTTTCTTATCGAGATTCGGTACAGGTTTCGTCTCGGTCTCAAATTTTACTCCCAAAATAAAATAATATGCATTGCAGTACTTTAAAAAAGTCCTATTACAGTTTAGAACTAGAATCATCGAAAGCAGTTGCATTTTTATAGGAAATTAAAGTTAATGCGGTTTGAACTCATAAACTCTCTCTTTTAAAATGAAAGTGCAACTATAGTGCTACATCTGCTTTATTTTTTATTGAAAGTTTTATCTATTTTGTTGTACATATTTTATAGCAGATTGACAAGGTTTTATTACTTTTATCCGTTTTGCTAAGAACTTTGTTTCATTCCATTCTTTCAAGTTGATAATTTTATCTCTCTCACTAATTAAGTTAAAACTAAAAACATGTTTGTGTCTTTAATTAAACATTTTCCTTTTATTATTTTCTTTGTTTTAGAGTCTTAGACTCAGGTGTGATTACAATTTTACATTACACATTTTGAATCAAGATATATTTTTAGGAAAACTAGTATACTACACAACAAGAAATCAGTCCCAATTATTTTCAGTTTATGCTCATTTATTTATTTATTTATTTATTTATTTTGTTACTCTGCACAACAGGAAGTAAATCCCAATTACAGTACAGGGGATCTACAGCTTATAGTGGAATCCGAACCACTCAGACGCAATCATATTTTTTGGATATAAATAGAAGTCAGTGAGATTTGAACGCACGACCTCTTGCTTGCTAATTAAGAAACGCAAGTTTTACCTCGCTTTTATCCACTGAACTACGATTGCCTGTGGCCCAAAAATTTATGTTCAGTTTCCAGAATATCTATAATATTTTCAAAACTTATAAAACAATATCTGCTTTTTTGAGATTGAGTTAATAGGAGAACCAAATTAATTACAATGATTTTGTACCTGAACAATATAAAATGATTTAGTACATCAATTTTATTGTTCTAAGATAAATGTAAACAAGTTTTTTTGATGTTAGAAGAAGTAATAAAACTTTTATGGTATTGTATAGTTCAGTGATTTCCTGTACATTAATTTTAGCTTATATAAATACGTTATATCTCTCATTTATGCGTATTTGTTACAAGTTTGTTTTTTAGTCGAATAGTTAACCTTCACACTTGCACTAGATTCTAATTAGCAATATCTCGGTCGAGAACGAAATGTCACCGAACCAGATTAAAAACAAAACTGAATTAATTTTACCACGTTACAACTTCTACTTTTTCGTGCTAATTGCTCAGATCTTTCAACACCTGATCTTATAACTGTTACGTTTTACTATCGTTCAGAATTTATTGATATTGGTCTTCCGCCTACTTGCGACATTTCTCAAATTCACACAAATTTGAACTAGAAAATAAACTACGTATTTTATTACTTGATGCTCAGCTATTAAATTTTATATTACCTACTATCTGCGTATATATTTCTCAAATTTTTAGAAAAAGATTAAAATAAAATAACAAAACATGAAAACAAGATTTCTAGTATAAAAGAACGGTCGCAGTTCAGTGGATATAACATTCGTCACATAAGCGAAAGTTCAAGATTAGGTGCCGAGTGTTTTAATGCACATCCCTTAACATACTGTGACGTCACTCGAACCAAGATTCGTCAGCTTGAATCCGCCTGTCGACAAAGTGTGATTTATCGTAAAATCTCGTTGATTTCAACTTATATTACTAAATTCGACTGTTTTAGAGTGCTTAGGATTTGAGTTTAAATTCCTGTTGGGTGGTAAATAGACTTAAAAAATAATCATTTATTCAGAAGCATGATTTAATTCTCTATTAAAATTTTATTTTAAATACTTTTCTTTAAAGCGAAGCAAAACTAATGCCTCGCCATTCGTGTAATACCGATGTCACACGGTCATTGTTTACTTACTTCTTGTTAGTCAAATGTACTTATTTACTTATTTATGCTACTCTTTATAACAGAAACTTAATCCCAACTGAATCGTCATTACTAATATAAAAAATATATCATCACGCCTTCTACCCATTACTGGGTGTGGCACTCTGCTAAAGCAGATCTCGGTAAGTGATATATTTTGCGCGTGAAATGCGGTTACCAGTCGTCAAATCACGGCCCCCAAACATGTTAGTGGTGGAGGAGCCACAGGGATAGCTTTTTCAAATTATGAAAATTTGTCGCCTGTGGGAATCGAACCAGGGACCTCAGGATCCACAGGCCGACTTCATACCACTGAGCTAGCCATCCCATAAAAACATAATAAGTCAGACAATGTACATTTTAAATAAATCAATTTTATAAACTGCAACATTGTATCAAATTACTATACTAATTATTATTCTTGCGGTTTAGAGCTATTATGCTAATTAATTGATAAGGTTCTGCAAAAAATGAAAAAGAATTTGGATTTCTTATCGTCGTTTTTACAGGGAACGAAATTAATTGAACAGAAATCAATAAAATATATATATATATATTATTAGTAAGATATTTTTATACATAAAATCCAGATAAAAAGGAATTAAATGGTACAGATTTACTTAATTAAATAAATAAATAAATAAATATATCATCACGCCTTCTGCACTCTGCCGAAGTAGATCGCGGTAACTGATATATTGTTTGCACGTGCAGTGCGGTTACCAGTCGTCAAATCACGGCCCTCAAAAATGTTAGTGGTGATGGAGCCACAGGGGTAGTTTAGAAATGGTGAAAATTGTTTGTCGCCTGTGGGAATCGAACCAGCGTTCTCAGGATTCACAGGCCGACTGGATCCACTGAGCTAGCCACCCCACATGATTATTATTTACTTATTAGAAATGGTGAAAATTATTTGTCGCCTGTGGGCATCGAACCAGGGCTCTCAGGATCCACAGCCCGACTTGATACCACTGAGCTAGCCACCCCACATGATTATTATTTACTTAATTAGGACACATAATCATATTCACTAACAGATTCCACCTTTTATTGGGTTCTCTCCTATTCATCAGTTGACCAATTAAATTTATCTTGGTAAAACTTTTTGTGATTTTCTATTATGCTGGACTATAAAAACAACTTAAATCACTGGCTTCAAATTGAAATATTAAAAATATATAGATAGGAGTAATACAATTTTATGTAGTCTTTACTGAAAATATGTAGTATCTATCTAGAAACAAATTCTAGTAAAAAGTCTTTTTTGGAAAAATAGTGACTTACGATGTTTCTGAAATTACCGATGCAGTTACAGTACAGGGTTCGGACTCACCGAGTCGTAGTGTAATAGTTCATGTATTTTTAGTTTGAGTGCGATTCGAACTCGGGATCTCCGAATTCGAATTCTGTAACGCTACCTATTCGTGTGATGAAAACTAGGTGTGCCAGACAATCTTTCGTTTCACTATAAGGAAGATTATCAAACAAAAACATATCCTAGGTTATTTTCCATTTAACCTGCATTTAAAATTATATTTGTATCAATTCAACTTTTCTAGCCGGTTTTTTATCTGGCGATAACCATCATCGAGGTAAAAAGAAAAATATCGCATCGAAATCATAGCACACATGGTAACAATTATACTGAATGTCATTTTTTGTTGCGATATTTTTTCAATAATCCTGCCTTTTACTAATTACTGGATGTGGCACTCTGCCGAAGTAGATCTCGGTAAGTGATATATTTATACGCGTGAAATGCGGTTACCAGCCAGCAAATCACGGCCCCTAAAGATGTTAGTGGAGTGGGAGCCACAGAGGTAATTTTAATGTGGTGAAAATGTTTGTCAAAATTACAAAAATCTAATCAAAATATACGAGAGAATAAAAATATGTTTCTAGTAAAATTATATGAAATTATATCATATTTTTGTATTTGTTAATGAAAATATTGGCCGTGTGAATCCGGCTTAATACATTGTAACACTGTTTATGCTACAAGAATGGTTTGAGTTGATAGTTATTTAAATTTATTTAATAAAACGGGTAATCTTTAAAGGTGTAAATGGCAGAAACGCCAAGGTCAGTAGCTAAACGAAAGAGAAAAATAATCATCAATTAATAGTCAATGGCGGGCATAAAGTAACCGTAGCGATAAGTGAACTCGTTCTATCTGAGCCTCTTAATAGCTTCAGTGGAGTCTGCTAAACACATGAGACAGTTCATTTGAAATTAAATTCACGTTTACTTTTAATTGTTCAAGTATTTAACCAACAAATATGACGTGAGCTGAATTCACTACACACATATCATCAAACTACTAAACGTTAAAGGAAACGAAATGGTATAGTTCAATTCTATTCTTTGAGAAGCAATTATCTATAATTAAAAGGAAATGCAAGATTCTTTAGTATTGCAACTTCTGAGATCTAGAATGCGTGGACTGGTACACCGGATTGAGTACAGGTTTCATTTCCTGCCTCAAGGATTTTATAAATGCAAATCTTTATTAACATTGTGTTCATTGATCTTCCTCTGTATGAACCATGCAGCTGAGCTCGACTCAATGATTAATTCATTATTTCATTCATGGAACTCGGTGGTACATTACGAGAAACAATTTTAGAATGCTACACATTTCAAGAAGACTAATTGAATTTTTGTAGTTTATTATACTTTCATTGATAAAGAAAATTAAATTATACTGGATTGAATTCAACACTTTTGTTTAACTACACAGCTTCTCTAAAAATAACAAAGGCCGTATTTGTTTAGGTACTTTAGATTCAATCTTGAACTGATCTAGAACTAATCGTGTTACTTCCAAATAAATGATGCATCTAGTGTCAGGTGTTAAAATTTGCGATAAATTTAAAATCTAAATGCACGTTCTAACTGACGTCTGTTTAAATACAAATTGCAATGCCACCAATTCAAACCAGATAACAAGCAACACAAGTTGATTAAAAAGAAAACGGGTTCAACATGCCAATCCACCAAAATAGCTGAGGTAGTAGGATCAGTTCAGGAACTGTTCTGGGTTATTTACAACTTGCCAATTAAACAAAAGTTACTTTAAAAATGCCAAATAAATACGGCCAAAATAAAAGAAACATATTTAACAGAAAATTTATAAAATCTCCGAATACATAATAAAGAATACCTACATCTATATATTCTTAAGTTTTTCATAATGTTCTGTTCTGAATTTGCTGAATACCTTCATTATTCAGCTGTCAAACATTCCTATATTATAATATGTGAATTTTTAATGTTGTTTAAAAGTCAAAAGTGAGGGGAAAGGACAATTGGGGATTAGTTAAATGAAATTTACATTGTTGACTCAAACGTTGATGGTTATATTTCGGCAACTGGTTAGTGCCATCTTCAGATCTAAGTGATGATGTGTGAAATGTAATGGAGATGCAGGATGACTCTGTTTGACTCAAACGTTGATGGTTATATTTCGGCAACTGGTTAGTGCCATCTTCAGATCTAAGTGATGATGTGTGAAATGTAATGGAGATGCAGGATGACTCTGTTTGACTCAAACGTTGATGGTTATATTTCGGCAACTGGTTAGTGCCATCTTCAGATCTAAGTGATGATGTGTGAAATGTAATGGAGATGCAGGATGACTCTGTTTGACTCAAACGTTGATGGTTATATTTCGGCAACTGGTTAGTGCCATCTTCAGATCTAAGTGATGATGGCACTAACCAGTTGCCGAAATATAACCATCAACGTTTGAGTCAACAATGTAAATTTCATTTAACTAATCCCCAATTGTCCTTTCTCCTCACTTTTGACTTTTAAACAACATTAAAAATTCACATATTATTACCTATAAGTCAAGATCTCCTAAATTATTCCTATATTATATTTGTTTTTAGGTAATGTTTCAAATAAAATTAGAGGTTTTGCGTATCTTATACGATATATAAAGTATTTATCGTTAAAATAATTTAGAAATATTTAATAGCGAAAAATAAAGTTAGGCTAGTGTTAGTTAATCATTTTTAATTTGTTGTTCATATTACTAGCGATTATTGATTTTATTTTACTTAAATGTTGTTACTATTGAGCGGTGATTTGACAGTTGGTAAGCTGTAAGCCCCTTGTACTGAAATTAAGATTACATTCCTGTTGTGCAGTCACAAATAAATAAATAAGTAACTACATTTCACGCACAAATCTAAACCATAAACCGGGATCATAGACAGTCTTATTCCAGTGAGAATATAATTGATATGTCACATAACATGTTTTCCACAAATCAACAATGATAATCTTTCCTAGTTATATGTCAGAGCGATGATGATGATGGGGTGGCTAGCTCAGTGGTATGTAGTCGGTCTGTGGATCCTGAGAACCCTGGTTCGATTCCCATAGACGACAAACAATTTACATAATTTCAAAAAGCTACCTCTGTGCTCCTCCACTACTAACACCTTTGGGGGCCGTGATTTGACGACTTGTAATCGCACTTCACGCGCAAAATATATCACTTACACTCAGTGATGAGTAGAAGGCGTGATGATATACTCGTATTTATTTTATTTTGTGATGAAAAGTAAGTGAATTTATCACCCTGTTTTGAATAATTTTTCTTAATTGATAGCTAATTTTGTAATTTAAAGTATAAAAATGTATGACTCAAATTCAGATTTATTAAATCAAGTTGTGTTTCAAATCGTGTGTGTTTATAAATGTTCATTTTAATACATCAAAATTTAGGTTACTACATCCGATGAGTTGCGTTTAGTAAACTTAGGATGCGTTCTCGTTCTCAATCCGCTTCAAAATAAATAATTATTCATTATATTCTCTGATTAAATATAAACTCGTGATATTATTAATAATCGAAGATATTGTTTGGTTTTTCTTTACTAAATACTAAATCGTGATTTGTTTTTGTAACGCACATTATTAAATCAACCTTTTACAAACTTCAATTTTGATCACACTAAAAAGTAAGAGGGTCGCGGAAGAATTTATTTGTGAATAAAACTGGCATAGAGTACCTAAATAATTAAATAAATTTGCTAGCATATTTTATAAAGCATTCAGTAACTAAAATAGTGTTATTTTACTTTCAGCGCTTCTTTAATTTTACGTTGTCATTTCGAACAACTCAATCCTTCAAAATTACCTCCAAAAAACCCTTGAAAGAAACTATAAAACAACAAATCTCTTCCACTAAAACCATATTTAAAAAACCAAAGCATCGTTCGGCTTTCTAGACGAGTGAACACGAACAGCAAGATTACGCTTACCGCGATCAGCATCTCGTGCACGATACCACTCGATATGGTGTATTTTTCAAACCAGTAACAGTCCAATTAACTAATTCATCCCGTATCAAGTTGGCCTGGTGCAGGCTGCGGACCCCTGCAGCCCAAGTGTCGAAGACGCTTCTCAGGGGTCCGCCATGGATGACTTATCTTTAATTACATCGACGGTGCGGTACAGTCCGAGCGAGAAGTTAAGGTGAAGAAAGTGAATGTTGAGGTAGAAAGCGATCGAATCTTCATTGGTTTTGGCTTCCTGGATTGGGCGAAATACTATGAATGCTTTTGTTTTCTAGTTGCTGATTATTAAACAAAAGCATGACATAAAAGAAAGCGCAAATATTTACTTTTTACGCTGCACAAAAAGAAACTATTCTCATCTAAAGCTATAGTTGAATTCAAATCGCTCCAACACAATAATTGTATTTAGCTTACTAGATGAAGTCAGTTAGGGTTTATATTTATTTATTTATATATTTATTTGTTACTCTTCACGACAGAAACTTAATTCCAATTACAGTACACGGGACCTGCACCTTGTAATAGAATCCGTACTACCCAGACACAATAATATTTTTTTGGTATAAGTAGAAGTCAGCGAGATATCCATAAAACCATTAGAGATCCTACAGTCAATAACTATTTTAATAAATGTTATATTGTCAACGGCCATGGCTGCACTCGTTGGAACTGATCTAAGCGATAACGCGAGTTAAGTAACGTTGCGCGCGGGTAGTACTTGGATGGGTGACCGTCCAGAGAAAACCCGCGTTGCTGTTGACCATAATACCTAAAACGCAGATCAGGGCGTAATGGCGGCATATGACCTAAGTAGTTGGTCCGCCAAAGAAGCCACAAAAAAGAAAATGTTATAAAATACATAGAACTATAAACATAAAAATAAATATATCATCACGCCTTTTTACCCATTGCTGGGCGTGGCACTTTGCCGGAGCAGATCTCGGTGATATATTTATGCGCGTGAAGTGCAGTTACCAGCTGTCAAATCACGGCCCTCAAAGATGTTAGTGTAGGGGGAGCAACAGGGGTAATTTTAATATGCTGAAAATTGTTTGTCGGCTGTGGTAATCGAACCGAGGTTCTCAGGAATCACAGACCGACTCGATACTACTGAGCTATCTACTCCATGCATAGAAATATAGTTTTGTTTTATATTATAATAACTGGCATTTTATCTAACAACTTTAGAACCACAAACCAATAAGTCTTAAAGTTCTCTATTGTTTAACTCAAGTTCAATTATTTATGCAAGAAAGAGTTTCCAGCAGTTGTTAGCATGCACGTAAAAACCTTGCTGTATTAGGCTTTAAGGTAGTACTAGCGTGAAAACTTTGTTTGCAGATCAGAATGAAATTTGATCCACGTAAACATTGAATAGTCATACGCATCCTGTTAAAATATGAAACACATTCATCGTCTGTGAACAAATATATTCGCTTGTAAAGTTGAGTTCTTATACACGGGGTTTATGGCGATAATCACTCAGAATCGCACATATTTGGTTTGTGTACCACTAAAATTTTGCAGTTTCATTTGAAAAACTAGTATGATGTTCTAGAACTATCCATGTATATTGTATCAGGAGGAGAAAGTTTTTTATCGTTTAGTAATGGATATATAGCCATGCAAAGCCTTGTTTTTAACGAAAAATTACGAATCCCAATTTATAATGGCAACACCACACGGTGGTATGGTATTTAAAAATTCACTAGACCAACAACCTGTTAACAATTCATGATATTCAAACCATAATAGGTATAAAACACTTATTTTATTAAATTTTTATATTTTTTTGAGCGTCAATTTCGCCATTCGGCAACCGATGGCGCCTCCGTCACACTAGTACTACCTTAAGCTCATCGCGTTAAAACAATGGTTTCCATGAGCCTTATTGGCCGCAAGGATTTGGCGACAATTTGAAATAAATTTTATAGTTTACTGTCTTTAACTAACAATCAAAAGTACAGCTACATGCAAGTGATGGAGTGGTTCACAATCGACAATAATCTGCAGGTTCTCTGCATTATAATTGGGAATAATTTGTGAAGCGAAATAAATAAGTAATGAGTCGACTAAGTAAATATTGGAGATATCCCTTCTTTTATAGTCTCTTAAAATTGTTTGTCATGTCTGAATAAAAACTGGTAACTCTTTTTCTGTTTGAATAAAAGGAAGTTAAACGGTTTAAGAAGAAAGAGTAATTAAAAATACAAACAGACAAAAACGGTGTAAAAAAATTTGCAGACATTTAGTTTTTAATTAACAAGTAACAATGAAGCCACCTTCGCGTATTTTTTATTTCGCTGGCCAGTTATAGCTACTAATAATATAATTATTAAGGCAGGAATATTTATTAAAGCAGATAGATAAAAACTATTTCCAAATACGACATGTATGACTTGCAAGCGATAAACAACAGAGTAATAACACGTTGCTTTTTTACAGCGGCGACTTTTAGGTTATGATATGAAATATTTTATCGGCGATCGGTCCAATGAGAACTATTAAATGATGACAGGAGCAACGCTGATTTTTGATACACTTTCGATTAATGCCAGGACTGGTTTCAGTCGTAATTACAGTAAATCTTCGAAGCAAGGGAGGCCGAGTCAATGAACTTAGATCTTGAAAAACTGTTGCAGTGTAAATTTTTTACTGTCGCAAATATTTTAGAAATTCTGTTTTCTTTTTATAGAATTAATGGTATAGAATTTAGAGTTAGGTGATGATAATCGTTTTATAATTTATTTTTATACCTTGATGATACTGTAATAAATACGAAATTTAATATAAATTTAGAACATGTTGTAAATTAGACAGTATACTAGTTTTTTCATAGATTGCTTCATTTTTAAACTGTAAATATTTTCTGGTTCAACATTCGTTAAAATTTGATAGGTGCTATTAAATAATTTCTGTCCAAATTCCTCGATTATATTTCTTGTGAGAAAATGTGCAGATAAATGCATAAAATGTTCATTGACAAATCAATTAAAACAACTGAAAGCGTCTAGTAATTTTTCTTGTTTGTATTTGTAGGAAGTGATTGTCTTCGCAAATTAATTGGTTTCTTTTTTCTGATGTTTCCTGATTATTGTGAGAAAATATTAAATAGTTCAATGATGCTTATTATTAATTATCTTAAGTAGGATATTACATTTTGTTAATAATATAGTTCACTGAACAAATTATCAAAACTATGTCTCAGATTTATTCATAATTAAAATTATTAAATGCTGTCATGAAAACTTGCGTAGATCAGCATGGGCGTCCACAGACATTTTTTCAGGGGGGGGGGGGGGGGGGCGGGTCGGAACAAACTCTCAAATATACATAAATTACAAAAATATATTTTTTTACATAACATAAATACAAATACACATAACAAATGGATAAAAAAAATATTTAAATTTGTGAAATAAATTACTAGTGTCCATAAATTGACACCATTTCTTCAATAAATTCCGATTTAGCAGTTTTACAGTTTTTATTTTCTAATATTTTGTGTCTGTGTATACTTAAACTTAGATTACTCAATCGTTACGATAGGGAACATGTCGCTAGCTGACCATAAGAATACTGCTGGAAATTCAGTTTCAGCTTGAATTTATTATCTTTAAACTTATAATTTAATTTTTATTTAATTTATATATACATATACAGTATGGTGGCCACGACTCTCGAACATCGGACTTTAACATGTAAAATCACATTGTTTTAAATTTCCTGCTTCCTAATTATTTAAAAGCAAAAAGCTTCAGCTTCAGCTTTTTAGGGCATAAAATATGAAATTAATTTTGCATGCTTTGTATCGGCACAAATTAGATCTGAAAATGACTAAAATTGTCTCAAAACCATCGATAGCTATGAATTTGACACAAAATTAAACAAATGTTTGTCGTGCAATCTGTCAAAACTGTCAGAATAAATTCCTTATTTATTATTTCATTTATTTTGACAAATAAAACGTCAAACATATGTTTTATTTTGTTTCAATTTCATGCCTATCGATAGTTTTGAGGCAATTTTCGTCATTTTCAAATCTAATTTGTGTCGTTACAAAGTATGCAAAATTAATTTTGTTTATTGGTTCAGATGCACTTTTATTTCAAGCTTTTTTGCATCAAATATTTAAGGAAGCAGGAAATTAAAAAATTATAGTTTTACATGTTAAGGTCCTATTTTCGAGAGTTTTGGTCATCACCCTAGTTAATATACAAGGGGGAGCGCGCGCCCCCCTTGCCTCCCCCTGCGGACGCCCATGTAGAGCAGTTAAATTTCAGTTATCACATTCCTAAGTAATTAATGATAATTTTTCGAATTCCTATTTATTTAATCCTTTTAAAAATGCAGTACCGTAACGGTCGATAATTCCAACTGGTTCATATATCAAAATTAATTATTCAACTACCTTTAATAACATAATTCCATATTCATTAAATCAGGTCAATCGTAGCACATATGATCAAATTAATCCATGATCTATAAATCAGTATTAATCCGGTCAATCATCAATACAGATTCCCAAAGTTGTTCTACAAGCCTTTTTCCACCTTCTTTATTGGGTAACGGGCCTCGGGGATCGGATAATCTCAACAATCGATGATTATCTCTATATAATAAAAGTGTCGGTACCTAATAAGGCTCCAGTGGAAGACTACAATAATATCTACATAGACCCCCTGTAGTGACGACTGTCTATGGCAACTTGGATTCTTTCATTTTAATACTGACTGTCTGATCGGCGTAATCTAAACAAACGAATATCGTTACTAATATGATCGGTCTTACAGTCATTAATAATAATAATAATATCTTGCATCTCTGTCGTATCATGCTTCTTTGTTTTGTTTAGTTTAGAGTGTCTAACTTTTTTTTAACGATGTGTAGATTTGACTAGATGTTTCACTGATTGTTTTTGATAATTAGTTTAATTAATGAGGTTTGAACTCAATCCACTTTGGAGGGAATGAGGACTTAGATGCTTACATGTGAATGTTAAACAATACTTATTTGAATGTGTTGAACGTATGTCGAATGAAAGGCTAATGAATCAGATATCTAGATGATATTAAGGCTGTTTATTTGGGGAATGAAGGATTTCGGCAGTAATATACGAGCTTATATACGTGGAATTTTGACTATTTGAAGTATATAGGGACAGGAAAGTTTGATGGAGTTTGATTTCGGGTTGATTCTAATTACATGAGCTTTAAGTGTGTAGGCCATCCCATTTAAGTTTCAGATCAATTTAAAAATAATTAGATCATGTATTTTTGGCTTTCAATTTTTTGCACATTAACTTAGAGGAAAATGTGTCAATTAAATCGGGTAGAAAATTTAGTTCTTGGTATCTTTTACTGGAATCAGTTTTCTTTGAAATAAGTTTGTAAGATTGCACAGGAGAAATATACGATGCAGAAATATACCAGTTGTTTTGAGTGTATTGGTAATTTTGTCTAACAGATAAAAGAACAGATTGATGGAAGCATCTATATTACAATCCCATCGATTAGTTGAATAGTATATCATTATTGTTTTTTTTTCGCCATAAGTTGGCAATACATATTAAAAATTTAAATATCTCGGTTATTTTCACATCGAACTAGACATGTAAAAATATTGGTTCAAAATTTGCAGAAAACAAAAAGAGCGAGTGACCAAGTAAATGACTTACATCCATCTAAACTGGAATCGGATTCATCATCTAGGGACTCTATCAGGGTTGAAAAAACCCGGGGTTTTTTTTTTAATTCGACCCACTGGTTTTCTTTGGGTTTTTTTGGGTTTATTTGGTTATTATTGGGTTTTGTGTTATAATAACAAATACGCATTTCAATTGAAGATATTTAATTCTAAATTAATTTTGCATATCATGTGTAAAGTGTATATTGTATGCTACTAAACATTAAAACAAAATTTAAATATATATTTATTTTATTGTGAATTAAAAACATAATATGCTCTATCATGTTATTGTCATACTTATTTAATTTAAAACTATATTTTAAATTTGCCGGTAAAAAGATTGGAAATCAATCTGTTTTTTAATATAATATAATATAAGATAAATAATATTTGGTCTTAAACTAGTTTGATATTGACATTTGTCAAAGTAATGCAATGTGATACTACGATGTGATGTAATAAATGATAATTTAAATTAAACGTTTTATTTTGTAAAGAGATTATGTATTATTACATTGTAAAATAAATAAAAGATATTTATGTTCCGAGATTTGACTCTATCTTCAAATTCACCCTGGGTGAATTTGAACTATTCAACCAAGGGAGTTTTTCAATGGGTTTATTTGGGTTTTTTAAGTGGGTTTTATAAAAAAAAACCCAGGTGGGTTTTTCTGGGTGGATAAAATATGAATAGTCCTGGACTCTATCCAGGATTTCTATATAATTTGTATAAACAGAAAAATATAAAAATTCCTACAGTTACATGGCCGCAAAGCTTTACAATAATGTACCTGATAGTTTTAAATGTTTAAATTTAAGCAATTTCAAGAAGAATATAAAAAATATGTACTTAGATCTCTATACTAGCTAATTATGTGCTTTTATGTAACTTTAATTAATTACTTATATTCTAATCTGTACAAATTTCTTTTATGTTGGTGGCATTGAAAACCAGCTAAGCTGAATGCTGACCTCTTGTATCTTTTATATGGTGCAATAAATATTATTATTATTATTTGTGCTTTTATCACTGAAGCTCGTTCCTTTGAAAATCGACGAATTATTAAAAGAATTAAATGAATAATAATAATTTATTTCCCATAAGATAATACAGCATCTAGGAAATTGACACAGCATAAATATGTCAAATTGGATCTTGATTCTAAACAACATTGAAATTTGACAGGTTTGAAAATAAGTTTCATTGATGTAATGATTCAGTTTATATTAAAGGAGCACGCCGAATTAATTGGTAAAGTCCTAATTTCTCAATCTTTATTACTTCGAAAGTTATGATCTCTCAAACATTGCAACCACGATTGCAACTTACCAAATTTATCACCGTTTTGTTCCATCCTCTGCCGCTACTTTCAAATTGCAATAACAATTTGATTTCACTAATTTATACCCAACGATCCAATATTCCACGCGAAGATGCATCCAGCAACCCTGTATTAAAACAGGCGACGATATTTATAGCCCGAGATTACATGGTAACATTACATGATCGTGGTTTATATCTTCGATTTCTCGGGCTCTTGTCGCTCGTTCTTCACGGGGGATTCCACTTCGGATTCGTAGTAACATAGTTATCACATGTAATAAATACACATTTGGCGCGCATAACGAATGAATCTTGCAGCTTCCATAAGTAGTCGGGCGCGAAGACGAAGGTGTAGTAGTGTGATGTTGCTTGTACTTTGTATCAAACTGACTTGCTTAGCTTGTAAAGGAATTTGTCTTCGCTTTCGGAGATTTTAAATTATGTTTTTCTGTATTTATTTACAATAAAAAATAGAATAAATATGTCATCACGTATTTTACTCATTACTCGGTGTGGTACTCTGTCGTATTAGATCTCGGTAAGTGATATATTTTACGCGTGAAGTCCAGTTATCAGCCGTCAAATCATGGCATCCAAAGACGTTTAGTGTGGAGTAAAATTTGTCGGCTGTGGGAATCGGACTCTGATGATCAAACTACTCGTACAAGCCGAGCTGAGCTATCTATCCCATTTATTTATTTATTATGTTGAACAATAGGAAATTAATTTATTAAAATTACGGCTTATAGTGGAATGCGAAGTACTCGAACGTATTTTATTTTATTTTTTGATATAAGTTATCCAAGGAGTCAACGATTGTTTATTTTATTTAATAACACAGCAATAATTGTAGCATAAATTATTCCTAATTTATTTCTAAGTTTCGGCATTAAAATAACATGTTCTCTATTTCGGCATTATAATAACATATTCTCGCACGTACATTAATGATAGAATCAGCTTCATTCTTAAACGATATTTGGTAACATATTGTTATCATAGATTGTTATACCTGCATTAAATACACAAAATATTTACAGGCAGATGCACAAAACGGATTAGCGCTAACATCGTTTTTAATATTATCTATAACCCTGTTTCAAATTAAAACAGATTAAAGAAATAAACTAAATTTGATGCTAATTAACTCCCTTTTGAACTCAAGTTAAAATAAACTTGTTTCGTACATTCAAACGAGAGTTCAAAATGAAATAAAAAATGGTGTTAGCGCTAATCCGCTTTATGAATCTGCCTGTAACGCAATAGACAAAATAAAAAACATTATTTATACAAATAGCTAGGCGACAGACAAAATCAATCGCAAATCACTGTCACCAACTTAAATATTCTGCTGGAAATTTCCCTTAATGGAAAAGTCAACTATTTCGATAAAGAAATAATGTAAAGGAAAGCCAAAACAAAGAAAATATTACAAGATACTCGTTACAGAAGGTAATTCTAGCATAGAATAGATTGCCTTCTGTAACTTAAACATTGAATGTGTTCTTGGTAAGGCTCGCTTCGTTCGCGTTTTAAATAAACAAACTCTAAGACTTGAGAAGACACTTTTTGACAAAATTTACCTGACTTAATACTGCATTCCACACTTTGCTTGAATTTAAATCGTTCTCGATATCATTTCTAATTGAAATAATAGTCTACGAGTAAAATAAAATATTATTTTGGAATGTTAAACTTCAATATTATCAGAAGTTTTGTTTTCGTTTCGTTCAGCAGATTTAATAATTTATTCTCTCAAGCAATCCTCCACTTGTTTCCCAACACCCCATTTTTTCTTCTTCCTCTACCTATCATCACCTCCATACCGCACATAAACATCCCCGTCGCCCGCTATCCGCGTGCTTGATTTACTGCTGATTTATTCATGAGTTACCGCTTCGTGGTTCTACTAAGCACCGTGCGAGGTCGTGGATTCATGGACTGCATCGGGCGGCGAAGAGGAGAGAAGAAACACAGGTGGCCAGTGGGAGGAACCGCAGCCGCGGGCAACATCGCCGAGGTGTCGTGCACCAGGTGAACAAGAAGATAGAAATAGGCACGTGCTGGTGATTTAGAAGATATTGGTTGGAATATATTAATCGGAGGATCGTTGGGTTATAGTTAAATGGCCTTTTTTACAATTTAAATAGATTTCTGGATAACTATCAACTGGTCATAAATAGACTGTTATATTTCCATGATCTAAACCAAGATTAAGAAATATAAGGTTTTATCCGATCGGATGAAATATTGTACTTTTTCGCTGGCAGTTAAATTTGATTTTGACAGTTGCGTAGACGAAGCGCACTTGTGCTTTACGTTTACAGAAACGCACTTGGTCTGCATTTGTCTCCTTTTCATCCGTAACCAAGGCAATAATAGTTACGTAATAACAAAGAAATCGCATAGTTGTAGGAAATGGTTATTTTTATAATAAGTGCCGAAAAAAAGCTTGTTACATGTAAGTGCAGAATTTAACGCACGAGGCTTGCCGAGTGCGGATATCTGCACGAGCACTTAATCTTTTTCGGCACGTGTTATAAACAACATTTTTCCTACAACTGTGTGATTTAGAAAATCACTAAAATATTATCAGGATTTATAAAATTTTAATGATATTACACGAGAACGATGTTTTACGGCGTTGCTATGGTTTGTTTGTTGATTCCTTGTACATTGTTCTACGTTATTTTAAAATATTTCACTTTTCAAGATGATTTATTTAAAATCGTCTAGGATGGAATATTACATTGAGTGATTCTTTTTTACCATATACATCTCCAAAGATAATTGAACAAAAATTGACAATGACAATCAACCTGCTGCTGGTACTTGTAAATCCTCCGAAATTGTTGTCAATAATATTACTGTTAATAATATGAACAGGTACGGAAGAAATCAATCTTTCTTTAGATAGTATAACAGTTTCCACTTCAAATTATGTCAATATAAGCAACTGTAACAACGTGTTATTAATATACACATACAATCAATATTATGTATTTCACTTACTCTTTAAATAAAACCATTTATCGATACATTTTACTTTGCTCGATTATTTTTATTAATTATTATATTTAATAATGAAATACTTGAGTTCTTTTCTGCTCAATGTGATGTGTACAGTTTAGATATACTGCAGTTTCAGGTTATGTTTACAAACGTCAAAATATATCACTGCATATTTCTTCTTCTTTCATAAGCGTATGTGCCTAAAATATGAAATTCCGTGCTGGCGCGAAATTTAAATTGCTCTCACTTATATTTCTTTTTGACAATTGCGTAAAATACAAATTACTTTTAGCACTAGTGTTGCTTTACTTACAGAAACGCACTTGATCTGCATTTGTCTACTTTCCATACGTAACCAAGGCAGTAATAGTTACGTAATAGTAAATAAATCACACAGTTGTAGGAAAACGTAATTTACACAATCCGACCAATGATAACGCTTCAGGTTGGAAAACTTAAACTTAAAGTATCAATATAAAATTATTATTAGTTAGTTAATCAAGGATATAAACTAATAGCCGGATTCATAAAATGGATTAGCGTAAACACCATTTTTTATTTCGTATTTAACTCTCTTTTCAATGCATGAAACAAGTTTATTTTAACTTGAGTTAAAAAGAGTGTTAATTAGAATCAAATTTCATTCATTTCTTGAATCTGTCTTACTTTGAAACAGAGTTATAGATAATATTAAAAACGGTGTTAGCGCTAATCCGTTTTATGAACCTGCCTGTAAAGTTGTTGAAACAGAAACTGCGGCTCCTTGAGCGCAGAGCACAGCACCTCTAGTGAGAATAGTGAAACTGAAGGATGCATTGACGGAACCAATTTAACGTATATTAATAAATCTATTTCATATAAATCGTAGTACAAAGTAAAGCTTTTGTTTAAACGTGAAAAGTGTAGAATAAAGTGGATAAACGTTATCAACTCGGCCGATTTAACAGCGCCGCTGTGGCTACTTCCTTGTATTAATTTCTTGATTATAATGTGCATAAATTATAAATGATATTTAAACACCATAGACGAGTATTAACTGATTACGATAAAACTACTTGTATAATTATTATTTGTTTTATTTGCAGAATGTGGAACAGAATTATTTGTTCTCTTGATTTGTATTGAATTAAAGTGAAACATGAAATAAATCATTAAACTTCACTTATTGTTCTCTTAATTGATAGATAAATAAGTTTTAATTGTTCTGAGTTTAGTAATTACGGTCACTGTCACCGTTGCAAACTTAAGAAATATGAATCATGAACCAAACTAAAAAGAGGGGACACCCAGGTTGACAAAATGATTGCTTTATGTTAGAGACAGAGTAGGGACGAAGGAGCCTATTCATAGCGGACTATTATTGTCTATAAAATTTGACATGAACTCCGGTCGGTGACAATAATGATGACTACTATTATTATACAGGATGTTAAAAAAGTTCCGGGACGGTGAAATATCTCGAGAAATACACATCGAATCAAGAAACCAAAAAATAACACGTGTTTCATATTTTGTAAAAAAAAGGCTTGTGGCTACTTGTGATTATGTTGATTTTTTTATTTGATTCGATGTTTATTTCTTATGATATTAGACCGTTTTTTACTTTTCTTTCAGAATCAAGTCAAAACTTATTTTTGCGTTTAGAGCGCCATCTATTCCGAATTGGAAAAGAAGTTTCAGATAAAATTAACTTATTTTTTTTCGCAGAATACGAATCTGTAATAAAAAATGGGGGTTCCCATTTAAGGTTTCAACGTTGCCCCCCGCCCCACCCCCTGGGGGTGGGGGTTGGGGTTTGTGTTTGGTGTGCTTAAATAGGTTTTTGCAAAATATGAAACATGTGTTTTTTGGTTTCTTGATTCGATGTGTTTTTCTCGAGATATTTCACCGTCCCGGAACTTTTTTAACACCGTGTATTAACGTAGATTAGAGGCTTTTTGAGATAATTTTTATGTATATTATCTTCCTGGATCAATACTTGCTCAGATAGTACTAGTTTTAAAAAGACTCTTACTTGGAAAAGAAAACAATTAGCAAAATATGCGAAAAAATTTACCACAATTATATCGTGTTCCCACGTGAATAAAGATATGAGCATTTAACATGAGAAACCAGTTTTTTTTGCAAAACAAAAGTGTCCGGCAAACAATTATGCCACCAAATTTTATACTGAGATTTTAAAATAAGAATGCGCTCATAGTGGCGAAAATTAGAACTACGTCAATGGTACAATTTACTATTAAACTAATATCTAAGTACTTAAAAAATCTATAAAAATGAATGATAATAGAACTAATATTTACAACAACTAATATTTATTTATTTATGCTATTCTGTACAACAGGAATTTAATCCCAATTACAGTGCAGGATCGGAACACACCGAGCTGCAGTGTTGTAGTTCAAATAATTTTAACATAAGTGAGATTCGGATGCCGTAATTATGAACTATATTAAATTAACAAAAAAAAACTGCTACTAGCAAACGTATAATACAAGAAAAAAACTAAGAAATACAAGTGACAGCAATGATAAGCTTATGTAGACTAATTGAAAGTGGACATTTATCTCAAGTTTGTTATATCGTGACCAGAGCCATCTCTTAGTAGTTGAATATCACAATAGCAATGACTATACCTACTGTGTGCAAGTGTCTACATATTCATTCCAAGTTCAGTAGGAATATGTGATTGGAACAACTATTTCATTGAACAACAACATTGGCAAGCACCTTCCATAAACCATGTGGTTATTTAAATAGTTTCACGCAATTTCCAACTTTCTTATATGTAAAGATATACCTACTTAACTTTACTTAAAGAAGTATTTTTTAAAAAAAAACAACAATAATACACAATATAACCAGATATATAAAAGTACAATAAAGTTTTATATTTATTTCAAATAAATAAATAAATATATCATCACGGCTTCTACCCATTGCTGGGCGTGGCACTCTGCTAAAGCAGATTTCGGTAAGTGATATATTTTGCGCGTGAAGTGCGGTTACCAGTCGTCAAATCACGGCCCCCAAACATGTTAGTGGTGGAGGAGCCACAGGGATAGCTTTTTCAAATTATGAAAATTTGTCGCCTGTGGGAATCGAACCAGGGACCTCAGGATCCACAGGCCGACTTCATACCACTGTGCTAGCCATCCCATATTTATTTCAGATCTTGCAAAATATATCAATTCATATATTTTATAAATAACAACAACAACAATAACAATATTGTAACCTCTGCGCTCGTTGGTACTGATCTAAGCGATAACGCGAGTTAAGTAACGTTGCGCGCGGGTAGTATTTGAATGGGTGACCGTCCAGAGAAAACTCGCGTTGCTGTTGACCATAACACCTAAAACATAGATCAGGGCGTAATGGCGGCATATGACCTTGGTAGTTGGTCCGCCAAAGAAGCCACAAAAAAAAAATATTGTAACCAAAACAAATAATACAAAAATTGTCTAGTTATCCAAAAAGTAACTAGATACAATTATAAAATATTAAATTATACAAAAATAACTAAATAACTATATAATTTAATTATATTGAAAACGTTATAAAAGGCGACTGCCGTCATCCAGCTCGATAAAACTTAATAAAATCATAAGAAACTGGTGCAATATTTAAATGATAATTTAAAAAAAGGCATTGAAACACAAATATTATATAAGAATATTGAATAATAGCTATATTTACTATCGATTCATGTATTGAAAATAATTATTTTTTATTTTTAATAATTATTTTATATTTTGCTCGTTAACATGACACATAATTTCTATCTATAAGTATCGAGTTGTCATTGATCTGTCAGATTCATGAACAATTGTTTCAAACATAAAAGAAATCTGTATAATGTCTTTGACTTTGACCTACAGTAGTTTTTAAATGTTATAACAATGCCGAAGGCAGAGCTGGGCAAGCTACTGAAAAAACGTAGCTAAGCTACAGCTACAGCTATTCTTTAAAAAAGTAGCTGAGCTACAGCTATAAGCTACATATTGTAAAATATAGCTAAGCTACAGCTAAAAACTTTCATTAAAGTAGCTGTTAAATTTTAAAGCTACTTTTTTCAATTATTGTGAAATAATTAAATTTGCCTTTGTCATATATTCAATTGATCAGTCTTTTCTTATAATGACTGTTAATTTACTATTATGTACATAAATATCAAAAATCGCAAATGGACAAATGTACTGTTAATTTTTGATTCTATAATTTTTATTTATATCGGCATAAATTAACAATCACATTAACAGAAGACTCCTAAACAGCCAATGTTTAATTCATCTAATATTTAATACAAAAGTAGAATAGGTTAAGAACAGGTGAAAAATAAAATCTGTTAATAGATAGGTATTACACTATATAATAATTTGTTATCCTACAGTTATAAAAACAATAAAGAAGGTACAATTTAAATACAAAACAAAAATAAAAAGGTATTTCTTAATGAACAGTGGTAGCTTTAAGCTACAAAATGTAGCTTTAAAAGTAGCTTCAGTTGTTATAACAACATTTTTAAGCTAATAGAAAAAAAAATAGTTCGCTACAAGCTACAGCTATAGTTTTTCACATTTAGCTAAGCTACAGCTACAGCTAAGGTGAACGTAGCTAAGCTAGTATCTAAACTACAAAAGTAGCTAGCTACTGCTCTGGCCGAAGGGAAGAAATTTGTCAAAGAAATGTCAATTGCTAATTTTAAATAAAAATATATAAATAATGGACCGCTTTTACCCCTAAGTACTGTAGGAGAGGCAAATTAGTATGTCATTAATTTTTATTATTAATTTACAACTTTTTAGAGAGTACTGGACGCACTAAAAGTTCCTAAAATATCTGTAAGCAGCGTAGAGAATATTTTTGTGTGAAACTGAAAAATATTCATAATACCATCGATTAATATTTGTAAAGGCATTAAAATTCATTTATCCTAATGAACTGGATGAACTATAGCTATCTCACGTTTAATATTTAACCCTTGGGACTAACCCAACTTGTCTAAGATTTCTAGTTATACAGAAAAAAACTGAATTTAATTATATCTCGTCAGTACTTAACAGTCTTCTTCCTTTCATGAGTTTTAGTATAAGAACTAAAAAGCATTGTGCTCTAAAAGTTGTGAAAATATGGTGTGTGTTTAACAACATTTTGAAGTAACTCATTATCTCCGTAATATAATTTGATTGAGCGTTCGCTTTAACCATTCAATCTGTTTATTATTTGTTTTTGCCCGCGGGAACAGTCAAATTAAATATTACCTGTTTAACACGTAAATTGTACTACCTGACTCCTTATTATATGAACTTGAACGGTAGAACGGTTGAGTTCTGCCCTGCGGTAAGGCTGGTTAATGACCTTTCTGGTTCCGAACGAACTTAGTTTCATATCCTAAAATATGGTTGATATTTGGCGCAGTCAATGCATTAACGTTTTGGGGTTTACTGACCTATAGATGTAGACAGACACATAAATTATTATTAAATTTATTCTATTATGAAATTTATATTATTAAATGATAATTTTTTGCATTAGTTTTTGAACAATTCTGCATTTGAAATTTTAACAGTTTTGGGATGAATTTTTTTATTAAAATAAGTTCAAATTATGTTGAAACCAATTTTCATTAGATTATATACTCGTATTTATGTGAGCGTCTTTATTATTTCCAATTAAATCATTTAGACGAAGTTGTATTTTTAATGGTTACAAATTCAAATCATCAAGGTTTTATCCGCGAACTCACGGTTGTGAGGTTAAAATGCAATCATTGCTATCTGTTAGTGGTCGATAAGTTAATGACAACCCTTATTTTGCATGGTTACGCTATAGGTTAACACTACTTCGGCATTCTGTAACTAAAATTATTTTTGGACAATTGCACCGCCAAAAGAAACATTTTAAACTTGTTTTAAATAAATATATATATAAATATAAATAAATATATCATCACGCCTTCTACCCATTACTGGGTGTGGCACTCTGCTAAAGCAGATCTCAATAAGTGATATATTTTGCGCGTGAAGTGCGGTTACCAGTCGTCAAATCACGGCCCCCAAACATGTTAGTGGTGGAGGAGCCACAGGGATAGCTTTTTCAAATTATGAAAATTTGTCGCCTGTGGGAATCGAACCAGGGACCTCAGGATCCACAGGCCGACTTCATACCTCTGTGCTAGCCATCCCATATATATATATATATATATATATATATATATATATATATATATATATATATATATATATATATATATATATATTCATACAAATACACAAGTTTCACATATAAATGAAGACACATGTTGAAAAATTTGACAGTTGCTGATATTTGCTTGTACATTTGGATTATAGTGATATTACTCATGCACATCGCAAAACAAATTATAAATATAAATAAATATATCATCACGCCTTCTACCCATTACTGGGTGTGGTACTCTGCCGAAGCAGATCTCGGTAAGTGATATATTTTGCGCGTGAAGTGCGGTTACTAGTCGTCAAATCACGGCCCCCAAAGATGTTAGTGGTGGAGAAGCCACTGGGGTAGTTATTGAAATTATGAAAATTGTTTGTCGCCTGTGGGAATCGAACCAGGGTTCTCAGGATCCCCAGCCCGACTTCATACTACAGAGTTAGCTACCCCATAAACTTGTTTTAAATAAATAAAAGCAAATCGAATGTGTGCAATGGCAATTATTCCATATGACAGTTAATGTCGCTTTGTTTTTATTTATTTAAACCATGTTTAAAATGTTATTTCTGTTTTGTTCTTGTACGAATCATTCAATATAAAAATATTACTTTTTAGACACCTTTATACAAAATTGTCAGTAAGATGTTATTATATTCTTTTTTATAATATAATATATTTATTGTATGTTATCACATACCATATCAGTATATAAGTAAGCATGTGACATAAAAATGCCAGGATTCATTATTCTGGTCAGAAAATACTAAATTGTATAAGATTATGTAAAGTAATCAGGAAAAACAAAAGTTGATCTAATCAATCATTAACAGATAATGAAAGTGTGACTGCAATATGAATTAATATTCTATATGACAGTTAACTTCACTTTGTTTTTATTTAGTTAAATCAAGTTTAAAATGTAACTTTTGGCTGTATAACAGGTTATTATTCTGTTACATATTTCTATTTCGATCTCGTACTAAGCATTCAATATAAAAAATATTATTTTTTAGCCACACTTCATACGAAGTAGCGATAATTGTATTCTTTTTTAGTAAGTTAGCAAATAACATAAAAATAACAGGGTTCAGTATTCTTGTCACAAAATAGTAAAATTGTAATAATCTGTAATAAGAAAAAATAAAGTTTGATCTTATCGATAATGATTGAAATGTTGGTAGTTAAACGCTAGAAAACAACAAATTATTTTCAATTACAGTACGCGGAACTTACAGCTTTGAATGAATTTCTAATAATTTTTGCGCAATTGTAATATTTTTGGTTATTCTCACAAATTATTATTAATGAAATTGTATCTTGCTACTCATACATACTACTTGCATTTGAAGTGAGCATTCTAACCTTGCAGCCACAACTATCAGTTTTCCTGATGATCGTCAGAATAAAGTTAGACATCCCTCAAAATAAATTATTAATGTAGTATTTGAAACCCTCCGCTTCCTAACCTGCTGCTGTTAAAACAGAGAGGGATAGAGACAGAGATAGAGAGAAAAAAAGTTGACCATTCTAGGCGAGATCACAACCACCAGTGTGTTATTAAAGCAACCATTAGTCGAGTAAGCTGAGTAAAAAACAGAATGACGCATAAACAATGGATAGTAGAATGTAATTTGGAAGTTGTAGCGATGTGCTAAAGCAAATTGGACAATTAAATTGTGAGCCTTGTGTAAATTAAACGCATCCGGCATTCAGGCCTACCGATGGAATGCAGCGTAAGCGAGTATTGTTGATAGTTGAATAAAAAAAGAAATGACGGCTTTCTACCTTCGTTAGCTCTACGCTGGGCTAGATTTAAATTAGGTACTGAAGATTCCTATGAGAATCGGAATTTTTAAATTGTTTTGGATTGGAAAATTTTAATAAGATTCTCATAGCTACTTCGAAAACGCTGTTTAGTCAAACTGTATTGTAGTTTTTATGAAATCGTCCAATAATGAAGTACTTTACCACCTCAAAATTGTAGTGAAAAATACTACTTTTTCTACCAATCAGAACGCTGTCTGTCCACCAATCGCTGACGTGTATTTTCGAATTGATCCGAATGTCAGACAAGTATTACTAACCTAAATGTATGTATTACATTTTATATAATTATGCGAGTTCATAAAATAGTTATTTATGCACCAAGTTATGTAGATGAAAATGCACAGACAGTGACGGTATCCAGCCCGAGGGAAAGATGTCGCCCAACGGTGGTACTACCATCATACAAGATTTTATTTTTCAGCTGTAATATCCTAGGGCATTGATAAAGCGAAAAAATTTTATAATATTCCAAAAGCACGATGCTTGGAAACCGCCCGACGTCGAAGGTGAAAAAGCTAATATATATTTTATTAAATATAAAAAAAAAACTTTTCTTTGCGTAACAACAAGCCATTGATAATGTCCACGGGACATTATCAGTATATTGTTGTTTTGACTGATTAGTTTCACACACTTGATTAAAATTGAATGAATGTGATTGGTTAATAAGTTCGTCTAAAAATTTTCACTAGACCTAGATTTAATTTATAATAATTATAATAATACCCATAAGAGTATTAATCAATTGTGGCGTTGCGTGAACGGAGGCGTTATAAATTATAATGGTCAAGTGATAAATCAAATATAATATACACCACGGCTATAAAAATATTTTTTATTACTCACGTGCTTATTTTCGTAGTAAAAAATCCTTCTAGCCTAAGTATATAAATAAGTATTAGTTTTCAAAATGTTTTCTTTCTCTCTTTATATGTATATATATATATATATATATATATATATATATATATATATATATATATATATATATATATATATCATCACGCCTTTTATCCATTACTGGGTGTGGCATTCTGCCGAAGGAGACCTCGGTATGTGCAATATATATATATATATAGGGTGGCTAACTCAGTGGTATGAAGTCGGCCTGTGGATCCTGAGAACTCTGGTTCGATTCCCACAGGCGACAAACAATTTTCATAATTTCAAAAACTACCCCTGTGGCTCCTCTACCACGTGAAGTGCGGTTACTAGCCGTCGGATAACGGCCCCCAAAGATGTTAATAGTGGGGAAGCCATAGGGGTATTATCTAATTTGGTGAAAATGTTTGTCGGCTATGGGAATCGAACCAGGGTTCTCAGGATCCACAGGCCGACTCGATACTACTGAGCCATTATATATCATATTACTAAATTGTTAATTGCAATAAATAAAAAAATAAATATCGATTATTAGGCAAATCCAAATTTAGCTTCAGTCTTATGTCTTATATTTCTAATGTTAATTCGAAATATATTAGAATTATATTCAAATGAAGCCTCTTATAAATTCTTGTCTCTAGCATCTCTATCTTTTCCAAAACTTCATTACTAAAGTATCTTTATTCAGAATTTGAGATAGAGATAATGATATATTTTGTTTTTATGTTACCTATTATGTGTGATATCTTTGCTATGTTTGAATTAATGTTTAAATTGTTTAACAATGTAAAGAATGCGCCCTCGTCATTATAATAATGAGCAAATTCCTGCGTCGTATGGGTCTGAAATAGTTTTATTTTTCCACACATGAAGCGCTAATAACAGCCCCAACTTACATGCTTAGTAATTGTCTATAATGTGAGAAAATTCTGTCCAATGAATGTTATTTTTTCCCAATGTCACGTTAAGATTACAGGTTGAAAGTTTTTATTTGTGCTTGTACTGCTTTATTAAATGTGAACCCAAGGTCAGAGATGGTACCAACAAATTACATTACATGATTTTTACTGTGCTTTTTTTATTATGTATGTACCGTTATTTCGAACGAAAAACTGTATTCGGATTTCACTTACACATACAGATTTTTCAGGATCCCGATGAATTTAATTTCATCGTACACTAGAAAATAACCGTTAGCTTCTATTTGTATATAATAGAATTTTAAAATAAGAATGCGCATGCAGTGAAAGAACGATACAAGGTGTGGCACTCTGCTAAAGCAGATCTCGGTAAGTGATATATTTTGCGCGTGAAGTGCGGTTACCAGTCGTCAAATCACGGCCCCCAAACATGTTAGTGGTGGAGGAGCCACAGGGATAGCTTTTTCAAATTATGAAAATTTGTCGCCTGTGGGAATCGAACCAGGGACCTTAGGATCCACAGACCGACTTCATACCACTGTGCTAGCCATCGCAAAAGAAAACAAGTAATATTAGTATTATTATCCAATCATGGTAACGGTCAAACTTGGTTATTTATTTATTTATGCTACAGCTACTCTGTACAACAGATCCAAATTATAGTGCATGGTCCGAATTCACCGAGCCGCAGTGTGGTAGTTCATGTAATTTTTAGCTTGAGCGGGATTCGAACTCGAGATCGCCGGATTCTAATTCCGTAACGCTATCCACATCATCGTACTACTGAACATCAACTTATAAGGTGTAGACCTCCTGTTACATTATTGGGATTAATTTCTGTTGTGCAACAAAAAATATAAGTTGTTGAGCTATCAATATTTAAAAATAAATAAATATAAATATATCATCACGCCTTTTACCTATTACTGAATGTGATATATTTTTGCGCGTGAATTGCGGTTACCAGTCGTCTAATCACGACCCCCAAAGATGTTAGTGATGGTGGAGCCACAGGGGTAATTTTAAATTGGTGAAAATGTTTTGTCGGCTGTGGGGATCGAACCAGGGTTCTTGGGATCCACAGGCCGACTTGATACCACTGAGCCATTACCCCATACGAGGGCAGGTCGTCCAATTGAGGTTACAACGCCAGAAATCGTCGATAAAATTCATGGTATGATATTGGACGATCGGCGAGTTAAAGTGCACGAGCTGGCTGAGGCTATGAGCATCTCAACCGAAAAGGTACGGAACATTTTGCATAAATTGTTGGATATGAGAAAGCTATCTGCCAGATGGGTGAAGCATTTGCTCTCTGTTGACAACAAGCGCGACCGTGTCGCAATGGCAAAATTGGATGAATTGCGCTACGAATTGGTTCGTCATCCACCATATTCTCCAGATTTGGCCCCCTGCGATTTTTATCTATTTCCAAACTTGAAGAAATGGCTCCGCGGAGAGAGATTTGGCTCCAACGATGAGATCATCGCTGAGACAAACGCCTATTTTGAAGGATTGCCAAAATCGTATTATTTGGTAGGGATCGAAAAATTAGAAAAACATTGGACGAAGTGTATCGAGCTACAAGGAGATTATGTTGAGAAATAAAATATGTTTTGACCAAATAAATCATTTCTTGTTTCATTTTTCAGGGACTTTTCACCCTGCCCTCGTATATATAAATATATCATCACGCATTTTACCCATTACGGAATGTGGCACTCTGTTAAAGCAGATCTCGGTAAGTGATATATTTTTGCGCGTGAAATGCGGTTACCAGTTGTCAAATCAAGACCCCAATGATGTTAGTGATAGGAGAGCTACAGGAGCAATTTGAATGTGATGAAAATGTTTGTCGGCTGTGGAAATCGAACCAGGGTTCTCAGGATCCACAGGCCGACTCGATACCACTGAGCAATCTACCCCATAATATCAATATTTCTGTTTGATAATTAACAAAACTTACAACATAGCTTATGGAGGTTTGATTTAAAGTATGAATTTTTATTTTTCATTCAAATGTTATTTTTATCTGCCTGTTAAATAGAAGAATACGTATAATCTAATGGGGTAGATAGCCCAGTGGTATTGAACTATGGATTTAAAAACCCGGGTTAGATTACCACTGACGACATACAACTTTCACCACTTTAAAATTATCCCTGTGACTCTCGCACTTCACACGCATAAATATATCACTTACCGAGATCTGCTACGGCGGAGTACCATATCCAAAATAGATAAAGGGCGTGATGATATATTTATTTTTATATAATTTATATTGCTACTTTAATAACTTAATAATTGATTGATACATCGGAGATTAAAAAGTTTAAGATAGTCTTAACGGAAATCAAAGATTACTTCATATTTAATCACTTCCGCAAACAAACAGCATCCAACAAAGGTTACAAATTAATTCAATTCATTAAAACTAACCAAACAACGTAACAAACGGAAACCATCCAAGTTCCAAACATTATAAATTATACTAATGATCTATTAACAAGTTATTAATCATGTCAGTGAGCGAGAGAGACGTAGGAAGGCCCACGCTTCGTCGGAGAAACACCGCTCCCTGGGGCACAAGACATTTAAATGTGTAGTACTGTTGTTCAAGCTACCGTAAGACACGGGAGAAACTACCGTTTCACCGTTTGCGAGATGAGTGGTTGAATGGGACTGCGATCGCGAGATCCAGGTAGATTGGGTTTGCTCCTCCGGCAAGGCAACTTATGAACGCGCAGAAATAAGCAACACTCTACAAGATTGCTTGTGAGCTTGTATTATAGCTTGCTTCGTGAAGAGTTTTTCTAATATTGGGGATTGTTAGTATACGGTTAGTGCGAAATTTAGAAGAATGTTGTTAGAAACCTACGTTGATTGTTTATATCGGAATATGTTTATATGAAATATTCATTATTATATTTTTAGTTGGCTATCACTATTAGGCAAATTCATACAAAGGATTAAATTTAGAATTTAAGTTAGTGCCTGATACGTCATATTAAGTTGTATTTTTGTCGCCATAATTCTTCATGTCATAATTATTAGCTATTTTTATGAATTAAAAATTAAGTTCAAATTGGAAATTAGTAGTTAATTAAGGTTATTAAGGAGGGCGATTAATAATAGAGACATTTTAACTTGAGAGCGTAGTGGACGCGTTAATTGCTGATATTTTTCCGTTGATCTGCCTCGTATATTTTTAATTTGTTGAAAATCTAATTTTATTCTATTATAAATATATTAGGTTATTAAAATTCGATACTACTGAGCATAAAGATCGGAAATATATATATATATATATATATATATATATATATATATATATATATATATATATATATATATATATATATATATATATATATATATATGGGATGGCTAACTCAGTGGTATGAAGTCGGCCTGTGGATCCTGAGAACCCTGGTTCGATTCCCACAGACGACAAACAATTTTCATAATTTCAAAAAGCTACCCCTGTGACTCCTCCACCACTAACATCTTTGCGGGGCCGTGATTTGACGACTGGTAACCGCACTTTACGCGCAAAAATATATCACTTACCGAAACCTGCTTCGGCAGAGTACCACTCCCAGTAATGGGTAGAAGGCGTGATGATATATTTATTTATATTTATTATTTGTTTTGCGATGTACATGAGTAATATCACTATAATCCAAATGTATAAGCAAATATCAACAACTGTTAAATTTTTCAACATGTGTCTTCATTTATATGTGAAACTTGTGTATTTGTATGACTAATTTATATCTCATACAATTCCTGATTCCTTGGTATGAATGTAGCTGAAGAGTAGGTGTGTTTCAGTTGAAATAGTTTGAGCATATAGAACGCATGTCGAATGAAAGACTGGTGAAATTGAGGGTGAGAGATTGTGTGTATAACCTAGGACTAAATGTATGTAGTTAAAGATCTTGACTGGGCAGAAAAGCGAGCAGGAATTCTGAGTGTGAATAATGTGAAACTGGTATTCCAGGATAAGAATATTTGGCATACATTAATTATTATAGGATGAATCTAATGAATAATTGTTTTAATTTTACTACCCAATTAGATAAGACATAACATGTGGTATGTTTGTACTGTCTTCCTATTTGACATGGCCTATACCTCATTTTATATCTTCGTTGATACACAAATCCTTAAAATCACAACATTTGGCTTCAGGTTTCTAGATATTGCACTGTACATACAGTCCTCGAATTATATTAATTTTTCTATAAATATATTTATTGTAAATTTCTACAGTCATTAAATTTACCGTGCCTGAGTTTCTACATGACATGTAGTAGCCTTAATATTATAATTTACGATTATATCTTAATACAGGTCTATAGTATTTAGTATCACTTATAAGGAATGCAACAATATTTTGCATAGACAAGAAAACGAACTTAAAATTCATGTGCAATTCAAATGAGAATTAGAAAATCGATCGGAATTAACAAGATTGAGATAAGCACTTTAGTGTAACATGCTGTAATATGAACTACTTTTAAAGGCAATCAAAAATTTGTAATTGATATCTACACTTTCCACGAAGCTACGTAACTCTTACAACAGGTATGTAATAATTACATATGTTCGTTATTGTTTATTAATAACTGCTTTTGTGAATAGATTTTGTGGGTTCGAAAATTAATGATCGAAATTGTATAAGACCACGCAAAGAAGATTGCTAAATTTTAACGCGATTACCAACACAAGGAGTGGTAGCTTCTGTGACTCTATTCATTAATGAATATACTCTTTAATGGATTATTTTATTATATTCTAAAGGAATAGGTAGCTCTCAAATTATTCAAATGCTCAATATTTCAAGGAGTATTGAAATGATGATAAATTATTTATCTCATCATAAATATTAGAAATAATTTATGAAAAAGCAATGAGCGTTCGCTGGAATTTGAACCCAGAACCTTCCACTCGCATGATGACTGCTCTAACCAGCTACAAACACTCGGCGAATACTCATGCTTTTTCGTGCAACCTTTAGCTGTAGAAATGTAAAGTAACATGTGTTGCGTCAATTCGTTACAAATCAATAAACTAGTATGCAATTGGGTGAATTTCCTGGGTGATAATATTAAAAGAGTATTCGCCGAGTGTTTGTAGCTCAATTGGTTAGAGCAGTCACCAAGCGAGTGAAAGGTTCTGGGTTAAAATCCCGGCGGACGCTCATTGCTTTTTCAAAAATTATTTCTAATATCTATGGGGTACTGGCACAGTGATATCGTGTTGGTCTGTGGATCCTAAGAACCCTGGTTCGATCCCCACAGCCGACAAACATTTTCACCAATTAAAAAAAATTACCTCTGTGGCTCTCCCACCACTAACATCTTTGGGGGCCGTGATTTGACGACTGGTAACCGCACTTCACGCTCATAAATATATCACTTAGCGAGATCTGCTTCGGCAGAGTGCCACACCCAGTAATGGGTATTTATTTTATTTCTAATATCTACCAACAGACAATTGTGTCAATAAACAAATTCTTATTCTTATTATCTTACACACATTTATTTATTTGCTACTTTGTACAATAGGAACTTAAACCCATGTACAGTGAGCGTACAGCGCCTAGTATTAAGATGGGGTAGCTGGCTCAGTGGTATCGAGTCGGCCTGTGAATTTTTGATCCCGGGTTCGATTTCCACAGCCGATAAACAATTTTCACCACATTAAAAAAAAACTAAACCTGTGGCTTCCCCTCTAGTAACATCTTTGAAGGCCGTAATTTGATGGCTGGTAACCGCACATCACGCGCAAAATATATCACTTACCGAGATCTGCTGCGGCAGAATGCCATAGCTAGTAATGGATAGAAGGCGTGATAATATATTTATTTATTTATTTTATTTGTATCCAACCACTCAAACCTGGTCATATTTTTTTATAAGTTGAGCGAGATTTGAACGCGCGAATATATCTTGTTTGATTACTCGACTGCGACATATTTATAAAGAGGATTCAATTTGAAGTTTACTAAATCAATTTTATTCCGAATTCTGTAGTTTAATTACTGATGCTAAAAGTTACTTTTAAAATAGAATAAGAATTTAGTTAAATTTGCATTTAGCACTAGTTCTACAAAAGTCATATTAGTTTGTTGTTTTTGTCGCTTTTATTAAAAAAAAATATATATGGACACACACAGATTTAATAGCCTTATTCTTTTAATTGCAGTGGGTAATTAATACTAAAATCTACTGTATTAATTGAAAGATTAGGTTTAATAACAACTTGAAAAGTAGGTATGTAGTAATTAAAATAATTATTATCATGTTTAAATCTAGTAAATAGCTACAAGTTTATGGGAATAAAATCATACGAGTGTTTTATATGCTATTAAAGTTATGTATAAATCTAAATGTCAGATTTCCAATTTAATTTTGAGTAAAATAGGAATAGTAGCAATTAACTGCATGAAAACACTAATAAATCTTAAATTAACCAATATTTATTTCTATTTAATTACATGTTTTGTCATAATTTAATTTAATCTGGGCGTTAATCATCAGTGAAAATGACGTCACAAAGAATATCAAATATTTGCAATATATTACTTATGGGGTGGCTAGCTCAGTGCTATGAAGTCGGCCTGTGGATCCTGAGAACCCTGGTTCGATTCCCACAGGCGACAAACAATGTTCATAATTTCAAAAGCTACCCCTGTGGTTCCTCCACCACTAACATCTTTGGGGGCCGTGATTTGACGACTGGTAACCGCACTTCACGCGCAGAATATATCACTTACCGAGATCTGATTCGGCAGAGTGCCACACCCTCCTGAGAACCCTGGTTCGATTCCCACAGGCGACAAACAATGTTCATAATTTCAAAAGCTACCCCTGTGGTTCCTCCTCCACTAACATCTTTGGGGGCTGTGATTTGACGACTGGTAACCGCACTATACGCGCAGAATATATAACTTACCGAGATCTGATTCGGCAGAGTGCTACACCCACTAATGGGTAGAAGGCGTGATGATATATTTATTTATTTATTTTTATTTATTACTTATTTTCCCATAAATACAGCAATAACATGTTGTTTCTTAAAAACGAATAATCAGAGTTGCAATTTAATCAAATAGAAATTCTAATACCTCCTCCTCTTTAATTATAATTAAATAAATAAAAATCCAAACCCACCGTTTCATTCATACCGACAAACCATCCCAAACATCAGCATTCACTCACACTAACCGTAGGCCCGATTCACACAGCACAAATACACCACATGCTCGACAACTCTCTCCTGTCATTCTTGTATTTTTTCCTGGTGAATAGTGGGCTGTGGGCTGGAAAGCCCTTGAGAACGCCCGAGCCTGTTTTGTTTCATAGTTCTCCGATGCATCATCATCCTATATGGGTGTATGGTGTGAGTATTTGTTGTAACGGTAGGATTATGTCATTGTGATTGTGTTACTAGGATGGTGGGTTATGTAACTGTATGTGGGGTGCTTTACAGAGGGTGGAATTGTAATTATTGGTTTCTTTTGAGATTGGAGCTATTAATATTCAACTTTTTCAGTTATAACAAAATACATGATTTATCATGATATATTCATATTCGTTTGTCCATTGCAACTTTCTATTCAGAAGCACGTTAATAGATATCTTAAAGATGAGTAAATTAGGTGAACATATCTATAAATTATATTCATCTTGAATCAATATGGCAACAATAACATGTCGTCTTACGGCATTATCACACATATATCGTACAAGATTTTATCTACGACCACGAAATAAATTAAAATTAAAACAAAAATAATTTTGAATTGACAATTCTCATAATTATTTGACATTTAAAAAAAATTAGTGAAACCATGGTAACTATCATTTTTGGTGCGGTAAGTACTATTTAACAATACTTGTACTGTAAGTTACCTATTAATAGGCGTATTCCATTTGCCATTTGGATCAGATCTAATTTACATTTACTGAACCAGATCACTTATTTATTTCGATGGATTACTTCGCTGACTTTATTTTCAGTACTAGAATTACATATTCTAATTTACATTGAAGTAATTCATCCACATAAGTACATCAGTTTGCTTAATTCAGTTCATTTAGTCATGTGTCGAACTGATTTAAGTGAACCAAGTGGTAAATGGAATGCAACTAATGATAAAATTTAAACTTTTATTGCTCAGTGGTTTCTATGGTTATATCAGGACTTACTGTCCACCGTAATAGTAAGTAAATATTACATATCAAGGTCATGTTTAATTTGACAATAATTTGACAACTGTTAATTTTGAAACTTATTGTTCGTTTCTTTCTATTTGTTCAAGTATTTAAAAAAATAGCTTACTAACCTCGAACTGTAAGTGATTTTTTTAGATCGCGAATATTTAGGAAATCTCGACACTGTGGGCTTCGATTTCCCAAACTACATTCTTGACTTAAAAATTGTCACTTACAGTTCATGGTACGTAATATACTATATTAAAGCACTAGTGCTTTAAAAAGTCCAAAAACGCACCAGTGCGTTAATAAACTACTTATTTCACTCAAAATTAATGCGATAATTGTCATTTCTCATACGGCCGTAGATAAATAAATGTTTGTCAACGGCCATGGCTGCACTCGTTGGAACTGATTTAAGCGATAACGCGAGTTAAGTAACGTTGCGCGCGGGTAGTACTTGGATGGGTGACCGTTCAGAGAAAACCCGCGTTGCTGTTGACCATAATACCAGATCAGGGCGTAATGGCGGCATATGACCTAAGTAGTTGGTCCGCCAAAGAAGCCAAAAAAAAAAATGTATTTACAAATTGGTCACAATTGTGTTTATGTTGAAACTATCAAAGAACTCTTGTTTCTAAAGCGAGTGTACAACCAGAGTGCTACAATTTTTGTTGTTAACGATATATACAAGATACAGTTTTCAGAAATAAGACGGATATATTATTACAAATCATTTGAAATAAAAATAAAAATTTCTAAAAGAAAACAATTCTAAATTGCATCTTTCTATTCACTTTAGCTTTCGTTCCAGTATAAGATCCAAACGATAGCAGTTCTCGAACGAAAATAGTAATAATAAATAACAATTGTGTACGTCTGGGATAATAACATATATCAAATTCGTTTTTTGTGAGTGAAATGGTACCTAGTAAAACGAGTGTTTTTAGTATTTCATGGCACGATGGCAGTCCAGTGAGTTCACAGCAAACAACGGTGCGTCTCCGAAACATATAATTTGAAACGTTTATTATAGAAATCAGCGGCACTCACGAAATTAAATGTTCCTATTCTTTTTCTTCTGTTGTAATTTCACCTCAAGGCACTGGCAGCCCAATTGGGCGTGATTCAAAGTAAATTACTCTAATACTGGCCATTGCTTTCGACTGTTCCTCGATTGTTTTATCTGTTGGAAGGTGTGCATCTGCGAAGATTTTAACGGGATTTTCAAAGCATTGCATTTTTATATCATTGCAAACTTTCACAAGAAAAATATTACTATTTTTTTTTATTATATGACTAGGTGTACAAATTATCGCTACTATTGATTTACCTTCACATTCATGCTGCTCTGTTCTGCAATTACAGATTACGATAGATATCTTTCTACTTATTTAATACAACTAATGAAATCGGAATCATTTGGATGCTGCTTAATTTTGGTTGTAAGTTGAAGTTGAATAAAATATAATCAATAGATCATCACGCATTTTACCCATCACTGGGTGTGGCATTCTGCCGTAGCAGATCTCGGTAAGTGATATATTTATACGTGTGAAGTGCAACTATCGTTAAGTCACGGTCATGTTAGCGGTGGGGAAGCCACAAGGGTAATTTGAATGTGGTGAAAATGTTTGTCAGCTGTCGGAATCGAACTAGGGTTCTCAGGATCCACGGGCCAACTCGATACCACTGAGCTACCTATATATCTAGTTAAACTAGATTTTAATCCACAAACTCATGTCCTTTAGTACCGATATGGTGCTACTATGCTCGTTCTCGAGAATTATAAGATTTGCGACTTTGTTAAAGATAGCGACAATTGAACTTTTACTTAACAAAAGCCGATTTAGGATTTTTGTTACCGAAGTTATGGGGGAAAGGTCAAATATAAACAAATATTAAATAATGAATACCATTTGTAATAAATATTTATAATAAAATAAATAAAGAAACAATAAATATATAAGTTTAATAAAAATAAAAAACGAGCTTTACCTGAAACAAAAGAAATAATAATTTACCGTTAGAAATAAAAGTTTTAAACGCATCACGCATTTATATATCTGATAATTCTTTGTGGATCTAGAACTATATCTCGATAAATATACAATAAAGCTAGTCCCGACCAAGGACGTTGAAAGCGCAACAATTCAAACACAAATGAACACCTCGTGGTTATGTTCACATACAACAACGTCCCCTGACAACGCCTAAACGCCACTTTTCTTACACAAAAATTCAAAATATTTGGAAGAAGAAGAGATTTGGCTAAGCACAGCGCAGAAAAACTATTGTTGTCTCTTTCCCTTGCCCAAGCCTCACTTCAAGCAATGCTACAGTATCGTAAAGGCATATCCCCTTTTTCAACGTCCTTGGTCCCGACAATCTTTCCTCTGTCATTGTAGTACATAAATATGTTTTCAACACTTAATACTGAAAAAGAGCGCTCAATTGAGCTTGTCCTCATTGGAAAATTTAAAAGCAATTGACATAATATATTAATATTTGGTAAAATTCACTGGTTTCCAAATATTCATCTATTAGTAATATAGATGGTTTATAGATTGTAAAATTGTGTACAATTTATCGAAAAATGTAACATATTAAAGTCGACCAAAGTCGATCAAAAATGCATTGGCGTTATAGGAATTGTACCTCGCGAGGCAGCTTACTGCATAATAAATTCATATATTGTAGTTATTTTTTAACAAAAAACTAACATACAGTACAACATGTAAAGATAAAGGTATGAGAATTAAGAAATCCATGCCTTACCGGATTAGTTTAAAAGAAATTGGCGATGAAAGTTGGATATTCTATGATAATCAATAGAACTGTCAGAAATGCTTGGCAACGTTGCACAGCACAGGTAGACACTAGACAGAGATGGCCGCACGAATAACAAAGCAAGAACTATGAATGTTATTATTTCGATCAGTAAAATATATTAATTTTAATACAAAAAAATATATTACAGCATTTTATATTTATTTATTTGTTGTTACAGTTGATAATAATTGCTTTGGTGCATTTTTCTCATTTGTCTTATGAACTGTCAACAGGATGTATCGATAATACAGTTACGTTTCGTACCGACTGGTCGTTTGCGGTTCTTACCTTGTTGTCATAGCTTCTACTGTGTAAAATCTTACACTGCTATTGGTTGGCATGAAACATTCACTTCCAAAAATTTTGGTATGTTTTATTTAATATATTCAATGTTATTATTAATTATACGATATTTGCAGCGAAATATTAATTCTGTTAATAACCTATACCATACAAAAATGTAATAATTATTTTTGTAAACTTTTTAGGTCACGTATACTTTTGTATGAGACTGTCATGATAGAACCATCTTAAGCAGAATATGGCACTTTAGAGTGCTCAGGCCTCTACCCCTCTTCCGTAATCCACCACTGTAAAGTGAATGTTCTAGGAACCACATCTGGTCAAGACAATATTTTGCTAAAATATTTTCAGCTAAACAGGGTGACAGTTATCGAATTTAACTTTTAACACAGGAATTTAAAGACATGAAAGATGTGCCATATGAGGCCGCTTACTTAGTTTAAATATGTAAAAATTTCGAAAGATTTTTGACATATTTTTTCGAAGTCAAATATTTCTAGCTGGTAAAAGTCGTCCTCTCTAAAATAATTTAGTGATTTTAATAATTGTAAGTTTTATATTATTTGTCTCAAAGATACACTAGTTTTTATTTGTTTTATACATGTTTTCACAATTTTTTAGTTTAAATAATAAATTACTAAATTGGATAAATACTATTATGAGCAGTCTGAATAAGCTAAACAATCCTTTTTTGCACGGCTTTTCTTCTTTCTTGAATAAATTGGAAGTTGTTCTGTAAAGATTTGTTTCGCTTCAATCAAAACTAGAATTTTTAATGGCAGCCATAAAAGTAGTAATTAATGATTTATGTTTTTAAAATAGAAAACAATTTACTTCAAATCATTGGGCGATTATAACTGATGATGAAAATAAATCAAAAGTAGCACTTACAATTTAGTTGTGAAATCTGGTTGTAAACAATTATAAACAGTTAAGCACAGTGGAGCAATGAAACTATCGAGGTACTTAGACTTTCATTTTACAAATCTTTCCAATGCAAAATATAAAATATAGCCCATTGTAATCTCTACTATAATAAGTAATACAAAACACAAATGTTGGAATTGTATTTACGTCTTAAAATTATGCAAAATATTCTGATGAGACCGTGCGAACTAGGCTTTATTTTGCATTTTTCTGATGTTCCCATTCAAAGAAAAGAGATAAATATTTATGATTTGCCAATCATCTGTCTATCATTTAATACATCTATTTGTTACTGAATTGCAGTTGCAGTGTCATATGCGATTAATCTTAGAATGTAGGACATGAACAAGTAAATATTAACTAGTTCTTAGACCTTGGTACATAATTCTCGTTTTCCACATATTTTTCTTTATTCTGGTTTCTGCCATATTCATATGTTAGACCTGTTCTAGAATCATTTTTCAACCCTATAATTTATTCTAAGAATCAACAACACAACCTTCAATGATATTCAATCTACGAGTATATTATCAGATTATACGTTTTATGCTTGAAGCATTTGACATGATATATTTTCCAGTATCAATCGTTTTTATTTTATTTTAAAGACAAAGATTCGAATAATAGTGGTATTAAATTTAATTTGCCGTAAATCTTCTCTTTATACAAGGTGGTTAATTTAGCTGTGGCACCATTGCTATCTCGATAACTATAAGAGCTAGAAGATTGGTTAAATTAGCAAAGAAATACTGTTTTATAAGTGTATTACGAAACTATTAACAAAATTTTGGTGGTTCTCAAAATACAGTATGTAACTTTCTTATGTTAAATGGAAACCTATTTTTTGTGCTTATTCGGTTCAGTTTTTTTTTCTGAATTTAACGATTATAAAGTTCAATACCTTCATACTACAATTTTTTTGTCAAAAATGCATATTAAATTGACATTAATTTAATTTAAATCACATAGAAATCAGCGTGCTGTGACAGAAACAAATGAACACATCGTAATATTTTTGTTTGTTTGATTCATTATTGAATGTAAAAGCAACTATTTTGAGACAAAATAAATAAATAAATTTTATTAGTCATTTGTTTCTATCATAGCACGTTGATTCCTATGCGATTTAAATTAAATTAATGACAAGTTTTGTCAAAAATTTAGTAATGTGAGGGTACTGAACTTTATAGTCGTATTCAGAAAAAAATACTTAATGGAATAAGCAAATTAAAAAAATAGGTTCCCATTTAAAATAAGAAAGTTGCAAGTTTTTGAGAATCGCTGGTCAACATTTTTTTTGTTGATAGTTTTGTAATACACTTAGAAAACGGTATTTCTTTGATAATTTAACCAACCTTGTAGCAATTATAGTTCTCAAGATAGCAATGGTGGCACAACTGAATTGAACATAAATAAAAAAAATATATCATCACGCCTTCTACCCATTACTGGGTGTGGCACCCTGCCGAAGCAGATCTCGGTAATTGATATATTTTGCGCGTGAAGTGCGGTTACCAGTCGTCAAATCATGGCCCCCAAAGATGTTAGTGGTGGAGGATTCACAGGGGTAGCTTTTGAAATTATGAAAATTGTTTGTCGCCTGTGGTAATCGAACCAGGGTACTCAGGATCCACAGGCCGACTTCATACCACTGAGCTAGCCATCCCATAAACATCATGCATATATTAATCAAAAAGTCAATTCAAATGAATGTAAGATAGTTGTTATTTCATTTTAGGCAAAACTTATAGAATATTAGATTTTGCATCTAAGTAATTTAATATTTAAAACCCTACGCATTTTTAAATATTTTGTAACAAACTTCTGTGGGTCTTTAAATGAACGCCCTGTATTATTATATGATTTTTTTCTATTGAGTATTGTTATGCTTCAAGAAAAAAATAAAACATTAATTGAGTTATAAAAAAAACTATAGCTCTTTGTCAGTTTTTGAATATAATGGCATTGTTCCCATTCATTAAATCGAATTCATTTCGAGAATAAATGCTGCTTTTGTAAAAATTATCAGGAATATTAAACATAGTCTCCCAATAATAAGCAAATTTGCAAATTTAATTATTTTTTCCATTATTCTCTTATCTTAATTACTAAGCAAAAAATTCTATCAGTTTTTTTAGAAATTAATTGAACGATTCAAATAGGTACTTTCAGATTTGGATGTTGAGCGCCCACATTTTTTCTAAAATTTTGCGCATGTATTGTCGAACATGAGCTTCATAATTAAGTCTTTTATTTTACGAACCAAAATAACAATATGAATTATAGTCAGCAGTCTGAATGTTTTGTTTTGAAATCGTAAACAAATTTAGGCGATAATGAAAATTAATTAAACATTTTTACGTATTATTAATTCCATTTTTATTATCGCTGATAACTCCATTTCCAAATTTAAGTAAATTTTAAGAATTAAGTTTAAATACCTAAGACTCTTCTTAATTCAGGTTAAAGTTAATTTGTTTCTTGTACTAGTAAGAGAGATACAAATAAATTAAAAATAGTACAAATTTTAATTCGATTTTTACAAATGTAGTTTTAATTATTTTTATCCACAACTCATAAATTATAAAGACTTAATTACACTGATTTCAGATGTATTATATGGCTCATAAAACACTAGTGTCTTATATTCCATAAATCACTGTAAACAACTAGTTATTTAGCAACAATTTCATGATCTACCATATTTTGAAAAACTATATATAACTGAATCAACGTTAAACGTTACGATCAATCTTCTTCGATACTTATAATTATGAGTTGTGGATAAAATTTTGTATTACACTTGTGTTTTATCGGTATATAAAACACTTAAGAAAAATTAAACACTCGATCTTCGGTCTCGTGTCTAAACATTTCTTGCGTGTTTTATATACCTAATAAATATTTTTGTAACATTCATGTACTACTTTATGTAGGGAAATTAACGATAATACATGAACAATTGAAATTTTCATCGCTCGCTATTAGATTTCTGGCAGTACGATGATGCGCCTTGCGTTACGGCATTCAAATTCGAAGATCCCGAGTTCAAATCCCACTCAAGCAAAAATTATATGGACTACCACACTGTGGCTCGACGAGTTCGGACCCTGTACAGAAATTAGGATTGAATTCCTGTTGTACAGAATAGCAGAAATAAATAAATAAATAAATAACAGTGTTTTGACAATCAAGATGCATGTTTCATGAAGTATAACTTAATGGTATCGTGTCGGCCGTAGATTTGAGAACCCGAGTTCGATTCCCACAGTTAACAAACTTTCCTCCACAATAAATTTACCCCTGTGACTCTTCCACCACTAATATCATTAGGTGCCTTGATTTGACTGCTAGTAACTTCATGTACATAAATATATCACTTACCAAGATCTGCTACTGCAAAGTGCCACATCCAGTAATGGGTAAAAGGCGTGTTAATTAATTTATTTGTTTTATTTAACTTTATTTGTAGTACAACAATGCAGTAAATAATGGCAAATTTTACATTTTATATCACTTCTAATTTCTTACTTTCAAATACATAGAACATGTAGGTAAGGTACCTACTATTTTTCGTTTTTTTACTAATTTGAAAATTACTTAAAATTTGTTTGAAAATTATGTGAAAAATGGCAATATTACATTATGAGAAAAGAAAATGGTGAACAATTTAATTATTGCATATTGAAGGTTGAAACAGTAGGCCTAGAAATTGAACAATTCTAGAAAATAATAGTAACTGTCAACAACCAATACAAATTACGTTTGTTATTAATAACAGCTAGTTTTTAATATTACTGTAATGTGTGACTTATTTGCACTGATTGCTGATAGTTATCGTTGTTTTCAACAATTGTTTAATTTCAGTGTCCGCTTTTTCTTTTCTTTTTTCACAACGTTTAATAATGTTTTGTACTTTTCAAAGTTGTAAAATTACTTAATTACATTTACATATATGTGTATATTTTCTACTGCTTTTTGGATCTACTTAATTAACTGTCAATAAAACTGTCATTAATTATTGTTATATATATATATATATATATATATATATATATATATATATATATATATATATATATACGAGGGCAGGATGAAAAGTCCCTGAAAAATGAAACAAGAAATGATTTATTTGGTCAAAACATATTTTATTTCTCAACATAATCTCCTTGTAGCTCGATACACTTCGTCCAACGTTTTTGTAATTTATCGATCCCTTCCAAATAATACGATTTTGGCAAACCTTCAAAATAGGCGTTTGTCTCAGCGATGACCTCATCGTTGGAGCCAAATCTCTTTCCGCCGAGCCATTTCTTCAAGTCTGGAAATAGATAAAAATCGCAGGGGGCCAAATATGGAGAATATGGTGGATGACGAACCAATTCGTAGCGCAATTAATGCAATTTTGCCATTACGACTGCGGACCTGTGCGCAAATGCGGCACCCATCTGGCAGATAGCTTTCTCATATCCAAAAATTTATGCAAAATGTTCCGTACCCGTTCGGTTGAGATGCTCATAGCCTCAGCCAGCTCGTGCACTTTAACTCGCCGATCGTCCAATATTATACCATGGATTTTATCGACGATTTCTGGCGTTGTAATCTCAATTTGACGACCAGAACGTTCGGCGTCCTTTGTGGTCATACTACCACAACGAAAATCAGTAAATCACTTCTGAATCGTTCCAATCGATGGTGAGGAGTCCCCATAATGTTTAACAAGCGATGCTTTGGTTTGCGTAATGTTGTATCCACGCAAGAAATAATGTTTAATCAAGACGCGAAATTCACTTTTTTCCATGCTTTCAAAAATCAGTCTGAAAAATTTAATGTGTTGTAATTAAAGATGGTACATCACAAATGTCACATGAGATTTGCGATTGTGGCGCCATCTGTTTTGTTTTATTTTTCAGGGACTTTTCACCCTACCCTCGTATATCTATATATATATATATATATATATATATATTGGTTTATGATCTGTATTTGATTTAATATATATAATTACTGCATACAGTACTCAAATGTTAAATTATTTTAAAGAAACATGGTTCAAATAAAAGATATGCAGAACTAAACTCTGTCCCACGTAAGAACGTAGTATTGCAAGGTCTATAGATATATTTAACCTTGAATGTGATTAGCTAACAAAACGTCAAAATTATGGGATGAGAAAAAGTTTAAAATGTTTTGAAAATATCTTATAATCAGTATTTTTATTCCAAAATTATGACAACGTAAGTATTGACTTTAGTATTTCAAGGATTAATTGTTTGCACAATTTCTCGTATCTCAGAATGCCCAGAATACTTCCAAAACAATTTTCTAAAATATAATTTTTTGTTATAAAACACTCCAAAATTATAAATAATGAATCATCCAGTTGAAGTGATCAAACAGAGCTAATATAAAACAATTTTCTTGTTTCTATAATTAGGCGAGAAGTCTGGCAATGTCGCTAGGAATAAGGAACAGAGAAACGAGGGTATTTATTACTTGAGTACCTTGTAAGATGTTTTGATTTATATATAAGCGAAGACATTTCGTTGTAATTCTTCGCCAAATGGTTCTACTTTGATTAATTCAATGTTGGGGGTAAGGTTTATGGATGTGTATAAACACACCGTGCTTTACGTTTTATGACGCTTTTTACGAGCTTCGAGCCTTTGTACCAAATGCTTGTAAATTGTTAATCAAGATGGGAAAAATCAACATTATTTTTCACTTAAAAGCTTTTCCTAGTGAGGAAGTATTTTTTCTTTTACTTTTTTTTACTTTAGTTCTTGTTAACATTCACTTAAAAGTTGAGCGGTAATGTTTACAATTAATAAAAGAATTTATACGATTCTGCAATTTTTATTTTAATGGAGTAAATAATATTGCACTGTAGTCCAGTGGTAATATGGGATAATTTTAAATTTTTAATAATTATTTTATATTATGGGGTAGCTAGCTCAGTGGTATCAAGTCGGCCTGTGGATCCAAAGAACCCTGGTTCGATCCCCACAGGCGATAAAACATTTTTACCAATTTAAAATTACCCCTGTGGCTCTCCCACCACTAACATCTTTGGGGGCCGTGATTTTACGGCTGGTAACTGCACTTCACGCGCACAAATATATCACTTACTTTTTCGTGATTTTAGACAATCTAGATAGGGATAAAATAAATAATCTTTACTACTACGTAACTGGTGCACTTAAACTTAGAAGTTTCAGTATAAATGAATAACCCTCATTAAGTATTATTATATAAGTGTATTATTAAGTTTATATATGTAATTTCATTATTTGCCAATCTTTTGTACTAGATTTGTAAAAATCTAAAAACAAAATAAACTTCATCTATCTTCTATCTATCTATATGTACTTATTTCCAAATCACACCGTGGATTTGAGAACCCGGGTTCATTTTCCAAATCAGGAAACTGATTTTCACCACGGTCAAGTTACTTCTATGGCTTCCCCTTCACTTTGATACCCGTAATTTAACGCATTTCACGCGTAAAAATATATCACTTACCGAGATCTGCTACAACAGACTGCAACACACAGAAACGAGTAACATGGTGTGATGATATATTTATTTATTTTAATGAGATATTCATAATATGCAATTATTTCGAAACACCGTACAGTACGTTTTACGATTAGACTGTACTTCCCTTTTCAATATTGCTTATTCCTTCAAGGATATCATCGACAAATGTCAAATATACGTTCGTTCTTTTGTGCAGTTACTATAAGGATGAATTTAGCAACAACACATTTGCTACCGTTCATAGCTCATCATTACCGATGTATCGTACGTTTCATCTACTTGGCTAATTATCCAATTAATATAGGCCAGTTATAGTCACAGCTCGTGCGTGAGATACAACGTACGTTTAGCTCTTCCATAAAAGCGTAGTGAGTAAACCAGTGACCAACAAACGATGAGCAAACAGTTTCTACTGAGATTTCTACAAATACCAATCGGGGTTAAGATAGACGTTTGAGAGATCGTCTTTCAATGAGCAAAGGAATACAATACTTTGGTTTATTGGTTTTATAAAGAGGACAAGCTTTTTAATTTCTTAAAACTTATAAGATGTATTTGTTTCTGCTTCTTTCATTACTAACTATATACCGTTTATCTGAATTGTTTATTTAGCTTTTCTTTTCGGTATTTTCTTTTCAAACAATGGAATAGGTGGCTCAGTGGTATCGAATCGGCTTGTGGATCTTGAGAACACAGGTTCAGTTCTCAAAGCCGACAAACATTTTCACCATATTAAAATTACCCCTGTGGCTCTCCCACCACTAATATCTTTGGGGACCGTTATTTGATGACTGGTAACCACACTTCACGCGCGTAAATATATCACTTACCGAGATCTGCTTCGGCAGAGTGCCACACCCAGTAATGGATAAAAGGCGTGATGATCACTATGAGAATCAAACTTTAATTTTCATTTCCATAATCTAAAATGTTATCTCGTGCAATAATTGTAGCTTAGTGGATAAAACCGAGGTAAAATTTATGTCCGGCAGTACGGTGGGGTGGGTAGCGATACGGAATTCGAATTCGGAGATCCCAAGTTCGATTCCCACTCAAGCTAGAAATTATAATTACAACCACTCTGCGGCTCGGTAAGTGCGGACCCTGTACTGTAATTGGGATTCAATTCCTGTTGTACAGAGTAACATAAATAATAAAAATAATAATAAATAATAATAATAACAAGCAAAAAGTGCCATCAATCGCCATGACAAAAAAAAAGATTGAGTATTTCGAATACCGTATAAGTTGTATGTAGGTCCTCTGTGCTGTAAGTTACCTTTATGCAGAGTAATAGTTATAATAAATGCTGAGCTATTTATCTCACTAATGACCGGTTTTATAAATAACAAATTAATTTACTGCTAAAGTAAATAAAATTTATTCATTAAAATGACAGTCGACCTATTGACAGTAATGTTATATATGCCATAAAATAAATAAACTTGATTCGAATTCGTTAATTTAAATACATGTACCTACTATGGAAGTTTTATTCTGTTCTTTATAATCGGACATAAGGAAATTAATATAAAGTATAAATAATTTCTTCCAGAACTTTGGTATTGTGGTACTCATATTTTTGTAGTCAGAAAAGAGTTATGATTTTGTTATTTAGTGAGAGATTACCGTATGCCCTAAATAAATAGAGAAATATGCGTGTAACATGAAAACTGAGTTTTTTTTGTAAATCAAAGATGTCCGAATAACAATTATAATACTAGACCAATCCACAAACTTTATTTACTACATCTTACCTAATTTAAAAGTCACAATTTAGAGTATTTAGACAAATTAATTTAAATATTTCAAGAAAATCGCCTTTTAACATAATTTTTAGTGACAACTACCCGATGAAAACAGTAATTGTCACTTTATTATAAATATTAGAAATTAGTAGGCGTTTTTATTGATGTTATTTAACTAATTTTGGGCCTTTAGCTCAGTGGTATGAAGTCGGCCTGTGGATCATGAGAAACCTTGGTTCGATTCCCACAGGCGACAAATAATTTTCATAATTTCAAAAACTACCCCTGTGGCTCCTCCACCACTAACATCTTTGGAGGCCGTGATTTGACGACTGGTAACCGCACTTCACGCGCAAAATATATCACTTACCGAGATCTGCTTCGGCAGAGTGCCACACCCAGTAATGGGTAGAAGGCGTGATGATATATTTATTTTTAAATAAGGAGGACAAATAAGTCTAATATTGATATCTGATGAATTTTGATATAATTCTTTGCCAGATACTTAATTTTGCATGAGTCTCTTTTGCCATATTAAACACCATTGTTTCAATTTACTTGGGACACACGGTGTGTACAATTACAAATTCTTGTCAATAGATTATTTTTATCTTTGTAAATTATTTATGACTAAAATTGGTGTAGGTGAGTACATGCATATTTGTTGTACTGATTGAATATATCATATTTAAAAACTAATTGTGGCCTAATAATGTTATGTTAAAAATATGACGAAAAATTGACAGCAGCGTTCGAAGTATTTGCCGCTTGATTCTGATATACTTTATATATTTTTTACTCAGTACGAATAAAGCTCAGTATATTCTGCAAACATGACAAATTAGTTTATTACCATAGTTGCTGTTATTGTCCAACGATGACATTTTTAATACGTTCTCATAATCTCTGTGAGCATTCATCGTGTTATAAACATATATTTAGCATCTCGCGCTGGTGTAGCATGTGAGGCAGGATAATGAGCTAAATGAATCATTTGTTCCTGATCGGCGGATGTGTTTTGTTCGCGGTTACGGCGGACAATGGTCGCGGCTGTCTCCGCTGCTCGTATTGTCCCGCGCCGCACAAAGAGCGCCGTCCGCTTCTTACAACACATCCTATCGTATGTTGCCTGTTTCCTTTAGACACTACACTTAAGAATGCCAGGGAAATTTGGACACTAAATTCTCCTACACTTGTTGTCATGTATATTGAAAACATGATAAGTAATTCTTTCTAAAATTTAATTGCAGAAGCTAGAAGTCGAAAAATAATGAAGAAAATATGAGTTACATCTTGTATATACAACGTAAGAAAGCAATAGGATTGTATATGCTAGATTTACTATTTATATTTGTAAAATAACTTTGTAGATCCTTGTCTTCTTTTTAATGTTTTGATAGTTAAATAAAATTTACCATCTCCATTTTAGAATACCTATCAAATTATTGCATTTTTGCTTGGAACAAGGAATTCTCGATTGACATATTATAAAAATATCAATAAATTGAACATCTTTGGAGGCCGTGATTTGATGTCTGGTAACCGCATTTCACGCCCATAAAGATATCATTTACCGAAATCTGCTGCGGGAGAGTGCCACACTAGAGATGGGAATTCTAGTTCATTTGAGTGAACTAGTTCATTCGTTCTCGTTCACCAAAAGATGAGTTCACTGAACTAGTTCATTAGTTCACTTTCGTTCACGAAATTTTTAAGACTATGATGAACGGAAATCGTATTGTATCGTGATTCACGAGCGAGAACAAGTGTATTTTTAGGATCTGGTTCTAGTATAATTTGACAGCAGAAACAGAGCGGTGATCATAGCAACGACCACGAACGAATGAAGTATGAATCTAGTTCACTCGTTCATTCGTTCACTTGTTCTCCGTTCACCGCTCTCCGCTTTCGATTCGACCGCATCGGCCGTGACGCCGTAGTGGTGAATCATATCCGAATAGTTCGCAGTAAACTAGTCTTTAATAAACTCACGAACTAGTTCGTGTCGTTCACTATAAAGAATAGTTCATATGAACTAGTTCGTTCACGAACTACACACCTCTATGCCACACCCAATAATGAGTAAAAGGCGTGATGATTTATTTATTTAATTACATTTCAGATTATCTGACTGACTTCAACTTATATTTAAAAAAGAGGACTGCATTTGAGTGGTTCGGATTTTACTATATGATGTATGCTTCCTGTACTATAATTGGAATTTAGTTTAGTTAGAAATAAACTAGGGCTGCAAAGCGAACCAGACTTTGAACCGAAACAGAAATGAACCAGGTGATTTTTCTTCCACCATGAGTCAGAGATGAATCGTTCATGTAGAAATGAGTAATTGAACCAAATCGAACATGTGAACCCGTCGATCCGATGTTTTCTAAATATTTAGATAGGTATTTACATAAAGTAAGTACATGTAAAAATATATGGGGTAATGGCACAATGGTATCGTGTCGACCTGTGGATCCTAAGAACCCGGGTTCGATTCTCACAGCCGACAAACATTTTAACCAATTAAAAAAATTATCCCTGTGACCCTCCCACCACTAACATCTTTGGGGGCCGTGATTTGACGACTAGTAACCGCACTTCACGCGCATAAATATACCACTTACCGAGATCTGCTTCGGCAGAGTGCCACACGCAGTAACGGGTAAAAGGCATGATGATATATTTATTTATTTTTATTTTATGTAAAAATATATCAATAAATTTAAATAGCAAAATTATATTATTGAACCGATCCGACAGTTTTAAAATGTAATTACTTTAAACGTGAATAGAAATCGAAACGACAAATTATGATGAACCGTGAACCGAAACTAAACTATTTTTCTCAGCTATTTGCAGCCCAGAAATAAATTGAATTTATTTAATGAAATTGTCACATATCAAATTATATCGAATAGATTGAAATACGAGTAAAATAGGATTTAAAAGTAAATAATAGGCGTGTTTCTTTGGACTGTGATTCGTAATCAAATGATCAAACTTAACATGATCATGAAGAATCATGTTTCTTCGTTCGTTATTCGTTATCCCTACTCTTTCATTTTGTGATCACGAAACGACAATCCCCCTACCCTTCTGAATCATACTTTTTCTATGATTCATGTTGACTGATTCACATCGAAGGTTTAAAAATGGCGTCTGATGATAAATTTATGTGCTCTATTTGTGAAATTAAGAGAAATTGGCTGCTTCTGGAAGAATTTTTAAATGGCTTACATGGACACTCATTTATGAAATTTTAAAATAGGTTAGTTTGTGTATTTGACATTTGCAGTTATTTTAACGTTCATACTATAGGATCGCGTCGATCGGGTTGGATTTGAATCATTATTCCTTTTCGATGTTTTTTTCAGTATCATATTTAATCATGATTCAACGCAATCACGATCAAAGGAATCATGATTTAGAAAATCACAATCACAATCCAAAGAAACACGCCTAATGTTGTTTCGTGCAGAGTGGTTTTAATCGGTACTAAATAAATGACGTGATGATATATTTATTTAGTGAAATATTTAGCTGTCAAACTGAGTCATTTATAGGTATCAATAAGTCAGGTGATTTTAAGGTAAATAATATCACCATATTCGTATCAAATCTAGTTCTAATCTAAGGTTATATAGCGCACTAATAATTCAGTATCGAATGTCATGAAATCCTATTAGCATTTCGAGGATAATGCTCACTGATTTCAATTTCCGCATAACAGCGTGTAAACCAATATGAAACCATCGAATATATGTTCTTCTAGTGTGAAACAACTAGTGAAATCGCCGCCATGTTTCAGCATGACGTCAGAATGTTGCTAGCAATTGTTATCGTTGGCGTTATCGGTTCTTGAGATCGCCACCAGGTCGACCAGCGACCATTAAGTCCACTTACGGTATAACACATTACAAATTACCCTATTACCTTGGTATATACTGTCTTGTATGGCGCACCAGTTCTACAAGATTTATGAATGTCCGATGCGTTATCAAGTGCGAAACTCTATTAGATATTTGATGCTGTGTTAGAATTACGCAATGGGAATATTTTACTTATGTTTTCTTTATATGATAAGATATAACATTGTAAGAAACTATTTTTATTCACACTGTTCCTTGAAATCTACACGGAACAAAAGTAAGTTAATATTCATAACAAATCTATCATAAGTTGTATCTACTTTCAATGTGACTTATGGGAATTTAACATACGAAGATTATACTTATAGTTTGTTGTTCTTCCTCCACTAATATTTTTATGCGATACGGTGTAATTTGACGACTGGTAACTGCATTTCACATGAGAGTTCTGTTAAAAAACAATGGCATACCTACGAAACTAAATCAAAATGGCGTGGTAATAATTTATTTAAAAAATTACTTCCAATTACAGAATAGGACATGCAGCACATCTGTTGGAGCGACTCTTATTTTTTTCATTTGATATTTTATTTTGCATTTTTATTTATCGTGTAGTATGGAAGAGAATTAAATGAAATTTAATGTTATTGTTAATGCAAAACTATTATTTAAAGTCAGTCGATACATACATTTTAGAATGACAGCCACTAAAAGCAAAAATAAACATTTCCATACTAATTAAAGCTTAAACTATATAATTAGGGTTCGAAATGTAAAATTTCACGACCTAAAACGCCATTTTAAAATTATTGGTTAGAATTTTTTTTTAATATTACAAATCAATTTAATCTAATCAAAGAAAAATGATAAAAAAAATACATTTCAGATTCCGAAACAAAACAATAACACAAATAACTAATAAAAAAACGTAAGAAATATATAAGAATCTCAGCAATAATTTTACTAATTTCACGAGTTGGAAAATTGTTCCGATATGCTCCAGTACATTTCGAGCCATGTGCATAATAATAAACTTTGTTTTAAATAATAGTTAACTTTGATTTAATTCTTCAAACTGCTACAAGATAATAATCATGATAAACCATTTGCATGTTCCGGTTCGAGTCCGGGCGTCTCCCGAATTTTTCTGTCATAAACTTTAAATTTATAAAACTTCAAAGTCAGTCCTATGACTTAAATATTTGAAATTTGTTATAAAGTAGTTGTACAAGTGAACAGGAGTGATTGGATGGATGTGATTGAGGGTTTGTTATGTAAGGAATGATTTCGAGTGTGATAAATAAATGAGTTTATATGGAGGGATCTATGAATGTGGTTAAAGTGAGGGTGGTGTGTTTGAATGATAATATTTGACGGGGGCTGATTATTTGATTAATGTTATGAGTGAATGTTTTATGAGTGATTTTAGGGTTCGTGCTACCCCATTTGATGGGATATAGCGTGAAGATATGTTTGTATGTATGTATGTATGTATTGTACAATTCTTAACATAAAGAATACAAAAAACAATGTGAAAAACATGTTTTAAATGGTATTAAAATTTCATGAAATTTCACGGCAATTTCGTGACTAAGGCGTTGAAAATACAGTGATGTGAAAGGAATGTCAAGTACCTACCTTACATTTTTCAAGAAATGCGTGAATGTAAACTTGTAATTTTTATGTAAATTGTAAGTCTTGTTCTTGTATAAGTATTTAATCATGTATACCACGTTTTTATTGGCAAATTGTTGTATTGCATTATGTATTTCTCTCGAATGATGTTTTAATTTGAATTAATTATGAGTTCTTCTAAAGAAAACGGAAAGATATGTTAGAACTTTCTTTCATCTGACATTTAACGGTATATATTTATCTTTTTACTTCGATAAATAATTATCTTGTCTCATACTTAAGACATTTTAACATTTGCACAAAAAGTATTACAAAATTCACAGTGATAAATTAATGATGGCGATAATAAATATGATTGTCAGATAATTAATTTCATTCATAAAGTTATGTTTTTGTTTTGTTTTGTGAGGCACTTAATTTCTTTTACAAAGAAAGAAAAACGATTTATTATTCTCAGCTTACTAAAAACAAATGATTCTAGTTGCGCCGTTACGGGTTGTAATTTCTCTTTAACTATGCCGCACCGCAAAAGAGAAATTTCAATTATTGACTATGGACTCAGCTGCTAATTAATGGATCAAAATTACGACCTCCGCTTAACAATGCAAATTTACTTCAACAGTAAATGTCGACAGGGAATAGAGAAATTAGTCACTGCAATATTATCAACTTTTTATCACATTTACAATAGTAACAATCCTTGAATTTGTTACAATCATCTGAATTACTTATTTCTAGAAGTGTTGCCATTTACTTAATTGTTACTTTGCTTAACAGAAAATTAATAGTGAATCCTGCCCTATTTGGTACTTTTGGATATAAGTTAATTACAATTACAAATGAATCCTTAAGGTGCATGTATAGTTATCGCAAACTATCTAAGGTTTTGTAAGTGTAAAAACACTACGTTTTTGAATGTTGGACCAAAACTATTTTACCACTTCTTGAAATACATTTAAAATAATAATTAAAAAAACTAGTATTACACTGCATATAGTATACAAAAATTCATTTTATTTTGCTCCTTACCTATCAGAGTGTACATGGGCGGAGCCTAATACAACTAAATTACGCAATATGCACTATTTGTGTGAAACATAAAGCTGGATTTATAGTTTACATACAATAACACACCATAATATAACAAGAAATTTTATAGGTAAGTTTTGTTTTCATATTAAAATTGTAATAAATATTGTGATAATTGTTAACAATTCATATTAAAAAATTATTTTGTCCAATTTTTGTTTGTTTTATATTTGATTTTTATCATTTATAAATTAGCAAAACTTTAAACGAAGAAAAAAAACAATTCTGGATAAAATTGAAAACATAATATTAGACTAATTTGGATGTAACCTTAAAATATTCGACAATATTTATTTTAATAGCAAAATTCAACGGTATTTCTCGGTATTAAACAACTAGTTCTTAACCGCGTTAATACAGTAGTGTGATATAAACCTTGAATTATTCTTTTTTCGTCTAGATTCGTACTAGTTTTCTTGTTCTAGTTTCGTTCAAATTTTCTTCGGTTTACATATTTTATTTTAAAACCATTCGTCCATAATCGAGTAATTTAGAATTTTACAAAGTATTCCAAATTGACAATTTTACAATAGAAATACTGCATTTTGACAAATTGTGGTTATATTTTGCATTTGAAGCACATAAATTACAAATATGGAAATCAATTGAAAAGACATTTTTAATAAATTTTAACAGCGAATAGCTAAAAAAACAAAAAATTACTTTCAGTTGAAATATCAAAAAATATATACAGCTTATCGGAGTGTTGAAGCAAGGTTGGTAACACTAAATATAAGCGTATCTGCGCAGGCGTAGACGAATCTAGTATGGAGATTGAATAGAAAAATAGAGCTGGACGGAGGTATATTTCTATACTAGAAACTAATATGAAACTCGAACTAAACTGAAATCGCAATATCTAAGGTAGAACTGGCTAGGAACTTCTCGGATGAAACTCGAACTAGAATGTAGACGAAAAAACTATAATGTAATTCAAGCTTTACAGTAAGTAAGTATAATCCAAACTTCTAATGGCCAATTGCACCGCCGTCTCTTAAATATCAAATGTAACTTAAGTAAAATAATATCTAATTTAATTGTTGACACCAATATTTATTAATTCATTTAACATGATTTCTCGATTTAATATTATTTTACTTTAGTTACACTTTATACATGTGGGGTATCAGTTCAACTGGTTTTTTTGATTATAGTCAGCAATATTAACACCAGTGAGCTGTCGATTGCGAAGCAAAAGCGCAACCATCGTGCTACAACTTATCGTAACACTCAAATATAAATAACCCTTTTAAGTAATCCCCTCATTCGATACTCGAAGCCCTAATCAACCCTCATTTTAACCCTGCATCCGATTCTCGGTGCACGTGTCCACCCACACCACGTGCAAGACCCTAGAACCACGTGTGAGTTCCGACTGACAGTTCCAAGTTCATGGTCTCACCTTCCTGGATTACGATTACCGACCGGGGACTGCAGCGGAAATCCCCTGGACGGGATTGTGCAGCTTCGAAGCGTTTCCGCTTCGAATCTCAATGCATTCATTAGAACACTACAGTCAGGGGAAAGATTCACTAACTCGACTGATTAATTCATGATTTATGGAAAGTTGTGCAGCAGTAGTCTACATTTTCAGTTAATATTAAAGAGTTAAGAGTTTGAATCCAATTGATAACAATTAATAACAAGAAATACAAAAGAGAGTGAGTGGTTTGGAGTGCACTAGGTCCTCTATACTGTCATTAAAAATTATTTCCTATTTTACAGTACTCTAATTTAATAATAAATAATCAAAAATTTTCAACAAAAGATCAGCAACATAGTAATTATGTAAATACTAAGTACTTTCTACCGGTTGATTATAATTTTGAATTCGAGATCTCCACTACACCTGTAAGACTTACTGACCGTAATACTTATTACTTTTTTATGCATTATCGACACAATAACCATAATATTTACAAATATTTGAAAATTATTTTGACATTTATAAAAATTATTTTTATCAGGGTATCGATTTAAAAGTACCATTGCTTTTATGGTGGTTATGTTATCATAAAGGAATGTTTTAGTTTTATTTACTTACCACCTCCTGATCGATAAGTAATTACTTACTGACCAGTAACTTGTAAATATAACTAACAGTTTTGAAAACTACAGCATTAGAAGAAAAATAACCGTGGAAAATAGGATAAAGATTGTAGCACGAGTATAAAGAGGGTTGTTACTAATAAAAATAATTTTTCTATGGTCGGAAATTAACATTATTCTGATTAATTAATAAAATTTTCGATGTAGATAACAAGAAAAAGAATACAAAGAAAACAAGTAAAAAATAAAAATTGACAGTTGAGGTCTGCGAAGAATTTCTCGTTACCAATAGTAACGATCTGCAAAGAGCCTTGGTCTGCAAGTGTTTACTTTCTGTCATTAAATAACATTCGAAAAAACTCATTTTTTTCTGGTCGTAGAAAAAACAAATTCTTACTTACATACATAACATCGCGCTATACTCGTATACCATCAAATGAGGTAGCATGAACCCTAGAATAATTCAAAAAAATATTCATTCATCAGACTTATCAAATAATCAGTCTTCGATAAACATTCTCATTCTAGCACACAACCACATTTCAATCACAATCATAGTTCCCTTCATACAAGTTCACCAAATCTTCAATCACATCCACCCAATCATCCTATATACTTTTCATTAATCTTTCAGCAAGAGGTTCCCTGGTAATCGTCAAAAAAGTGCGGTTATTTTATTATATTATTATATTTTTATTCAAACGGAATCAAAAATTATTTTCATCAGTATTTATACAATTTATGTTTCCAAATTTATTACAAATACTTGCAAGAAAAATAAATCAGTCCGAAAAATTTGTCTTATTCCCTTGATAACTACATAAAATCAAGTATAATACGTAATTAAATTTTAATTCAATATGTCATCAATATCTTACAAATAGTCATATCAAGAATAATATTTATTTGACAAGAAAATCGTATTGTTGAGAAATTGTTCCCTTAATACATCTATAATGAAAGCAAAATAGTTATTCCTATGAAGTTTAAATACGATGTACCACAGAGGGTTGTTTTGAATTGTGTGGGCGTGAAGTGGTTTCTGTAGAACGGATGTATGGTTTTGAGTTTAGGATGCATTTCCTGTTGGGAACATATAGTTCTAAACGATCAACATTTAAGCGCCTTACAATAAAATACTTGATCATATTTATTTTTTTATGTAGTAATATTACTTTTTAAAGCAGATGACAAATAGTTTTTCTATTATACATAATTTTTTGACATATTTGTCTAATGCCATATATTTAATTTGATCCAATATTTTTTTCTTTTCTTCGTTTAAAGTTTATCTAAATTTTATGAACTACAAATAAAAAAAATAAAACATAAATAAAAAAAAAATTGGACTTAACATTAATGATCCATTTTCTACAAAAAATTAAAAGCTGTTTATAATAATTATCATTACATTTATTGCAATTTTAATAGGAAAACATATTTCATATTTACTCAGTGCATGCCGCGTAACTTAGTTGTACTAGATTTCGCCCAAGTACACTCAGCTACAAAAATAAAGAAAAAAAGTGTGCATTTATGTATGGTGTGCAATTCTAGCAATATACGAGATTTCTTATTTCGAATGTATTTTAAATAATGGAGGTACAGTAGTAGTCCAGCCTACTCGCTACCTCGTTCTTAACACTTGCAAAACCTTAGATGGTTAGAATTAACTATACAACCACCTTTAGTGTTATAGAAGATTGATTGCTCAATCAGCCTTCGAAATCATGTCAATAAAGAATACTTTTAAGGAATAATAGATGAAGATAATAAATTTGCGATGACATGCATATAATCGATGAAAAAATTATGCTGAATATGGAAATGTTAACAATATATCAAATGATATATAATTAGTTTTTACAAATGCCAATATTCTAAATAAAAATAATTTATCATCTCCACTTGACATACAAAGTAATTTTATGCTATTGTCATTTGTTCATAATGTAATTCTTTGTATTTACATGTTGTATGAGATACATTTTCATTATTTTTAATTACATATGTAATGTAATTCATTAATTTTACATACTCGTGGTGCAATTAGCGTAAAATGGCATGAAATTAATTTTTGCTTTAAATAAACATTCTCACAGCATTGTTATTTTTTGTTTTACATAATTAAACTAATGTATTTACTTTTTATGACTTGTTATAAATTCAATTGCTGTTTAAAATGATAAATATTTATTATCTTGACTCTATGAGAAAATTATAGAAGAATTTATTTTACGACTGTGGATATATAAGTATACAGGGTGTATTTTTTATTTTTGAACATCACAATAACCTCTTCAGACATTTTTTACTAATTTATTTTTCTTTTTCAGGTAAGAAACAACTTTATTCATCACTTACTGACTGCAAAAATCTCGTCCAGTATGGGTATGATACGCAAAAATATTTTATTTTATAGACGAAGATTTATTATATGAATTTTCACATTAACATAAAAAATAACCTTTTCCGTTGCAAACGTTTCTAAATTACTTTATAGAAAAATATTTTCCAAATAAAATAAAAGACATAGATAATTGAGTTATTTTCGTCTTTGCTTTAAATTAGTTTTCTTTAAATAATTATTTTTTGACGTTTCTCAAAACCAATGTTATGCTTCTTTGTATGTCACGTATCTGCGTTTCAACCAATCCTGTCATTATTATACTGAGAATAAAGCTCTTGTGATTATTCCCGGGAATAATCTCTGTAGGTGCTTTTGTTTGTGAGAAATGATAGGTAATTGTCAAATAATTTTTTTAAACTGTCAACGCATGAAGTAAAATGAGTGGAAAAATCGATTTAGTTTCATTTTTGATACAGAAATACACCAACAAATTTAGAAACAACTTTTAAGAATATATTAATAAGTAATTAATCGATATGGACTCAAAATCTTTTAAGTTGAATGAATCGATCTCAACAGCTAAGTTAAAAAATAATCTAACTAAATATAACTCGAGAGTTCAATAAATTAGAAAATAATTCTCCAGGATCTTTCTCAAATTTGTTGCCATTTGGCAATAGCCAAAGATCTGTCAAATTATTTTCAATTTATTCTCACTCTCTTGTCATATTATTACTGAATAATTTAAAGAAATATTTGAGAATTGGAACGCTTGTTTGAACAAGTACATAAATAATTTTTGAGCAGCATATAATTATTTGTATTGTACTTCTAGAAAACAAGTACTAAGATACAATAATATTTTATTAAAGTAGAATTCGAATGACATTTTATTCAAAGGCGGACAAGCTTTTCAAAAAGGGGATATCTAGTCACCTTTGAAAATATTTCATCAGGAGTATTATCGTTTTATAAGTCCTCACATGATCCTCCTTCATCCCTCACGGTCCTCTGCCTCTCTTTAGTCTTGCATATTCCACTCCTTTCATCAAATCATTTATCTATTTACTTGTTTTCTTTCTTGCTCTTCTTCCAAAACGTCCCTAGAATATTTAGTTTTCTTCATCTTTTCCTTGAAGGAGTTTTCTCGTTGTCTAACAACGAAAAATGAAGGTAATCAACTCCTATTTAATCGACTGATTATAGTAGTGATGAAAGAACCAGTTAAGTATAAGAATTTGGGAGTAAATATGTTACTTACACGAGATAAAAATAAATCACAGAATACAAGAAAATTATGCAGTATTAAAATTGTCCAAGTGAAACAAAAGTTTACACCGTTAAAATATATTCAATTTCCAAGCTTAGTACCCGCTCTCACTTTTACTCTTTCAGATTTGTAAACTAACCAAATCAAGGTTGTCCAATCCGTTATAAAAATCCTTAACTAGTCCCAAACCTGACAAAAATAATTTATGTGGTCAGTATGGGTGCGTTTGGGCACCCCTGAAACTGGAGAGGCCAGTCCGAGAATAGTATACGTGTTTACACATACAAAGCCAACACCTGGGTACACTTTGTACGGGACACGTTCGTTGCTAGGGGCAACAGGGGTGCCCAGGGGGAGACGTAACCTTCAAAGTACGAACGAGTACGCAGACTTCATATATACATAACGTCCAGCGATTTTTGCCTTTTTGTTTTCGAGTAAATATTATGTTGTTTGGATTATTTTTAGTTCGCGGAATATTTAAATCTGTAATTTGTTCCATTTGCAGCAAATTTATTATGCAAACATTGCGTTTTTCCGCCTCAGAACAATTCATTATTGAATTTATACTGCCACCTAATAAAATATTTTTAGAGGGAGCTTTTTTTGTACAGTCCGACTTATATGCACAGCTTTAAATAGAATCATATAGCACTTTCAGATGAACTTGACAATGACGACATAAACATACGTACGTGTCTTTCCCGCTGTCGAATGTTCTTGCATTATTTGACACAAATATTTCATACGAAAATGGTAAAAGAAATTTAGCTCTTCATAGAATTATGTACATTTTCAGTAATAACATAACCAGAGAGTGAGAATAAATTGAAAATAATTCTACAGATCTTTCGAAAATTTGTTGACAGGCAATAGTCACGAAAGCCCGTTTGAGAAAGATACTGGAGTATTATTTTCTACTTTATCCAACTCTCGAGTTATATATAATTAGATTATTTTTTAACTTAGCTGTTGAGGTCGATTCATCCAACTTAAAACATTTTGAACTGAGTCCATATCAATTCATTACTTATTAATGTATTTTTGGGAGTTGTTTCCAAAATTTGTTGATATATTTCTGTATCTGAAATGGAACTAAATCGATTTTTCCCCACATTTTACTTGCGTTGACAGTGTTAAATAATTACTTGACAACTACCTACCATTTGTCAGAAACAAAAAAAGTACCTACAGAGATTATTCTCGGGCATAATCACAAGAGCTTTATTTTCAGTATAATAATGACAGGTTAAAACGCAGACACGTGACCTACAATGAAGCATTTCATTGGTTTTGCGAAAAGTCAAAAAATAATCTCTAAAATTATTTAGAAACATTTGATTATGATTTGAGCAAAAAAGGTACACGGCTTTGCAAAACAATAGTTGTACAACCTTTAAAATCAGTGCACACATACAGGTAACTGATATATCTAAAGCTTGTTTTATATTAACACTAAATATTGAACGATGTTGAACAATTTTTGGACAATCTAAATTGTCTAGTATTATATAGAAAATTGTTTGATATATCGCATTGCTTCAAAAATTATCTGAAAAAATAGAACATGTTCTATCTTCTAGACAATTTGTGCGCGAGCATGCGCACGTAGCTACTCTTTGGTTCACGTAGTATTAATCAAATAGAATATTTCAAACAATTTGTTGTATGCTACTACGTAGTATAGATTGTTCCAAAAATTGTTCAAAATCTTGTTCAATATGTAGTGTAATGTAAAACGAGCTCAAATCAATTTAAAATAAATCGTCGAATTATGTTTTTGAATCTTTGTCAATCTTATATCCTTTATGTCATAAGGATAAATTGTTATGAATCTTAATTCTGTTACAGTAAATACAATTTTATAAAAAATTAGAAATTATAGGGAGTTTTTATTTATCTTTGCAGCCCTAAAATTGTGTAAGAAAATGGCTTCTGAGTTTGAAGCAAAATGCAATTATAATAGAATATTTTTTTTTAAATTTAGCATTTTCAAATTATCGCAGCGTAAATAAAATTAGTTTCTTTCTGGAAAGTTAATTTCTTTGAATATTAATAATTCTGAATTTAGTTAAGCCAAAATGATTGATTTAGGATAAATTAATGGAAATTAATCTTTTCTAATCTTGTATATTCGTTGTTAGTTTCGTTATTAGCTTCGTTGTTAGGAGTAAACGTGAGTAATTTGAGATTTTTTATGCATACGTTATGTACGTTGAAGAAAGAAAATGAATGGTAAGTGAAAAGGAATGATGTGATTAAAGGTTTGTTGTGTGATAATAATTTCGAGTGTAATAAAGAATGAGTTTATATGGAGTGATCTATGAAGGTGGTTGAAGTGAGGGTGATATGTTTGGATGAAAATGTTTGACGATGACTGGTTGTTTGATGGGTGTGATGAGTGAATGTTTTATGAGTGATTTTAGGGTTCGTGCTACCCCATTTGTTGGGATATAGCGTGAAGATATGTATGTATGGATTTCAGGTTTGTTGTTATGTTTATGAATAGCATTGAATATATAAGAATTTGTAAATAATATGAGACATAAGTAATATTTATTGTAATTTGTAATAAGTTGTAAACAGTACATTTGTGCTTCGGCTGTCGGTGAAAATCGGGCGTCAAATTAAAAAGTTGTGGCCTGAGACAAAGAAAATTCTGCGAATCCATGCATCTATAAGTCGAGCTTTAGGCGTAGTTAATTGTTATTTAGATATACCGTGATATTGCAAGATACATGCCATAGAACACAACCAGAAAACAGGTTCCTGCGTCTGTCCCCACCGAAACCCGCTCGCACGCCACTGCGGCGTATTCAATGGAATGTGAAGAGGTTTTTTTCGTCTCTTTCCCTCTTTTATTCTTCTCTCGTCTTTTATTTCTGTTTCGCTCTTGACGGCAAGAATCATGTGCTCGGCTCGAAGAAAGAAACCTCTCTCGAACCGGTGTTTATAAACTGCTGCTGTCGTATCAATTAAATGAAAGTATTTGATAAATAGTGCATTAAATGTTGCGATGATTGATCGTTCACATGATCAGGTGTGCTTCGATTTAATTTCAACAAATTCAATGTTCTTTCACTGCTGCATTTAATCCTCTGACTCTTTCTGACATTCTCATTATTCTAATTCCGAGTTTAATTCGAACTCTTATTTCACCTTACGTCAAATTACTGTACGGAATATGCTTTTCTAATTGTTTTCCGGGCATAACATTTTAGGAAAATGACTGTCTTAGAGATGATTTGCAAGATTTTTGGAAGATATTTTGGGATAATGACTGTCTTAAAGACGATTTGGGAGACTTTTGGAGAAATTACTCTTTTAGAGATGATTTCGGAGACATTTTGGAAAATGACTGTCGTAGAGACTATTTGGGAGATATTTTGGAAAAATGACTGTGTTAGAGACGACTTGAGAGACTTTTATGAGACATTTTAAGAAAATGACTATTTGGGACGATTTGGGAGACTTTTGGGAGACTTTTGGAATAATGCTTATCTTAGAGACGATTCGGAAGTCTTTTGGAAAAATGACTAATTTAGAGATGATTTGGGCGACTTTTTTGGAAAATGACTGTCTTAGAGTCGATTTGGGAGACTTTTAGAAGACATTTTGGGAAAACTACTGTCTTATTGGCGATTTGCGAGTCTTTGGGATAATGACTATTTTAGAGACGATTTGGGCGACATCTTTAGAAAATGACCGTCTTACAGTCGATTTGGGAGACTTTTGGAAGACATTTTTGGAAAATGACTGTCTTATTGACGATTTGCGAGACATTTTGGGATAATTATTGTCTTAGAAACGATTTGGACGACATTTAAAAAAAAAAACTATTTTAGAGTCGATTTTCCAGACATTTGGAAGACATTTTGGGATAATGACTGTCCTAGAAACGATTTGAGAGACTTTTAGGAAAATGACTGTCTCATTGACGATTTGCGAGACATTTTTGGAAAATTACGGTCTTAGGGACGATTTATGAGAGTTTTATGAGAGATTTTGGGGAAATTATTGTTTTAGAGACCTTTTGGGAGACATTTTGGAAAGATGACTATCTAAGAGATGATTTAAGAGACTTTTGGGATTTAGAGATGAATTGGGAGACATTTTTAGAAAATAACTGTCTTAGAGATGATTTGGGAGATTTAAGAGACATTTTGGGATAATGATTGTCTTAGAGACGATTTGAGAGATATTTTAGGAAGATGATTGTCTTAAAGACGATTTGGGAGACTTTTGGGGAAATTCTACCCTTTCTTGAATGTGGAACTCTGCTTTAGTATATCTCTGTAAAGTGATATTATATTTATCCGCTACAAGCTACAGCTATGGGGTGGCTAGCTCAGTGGTATGAAGTCAGCCTGTGGATCCTGAGGTCCCTGGTTCGATTCCCACAGGCGACAAATTTTCATAATTTGAAAAAGCTATCCCTGTGGCTCCTCCACCATTAACATGTTTGGGGGGCCGTGATTAGACGACTGGTAACCGCACTTCACGCGCAAAATATATCACTTACCGAGATCTGCTTCAGCAGAGTTCCACACCCAGTAATGGGTAGAATGCGTGATGATATATTTATTTTATTTATTTAAGTGCGATGATTTTTTTCTAATTCATATCTTTCCAGGCAATAATATATCATATAGTGAGAACTAATTACACCGAATACAATATCTTGAAATGAGTAAGTGAAATGGTGGTATATTTAAGAACATTATTATAAAATATAATTACGGGCATTTGTGGTTGGAGGTTGAGTTGATTTCAGTTTGTAATAAAAAATGTAACTGTATCCGTGTGGTTTATATTCCAATGTAATTGGTATTAATTCCATGTTGTGCTGCGTAAAAAAGAAATGAAAGAATGTAATGAGAAATTTGAATGATTAAATAAAATATCTCACTCAGTTCTAAAATATTTTTCCGTATTTGGAATTGTGTATAAAATGCATGATGATATGAACAAAGTATTTGTTTATACTTTATTTATATGTATAATTCTTAGAAAACAAATAAATTCTGCATTCTATGGTTACCTATTAAGAAATCAATAGAATTATTTTTATAAGTCATTCATTAGCTAATAAGGCCATCGACTCAAAATAAACATGATTTACTGGCTCTAAACCAGTCGAACAAAATAGGAAAACGCTATATTTTAATTCAAATGAAATCCAATCAAAAAGGTATAAAGATAAAGTAATTTATTACTCCAGATAAGCCCATTAAGTGAAATGCCAATTCGCGACTTTCACAGAATTTAGCATTTTGCATCTGAGGACATCTTCCACTAGAAAAAGACGGAGATACAAACGATGGTGAATTCTTATTTCGGTCATTCTCATCTTTGCCGTAAATAAAATTTGTTCTTATTATAGACACTTTACGAGTACTCAGAAACCATCTTTAAAAGACCATTAAGATTTTATTTGTATTGTAATTTCACTATCATTTTTAATATATTACTAAATAAATTATAGTAACTAAATATTTATCCTTTAAAGTTCATTTTGAAACTTCAAATTAATCATTGATAATCTATCGCAGGGATGCACAAAATGAAGGGCGCAATACAATGCTCAAGGGACGCAACAAAATGAATTATTTGTGCGTTAATTTTTAGTAGATATTCACATTAAATTTGTAATATATAAAGGTTATAATATTAACAGATTTTTTTCAAAAATGTTTAAATTTTAGAGAACTATAGATTTTAATATCAAACGTAACCTAATATACGAGTAAATACAAGAATATTAAATTAAGAGTTAGAAACTATTTCAAATTCAACGAAATGACATACACGATTTGCATCGCGTTTTTCAATAAAATTAGGCCTTTCATTACATTATATAATTAAAAATGGGATGGCTAGCTCAGTGGTATGAAGTCGGCCTGTGGATCCTGAGGTCCCTGGTTCGATTCCCACAGGCGACAAATTTTCATAATTTGAAAAAGCTATCCCTGTGGCTCCTCCACCACTAACATGTTTGGGGGCCGTGATTTGACGACTGCTAACCGCACTTCACGCGCAAAATATATCACTTACCGAGATCTGCTTCAGCAGAGTGCCACACCCAGTAATGGGTAGAAGGCGTGATGATATATGTATTTATTTATTTATTTATATAATTAAAAATATCTTTGTGAAAATCTTGGCAATGTGTGAGGCGCGAACTTATACTGAATAAAAGTATGTGGTGTGATGTAAAAATGTGTGCACCTCTGATCTAACTAAATACTTGGTTAAGCTTCTTGAAGCTCTCTTGGATTCAGGTTTGATCCTAGCTCATACCACCGTCTTTTAAGCGACTCAAAGTCATCTTACTATGAGTGAGTGTCGTGATTTGATGAATTGTTACTAATTGTAATTATAAAAGTGGTAAAAGATGTGCTAATTATTGAGTATTCAATCCTTAAATAGGAAATATTTGTGATGATATATTTGTATTTTTACAGTGGTCACAAATAGTTGTGACTGAGTAGTGAAACACCTGTTTTATCAGCTAGTGTTGCTCTGTTGATTTGAATTTACTAAAAATATATAACTTAAATTCCTGTAGTATGACGTTAGTAAATAAATAAGATATGTAGGTAATAGAAGAAAGTCATCCATCTTAATAGCATCAATTTGAAACCTTGCTGAGTTAACTAATATCAGTACCAGTGATGGTATTCATATCTTAAACTCGTCGATTAGCTGTATACAAAATAACTTTTTTTTCCTGAATTTGGAGAAGAAAGCGATAATTTTTATCCCTATGGAAGAAAGTAAACTCTTCATCTCTAAGGAAGGAAAATAAAGCCATATCTATGGGAACTGAAAAGCAACAGATTGATTTAACATCCATAGAAGACTTTTGGTGACCTATGTCAAGAGAATACTAAATCTTATCTAAATTTCTAATTTTATTTCTGAAAATTTTACTTTCTTATAGTGTAGTGAAAAAATTATATGTTTACCTTGTGAAGAAAATGTCATTCTTCTTTCAGGATCTTTCGAAAGAAATATCTCACTTTCTTCCTTTCATATAAAATAACTTTTGTTCATTTATTGGTTTATTTTATTGATTTATTCATTTATTCTACTCTGTAACAGAACCTTTATCCCAGACTCACCAAGCCGTAGTGTGGTAGTTGAGTGGGATTCGAACTCTAGATCTGTAGATTCGAATGCCATAACGCTATTCACACCACTGTATTGCCGGTGTGTGGCATGTTTTTATCAAGTGTTGATAATATTTTAAAAAATTGAAATGTTTCTTTGAGCTACGAATTGAACATCACTCATAAAGCAAATTTGTCTGAAATTAGTTGAAACTGCAAAAGGAGTTCGAGGGCGAAATAAACGAAAGAACGATCGAGCAACTGAGCGTTCAAATAACTAAATACGGATTCGTAATTTAGGACTTCTACTTGTTTAATTATTGCCTTTGATACAGATACTGCATCGAGTAGAACACGACTGTTTTTTGAGTGGTTTAGAGTCTACTAAACTGGAGCCAAAAAAGGGGCTTAAAGTAGAGACAACACAGTTTTTTTTTCTGAAATAATCGTCCAATTTGTTGAAAAGTCGCCGAGTTATGTGCCAAAAACCCTCAGATGCACATTCAACCTCAAACACACATAACTTTGTGCCAAATCATCGTAGGAACTTCATTCTTGGCGTCCTTTGTAGGGAATTGAATAAACTTTATTGTCCTGATAGTGAATCGAGTCCACAAATTTTTCTTAGCTCCGTATAGATCGTTTTTCCCTAAGACCGCATGTATCCTCTTAAAGTAGACATTTTAAACTTTTTCGTCCTTGAAAATTCGTCGAAATTAGCTAAAAATTCGCCAAGTTATGACGGTTTGAAAATTGAGAAAATTTCACGAATTTCAAGAGTTGCGTTTTTTTTTTTTGGTCACCAGTTTATAAGCTGTAGGCTCCCGTACTGTAATTGGATTAAATTCCTTTTGTGCAAAGTAGAAAATACATAAAATGGACGACGATAAAGCAGGGATAAATAATGTGATGTGGTTTATCGTAATGGACCAAACCTCTCTCTTGGCCGAGCTGGGCCTTGCCGAAATAAGAAGACACCAAGACGACATCGCCGTTTGACCTAGACTTGGTTACACCTGTTGACTCTAGGCCGTTCACCTTCACGAGTGCGATAGAGACAGCAGTACACACAAGCTCACGCATGCGCTGTATGTGTTGAGTGAAACTTGTTTTACCAGTTTTTCTATTTCATTCTATTCTCACGTGGAAGAAACACAAAACGAACGATAATAAATAAAACAGAAGAGCAGCAATGACAACGAGATGTTTAAGAACTGGGTGATGCTCTTTCAGTGAGATGAAAGACCGTGCAGAACAGTAGATACTGTGAATTATATTCAGAGGATTGTGTATGACCATGCTTATCTTTATGAGCATATTATTATGCTGTTTTATTTTAAACAGCTTACAAACACAACATATTGTATACATGTTTTTAGTTTATTTTTAGCTTTATCTTATTGAATAAAACAAATGAAAGTCTTCTTCTAAAGAGGCTGCTAATGGTTTTTTGAAATTTTGGTTAAAATAATTCTTCATTCAATTAATTTACGATAATTTCAATATTTTAATAGTATTTTTATATTTTTTGACGCGATATACAAGTGTCTTCTGTAATCTGTAGAAGGATCGCAACATTTTACTGTAATCCAAATAATAATACAGAAGACCTACAGCTTATATTACATCCAAACTACTCAGACACTTATATTTTTAGTTATAAGCAGGGTTGAGAGATTTAAATCAAGTGATTTAAAAAAAAATCATTGATTTAAATCAATAAGATAAATTAAATTTAATAATTTAAACATAAATGAATAATTTTTATTATTGTATATGTATTTATAAAATTTAAAATACAAAAAAATCACAGCAAATAAATTATGAAATATTGCATGTTTTGAGAGGGCTTTCTTATTCTTCCTTCAGGGGCTAAAATTGTCAGTTCTAGCTCTAGTTTACAGTGTGTAGCACTATGCCATAACAGATCTCGATATGTAATACATTTTTGTACGTGAAGTGCGGTTAGCAACCATCAAATCATGATCTTCTGGGAAATAAATCAAATATATAATATTGTACCTTCTATTTTTTAATTTGTCAACTGTGAGAACCCAATTTGGATTCTTAAATCTAGACTGACACAGTACCACTGAACTATCTCTCCCTTAAAAATAAATTGTAGAATTTATAGTCCTCTCTACAGTAAAAAATAAAAAAAATAGTCAATACAGTTTCTTTCTAGTGTTATCATGACACAAACCTCCACTTGCTTTAACCTAACCTCACTAAAACCACCACTGCGTAAATTCGTGGCTGCCTCGGGCCATCAGGTCTACCAACATGACAAGCGCCACCGTCCAGACTTGTTCCGGTTCAGTAAACAGTGAGTTTAACAGTCTACCTGTCCTCATGCAGCCTCTGTCCGTCCGTCCATCGTGCTCTTGTCTTCTCGGTCGATTACTCTGCCGTGCGTGCATCTGCCCAGAGTCGAGACGGTTCCCATGGAAACCGGCCAAACACTCGCGTGCGATTTGGATTTGTAATTTGGTGGTTTTGTTTTTGGGTAGTAATGGGAGATGGTTGCTGATGCATGCTTATAGTGAATTAGTTATGAATTGGTTGTATGATTTTTTCTCTTCCTTCACATTAAGGTTGGGATGAAGATATTTCAATAAGTTTAAAATGATTTATTTATATTGCACACCAAAAAATTATTCCCTGAGCATTAAACATCTAAACACTCAGATTTAGTTATTAATTTTAGTGACATAATCAAAACTCGCTTCCACTCGCCTCTGAAGCGAGTTTATAACCATTTATTTACAGCAACTGTGTGGCAGTTTTCTTGGCAATTAATGGTGGAATTCTGTGATAAATCTTTAAGTTTATAGATCCTTAAATCGGTAAATAATGAACAAAGTAACATCAATATTTCATAAAACCATAAGTTTCGTTGCGATTTTGTTCATCATTTACAGACTTACGAATCTACAAAACTAATGGATTTACACAGAATTCCACCGTAAGTACTTATGTCATTATTTAAACCATTACAATATAGCGACAACCAATGTTTTTAAAATTTATTTGTGTTACTCTGCACAACAGGAACTTAATGCCAAATATAGTACTGCCCCCGGATCGCGCCATATTGAATTTTATTTGCTACAGTAAAATCGCTCTCATATGTCAAGTAAAAATCATGATTTTACCTAAAGAAGTATAAAATAGTCCGTGATTTTTGTTATAAACCACATTTCTATTGAAGAAATTTAATAGAACATAATAATAATTTGATGATTTGAAAATTATCGCCTATATACTATTATAAAATTCTATTGGTGGCGATCCCACTACACTCACTACAGGGAAGGCCTATAGTTTATAACCTTTGATACAGATACGCCATCGAGCAGGATAATCTTATATTTTGGATATTTGAACGCATAACCTCCCGTTTGTTAATTAGTAAACGCAGTGGCGTACCTAGAACTTTTGCCGCCAAGGGCGGTTTCCAATTTGCCGCCCTTTCTAAGTCAATCAAATGGTGGTTTTTATAAATTAATAAACATAAGTAAATAATTGTAATTGAGACAAACTATAGGTGGGGAACTTTTTTACCAGGTCGCAGGTTCCCCACCTATGAGACAAAACGTATACCTAATTTACAAAAAAAAATAATAATAATAATATATATATATATAAACAACTGATTCACTTCATAACTTTTCTATTCGATTTGTATAAATCGAATAGAAAAGTTATGAAGTGAATCAGTTGTTTTTTACAACTAAAACTAAATATAAAAAATGCCGCCCCAAAATATGTGCAGCCCGGTGCGGACCGCACCCACCGTCCCCGTTCCCCTATGTACGCCACTGTGTAAACGCAAATACAGATTTCAATATTTATCGGTTATTGTTTCGCGCCGAATCAAATGAACATAAGATATTTTAACATTCAGCATTATACATTTTCCATTGTCAATTTGTTTATTTTATTTTGGCGTCATAAACTTGTTTATTGGCCTTCAAACGCGGGCGTTATTTGACTATTACAGCCCTAGAGCGTAACTATATTGCCAAGTAAGATATATTCAAACAAATCAAAATCATGAGTTTGGATTCATGTCAGACAACACAATAAATTCGTACCTATTGTTTTTCGTAAAACTCTTTTGACTTATGTGGTACTAATATTCTCTGTGCAAATTCCAATTTAAATTTATTCAACATTTCTTTGGAATAGTTATTGATATTTTCCATTTTTATTTGACAATACATTTTTTTTTTTTGTAAACAAACAAGTAGCAACACTAACCCTCTATATATGTACATATATAGAAGCCAGAGCATACATAAGATTAATAACCCCTGAAAAACGATTATGAATACTATTGACTTAGTCCTTTAATTTTGACGACCAAAATAAAATAAAACATTGTAAACTGGAATAATCAAGATTATAGACACGGGAAATTTAAAACTTACCGCTACGCGTTGAGCTTTAAATATTCGCTCAATTCTATAATCTTTTGAATATGCCTTTAATACATAAATAAGTATTAAAGAAAAATTTTAAGAACTATATTTTCTATCACATTTGTGTGAAATAAATTCCAAATTCACCTAGTATTTTTATCAAAAAAACTTGGCCCTAAAAGCATCACATACCAAAGGATTTTAAATTATTATCCGACTCAATAAAGTATTATAAAATGTAACTGCAGAGTGCAATAAAACTATGAAAAGTAACAGAACGCTCTTGGAAAAACTGCAGCACTCCAATATCAACATCCATCAAACAACAGTTAAACCACATAAAAAACCTTATTAATTCCGGCAGTACGTAATACAGTACAGTATGATTAACATGGAGATGAAATTGTTCGTAAAAATTACAGTACTTAACCGGCATTGAATGATATAATAATCCTCGGCGAACGTCCCACGCTTGGGGCAGTCGACCACTCGAGCACCGGACGGCGCGGCGGTCGCTCCGACGGAGGAAGCTAGAAGCACGCGCTTTGAACCGCGCTGGCTGCCGAAGCGCTGCTTAATCGATTAGCGAGTGACCACGCGACGCCACAGGGAAAACAGCGAGAGAGAGATTTACAGACATTGAGAGAAGGAGAGAGTTGTTGGAATTAAGGAACATATGCAGAGAACTGATTTTTAATAGTTACAATGTTTATAAATCAAAGTGTTTTCGAAATGGATCAAATGTCATTAGAGGTTGCAATTCTAGGTGGTTAGCGGTATTGTTTTACATCTGTATACTAGCTGTAGGTCTTCTGTACTATATTTAGGATTAAATCAAATCTTAACGACAAATAATTGTAATCGGATGAAAGCGGGTTAAAGCCTAAATCTAGTACCTACGCACTAGTTATGCGCATGCGCAAAGTATTTAGTATTTAAAGTATATAAATTACTTTAAATATTTTTTTTTACTTTAAGTACTTTTTTGTACTTTAAGTACATGAAAGTATTTAAAGTACTTTTGCATGAAAAAAAGTATTTTAAGTACAGTATTGAATACTAATTTTCAAAAGTATTTTAAGTACAGTATTGAATACTAATTTTCAAAAGTATTTTAAGTAAAGTATTTTAAGTATATGATATAATTAAAGTACTACTTCCAGTACTTTTACTTTAAGTAGTTCCCAGCTCTGAATCTAGCTAATCCTGAATTATGAATTTTTCAAATTAAGCTAAACCAAAATTTAAAAAAATATATCATCACGCCTTCTACCCATTATTGGATGTGGCACTCTGCTGAAGCAGATCTCGGTAAGTGACATATTTATGCGCGTGAAGTGCGGTTACCAGTCGTCAAATCACGGCCCCCAAACATGTTAGTGGTGGAGGAGCCACAGGGATAGCTTTTTCAAATTATGAAAATTTGTCGTCTGTGGGAATCGAACCAGGGACCTCAGGATCCACAGGCTAAACCATATTCCCAAAAAAGTTTAAATATACTTTAATATATTCTTGTTACCATTTAGTTTTCGGAAAGTGAATTGAATTCACTTTTTAAAATCGGACTAGCATAAGATTAGCTAATCTACAATTCAGAATTAGTTAAATCTTTTTTGAGAATCGGGTTAATAAAGTTTAAGTTGAATAGTTTGAATTTAAATAAAGGCAAAAGTTAACGTCTCTAAATTTCATGTCTGCCCACGAAGTGTCGAATTGCGACTGACTAAAAGTTTACAACGCAAATTAATTAACGCAGGATACACTAAAAATAAATAAATAAATAATTAATACCTGTTGCATTCAAATTTTCATAAATTAATATAAATTTTAAGGTTAGAAATGCATCTACAGCCGCCAAAAATATTTTATTTGAAAATTAAGATTATAATTGATCGTGAACTACCAGTTAATAAATTTCATTGACCAATGATATCATAATTGATAAATGAGAAGTGTGTACATATAGGTATCGCCATCACCTTTATAAATGAACTTGTTTCGAAACAACTGTACCACATAATGACATGATTACATGTCCCATTAAATAAATTTAATAACAGATCACGCCACCCACAAGTGTCAAGCCGCTCGCTTGTATCTGTGTGTCGAATACGCGCATATGTTCCGCTTGCCCACGCCTTACACATACTACACTTGTATTGTTTGTAACAACACCGCTACACGTCAAATTGATGTGTGCTAGAAATGAATGTCGTTACGTTTCATTGCCATGGATCTTAAACTCTTAATTCGCATCACGAGAAGTCGGATAGTGTTTCACTAAGAATGGACACAGTCATGTGTCATCTAGCAGGTGGATAAAAAGGCTCAAATATTTTTACATGACATATTGTCAAGAGATCTTGCGACATTTGTATATTTTCCGCTGCCAGTGTTTCTAAATTATACTTAGAAAATTCAATGTCTCTTATATCTTAGGTGTTAGATTAAATGGTGTTGAGTTTTTCTTCCAGATTTTTCATTCCAAATTTCTTACAATTTTTTCTATCAGCGGCTAGTTTCTTAACACTATTCCAATTTTCCCTACGATATTTTACTTCTAATTTTAACACCTTATCCCAAATTTTGATTGATCTTTTTAGTATTTTTCATATTTATTTATCTATTCATTTATTTGTTACTCTGCACAACATGAATTTAATCTCAATTACAGAGCCTATAGCATATAGTGGAATCCGAACTACTCAGACGCAGTCGTATTTTTTAATATATGTAGTTTGAAGTCAGTGAGATTTGAACACATGACTTCTTGCTTGTTAATTAAAAACCGCAAGTTTTACCTCGCTTTCATCCACTGGGCTACGATTGTCTATCATGACCCTATGGCTCAACCATCTCAGTTATGTTTCTTGTTTTGATTTTGTATTGATTGAGTTCTAAATTCCATGTTTTTCTTTGAATTTTTCTTAAGCATCTTATTTCTATACCTCTAATTTAGATTTTATATTTTTCTAATGTTCATCAAGATCCGCTACCGCACATTTTCTGAAACTTCTGTTTATTTTGTTTGCGTTGTATTTTCTTCTTCTTCTTCTTCTTTTCTTTCATCTTTGATGTTTCCTTTCTCATTAATCGGAAACGGTTTCAAAATTATATTAGAGAAAAATATTCAAAATAAAAGATACGAAGAATGACATTTTCTACCAAAATTATTTAAAGCATTTTTGTCTAAAATAATTTAGAAATGTTTGACTCTGACGGTGATAAATTTATGAGGGTGGTTCCAGAAGTAATGCCTTCCTTACTTTCACCCTTATGTTATATTATTTTGATAAAATTGACGTGAGTTTTTAACTTCCGGTTGACAATAAAGCAAGTTCCATTTCGTCTCAATAGGGACTTATAATTTTGTGTGAAACAACAAATTTGTAGAAAGAGCGAGGTGACACCATATCGAGTCGATCAACTACTTTCTCCTTTCAGCACTTCTCGCCCGCAGATCCCCAAATTTTTTTGACGTTTAACGTTTGGATCACGAGATAATCGTCAAACTGTAAAGCAATACCATGTTCGCTACATAACAAATTATTAAATTCTATTTTACTCACTAGATGGCAACCAAAAAATTTGAATTGTAGTCCCTTTTGAACTGATATTGGAACAGCATTTATCTGAGGTGCTAAGAAAGAAAAAGGTTCTGACAATGCTTAATTCTACTTATATTCATAATGTAACCTATTCAAAATGAGTAATATAAGTGCTTAAAAAAGTGGGCCATATTTTTTTGAATCCTCCTGCTAATTTCAATTCTGAAGATTTTAACATTTTATTGTGTATTTAAACTGAAGACAAACTAACAAATGCTAATTTATATAATCGTAAATAAACACAGCAACTCTTTTCATTAAAATAAGTGCGTACATTTGTCAACAAATTTTATTAATCATTTATTCATCATCATGCAAAAAATTCGGAAGAAATTTACAGAAATACTTACATATTTCACTAACTTTTAAATTACAATCAGTTTTAACTATCCGCTCCCATACTGTAATTAGGATAAATTTCCTGTTGTTCATAATGATAAAATAAATAAATAGTTAATTTCCTTCCATTAATTGTTCAAAATTGTTATCTTATTACAAAAATACTCATATGTTACATATAGTAATGAACGATAATCAACATCCTGTCTGCTCGTCCTTGACATTACGCAACGTCAAAGCTCTAAACCTCGAGTTCTTCGCATCTTTCGTTCATTGATCGTGTTGTGGGCAGCACAATCGCTTGAGCGGAGCACACCTATGCGATTGACATTTTTATTGGTTCGCCCTGACAACAATCGTCTATCAATGTCCGTCGATCGAGACAGGTTTGGCGGCGGGTTGTCCCTCGTCCCCGCTCTGGAGGCTGCGCTAAGCGGGAGGCCCGATCGGATGGAAGATAGCCGCGGTCGCACTGATAAAACACAAGTTCTTGGCTCCGTTCCGCGCATTTTCATATCTTTGATCGTCCACTGTCGATTCGTTACATTCGAGACAACCTGATACTGGAGATGGAGACTGGATCACACCGTCCAAATTTACTACGCGTGTGTCTCAGGTTTTGTTTGTGTTGTGGTGAGTTTTTATTTTTATTTGGAGGAATATTAATGAGTTAATTAAAAGCTAAATATTATGCAGACAAACCTGAATACTTATGATAAGTCTATTGTTTATAGGCTACTATTTCACAAGAAAACTTTATCTCAATTCTACGAACTTAAAAATGAAAATAAGAGTAACAGAAGAAATATATGTTTCCCCTATATCTGGGAGTGGTACTCTGCTATAACAGTAATACAGTTTTGCTCTTAGGGAGCCACAAAGAGTAATTTTTTATGTGGGAAAAATAAATTTTCGCCTGTCAAAAACAAACCCAAGTTCTCATTTCCACAGTTTGATGCGTTACCGCGGTATACAACATTAAATATCGTAGACTACAATTTTTATTTTAAATAAAAACATACCTCTAATTTTATTTGATTAAATTTGAACTATAATAAAGGCTTTATTGATTTGGAATATCAGGATAGAATTCCTCTAAAGTTCAAATAAAATTACTGATTACTTATAAACGAGTAAAGAAAACAAGTAGCCTCTTGCTGCTCACTTATTTTTGCATCTAAATTAAATAAATGAAACTAATCCATGCGTAACATCACGCCATGTCCAGTGGTGTGTTATGAAACTTTTAACAATTGGCTCCAAAAGAAAAAAGATAAAAATTACAACAGCAAATCTTTTAAATTCCGTAAAACTCTAAAGGTTGGACTGCACTAGTATACTTATGGATATTTGAGTAAAGTTTTCTTTTTAATTGTACATAATTATTGTGATACGATCTGCGCCATCTCTTAGTAGTTATAAACGCTAATTAAATCATTTTATATATACAAAGTTGTCTAATATGAATATGTTGTAGATATACAAACCAAAACAAGCTCGATGCTCAAATATTTTTGGTTTAGTTAGGTAGTTCTACTGTGACGGTGGCGACATCGGTCGTCGAGTTGCGAAACTGACACTCGGGGAAAGAAAAAGATTGAATAAAATAAGTGTTTTACACCTATTATGATTTGATTATCATGAATTGCTAACCGGTTGTTGGTCTAGTGAATTTTTAAATACTGTGCCACTGTGTGGTGTTGCCATAATAAATTTGGATCCCTAATTTTTCGTTAAAAACAAGACTTTGCATGGCTATATATCCATTACTCAACGGTAAAAAACTTTCTCCTTTTGATACAATATACGTGAATTGTTCTAGAACATCATATTAGTTTTTCAAATGAAACTGTACATTTTTAGAGGTACACAAACCAAATATGTGCAATTCTGAATGACGATCGCCATAAGCCTTCTGTATAAGAACTCAACTTTACAAGCGAATATATTTGTTCACAGACGGTGAATGTGTTTCATATTTTAACAGGATGCGTATGACTATTCCATGTTTACGTGCACCAAGTTTCATTCGGATCTGTAAAAATGTTTTTCATGCTAGAACTACCATAATCTTATACTAATTCGACATTGAAAACTTAATCCAAATCACATTCTGAAACCAAATGGTACCATGATTATATTAGAATATATATATTTTTTTGTGAATATGGTTTAGCTCAATTTAAGTAAACCTAAATTCAGGGTTATCTAAAATTTTGTAGAATTAAACTGTAAAAGCAAAACAAAATATTTGTGAGGGTGTAAACTCCAAAGATGTAATAAAATAAAAGAAAAGGGTGACTCAATATCATGTAAACAAGTCTTTAAATCTTCTTCCAGACAGTTAGCTCGTTAGGTGACAGCGCCTCCTATGCGTCAAGCGAAGGATCGACAGATATCAAAGCCTATTTTTCTTGTTTGCGGTCGTACAAGTATTTGAAGGCTACACCCGGGCCCAAACACACGAAATTAATTTCGGTTGTGTCACTTTTTCGATACTGATACTCTAAAGTAATTTGATACTAAAATGGTTCTCATAGTAAATCTTTTGAGACAGGATCAACACTTTGATGGCAATTGTTCTATTTCCTTAAATATTTTCGCATAATAATCATTTAATCATAAAATTTATATTCTTTATAACCTTAAATGTCTCATTTTTGTGCGTATTTAATAAAGAGTACTTAATGAATATTACTAAAAAATATAATTTATCTAATTTCAAAACTTAATATAATTATTACAATACTATAAAGCGTGTCGTAATGAGTTCTATTACAATATAAGTGCTGTAATGAATTTTGACAGTAAAATGACAGTCTAACACAAATAAACAATGAAACATAGATTTTATTGAAAATTGAACTAACCTACTCACACCTCAAATAAGAAGAAAATTGTCAAATTAAAAAAAAATGTCAATTATGCAATAATTTTTCTCATAGATATCATGAAATTTGGCACAACATACAATATACGTATTGTTATGTATTGTACAATATTCGATGGATTACCAAACTTGGTTCGACAATTTTTTTTCCATCTAGTATTGTAATATGATACATTACAATACTTACATCGTAAATAACTATTTCTATACTTGTAATTAGACAGCATAAATATCTACACTTTTATTTGAAACATTTGTCTGTATATAAAATTGTTCAAAAATTATTTGAAAGCGCGAAAATTTATCAAAATCAATTTTTCGCCCACATTTGATAACCTATATGTTTTGTCAAATAAATTAAAACATCATTATGAGGTAGAGAGCTCAGTGGTATCGATTCGGCCTGTGGATCCTGAGAACCTCGGTTCGATTCCGACAGCCGACAAACAATTTTCACCACATTAAAATTACCCCATCACTAACATCTTTGAAGTCCGTGATTTGAAGGGCATAAATATATTACTTACCGAGATCTGCTTCGACAGAGTGCCAAACTCAGTAATGAGTAAAAGGCGTGATGATATATTTATATTTTATTTATCATTACAATGATACCTTTTTTCTAATTTTATCGATATCGTAACTCTCATGGTTTTCAAGATAGCAATGGCAAGCCTGTAAATCTGAACACATTATCCCACCATTTAATTCTGAGTTTAGCTTTATTTGATTGTCATGTCATTACCAGCTTTAATAATTTCATCCATATATATTGATGAAGTGTGAATCATTATAGAACCAATTTTTAGACAGTGCTGCCGCACTAAATTATCATCTAAAGATTCAATCATATTTTTATTGATCTCTTTAGAAAACAAATTAACATCACCATTCATCATTATTTATTTGTCTATTTGAAAGATTTGTTTTCTAATATTTCACTCATCCCAACTGAAGTAATTTATAACGCTTAATTAACAATCTAATCATCACTACAGGTGCACGTTCACATCTTAACTAAGTCCGCGTTTACAATTGTCTCAACATTATGTATAGCACTGCGTGCTGTATGTTGTGTAGTGTAGACGAGGCTGATTTGAACCCGCTGTGAATTTAATCTGTTCATACGGCGAGGATTCTCGGATAATTGTTTTCATATATTACCCGGGGATACGAACGACTATACAAACAAACGTCTGTGCGGTAGGTAACCAACTCGTAATATTTTATAAAGCAGAAAGAATCAAGTCGGTGGAGTGATCTTTCTGCTGAGAAATAAAGAAGTAAATAGGAAATGACGAAAATACTGTTAAATGAACTCTTTTATCGAGGGTAATGCCACTATACTCTTTCTCAGCGTAGGGATTAAATTGGTGATTGGCAGATCGCCGTAGCAGATTTATAATGTAACAAAAAGTACAGTAAGTGACAAATGCCATTCTTTTTATTTTTCTGTTTGTGTCAGTTCACTGTCAGCAATGCATCTTTTCAGTTTTACTCAATTTTGTCATTGTGGTGATATTTTGAATATTTAAAAATTTCTGTTAGAATTAAATTATTATTTCTAAGTAAGTACATTAAATTATATAGAGAAACATTGGAATACCGTCAGGATTTGAACCTGGGACCTTATAAACTGCAACTAAGCCACGATTGCCCTGGATTCAAATCTGCTTTTATTGCAATTTTTGTCTATATCTTTGTTATGTGTCATTTTTTTGCTGTGTAAATCTGTCTACTATGAACTTAGGTGAGACAAAGTGTAGGTTTATTTTTTATCGAGTTTTATTTACGAGAACATATTTGTTTTTTTAATAAATGACGAGGAAGTGTCATGGAAAAATCGCGATCCCGAAGATGAAGAGATTTTGTATTAACGCTCAAGTTGTTTTTAACTGAAAGCAAACCAATTCGAATGAAGGAAATTAAAATTTGGACTGAGAAGAACTAATCCTCGACTGGTATTTATAAGATAATTTTCCTAATGGAGTCATTTTTTAAAATTAAGATATTTTAACTACTGAAATAATATTTTTTATTTGAAATTCGTATATCACAAAATATTATGTTTTTTTAGACAGAATTTTGTTTCCAGTAGTTAAATTACACAGTAGATAAGATAACAATTCCTTATTATGACTCAAAATACCTTCTACAATGGTTTTATTCGTTTCGTCTGAGGATATCTTGCGAAAAATCCTGTACAACTAATATGATGCTATACCACACATATCTTTATCATCACATTTTCCATTGTATTCAACGAATTCACTATTTAGTGAATGAAGGCAAATGATCAATGGAAAAGCCATCTGGGTGGGCGGTGGGTTCTATTCGACACGCGGTCATGCGAGTGTGCGGTGCGATACTGGCTCTTCCGGCAGACAGATAACGCGATGCTCTCCCAATCACCGGAAGTGATGTACGCTTGTCTCCGAAAATGTTCCTGGGCCTCTGACAGCCTGACGGTCAGCTTATCGCGAGATATCAGTCAAAGAGATATCGGAAACACCAAATTTGTATGAAATTGAATGCTTAGAAAGCATTTAAACTGATAACTTCTCTGGGTCTGTGAAAACAATAAATGCAATTTTATGCATAATACTACAAAAAAAAAATTTATTTCTCTTCATTTCAACATAATTTCTTCCTTTTTTCAGGTTGTCTACTATCTTCCTCCGTCACTTGCCTCTTTTATCTTCTCCTTCTACTGTCCCTTCTATTACATCCTTCATTAGAATATCCCTTCTCACAGCGCGCCCAACCACATTCTCTTCCTTTTCAAAATAGTCTCATAGAGAGTTCTTTTTTTTCTACTCTGTCCAGAGAACTCTATTTTCTCTATTTTGAAACTGCTATTTGAATACCTTTTCTTGTTAGAACTGTTGACATTGCATCAGGAAACTTGAAATCAATCATTGGATTGAGATGCAGAAGAAGAAGAGGAAGAAGCAGTAGAAGAATAAAAGTTTTAAGATCATCTTTGATGTAGTTTGGTATATAATTTAATTGTCAACTTACGAGCAAGAAAAACTGATAATTGCATAACTTGCTAGCAGTTTTTTCGTTAGAGTGTCGCCGCATTCATCATTAAAGTTTTTTTTTAACTGTCCCAAACAATTAAAGCTTATGCACGCTATAGAAGAAAAGGTAATCACTTCTAATTATTGCAGAGCAATTCTCCTGAAGACAATGGCCACAGGAGCATCCACGAAGGAATTAAAACAATCGCGAGTTGAGCGAATCGCACATGTCACGTTATTCACTTGTACGATACGACCACTTGATTTTTATGCTCACGGTAGAAAGTTAAATGACACATTTAAATGCCAGAGCAATTAATTTTGATATGTTTATTTTTTCTTAATTATATTAGCAGTATTCTGGGAATTTGCAACAATGGCAGGAATCAACCATTGCTAATTACTAATTAGTGAAGACGATATGAGAAATTAACTTACAGTATTTATATGTATTGGCTATTTCACGGAAAATTTTTAATACGACAATTATGCTCAGTTTATGGATACTTACATTTGATTTAAATGTTTCGATTTATTTACTATTTGCATGAAATGCAGATAAATGAGTTATTTTATTCATACTGATTTTAAATTACATTTTATCCAGAATATTCTAAGAAACGGTTTAAAATATATTTTCTTTGAATTTCATTAAATTCAAAGCAGATTTATAGAAAACGTTAGAAATTTGAATGAATTACTTACTTTGTATTATTAACTGAAGATATTGCATTAATATTTAACCCAACATAGATACTTTCTTTTTAAAATACGTGTACCACTTATTTCCTACATTATTGTAGAAAAAAATATATAAATAAATATATCATCACGCCTTTTACCAATTACTAGGTGTGGCACTCTGCTGAAGCAGATCTCGATAAGTGATATATTTATGCGCGTGAAGTGCGGTTACCAGCCGTCAAATCACGGCCTCGAAAGATATTAGTGGTGGGGGAGCCACAGGGGTAATTTATAAATTGGTGAAAAAGTTTGTCTGCTGTGGGGATCGAAAAAGGGTTCTTAGGATCCGTAGGCCGACTTCATACCACTGAGCCATTACCCCATTCCAAATATATATTTTACGTTATTTGACCAGTGTCAAGGGCGAGGTAAATGTTCAATAATTTTGATATATAGCAAAAATTCTTATTTCAAATTGTACAAATGCGCGAAGTAAAAAAGAAGCATGAGTATTATCTCCTAAAATTGTCATAGAAATATTGAAACCACACAAAATATTCAATAATAATTTATAGAATCTGAAATATTATTTAATGAAAATACTAAATATTGTTTCATAATAAATTGGTTTTTTTCTGTGATGACAGATGACATAATTATAAATAACACAAAACAAAGCCAATTAATTTTGCTATAAATCACAATCATACTATTATATTTTTTAAGAATCACCATTAATAGTATCGATAATACGCACTAGTGCAAATATCGTTATAATGTTAATTTATTTCGTGGAAAATTGCATAATTTTTAATGTCACAAGTTCAGAGAAATTTTCGTAACTAGTAAAACAATTGCCGATAATTTTTATATGAATTATGAGTTGGAACGGAATATTTCCTATTTTCGTAACAACGAATTTAAATTCATATCAAAATATTATCTGACAATTATCATATTACGAGTTATATTTTGCGTGAGAATTTAACAACCATAATCATAATTTTTTTTTTGTGTATTTTAGATTGTTGTCTTCAATTTTAATAAAAAATTCTTCTGAAGATACAGTTCCCATCGAGAATTTGACATTTTCATAGATTATTTTCAATTGACGTTTATGAAAATTGTATTTATGTTATTGGTAACCAAGAAGATTACATTACAGTGAAAAATTATCACTAGTGGAAAATTATGAAACTAGCTTTTATTTCATTGATTTATTTTTAAACAAGTTCGTAAATCTATTGGTTCTCACATATAGGTGGTAAGTCTCAGGTTATATTACAAGGAGTGATAATTATTTGAGAGTTATTAGTTATTATTAATTTATCAATGCTGCGACACAAAACATCATCTAAACATTTCACGAAACAAAGTTGAGGAAAATTTGCTGTGATATTCTGTGGAGGACTATTTTTGGTTGATGTTTTTATTTAACAAATTGATTTGTTTATCGTAACCAAAGCAACTGAAAATCATGCTACAGGCTGATCAAAAACAACTGTTTCAGTTGAAATTAAAATTACTTGAAATTGGTAACACTGATATAAATTTATTTCTTGTTGTTGAGAGTGACATTTATACAGGGTGTTCCATTTAAGTGTGGCACCATTGCTATCTCGAGAACTATAAGAGCTCCGAGGTTGGTTAACTCTTGTTTCAGCCTGATATAAATAAAAAATTTAACATGCATTTTTCTCAGTTATTTTGGTATATTAGAATATGATATGTTTATATCGTTGAATTCAGAAAAAAATACCCTATCGAATAACCTAAAAAAAACATATGTTCCCATTTAAAATAAGAAAGTTGAGTCCCGTATTTTAAGAACCACAGGTCAAAAAAATTTTTTTTACTCATTGCAATAGTCTTGTCAAATGGTAGTTCTTTGCTAATTTAGCCAAATTCGTAGCTCTTATAGTTCTCGAGATAGCAATGGTGGCACACTTAAATGGAACACTCTGTATATAATAACATAACATAACCTATTTGTATTTATTCAAAAAATTATATGCCAAATAGAATTTCCGCCATTACCTGTTGTGTTGTGCAAGCTGTGAAATAACAAGATTCTCAGAATTGTATTTTCAACTGAATCAGTTTTCTGATCACCCTGTACATTGTATTGATTAATTTAATAGTAATTATATATGATTGGCTAATACTATATGGTAGAATATAATTAAGATAATTTATACAAATTAATCAACAACTGTATTTTTATTTATTTGTTAATCTGCACAACAGGAACCCAATTACAGTACAGGGAGCCTACAGCTTATAGTGGAAGCCGAACCTCTCAGACACAATCGTATTTTTGAATATAAGTAGAAGTCAGTTAGATTTGAACGCACGACCTCTTGCTTGCTAATTAAGAAACGCAAGTTTTGCCTCGCTCTTATCCACTGGGCTACGATTGCCTGTATTGTGCATATACAAGAAGCCCTTGAGATTAGATTAGCAATTCTTATGAAACTAAAATTCAAAGCACTGAATAAATTTTAGTTTATACTTAGGATTAAAAGTCCTCGATAAAATTTTAATCGCAATACGTTGAGCTGATAATTTTTAATATGTCAATACGACCAAAGTCAGAATACATCAAAATAAACTTCAACTTTGACCTGTAGCATTTCACGACCGAATTAGGAATATTTAAATAAGTCAAATTTAATCCAGAATCACGATCAATTAATCCCTAAATCGTCTTATTTTACGGAGGAAAACTGCGCAATTTTTTGCTCCGAAATCGTGAATCAAACACGAGTACGTCTTTACGACAAAATAAATCTCATCGTTTAACTCTATCTAAAAACCGCCGCACTAATTATCAAAAACTGTTAGTGGAGTTACCACCCAAGAAGAAACGCCAGCGAGACATTGAGTCAGTGAACACTGAGTACGGAGTTACGGAGATGAGTTTTTGTGAGTGAGCGACAAAAACGCGGCATGTAAAGCGTCTGGGCGTGTGCGATGCCTCAGAGAGTTTCGAGTTTCAGATTACCGTGACATTCGTGATAGCTGCTTCCGCGAGCGATATACACAAGCGCCGTACAAAATCTGACAGAATATATCGCGGATTAATGTTTTCATCTTTTATTGCTAATTTCTTGTAGAATTAAATAAATAGTGTATTTAATTAAAAGAGAATTTGTAGTCGGTACTTGGTGGAACATAATGAATATAAGAAAATCAAACACACACTTGGTTTGCCGTTATAGTTCTGCATATAGCCGAAAAGGGATTACGGATGAACTGTTTAGATAATTTAGAAATTAGGAAAGCAGTCAATTCTGGAAAATACATCATTTCTAATTTCTTTATAAAATTTTTACTTTCTGATAATGTATTGAAGTGTCATTCTTTCCACAGGAGTTTAAAGTCCCCCATCTTTGGCTCGGGAAATGAAACGACACTTTCATTGGAGGCCAATGTCTAGACATCTATTACTATTGAACATGACGTAATTTTGTTTTTGCTTTGTGAACTTCATTTGGGTTTCAACCAATCAAACGACAAAAATGATCCATTTTTAACTGGAACTAAATCAGTTTTATTTCTAATAGGGTATGTTATCTTATCCTTGGTTACTCGAAAGCTTTTAATAGTTTCGATCATATTTTAAAACAAACCATTTGTCAAAAATTATGTTTTAACACTTTACTAAGAAATTTTAAACGGCAATAGAAAAAAAATTGTGTGCCTAATACGGAATAATGTTACTTTTCCTTAATTTATGTATAAATAGCTATTTTGAGCTATATTTAATGTTTCTGACAGAAAAAAAAGACAATTATAATTTATAGTTTGAAAACTTTTTAAATAATACAAATATACTTTAAAATAAAACGTTAATTTTGTTAATTGCGAATTATAGAGTTGGTTCCCATTAGTCAATTTGCATTGTTAATTGTAGTTGCTTAATCGTAATTTGATAATTAGATATCTGTGAACCTAGTAAAATGTCGTAGTATTAAATGACAATTAATATAATTAGTGTAATGTCTAACGCGTTTTAAATTTGTTATCTGTCACATTTTCCCAGGAATGATAAACTGGCCCTAACAGGAAAACATCGTATCAAAATGTTCACACCTACTCTATAAATAAAAGTTTGAAAATAATTTATGTACGCAGACGCATTTATTAAATATGATTTTTACTCAAATGAAGAGAAAAAATATACTCTGATAGATGTCAAACGATAAAATGAATATTGTATATTACATCATTGTGTTATTTTCCTCATAGCTTCCTATCTGTAGCAGATATTTTAAGTGGAGCATATAGATACCAAAGTTTTTACTAAGGAACTAGCTATAAGAGTAATTACTATGTGGTGAAAATCTTTAAATTATCGATTATTAATGTATCATTTGAACTACTAAAGACAACTCTAAATATTAGTATAATATATTATTTAAAATATATCATCAAACCTTTTACCCATTATTGGGTATGGCATTCTGCCGTAGTAGATTTCGTTAAGTGGTATATTAAAGCGTGTAAAGTGCGGTTAATAGCATTCAAATCACGGCCCTCCAAAGATGTTAGTGATTCACTGGTATAATTTTAACGTGGTAAAAATTGTTTGTCGGCTGTGGGAATCGAATCGTATTTATGAATCTGCGTATAAAGAAATAAATGGGTAAAAAAATCGATTAATCATCGTCAGTTATTTGCTGCTTGCTACTCTGTCGAAATGTCAATTCAATTTACTTTAATTTCCTTCAAAATCGTATTTCCTGCATTGTTCCCGCTCATTGTTGCGCAAATTGCTTCGTCATCAACAACTGCCCGTCTGAACCTCGAACTCTGGCCGCATTGACAACTCGAAATAAATCGCCGTGGCTGAAACAAAGTGGACACGATTGCTCAACGTTTACCACCAACGGTGCGCGCTCTTTACTTCTTGTGAGCCGAGATTCCATCTTCGACAATTACGCCGGCGAGGCCATGATCTGTCCCATTCATTTAGTACAAGTAGAAGAGCTGGTATTCGCACAATGTTACAATGTTGAAATGGAAAGCCGTGATGTTAGCTGTGCATTCCGCTTGACTACTATACTCTGATCTAGTTGATGTTGAAGAGAATTGAATGTCAGTTTGACGTGATCATTAATATTCGACATTGGTTGTTTTCAATTAGAGAATCCGACGTATCCACTGTTTCGAGCAACTATCTATATTTTATAAGTTGTAGCTTATTTGCTTCAATCATTTAGATAAATTAATAAAACAGATAATAAGTTCTTCAAGTATTAAGTTCATGAACACTAGATATCGCACAACAACAAATAACAAAGCAAAACTAAAGACGACAATATTTTTGCAAAATTGCGAAAAGTAAATTTAGAAGACTTTTTCCCTCATCATGTTTTGTATCAATCAAAATAAATAAATAAATATTTCATACTATACATGATGTGTTTATTTTCTAATTAAGTGTCAAATATAGTGAATGTTGTTGAATTTATTCAATTTGTGTTATAGTCAGAATATAATAGAATAACAATTTGTATAATATGAGAGGAATGGGAATATACTCCACGATTTTTTCTGCGACCATAAAAATTAAAAAATAACTTACGATATAAGAATAAAAAAAAATCTAAGACTGTGCTGACAGTTGCTATGAAGTAACATTAAATAAGGGAGAAAAACAGTTACTTTACTCCTTAGGGAGGAAATTTGTTCTTAAATTGTCAACGCGTAAATTTAAAATCCTCTGTTAGAATATTACTTGAGAAATCGATAAATTAAAAATAATTCTCCAGTGTCTTTCGCGTTGCCACATCGAAAAAATTATTTTCAATTTATTTATTTTTATATTGTTACTGAAACAATGTTTTCTAATTTATTTGACACTCAAATTTGAAAATGCTATATTCAAATTGTTTTGCCGCCTACAGCCTCGTATTTTTGTCGTCTGAGTGAGCATGGATCGCCGATATTTTAGCCGCCGAATCAAGGGCGGATCCACGTAGGAGGCCATGGGGGCTATGTTTCCCCTTGGGCTTATTTTTTTTTAGTTTTCCATAAGTGTTATTTTTATTCGAGTTTGATAACCCTTAAAGAAATAAAATCGCTGAAAAACTTTGTAACATTCTGAAACAACTCTGAAAAGCTTTCAAATTTTGAATTGTCAGACTTTTCCGAGTTTTTTGGGCAGTTTAAAATTTAAAAACTAAGAACAGAATACAAAATACATACAAATATATATTCCACATAAAAATTACAGAATTATTTGTCAGTATTATGTTTTCCTTAAAAGAAAAAGCAACCCTCCCCCATGAACATTTTCTAGATCCGCCCTTGCGCCGAATTAATCTTTTTTTAAGGATGCGGTAGCAAAAAAGTACAATATTAGAAAAAAAGCAATAAAAATGACCCAAATTCCTAGTTTCTCTATTTAATTATCTGTAAATATCCCTATTTAATTATCTCCAAATTTCCTCCTACAAAATGCTCGTATTATGATTTCACTCTAAGTGTTCGGCCGATTTTTTCATGTAATTTGGAAAACTTTCCTGTTGTACAGTATAGCAAGTAAATAAATAAATAATGATGTTACTTTGTTATAAAATGAATTAAATAATTTACTAAGAGGTAGTAATTTAAGATTACAAAGGTCAGCACAATAGTTAAAGGTTCCCAGTGATGTCTTGTTTTATAAGATAAATATGAACAGCGTTCAAGTAGACAGCAAAATAATAGCAGCAATATTTTACACGAATCAATAATTCCAATTTAAAATTGATCAATAGATTATACCTTATGATAAAATTTACAAAAACCTTATTTCAAGATGCGAAACACAGTAGAACACAACACGTGTTCAATTGAAAGTACTCATCAAGTTATTCTAAACATTTTTTCTGGAAATGTTTATTGAAAATCAGTCCAAAGTATAATTTATAGCCTCTTCTTCCTGTATTTCTTGTAGTGTAACTTTTTTCAGTAGCCTCAGTGTTGGATAACGTAGCGTTAAAATCGATACTTTGCGAACAATGACCGTAGCTGTAAGATATCTTTTTGATTTCTAAAAGCTTCTTGTAAGATTAGTTTCGTGTTGGAATGCTTCTTATTGAAGACGGACACCTGATTGTTGCAGGAGATCTGTTATTTCCCAATTGTATTAATGTAACAATACGCGCTTGGACTGAAATTACTTGCGGTTTTTTACTTGTTCTCCAATTGTTATTGCAGTTTTACTCGAAGAAATTGCAAGATGTATTATAGCATAATTAGGTAAAGATCTTTTATTAGAATTTTTTAAGTACATACTTGTAAACAGATGATATCAAACTTACTTAAGACAACTTTTCTTTCTGAAGCACACTATCAATACTGAGATAAAGTAATATATAATGTATTTATCAAAAAAGTTAAAGAAATATTGCATCGAAACCACAGCTATAGACGGTTGATTACTAGTTCTCCAAGTACAACAAATACAATAGTTTAAATTTGCCTCCAACTTTAGCGAACGCTATCTTTGTAATTTCTCTTCACATTTTGCTTCGTTTAAAATTTACGTAAATTTGTGTAAATTATAACTTAAATATAAAAGTGACCTATTTTCTTCCATAAAAACAGTTAACTATAATAGATACGATAAATATTTTGAATGTATTTCAAGGAATAGAGGTACAATTTTGGTCCAGCTTTGTCGCTACTTCATCTTTTATACTTGCAAAATCTTAGATTGTTTGAGTTAAGTATACGAGGTGTAGCTACTAAATAATGAGACTGATGCTGTTTTAACATTTTATTTTGATTCCATATCAATTTACTTATTATCACTTTCAATATACACCCCTCCTCTATTCCTACAATGCTCCATGTGAATCTTCCATTGTTCGAAACAGTGCTGGAAGTCTTCTTCTGTCAGCTCCTTCAGAACGCGTGCCGATTTTTCTTTCAAAGCTCAAATCTTGTTGCTATTAAGGCAAATTTCACCTTAGGAAACAGATAGAAGTCGCAGGGTGCAAGATCTGGCGAATAAGGCGGATGGTCCAACACTGGGATGCTGTACTTGGCTAGAAATCGCTTGACAGACATTGCGGAAGGAGCCAGCGCATTGTTTTGATGGAGAAACCAAGACTTGTCCTTCCACAATTCGGGTACTTTTTTCAATAAATTATAAGTTTCAGTAACAGTTTTGCCAAGTTTCATGTGAAATTTCACAACAATCCGTTGCTCTAATGTTGCACTTTACATTTTTTCGGCGAAACAAAAAAAAAACAACTCTAATTAGAACGAATGCAGTCTATAGCAGCGTCAGTCTCGTTATTTAATAACCACATTTCGTACAGCCACCTTAAGGACTCATTTAACAATTATGGCTGAAGTAATAGACAACTATCTGTCAGATAAATGAAAAATCACCGCTTCGAAATATTAGCATAGCTTGAGAAATTTATATTAACACTGTCATTTATGGATACGATATTTTTTCAATTAAACGAGCTGAATGTTATTTTTAAATGTTATTAAATTAAACTGTAATTTTTTTAGGAACCATTAAATTGTAGTAACTACAAATGTTTATCTTTATATTAAATTAATTAATTAATTAAGACCGAGATTTAAATTGTAAGAACAACTTAGCAAATTGAATACAGCTATAAAACTTTTATGATCTTTCGAATGAGGAATAAGCGATAAAGACTGTAGTTAATAAAAAGACAGAATCATTTTAAGCTAGCTATAAACAACAATGTCATGGGAACTTAAATTTAACCTGATTTTTTGCGTAATTTCACTTTTGCGTTTTCGTTGGTTTTTATGTTGTTTATTCTTGTGTTCTGTTCTCATTTGTTCACATGATTAATTTGGCCAATTCAGCTGGTAGACAGGACCAATTGTGTTCTATTGTTTAGCGCTTTTATGTAGTTACGAGCCCATTAATTTAAGTCAGACAAAAACAGTAACGTAACGACGTTTAGCCGAGAAAAGTTCACTTCCGGTGAAAAAATGAGAGAAGTTTTCGCTAATTTTAGACAATTTTTGAGACATTATATTAATATTGAAATGTTTTAATTTGATATTAAGAAACTACCTATATAACAAATATTTATTTTTTTACTGTAGTTAAAGATTAAATTATTTTAATAAGAAAATTAACTTATAAATGAATAAAATGTACAAATTCTGACCCTGTCGTAGTTTACCAGTCTATCTTAATTCTGATCCTGAATCCTGATGCTGCTGTTGATGATTATCCTTTTTTTGTCCGACAATTAAACAGAAATAATTAAATTATATTACCAACATTTTGTAAATCTATACAAATAATGCAGATACACTAAGAACTAGAATACAATTTGACAAGAAGCTACTATATTTTAGTGGTGCTATAGTTGTCCTTAAAATAAAAAAATAAAAAACTGGTTATAGATACTTTGAAAACAGAAGTTACAGATATTGTGTTTGAATTATTAAAATTACGAAATTGTTCATAAATTGTGTCAAATTTTATTAATCTTTCTTGAGTTATACTTATATATTAAAATAATAAGATATGTTACAGTTTCTAGTATAAATAGAATGCTAATAATCCTAATGTTCCTTTTCAATTTTAGATAAAACAAAAAATATTCCTATACTATTGACCACAATATGTAGAAAAAGTTTGTTTCTTTTATAAAAGAGTTATTACAAATTCTTGAAGAAATTTTCGAACTTAGACATACCAGAAAGTGGTTATTATATACCGCAGAAAAATAAAATATTTATACAATTTTAATGCATACTTTAGGAAATAAAATTAACATTTCTCTGCTTTTAATTTCTCTACAGCTCTCATGAGACACAGAGACTTCTCAATGACTACGCCACAAAAACTAACTAAAATGAAATATATTATCATATATTTTACCCATTACTGGGTGTGGCACTCTGCCGTAGCAGACCTCAATAAAATAAGTGAAGTGCTGTTACCACCCGTCAAATCACGGCCTCTAGAAATATTGGTGGAAGAGGAGGCCCAAGGTTAATTTTAATGTATTGAAAATCAGTTTGTCGGCTGTGGGATTTGAACCACAAAAGCTTTAAAAAAAGAAATAACAAATGTAATATATCATCTAAATAATGACTAATCTACTGAGCTTAGGTGGTCTATAATTAACCTCAAATAGTTAAATAAATTCAACAATTCTACCTTAAAAATGAACCATAACGTTAGTACAATCAGGAATATCAGTGGATACACCTCGCGTTTTTTGAACAAAAGTTTGCGCGATAAAGTTTCACCAACTTCAACTTATATTCTACAATACGACTGTGACTGATTGGTTCGGATTCCACTATAAGCCGTATGTCGCCTGTACTATAATTAAGATTAAGAAAGAAACATTCAAATTATTATATATAATTATCTCCGGCAGTAAGGTGGTGAGATTACCGGCATTTGCATCCGGAGATTTCGAGTTCGAATACCATACAAACTACCTCTCTGGGCTCGGTGAGTTCAGGAACTTGCACTGTAATTGGGATTAAGTTTTTGTTCAGTAGCAAATAAATAAATTTATAAGATTTCTGCAGACAAGTTCAAATTATTGAGTATCAGTATTCTCTTTGCCAAAAGTAATATTTTAAATTTGGTTTGAATAAATGAAAGACAATTGAATGTTTGACAGTAATCTGAACGATTCTAAATGACACTTTTATTTTATTATTTTTAATTTCGCTGAATTCATCTTATATTCAAAAATTCGACTGTGTTAGAGAAGTTCGGATTACAGATAAATTACGCGTGGGCAATTATTTTTCTCGAAAGACCGGAATGATTATTTCGTGGCCCATCATGGGCCATTTTATTCACATCTATTTCATTATAATGTCAATATACAGAATGTTCAATATAAGTGTGCCGCCATTGCTATCTCGAGAACTATAAGAGCTACAAGGTTGGTTAAATTAGCAAAGAAATACAATTTTGCATGTTTATTGCAAAACTATTAACAATTTTTTTTTCTCAAAATACGTATGCAACTTTCTTATTTTAAATGGAAACCTATTTTCTTATTTGCTTATTCGATTCAGTTGTTTCTTTCATAGCACACTAATTCCTACGCGATTTGAATTAAATTAATGTCAATTTAGTATACATCTTTGTCAAAAATTTGAGGGTACAGAATTCAGAAAAAATGCTGAATCGAATAAGCAAATAATAAAAAAAGGTATATAAAGAACAACATAAATATACGAGGTGAGGCTATTAAATAACGAGACTGATGATGTTTTAACATTTTATTTTGATTCCATACCTATTTACTTATTATCACTTTCAATATACACCTTTCCTCTATCCCTCCAATGCTCCATGCGAATCTTCCATTGTTAGAAACAGTGCTGGAAGTCTTCTTCTGTCAGCTCCTTCAGAACGCGTGCCGATTTCTCTTAGGAAACAGATAGAAGTCGCACGGTGCAAGATCTGGCGAATAAGGCGGATGATCCAACACTGGGATGTTGTACTTGGCTAGAAATCTCTTGACAGACATTGCGGAATGAGCCTGCGCATTGTTTTTATGGAGAAACCATGACTTGTCGTTCCACAATTCGGGTACTTTTTTTAATAAATTATAAGTTTCAGTAGCAGTTTTGCCAAGTTTCATGTGAAATTTCACAACAATTCGTTGCTCTAATGTTGCACTTAACATTTTTTCGGCGAAACGAAAAAACCACTCTAATAACGAATGCTATGGCTATACGGAATTATTTACAGAAGCGAGAGGTACTGCATTCGAAAGAGAAAGCTTCACGCTAAAAAGCTGACGGTCGCTGGTGCTTGACGCATGCGTACTTCGTCTGTAGCAGCGTCAGTAAATCTACGAAAAATAAGGTTTTATTTAGAAATCGCGGGTCAGATGATTCGGATGAATTCATTAGTTAGGCCTTTTCCCACCCTTTCTTTAAGCTGTAGGCCCGCTATACTGTAATTAAGATTAAGTTTCTATTGTGCAGAAAATAAATAATTAAAGAGAATTTTCTTGTGGTAGCGAAAGTACGCCAATTCATGGTTTGTAGTAAACAACTGTAATCTAATCCTGTTGTTTGTTTGTTTGCTTGCAGAGGTCCTTCACGCTGATCCTGCAGGCGGTGGATCACTACAACTTCTCGCAACCAGGTAAGCGAAGCATGAGTGTGAAATATGAAGTGTGGACACTATAACCCACGCACACTTGATGCTATTTTGCGTCGTGTGCCCACGTTTTTGAACGCCTTTTCTCGAGGTGTTTGTTGACTGGTGTTTGGTTAAACACTTGGGTGACATGAAATTTACATTTTGTTTAGTTTCTTGCTACCGAACATGAGTAAATAAAATCAGTGTATTACGACTGTTGTTCAATTTTTGGGTGTGTATATTTCGGTTTCAAATAAATGTATTATCGTGTCATTTTATCCATTGACTGTGTGAAGTCGTTGAATCACGATCCCGAAATATATTCCGCAGTAATGATAATGATGAGGGAGCAACAAGTAATTTTAATATAGGATTCTAATTCAAACTCGGGTTCTCGATTTCAGTCTGGTATGTTGCCACTGGGTCAATTACCACAATTTTGGATCACCAGAATTAAAGTTGTAAGTACGGAAAATGTTTATGTAATAAAAGTAATGATATATTACAGGCTTTCTCAAACTTTTTTGTTCGAGAACGCCTTTATCCTCTTATAAGTTATTGAGGACCTCAAAAACGTAATCCTTATCTTTCCGTAAGATTTTGTAAGATACATCTATATTTTCCGTGTTTATTAAAAACGTAAACTTTTGAAGAAATTTTTGGAATATTTATTTTCTTTATTTATTTAAATATAATAAACCATTTCTTGTTTGTTATGTTATTTTATGTTCAATTTAATTAATTTATATATTTTTTATGTTATTTTATGATTTGATGCCCATATGTTTTGTTTTCTCTAATTTGATCAATTAGAATTTGGTATTTGGGGTAAGTGGCTCAGTGGTATTGAGTCGGCCTGTGGATTTGAGAACCAGATTAAAACTATCCCTGTGGCTTCCCCTCCACTTCAAAATATATCAGTTACTGCATGAGATCTGTTACGACAGAATGCCACATCCAGTAATTGGTAGAAGACGTGATGATATATTTATTTATATATATTTTTACAACTTCATATTTATTTAAAAATTTGCTGTTATTTATAAAACTTCAGTAGTTGTGGTTAGCGTTACGGCATTCGAATTCGAAGATGCCGAGTTCGTATCCCACTCAAGCTAAAAATATACGAACTACAACACTGCGATTCGGAACCTGTACTGTAATTGGGATTCAGTTTCTGTTGTACAAAGTAATATAAATATTTAAGTAAATAAATAAATTATATGGTGACACAAAAGGAAGAAGGATAGGGAGCAGAATGGTATTGATTAATATTTATTTATTTATTTATGCTACTCTATACAACAGAAACTTAATCCCAATTACAGTATAGAGTCCGGACTCACCGAGCCGCAGTATGGTAGTTCATATATATTTAGATTGAGTGGGATTCGAACTTGGGATCTCCGTACTGCTTTAACTTAGACGAAAAATATTAATATTGCAAGCATACATTTTATTTTTAAAATGTACAGTAAAAAACTACAAAAGTATTTTGTTTCGATAATCCTCGGCGACCCCCAGAGGACCGCGCACTAACACTGATCTAATTAATTAGCAATGGTCTTTTTCTTGTACCGATGTTGAATTGAGATCTGCAATTACTGATTTGGCAAATAAGGACTAAGGAAGAAGCTATTTATATAGTTACAGTAACTATATAGAATGCATCTATTTTTGTTAAGGGTTCTAATTAACACTTGTCTTATATTTCAAACCAGTTTCTAGTTACTGACGCTTGCAGTAAGTAAAAAATAATTATTATACGAAACAAAAGATGCATGTAGATAAAATTTGATTAATTAGAATATCCGTCAGTTAGATAGCGTCTCATATTAGTATTAATAGAGAAGAAGAGCTATAATTTCTACATTTATAGTCAACCGATATAATTGACTATAATGAGATGGCAGATTTCTCCTTTTTGTTGCATCTCATACCGACTCACAATCAAGATGAAGATCCCTGATAATTAATATTGACATGAAAATATACGTTGAGTCGACAATTACGCATGGAAATTGCTTTTTAATTGTCGCTTATACGGACTGAAACATCTAATTTGTTGTTTGCGATCCCAAACAATGCACCGAGGAGCTATTACACTAAATTGATCAATCTGATTCTGTTTTCCAACGGATGGAATTCGAATGCTTTGTGCATTAGACAATGAAAGAGGTTTTTTTTGCAAATAAACAGCAGTAGTCTAGTCAAATTACGTGTTGCTCTCTCGTTTTTTAATCCAGAAAATTTAGAATTCAATTAATTGAGAGTCCTAATTACATCCATTGTTCTTGTATGTTATGGGTTTCATTTCTAATTGATTTGGTCATGTTACCTGCTTAGTTATGAGGTAAATAGCTTCGTAATATGGTGTACTTTTGAATCAAATATCGAAGCATAAATCGATTAAACGTAATTAAGATGAAATATAGTTTTAACTTTGAAAATTGTCTCGTATCTTTCACTCGACGAAGTTCTTTGAAACTTGATAGCTTGTACTGTAATTTACGTGTAGTAGTATATTGAAAAAGTGTTATAATGACCCTTATTGTAATGAGTACAGTTAGTGTAACCGCAGGCGAGTTACGTAAAATACGAATATTACAATTGGTCATTTTAACATGAGTTTTTCATACAATTTTTCTTATATCCCATTCATTTACTTTTATATTAAAATTTTTATTAAAAATAAAAATAAATTTATTAGTTAGGTTAGAGTTCAAATTCATAATTATCTGGATTATGTTATAAAACGAAATACCTGTAATTTACCAGCCGTCAAACCACAGCCCCAAAGAAAGCATTGAAGGGCAACGACAGTACACAATTTAGTTTTGAAAAGTATCTCAAATAAAACTAAACTAAAAAATTTAGTTATCATTACACCATATTATGTGTGTATAGTTTCAAATTGTATGGGATAATGGCTCACTGGTACGAAGTCGGCCTGTGGTCTTAAGAACCCTGATTCGATCCCACAGTCGACAAACATTTTCACCAATTTAAAATTACCCCTGTTGCTCCCCCACCACTAACATCTTTGGGGGTCGTAACTTGACGGCTGATAACCGCACTTCACGCGCGTAAATATATCATTTACCGAGATCTGCTTCGACAGAGTGCCACACTCAGTAGTGGGTAAAAGGCGTGATGATATATTTATTTATTTATTTATTTAGTTTCAAATTGTCCTCAACATTTAAATTACTTTTAAAAAAATGCGTCAAATAAAAATTCTAAATAATTTAATTCTTCGTATTTTTTATTTGAAATACGTTTCTCTAAAATAGAAGGTGTGATTATATATTTATTACATTTGCGCTCAATGAACGTTAGATTTAGAGTGACAGCGTCTTTCTGTTTTGTCGCGCAGATGCAAGCGCAAATGTCTACTTTATATATCAACTATAGCAAAAAAATAATTCTTATACTGCATTTCTTGTTCTCTCGCAATGACTATAAAGTACTAGGATAATGAATTTCACAAATCTAAAACACACCACAGTAACATATTATTGTCAAGGTCACTACATTTTATTACTAATTCCCTCCTCTTTCTTTTCAGTATCAAACAACATAATTGAAGAAGCAACATTCTCCGGCATTCTGCTTCCAAGCGGGGACTGGCACACATTGAATCACCCGGGGAAAGTGGCTCGGATTACATATCGGGTGCGTGTGCAATGCGATCTGCACTACTACAACGCCACTTGTACCAAGTTCTGCCGACCCAGAGACGATAAGTTCGGCCACTACCGATGCGACAACAACGGGGATAAAGTGTGCATTGATGGCTGGATGGGCGCTACTTGTGAGAATTGTAAGTATAGGATCCAATAATAGTTATTTTTATAACACGGGAAAAAAGTGAGACATTTCTTCCCGAGGGTGTCGTTTCATTTAAAATATCTGAGGGAATAATGGTACTTTCTTCACGAGGTATACATATTAGTTATTTTCACTACCTTATCAGAAAGTTAAATTTTCTAAATTAAATAAGGTTTATTATTTTCTTGACAGATATGTCCCTCGGATGTCATTAATGTTAAATCATACCATTGTTTTCCAGCTGCCATAGTTAGGCCTTCACTTTCCTTTTCTAGGGAAGACAAATTTATTTTCTATGGTATGAACAAATCATTTATGGAGCAAGAATCATACATTTTTAATTTGCCTGCTTGAAAATAGATATGTTTTTAAATTATAAAAACATCTAAGAACTTAATTTTTGTATTTTATTTTACTAAAAACTTTGAATGTAGCATTTTTGTCTGAGGAGGTATGAGCAAAAATCATTTATTGAGCGAGAAATATACATTTTTACTTTCTTCCCTAAAGTTGCAATATATCATTTTTTTCTCTCAATTTAGGGAAGATAATTTTACTTTCTGATAGGATCGTGAAATTGTTATTTGTACAACTAGCAATAAAAGCAATTTTTTTTTTCATAAATTTTAACTTTCTTCTTTTCATTGAGGAAAGGGTAAAGGGTTGTAAAAAATAGTTAAATTTAAATTTCCCATATAACAGTAATAACGGTAATAAAAAGTCGCGCGTTCAAATCTTACTGACTTCAGCATATATACAAAAAATATGATTGTCTGAGTAGTTCGTATTCCACTATAAAATGTAACCCTTCCCCTGTACTATAATTGGGATTAAGTTCCTGTTATGTAGAGTAACAAACAAAAATAATATTAATTAGTTATTGGAACGATGCATATTTATTTTATATAGACATATATGTATTAAATAGACATATATGTATTAAATAGACATATATGTATTAAATAGACATATATGTATTAAATTTTAAAAGTGTTTGTCTTTTAATGATGCCCCGAAAATATTTCTCAAATCGGTCTCGTATAGAATTTATTTCATCTCGTCTCTAAATTCGAGGAGATTGTGCTTTAAGTTTTATTTCTGAATTTCGAGAAGAAAATAGAGTAGTATAGTAAAATTGAGATTAATCACTACTCGAGACTCTTGAAATTATTTACACAATATTATAGTTTATCTAGATTTCCCAGAGTACCATTTGTCTTGGATTTCCCATAATTTTTTCTAGAAAATTAAATAACGATGAGAGAGTCTGATTTTGGTAATTTTTGACATTTTCACAGATGATTCTTAAGCCTTGTTTCCACCTCTTACCATAGTCCTAGTTTTAGTTTTTCAACATAACCTTGAGTGTTTGTCATATGTGAATACAGCTGAGCGTTTCATGCTACTGTTTTATTCTCAGTCTTTGTCTTTGTCGCTGCACATAAACACAAAGTTTGCAAACTTCATACTTTCGACATAGTCTTTCGTCGCTGTTCTGTAAGAGAGAGTTAGCTGCGGTAATGCTATCTCTTGTTATGGCATTAGGTTTATGTGGGGAATACGATAAATATAGACAATAGTATAAAAATAGTAATAATTTCAACTGTGGAAAAAATTAAAATTACTGGATTAATAGCAACAAAAAAACTAACATATCAAAAATAAATTATTTAGTCGCTGTCATTTTAAAATTTATTTCGTTTCTTTGATTTTATAAATATAATTGCAATTCAATCATACTTTAATAATATAAAAATAAATTTTGAAATTTAAATTACTATATTCGAAATATTCTGGTTTGTTCACTATAAAAATGTCTAAATTTTTTAAAATTATTTTGGAATTGTATAAATTAATTAAACAAGTGCTTAATTTTAATAGCAATTATTGTTCCTCAATAATAATTTTATATCATTTTTAAAGTATTTCAAATAGTTTTATTCAATTATTTTCTCATTTAAGTGAACAAACCTTTATTGGAATATTGAATTAAGACTTTATGTTAAGAGCTGGAAATGGCTGGAAGTTTTCCGACAGAAACAAAATACCAAAAATAAACACTAAAACAGAGACTATGTTAAGAAGTGGAAACGTAGCTTTACTGTTATATACTGGAAAAAATGTTTTAAATTGTAAAACAGGCAGATATATTAAATGTCTATCTATTGTAAATTGCGGTCTACCTATTGTTCTTTTTGATTATCGCCGCCATTGATTAATTTCGTTTTTCAATAAATTAACATATAGAATTTTGTTTAAATATAATTAAATTAATAGGAACAAACCTGAAAATCAACTTGAGAAGTATGTACGAGTATATCTTATTAATCTACCCAGTATTATTTGTATTATTTTTGTGTAGCTGGAGAATGCAAATTTTATAATTTATTACAATTTGTTACAAGAAATATTTGTCGTTAAGATAAACACATATTAAATAATTATTTTTGAATAAAGTGAATTTGCTTTTTATTTGAAATACGTGGCAAAATTACATACTTGTACGTGTAAGCTCTATCTCGTATCTAGTAATTTTATAATGTCGGAAATAAGATTAAATTTTTTCTCAAATGAAAATAGCGCATTACAAATCAGAGCTAAATTAAATGACTAACAACTAAGTGTTTAACATATAAAGTCTCTACTCTAACATCTCAAGTAATTACCATTAATTTCACGTGTCATTACGAACTATTTTTAATCCTCACATTGGTGAAAACGAACCGTGCTAGTTAACGATATAATTATATCAACAAGCACTGCCAGACACTCGCAAAACAAAGAGTGATTCGTTAACACTTCAACGAGAAAACAAAAGCACGAACAAGGAAAAGAAGAGATAATGATAATTAAGGATAATCTGCGAAATGATTAGGAAACATGCTCTAGGATTCGCTGATAATGAGATCTTCAGGATCGGGTCTAGAATGCAGTATCATTTGGTAAATGATACATTCTTACGCGGGAAATTAAATTTAATATCATCTTCAACAGATGTACACATTTCCAGTTGTCAAAACACCATGGGAGTAATTTTGTTCTGGTGGTGAAAATTTCAGTTGCTAACTGCGAAATACAAAACCGGAATACTATTTTCAAATTTTTTTTAAGTTTCTTGCTGACTGAAAAATTTAAGTATAATCTTTATGGGTAAATCTTTTGGATAGAACTCACGTTTAACAAGCTAGAGTTCACTAGTTTAATTCTCGTCAGGATTGTCAACAACAATAAAAGCCCAGACCTGACATTTCATATTAATATTCATATACGACAATTTGCCTCCAACTTATAATTCGATGAAGTGATTATTATGTCGATGATTGATTAGTCAAAATAATTTGTGATAAATAAAATTACTCTTATAATTTCTTTATGCAAAAATGTATAAATCATTATTGTATTCTATCGGTTTTAAATTTGGAAATATATAGATTATTAAAATTCAACTTTTGTACAAGAATATTTTTGTATCCTTAACGATGTATAAAATCTTAAGAAAAGACGCTGAAATTGAAGTCCTCAGATTAAATAGTTCTTTATGTATTAAGAGCGTAAAGTGAATTTTTGTTACTCGAAATCAGCTCGTGCTGTAATAGTATAAGAGGAACAGACACTTTACGCTCCTGATTGCATTTCAAATAATAAAAGAGTTATGCTGGGTTGCAAAAAAAAAAAATATGAGCTCTTTAGTTAAAGAACTGTTTAGCGATTTTCTGAAATTTATAGAACCGTTAGTTGCTAGTGAACCGATAAAACTTTCATGCAACCCAGCATTAGAATAAAAGCGGTTAAAAATTAATTCTTTCTGTCAATATAACAAGTTTCTGTTTGGTGTGTATCTTTGGTAACTATTGAAGCAAACGCGCATTTAATAGTTGAATTCCATTTGCCACTTGGTTCACTTAAATCAGTTCGGGTAAATTAAATAACATGACTAAATGATCTGAACTAAATAAACTGATGCACCTATTGGAATGTTTTACTTTAGGATAAATCCAAATTTGTAAATTTAGTACTTGGAATAAAGAAAGCAAAGTAAGCTATTCAAATAAATAAGTAATCTAGTTCAGTAAGTGTAAGTTAGATCTGATCCAAATGGCAAATGAAATAAGCGCTATGTTTCGCGCATAGCCATTGAAAACGCGATTGTGGCGCCATCTGTTTTATTTTTCAGGGACTTTTCACCCTGCCCTCGTACATCCAAAGATTCAAAAATACTATCGTGTCCGATTAAATTTAGTTTCCACTATAAACTGTAGGCTCCCTAAACTGTAATTAAAATTAATTTACTTATTTTATTTTATTGACTGTCACTTCAAAAGCATAATTTGTTTCATATTAATATTAACTGGCAATAAAAAGAACTTCATTTTAATTTGTTTTAAATCGCTCGGTAGTTCAGTGATTAGTGCAGCGGCTGATTGATCATTGCTGTCTATAGGTTGCGGATTTAATTTTTTCTTGTTTCCTTTTGATGTTTTAATCGGGTTAGGTTAAAGGACCTTGCGAGTCGTTGTCCTTGACACTCTAGAATAGAATATAACAATAGAAGTATAAAATGGCGTCATTTATAAAATTTGGGGTGTATTACACTCCTAGATTCGGTCCTGGAGTCTGACAATTGTTTGTAATTTTTGCGAGTAGTGTAATTAAATCTGTCAGTATCTTATTGACTTGATTTATTGCTTCATAAAATCGAAGTAAAGTTTATGTCTCTCTCATTTAATGTGCGCTTAAACCGAGCAGATAATTGATTTAGAATCCAAAGTGCGACAATTTGCAAAGTTGTACACACGTAAATCAACTATAGATTTTATTGCACCTTCATGATTAGTATATTTCTAACTTGGTTTTTTCTATTGCAGCTGTATGCAAGAAAGGATGCCATCCAGTTCATGGAAAGTGCGATCGTCCTGGAGAATGCGAGTAAGTAATCTTACAAACAAATTATTTTTTTATAAATTGCTAATCATTAAATGAACAGTTGATAGAACAATCGCTTAATAAGCGAGAGTTCGTGAGATCGAATCTTGCTTACTTATATAAAAAATATACGATTTTGTTCCAATATTCGGATTTCATTTTATATTATGTAGAGTAAGAAATATAAATATTTATACTTTCGTATACCATTCCTTCATTTTGAATGGAGTAAATACTGGGTGATCAGAAGTAACTGTTTCAGTTGGCAATACAATTCCGGGAATCTTTTTATTCCACAGTTTTTACAATGCTAGGTAAAGGCGAAAATACTATTTGGCATTTTTAGAATAAATACAAATGGGTTATATCAAGGCTCTGATAGCTAATAGGATTTTGAGTGATAGAAATACTTTAGATTATTACACTATGAGGAATATTAAGAAATAAAAGGATGTGGGCAAGGCAAACAACGATTTTATTTACTTAAATTTTCACATGTCACTGCCAACAGCAGGAAATAAATTTATTTATCAATCTAACCATTTTCAAGCTAATTTTTGTATTACCAACTGAAACAATTGCGTCTGATCATTATGTAGTAGATTGAACAGATTGTTCAAAAGATCATGAACATTTGGCATCGTATATCTATTTTCATTGTCAAATGTTTCTAATTATTTTAGTGTGAATATAATTAATGTCACGTGATATACTTTTCCGTCAATCAACAATAAGAATATTTCTCTATCCTCTATCACAGCGATCATAAAAAACAAATATATTATCCCCTTATTTTGGTCCGTTGCTAAGGATAATTTTACTTAATTGGCAGCTAATTTTGTAATTAAATTCATAGTCGTGACTCACCCTTATCTCATTCTCACCCCACATTCAAAGTCGAAGTAGCTAATGTACCTTACTCAAATTGTGCAAATTCTTTAGTTAGAAGCCTTAGTTACTTCGATTGAGTGTGATGTAAGAATGAGGGGAGGCTGAGTCACGACTATGAATTTGATCCTTAATTACAATTAGTATAAAATTCGTGTGTGTAATTACAAATTCCCATTTTAATACATCAAAACTTAGATTAGTACATACATACATGTTGAGTTCTCGTTCTCAATCCGCTTCACAACAAATAATTACTCATTATATTCTCTGACTAAATATAAGCTCGTGATGATTAATAATTCAAGATAGTGGTCGTGAAACCGAAGTAGCACATTTTACTCATCTTTGGACTCGTAAAAGATGCAGCCCTGTTTCACTCGTAAATATTATCAATAATAATCATATTACTTGTTATATAACCTTTGACAATATATTTTAAAACAGGTACATAATTTAGTTTTCCTACAACTGTGCGATTTCTTTGTTATTACGTAACTATTATTGCCTTGGTTATGTATGGAAAGTAGACAAATGCAGACCAAGTGCGTTTCTGTAAGCAAAGAAACACTAATGCGGAAAGTAATTCATTACGCAACTGTAAAAAGAGTTGTATTGAGAGCGATTTAAATTTCGCGTTGAGCGCGGAATTCATATTTTGGCCACAGACACTTATTTAAGAAAAAGATCCAGTGAGCCAGCGCTAGTAAATATGCAGTAGTATATTTTGACGTTTATAAACGTAACCTTAAATTGCAGTATATCTAATCTGTTCATAACTAATAAAAAGAACCGAACAAAGTAAAATATATCGATAAATGGTTTTATTTAAAGAGTAAGTGAAATACACAGTTGTTACAGTTGCTTATATTAATATAATAAGAAGTGGAAACTTTTGTACTATCTAAAGAAACATTGATTTCTTCCGTACATGTTTATATTATTAACAGTAATATTATTGAGAACAATTTTGGAGGCTTTAGAAGTACCAGCAGCAGGTTGATTGTCATTGTCGAAAATAGATCCAACATAGCATGATCTGGGGCTTCAATTATCTTTGAAGGTGTTTATGATAAAGAAGAATCACTCACAGTAGTATTTCAATCTAGACTATTTTGAAGAAATTATCTTGAAGTTAGTGAAATATTTTTAAATAACGTAGAACAACGTGCAAGCAATCAACAAACAAACCGTAGCAACGCCGTAAAACATCGTTCTCGTGTAATATCATTAAAATTTTTATAAATTTTGATAATATTTTAGTGATATACTAAATCGCACAGTTGTAGGAAAAATGTTGTTTATAACACGTGCCGAAAAAGGTTACGTGCTCGTGCAGATTTCCGTTAAATTCTGCACTTGCACGTAACAAGCCTTTTTCGGCACTTGTTATAAAATTAACTATTACTGTATCTTTTATTTGAAATATTTTTCTCTAAAATAAATTACAAACGTTTGACAGCGAAAAATATATAGTGATGCTGCGAGGCAAAATGATCTAGACTTGATGTTGGGTACCGTGTCTCAATCTCGAGCTGATGTCGATTACCTCTGTCTAGTCTTGACTTTTCAAGATCAAATTATAATAAAGATTATAATTGAATATTTCTATTAAATTAATTAATTAATTAAGCAATTGATAAATGATCCAATTAAAAAATGAAAACAAACTCATTAGCTATTGATAAAAACTATTTCAAGTTATATTGCATCATTTGTATTAATTTTCAAATGAAAATATTGTGTATTATATCAATATTTCCTTATCTGTATTTATTTCCTTAGTTGTTATAAATTGAAGTAAGTAGGTATTGAACAGTTTTTATGTATAACTTATTGCAAACAATGAAGGAAAAAACAATTAAAAGAGAGTATAAATACTACTACTACTATTTATCGTCATAAGCTAATTTTAGAACGTTTCACGTCTGCATTGAAACGATGTTTTTATAATTATTTGGATTTTCAAATAAAAGTTGTTACATAACCGAGACTTTTGAGAGTCTGTCTTCACGTCGCGACTTTTCGAGACTTTTAACACTAAAAATGTACGACGGCAAATATTCAAGATATTTTTAAACTTCTGTTTTATACATTAGAACTCCAGGCTAACATACATTTATTTATTTATTTATTTATTTATTTAAACATACACTGCCCGACAGGTAAACCCAATTAGAGGGCAGGAAAATACAAAAGTGGCATAGAAAACAAAATAATTCAAAATTTATAATCAAATAGTTGACTAAATATGACCAGTTATTTAATTATTTCGATATAATAGAATAAAAACGTCCTGGATTATGTTGAAAAACATCAACATTACCAAATTTAGACTGATAAGTTAGACACATACGATGTATAGGAGACGAGGAGAAAACATTAGTCCGAGGAGTAGGAAGATAAAAAGTGCATGAATTACGTGTAAGGACAAGAGGAGTATGAAAGCAAAGAAGATTCAAGCAATAGGGATCGTCTATTTCGCCATGAATCAATTTACAGAGATGGTGAGCTAAATTCAGTTCACGTCGTTCTAAAAGACTGCGAATGCTGAACATTTCTAATAAGATATTATAAGAAATCGAATTATCAGGATAAATATGATTAATTTTGAAAAATACAAATTTTAGAAACCTTGTTTGAATATATTCGATGCGATTCTGATATATTTCATAGAATGGATTCCATATAATAGAACAATATTCTAACTTAGAGCGGATAAATGAATAATACAGAGAAAATAGTGGAGAGATATCATGAAATAAACGGGTATTACGAATAATGAAACCAAGCAATCGAATGGCTGACTTATAAATACGATTAATATGATTGATAAAGGTTAGTTTGGAATCAAATGTAACACCTAAGTCGTCTATATAGGAGCAGCGTGATAAGATTATCTGGTCTAGGGTATAATTAAATGTAATAATTGAATTTTTCCTGGAGAATGACACTACTTTACATTTATTAAGGTTAAGGTCTAGATTGTTAGTAATACACCAAAGAGATAAATTTAGTAAATCATTTTGAAGAAGGTTACAATCATTAATCGAAGAAATAGAACAAAAAATTTTTAAATCATCAGCAAATAAAAGTTTATTACATTGCAAAATATCAGTGATATCATTAATAAATAGTAGGAACAGAAGAGGGCCTAGATTCGACCCTTGAGGAACACCAGACGTTGCAACAAACGGGGCCGATTTATGTCCCAAGAATTGTACGAAGAGTTGACGATGAGAAAGATAGGACGAAAGAAGAGCAATTAAAGGAGCAGAGATGGAAAAGGACTGAAGCTTAGAAATCAAGATGTTATGATCAATGCGATCAAACGCTTTAGAGAAATCTGTATAGATACAGTCAACTTGACCTTTTGCATCTAGGACAGAAGAAACGATATGGGTAAAATAGGCTAAATTACTGGCAGTAGATCTTTTCTGCATGAATCCATGTTGGGAGGGTGATATTAAATTCTTAACTTTAGGATATATAGAAAGGTATACAAGTTTTTCGAAAATTTTACTGAAATTAGGTAACACTGCAATAGGGCGATAGTTCATAATATTAGAGATATCATCAGACTTGTGTATTGGTGTTATACGAGTTATTTTCCATCTATCTGGAAAGGTTCTTGTTTTAATAATTAAATTGAAGATATGAAAGAGAGCATTTGAAAGAGGATAAGCACAGTCCTTAATCAAAAAACTGGGAATAAGATCAGAACCGCACGAGAAGCTTGATTTCAATTTACTGATAATATCAGTTATTTCATCTCTGGAAACATGATTTAGAGAAATGAGGTTGTCAGAGGAAACTTTAATACTTGGAGGATTGGTATTGGAAGGACAAGAATAAACCGATTTAAAATAAGAGGCAAAACCATTAGCTATTTGATCGGGGGTATTTAAATCCGAATTGTTAAATGTCATAACATTTGGAAATGCTGATACTTTTCGTTTGGAATTAATAAATGTCCAAAACTTGTTTGGATCAACATTAATGGAGGATTCGCAATCAGAAATGTAATTCCTATAGGCGTTTCTGATATCAGATTTTAGTTTTGCACGAAGCTCTTTGTATAGAGTAAAATAATGAGAGTTATTAAAATTATTACTCATACATACATACATACATACATACATATATACATATCTTCATATATACATATCTTCACGCTATATTCCAACAAATGGGGTAGCACGAACCCTAAAATCACTCATAAAACATTCACTCATCACACTCATCAAACAATCAAACATTTTCATCCAACCAAACCACCCTCACTTCAACAACATTCATAGATCACTCCATATAAACTCATTCATTTATTACACTCGAAATCATTATCACACAACAAACCTTCAATCACATCATTCCTATTCACTTATCATTTTCTTTCTTCAACGTACATAACATATGCATAAAACATCTCAAATTACTCACGTTTACTCCTAACAACGAATCTAATAACGCAACTAACAACGAATCTACAAGATTAGAAAAGATGAAAGCAATAGCCTGCACTTGAATATGAAAGAAAAGTCCACACAATGCAGAAACTGAAAATGAAACAAAAAGATAAGAAAGAAAGGGATATCATTGGTTATATATCTAGAAAACAGGAGATCTCTAATTTTTTCTCTTGAAAATGTGAACATAAGATTGAGTTCTAGAACATTTTTAGTACTTCTTAACTCAAATTGACTGAAAACAGGAATCTCGTATTATAACACCTGCAAGAATCTGAGACCATATAACATCCAATTAACTGTTTACCTCAGTATTTCCGTCCAGTAAAATATTTCAGCGATTACAACTACACATTTTAAAATAATTTATGATGATGATCTGCTGCGATTGCAAAATAATTTGATTTAGAATTTTTGTCATTTGAATAACTTGGTGACTAATAAATATACATAATTTAATCGTACGTAGTGGAATGCTCGAATGAGGCTGGTGTAGAAAAATAAAATGATTAATTTCTGTTATTTTTTATTAGTTTAAAAAACTAATTTGAAACCAGTTTGGCGCTGTGAACACACACCTGGTCGGCTACGCTGGGAGGACGTCATTGGTGTGTACTGCCCATAAATAAATAAATAAATAATTTGATTTTATGAACATAGTTTTGATCAATTATTTACTAAATATGGATATAAATAGAAGTTGATTTTTTTCTGTCACTGCATTAATTTGTTATTTAATTCTTCCTATAAAACCATAAATTATAAAAACGCGTTTTATCAATTTGTTTTTTTTTTTTAAATAAATATTCGTATATAAATGACGTCGATTTTGTATTGTTTTAGCGTTCATAGCTATTCAGTTAGTAATTAGAATTATCATTTAATGGAAATGTTTTAAAATGTCCGATTCAAATTAAAATTAATAGCATAATACATGAATTAGTGAAAAATGACAGTTGTGGAGAATTTTGAAAAGAAACATAATAGTTATTTATGTACGTAGGGTAGTATGAAGATGTTTATGCCGTCCGAGGGCAATGCGTACATGGCCGAGAGCATTTGGTCGAAAGGTTATAAATATCAAGTAATGCCCGTAGTGCATACAATATTATTTGTCTTATTAATGTTTTTTAATAACCTAACTAATAAATAATGGATTTCCTGCTGGCAACATTGAATAGAAATGTCAGTTTTTGACAGTATTACCATAATAACATCACTCTTAATGTTCTAGGGCCTATTAAAATCATATAATACCCTAGAGTATTATGAACTAAATTATTTACCTTCTATCCAATTTATTAATATACAATATTGAACTAGGAAGACATAAAAATACACACATACATACATAAAACTAACTTCATGAATATATGATGACGCCTTTTACCCATTACTGGATGCGGCACTCTGCCGTAGCAGATCTCAGTAAGTGATATATTTATGCACAGAAGGTGCGGTTACCAGCCGTTATATTACGAGCACCAAAAATGTTAGTGGAGAGGAAGCCACAGATATAATTTTGATGTGATGAAAATTATCATGAAGGTCTGCGCTTTTTTCACAGTAAAAGTTTTTGAAATCCTAGGTAAAGTTAGAATATAGAGACATAATATAATATCTCTATCTCCTTACTTGTAACTGAATAGTTTGGAGATTCCATATATTTCACTTAGTATTTATAATTAATGTTTTAATTTTATCTGTGTGAACGTTAGTAATATTTAACATAAGATAAACAATTGTTCTAAATGAAAAATAAATATATCACGCCTTTTACCTATTACTGGGTGCTGCACTCAGTAAGTGATATATTTACGCGCGTGAAATGCGGTTACCAACCGTCAAAGCAATTGTTCTACTAATTACTAATTATAATTTCTAATTAGTGTGAACGTAACTTTAAATGATTGATTTTGAATTAACTTTTTTCGTAGGTATGTTAACCAAATCTTTTACGTTAGTGCCTCTTTGGAAAAGAAAACATCGCATGCAACTAAATATAATTGACGTTACAGCTTCTCGTGTGACAACAGCTCGTGATGTCATTAAGCTGCCCTTCTGTGTTTTACCGTAAACAACCTAACCTAACAATCTTCCTCCATAGCACGCTAGCTTTTATTTTTCCTAGCTGGCTTGTACAACATGCACGATTAGCTTTTGAACATGCAGCGTTTATATGGCTGCCTATGATGCTTCTTAATTAAATAATTACTGAGACGGAGAGTACCGTGTACCCGTAAAACGAAGTGAGGTATAATTAATTTAGGTATGCGGTGGGCGGCGAAACACTTTTATTTCGCTTTGTTTTGCTTTGTTTTAGTATCTTTCTTAGTATAATTTTACTTAAAAATTAATAATATGATGCTTCTTGCAATGAATCAATTAAGGTTTGTCAAATTGCGTCATCAATCGTTTAACCAACTTTAGAATAAATAATAGTATATTATACATATACCAAGGTATTAAAGTGCATGATTTAATCGTCAGGATGAAGTTTATTTCACGAGCCGCAGGGATTAATTTCACTTCAGTTTTTTTTTGTACTTCCAGCCATACATTTTGAATTAATGATTAATTTTGATATTGAGTTGACATATAATTCACAATGACATTATTATAAAAAATTTTAGATAACTTAAGCAACATAAACAAAGTGAAATATTAAAAAAAATATATATATACCATTACGCCTTCTACCCATTACTGGATGTGGCACTCTGCCGAAGCAGATCTCGGTAAGTGATATATTTTGCGCGTGAAGTGCGGTTACCAGTCGTCAAATCACGCCCCCCTTAGATGTTAGTGGTGGGGGAGCCACAGGGGTAGTTTTAAAATGGTGAAAATTGTTTGTGGCCTGTGGGAATCGAACCAGGGTTCTCAGGATTCACAGGCCGACTTGATACCACTGAGCTAGCTACCCCATATAATATTTTGACGTTTATAGTATACTTGTTGCTATGGTAATGCTTGTTTACCGGTCAAATTTAATTCTTCCGGGAATGAGAGTCGATAGCTGTATTCCATTTGCCACTTGGTTCATTTAAATCAGTTCAGATAAATTAGACAATATGACGAAATGAACTGAATTAAGCAAACTGATGCATTTATTGGGGGAATTACTTCAAAATATATTAAAATGAATAATTCTAGTTCTGGAAATAAAGTCAGTGAAGTAATCCAGCGAAATAAATAAGTGATTTGGTTCAGTAAATGTAAGTTAGATCTGATCCAAATGGCTAATGGAATACGCCTATTGAAAAAGAAGAATAAACAATTTTTTTTAAAGTATCACATATCATAAATAGCCTACTATTATTTATAGAAAATATAATAAATACAGCTAAAATTACATATCAAAATTATCTAAAATTACAGCATTTTTAGATTAACTTGTCTGATAATACTGATTTACACTTTGTTTACAGCGCGCTATCAATAATAGTAAATATCTTTATTCTGCTTCGTTTCACAATATTTTGATAACAATTATAAATGTTGTACATGGAATATTATAATTTTTCACGCAATTTTTATATATAGAAACCAATTATAATTTGCGGAGATTAATTTTGTATTATGCAGCCTAACAAATAAATAAATTCATATATTACACAATATTCTAAACAACACAAAAATTACGTCTGACAGTTTTTTGTTTATATATGTCATTATATTTAAATAAAATTAACTTTAAATATACATAACATCAATGTCTGTCCCCACAGGCGGACTTTGGCCTAGGCTAAAGAGGCAATAAGCCTAGGGTCCAAAAATTTTAGGGCCCGGATTCAAGCTTTTAGTTTAAATAATAGAAATATATAACATGTAAAATCATAATTTTATAATTTCCTGCTTCCCTAATTATTTTAAGCAAGACTGCTTCAAATAAAAGTTTTAGGAGATAAAATTCTGCATCTAATCCAATAAACAGAATTAATTTTGGATGCTTCGGCACAAATTAGATCTGAAAATAACGAAAATAGCCTCAAAACAAATGTTTGACGTTTAATCTATCAAAATAATTTTTTTATTTATTATGTCATTAATTTTGACACATAAAACGTTAAACATTTGTTAATTTTGTTTCAATTTCATGGCTATCGATAATTTCGTTATTTTCAGATCTAATTTGTGGTGTTACGAAGCATTTAAAATTATTTTTGTTTATTAGATTAGATACAGAATTTTATGTCCCAAAGTGCCCGAAATAAATATTTTGCCTCATTTTCGCTTTATGGATGAGTGGAAAAGTATTATAATTCTTTCCACACAAACTCGTTTGTTCGTCCCCTTCTGAATTTTGTTTACATAACAAATCTCAATCAAATTGATAAGGATTTATTAAAATTTCATGTTGTAATTTCAAATTAATTCACACCGATATTAATTTGTTTTTGTTGGATTAATAACGCTTCAAGATTGACATAATCTAAGTGCAATTATTAATAATTTGTAATTTAATAAGAGTGAAAAATTCCAAAAAATGAGTGAAAAAACTAATAAGGTACAGTTTCCCACAGTTTACTTGCGTTTACAGCAACAGAGGCATCAGAATCTGTATAATTGGCAAAAAGCTCTCTATAGCGCTGATCCCCTCAGGACAGTCGATTACTACTGCGCTGTCTTCTATTTGTGCGTTTACTTTCTCTGTCTAATCAACTTCTCTGGCTGGACACGCACTATTCTCCATCTTACTCAATTTGGTTTTTTGTCTACGAGATTACAGCACTCAATTATGTATATTACATGGTAAAAGAAAAAAAAAACCAAATGGCTTTTACTTAACGAAAACGCTGTTTAAACAGGTACCTACAATTATTACTTTTTGTCTTTGTTTTTCATGTGTGATTATTATATCTACTTTGGTACTTTGTGTTTTACAACTAAAATGACTTCTTTGAAATCCGACACTTACAAGGAAAAAATATTCATCGTTTAATCTACTCGGAGATAATAAACAAATATTATTACGTCGCCATTTTACTTATTTCGGATTGTAGTAGATTTAGCAAAATAAATTGAGGTTTCTAACCGTCAAATCATGGCCCCAGAAACTTTTAGTAGCTTGGAAGCCCCAAGGGCAGGGTTTTTATGTCACGAATACACCAATTACTGGCTGCATAAGTTTTTTACATTCATTATTTCTCCGATTACTTTAACAAGAAAAAGTTTCATATGAAAGTTATATTCTGCATCAGTGTAAATATTTAATTTTACGTATTTAGTTAGTGTAAAAATCAACTTGAAAATATGAATGTGACAATTAAATGTCACACATTTGTTTGCATGTGCAATCATAGGGCGGCTTGTTTTAGAAAGTGAATTCCACAGAATTCCAGTTAAACAATCTATGTAAGATCAGAAAACGAATCAAAAAGATAAGACAGAAAGGGAATGTCCGGCCTGCGCTTATTTTTGAAAGTGAATTTCATACCAGGAACTTAATCCCAATTATAGTACAGAAGATTTACTTAAAAGGGGTAGGTGGCTCAGTGGTATCGAGTCGGCCGGTCAATTTGAGAAGGTTCGATTCCCACAGTCGACAACCAATTTTCACCACATTAAAACTACCCCTGTGGCTTCCCCCTCCACTAACATCATTGGAGCCGTGATTTGACGGCCAGTAATTGCACTTCACGCGCATAAATATATCACTTACAGAAATCTGCTACGGCAGAGTGCCACACCCATTAATGGATAGAAGGCGTGATGCTCAGACTAACCATACCTTAGACAGAGAACAACGGCGTTTGTTGTGAAGTAAAAAGAGTTAAAGTAAGTTGTTGGTGAGACGGGTGCGCGGCAAAGAGCTAGTATCCCTTGGTGTTATGCGGGTTGCATTTTTGTTGATGACAGTTATTAGACACGAGCATTTTATTTATTTAAACACAAAAGTACGTATACAAAACACTTAATATGTCAAAAACTAACCTTTACTTTGATGTATAAACAGCAAGTAATTGAATATAAGAATAACTATACAAATGTTTGCAACTCGCATAACATCAAAGGATACTCGCTCCTTGCCGCGCACCCGTCTCACCCACAACTTACTTTAACTCTCTCTACTTCATAACACTGCATTGACTTGAATACGACAGACTTTGTCTAAGGTATGGTTAGTCTGAGGCGTGATGATATGTTTATTTTATTTAAGATCTACATAAATGGTGATGTCGCTCCAGCTTGTGATTCGAAACTAGTATCAATCGCACCACCGCAAATAATTTACATAAGATATAAACTTGTAGTGTTAGAAACTATATTAAGCGGCGCTGGTAAATATGTTAAACATGCTCATTAATAAAAGAACAAAAACTACCCTTAATATTCAATTATAAGATATAAAATGAATCCTCATTAATTCAACCTATTAATAATGCTAATTATAATCATCGATATAAGATAATCAGCTGTCAATTTCTCGACATCTCATCAAGTGCACATTCATGGAAAACCCGGTTATAAAACTTAATTAGCGAATAAAACAAAACGTTTAATGAAAATTCAAAGTTATAAAGACACATCGGGTGCAAATAATGCGAGATAAAGAGTACAACAACGCCACTGAGAACCCGGGATGATACTAACAAGATCTAGATTACAGTTGACGGCTGGACTGAGATCGTGTTAGTTTTATCTTCACTTCAAAACGTTGTTTTACGTTGTTTTATATTTCGTGGTTAGTTAATATTATATCGCAGTGCTAGTTAGCGAGAAATTTGTTGCAATTAAGATACTCTTTCTTAGAGTATGTCACTATGTTTTAAATGTTTTTCCACTTTTATTTGAAGTATATTTTTCTATAATATTAAGAAACGTTTAACAATTACTATTATATAATGACATTTGTTTAAGATGATTTGAAGCAGAGGCAGTGTCAGATTAAACCTTTTGCTGACACTGTGTTTGAAAATAACAATATTTTTGGAACCTTAAATTAATAAACAAATATAATAATTACAATAAATTTTGATAATAAAAAATCTATAGTAAATATTCTGTTTAATGAAAATAAATATTTCTAATCAATTTATTTTTTTTTCGTGATCGAATCGGGCCCTTTTGAATTATGGACCGTAGATATTTGTCTGTTCGGTACGAGGGCAGGGTGAAAAGTCCCTCAAAAATGAAACAAGAAATGATTTATTTGGTCAAAACATATTTTATTTCTCAACATAATCTCCTTGTAGCTCGATACACTTCGTCCAATGTTTTTCCAATTTTTCGATCTCTTCCAAATAATACGATTTTGGCAATTCTTCAAAATAGGCGCTTGTCTCTGCGATAACCTCATCGTTGAAGCCAAATCTCTTTCCGCCGAGCCATTTCTTCAGGGGGCCAAATCTGGAGAAAAAAGTCCTTATTGCGCTTGAACATTGCCAAACACTCCTTTGAACTTTTAACACGGTCGCGCTTGTTGTCAACAGAGAGCAAATACGGCACCCATCTGGCAGATAGCTTTCTCATATCCAAAAATTTATGCAAAATGTTCCGTACCCGTTCGGTTGAGATGCTCATAGCCTCAGCACTCTCGTGCACTTTAACTTGCCGATCGTCCAATATCATACCATGGATTTTATCGACGATTTCTGGCGTTGAAACCTCAATTGGACGACCAGAACGTTCGGCGTCCTTTGTGGTCATACTACCACAACGAAAATCAGTAAACCACTTGTGAATCGTTCCAATCGATGGTGAGGAGTCCCCATAATGTTTAACAAGCGATACTTTGGTTTGCGTAATGTTTTTTCCACGCAAGAAATAATGTTTAACCACACGCGAAATTCACTTTTTTCCATGTTTTCAAAAATCGTCAAGGTTGCTTGCTTTCGATGGGTGTCAAAACAGAACCGAATGACATATTAGTCTGAAAATTTTAATGCGTTCTAGTTAAAGATGGTACATCACAAATGTGACATGAGATTTGCGATTGTGGCGCCATCTGTTTTATTTTTCAGGGACTTTTCACCCTGCCCTCGTATATGGGTAATTTGGCCCTGACATTATCGAGTCTCTTATTGGAATGTAGGCACTAAAAATAATATTTTCTGTTCTAGATGTCGTCCTGGATGGAGAGGAGAGTTTTGTGATCAATGTACACCATATCCAGGATGTAAACATGGATACTGCAATGGCTCTTCCTGGCAGTGCATTTGCGATACGAATTGGGGAGGAATACTTTGCGATCAAGGTACGAACTGATAAATGTTTTCCCATACTTACTTTGAGTAGCAGAAACATCAATCTTCTATTAACATGGCAGCAATAATATGTCCAAGTACAAATATAAAACATAGCTGAAAATTAAGACAGTAATACGAGTATGTTCCAGAAGTTTTATTCAACGAGAGTATCACACCCAATAATGGATATATTTTTTTATTTATAATTCTATTTGATTTTTTCAATTGTTAGGTATTTACTTAAAAACCTAATTGAAACGTTTAATCCTCTTTTTTGATTTTTCTTTTCTTTTTTCGAACTTGATCTATGCGTTAGAGCATACGATAGGCTATGCTTATATCCCGTGCTGTCCCAGATTTGAGTCTACCGATCCACACTCCGTCATTGGGTTGAACATCCTGTTGAGCACAGTAACAAATTAAAATAAAATTTGCCTGGAAAAATAATTACTTTGATTCCAGAAAATTACAATTTGGTAACTATTATTATAATATTTATTGCAATTTTAATGAACAAAGCTATTTTACAAAAAAAATTGCATGCTGGGTTTTGTTCAGGTACACTCAGCTACAGAAGTAACGAGAAAAATAGAATTAGTTAATGTGTACTTTATAATACTGACAATACGAGAGTTTTTAATTTTGAATGTACTTCACTTCAAGAAGTAGATACAGTTTTGATCCAGCTTTCTCGCTACCTCACTCTTTACACTTGCAAAACCGTAGATGGTTTGAGATAATTATACAATATACAACCACCTTAAATTCATTTCTACGGTGTGGTACAATTAGCATTACGGCATTCGAGTCCGAAGATCGCAAGTTTGAATCTTACTTAAGCTAAAAATTGTATGAATTACCACACTGCAGCGGAGAGTCTGGACTCTGTATTATATTTGGCATTCAGTTCCTATTGTATAAAGTAGCATAAATAAAAATAATACTTACTCTATAGCTGTTCGTTAAAAATTTAAAATAGTTTTCATATGAAATTTAACTACCTGTTCTAAAACGATAAATACTTACTGAAAACCGTCAGATTATGTCCCGGTTCTTCGTGACATTATTTATTCAAAAGTTCTTAAAAGTATCAGAAATATAAAAAAAATTAAACAAAATATTAGTTTTCCTTGGCACCCCATAGTTGTCAGAACTAGACGAATGAATACTCGTCAGTTGAATAATCGGTCAATTGATATGTTACACTATGACAATACAAAGGGGTCCCCTAGCTATTTTTTATTTATCCCGAATAATATTAGCTATTGTCCGAACCCCAGGCAATGAATAGGGCTTAATATCTGTCAGAGATGGTGGTCGTGGTCTCTAAGGTCGTTTAAAAATATTTAGAGTATGTGTGGCTTGTATGAAAGTAAGGCTTTGTATTATCATCTAGCTTTCGTGAGAGTGAACTAGCAGTTGGTACACTTGGTGCAACTGTGTTTAAAATATTTGTTAAGTAGGAGCATTTTTTGATAAGCTCTCTACTTGGTAGAATAAACAATACATTTCCATTGTTCTATTATAGAAATACAGTAACAACTAAAATTATCTTGAACATTTGGCATCGTCTATTTCAGCTATCAAACGTTTCTATAGTATTAAGGGCAGTAAGTGCTTCTTACCGGTTGAGGATGATTTCGAAGATTGAGACGAAGTCGAGATCTCCAATACATCCGGTACCGATATGATCCTTACTGACCGCAATACTTATTTCAGTTTTTTACAAGATCAACACAATAACGAAATTAAAATTACGAAATATAAATTATTTTGATGTTTAAATTGAAAAAGAGATCAAAAAATGTTTCCATGGAGATTATTGTATTTATTTTGCCCAAATATTTTTTTCCACGGTGCTATGAAAAGTTGACAATTATGTTTTCATTTGTCAATATAAAGTTGACGTTTTCTGTGGAGCAATCGTAAAAAAATAAATATTAAATGCGCGCTTGCTTCAATAGTCACCAGGGATACAAACAAAAGAGAAACTTGTCATATTAACAGAACGAATTATCAGTTCATTTATTTTGCGCAAATATTTTTCATTCATTTGTCAAATTATTCATATTTTATCATAGATGGCCGCAAAAAATATTGTGCGTAACACACGCTGAAAGTATCACTTTCAAGTCTCGGTACATAATAAATAACTATTATTTACCGTATCCTAATCGGTAAAATAATAATCACCGATCAGTAATGTGTAAACATAACTTACTGCCATAAAAATCCTATCGGTAAACTTAAAAAAAAAATAAACTGAACTTGTAAAAAAATATTCAGAGGGTTAATTCTGACTAGTAAACTCCATAAAATGACTATTTAAATACTAATTTTAGCTTTCAAATATATACAAACATAAATTTAAAAATCAATTTTGCATACTTTGATTTATAGTTCCTCCTCTCAAAATACATTTCCTATTAATGTTTGCAAAACTCTTTGAGGCCAATAAATATCCCAAAAAAAGGTATCATATGGCTTGAAAGGCATCTAATTTAACAATAACAAACCTCTAAACGTAACGATCTCCTAATCTTCTATTTCACCCATTCCCAAAAGGGTTTACTCTTGTAAATCACTTCATATAGTTCTGCACTGCCAATCACAAACAATATCAACAGATGATCAGTGCACTTGATCACAACACACATGACACAATCTTGTGAACAAGTGCAAGCGATAACTAACGATTGTCAGTTGTTTGGAGACAAAGCTGGCAAGGCCAACTATGGTAGGATTGTGATACGAACCTTTTGAATGGTTTGTAGGGCGAATAACCCTTTGTGCAGTGGAATGGAACTTGAATTAATTTTGTATTATGATTTTTTTATGTTTTCGGTGGGGTGTGATAATTTTCAATTTTTTTAAGTACTAAAAAATTTGATAAATGACTGTACAAGAATAAATCGTTTGTTAATACCTAATATTTTATTATGATAATTGCTTGAACGTAAAAAAAATAATATTCTAATACCAGAAAAGGTATACCTTGGTAATAAATTTAATTTATTATTTTATTAGATATGCCGGAAGCCTCCTATCAACAATTAACTACCGAACATGTAAAAATTATAGGAAATTTATAATTTATTGTTTGAAGACACGCAATTGTACAATAAATTTAATAGAATCTAACTTTATCTTTAAATGTATTTATATCTATTAACCATCACGTATCAAACATAAATTGTTTTTTCATAGATATATTACGGTTTAAGTGTGAAATGCAGTATTCAATAATGCAAATTTTGCCAAAAACACATATAAAAGCTTGCGTTCTACAGGCTTATGGTGGAACTTGAAGTTCATAGATCCATAAATCTTTAAATAATAAGTAGAAAATATTTCTTAAGGCCGCAAGTTTCGTTGCGATTTTGTTCATAATTTACAGATTTACAAATCTATAAAATTTATGAATTTACACGGAATTCCACCATTACTAGCGTTCATTAGTCATCTGCTTGACGCTGGTCCTACATGCCTTCTCCAACTTCTATTCATAGTGAGCATCTTCATTTCTATATCATTTCTAACTTCTTTTAGATCGCCTACCATCTTCCTCGTTCTCCTGCCGCTGTTACCTTCTTCTTCTACTGTCCCTTCTATTACGTCCTTCATTAGAGTATCCCTTCACAACGTATGTTCCAATCACATTCCCTTCCTTTTTAAAATAGTCTCATACAGTGTCCTTTTTTCTTCTACACTTTCCAACACTTGTATGTTACTAACTTTATCAGACCATATTTTTTTGCTCAAAATGGCTTCAGAAAAGCTTTAAAAATTTGATACATTATTGTTGGGTTGCAAGAAAAAAATTAAGAACTCTTTGGTTAAAGAATTGTTTATCTAGCAACAGTATCAATGACGATTTTCTGAAACTTATTAAACCGTTAGTTGCTAACAGAGTTGAGAGATTTAAATCAAATTGATTTAAATCATGATTTAAATCATGATTTAATAATTTAAATATAAATGAATAATTTTTATTATTATATATGTATTTATTAAATTAATAATACAAAAAAATCACAGTAAAAAAATAAAAACATGTTTTAATAAATTATAAATATTTGAATATGAAAATATAACAATTCAAATAACAAAAAATAATGTAGAAACGTTTATTCATTTAGTGGTACATTATTATCAGATCAGTTTTCCAACCTTTTCAGTTCCTAGTCGGTTTCTCAATTTTGAATGCACAAGTTCAAATGATGAAAAAACTCGCTCAACACAAGCTGAAGACGAATTGGGGGATAAAAGTGATTTTATAATTTTCAATATTATATCTTTATTTGGTCCTAATTCATCTTTTTGGGACATCCACCACATTACACAATACATAATATTTAAAAATGTTATTCAAAATACCCGTAAATATAATTTAGAAAATCTAATTTAAATCAAAAAAATCTGATTTAAATAAAAAAAAAAATCGATTTTTTTTGATTTTTTTTTTAAAATCATGATTTTTATCCACCCTGGTTGCTAATGAACCGATAAAACTTTCATGCAATCCAGCAAAATCCTGAAACATCATGTATGTATAAATTACAGATATCTAAGCTGATACATTTAGGATTGATTATATGCTTTTTGATCATGCAATATTGGACGAGGTAATTACGCAATTGCAGATCTTGGTTGAGGGCAATGTTTATATTATATAAATATGGATTTATGTTAGGTTGCAAGAAATAAATAAATAGCTCTTTAGTTAAAGAATTGTTTATCTAGCAATAGTATCAATAGTGATTTTCTGAAACTTATTGAACGGTTAGTTGGTAATGAACCGATAAAACTTTCATGCAACCCAGCATATGTCTTTTAATCGAGGTTCGCTTTTCATTTAATACTTACTTAATATTTAAGTGTTTTGATGTAGCTGAATATTAGAGCAAAAATAACAGGTTACAGTGATGATTTAAATTCAATAATGTTATACTTATGAAATTTGATGGAAGTATTGTTATTTGACAGTTTCATCGTATATTTAAGTTGAAACCTTCAGTGATATTGATCATAACAATCTGGGAATGAACCTGAGAGCTCAAGTTGTAGCGTAACTGTTCTGTAAATCTTTTTAAAACTGCAATAATGCGGCAAATACTTATTAATTCTTACAATTTTACGACGTACGTCAGAATTACAGGTAATTAAACAAGAAATACCAACTCTAAAATTACAAAAATATTCATTCACGGACAAATTACACGGAGATATTGTTCTCATAGATGCATTATGCATTTGCATTACTGAGATTTTAATTGCTCAAGGGTTAATTGGATTTAAATGAAACTGCGCAAATGAAGCGGCGTCTAGAGGGCTATGCTATAAATCATTCTGTAATGTAAAATCACTTCAAACATCGATATTACACGATACACGAACAAGCGCAGTGGAATGTAATGGCGTGTTACATTCGATTCACTGTTTGTAAGACTAACAGCGCATGAGGCTCGTAAACCAAACAACTCAAAGATTTGATTTTTAATTAAGATTGAGAAGTTGATTTACTTTTAACATTCTTTTGTTTCAAATTGCATCTGTAATCTTGCACATTCATTTATTTAATATTGTACTGCAATATTACTTATTTGTTTTACAACTATGTGTTTTAACATTTCTGGAAAATCGTTTTTTAAAATGCCTACTACTATGAATTTGTATATTTAATTTTTTTTCACAATTGTTACGGTTTTGTGGCTCCCCTTCCACTCATATCTTTGAGGGCCGTGATTGGCGGCTGGTAACCGCACTTAATGCGCAAAAATATTTCACTTACCGAGATCTGTTTCGGCAGAGTGCTACACCCAGTAATGGGTGTGATGATATATTTATTGTACATAAGTATATTTTATTTATATTTTAAAATAATATGATAATATATTATTGGGGATATGAAAGAAGCGCAAGACTCAAATTGTAAGCCTTAATTTTGAATTAATTTTTCTAAATAATTTGAATAATAAAATAATAGTTATTTATGATATAAGTGGGATAAGAGCATCATTAAGATACTTGTGTGAAATTTGCACAACGAGGCTATGACCGAGTTGTATAATCATACAAGTAATTTTCATTTTGAGTGCGATAAGTATTTTATTAAAGCACTATTGCATTAATATTTTAAAAAAACGCACTAGTGCGTTAATAAAATACTTACCTCACTCAAAATGAATGCGATATGTGTCATTTTTCTATTTTGCTGTTCTTATAGCACTGTAAACGTTGGTAAGGAGATCTGTAACCGCACTGTTTTTGGCGCTTTTTATTTTGTAGAAGTGGTATGAATGCTCTTAAATCTGACAGATGAATGACATATAACCTCAAAATTGTAAATTGTCGGTGTTGAAATATTACTAACAGAATATGATAGAATCAAACAAAATTCAAAACATTCACAATACAGAAAAAATATTGATTAATTGTTAAATAATATGATATTTCAATTGTATGTGTTATGAGAAACGATACCAACACGAATGATAAAAAACACCTACTATATTTTTAACAAGTTGCAGTTTTTAAAAATCTAACAGAATTATAAAATTACCTCAAAGGCCTTTGTAAAACTCGCAGAGCGGCTCGTTTTCCAAATTTGGATTCGTGCTTTAACAGACTGCCTTACGAAACTATTTCTTTAATATACTATTATCGCAAGGTCGTATATAAATAAAATAAATATATCATCACGCCTTTTACCCATTACTGGGTGTGACATTCTGCGGTAGCAGATCTCGGTAAGTAATATATTTGTGCGCGATTACCAGTCGTCAAATCACGGCCTCCGAAGATGTTAGTGGAAAAGGAGCCACAGATGTAATTTTAATGGGGTGAAAATTGTTTGTTGGATGTGGGAATCGAACCGAGGTTGAATAATAATTGATGTAATTTATCATACGAGTATAATGTAACAAAATTGCAAAAAATACAAGTATATATATATATATATATATATAGTGTGTTCATCCAAAACCCGAACATAGGCTTATAACATGTGATATCAGTTTTTTGGTGCGCATTGCTTCCCAGTTAATTTTATAGGAAACTACTTCAAATAAAAGTTATGGAGAATAAAAATACGGATTTTTTTGATATTACATACATATAATTTGTGTGTTTTATCAAAGCGCAAAAATGAATTAAATATTTGTAATATTCGTAAAAATAAAGGCTTCCATGAAAAAATAAAACAATTGTCTACTGTCAAAAATATTAACGTCAATATTTTTGACATTAGATAATTGTTTTAATTTTTTCATGGACGTCTATATTTTTACGAAAACACAAATATTTAATTAATTCTTGTGCTGTGATGAAATAAACAAATGAAATGTATTTTATATCAAAAAATCCGTAATTTTATTGTCTACAATTTTTATTTAAAGTATTTTCCTGTAAAATTAATTGGGAAGCAATGCGCACAAAGAAACTGATATCACATGTTATAAGCCTATGTTCGGGTTTTGGATGAACACACTGTATATATATATATATATATATATATATATTTCCTTTAGATTACTTTTAAAAAAAAGTGGATTGTAATAATTATATCACTTTCCTTGTCACTATAACTAAATAAATTGTTCACAGATCATGCACCCTGTGAATAGCTAAACCCCTCTTGAATTTATCATACTAGACCACAGCCCTCTTCAAAACAGTTGTTATACTATTTTTTATTTTTACCCCATGGATACACCGTCCCTAAGGGGTCCTCAAGTTCACTTTTTTTAGCAAACAGTTGTTAAAGTACACTGTTTTTAATAGCATGCATCTGTTAGAATTCGCAGTGTACCTATTATCAAGGGTGGCTTGGTCCCGGTTTCTGGATGACGAAAATGGCTGAAAAACAAATAAGAGCAACATTAATCAGTTAATTTGTTATATTTTGTAAGCCCATTTAAAAAATATATATATATATATATATATATATATATATATATATATATAATCACACCTTTTACCTATTACTGGGTGTGGCACTCTGCCGGAGCAGATCTCGGTAAGTGATATATTTTGCGCGTGAAGTGCGGTTACCAGTCGGCTAATCGCGGCCCCCAAAGATGTTTGTGGAGAGGGAGCCACAGGAGTACCTAATTTTAATGTGGTGAAGATTGTTTGTCGGCCGTGGGAATCGAACCGAGGTTCTCAGGATCCACAGGCTGAATTGATACCACTGAGCCACTTACTCCATTTTTATATGGACTATATACATACAGGGTATTTCAATACTTCAGGAATAAAATTAAATAACACAGTCATGATAATGTGTTAATCTCTGATCAATATGAAAAAAAAATCGCTAAATTATTTGTACTTCACATAAAGTATATATTTTTAGTGTCACTGGTAGCATAGAATAAGTTTCTGTCTAAATAATTAAATAATGTTTTTTTGTACTCGCATCATTCAAAATAAGTTTTACATTACTTTGGAAACTGATGAAAAGTTTGATTTTGCGCACTAGTGCGCAAAGTAATTGAAAAAACACTCATTTTTATAATTCTAAATTTAGACTATTAAAAAAAAAACGCTAATTGTACTTATACACACACACTTTAAGGAATTTATAAGAAAAATAGAGACATTAGCTTATAACATCAATCCGACATATTTTAACAAACTTTACGAGAAAAATAAACAATTTGTTTTCAAATAACAAATGTCAATTCATGGCATACTTAACGGTTAATATAAATTCACGCTTCAAATTTAATAATTTTCATCATTGACTATTATATAATTTTTTCTCATTACAAAAAGCATTGTACAAAACTCGTGCACGAAGACGTCATTTGCATCATTCACGCAAATTAAAGCACTCGCTTCGCCCGAGCTTTAAAATTGCGCTCATGTGCAAAATATGTCTTCGTGCACTTGTTATGTAAATAGCTATTTCATCATTGAAACGTTACATACTATAATTTGTGTACAACCGGGCCAAAATTTATTTGTTTTATTCCACTAAAAATGTGTACTTCATCTGAAGTACATAAAATTTTGCTAATTTTTACCATTTCATTTTATTCCTGAAATATTGAAGTAACATACACTCATATAATATCACGGTTTGTTCCTTCAAATAGGGTAGCATGATCTTGTAGCATATTAACTGAACATTTCTTAATTAGATCCTTTATTGATTCTTTATTGGGATGGCTAGCTCAGTGGTATGAAGTCGGCCTGTGGATCCTGAGGTCCCTGGTTCGATTCCCACAGGCGACAAATTTTCATAATTTGAAAAAAGCTATCCCTGTGGCTCCTCCATCACTAACATGTTTGGGGGCCGTGATTTGACGACTGGTAACCGCACTTCACGCGCAAAATATATCACTTACCGAGATCTGCTTCAGCAGAGTGCCACACCCAGTAATGGGTAGAAGGCGTGATGATAAATTTATTTATTTATTTTATATTGATTCTTCATCAAACATTCCTATATTGACATGTAACACTTTCCTTTCATTCTCTTTCGTAATAATTCCTTTTAAATAAGCTAATATATTCCTCCTATTCAGAATCTTTTGTTCACACAATAAATCTTCATTTATTCTTCGGACGTTCGCGTTTGCTCGCACCCTCTATTTCACCGACTTACACCTGTTTCACCAATCTTTCATTCAATCACATTGAAGACAAGTAAATAATTAATAACCGCTTGAAACAGCTACACAATTTTCTAATAATAAAATGAATGAATTTCTATGACAACCAATTAAAAAAATCTGGTGTGGATACCACACGACTTTCTTATACACAGCATATTTCATATTAAAAACACTGAATTGAACACTTATGACTTGCTCCTTGCGTTTGACAATTATTATTTGACATATAAATGTTAAACATGTTTTTGTTTTTTGTTTCTATTGCTACTATGATTATTGAAATATATTATTAAATATATAAATTAGTTTTTCTCAAAATTAGACGCATATACAGGATAATTGCAAATAACATTTTATGTTCCAAATATTTTTGCTAACATCTTTTATTTGAAACTTTTTTTCGTAACTGATTCCATTTTTGAAATAAATGGAATTTATTGTTTTGTGTGTCCAGTAAACTTCCTCTTCCGGTTTTTCAATTTCATTCAAAATCAACTCAGCTCTTCGTATTTTCATGAAACTTATAATTACCAAGTTTCGTTAACAAATCTTATCTCGTTCATGAGATATTGCACGACCGGACACACATCCATCCATCCATCCATCCACACACACAGACATCATTGAGAAAATGATCAATACAGATTCAGTGGACCTCAAAACATGTATTTCCGCGAAAATCTCGTCAACGATTTTTTTCACGATTCCAATACTTCCTTATACTACGTATAAGAAAGTAATAAATAAACAAAATAATAGACTTTGTATTTGTATATAAGTACAAATAAAATTTAATGCGTGAATTATTTTAACAAAACAATAAAATATTAAGTTTGGTAATTATTATATTTTCTGAAAATTTTGATAATATCTATTAGGTATAGCTGAACGAATTCTAGTTTAATGTCTAAAACAATGAAATTGTTCATGGGAGTGGTATGTTGTTGATAACAATGCACATTAGTTCTACTATTGTGTATAAATGAATTGATAAATTTATATTAATAGCAACATTTTATGATTTGATGTAGGTGTAGCTGTATTTTTCATAGAATTAAATTCTAAATACCTATTTTAATAATTGATTTGTTATAATTTCACATTTATTTGCAAAAATATATATTTATTATTTCTTTTAATCGTTTAGTTAGAGCAATTGAAATATTTAAATAGAAATAAAAATTATTTAGACTTAATAATACCTATATATAACGTGGTTTGAAAGCTATTAAATCTATATATTTTCTGTTACATATTCATATATTACTTGTAATAAATCTTATCATTTTATATTCCTTTTATTACAACAATTATTGTTCTTTTTATTTAATTAATTACTTTTCAACACATTTTATACTTACATAACATTCTTCTTCTTTTGTGTTTATATACCGGGTGAGACAAAAAAAAAGCATCCTATACCTAGACATTTAATATTAGAAATCAATTTTATTCTACATATTTTTCTTCTTTGCAGATTTGAACTACTGTGGCACTCACGAACCTTGCCAAAATGGCGGCACTTGTGAGAACACCGCTCCGGATCAGTACCTCTGCACGTGTCCGGAAGGTTTCTCAGGGGTGAACTGCGAAGTGGTGGACAACCCTTGCGCACCAGCACCTTGTAAGAATGGAGGAACGTGTCGGGAGACCTCGTCAGGGAACTTCACGTGTTCGTGTAGTCCTGGATGGACGGGACCCACTTGCAGTATTGGTAAGTTAGGAAAAAAAACCTTTCTCGTTTAAATCAACAATAATTGACGATCAGTTAAATGCCATGTTTCATTATTTTTACGGGCTTTAATTTGATACCAAACTCAGCATATATTCTATATCTTTTGAAAAAACAATTGATGAACGCTTAAATGTCATTTTTTACATTTAGTTAACAGTCATGAAGACTTTATAGTCCATTTCACCTTAGAAAATAGCAGATGGCTCTACGGACGCAGCCTATAATATAAGAAGTAATTCTTTTAGTTCAAAATTTGGCGCGATATAAAATACACATTTCAATTTCATATTTCCATCAGCTGTAAGCTGTCATTTATAAACATTATACGTCATTATTATCGACCCACTTCGGATTAGAATACAAGTTGTTTTACTTATATTAATAGATTATGCCCTTATTGCGCTGACAAAAGTGCTTGCAATAATTTTCGCTCATGTAAATGCATCTCGCGTCTCTACCAAGATGCAATGAAAACATCGCGCTATGTTATTCAACGCTGTTTTAAAAGAACTATAATTTTATATTATGATTTTGATTATTCTTGTTCTTCACATATTTTACAACATAATGATTTTCAAAGTTATTAAAATGTTACTATAACAACTGAACCGATAATAATTTCGAAAAATATTTCAAGCTAAAGTTGTTCTAAATGAAATTAGTGTCTATTTTAGTTATTACGTCTTTTGTGATACATATAAACATAAAAACTTAAAAAGTCCCTTCAATAAAATTGTGGTACCATTAGTTGTATATACATAACTCATTACTAAACTTTTTTTTTTTGCTTAAAAGTTTAAATAAAAAGTTTTCCAGCAAAATTGCACTGTATTTTTCAGTTATTATGCTTTTACATACATATCGACAGATTAACTTTTTTGGGATAGTAAGATCTAAAATGTGTAGATTCATCAAAATATCGAAATCGAAAAAATCACCGTCTCAATTAGCATCGAGAAAGTAAAAAGATACATAATAAATTTTCTAAATATATTTTTAAACAAAATGGTGAGAAGATATCGAAAGAACGAAGGGATAGAATTTTACAAAATTGGAAAAGAGCACGCAGTCCTAGAAATGTGTTGCCCGGATTTTTAAGAAATTAGAGGGTTAGGTTTATATTTAATTTATTAAAGAGTTAACATACAGAATAAATATTTCGCTTTTTTGATAATTTTATACGCAAATGCGATTATCAGGATACCAGTTATCAAATTATAGTTAGAAAATATTAGAATGTAGTATATGGTGAAAATACTACAAAAATGTAGATGTACAATTTTCAAATTACCTGTTTTATGCATTTGGTATCGTTTATTTTCTACTATCAAGTAATTTTAATAATATATTATTATACGAGTTTTATAAGACCATGTATTGTCGCACGAGTTGTTTGAAGTAAACTAGCGGTGCGAGGAGTGCTCCAAAAAATCAGTCTGATAATACGTCGTATAAAATAAATATAATATATTTTTTTTACTTTGAGTCATTTATTTAATCGAAATCTTGCAATTTCAATTGCAAAAAATATCGAAATACAATCTAAAGATTTGTGTGACATGTAACGCTACCTAATAAATTTTTCACTTTTTCAACTATAAATTCAGAAGAATATACTTCAAATTTTTAAGACACGAAATATTTTCAGACTTTTTTTACCTCACATGTGTATGGATAGTAATTTAGTAATTTTCGTGCTAATGATGTTACAAAAGATGTTGATATTTTGATGATTTAAATTCGTAGGTTATAGCTTTACAAATTGTAATATTGTCGAAATTGACCTTCTTATTGTGATTTCTGAGTCATGATATGAAATCTGACGTTGACAATTCTTTCAAACTGTAATAAAAGAACAGTTTAAAATATTTGGGGTGGCATTTAATGTGTGGCTGTATAGTAGTGCCAATCTTACAAAATATAAATTTACCAAAAACAGTTTAACAATTATTAAACTGTTTTCAGTATAATACTGAACCAATTATGAACGCAATCCATTAAAATTATTTAATACAAAAATGCGACAGTCAAAACTGGTGGATTTTAAATTCTTCATATTTATTTGAAGCATTTTGTTTTAATTCGGTATTATATGATTAATGTTTATATCATTCTTGATTATCAAATTAAGTATAATGACGATCATTATTATAATCTAGATCTAGATAAATCAATTTAAAATGCATGATAAAACAAGAAATGTTTCTATTTAAAATATCTGGTCAAATTGTACGAAGTAACGTCATATATTTGGATTTATCTTTATCAAAAAAAAAATAAAAATAGAGAACTCATTGATCGTTGACACGAGCCTAAAATAATTTAGGAGTGATTTACAACGAAATATATGATGCCAAATAGCCAAACGTTCAATATAATTTGAAAATACCATACTAGTACTATATTTCTGATTTTGTTGATGATAAAAATTGAATATTTGTCTAATAATATTTGTTTCGTTTGCTATTCAATATTTTTCTGTTTAATTTTTTTTATATAAAATATTTTATGTAATAATACTAATTAATGTAGGTTTTAGATAAGCATCTTAAAATTTTTAGAAACACCAAACAGTGGTTAAGGTGTCACATACACGCAACCTACTAATAAACTTGTCAAGAATTCAAGTGGAGTACAGGAATATAGTGCGTTTGCTTGTTGTAGTTGTAGTTTTGATCTCCACCAAAGTATGCACGTTTAAATGTCGTACTCGTGTTTATTTATCACCACGGTCCCTGTTCTTAATTGTGTGCCTCTTATAACCATGAAATGATTATAATGAACAAGTGAAACTCAGCTATGCGTAAACCGTGAGGTTTATTATGGAGTGCACGGGTATGATGAACGCTAAAGAATTTGTTTCAATTTTGTGTTTATATTAAACATAAATCTCGTGTTGTTGCTACAAAATATGCTGTGCAAAGTTTGTATAGTTACAAATATGTGCAAAAATTATTTAATTCAGTTTATTCATTTCAAAAGTGATTCGTTGTTTATTTTATGTAAGTGTTTCAGTTGGCTATAGAATTCTGGGGATCATTTTATTCCACAGTTTGCACAACGCCAGGTAAAGGCGGAAATAGTATTTGATATGTCATTTTTATTATAAATACTAATAAGTTGAGTGATAGAAATACCTTAAATTATTGTTCTGTGAGTAATAAAAGGATATGTATAAGGTAAACATCGATTTTTATTCATTTAAATTTTCAAATATCACTGTCAACAACGGGAAATAAATTTATGTATCAGTAGTACCAATTTCAAGTAATTTTTACTTTATTGCCAACTGAAACACTTATTTCTGATCACTCTGTATTTATTTTCTTTAGTGTTGTCACAACAATAACAATTTAATCTGCGGTCTGTGTTCCTAGCGCTTTATTAATTGTAATAGTGAATAATAAAATAAAATAATAAAAAGAAAACAATCGGTGCAAGTATTACTTAAAATTAATTATGCGTGTATAAAGGATATTTCAATTGTAATTAAGTTATTAATGTTTCCGTAACTAAGTTGGTATTGTGTTTAAACTTTTAAACGTCGATATTGGTGACATTTACTCAATTCAACGCGTACTATATTTATAATTAGTTTTAATAGCAGTTTAAAACAGGCGTGGGAGAATTGTACAAGAGCCCAACTTTATCTTTCAGCTAAACAAATATCTTTAGGGTTATTAAAAATAGGTTTAAAACAATAACTGTAACAGAACATATTAGGGTTTATTCTTTTCTTATCATATATCAGCACTGCTAAAGCAATTGAAAAAAAAATTTACACCAGTACGCAGCTAAATCCTTTAAGATATTTTTAATTTGGAAACTGAACCTGAAGTATTTATTAATTTGACTTGTGCATTATAAAAGATTTTGAAATTTTGGCATCGAGAAAAATGCTTGACATAAAAGTAGCAAAAAATTTAAGAAAAGTTGACAGCCAAACATATACGCTGTCGAATGCATTCAAAGTTGTAAGCTTCCAAACCACATGTATAAAACATAATAAAATGATGACGATTCTTCAAAAATCAAATACCAATCACACTACCATCATCTTCACTGGGCAGCTTGGAGAATCTCTCTAATATACGGCGTGCATCGTGCATCTTGAGAATGCAAGCGGCACACGAGCACGGCATACAGGATGCGCGATGCGAGGATGCTCGATCCGGTGCGTGGAATGTGCGCAGCCGGGTCAGAGGTCACGCCGTGGCTTGGCGTGGCCCGCGCCCAGCGTAGGTTACCACTTCGTTGCCCCTCAACCCGAAGAGACCTTAAGTTGCAGAGAATCGGGTCGGAAAGAAACGACGATGAATTATTTTCAGTTTCTTATATTTAAAGAACTATTAAAAATGTGTTTCAAATATATAAAAAATTTAGCTATTTACAGTTTGTCATTAGTTAATATTTGTCTGATAAGCCGAGAATTAGGAACCAAAGGCTACTTCAAAATCTTTAAGTTTCAGAAGATAGATAGTTTTATGTATTTAAAACAAACTTCAGAATGCCTTGAGAGACACTGAATCATATTTCAAAACCAATTTATAAATGTAGAAGCACCCAACTAGCAACCGTCGTATCTGTAGTAACTCTATAAAAGTACCATCAGTTTCAACCTGACATAAATGAGCTCGTCAATGAAGCAAACAGTCAACGAATCAATAAATCAAATCGTTGATGTTCTCTACAACCATAAACCATTACACAAATGTATTGTCTTGTTACAGACGTGGACGAATGCGCATCTGCTCCTTGTCAGAACGGAGGAACTTGCGTCAATCTGGAAAACTCCTTCCGGTGCGAGTGTCCTTTAGCTTGGGAAGGAAATGTCTGCCAATTTGGTAAGAATATGAATTATAGTTTTTTCCTGAACATTTTGTAACTTTTTTTATTATTATTTAGATGCGGATGAATGTCTTACAAATCCGTGTATCAACGCGATGTCTTGTATTAATCTTATAGGAGACTACAGATGCAAATGTCAAGCCGGATGGACCGGAAAGAATTGTGATCAAAATATCAACGACTGTGTTGGGCAATGTCAACATGGAGCCACTTGTATTGATTTGGTTAATGATTATCATTGTGCTTGTCAAGCTGGTTACACAGGTAAATGTTACTATGTCAAATGTAAGAAATTGCCCATTATTTAATTATATTTAATCGGTTTAGGTCGTGATTGCGCTACAGATATAGACGACTGTGAAAGTAACCCGTGTAAAAATGGAGGAGATTGTGTTGATCAAGTCAACGGGTATAAATGTATTTGTCCTGTTGGATTTTCCGGAAGTGAATGCCAGGTAAATTGAATCCTTCTATTTGTTTTTCAAGGAAAAGTAATGTTTATGTTCTTTTGCAGATTGAACAAGATCATTGTAACCCGAATCCTTGTGAAAATTCAGCTCCTTGCTTAACAACCGAAAACGATTACTACTGTCTTTGTAATTCAAACTGGCAAGGAAAAAATTGTAACATTCCAATCTACCGATGTGAAAACCCTCCGTGCGACGGTGAGTTTCAGTTATAATTAAAATCTTAACAAACATCAGACTTCTTTCATTTCCATATAAAATAGTACCGCGCACGTGTGGTTCGGATATATACATGTTCAAAAATTCGTTTTACAAATTTTTACGGCAAGTAGATGAGACCAGAAAAAGAACTTTTTGATATATAACATAGGGTCGGTTATGTTTTTATAAGCCTGAAAATTCCATGTGATTATTTCAAGTATATTTATTAAACTCACCATATGTAGTATATGGAAATTTGTAAAACGAATTTTTATACACCTATATTTATTGATTTCAACAAAATGTTAATTGCAACTATATATTCATTGTAACAACGTAGTCATTATAATCCTATGTGTTCTGTTGTGCAGCGTAATAAATAATTCTAAATAAAGCATAAACTTTTAAACAGACTCATTTTAAATATTTGCCGATTGAATGAATCATTTTCAAAGCGTCGTAATTATCCGTAGCAAAAATGAGCGGTTCGTAATCGTGCGTAGCACACATCCATAACTTCTCGTATCCGGAACGGCTCTTGCTTAGGTCATATGATGCATCTTGTCACGGGTGACAGGTAATTTTGTAGCCATTTAACGGGGTGCGGACCATTCTCAAGCTATTGAACTCGCAGTGGGGGGCCCGGCTTCGGCCCCCTGGCGCGAGTAGAAATGGAGCCCGCGAACATGGACAGACACCGGCAACGCGCGAGTAAACGCCGGTAAACGTTCAACTCTACGTTCTTTGTGCTACTGCTACGGGAATTTATTTTGTCATTCACATGTTCTGGAAATTTCATACCCATTATTTTGGTCTTTTTAAGATGAAGAGTTTTGAGAATGCTGGATGTTGATTTTTTCCTTTTGTGTAGTTATAGATAGCTGCAAAGTGTCTGTTACGATTAAAGACGGCAACCGAGTCACGACGTCAAGTATTTGTGGAGAACATGGACATTGTCAGAAACTTGATGGCGGAGGATTCAAATGCGCTTGCATTCCTGGCTACACCGGAAAATATTGTCATCAAAGTATGTTCTTCTTTTTCTTTTGTCTTTAATTTATTTATTAATTTACTTTTTGTATTTATAGATATCAATGATTGCAAGATAAATCCGTGCCAAAATGGAGGAACATGTATGGATAAAGTTAACGCTTTCCAGTGTATTTGCAAAGAAGGATGGGAAGGAGCATTGTGCAATATAAGTACGTCTCATTTTAAATTTCATCATATTTTAAATACTAAAGTATTTTCTTCACTAGATACTGATGAATGCAATCCGAACCCGTGTCAAAACAACGGAACCTGTACTGACGAAATCGCCGACTTCGTCTGTCAGTGCCGTGATGGCTGGAAAGGCAAAACTTGTACTTCTCGCGATAGCCATTGTGACCGATCAACTTGCAAGAACGGCGGTACCTGCCAAGATTTGGGCAACACATACACTTGTCACTGTCCTCCTGATTGGGAGGGCACCACTTGCCATATTGCCAAACTTCAAGCATGCCGATCTAATCCGTGCCAAAATGGAGGAACTTGTGTCAATACCGGAGATTATTATAAATGTATCTGCAGAGACGAATTCAAAGGAGATCATTGTGAAGATGATGTCAATGACTGCAATTCGCATCCTTGTTACAATGGAGGAAAATGTATCGATGGAGCCAATTGGTTCTTGTGTGAATGTGCTGCAGGATTTACTGGACCAGACTGTAAGATTAATATTAATGAATGCGCGTCAAATCCTTGCGGCCATGGAGGAACTTGTATTGATGGAATCGCTGAATTTCAATGTCTTTGTCCGTCAGGAAGAATTGGGAAACTATGTGAAAGTAAGTACAAGGATAAAAAAAAAAAATTGAGGCAATATTCTAATATGCTCTTCTTTGCAGTTGATGATGTGGTGTACGTCCCAGGATCGTGCAGTTATAAAGGCCAACTTTACGAGAATAATTCAACGTGGCAAGTAGATTGCAATATCTGCACTTGTTCAAGTTCATCCGTCCAATGTACTAACATTTGGTGCGGTCTCGGGAACTGCCGGAGTCACTCTTCAACTTCCATTTCCTGTAGCCAGAACCAAGTATGTGTCCCTTCTCCACGAGAAACTTGCATTACGCCCCCTTGCGCAGATTGGGGAGAATGCAGGAATTTGGAAAGTGGAAGACGAGTTGGACCTCCCACTTTCCCAGCTTCGCCATCTTGTTGGCCCAATCAGGCAAAATTAAGCAACGCTTGTGCCAGATTGACACTACTATTAGACAGAAGTAAATTATCCCATGGAGTTTCGGTTGAAAGTCTGTGTGGATCTTTGAGAAAATTATTGGCTCAACATCAGTCTGTCAGCAATATGAAGAATCGACTGGTATTGCTATGCGACTTGAAAGTAGAATATAATGACACCATTGAAGTAACACTGGTAAGTTGTTATTTTCTGAGTTTAATGTATAGTTTTAAAGTTTTTTTTCTTTCTTTGCAGTCTGGGAATGATGACGTATCTGATGAAATAAAAGTCTTAGGCGAAGCAATAAGCAGAAAAAAGACAACTCAGGCAGCTTTATCTTCAATTATCGAAGTCAAAGTAGAGACTGTTCTTGTAAGCGAAGATACAGGAACCAACAAATACTTAATCGCCCTGATTTGCTTGTTATTAATCGGAATTAGTGCAGCAACTACAGCTGGTCTTTTATATTGGAGACAACGTCAACGATCACTTGGAATGAGTGGTGTTAATTTATCGGGAACTTCAACAGAGACCTGCCATCGTCACCATGAAGACGAAAAAAGTAACAATCTCCAAAACGAAGAAAACTTACGAAGATACGCAAACCCTTTAAAAGATGATGTAGGAAGTTTGGCTAGCTTGAGTGGTCCGGCAACCAGTTCTTGCGGATTGGATCTGTCAGTTCCAAAAGTGAGTGTCGTACGTCCTCTTTCTGCTCTTTTACCAGGAGAACAAGGAAACGAGATGCTCGAAATGATTTCTGAAAACGAATGTCCGGGGAATAGAAAGGGAATGACTCTTGTAGTCGCCGGACCAAGTAACGATACTGGTTTAAAACCCGTACATAGAAACAGCCAGATCTTGTTATACAAAGCACAAAATCCCGATGTGCGGAAAAACACGGCGGCTGCGTTCGACGATTCTTCGGTTCATAAGGACTTCACGAAAAGTGTTATTAATATGAACATGTTACCAGTGCAAAGGACTAACTCGTCCCAGCAGAACACCGGAAATGGTGTTAATGGCGGGGATGTACTCACTGTGCTCGTGTAAACTGTTTGATTCAGACATTCCATATTGTAGCTGCTAAGGGATTTGATCCCATGTCTGTACCTAACACACCTGACCAACTACGCACGACGAAAAATTCCACAGAAATATATAATTCGTACTTTTCTAAAACATATTATATAATTTGTAAAATGTGATATTTTTAATACAATTTTTGATAAAGCAAATATGATGTAAGTGGAATTATGTTCGTGCGTGAAAATATTTTACAAAGTGTCCAACCTTCATAATCATAAAATGTCGGGAGACTGATTTCGCGTATTAAGTTAACTATCTAATTCATTTTATAATTTTTTTATATTATTGTGCAATATGATTTTTGTAACTAGATGAATTTTGTTTTGTAATCATTTATATAAAATATTTTTTATTTATGAGAAAAAATATTTATGTGACAGATAAAATTTTTAATGATTTTGTTATGTTTTCTGTTTACTGTATTTTATGCATAACGAAGCAAGACGAAGACGAAACGACGCCGAAGACGAAGACGGAAGAGGAAGAAGAAGCCGTTTAGCCTGGCCGATCGGCCCGATCTCGTGATAACTTTGTGCACTTTGCACATAATGTGCTTTGTGAAACAAGACAAACAATAATAAGTTTGTTCATAGTGTGATATTATTTAATATTTTTAATTTTATTTTTTTAAATTATATGTAATATACGCCCATCTTTCGCTCTCTTCTGAAATGGTTTACTTGCAAAATTTTACTTCGTTCAACAGCATGAACTTTAAAAAGCATGAACGTTCAAATTTTGCAAGTAACAATATTTTTATTCCTCAATTTTGTATACAAGAGATATAATCATTAATAATGTAAAATATTTTATAGATATTTTTTAAAGTAGAGTGTAAAACATGGGCATATACATATTTATATGATTGTTAGTTAACTCCAATTGTATGTAGCATGTAAATAATTTTTAATTTGTACTAGCGATCACTTTTTACGTTGATGCAAGTTAGACAAATATGAATAATTCTCTCCTGTCTTACTCACACTGTTCGATTTATTTATTAAAATAATATACTACCGGTTTCAGCCACTTTAATGGTTTTTCTGTAGTCTTATCGGTAATACAGTATTTTCAAAATAACTTTTAGCCTCATATATTTTCCGTTGTTAATATTTACAAACTATTTTGAAGAAAAAATTATATAAAATATATGGAAAACTATTTTCTACAACTTTTATTTTTGAAGAATTTTTCTCTAGAATAATTCAGAAATGTTTGCTAACGGCAAATATACGATGCTAAATGTTCAAGTTGTTAAGCGAAACATGTGACAAGTCAAAGAAATATTATTCATATTCACCTTAACTTTCTTCAATGACTTTCCTTCACACGTGGGGGTCCACTTACTAATCATACTTTTTACTTTATTTATTATCTAGTTCCTGATTTGCAAGAATAACTGCATCTTACACAATTATGTCTAACTGATTTATACAGAGCGGTCACAAAGACCTTGACAATCTAGAATTTCTTCCATAAGTTTATATGTGTGGGTGGAGCAGAGTGACCAGTGTATTTTTGTACTCTAGATTATCTCCGCATTGTAAATATGTAAATACTCGTCATTTCTAAATTATGCGAGGCGACAGCATTGTAATAAATAAGTTCAAAGGTATAATGTAAAACAGTACTTATATTTAATACTACAGTGTGCCTTTATAGTGCCTCGATAATTGCAATTCAGATAATAAATGATAATATTTTTGCGACAATTCTTGTCCAGCCAAACCTACAGAGAATGGTCTCTACATAAAGTATTAAATAATTTTGTAATTAAAAGAAGATTGTATGTATATTTTGTATAAATTTGTATTGTCATTATTGCGAAACGCAGTTAAGCTTTTGTAAGTAAAAATGATTTAGTGCTTGATTAAGTGGTTTAATAAAGATAAATAAATATACGATATATAAATGAATATCTATTTTCATTATAAACTAAGGGCTCATTTATCAATGCTAGAATAAGTTGACAGTTAAATCTCTCAAATATTGCATCTTAATCACAGTATAAATTATATTACTTGTTATTTCTTGATACGGTATTTTTCACTGGCATTCATAGTCCAGTAAATAAAACTTATGTCTTCCAAATAAAATTAGATTGTATCTTAAACTGTGTGCCTCTTGAACTATTGTGCAAAGTAAAAATACATAAATAGAGACAATTTTTTGTACTCGTATCGTTCAAAATAAGGTTTACATTATCCTGGAAACTGAAGTAAAGTTTGATTTTGCACACTAGTGCGCAAAGTAATGAAAAAACACCCATTTTTATGTTCTAAATTTTAACTATTAAAACGCTAATTGTAGAAACATTTTAAGGAATTTTATAAAAGAAGTAGAAACATTTGCTTATAACGCCATCAATCAGATATTTTAACAAGCTTTACGGGAAAAAAATAAACAATTTGTTTTCAAATAATAATAATAAATAATTGGGTGACACTGCAGTTCTATAATATTTAACTACTGCCTTATATTCGTATTGTTTTTTTCGTGCACTGCTTGGTGCAAGCACAGTTTCATTCAAATTTCTAATTTAGTAAAGATACGAACCAAATTAAGAAGACTATGTTTAGTCTATTTGTCACTAGATGTAGACTAGAGCATTCAATTTTTTAAATATTTTATATTCGCGACTGAAAAAAACATGTAGCCATCTGGTGACAAAATTTGAAACCAGTTGAATTCGTATTCAACCTCTATCTTGTCATTTGCACATGTGGTAGTTTCTCATTATTATTCAATTTACTAAACAATAATCATATAAAAATGGAAAAATATTTACGCAAATATAAAAACAACATTAATTGTTGCGTATATGGATGCCATTCCCGTGGTAGTAAAAATGCAGGTATTAGTTTCCATAGTTTTCCAAAGCCTGGTGAAAGAAAGGTTAAAATTTTAAATAAATTTGGAACACATGAAGAAATTGATAAACGAAAAGTGTGGATATTGAAAATAAAGACAAGTAAACCTGTTAGTAAATATATGAAAATATGCTCGTTACATTTTCATAAAGATGATTACATATAACCGGGTACGTAAAAAATAATATAAATTACATATCAATTCGATTACAGTAAATATTTTATTAGATATACCTTGCAAAAGAAAGACTCTAAAACAGAATGCTGTGCCTACGCTTCATTTACTTAATGTAGTTGCTACAAATGAAAGACCTAGAAATCGCTGCCGAAATACTGATAAAATGAAGGATGGCAGTTCTGACAATATAAATACGGAGCTTGAGGACCATTGAACCTGAAATCGAAATTCAAGAGAACTGTGTACCTAATCCAAATGAGATGGAAGCAGCTCTCGCACTTTTAAAATTACTTGAAGGAACCACAAGAACTATTGGTACACAAGTAAAAAGCGGAGATTTAATTTCATCGTTTATAACGCTTATTGATACAGAGGAAAAATCTTTGTCTTTATACATTTCATCATATCATATTTGACAAGATTTTATATCATTCACTTTCAAATCACCTAATTTTTTAAAAATAATATGCTCTTTTATTTCAGTCATATATATCTCTATGTCATTAGTTTTTAATTCCCGATTTGCACTACAAATAATTGAATTAAAATATTTGTGTATGTGATTTAATACTACCTTTTTACTAAACTAGAATTGGGATTTGATTGCATAAATAGGTTTAATAAATTTTTCTTCTCAGATTGACTTTTTTCCAATGGATTTTTTTTGAAAGACTTTTAAATAACAATCAGTCTTTAATAGTGGAATCGGCTTAAAACTTTGGAACGTAGTATTCTTTTGTTTTTTCCATTTGCATTCTAAATCTGTTTGACTTAATATTTCTAGCTCGGAAATGTTATATCTGAACACATAAACAAAGCAACCAGAAAAGAGAACTAAAATATTAGATTAAGAAAAATATGTTTAAAACTCGCCCGTGATCCTGGACATGCAATTAATTAAGAACCAATATCACCTAGTTAAATAAATTAAAATTGCAGCAACATGTTTGCTTTACATGAACATAAAATATTGTCCTGTTCACATATAATACTTCCTGATATTTCGTGCGGACTAGATGTCAATGCACTAGTTTGAATGCACAAAGCAAAAATAATTTTTCTAAGTTCTGTATTGTTTGTAATTCTACATAAAATAATAAATCCCGAATTAATAATTTCCTCGCCTTCTACTATATTTCGAGATGTGGGTGTCGAATTCAAATAATTTTGAAAGCGATAACCTGACATCATCTTGGTGAACATTCATTTTAATCTAAAAATAAGTAAAGTTAACAATTAAATGCATATGCCGTCTATTGTACATACTTACGATCTAATTATATTATTAGCACTGTGTTTTTATGCTGAAAATATAATAATAATTAAATCAATGCACTGTAATTATAACCATAAACAAATGTAAACAAATACTGAAAACGAATTTCATCCGCCATTTTGATGAGATCGCAGCGCCGCCATCGTTAAATTCAGGTGCGAATACTAAATTATTCATACATACTTTTGTTCGGTGATATAAAGTGCATATAATGCTAAATGCACACAGTGCATTATTCAACACTATAATATCCAAATACTACCTTTTAAATTTCTTTATTCTCAATTCAATTGAGATTCAATTCCTGTTGTACAGAGTAACATAAATAAATAAATAAATTCCTAAAATGGTGTCCCTTTATAACTTACATTTCACACTAGATGGCGCAAGTCGTCGTCAGCGGCATACTTCAAATGCTACTTTGATGTTTGTCAATAGAAATGTGTTTTAATCATTTTAATTTAGAAATACATCTGCATACGAGTTATTAAAATAAATTATAAACATTTATAGAGTTATGAAAGACATCAGTAACTTTTACCACAAGCTTAGTTTCTGTTTTTTAATTGATTATCTTACAGGAAACGATTTCAAATAAAATATTCCAATAGTAGCTATTTCAAACTGAGTGATCATTTTCAGCAATCTGTTACTGATAGCACAATTACAGTTTCATACACTATTTCCAGATTATATAGTTTGTATCTGTAAGAACACTAAATAAATATTAATCTACTGCACTTACAATTCAACATACAATCCATGTATCATATAAACATCATATCTATATCACAGCGCAGGTATCAGTTTTATATCATATTTATATTGCAAAATTGTTAAACCAAAATTAATTTTTAAAAAATAAAAAATTCGGTAGAAATAATTATTCAATATTAACTTAATTGTTTTATGAGAAAATAAATACAGGAATTAAAATTTTTAATAAATGACCAATTACTTTTCAAAGATTAACAATGTATTTTTCTGTCTTTTTTCATTATTATTACCTTAAATTACGAGTACGTTACTCAAATAAAATTTATAATTTGATTACTATAAAGCAATAAACTAAATTTCACAGTTTCATTAAAATTATTAGTTATTTTTATAACAGGTGCCGAAAAAGGCTCGTTACGTGCAAGTGCAGAATTTAACGCACGAGGCCTGCCGAGTGCGGAAATCTGCACGAGCATGTAACCTTTTTCGGCACGTGTTATAAACAACATTTTTTCTATAACTGTGCGATTTAGTAAATCACTAAAATATTATCCAAATTTATAAAATTTTAATGATATTGCACGAGAACGATGTTTTACGGCGTTGCTATGGTTTGTTTGTTGATTGCTTGCACATTGTTCTACATTATTTAAAAATATTTTACTAACGTCTAGATAATTTCTTCAAAATCGTCTAGATTGGAATAGTACAGTGAGTGATTCTTCTTTATCATAAATACCTCCAAAGATAATTGAAGATCCGGATCATGCTATGTTGCATCTATTTTCGACAATGACAATCAACCTGCTACTGGTACTTCTAAAGCCTCCGCAATTGTTGTCAATAATATTACTGTTAATAATATGAACAGGTACGGAAGAAATCAATGTTTCTTTAGACAATACAAAAGTTTCCACTTTACATTATATCAATATAAGCAACTATAACAACTATGTTAATAATATAGACACACAATAAATATTATGTATTTCACTTAGTTAAAACCATTTATCGATATATTTTACTTTGTTCGGTTCCTTTTATTAGTTGTGTACAGATTAGATATACCTACTGCAATTTAAGGTTATGTTTATAAACGTCAAAATATACTACTGCATATTTACTAGCGCTGGCTCACTGCATCTTCTTCTTCCATAAGCGTCTGTGGGCAAAATATGAATTACGCGCTTGGCGCGAAATTTAAATCGCTCTCAAAAAAACTTTTTTTACAGTTGCGTAATGAAGCACTTTCCACACTAGTGTTTCTTTGCTTTCGGAAACGCACTTGGTCTGCATTCATCTACTTTCCATCCGTAACCAAGGCAATTATAGTTACGTAATAACAAAGAAATCGCACAGTTGTAGGAAAAAATAATTTAATTGTTAGTATACGTAGACTCTTGCCTGAACAATATTAATAGTTCAGACTGCTTCAAATTGCTTTAATTGCGTTCTTTCTTTAGAAATTAATGTTCGAATTAAATGAAACCACAATAAGATCCTACTAGAGATCAGCAATAGAAAGTGCTTGAATATAGACCACAGAAGTAAACGTCAACAGGAGGCGTGGCTTAAGCGTTCTATCTCTTTCTATTGTAAGGCAACGTATGGCGTAACACACTTCTTATGAAACAAACATTTTATTTTTTACCTCATTTTTATTTACATGTTTTGTTTTGCGCTTTTTTGTGCAATAAATTAAAATGAGGTGGTGTTTTGCACCTGGCTCTAATCACAACAAAATATACAAGTGCAAAAAATTCTAAATTCTAAATTGTGAGGTTATGATTGTAGAGATATGAAGTTCACTACGACATACGTTGCTTTTTCAATTTAAAATAGACATAAAAAATTTATTACATGACATCTCAAAACAATAACCATTTATATTGGTAACATTAAAACAGTAATTTGTTGCATCATTGGTTGTTTCCCTTAAAAATTTCAATTTTGATACTTATAAAATAAAAACGCGATAAGACAATGGCAACTGCATATACCATTCGACTCGCATTCAAATTTACCGCCCTAATATGGACCGCCCACTTTTGTAGTCTATTTAAAAGGATGCTTGCATTCCCCATCATAGAGTTAGAGAAGTATTCTTTAACTCTATGTTCCCCATGGAGCGAATGAAATAGTGTTGCCAACCATGTTCAAGCAAATATCCCGACCATGATAAAAAAATTCCTTTACACAAATATTTATAAAATTTAACATATTTTTATGCACACATAAATTTTCTTCTCGATCTTTTTCCATAATAAAATAAATAATTTTCATTATACAGGAGTGTTCCATTCATATTTTGGCTGGGAGATATTTTCCTGGATGCAGTAGTATTACTATTGTTGGCGACAGTGAGAAAAATTTATATTTTTATTTTACGCTTGGCAATAGTGGAACAGTGAAATCTTGATTTCAGATTTGTTTGTTACAAAATGATTTTCTTATCTAAATTATGTGCCCTGTGCCTCAGTACTTGTAAAAAAAATGAACTTGTAATCGAAAAACGTAAAGAGATATTAATTGAAAAGAAACTAAGTTATTGTTTACCTGAAATTGTAAGTAAATAACCTTGAAATATTTTTATCACCGTTTATTACTGTTATAATTTATAGACTGAGTCTCATTCGATAATCTCGAAATATGTATGCTATTGACAAATTAGAATGTTTTTACAAATTCAAACAAATTTGTTTACAAAACAACACATATTTGAAGAGCTATTTTCAAACTTTAACATCTACTGCAGGTGAGTCTTACAAATATTTATCAGTCAAACTTACTGATATAAAGTACCATAATAAACTTCAAGCAACGCGAATCGAGCAAACAATGTTCACTGTTGGAAATGATGAGCTGCGAACTGGAGAAAAGGACGATAATGGAATTTATATTAAAGAAGAACAGTGTGTTGATGGATTAGATATTGAAAAATCACATTTATTATGTGAGGCAGAAGAAAACATCGGAATAAAAGAAGAATTTCTTACATCTGAATACAACGGTGATGTTGAATTTTATAGAGAATATGTTAAAAGCATAAAGAGGGAATCAATTTCAAGTGACTGATGTTTCTGTTTCGACAATTGAAGATATCGCACACCAAGATTCCAATAGTAATTCTGATAGTAACTTGACTAAATCTACAGAAAAAAATGAATTTAAGAAAACAACAAAATTTCAGTGTGCTATTTGCAGTAAAACATTTCTATATAAAGGATTAGTAAAGTATCATTTGAAAGTTCATGCAGGTAATAGAGATCATAAATGTTCAATATGTAAAAAAAGTTTTTATTCAAAAAGTGCTATGATTAAACATGAAAATATTCATACAGGTATTACGAATGTTAAACTTGTAAAAAAAGTTTATGCTTAAAGGTAATTTGGTTAAACACGAAAAAATTCATACAGGTATAAAAAACTTCGAATGTTCGACTTGTAAAAAAAAGTTTATACTAAAAAGTCATTTGGTTAGGCATGAAAAAATTCATACAGGTATAAAAAACTACGAATGTTCAATTTGTAAAAAAAAGTTTATACAAAAAAGTCATTTGATTATACATGAAAAAATTCATAGAGGTATAAAAAACTACGAATGTTCAATTTGTAAAAAAAGGTTTATACGAAAAAGTCAATTGATTATACATGAAAAAATTCACACAGGTATAATAAACTTCGAATGTTCAACTTGTGAAAAAAAGTTTATGCTTAAAGGTAATTTGGTTAAGCATGAAAAAATTCATACAAAATCACGAATGTTCAACATGTAAAAAAAAGTTTATACAGAAAAAGATTTGGTTAAGCATGAAAAAATTCATACAGGTATAAAAAACTGCGAAGCTAATATTCTTATATAGAAATATGTAATTCAGTAATTAAGCAGATTTAAAAAAAATATTATGATATAACTGATATATATATATATATATATATATATATATATATATATATTTGTATTATAATAAACGTTAAAGTATATCTACATTTTATCATTACGTAGCGTGTTTAATTAGGGATGTTCCATCTAGTACGCAAACCAAGTTTTTATCGAACGTTGTTCGGAAGCTATGTGTTTGCCGAACAGTATAAACTAGCAAGTTTTATCAATTTCATACTTTGAATGTTTGGAGGTTAGGGTGATTTTTAGCAATTTAAAATCAATAATTTCATTAATAGGCATGAAAAATCTTATGTATCACCCTTGCCTGCGGCTCGGCCTGTCAAATTACTGATACAAATAACTATATTCTAAGAATGCAATTAATGTAAAATGTTTAGAATTATACTTATATGATAATTTAATTAAAACTTCCTTTTGCACTATCCAGGAACCCACAATAAAGCTTTAGTACGCAATATCATATGATAACTACGCAGTTACGAGGTTCGATTGCTTCAATATTTAAAAATATTGCGCATTTTTAGGAGAGGGTTTTACCATCGTCTGGAATAAACAAATATCCACCAGATAGTATAATAATGTACTTTTTCAAGTTACGAGGTTTTATTGTGTCGTCGACGATATGGCATCTAATAAAGGTATAATTATAAATGTACCAAAGAATAATATTTTCTATAATGATGTTGACAAGACTGATGATGTATTTATTGATTAATAGGGTGACACTGCGTTCTATAATATTCTACTACTATATTCGTATTGCTTTTTTCATGTACTGCTTCGTGCGAGTACAGTTTCATTCAAATTCCTAATTTAGTGATCAATCAGTTTGAAATAGCTACTATTAGAATATTTTATTTGAAATCGTTTCCAGTAAGATAATCGGGTGATACTGCAGTTCTATAATATTTAACTACAGCCTTATATTCGTATTGCTTTTTTCATGCACTGCTTCGTGCAAGCACAGTTTCATTCAAATTCCTAATTTAGTAAAGATACGAACTAAATATAGAAGAGTGTATGTTTAGTCTATTTCTCAGTAGATGTAGACTAGAGTATTCAATTTTTTAAATATTTTATATACTAAATTATTCATACATACTTTTGTTCAGTGATATAAAATGCATATAATGCCGAATGCACGTAGTGCATTATTCAACACTATAATATTCAAATACTGCCTTTAAAATTATCATTTATCACTAGATGGCACAAGTCATCGTCAGCGTCATACTTCAAATGCTAGTATGACGTTTGTCAATAGAAATGTGTTTTAATCATTTTAATTTAGAAATAGATCTGCATACGACTTATTAAAATAAATTATAAACATCTGTAGAGTTATGAAAAAATGAAAAAGTTATGTTTAATTGATTATATTACAGGAAACGACTTCAAATAAAATATTCTAATAGCACAATCAGTTTCATTCACCATTTCCACATTATATAGTTTGTATCTGTAAGAACACTAAATAAATATTAACCTACTGCACTTACAATTCAACACACAACCCATGTATCATATGAACATCATATCTATATCACAGCGCAGCTATCAGTTTTATATCATATTTTTATTGCAAAACTATGAGACCAAAATTAATTTTTGTTTTTAAATAAAAAATTCGGTAGAAATAATTATTCAATATAAACTTAATTGTCTTATGAGAAAATAAATACAGGAATTAAATTTTTTAATAAATGACCAGTTACTTTTCAAATATTAACAATGTATTTTTCTTTCTTTTTTCATTATCATTACATTAAATTACGAGTATGTTACTCAAATAAAATTTATAATTTTATTACTATAAAGCAATAAACTGAAATTCACAGTTTCACTAAAATTATAAATAATTTAATTGTAAGTACAAGCAATGTAGACTCTTGCCTGAACAATATTAGTAGTTCAAACTGCTTCAGTTTGTTTTAATTGCATTCTTTCTTTAGATAATAATGTTCGAATTAAATGAAAACACAATAAGAACCTACTAGAGATCAGCATTTTCAAAAATTTTAATATCCGATTCGATCTAATATTTGATCCGAAATCAGATCTGAGATTCGATTCGCCATTACATTAGAGCCGTACTGTTTTCCATATTTATATGTAACAGACAAATTTTGTTGTAACGTTATTTAATGATTTTTTATCATAGTATTATTATTTCTATAGAGTGGGATTGTAATTTATATATTTTTTTACTCAGAGCGTATAACTGAAAGCCGGGAATGAATATTTCAGATGGAACATTTCATCCGAATTTCGGTTCTAAAATTTTATCCGATCAGATGTTTTATACAACTTCGAATCGGATTAGGATATTTTTGCCGATTTCTAGTACGACCTTATCATCTTTAAATAGACCATCAATGTGTGTTTCAAATAAAATCACATGCTCCAATCGTAGCATCTCGCATACTATATGTTTTACCGATAATTTATATGACTACTTTTTAATATCGTTTACCGAAATCAATTACAAAGGTTTGCGTACTGTGCGCCTTGTCAAGACTAATAATAATAGATTTTTAAAATAAAGCTATTCACAACAAAAATTACAATAACATATATAATAAATGACAGAACAGTTTAAAAATAAATTTAAAAATTCTTACTTGTGTATGTTAATTTCCTATAAATAATTTACTGTTGTCTTTCTTAAACTGAATTTAAGAAATAAATGTGGTTGGTAATACCAGCCCTAAATCTAAATGTCTTTTTAATCTATTCCTTAAATTGCCTGAAATTAAATTTCTGAACTCTATTGGTAATTCATTAAACTCTTTAAAATCACTCATAAATAAAGATAATCGAATATACATTTGATCAGTAGCCACTCTTGGAATATCCAAGTCACAACCTTTCCTCGTAATATTTGTTACTGTTCGCTCCAATATAATAATAAATTTTTATTTCCAAGAGACCATAGTACAATTGGTACAGGAGAAGTCAAATAATAATTGTTACAGGAAGTTATAATACAATATTGTTACAAGTCATGTGCCGTGTAGTAGCATTAATCAATAAAAAAAAATTGAATTTTTTTCAAATTTTACAATGAAAAAAAAATTCAGGTCTTGTAGTACTGAGTCAGTAATAGTTCAGATTATATTTACATTTATTTAAGTTTATTGTTGGTATACTAATATTCTATACAAATTTCTTCATTATCAATATTTTTATAGACCTCTTCCATTAGATCAGCTAGAGCTGATATTGAATTTCGAGTTTTCATAAATCCATACTACGAGTACTCTCCGACTAGCATCTCGTGTTTCTCAAGAAAAGATAATATTTTACATCACTTTTTCTAATCATGTTACCAATGAGATCGGCCGATAGATTCTGAACCATTTTTGTTAAAACAATTGCCGATCGATTGTCGATTCTACACGTAAATCTAAGAATGATGAAAGTTTTCATAACTAAAGCTTGTAAACGAAGTAAGTAGTATTATACTACTACTAAGATATTGCGTGAACATAATAAGTGATTATTTGCAGGTAGTGTTCTTAATTTTATTCCTTATTAACATAATTAATAAATAATTATATTTCTTTTGTTCTGCCATATAGTCAGTATATCAAATTATAGATATATTTCATGAAAGTTTCGCGCATAAGTATAGAAATATTCTGTATATTATTCACAGAATTATTAAATAGCTTGTATTTAATCGATCAGTAATAAATTCAACTTTTGATCAGTATTTTTTTTTACTTTAACCAGTAATATATGTACAGTTTAAATTATTATAATTTTTTTATTAAATATATATTTTAGGAGCGTTTCGGCATCTTTGGCCTCTAATGCTCCGGTACATTGGGTTTACATTTTGTATATCATTACGTTTACAATATAATTATATTTTATTGAAAAGGTTGATTTGTTTTCAGTAATTAACAGTATTTATTGAGTTATTTGTGTTGTTTGCTAGGGCTTCTTTCAGTGTTTGAGGAATATTGTGTATTAGACTCTGTGCGGCGTATTTGTTGCAATCTATCATGATCATGATGTGTTTAACTGTTGTTGGTGTTGCATGTGTCGCATATTTTTGATTGTGTTTTCTGTAGTAAGTGTTCATATGTGACGCGAGTGTGGTCTATTCTTAGTCTAGTCATAACTATTTGTGTTTTCCGGTCTTCAGGTGTGATCCATTCTTCTATTTTATCCCTCACTTCCCTCAGTTTGTTATTGGTTGTGTTTCGCCACGTGGTGTTCCATTGTAGTATTAAGCTACCGTTGTTGAACTTCTGATGTCGTTTACTGGAATTTGGATTCTTTCCATGTTTTCATTTATTGCTTCTTTAGCTGCTAGGTCAGCGTTTTCGTTACCGACTATTCCAGTATGTGACGGTATCCATACCATAATTACTTCTTTCCCTTGGTTGTTGATTGCTTCATGGATATTTTCTTGTATCGTTTGAATGTATCTGTTTTTTGAGAATATATCTGTGATGTTTTGTATGACACTAAGCGAGTCCGTGCAGATGGCGAATTTTTCTTTGTCCCATTGTTTTATTTTGTTTGTTGTTTCCATTATGCCGAATGTTTCTGCAGTGTATATGCTACAGTGAGGTGGAAGTTGGTATTTGTAGGTTGCATCTTCAGTTATTATGCTAGTACCAGTTTTGTTGGCATATACGGATCCATCTATATATATAAATGTGTGTTCTTTGTGGTCGATAAGTATTTCGTTGAACTTGTAGAGCTCGTGTGCAGTGTGGGATTTAGGGTATTGTGTGAGGTCTAGGATGATTTTCGGCTGTCTTAGTACCCAGGGAGGCTGTTTGTGATATGATATTTCTTGTGTATTGGGAAAGGTTAACTGTATTTCATCAAGGTAGGAGTTTATTTTCTGTTGTAGGGGTGTGAAGGTTTTTAATTGGTTATTGTGAGAGAAGAACATTTTTTTAAAAGCCGGATTGTTAGGGTTACTTGAAAGTTTTGTAATATAATTAAGTGCGAGTTGTTTTCTTCTGATTTTTAGTGGTGGTTCTCCTCCTTCAATTAAAATACTCTCCACTGGGCTTGTTCTATAAGCTCCTACAGCAATTCTCAGCGCTGCATTATGTATTGGGTCCAAGATTTTTAGTTTTGTTGGTTTTGCTGTTTGGTATGCTATGCATGCATAGTCGATTTTTGATCTAATGAGAGCTTTGTATATATTAAGTATATTCTTCTTGTGTGAGCCCCATTTTTGATGTCCTAGAGCTTTGATGATATTGAGTTTCTGCATGCATTCTTTTTTTAATTTTTGTATGTGTGGTACCCAAGTTAATTTCCTATCAAATGTAACCCCTAGAAATTTTACAGTGTTTGTGTAATTGATGTCTCTATTTTTTAGCTTAATTACTGGGTTGAAGTAGTTTTTCCAGCCTCTGTAAAAGTGAATTGCTTGGGTCTTTGTATCAGAAAATTGGAATCCTGTCCTCAATTCCCATTCCTCTAACGAATTGATTGCTTGTTGGAGTTTTTCTTTTACCGTGCTTACATTTTTTCCTCTGTAGTGTATGACTAAGTCATCTGCAAATAATGATGTTCTGATATTTGTTGGTATATTATTTTTAATTTCATTCATTGATAGTAGAAACAATGTGACACTGATGATTTCGCCCTGGGGAACTCCATTTTGTTTATTTTTTGTTCTGACAGTTTTCCGTTTATTTTGACTCTAAATTTTCTGTCGTGTAGAAATTTTTGTATGTAGGTTAAGATATTGCCGTGTAAGTGGTGTTTTTTTTTTAGTTTTTAGTATGCTGTGTTTCCATGCGCAATCATAAGCCTTTTGGATGTCAAAAAATATGATAATTTGATGTTGTTTATTTTTAAAAGCTTCTTGTATTTCTGTTTCTAGGGTAATAATTTGGTCTATGGTAGACCTATTTTGTCTGAAGACACATTGTTCGTCTATTAGAACATTATTTGTTTCTAAGAACCACATGAGTCTTCGGTTGACCATTTTTTGTAACAGTTTACTTAAGCAGTTTGATAGAGAGATGGGTCTATAGTTTGCAGGGTTGGATTTATCTTTGTTGGGCTTCGGGATCGGAACAGTGATGACTTCTCTCCATTTTTTCGGGTATTTTCCGTTTTTCCATATAAAGTTGTATATTTTTAGCAGGTATTTCAGTGTGTCCTCCGGTAGATTGTTTATCATTGGGTAAGGTATGCCATCTGGTCCGGGGCTGCTTTTCCCTTTCATGTTTTTTATGGCTTCTTGTAATTCTTCCCAAGTAAAATGGTTGTTTAGTGGAGAGTTTGGTTCGTGTTCAATACTTACTTGGTCGTTTTCTTCTATTTGTTTTCTTCGCAAAAATTCTTTTGAGTAAACTGCGTCGGCTGAATTTTGTTCAAAAGTATCGGCTAGTGTATTTGCGATTTCCTGGGGATCTGTTATATATGTGGTTCCTATTTTTAGTGAAGTTGTTTGTAGTAATGTTTTGCCACCTTTTATTTTTCTGATTTTGTCCCAGATTGCTTGGGTTGATGTATTGGGAGTTATTGTTGATACGTAATTTTCCCAGGATTCTTTTTTACTCTGTAGAATTGTTCTTCGCAAGATTGCTTGTGTGTGTTTTAAAGATATTAGGTTTTCCGTTGTTTTGTGTTTGTTATAGTTGCGCAGCGACATTTTATTTTGTTTCATTGCCTCTTCGCACTTATTATTCCACCAGGGTACTATATTTTTGCCTTTAATAATTTTTTTATTTCCCATTGCTGTGTTTGCCGCTTTTGTTATGTGTTTAACTAATGTATCTATTACAGTGTTAATGTCGTCAGTTAGTGATATATCTTTATTTAGTATGGCAAGTTCCGAAAAGAGGTTCCAGTTTGCATTTTCCACTTTCCATTTTGCGTATATGGAGTGTGGTTCTGTTTGATTATTTAAGTAAGATGTGATTTTTATTGGGAAGTGATCGCTGTTGTAGAGGAATTGTAATACGTCCCATGTGAAATTGTGTGCTATTTGCGGTTCCCATAGTGAAAGATCTATGGAAGCGAATTTTCCAGATTGTGTGCAGAAGTGGGTGCTTGTTCCGTCGTTTAAGAGTACTAGGTTATTGTCATTAATGACTTTTTCGAATATTTTACATCTACGGTCAGTATTTTCGCTGCCCCATATGTAGTGGTGTCCGTTAAAATCACATGTTATTATATATGGTTTGGGTAATTGGTCTAATAATCTATTGATTTCTTGTTCGTCTAGTGCTATGTTGGATGGAAAATATACACAGCAGATTGTTGCTCTTATTGGTGTCAATATTTGTATTGCAACCGCTTCTATTGTTGTGTTGAGGTTTACTTCTTTTGACCAGTTATTATTTTTTATTAGTATGGCTACTCCTCCGCTCGCATTAATTGGATTATTTCTATCGTTTCTAAATATGTCATAGTTTCTTAGTGTTACATTTTGAGTATTTTTAAAGCGAGTTTCTTGTATACATATAATTTGCGGATCGTGTTCTGATATTAATTTTTGTATTTCTGCGCGATGTGCACAGAATCCGTTGCAATTCCACTGTAATATCATTTTTATAGACTTTCAGCCAATGATTCTTGGCTGGAGAATATTGAGGTATCTAAATGGAGTTTCATTTGTTTTTTTATTTTGTTGCTTATTCTTGCAAATCTTGATTTCATTGACCTCTCTGTAAGTTTAGGATATATTTCCGCCATCATTTCGATCAGGGCTATTATATTAGTAATATAGGCTCTAGCTAGTGATAGTGGATCTGCGTTTCCGTAAGAATTTTCTATAAAGTCTTTAAACTGTTCGTAGTTTATGGGGTACTTTTCTTTATTTGAGTTTATTTGTTGTTTTACAGGTTCCAGCCGTTCTTCTAGCAATAGCGTATTATTTATATTTGGTTTTAAATTTTTATCTGTAGCTTTTAATTTTGTTTTTGTTTCTTTATTTTTTGTTTCGTTATTTTCTGTTGATATTATTGGTATGATGGGGCGTTCTTTATTTGGAGCTGTTCTTTTTTCTTGGGTGGTTATGTCATTATCGGGCATGAGGTGCTATGCTGATCGTTTTGTTTGTGTGCTATTGAGGGGAACCATTTCTGGTTGCATATTGTGGCATTGGTTGCTTTTGTGTCCGGCTTTTTTACATATAAAACATGTGATGTTGTCTTCAGTGATGAATATTCTGTAGTCTGTGTTTTCATATTTTATTAATATGCTCCCTGAGATGTTTTGATTCACGTCAGGGGAGACATAGATTTGTCTCCTAAAACTTAGGACGTGTGCATATTCAGTTTCTTGCATACCTACTCTAAGAAAGTTTATTAGTGATACTAATTTCAAGCCTGTTTTTTCCAAATATTCTCCTATTATTGTGTGTGGTATGGAAGGGCATACGTTAGAGAGAATTAGGCGTTTAGCTGGTGTAATTAGTCGTCGAATATTTATTTCTTTATTTTCTATAGTGATGGTATTGTGGTTTTTTATAATACTGTCTACTAACTCTTTCGTTTGAACATATATGCAAACGCGGTTATTTGATATCCTGGAAGCGAAAATGACGTTTTTAGGACCGATGATGTTTCCGATACTTGTGATGTATTCTTTTATTTTGAGGCCATCTATTGAGTTCATTACAATAGCTTGTTCTTTATTTGGAAAGTTAAAGGTTGCAGGTTTGCGCGCGATATTTGCGAATGATTGTTGTTGGTTTGCGTCTGTGCTAATTCTATTTGTTGATGTTGCAGGTAGCATGCTTGATTAGGTTGATAACGCCGCTGTAGTCAGCGGTGTTTATAATTTGGGTGTTGTGACTAGACAATATTGTCTTGCTTTGTTTGAGTTTGTGATAAGGTTAAAAGGATATTTATCTTGGTTTAAGGGAGTGTTGGATGTTTATTAGAATATGAATTACGGGCACAACCTTGTGTTGATGATTTGCTTACATACGGCGGGTGAACTCGCGTTTTGCACATTTGTTTTAACACTATTCACAGGTCTAAGTAACACGTGTATCTTACTCAGTAACTGTCAATCGAATGTGAAATTATTTTTTGATTGGTAAAAAATATGTATTGTTAAGTAAATAACTTTGCCAAGTTAAAATAATATTTTTCTAGTGTAAAATATATTTACTCTGTAATTTATGCTCAATAAAATTAATTATTATTACAAGTGGAAAACTATTTTAAACCTTAAATCACATCATTCCTATTCACTTATCATTCATCCTTATTCTTAGACGTACATAACATATGCATAAAACATCTCAAATTACTCACGCTTACTCCTAACAACGATTCTAAAAACGAACCTAACAACGAATCTACAAAGATAAAAGATAAAAGCGATAGCCTGCACTTGTATATGAAAGAAAAGTCGCAGACAATGCAGCAACTGAAAATGAAACCAAAAGATAAGAAAGGAAGGGAGTGTCGCCCTGCGCTTGTTTTTGAAAGTTAATTCTACACAATTGCAGTCAAATACTCTACGTAAGAACTGAAAACGAATTGAAAAATAAGAAAGGAAGGGAGTGTCGCTCTACGGTTGTTTTTGAAAGTGAATTCCACACAATTGCAGTTAAACACTCAATGTAAGATCAGAAAACTAATTTTAAAAAAAGAAACGAAGGGAGTGTCGTCCCTGCGCTTGTTTTTGAAAGTGAATTTCACACAATTGCAGGTAAACACTCTAATGATAAGTATTACTGTACAAATATATAAATGCACACCAAACACTACATTTTTATACAAATACATTTAGTTTATCTTGAAATGATATAATGGAGCCCATGGTAAGTTTAGTTTCTAAATAAATAAATATATGTAGTCATTTGAACTATAACAATATCCAATTGTTTCATGATCACTAATGCATTGAATATTGTGCATACAGTCAGTTATATAGACAGTGTTGCCAACTAACGTTAACAAAAAGTCTCTAGATTGCATTTAAAAAGTCTCCAGAATATCTCTAGATTATAACTTTTAAAAACCTCCAGATATCTCTAATAAAAAATAAAAATTCGCCAGAATATCTCCAGATTATATATATATTTTTTATATTTCATATATCTATAATAAAAACTCCAACAAATAACATTTTATATACATTTGTATATTTATAATTTTTATTTTATAGCAAGACTAATATATAAATTTACAATATCACATAACTTTACAATCAGTTTGCATATCAAGTACCTATTACGAGTATAAGGTAAACTTAGAACTTGGAACGAAGTTAGATTATTAGTTGAAATCACGTAATACAAACAGAAAAAAGATTCCTGTTTGAATTATTTATATAATATATTGTTTTCGTCCGAAATCACAGTTTGGGGGAAAATATCTCCAGAAATGTCGCTAGTAATGTATCTAAAACTCTAGATTTGCGACATGTCGCAAATTCTTTTAAAAAGTCGCGTTACGATAGTTAATTTCTCTAATTTAGCGACAAAATTTCCAAATTGGCAACACTGTATATAGATGATTGATTTTGCTCTAGAAAAGAAAATTGGTTAGTTAAAGAAATCCTTATATATTATGTAAAGATTGATCTTATTTTTTATCGATGTTGATTTGTTTTCACGGATTTTCATATTTAGGAGCTGAAATTGAACATTTGATGACACATGACTGTGCTTGAATATTTGAGGATTCTTGCGCCATCTAATGACAAAATAAAGCAAGAATATTAAAAAGCAGTATTTGAATTTTAGAGTTGAATAATATAATTTCAAAATTTGGCAATATGTGCATTTTATGTCACTGAATAAGGATATGTATGAATAAATTGGTGTAAAAAATATTACAATCTTTAACATGGCCAACTTCATTGAATTGCGCTACGCTTATTATGGCCGTTTCATATGTCATTAAAATTCCTAGTTTCAAATTTACAGAGCGGGCACGTCAACTAGCGCCTCTAACGAGATACGTCGTAACTAAATTTGAAAATACTGCCGCTTGCATTGATTGAAATATCCTAAAAACAAGCCTAGTCATTGTATATTTATTATCATACGATCTTTACAGTAAAATACTAACCGTTGGCACCAATAATTCAATAATACTTCCTTCTTTTGACCTATAAACACTTCAAACATTTTAAATGTGTAGCCAATATGACGGCATTATTTACGAAGTGACAGATAATGCTACGTTGCTAAATGAAATTCATGCCATAAATATTTCATACCCTGAATCGTTCGGATACAGTTTTTCAATGATGAAGGGACTTCTTCGCTTGTTGTGAAACACACGAAGCCAAATGCCCAGATGTTTCGCTAAGTGCTGCCCTCAATGGTTTTCCATCAGTCCCTCGCAACGAACTACCATTCAAACTGTCGAATAGCTTATCCAAGAACAAGAAAAGAACGGCAGTTTCCTCGGCTTCTTTTTCGACCGGTTTTGATCCTGCAAAAAATATAACATTGTACTGCGAATTGTAAAAAAAATCAGTTTATATATTTAGTTCAACTACTAGCATTGCGAAATTAATTAAATAATTGAACCAATAAAATTAATGATAATAACTTATTAATTTTACCTTCCATAGCAACATTCCACATAATTGCCAATACTCTTCGGCTGAAGACGTGTGTGCACAGTTTCACTCTCATCTTCTGCCTTGAATTAGGCATTATATGCCCCTCTGTTAATTTAGGCAACAACCGCAATTTCTGGATTTCGTTGCTCTTGTCTTTATTGTAGAGTTGAATTATATGATCCCATTTTGCAGTTAGTTCCTTTCTTTCTATTGTAACTTTTAATTTTTTTTTTTAGCATTTTGTTCCTAATACCTTTAAAAATATGCGGCACATCAAATAAAGGTACGATTGATTTTCCTTTTACTAAAAAACACTCTTCGCGCCACTCTTTATTATTTTTAATATATTCGTCTCTTGCACTTTTCAGTAAATAATTTATAACAGCTTAATTTGTTCTTGCTGGTCACATACGGTAGTCACTACTTTCAGGCCAATTGTAGTTCGGTAACCACACTTTTTATTAATACTGCTAACTCCACTTTCTTCGTGAACCCTTTGCAAAATGTGAATGCAATTGATTGCTTCCACTATTCAATGGCTCCACGTACCCTGAAAACAAGAGCATGATAAGCTAGTTCTGCTTTTCTTTCTGTACCGTTGTCCACAAATCCCGCGACATCAATTTTAGAATTGTATTCTAAATGTGCTGCAAGGCTGACCTCGTCGAATATTAACACGCACATTCGATGTTCGGCCTTTAGATTTTAACACATTTTTTAAGTGCCTTAAAAAGATGTCTGTTGATTCCAGTGTTCAACTGGATTCGTTGAAGGAATACATTTAACGTCTTCTGCGACGGCAACGTAAATAGCTCATGAAGTAAGTTATAGTTTTTCGGGCTATTTTTGTATAACGTAGCTTATTTATTTTTCTTTTTTGGTGAATCGTTTCGCTCGGCTTTTATTTTTGGTCTTGCGGTTCTGCATTTCAATGAATGTCTTAAGCGGCTGGTGTCAAAACGGACATCTTCAAAAAATTACCGGAAACAGCAAATTTTTCAGCAGCGGCCAGACGTTCCCAAAATGAAATTGTTATTTTATATGGATTAAGACGGTTTATTATAATAATTTTAATATACAAAGGTTAAACATGTAGATCTTTTACACTATTAAAAACTTACTATCTATTTTATAGATGTCACTACTCATCAATATTAAAAATAAAATATTTCAAAACAAACTTCAACCTCATTTTTGATATTGATTATAACTAAATTTTAATAATAAACAATAATATCAATATTAAAATTTTTAAAAACATATTCAAGCATACTCCTAACCATAGAGTTAGAGAAGTAAGTAGAGGGAGTGTTAGTCTGTAACCTTGATGTCACGCGGGGATTTGGTCGCCATGCATGCAAGAATGCAAAAGTGTCACAACACCAATGGTAACAAAATCAAATGAATCTGAAATTTATTGTTCGGAAGAAAAGAAAAATCTACCATATCAAGAACTAATTGGCAGCTTATTATATCTTTCTCAAGTATCTAGACCAGATATTTGTTTCGCCATAACTTATTTAAATCAATTTTGTACTAATTTCGCAAAAGAACATTGGTTGTTAGCTAAACACGTTTTAAGATATCTCCAAGGAACAAAAACACTAGGAATTTTATATAAAAGAACAGGAAAACAAATAATTGGATTTAGTGATGCCAGTTGGCATAATGTAGAAGATGGCAAAGGATATTCGGGATATGTATTTACATTTTCAAATGCAGCTGTTAGCTGGTTTTGTAAAAAACAAAAAACTGTTGCATTAAGTACTTGTGAGAGCGAATTTCTAGCTATAACAGAAGCTATAAAAGAGATTATTTGGATCATAAAATTATTTACCGAATTATCATTCGAAAAATTCTTAAATCCATCAATTTTATTAAAAGTTGATAATCAAGCAGTAATTCAATTATGTACCAACAACATATATCATGCAAGAACAAAGCATATCCAAAGAAAATATTTCTTTTTAAGAGACGAGATACAAAGACTTAATGTTTTATTAAAATACACAGAATCAAAATTTTTTAACGAAAGCTGTTACAAAAAGTGTTTTAATAAATTGTCGAGAAAATTTAGGAATAATCGATAGCAATAACACTTTTCAAACAAATCAAATTATTCAATTCCCAGAAGAAACCAATACAAGCTTTCAAAAATTCTCTGATATACTTGAAAAACAACATACCATCGACTATGGAAAGTTAAAAGAAGTAAAAGGGAGATTTATTTACGGCATTTAATGATTATTCATTAGCTCACTACGTGGCAAAAGACATGTCCATGGGGGCAGGTTTTGCTAAAACTTTTAAATATTTCTATAGTAATGTCAAATATCTCTTGAACCAAAAACAAAAAATCGGTGGACTAGCAATTCTGAAGAAAAACAAAAGATTCATTTATTATCTTGTGACAAAAGAACATTCTAATGGAAAACCAACTATTTATACTTTATGGTTATCTATCTTATATACTAAACGGCTTAATTCCCTATGTATAGATTCATCACGGTCATTCTAACAATTTTACAGCCTAGACGGTTTATCCGATTTAATTGAAACTTTTTTTATTTGATAGGGATTACTTATGCGGAGTGCCTTTTGATAGTCTCAGATTTTTCGTGCACATGATGTGCGAGAAAACTTGAAAAAACATGCATTTTCAACTAAGAGTGTGGAGGCTTTGAAATTTTTAAGAAGAACATCTACTGTCACTTTGACGTTTGTCAGTGGACATGTCGCATTTTTAATTATAAATTATTTAAATATTAAATGTTTTAGAGTAGTTTTGAAATATTTTACGCACATTAGGGGACTGAGGGGACGTTTTTATTATAATTACAAATTTCAAATATGTGTATTTAAAAAGAAAATTTTTAACAGTCCACTATGAAGTTGGTTTTAATTCAAAACGTCATATTGACAAGTTTTATAAAATATACAGACAAAGAGTGTGGAGGCTTTGAAATTTTAAAAAAGAACACCTACTCGAATTTTGACATTTGTATGTGGACATATCGCATTTTTAATTAACAATTATTGAAGTATTAATTTTTTTAGATAACTTTTGATATATTTTACACATATTGGGGGAATGAGGGAACGTATTTAAAAAGAAAATTTTTGACAATCCACTAAAACAAAACGTCAAATTGACAAGTTATATAAAGTATACAGGTAAACCCAACCAAATTTGTCTCCAGTAATAATATATAGTAAAACCAAGCAAATTTTATCCACGGCATAGTACAATTTAGAAAAACCAGATAACTCGAATTGGAATCATTTGAGCACTCTTCAATTTTCTATCGGTAATACGAAAGTTATTTTAAAGGGCACGTGGGCAAAATTATAATATTTTCAATCGGCAATTGTTTTAGTGAAATTGGAACAAAACCTATCGTGTTTGGTGTCAAATTAAAGGGCTTTAGAAGAACTTTCTGATAAATGAAAAAAGTTGAAATTTTACAATAAGCAATTATTTCGAATCATATTGTGTTGGGTGTCATATGAAAGGGCTTTAGAAGAACTTTCATAAGAAATAAAAAAAAAGTTGAAACTTTACGACTATCAATTGTTTCAAACTGAAAGTATTCCGAATCGTACCGTGTTTAGTGTCATATTGAAGGGCTTTAAAAGAACTTTCAGATTAAATATAAAAAGTTGCAATTTTACGATAGGTAATTGTTTCAAACTAAATAAATTCTATAGAAAAATTGTGGAACTATCAAAAATTACATCCAACGGATTTTTAATAGATTAGCAAAATCTTTTCGGAAATAAAACACGTATTTGATTGAAATTTTAAGACGATACCGTTTTTGATATCAAATAAAAAGTCTTTTAAAGGGATCTCGTGCAAAATTAATTTTTTTTTCGATCCGCAATTGTTTTAGTGAAATTACTTTGAAACCTATCGTGTTTGGTATCAAATGAAAGATCTTTTGAAGGGCTCGCGTACAAAATTTATTATTTTTCGATCGTCAATTGTTTTAGTGAAAGTGCTTAAAAATATATCGTGTTTGGTATCAAATGAAAGGTTTTTTGAAGGGCTAGCGTAAATAATTGTTTTTTTCAATCGTAAATTGTTTAATGAAAGTGCTTAAAACATATCGTGTTTTGTATCAAATGAAAAGTCTTCTGAAGGGCTCGCGTGATTGATTTTAGTTACAGAAATTTTGAAAATAGATTTAGGTATTAGAAGATTGAGAATACATGTTTTGAACTGCTTTCAACTGATTTTTATATTCATATAAAATTTTAAAGACAAAACATCAACTTGACAAATAATTTTTAAAAGTATGTAATAAAACAAAGCAAAATTTGTTTGCGGTAATAATATACATTTAAAAAAAAAGAAAATTGACAGCAGCATTCTACAATGCAAAAAGTATATTTCAGCGATTTCCAACAGTTTTTCAAAAAAGTTTAGAGAAAAATTTCAATTGATTTTATGTACATATAAAATATAAATGTAGAACATTATAAAAAATTACGTCCAAAGGATTTTTAATAGTTTAGCAAAATGTACAATTGTTTTCGTGAAAGTGTTTAAAACCTATCGGGTTTGTATCGAAAAGAAAGATTTTTGAAGGGTTCGCGTACAAAATTTAATACTTTTAGATCCTCAATTGCTTTAGTGAAAATTCTTCAAAATTCTTCGTGTTTAGTATCAAATGAAAGGTCTTTTTAAGAGCTCGTGTGCATAATTGAATTTTTCCTGTCATCAATCGTTTTAATGAAAGTTCTTCAAAACCTATTGTGTTTGGTATCTAGTAAAAGGTCTTTTGAAAAGCTCGCGAGCAGAATTGGATATTTTTCAATCGTTAGTTGTTTTAGAGAAAGATCTTCGAAATCTTGTTGTGTTTAGTATCAATTAAAAGATCTTTGGTTGGAAAAATATGCAGAAATGTTTTAGATTTGTAATAATTGAATTTATATTGTGTCAACTGTCCTACAAAAGTGAATTCTACTTCAGGGTCCGCGGAACTAGCGTGAGGCCTGGCGAAGCCAGGGCGACCGCTATCTTATATACTAAACGGCTTAATTCCCTATGTATAGATTCATCACGATCATTCTAACAATTTTACAGCCTAGACGGTTTATCCGATTTAATTGAAACTTTTTTTATTTGATAGGGATCATTCATGGGGAGTGCCTTTTGATAGTCTCAAATTTTTCGTGCACATGATGTGCGAGAAAATTTGAAAAAACATGCTTTTTCAACTAAGAGTGTGGAGGCTTTGACATTTTTAAGAAGAACATCAAACGTCATTATGACATTTCTCAGTGGACATGTCGCATGTTTAATTATAAATTATTTAAATATTAAATGGTTTAGAGTAGTTTTGAAATATTTTACGCATATTAGGGGACTGAGGGGACGTTTTTATTATAATTATACATTTCAAATGTGTATATTTAAAAAGTAAATTTTTGACACTTCACTATGAAGTTGGTTTTAAAGCAAAACGTCAAATTGACAAGTTTTATAAAGTATAAAGAATATGGCGGCTTTGAAATTTTGAAGAAGAACATCTACTGTCATTTTGACATTTGTCAGTGGACATGTCGTATTTTTAATTATAAATTATTTAAATATTAAATGTTTTAGAGTAGTTTTGAAATATTTTACGCACATTGGGGGACTGAGGTGACGTTTCTATTATAATTACAAATTTCAAATATGTGTATTTAAAATTTTATCCACGGCAGAGTACAATTTAGAAAAACCGGATAACTCGAATTGGAATCATTTGATCACTCTTAAATTTTCTTTCGGTAATACGAAAGTTATTTTAAAGGGCATGTGGGCAAAATTATAATATTTTCAATCGTCAATTATTTCAGTGAAATTGCAACAAAACCTATCGTGTTTGGTGTCATATTAAAGGGCTTTAGAAGAACTTTCAGATAAATGAAAAAAGTTGAAATTTTACAATAAGCAATTGTTTCTAACATAAAGTATTTCGAATCATATTGTATAAGGTGTCATATAAAAGGGCTTTAGAAGAACTTTCATATAAAATAAAAAAAAGTTGAAATTTTACGATTATTTGATTGAAATTTTACGACTGTCAATTATTTCAAACTTAAAGTATTCCGAATTATACCATGTTTGGTATCATATGAAAGGGCTTTAGACGAACCTTTAGATAAAATAATTAAAAAGTTAGTTTTTGAAAAAGCAATGAGCGGAAATAACACACGTATTTGAAATTTTCCGACCTTCAATTGTTTTAAACCTAAAGTGTTCCGTATCATATCGTGTTTGATATCATATGAAAAGGCTTTAGAAGAACTTTCAGACGAAATAAAAATATATATATTTCGACCGTCAATTGTTTTAAATTTAAAGTATTCGGAATCATGCCGTGTTTAATGTCATATAAAAAAGTTTTGAAAGAACTTGTAGATGGAATAAAGAAACAAATTCAATATTACAACTGTTAATTGTTTCAAACTTAAAGTATTCCGAGTCATGCCGAGTTTGGTGTGATATGAAAGAGTTTTGAAAGAAAGTTCAAATGAAATTAAAAAAAAATTCTTTACAACCGTCAACTGTTTCTAACTTAAAGTATTGGTGTCGTATAAAAAGGCTTTAGAAGAAGATTGTAATTTGACCTATCGCGTTTGTATCAAAAAGAAAGATTTTTTGAAGGGTTCGCGTACAAAATTCAATACTATTAGATCCTCAATTGTTTTAGTGAAAATGATTCAACATTCTTCGTGTTTAGTATCAAATGAAAGGTTTTTTGAAGGGCTCGCGTACAAAATTGGATTTTTCCTGTCATCAATCGTTTTAATGAAAGTTCTTCAAAACTTATTGTGTTTGGTATCTAGTAAAAGGTCTTTTGAAGAGCTCGCGAGCAGAATTGGATATTTTTCAATCGTTAGTTGTTTTAATGAAAGATCTTCGAAATCTTGTAGTGTTTAGTATCAATTAAAAGGTCTTTGGTTGGAAAGATATGCAGAAATGTTTTAGATTTGTAATAATTGAATTTATATTGTGTCAACTGTCCTACAAAAGTGAATTCTACTACAGGGTCCGCGGAGCTAGCGTGAGGCCTGGCGAAGCCAGGGCGACCGCTAGTCTTATATACTAAACGGCTTAATTCCCTATGTATAGATTCATCACGATCAGTCTAACAATTTTACAGCCTAGACGGTTTATCCGATTTATTTGAAACTTTTTTTATTTGATAGGGATTACTTATGCGGAGTGCCTTTTGATAGTCTCAGATTTTTCGTGCACATGATGTGCGAGAAAACTTGAAAAAACATGCATTTTCAACTAAGAGTGTGGAGGCTTTGAAATTTTTAAGAAGAACATCTACTGTCACTTTGACGTTTGTCAGTGGACATGTCGCATTTTTAATTATAAATTATTTAAATATTAAATGTTTTAGAGTAGTTTTGAAATATTTTACGCACATTGGGGGACTGAGGGGACGTTTCTATTATAATTACAAAATTCAAATATGTGTATTTAAAAAGAAAATTTTTAACAGTCCACTATGAAGTTGGTTTTAATTCAAAACGTCATATTGACAAGTTTTATAAAATATACAGACAAAGAGTGTGGAGGCTTTGAAATTTTAAAAAAGAACACCTACTCTAATTTTGACATTTGTATGTGGACATATCGCATTTTTAATTAACAATTATTGAAGTATTTAATTTTTTAGATAACTTTTGATATATGTTACATATATTGGGGGAATGAGGCAACGTTTTTATTATCATTAAGCATTTGATATATGTGTATTTAAAAAGAAAATTTTTGACAATTCACTAAAACGAAACGTCAAATTGACAAGTTATATAAAGTATACAGGTAAACCCAACCAAATTTGTCTCCAGTAATAATATACAGTAAAACCAAGCAAATTTTATCCACGTCAGAGTACAATTTAGAAAAACCAGATAACTCGAATGCAAAATTATTATTTTTTTCGATCCGCAATTGTTTTAGTGATATTGCTTTGAAACCTATCGTGTTTGATATCGAATGAAATGTCTTTTGAAGTGTTTTCGTGCAGCATTTAATTTAATTTTGATCGGCAATTGTTTCAGTGAAAGTGCTTAACAATCTATCTTGTTTGGTTTCTAATGAAAGGACTTTTGAAGAGCTCGCGTACAAAATTAAATATTTTACGATTGGCAATTGTTTTACTGAATTTTAAAGGGCACGTGGGCAAAATTATATTATTTTCAATCGGCAATTATTTAAGTGAAATTGCTACAAAACCTATCGTGTTTGGCGTCATATTAAAGGGCTTTAGAAGAACTTTCAGATAAATGAAAAAAGTTGAAATTTTATAATAAGCAAATGTTTCTAACAAAGTATTTCGAATCATATTGTGTTGGGTGTCATATGAAAGGGCTTTAGAAGAACTTTCATATGAAATAAAGAAAAGTTGAAATTTTACGACTGTCAATAGTTTCAAACTTAAAGTATTTCGAATCGTACCGTGTTTAGTGTCATATTGAAGGGCTTTAAAAGAACTTTCAGATGAAATATAAAAAGATGAAATTTTACGATAGGTAATTGTTTCAAACTTAATAAATTCTATAAAAAAAATGTGGAACTTTCAAAAATTACATCCAACGGATTTTTAATATAGCAAAATCTTTTCGGAAATAAAACACGTATTTGATTGACATTTTACGACTGTCAATTATTTCAAACTTAAAGTATTCCGAATTATGCCATGTTTAGTATCATATGAAAGGGCCTTGGACGAACTTTTAGATAAAATAATTAAAAAGTTAGTTTTTGAAAAAGCAATGAGCGTTCGCCGGAATTTGAACCCAGAACCTTTCACTTGCATGGTGACTGCTCTAACCAATTGAGCTACAAACACTCGGCGAATACTCATGTCTTTCGTGCAACGTTTAGTTGAAGAAATGCTAGAAGAGTCACCATGCGAGTGAAAGGTTCTGGATTCAAATCCCGGCGAACGCTCATTGCTTTTTCAAAAATTATTTATAAAATCTACAAACAAACAATTGTGTCAATAAACAAATTCTTATAAAAAGTTAGTTTAGCAAAATGTTTTCGGAAATAACACACGTATTTGAAATTTTACGACCTTCAATTGTTTTAAACCTAAAGTATTCCGTATCATATCGTGTTTGATATCATATGAAAGGGATTTAGAAGAACTTTCAGACGAAATAAAAAATATATATATTTCGACCGTCAATTGTTTTAAATTTAAAGTATTCGGAATCATGCCGGGTTTAATGTCATATAAAAAAGTTTTGAAAGAACTTGTAGATGGAATAAAGAAAAAAATTCAATATTAAAACTGTTAATTGTTTCAAACTGAAAGTATTCCGAGTCATGCCGAGATTGGTGTGATATGAAAGTTTTGAAAGAAAGTTCAAATGAAATAAAAAAAAATATATTACAACCGTCAACTGTTTCAAACTTAAAGTATTGGTGTATAAAAAGGCTTTAGAAGAAAATTGTAATGAAATAAAAAAGTTGAAATTTGACCTATAACGTTTGTATCAAAAAGAAAGATTTTTTAAAGGGTTCGCGTACAAAATTTAATAATTTTATATCCTCAATTGTTTTAGTGAAAATGCTTCAAAATTCTTCGTGTTTAGTATCAAATGAAAGGTCTTTTGAAGAGCTCGCGTGTCAACTGTCCTATAAAAGTGAATTCTACTTCAGGGTCCGCGGAGCTAGCGTGAGGCCTGGCGAAGCCAGGGCGACCGCTAGTCCATATACTAAAAGCGTAAGAGGTAAATAGGTTTGTTTGGATTCATCACGGTCAATTGCTCACCTCTACAGCCTAGACGGTTTGTCCGATTAATTTGAAACTTTTTTTATTTGATAGAGGCCAACTTGAAATGTGACCTTTTTATAAATTCATAATTTTATTACGCATGATGTGCGAGAAAACTTGAAAAAACATGCGTTTTTGGGGCAAAATCAACTAAGAGTGTGGAGGCTTTGAAATTTTTAAGAAGAAGATCAAACGTCACTTTGACGTTTGTCAGTGGACATGTCGCATTTTTAATTATAAATTACGTAAATATGAAATTTCTCTGAGTAGTTTTGAAATATTTTACACATATTGGGGAAATGAGGGGACGTTTTTATTATAATTACAAATTTCAAATATGTATATTTAAAAAGTAAATTTTTGATAGTTCACTGTGAAGTTGGTTTAAACGTCAAATTGACAAGTTATATAAAGTATACAGGTAAACCAAACCAAAATTGTCCTCGGTAAAAATATATAGTGAAACTAAGCAAATATTGTTCACGACAATGTACATTAAATACAATTTTATTATTATTTATTTAAATTTATTATCAAAATTCAAAATTTATCGTATATGGTATAATACCAAAGTTTTGAAGGTCACGCATGTAGAAATGAGATTTTTTCAATCAGTAATTGTTTTAGTGAAAGTGCTTCAAAACCTATCGTGTTTGGTATCAACTAAAAGGTCCTTTGAAGGGCTCTCATACAGAATTCGAATTTTTTCAATCAGTAATTGTTTTAGTGAAAGTGCTTCAAAACATATCGTGTTTGGTATCAAATGAAAGGTCTTTTGAAGGGCTCGCGCACAAAATTAAATATTATCCGATTGGCAATTGTTTTAGTAAGAGTGCATCAAAACCTATCGTGTTTGGTATCAAATGAAAGGTATGTTGAAGGGCCCACGTACAAAATTAAATATTATTCGATCGGCAATTGTTTTAGTAAAAATGCATCAAAACCTATCGTGTTTGGTATCAAATGAAAGATCTTTTAAAGGGCTCGCGTACAAAATTAAATATTATTCGATCGGCAATTGTTTTAGTAAGGTTGCATCAAAACCTATCGTGTTTGGTATCAAATGAAAGATCTTTTAAAGGGCTCGCGTACAAAATTAAATATTATTCGATCGGCAATTGTTTTAGTAACAATGTATCAAAACCTATCGTGTTTGGTATCAAATGAAAGGTCTATTGCAGGGCTCGCGTAGAAAATTAAATATTATTCAATCGGCAATTGTTTTAGTAAGAGTACATCAAAACCTATCGTATTTGGTATCAAATGAAAGGTCTATTGAAGGGCTCGCGTAAAAAATTAAATATTATTCGATCGGCAATTGTTTTAGTAAAAATGTATAAAAACCTATCGTGTTTGGTATCAAATGAAAGGTCTTTTAAAGGGCTCGCATGCAAAATTAAATATTATTCGATCGGCAATTGTTTTAGTAAGGTTGCATCAAAATCTATCGTGTTTGGTATCAAATGAAAGATCTTTTGAAGAGCTCGCGTACAAAATTAAATATTATCCGATCGGCAATTGTTTTAGTAAAAATGCATTAAAACCTATCGTGTTTGGTATCAAATGAAAGGTCTATTGAAGGGCTCGCGTAAAAAATTAAATATTATTCGATCGGCAATTGTTTTAGTAAAAATGTATAAAAACCTATCGTGTTTGGTATCAAATGAAAGGCCTATTGAAGAGCTCGCGTAGAAAACTAAATATTATTCGATCGGCAGTTGTTTTAGTAAAAATGTATCAAAACCTATCGTGTTTGGTATCAAATTAAAGGTCGCTTAAAGAGTTCGTGTGCTGAATGGGCCTTTTTTTTATTGTCAATTTTGTAGTGCCAGAGCTTCGTAACCTATCGTGCTTGGATCAATTAAATGTATTTCAAAGGACAGACATGCAAAATTGAAAACTTTTACTTCGGAAATAATTTGATTTATATAGTGTCAATTGTCTTACAGAAGTGAATCCTATTTCAGTGTCCGCGGAGCATAGCGTGAAGGCCTGGCGAAGCCAGGCTGACCGCTAGTCCATATACTAAAAGAGTAAGAGGTATATGAGTATAGATTCATCACGGTCAATTGCTCACCTCTACAGCCTAGACGGTTTGTCCGATTAATTTGAAACTTTTTTTATTTGATAGAGGCCAACTTGAAATGTGACCTTTTTATAAATTCATAATTTTATTACGCATGATGTGCGAGAAAACTTGAAAAAACCTGCGTTTTTGGGGCAAAATCAACTAAGAGTGTGGAGGCTTTGAAATTTTTAAGAAGAAGATCAAACGTCACTTTGACGTTTGTCAGTGGACATGTCGCATTTTTAATTATAAATTACGTAAATATGAAATATCTGTGAGTAGTTTTGAAATATTTTACACATATTGGGGAAATGAGGGGACGTTTTTATTATAATTACAAATTTCAAATATGTATATTTAAAAAGTAAATTTTTGATAGTTCACTGTGAAGTTGGTTTAAACGTCAAATTGACAAGTTATATAAAGTATACAGGTAAACCAAACCAAAATTGTCCTCGGTAAAAATATATAGTGAAACTAAGCAAATATTGTTCACGACAATGTACATTAAATACAATTTTATTATTATTTATTTAAATTTATTATCAAAATTCAAAATTTATCGTATATGGTATAATACCAAAGTTTTGAAGGTCACGCATGTAGAAATGAGATTTTTTCAATCAGTAATTGTTTTAGTGAAAGTGCTTCAAAACCTATCGTGTTTGGTATCAACTAAAAGGTCCTTTGAAGGGCTCTCATACAGAATTCGAATTTTTTCAATCAGTAATTGTTTTAGTGAAAGTGCTTCAAAACATATCGTGTTTGGTATCAAATGAAAGGTCTTTTGAAGGGCTCGCGCACAAAATTAAATATTATCCGATTGGCAATTGTTTTAGTAAGAGTGCATCAAAACCTATCGTGTTTGGTATCAAATGAAAGGTATGTTGAAGGGCCCACGTACAAAATTAAATATTATTCGATCGGCAATTGTTTTAGTAAAAATGCATCAAAACCTATCGTGTTTGGTATCAAATGAAAGATCTTTTAAAGGGCTCGCGTACAAAATTAAATATTATTCGATCGGCAATTGTTTTAGTAAGGTTGCATCAAAACCTATCGTGTTTGGTATCAAATGAAAGATCTTTTAAAGGGCTCGCGTACAAAATTAAATATTATTCGATCGGCAATTGTTTTAGTAACAATGTATCAAAACCTATCGTGTTTGGTATCAAATGAAAGGTCTATTGCAGGGCTCGCGTAGAAAATTAAATATTATTCAATCGGCAATTGTTTTAGTAAGAGTACATCAAAACCTATCGTATTTGGTATCAAATGAAAGGTCTATTGAAGGGCTCGCGTAAAAAATTAAATATTATTCGATCGGCAATTGTTTTAGTAAAAATGTATAAAAACCTATCGTGTTTGGTATCAAATGAAAGGTCTTTTAAAGGGCTCGCATGCAAAATTAAATATTATTCGATCGGCAATTGTTTTAGTAAGGTTGCATCAAAATCTATCGTGTTTGGTATCAAATGAAAGATCTTTTGAAGAGCTCGCGTACAAAATTAAATATTATCCGATCGGCAATTGTTTTAGTAAAAATGCATTAAAACCTATCGTGTTTGGTATCAAATGAAAGGTCTATTGAAGGGCTCGCGTAAAAAATTAAATATTATTCGATCGGCAATTGTTTTAGTAAAAATGTATAAAAACCTATCGTGTTTGGTATCAAATGAAAGGCCTATTGAAGAGCTCGCGTAGAAAACTAAATATTATTCGATCGGCAGTTGTTTTAGTAAAAATGTATCAAAACCTATCGTGTTTGGTATCAAATTAAAGGTCGCTTAAAGAGTTCGTGTGCTGAATGGGCCTTTTTTTTATTGTCAATTTTGTAGTGCCAGAGCTTCGTAACCTATCGTGCTTGGATCAATTAAATGTATTTCAAAGGACAGACATGCAAAATTGAAAACTTTTACTTCGGAAATAATTTGATTTATATAGTGTCAATTGTCTTACAGAAGTGAATCCTATTTCAGTGTCCGCGGAGCATAGCGTGAAGGCCTGGCGAAGCCAGGCTGACCGCTAGTCCATATACTAAAAGAGCAAGAGGTATATTTGTATATGGGTATATTTGTATAGATTCACCAAGGTCAATTGCTCACCTCTACAGCCTAGACGGTTTGTCCGATTAATTTGAAACTTTTTTTATTTGATAGAGGTCAATCATGGGGGGTGCCTTTAGTTAGTTTTAGATTTTTCGTACACATGATGTGCGAGAAAACTTGAAAAAACATGCGTTTTTGGGGCAAAATCAACTAAGAGTGTGGAGGCTTTGAAATTTTTAAGAAGAAGATCAAACGTCACTTTGACGTTTGTCAGTGGACATGTCGCATTTTTAATTATAAATTACGTAAATATAAAATATCTGTGAGTAGTTTTGAAATATTTTACACATATTGGGGAAATGAGGGGACGTTTTTATTATAATTACAAATTTCAAATATGTATATTTAAAAAGTAAATTTTTGACAGTTCACTGTGAAGTTGGTTTAAACGTCAAATTGACAAGCTATATAAAGTATACAGGTAAACCAAACCAAAATTGTCCTCGGTAAAAATATATAGTAAAACTAAGCAAATATTGTTCACGGCAATGAACATTAAATACAATTTTATTAATATTTATTTAAATTTATTGTCAAAATTCGAAATTTATCGTATATGGTATAATACGAAAGTTTAGAAGGTCACGCATGTAGAAATGAGATTTTTTCAATCAGTAATAGTTCTAGTGAAAGTACTTCAAAACCTGTCGTGTTTGGCGTCAAATAAAAGGTCCTTTGAAGGGCTCGCATGCAGAACTAAATTTTTTACGATGGGCAATTGTTTTAGTTAAAGTATTTAAAAAAATATCGTGTTTAGCATCAAATGAAAGATATTTTGAAGGGCTCGCGTACAAAATTAAATATTATTCGATCGGCAATTGTTTTAGTAAGAGTGCATTAAAACTTATCATGTTTGGTATCAAATGAAAGGTCTTTTGAAGGGCTCGCGTAGAAAATTAAATATTATTCGATCGGCAATTGTTTTAGTAAGAGTGCATTAAAACTTATCATGTTTGGTATCAAATGAAAGGTCTTTTGAAGGGCTCGCGTAGAAAATTAAATATTATTCGATCGGCAATTGTTTTAGTAAAAATGCATCAAAACCTATCGTGTTTGGTATCAAATGAAAGGTCTATTGAAGGGCTTGCGTAGAAAATTAAATATTATTCGATCGGCAATTGTTTTAGTAAAAACGAATCAAAACCTATCGTGTTTGGTATCAAATGAAAGGTCTATAGAAGGGCTCGCGTAGAAAATTAAATATTATTCGATCGGCAATTGTTTTAGTAAAAATTTCGTAACCTATCATGCTTGGTATCAATTAAATGTATTTTAAAAAATAGACGTGCAGAATTGAAAACTTTTACTTCGGAAATAATTTGATTTTTGTAGTGTTACTTGTCTTACAGAAGTTAATCCTATTTCAGTGTCCGCGGAGCTTAGCGTGAAGGCCTGGCGAAGCCAGGCTGACCGCTAGTCCATATACTAAAAGCGTAAGAGGTATATTTGTTTATTTGTATATTTGTATAGATTCATAAGCGTAAGAGGTATATTTGTTTATTTGTATATTTGTATAGATTCATCACGGTCAATTGCTCACCTCTACAGCCTAGACGGTTTGTCCGATTAATTTGAAACTTTTTTTATTTGATAGAGGTCAATCATGGGGGGTGCCTTTTGTTAGTTTTAGATTTTTCGTACACATGATGTGCGAGAAAACTTGAAAAAACATGCGTTTTTGGGGCAAAATCAACTAAGAGTGTGGAGGCTTTGAAATTTTTAAGAAGATCAAACGTCACTTTGACGTTTGTCAGTGGACATGTCGGATTTTTAATTATAAATTACGTAAATATTAAATATCTGTGAGTAGTTTTGAAATATTTTACACATATTGGGAAAATGAGGGGACGTTTTTATTATAATTACACATTTCAAATATGTATATTTAAAAAGTAAATTTTTGAAAGTTCACTGTGAAGTTGGTTTAAACGTCAAATTGACAAGTTATATAAAGTATACAGGTAAACCAAACCAAAATTGTCCTCGGTAAAAATATATAGTAAAACTAAGCAAATATTGTTCACGGCAATGTACATTTTATTAGTATTTATTTAAATTTATTATCAAAATTCGAAATTTATCGTATATGGTATAATACGAAAGTTTAGAAGGTCACGCATGTAGAAATGAGATTTTTTCAATCAGTAATAGTTTTAGTGAAAGTACTTCAAAACCTGTCGTGTTTGGCGTCAAATAAAAGGTCCTTTGAAGGGCTCGCATGCAGAATTCAATTTTTTACGATGGGCAATTGTTTTAGTTAAAGTACTTCAAAACATATCGTGTTTATCATCAAATGAAAGATCTTTTGAAGGGCTCGCGTACAAAATTAAATATTATTCGATCGGCAATTGTTTTAGTAAGAGTGCATCAAAACTTATCGTGTTTGGTATCAAATGAAAGGTGTTTTAAAGGGCTCGCGTGGAAAATTAAATATTATTCGATCGGCAATTGTTTTAGTACGAGTGCATCAAAAGCTATCGTGTTTGATATCAAATTAAAGTTCTTTTAAAGAGCTCGCGTACAAAATTAAATATTATTCAATCGGCAATTGTTTTAGTAAGAATGCTTCAAAACATATCGTGTTTGGTATCAAATGAAAGGTCTTTTGAAGGGCTCGCGTGCAAAATTAAATATTATTCGATCGGCAATTGTTTTAGTAAAAATGCATCAAAACCTATCGTGTTTGGTATCAAATGAAAGGTCTATTGTAGAGCTTGCGTAGAAAATTAATTATTATTGGTTCGGCAATTGTTTTAGTAAAAACGCATCAAAACCTATCGTGTTTGGTATCAAATGAAAGGTCTATAGAAGGGCTCGCGTAGAAAATTAAATATTGTTCGATCGGCAATTGTTTTAGTAAAAATGCATCAAAATCTATCCTGTTTGGTATCAAATGAAAGGTCTATTGAAGGGCTCGCGTAAAAAAATTAAATATTATTCGATCGGCAATTGTTTTAGTAAAAATGCATCAAAACCTATCGTGTTTGGTATCAAATGAAAGGTCTATTGAAGGGCTCGCGTAGAAAATTAAATATTATTCGATCGGCAATTGTTTTAGTAAAAATGCATCAAAACCTATCATGTTTGGTATCAAATGAAAGGTCTATTGAAGGGCTCGCGTAAAAAATTAAATATTATTCGATCGGCAATTGTTTTAGTAAGAGTGCATCAATACCTTTCGTGTTTGGTATCAAACGAAAGTTCTTTTAAAGGGCTCGCGTAAAAAATTAAATATTATTCAATCGGCAATTGTTTTAGAAAGAGTGCATCAAAACCTATCGTGTTTGGTATCAAATGAAAGGTTTATTGAAGGGCTCGCGTAGAAAATTAAATATTATTCGATCGGCAATTGTTTTAGTAAAAATGCATCAAAACCTATCGTGTTTGGTATCAAATGAAAGGTCTATTGAAGGGCTCGCGTAAAAAATTAAATATTCGATCGGCAATTGTTTTAGTAAGATTGCATCAAAACCTATCGTGCTTGGTATCAAATGAAAGATCTTTTGAAGAGCTCGCATACAAAATTAAATATTATCCGATCGGCAATTGTTTTAGTAAGATTGCATCAAAACCTATCGTGTTTGCTATCAAATGAAAGTTCTTTTAAAGGGCTCGCGTAGAAAATGAAATATTATTCGATCGGCAATTGTTTTAGTAAAAATGCATCAAAACCTATCGTGTTTGGTATCAAATGAAAGGCCTATTGAAGAGCTCGCGTAGAAAACTAAATATTATTCGATCGGCAGTTGTTTTAGTAAAAATGTATCAAAACCTATCGTGTTTGGTATCAAATGAAAGGTCGCTTAAAGAGTTCGTGTGCTAAATGGGCCTTTTTTTTATTGTCAATTTTGTAGTGCCAGAGCTTCGTAACCTATCGTGTTTGGATCAATTAAATGTATTTCAAAGGACAGACATGCAAAATTGAAAACTTTTACTTCGGAAATAATTTGATTTATATAGTGTCAATTGTCTTACAGAAGTGAATCCTATTTCAGTGTCCGCGGAGCATAGCGTGAAGGCCTGGCGAAGCCAGGCTGACCGCTAGTACAAAAACTAAAACAACACATTCAAGAAAATGGAGTAACCAAATTAGCTATCCCGAAGATTGGATGCGGTAAGGATGAACTTGACTGGAATATTGTTAGGAGTATGCTTGAATATGTTTTTAAAAATGTTAATATTGATATTATTGTTTATTATTAAAATTTAGTTATAATCAATATCAAAAATGAGGTTGAAGTTTGTTTTGAAATATTTTATTTTTAATATTGAAGAGTAGTGACATCTATAAAATAGATAGTAAGTTTTTAATAGTGTAAAAGATCTACATGTTTAATCTTTGTATATTAAAATTATTATAATAAACCGTCTTAATCCATATAAAATAACAATTTCATTTTGGAAACGTCTGGTCGCTGCTGAAAAATTTGCTGTTTCCGGTAATTTTTTGAAGATGTCCGTTTTGACACCAGCCGCTAAGACAGTCATTGAAATGCAGAACCGCAAGACCAAAAATAAAAGCCGAGCGAAACGATTCACCAAAAAAGAAAAAAAAAATGTGGACAACGGTATAGAAAGAAAAGCAGAACTAGCTTATCATGCTCTTGTTTTCAGGGTACGTGGAGCCATTAAACAGTGGAAGCAATCAATTGCATTTACATTTTGCAAAGGGTTCACGAAGAGAGTGGAGTTGGCAGTATTAATAAAAAGTGTGGTTACCGAACTACAATTGGCCTGAAAGTAGTATGAGGCGCCGTTTGCGACAATATACAGACTCGTAAATATACAATTCTTTTCACAATATATACTAAATTTTTGACAATATCACATAAAATATTGTATATATATTAAATTTATTACAATATCACAAAAAATATTGTATATATACAAATTTTGTGTACTGTATTAAGAAAATCGGGTATATTATAAACCTGTATATTGTGATATTTTTGTCGCGTTAAAAAAATATACAGAACAGGATTGTGCCACTTATTCAGAGATGGCGCTGAATTTCAGGTAGTTGACGCAGCATTTTGGAGAGATAGTGCAACATTCGAATGAAATGGCGCTATGAAATGTACACCCGAGGGGTGTACAAAATATTATTTTTAATCTTTTTCTCCGGATTTAAAATAACTATCTTAGGTTTAGTTTAAGTAACATTAACAAAACTGGAATTTCTTTATAGCTAACGGAAATGAGATTACAATTTTTAAGTAACCTAAAAATAAATACTTCTAAATTTGTATGTTATGGAAAATTATATCATTGTTATGATAAATTCATATTACATCGAGACATTATAAATAGTTATTTGTTAAACTAGAGAAGAAAGTGCCTCTTTTTTCCACTCGCTCATGAGGCAATTCGAGCGAGAGTGGACAAAACTCTTTCTTCTCGTGTTAGACACCACATTTTTTTCACGACATGTTTCTAAAAACGATTGTCTCGAACCTTCAATACATTTTAAGAAAAGATTAGTAGAATAAGGGCCAGTTTTTCAATCGCCGGTTTACGCTCGGTTAATGTTAACCATGATTAAATAATAATGGAAACCATAGTTTCCATTATTATTTAATCATGGTTAACATTAATCGGTGATTGAAAAACTGGCCCTAAGGGTAATATTTTGTTTATTTGAATCAAAATAGTTTATATTGACATGACTGATAGAATGAGGGTAATATTTTATTGATTTGAATCAAAATAGTTTATATTGACATTACAGTTAGTACAATATCTGTTCTTGGATTTATCGGGTAACAGTTTGTCATTAGTACCTTCTGCAATGTGTCTTATTTCGGGATGTGTATTTGGTTGTCTAATGTAGATAGATATTTCCTATATATATTTTTTAATGTAATGAAAAAAATGTTCTCTTCATTTCTTTTACAAATATTTTTTGCTTTCGTTGTTAGTTATAGTCATAGTTACATCCCCAAATATATTTATTATTTATGTTTTATTTAATATTTGAGCCGTTTATAGTAAATTTATAATTTCTCCGATTTTTTATTCTGTTTTTTCTGAACATTTGACTATTATTTATTAAGGGCTACTTATCAACTTATGGCACAATGGTAGCTAGCCGGGTTGTGGAAATTAGAACCCGAGTTCAATTCCCATAGCCGGCAACTGATTTTCACCACATTTAAAATTATCCCTGTGGCTCCCTCACCACTTACATCTCTGGAAGACTGTAATTTGATGGCTGGTAACCGCACTTCACGCGTATAAATAAATCACTTATCAAGATCTGTCCCGGCAGACTGCCACACATGGAAATGGGTAAAAGGTGTGATGATTATTTATTTAACTAGGGAATAAAGAGTAAATAAAAAAAATGTTGATCTCTAAGGTAACCAATAATTATTGCAAAGCAATTGTTCCAAATATTAAAATAAAGTAGTAGTCTTGTGAATAACAACAAAATATTCCGAAAATAAAAAAAACCAAAAAGTAAACATAAATTTATAATACATGTTTCAAAAATGACGCCATTACAAAAAAAAAACAATAATTTTAGTTGAGACCAAAGATACTTTGCATTAATAATAATAATTATTTGTGTACATAGACAGAAGTTAAACTTTGTGTTTGTAATCAATCGAGGCAAATAAATCACATAAGTACTCATAAAAAGGAGTACCGGGGTGCAGATGAGATAACTTATGCAAATCTATTGTTTATCTACGTTGTTTATTAATCGGTGTTCTTCATTGACATCTTCTACATTTAAAAATTTTATTTGTTCGCATTTCGATCATCTTCCATATACTTAGTCAATTTTAATCTAGTTTTTACAGAAACTAATCAAGTAAAACAAGAAATGTTAACTAAACATATGCAATATTGAAATATCTACAATTTTTATTTGATTATTTTCTCTTTAAATTTTATTGGGACACAACGGCTACGCAAAAAATTATTTTTAAATTTATAGCCGGTGGAGCTGCTTAATACCTTGAATATTCAAGATATAGTACATGAAACTCATTTGGCTAAGTTGTGAAATAAAAAGTAATAATTTATTTGTAAAAGTTTTGTCATTTATTAGTCAAATATTTGTGTTCTTGGGACAACAGAATAGAAAACTATACCTATTTATTGTTTAATTAAAAATATTTGTTGGCGTCAATGAAATAGGCAACCATTTACTCACTAACACTTTGGTCATCCTTGATTTTTACACTATTGATAAAGTAGGAAATTAATTTAAATTGCTACAGAACACTGTAATAAGCAGAGTCATCTTGCGGCAAATGTTCTAATCCTAGTCTGTATTCTAGAATTATGTCTGATATACGCATTTGAAGTACGACAAAATGCAAGAGGTAATATTTTACACAGTTGCTATTTTTCAATTTATTTAGTATATTTCCTCAAAATGTGTAATATTTTACTACATAAATCTTGTATATACGTTTAATCATAGAATATATTGTTTTAATTTACATGAAATATTCAAAACGTTTTGTCGCAAACGGCGCCTCATAAAGTAGTGACTACCGTATGTGACCAGGCAAGAACAAATTAAGCTGTTATAAATTATTTACTGAAAAGTACAAGAGACGAATATATAAAAAATAATAAAGAGTGGCGCGAAGTGTTTTTTAGTAAAAGGAAAATCAATCGTACCTTTATTTGATGTGCCGCATATTTTTAAACAATATGCTAAAAAAAAAATTAAAAGTTACAATAGAAAGAAAGGAACTAACTGGAAAATGGGATCATATAATTCAACTCTACAATAAAGACAAGAGCAACGAAATCCAGGAATAGCGGTTGTTGCCTAATTTAACAGAGGGGCATATAATGCCTAATTCAAGGCAGAAGATGAAGGTGAAACTATGCACACAAGTCTTCAGCCGAAGAGTATTGGCAATTATGTGGAATGTCGCTATGGAAGGTAAAATTAATAAGTTATTATCATTAATTTTATTGGTTCAATTATTTAATTAATTTCGCAATGCTAGTAGTTGAACTAAATATATAAACTGATTTTTCGGTCTCTAGGTGGAAATAAAAGAAGTTCAAGAGCATCTTGACAACGCTGGCATCAACTACAAAAATGTATGGCGCATCCGGTCCTCCAGGCTGAACGGCGCCGATACCCGTCTGGTTAGAGTTGTGTCTACGGACAAAAACTCCATTGACCGGTTGCTCAATGATGGCTTCATCCTTTTCAACTGGCGCTTGAGAGCAAAGCCTTCCAACGCGCCTCCGCCTCAGCCATGGCAGTGTGGCAAATGCCAACAATTTCATCAGCCCGGCACTTGCCTCTATTGCAGCAAGGCGCATCTATTCTCCCAGTGCACAGCAACTGAAAAGCCTGCTAAATGCGCAAACTGTGACCAGGAAGGACACGTTGCGACCAGCATGAAGTGTCCAAAGCGACCCAAGCCCAAAGAAGACGCTGCCATAGCACCTTTGAAGAGTGCGGACCCGCCCAGCCGCGACATGAACGATTCGCCAGCCAGCACGTTTGACATGCTCAGATTCATGTCCATCGGGCTTATCAACGCCATGCCGTCTCCTATTCCGGTGGGCTAGTGCACGTAGGATGTCACCAGATTGGTGCACATGTTAACGCAACTTCTGAGATTCAGTCCGCAGATGGCTGAACAACTTATAGCAAGAATCGGCACTGTGAATGTGTGTTTTCTCACATTCAAACGCCACTTACTAGACCATCTCATCCGCTCCGAGAACATTATGATCCTCGGAGTCACTGAAACCAGGACAAAAACAGCGAGCTCTTTCACAGACCCAGGTTTCCACGTATACAGAAAAGATCGTGATGAAGATGGGTTTGGCGGCGTCGCGCTACTCATCCATAACTCAATTGCAAGCGAGCCTCTGGATCTGCCGGTCCAGTTTACCCGACTGAACATCGTCGGTAGTACAATTCACACTCGCATCGGCCGAGTTCACATTTTGTGTTACTACTCCAGGCCGTCCGTCGAGCTCGAAGAAGTGTTCGTGTTCACTAGCTTGATGGGAAACGCCATCATCAATTTCGGCGACACTTCCTCCAACACCAACGGTCGACTACTCGATATTCTCCTGTATAAGCTGCCCCTGCAGAGGAACCACAATGTGTGTCCAACATTAATTAACCACCAAGGTTCTTCTATCATAGATCACGTGATCTCAACAGAATCCATGATTCAACATCTTGGTGATTCTGGATGGATCGGCAACAGCGTGACATCGGATCACGTTCCTCTTATTGTGGACGCTTACTTTTTGCAACCGCTGCCCGGTCACGAGCCGCGCTACAAAGTAATTTCGGATCACAAGAACACGGACTGGGATGCATTCAAAACCAGTATTACAGTAAACCTGCCGCCCGCTCCTCAGCTGTTAGCGAACGCTAGGGTAGCAGACAACGCAGTTGCGGCTCTCACAAGCGTAATTAAAATAGCTGCGGAAACAGCTGTTCCGACTAAAACTGTCCGTTGTCATCGGCCAACTCTACCAGCTCACATCGTTGATCTCATCCGGGACAAACGCCGTGTATACCGGGCCTACATCAGACATCGTGATCCGCAACTCCGAATTCAGTGGAACCGCATGTGCGCATTAGTGCGTCGGGCTGTCTCTGTCTACCGACAAAAATCTTGGAGCAAAGCTTGCTCAGAACTTGATCCGCGTGACGGTGCGTTGTTTTGGCGAAAGTTCAAAACCCTCACGGGCCAGCTGAAGCGGACAACCTCTCATCTTCGTGTTGGAAATTTCATTGTAACCACGCCGGACGAGAAAGCTGCTGCTTTTGCTGAGCTGCTGCATGATGTCCACCAAGAACCGCAGCATCCGGATTTCCACGAAGACTTCCGTATTGAGACGGAGCAAGTAATCGGCGTATACAAAAATACTCCGGTAATCTACAACGGAAACAACGTTGTATCGGCGGAGGAAGTCGATGAGGTCATCGCCGCCAAGCGTGGCAACTCCGCTCCAGGCAGTGACGATATCACGGTCAATATGCTAAAGAATCTTCCTGCAAGCGCCATAACTTTCCTCAGCATCATCCTCAATTCCTGCCTCCTCCTTGGCTACCATCCTGTCAGCTGGCACACAGCTGTCGTCACCATGATTCCAAAACCTTTTAAAAATCCATCCGATCCATCCTCATACCGCCCAATTTCTCTCCTCAACACCATGGGCAAGATTTACGAAACAATTTTAAAAAACAAAATTTTAAAATTCGTGGAAGGAAATAACATAATTCCAGAAAACCAGTTCGGCTTTCGCACCCGCCGGTCTACCCAGAACGCGCTACTTCGACTCACTTCAGAGATCACCAGAGCCATCAACAGCGGCCACTACACTGCCACGGTTTTCCTGGACATAGAGCGAGCTTTTGACAAGGTGTGGCACGCCGGGCTTCTTAGGAAGCTCATCACAGCCAACATACCAATGCACCTAAATCGTGCTGTTGCTGGATTTCTCAATGATCGTCGAGCCAGGGTCAGAGTGGGCAGTAGCTCATCTGTGGAGTTTACTCTACGAGCTGGAGTGCCACAGGGCAGTGTGCTCTCTCCTCTGCTCTTCCTGCTCTACTGCTACGATATTCCACAACCTCAAATACGTGGAACTGGACTCCAGCAGTATGCCGACGACACGGCGCTCTGGTCTTCAGCTGCGGATCAACGAGATGCCAGTCACCAACTGCAACAGCAACTCGCAGCTCTGGAAACGTGGATGCGACGCTGGCGCTTCAAGATAAATGCCGGTAAGACCCAGTTTGTCTTATTCCGGCATCGCAACAAACGTTCCAACAACAACTACCTACGCTTATGTGGGGAACGAGTTGAAGAGCAGCCATCAGTCACCTACCTGGGAATCAAATTTACCAAGACGCTGAACTGGAGCGAAGATGTTCGCCACTGTTACAAGCATATGAAGCAGAGGACCGCGCTGATATCTGCACTCCGAGGTCGCATCCGTGGCTGCAGCAGCAGAGTTCAGCAACTCACTTACAAAGTCTTTGTACGTTCAATCGCCGATTACAGATCAGTGGTTTATTCTGCTGCTCGTCCATCCACCCTCTAGCCTCTCATACAACACGAGCGGCGCTTCTTGAGGCGAATCCACGGGCTTCCATGGAGGTTTCCATCGCTGCTGGTTCACCAACAAGCCAACATCGAATCACTGGAGATGAGGATGCGTCTACTCCAGGGAAGATTTTGCAGCCGATGTATCCAGAACCAAACCGTTGGGCTGTCAGAGTTGGTCACACCCCATCCACCCCGACGACGCCGGCCGCGGTACAAGTACCGCTACCCACCTGCAGTTCTTCTCAGCCAAGCCCCTGAACTGCCTCCTGACCTAGAGGCCATCCTCGATACCACGCCGCTGTCACTTAGATAGTGCCCTTGAGCAGTGCCAGTGTGAAAGATTGTCATGATAGTTTTAGCAGTGCCAGTGCCAGTGCCAGTGCCAGTGCCAGTAGTTAATAAATAATGTAGCATATTAGTTAAGTCGTTGTTTACAACATCTCTGTATTTATTATATTCACCTAAACAAACAAATGTAATTAACATTATTAATAGATATGTTTTTTTTTTTATATATATATATGTATTCTTAACCAAACTCTGTAGGAGGTAATAAACCTCAATCGGAGTACACTGTTTATGTACGTCAACATTTATTGTATTTTTTCAACTGAAAATAAAGACCTTTTGAATCAGCAGAAGTCAGTCAGTCTACGACAGCCGAAAAGGCCCAGTACACTGGTCTCATCCGCACGACAGTCGAAGAGGCCTAGTGCTTTCAACACTCACGCATTCTTACTACAAGCACGCACGACAGCTGAACAAGCCTAGTGTTTCAACACCCTCGAATTATTACTACAAGTACGCACGACAGCTGAACAAGCCTAGTGTTACGACGCTCTTGAATTCCGACTACGAGCACACACGACAGCCGAACAGGCCTAGCGTTGCGAAGCTTTATGTTTCAAGTTATCAATAGACTGTTGGGAACGTCGACGACGACAACCTGGATTCGGCCTTGAAGACCACCAAGTGACACAACACCAGCAGCCGACTTCTCACAACTTTGACCACAACGAGTTCATACGGTGCGCACCACACGCAGCACGCTCCGTATCTCCACTGCTGATAACGTACAAGAAGAAGTCCCGGAGCACATCGTCCACGTCTGACATTCCGAGCACAAAGTAGCCACAGCAGGCTATCCAGCCTGAACTACAAGAAATCTCCAACCTTCGCATCGGCTAGCCATATGCTGTGAACATTGAATCTGTGCTATAAACATTCAACAAACTTTATGTTATTTTTAATTTATAAATAAAAGATCGTTCAAACTGTTTCAGCTATCTTCCTTATTTCCACAGATTCAAAATAGTTGGTAACGGGCACCGCACGATACGCCCGTACCAACAAATTCTTCGAAATTTAGTTCTATTATTTTTTCTTTAAGTGTTGAGTACCATGTTGCTGCACTCTGTTTTAGTCTATAAATTCCTTTTTCTAATTTACACACTTTATTCTCATTATTAGTAATTATTCCTCCAGGAATTTCCATATAAACTTCTTCCTTTAGTGTTCCATTTAAATATGCAGTTTTTAAATCATACTGATTAAGTTCCAAGTCTTCTTCTACAGCTAAAGCCAATAGAATTCTGAGAGTATTGAGTCTTACTACTGGAGAATATACTTCATTATAATCTATGCCCGGTTTTTGACTAAAACCACGTGCTACTAGTCTAGCTTTATATTTATCAGATCCATCGCTATTTTCTTTTATTTAAAAAATCCACTTCGAATCAACTATTGTTTTGTCGGAAGGTCTATCTACAATTTTCCAGGTGTTATTTCTTTCATGTGCATCGATTTCTTCATTGATTGCGTATATCCATTCTTGTTTTTCATTGCATTTTAGAGCCTCTTGATATGATTCAGGAATTTTTGAAATTTTTACTACATTTGCTTGATAATTTTGTTTATTTCTTATTCTATCAGATTTTCGAATGGTTTCTATATATCTGTTTTGTTTATACTTGGGTTTAAAATCTTGATCCTTAGCTGTTGTATCTTTTTCTCCATCATCAACGAATGCATCTTCTGACCCATAACTTTCTTCATAGTCTTCATTATTTTCTGATGTCAGTTCTTCGTTTTCACTATCTTCATTATAGACTAATGTTTGTTCATTGTTTTCAATATCTTCATTATTGATTGACATTTGTTCATCATTATGAATTTCGTGAGATATTTCATCATTGAGTTGGTTGTCATTTGTTATTATTTCATTTATTTCATCTTTATTTGAATAATTAGTCAAATTTTCGAAGTCTGAAACATATACAGGAAGTTCATTTTTTCTTTTTTCATCTTTATCTTCATGCAATAATTTTGATCCAAGTTCATCTTCAATTATTTTTATATCTCTAACTATTATGATTTCATTTTTCTTTAAACTATATGTTCTTGTATGATTTGAAACATGGTCGAATCCTAAAAATATGCTTGGATTTACTGTGTTTGATAATTTATTATTGCGTTGAGATTTCGCCAACCAATAATATGCAAGCGAGCTGAAAATTTTTAAATGTTCAACATTCTGCCTTTTGTTTGAGAATTTTTCATTTGGTGTTATATTTATTTGTTTCACATATGTTCTATTTTTTATATGTATATACAGCATAATTTGCCGCTTCTGCCCAAAATTTATATGGCAGTTTTGAATCTATTAACATAGCTCTAGTCATTTCAATGATAGATCTGTTACCTCTCTCGACAATACCATTTTCTTGCGGAGTATAAGCTGCTGTTTTTTCATGTATGATGCCATTTTCTTCTAAATAAGTTTTAAAATTTGTATTATCAAATTAAGAGGATACGCAGCGATCCTCTTTATTTTTTTATTCATCTGATTTTCAATTTCATTTTTAAATTTTTGAAAATAATTTAAAACTTGATCTTTTCTTTTTAGAAAATAGACAAAATATTTTCTAGAATAATCGTCGACTATTAGATACATATATCTCGAACCTGCTAATGTAGGAACGGGTAATGGACCGCATAAATCCATATGTACTAATTCAAGTGCTTCATTTGATTTGATTGTATTATGTTTTTTAAAATGTTTTCTCGACGTTTTTGCTTCTATGCATGTTGTGCGATTGATTTTATTGTTTTCATTTTGGAAATTTAGACCTTGAACTACTTTAATGTTTTTCATTTTCATCAATGTTTGTATGTTTTGGTGGCCAAAACGTTTATGCCATTTTTGGATGTCACAAGCTGTATAAACGGATTCATCTTGTGTTGCATTTATGCTGTTCATTGCATATAATCCATTAATTCTGGTTCCGGTAATTAATAATGACCCTTTTTTGTCGAAAATTTTACTTTTGCCTTTTTAAAATAAAATAGTACAACCTTTTTCTTCTAGATTACTTATTGATATCAGATTTTCTGTTATTTCTGGAACCCACAATACATCTAACAAATCTAAGAATTTATATTTGCAATCATCGTCATTTAAGGTGAAGCATTCCGCCTGAATACAACAACAGAACAGTGGTGAAACGACGATCAATCGTGATCTATTTGAAATAAAATATCTTTTTTATTATAAATGAAACATATTATTTATTGTACATATTCTTGTAGTCAAAGGTTTAAAGTTTTATAATAATATTACTAATTTGAAATATCTTTCATATAATAAAAGAAAATAAATTATATATTACACCAAATTTAATTTGAATTTATTTAAAAATGGGCCTTACGATATCAATATAAAAAATACAGTAAATTATAAATACGACAGACTAAGCCTGATGAAATTTTCAGTCAAATTAAACACGACAATTTTTAGCTAAAAAATAAAATAGGCCAAAATACCATGAAAAACGGAGTTTTTCTTTTTTTTCTCAAAAGTGTTGTGTTTAATTTGGCTGATTTTTTTTTGTGTTATAGACTATCTTAATTTTAAATATACATATTTTTTTTATTAAAAACGTAGGACCCAATTTTGAGAAAATTTTACTCAAAATTGTGAATTTGGCTGCTTCATTTATATAATTTTTTTCATATATTTTCATGATTTATTTGCTCTTCACTAGTATTTATTCATGAACTACAATGTTATAAGAAAGTAATACACTGCTTTATATTTATCTATATAATGAAATTTGTGAGAAATTCAAATTTGCATAGATTTATTGTTGGTGCTCTTGAATCATGAGTTTTTGGTGTGTGATTCGGATTTTTGATGACGTATGATGTACACTCAAGTATCGCAGTTTTATTCAAAATTAAATTTGGCTGACAGATATGTAAAAATGATTGACTAATAATGATAACAATAATGAATATATATATTATATGTTGTTTACAAAATAATAAAGTAATAATACAATTTTTGGATATGGTTTTAACCTCAAACGTCAAATGTCTGTAAGGTAAGTAGGTTTGTATTTATAAGTGTTTATTTATTAATATTAAAGTTTTTATTTAACAGTTTTGAAGTGGACACTGCCTTAATAAGATTAGGCTGACAAAGTAAATACATCAGAACTATCGAAATGTTGCCCAGGAATAAACTATACATTCCATAAATGAAATCTACTTTCGCTTTATTTATATTTTTATATTGCAAGTATTTTGAACCTAATTTTATTATAAATCAGATTATGGTACTTAAACGGAAATAATAGTTTAATAACTAAATCAGAAGATTCCAAATTCGGTTCAAAATTATAAACTTCTTCCAGCGGGACCACTTGTGGAAAGAATGCTTTACGTTCGAAATATTACAACTGTAGCAACTGATTGGGGTAAAACTAGAGAATCTGTGGCAATACAAGTTTATGAGCAGGTATCTGGAGTTACAGTAACACCATGTGGTTTATTTGTAAATTTAGAACGTAATGCAGGATATTTAGCTGCTTCGCCAGATGGTTTAGTTGATCAAAATAAGATAATTGAAGTGAAATGTCCATGTACAACTCGACATTTGTCACCAAAAGAAGCTGCTGTTAAAATAAAAAACTTCTGTTCTGTTTTAGATGGTAATAAGTTAAAATTAAAGACGAATCACAATTATTATTAGCAAATACAAGGCCAGTTGTTCATAACAGGACGAAAGAAATGTGATTTTATTATTTGGACACCTCAGGGTATAGAAGTAGAGTTTGTTAAATGGATGCTTCCAATATTAAAGACATTTTATGTAAAAGAACTTGCTCCAGAAATAGTTGATTCACGAAAAGAAAGCAGTATGTGGATCAGGAATATGCCACAGAATCCATAGAAACAGTTAAAGTTTGATTTTTCTATCAAATACTTTTTCTGACGCTCGTTAGAATCAAAGAATTTCTTTAGCAGAAAGACATTTTCTGTCGCTCACGTGAGTCAGAGAAATTATATGACATAATGGGTAAATATTCCGGCGTTTGAAGAAAAAATTGCATATTTTATGTGCAGTGAAAGTGACGTTTTGTGCTTCATCTGTAGTTAATGGAGGAGTGCACAAAATGTAGCACTTCAGCTCCTTATAAAATAATATACTATTATATATGATTATGTATAACCTCAGACTAACCATACCTTAGACGGAGAACAACGGCGTTTGTTGTGAAGTAAAAAGAGTTAAAGTAAGTTGCGGGTGAGACGGGTGCGCGGCAAAGAGCTAGTATCCCTTGGTGTTATGCGGGTTGCATTTTTGTTGATGACAGTTATTAGACACGAGCATTTTATTTATTTAAACACAAAAGTACGTATACAAAACACTTAATATGTCAAAAACTAACCTTTACTTTGATGTATAAACAGTAAGTAATTGAATATAAGAATAACTATACAAATGTTTGCAACTCGCATAACATCAAAGGATACTCGCTCCTTGCCGCGTACCCGTCTCACCCACAACTTACTTTAACTCTCTCTACTTCATAACACTGCATTGACTTGAATACGACAGACTTTGTCTAAGGTATGGTTAGTCTGAGTGTATAACTGAAATAAAAATGTAAGTAAAATGTTATTTTTATATTATAATATCAAATAAAATATATTTTATTAAATTTTAGTTTTTATTGTGTTGACATCAAATAGAAATATTTCCTGTGATTTAAAATAATTTTCTTGAAAATCTTCACGTTTACATAGTTTTTAAACGCGCGCCAATAACTTTTGCACTATTCTATACAGATATACAAATTTGTCAGGACCGCAAGAGACCCTACATACACGATAACAAATTGTTGGTTAACGAACTTCCGGCGGACATAAAAGTTTTTAATTGTACGGTTATAAAAAGTATTTCATTTATAACCTCAAACATTCCATCAAAATAAAATGCAAAATACATAAATAGTAATAAAAAAAAACATTTTTGGTAAGTTGATATAAATCTAAAGTCTTCATTTATTTTCTTACTAATATCTACACATTTCAGATGATTTAAAAAAAGAAAAAAACTACATGTACAAGAAACTACGTGATTGGCCTTCAAACAATTATTTTAAAGAACAATACATTGGAGGAATTAATTGAAAAGGTATATTTGATGTCCCTGTTCATTTAAACATGTCTCATTTTATATGTCGTATTTAGTGGGTACATAACATTCACCCGCAACATTGTTTTTGGAGTGCAAGATATATGACTATTTGCAGCAGAAGTTGTATTCACCAAGTGCGTTGTCAACACGATGAGTTTGAAGTCGCCGTATTCTTGAACATAAGTCACTTTCAATAGTGGCATAAGCTCAAGCTCTACAGTGTACTGATGCCAACCAATTGAACTGATTAAGCAGCCAGGCAAATCTTTACCCAGCGAGAAGTTTATCAAAATGCCATCCTTCTAATATTATTGTACATCATGTATAGCGTCGATATTTGAAAACCACTATAGATAGTCACATGTAACTGAATCAAACAGTTACCGTGATTGAATAGTATATCTAGGTGAAGTGAATACATCGCGAGAAACTAAATGTGACATGTTTCGCTACCGATGCTTAAGCGACACACGAGTCATACGTTTCTTATATTATATACCTAGATATGATCTTAAAATGTCACATAGTACCAGACTGTCTGAATGGTAATGTTTCATTTATGATGCGATTAACATGGAACGCAGTGAATAAAATAAGACTTTTAAAAATTAAGTAAAAGTAACATTTTACGGTGTCTAATTATCAAAGCAAGTAGATGTCAACTTCGGCGACTAGTATCAAATAGATTTCTTTCAATTTGACTTAGTGTAGACCTGACATACGTGTTCTGTATTGGGCAGAATACGTCACAGTGCCGATCTATCAAATGTATTCTGCGTTACTACCGACAGCTTTAACTAAGATGTACGATCTGTTTATGATTACATAAACGATCTATTTAATAACTATTGTCAACACCTAAAAGCGGATCAAGGCGTAATGGCGGCAAATGACCTGAGTTGTTGGTTCGCCAAGAAGTTACATACAAAAAATAACTATTTGTGTACCAAGATGAAAATAATTGTTACACAAGGACGAAAAATGCAGTTTTTCGAACGAATGCAGGAAATTTCCGGACGAGACGAAGTCTAGTTCGGCAACCATATGAGCATGTACGTAACACATCTTGAAAGTGTCTTTACTGGGCTTTCAAGCTTACAAAGCTCGCCTACGGTTCACGCTGGAATATGCTTGCTCTCGTCCAGTAAAATATCACATTCAGTTTTGTAACAAATAACTATTACAGATGATAATATAATATTACCTACCAATAAACGTTAACACTTCCTAATTAACTTTTTTGACAAAATTGTACGAGACCAAAATTAATGTGTTTTAGTCATGAAAATCGGGCGTAAACACTTGTTTTTGGCCCTAAAGCCATAATAAAATAATTTCCGACGGATGCATAAAGTAGCAAGTATTGTTTATTGTGAATACTTGATTTTGCAAAATGTAATTTTCACATATAAATATACCTGTTTCAATCTTTTAAATATAAAAATTAAATGTTCTTTTGTTGTGCATAAAATACTGTGTACCACGGGTGAAATTATTATTTTTTTATTTTGAGCATGTTATTAGCACGAGGCGCAAAATGCCGGGTGCTAATAATAATGCCACGGGCCGAAAATATCTGTTTTCACCCTTGATACATAAAATAGGTTTTCTTCAAACGTTAGAAAATTATGACATCAGAATCTATAGATACAGTTAAAGTTTGATTTTTCTGTCAAATAATTTTTCTGACGCTCGTTCAAATCAAGGAATTTCATTAGTTTACTTGCGGCAGAAAAGTCTTTCTGCCACTCACGAGTGTCAGCGAAATTATGACATAAGTAAATATTCCAGCGTTTGAAGAAAAAATAGCATATTTTATGTGGAATAAAAGTGACATTTTGTGCCTCATCTGTATTTGACGGACGAGCACAAAAAAGTATCACTTTAGTTCCTTATAAAATAATATACAATTATATTGTTTTTATTCTGTTAATGAATATATGTCTTATGTATAAATGTTATTTAGCTTATAATTATAATTTTGTTTTTACTGTTTAGGTATCCATAGAATAATGTATTTTTTTTGTCTGACATCCTATATCATTGTATATGATCGATGGAAATAAATTTATTATTATTATTATTATATGATTATGTATAACTGAAATAAAATTGTAAGTAAAATTTTTTATTTTTATATTATAATATTAAATAAAATACTATATTTTATTAAATTTTAATTTTATTGTGTTGACATGTGGTTTAAAATCATTTTCTTGAAGATCTTCAAGTTTGTTTAGCTTTTAAACGCGCGCCAATACCCCTTCCACTATTCTATAAAAAATATTTCTGATTATCTGTGATAGGTCAGATCAACATTTTTGTTAGGACCACAAGAAACCCTACTTACGCGATAACAAATTGTTGGTTAACGAACTTCAGATCTAATGCTTCACCTTAAATTAATTCGCACTGTTCCTTTTCCTTGAATGATCATATTTTTTCCATTTGGCATTTTTATTAATTTTGATGAGTCATTTTGTTCAAGATAACTGAAAGAATTTTTATCAAAAGTCATGTGACTTGTGGCCCCTGAGTCAATATACCAATTTTTGGATTGTATTTTAATATTTTGTTCGCATTCTTGGATTCGTAAAACAAACTCTTCATTTTCATTATTTTAAAAACTTTTTGATGAATTTTTACTTTCTTTAACTTCTTTGTTGCTTGTATTTTGTACAACAGTTATATTAGAAGAATTGTCAACCCTTTCATTTCTCGTAAAATTTCTTTTATAATTGTTTTGTTCATAGTATCGTCTTTTGTAATCACTATTTTCTGGATTTCTATTTTGAAAATTCATTTGATTTCTATTAGCATTGTATTTGAAATAACAATCTTTTGCGTAATGGTTTGTTCTTCAACAAACATGACATTGTTTTATGTTTCTATTCTCCCTTTTTGGAATATTTGTTTGTTTGGTGTTAGTTTTTGATATACATGCTGCTTCTAGTCTGGTTTCGGTTTCTTCTATATTTATTTCGTCTTCTTGTGCCTTAAGTCCTGAGATAAATTCATCTGGTTTTAATTTTTCCAAGCCATTTGCTTTCATTTGTAGTCTTATTACATTATAAGATCTAGGTAGACCAAAAAATTCTTCATTTTCCACGTTAGCTTCACATTGGATTAATTGATCCTTTATAAATTGTCCTCTTGCAAGATATCTTTCTATACATTCGTCCTCTTTCTTTCTTATTGTGCTCAGTTCTAATCGTCTGGACGATGTCTTACCTTCATGAATTGTTTTCAATTTTTGCCATATTTCACGTGCCTCATCAAGATTCAAAACTTGTTGAGCTTGTTCTGGTTCTATTGTACTCAATAGTATTGAAGCTGCTAAAGCGCTTTTTTCTTCATAATATTCAATTTCTTTGTTTCTGGCTACTTTTACTTTAACGGTTGCATTATTTGCTGCATTTTTTTGTTTTTCATTTTCAATGGTGAACCATGCCTTTTTAGTCTTTATAATAGGATGCGGGCACCCACGTGATAATGAACAGCTGTTTCGGGAAAATTCACTGCGCCACCTACAAAATGAACTATTTTTTGGGACGAGATTTGAAAAGAACCAATAGGATGCGGGCACTCACGTGACAGCTGTCACAGTGTCAGGATATTTAGCTGCTTCTCCAGATGGTTTAGTTGATCAAAATAAGATAATTGAAGTGAAATGCCCATGTACAGCTCGACATTTGTCACCAAAAGAAGCTGCTGTTAAAATAAAAAAACTTCTGTTCTGTTTTAGATGGTAATAAGTTAAAATTAAAGACGAATCACAATTATTATTAGCAAATAGAAGGCCAGTTGTTCATAACAGGACGAAAGGAATGTGATTTTATTATTTGGACTCCTCTGGGTATAGAAATAGAGACAATAAAAATTGATGAGGTGTTTGTTAAATGGATGCTTCCAATATTAAAGACATTTTATGTAAAAGAACTTGCTCCACGAAAATAACATTTTACTTACATTTTTATTTCAGTTCTACATAATCATATATAATAATATATTATTTTACAAGGAGCTAAAGTGATACTTTTTGTGCATTCGTCCATTAACTACAGATGAAGCACAAAACGTCACTTTCACTGCACATAAAATATGCCATTTTTTCTTCAAACGCCGGAATATTTACCCATTATGTCCCATAATTTCTCTGACTCACGTGAGCGGCAGAAAATGTCTTTCTGCTAAAGAAATTCTTTGATTCTAACGAGCGTCAGAAAAAGTATTTGATAGAAAAATCAAACTTTAACTGTTTCTATGGATTCTGTGGCATATTCCTGATCGACATACTGCTTTCTTTTCGTGAATCAACTATTTCTGGAGCAAGTTCTTTTACATAAAATGTCTTTAATATTGGAAGCATCCATTTAACAAACTCTACTTCTATACCCTGAGGTGTCCAAATAATAAAATCACATTTCTTTCGTCCTGTTATGAACAACTGGCCTTCTATTTGCTAATAATAATTGTGATTCGTCTTTAATTTTAACTTATTACCATCTAAAACAGAACAGAAGTTTTTTTATTTTAACAGCAGCTTCTTTTGGTGACAAATGTCGAGCTGTACATGGGCATTTCACTTCAATTATCTTATTTTGATCAACTAAACCATCTGGAGAAGCAGCTAAATATCCTGCATTACGTTCTAAATTTACAAATAAACCATATGGTGTTACTGTAACTCCAGATACCTGCTCATAAACTAGTATTGCCACAGATTCTCTAGTTCTACCCCAATCAGTTGCTACAGTTGTAATATTTCGAACGTAAAGCATTCTTTCCACAAGTGGTCCCGCTGGAAGAAGTTTATAATTTTGAACCGAATTTGGAATCTTCTGATTTAGTTATTAAACTATTATTTCCGTTTAAGTACCATAATCTGATTTATAATAAAATTAGGTACAAAATACTTGCAATATAAAAATATAAATAAAGCGAAAGTAGACTTCATTTATGGAATGTATAGTTTATTCCTGGGCAACATTTCGATAGTTCTGATGTATTTACTTTGTCAGCCTAATCTTATTAAGGCAGTGTCCACTTCAAAACTGTTAAATAAAAACTTTAATATTAATAAATAAACACTTATAAATACAAACCTACTTACCTTACAGACATTTGACGTTTGAGGTTAAAACCATATCCAAAAATTGTATTATGACTTTATTATTTTGTAAATAACATAATATATATATATATATATATATATATATATATATATATTCATTATTGTTATCATTATTAGTCAATCATTTTTACATATCTGTCAGTCAAATTTAATTTTGAATAAAACTGCGATACTTGAGTGTACATCATACGTCATCAAAAATCCGAATCACACACCAAAAACTAGTGATGCGCCGAATACAATATTGGCCGAATAACCGAATACCGAACAATACCGAATTTCATAGCGGCCGAACCGAATATTCGGCCGAATATTCGGTTCTAGTTAAAATGTGCGCACATTCAAGTTTGAAGTAAACAGCGTCACTCGCCGTCCTTCTGCACAACAGTGTGCTTCATAGCAGTACGTATGAGTGAGCTGTAGCTAGATATTTGTCAGTAATCTAATTAGTAATTATTGTGTTCAGATTCAGGCATATCGTTTTAAGAATTAAATTTTGTTTTTGGGACGCAAAAAATCACAAGTGTGGATTTTTTTTGAAGAGACGGAAGAGAAAAGCAAAGTAAAACGTACTTTATGCGGTATATTGATATCTCGTGCTGGCACTGGAAAATCTACAGCTACTTCAGCTTCAGAAAAATATCCGTACATAACGTCCATAGCTACAATTTACTTATCACCACCAGCTAGCACTGTTTACAGTGAGAGACTTTTTTCTGAAGCTGGAAATGTCTATGAAGAGAAAAGGAATCGTTTATTGCCGGACAGAATTGAAAGTTTAGTTTTTCTCCACCACAACTTACCATTAGTAAATTATTAAATGACTATTAAGTATTAAGTATATGTACCTACATATGCTTTCTATATGTTAAATTTTAAAAAGTGTTCATACTATGTTCCTGTTGTGTATTATCTTAAGAATTTTTTTCTAATAAATAATTTACTTTATTATATGCATTATAATCGTTTTTAAATAAATAAAAATTACTAATTTGACAAAATATTTTTGTTTTGAATAAATTATTAATTTCCAGAAACAAATAAAAAAAATGCCGAATGTTCGGTCGTATAACCGAATAATTCGGCTATAACCGAATAAACAAAAAGTTGCCGAATATGCCGAATACCGAATAATAACCGAATATTCGGCGCATCTCTACCAAAAACTCATGATTCAAGAGCACCAACAATAAATCTATGCAAATTTGAATTTCAACAATTAATTTCTCACAAATGTCATTATATAGATAAATATAAAGCAGTGTATTACTTTCTTATAACATTGTAGTTCATGAATAAATACTATTCAAGAGCAAATAAATCATGAAAATATATGAAAAAAATTATATATTTAAATGAAGCTGCCAAATTCACAATTTTGAGTCAAATTTTCTCAAAATTGGGCCGTACGTTTTTAATAAAAAAAATATGTATATTTAAAATTAAGATAGTCTATAACACAAAAAAAAATCAGCCAAATTAAACACAACACTTTTGAGAAAAAAAGAAAAACTCTGTTTTCCATGGTATTTTGGCCTATTTTATTTTTTTGCTAAAAATTGTCGTGTTTAATTTGGCTGAAAATTTCATCAGGCTTAGTATGTCGTATTTATAATTTGCTGTATTTTTTATATTGATATCGTAGGTCTCATTTTTAAATAAATTCAAATTAAATTTGGTGTAATATATAATTTATTTTCTTTTATTATATGAAAGATATTTCAAATTAGTAATATTATTATAAAACTTTAAACCTTTGACTACAAGAATATGTACAATAAATAATATGTTTCATTTATAATAAAAAAGATATTTTATTTCAAATAGATCACGACAGATCGTCGTTTCACCACTGTTCTGTTGTTGTATTCACCTTAAGGTGAAACATACGGGCTGAAGTTCGTTAATCAACAATTTGTTATCGTGTATGTAGGGTTTCTTGCGGTCCTGACAAAAATGTAAATCTGTATAGAATAGTGCAAGGAGTATTGGCGCGCGTTTAAAAACTATACAAACTTGAAGATTTTCAAGAAGATGATTTTAAATCACAAGAAATATTTCTATATGATGTCAACACAATGAAAACTAACATTTAATAAAATATATTATTTTATTTGATATTATAATATAAAAATAAAAACCTGTACTTACATTTTTATTTCAGTTATGCATAATCATATATAATAGTATATTATTTTACAAGGAGCTAAAGTGATACTTTTTGTGCATTCGTCCATTAACTACAGATGAAGCACAAAACGTCACTTTCACTGCACATAAAATATACCATTATTTCTTCAAACGCCGGAATATTTACCCATTATGTCATATAATTTCTCTGACTCACGTGAGCGACAGAAAATGTTTTTCTGCTAAAGAAATTCTTTGATTTTAACGAGCGTCAGAAAAAGAATTTGACAGAAAAAAACAATTAACTGTTTCTATGGATTCTGTGGCATATTTCTGGTCGAAATTCTTCTTTCTTTTCGTGAATTAATTATTTCTGGAGCAAGTTCCTTTACATAAATCTATTTAATATTGGAAGCATCCATTGAACTAACTCCTCATAAATCTTTATTGTTTCTACTTCTATATTCTGAGGTGTCCAAATAATGAAATCACATTCCTTTCATCATGTTATGAATTTTATTTTGATAAAATGTTTGAGATTAGAAATTAAATACTTTCTTTAACCGTACAATTAAAAACTTTTTTGTTGAAAATATCGTTTATTAAGAGATAAATAATACATTACAGTATTTCAAATTATCCTGTTCCACTAGTATGCTCATCTAAAACTGATGAAATATTTTATTATAAGAAAGTACCTATAACTTTGAATATTATAATATAATATAACACGAAAAACAAAACTAGACATATTTCAATCCACAAATTATGAAATGCTTATATATTTTCATATATATATATCTCTATGAAGTACATCTTGACACACATGATTATGATAGCTGTCATTCTTCCAGATCATATTAACGCTGAGTGTACGTCAAAACCCACATCACATGTAGAAAATAATAATTTCGCGAAGAAGCAACAATAAATTCAAATTTAAAAAAAATATTTCATATATTTAATCTCATCCAAATGAAGAATCAAGTAGTACTACATAATCTCTGAACATTCAGCTTTTTGAAATGTGTTTGAACAAGAATGTTTAATCTTTATGATACAAATAAATTGGAATTGAAGTGTAAGAGATCATGATATCAAAATTTTAAATCTAATTTTCTCAAAAATGTGACGATCAATTTTAATTAAAAATTCTCTATATTTAAGAATCAGGTCTTTTAGAATATAGTAAATTTTTATCCAATTTGATCGGGGGACTTTTGAGACAAAACATAAAATACACGAAAAAGTCCTGTTTTGAGCGTTTTTTCGCATATTTTATTTTTTTTCTCCAAAGTTCCACGATCAAATTGGATAAAAAATTACTATATTATATAACCTCAGATACTTAAATATAGAGAATTTTTTAATTAAAATTGTTCGTCACATTTTTGAGAAATAAATTCAAATTTTGAGTGTAATTTCTTTTAACATTTGTACATAACATTAATGGTATTTAGTTTATTACCATACTTTGAAGTATTGACTTTAAAATTATGTACAATACATAATAAGTTTAATTCATTATAAGAATAATATTTCGTTACAATACAATGTTATTCTTATTATGAATGAAACTTATTATGTATTGTACATAATTTTAAAGCCAATATTTCTTAGTATAGTAATTAACTAAATACCATTAATGTTATGTACGAATGTTAAAAGAAATTACACTCAAAATTTGAACTTATTTCTCAAAAATGTGATGAACAATTTTAATTAAAAAATTCTCTATATTTAAGTATATGATCTTCTATAATCTAGTAAATTTTTATCCAATTTGATCGTGGAAGTTTTGAGAAAAAAAATAAAATATGCAAAAAACACTCTAAACAGGACTTTTTCGTATATTTTTTGTTTTGTCTCAAAAGTCCTGCGATTAAATTTGATACAAATTTACTATATTATAAAAGACCTGCTTCTTAAATATAGAGAATTTTTTAATTAAAATGGATCGTCACATTTTTGAGGAAATTAGATTTAAAATTTTGATATCGTTCTCTACTTCAATTTCAATTTATTTGTATCATAAAGATTAAACATTCTTGTTCAAACACATTTAGATTTAGATTAAATATATGAAATATTTTTTTAAAATTTGAATTTATTGTTGCTTCTTCGCGAAATTCGTATTTTCTACATGTGATGTGGGTTTTGACGTACACTCAGCGTTAATATGATCTGGAAGAATGACAGCTGTCATAATCATGTGTGTCAAGATGTACTTCATAGAGATATATATATATATATGAAAATATATAAGCATTTCATAATTTGTGGATTGAAATATATCTAGTTTTTAAGTTTTTAATTGTACGGTTATAGAAAGTATAGTATATATATATATATATATATATATATATATATATATATATATATATATATATATATATATATATATATATATATATATATATAGAAAGTAATTAATTTCTAACCTCAAACATTTTATCAAAATACAATTCATAACATGATGAAAGGAATGTGATTTCATTATTTGGACACCGCAGAATATAGAAGTAGAAACAATAAAGATTTATGAGGAGTTAGTTCAATGGATGCTTCCAATATTAAAGAGATTTTATGTAAAGGAACTTGCTCCAGAAATAATTAATTCACGAAAAGAAAGAAGAATGTCGACCAGGAATATGCCACAGAATCCATAGAAACAGTTAAAGTTTGATTTTTCTGTCAAATTCTTTTTCAGACGCTCGTTAAAATCAAAGAATTTCTTTAGCAGAAAAACATTTTCTGTCGTTCACGTGAGTCAGAGAAATTATATGACGTAATAGGTAAATATTCCGGCGTTTGAAGAAAAAATGGCATTTTTTATGTGCAGTGAAAGTGACGTTTTGTCTGTAGTTAATGGACGAGTGCACAAAAAGTATTACTTCAGCTCCTTATAAAATAATATACTATTATATATGATTATGTATAACTGAAATAAAAATGTAAGTAAAGGTTTTGATTTTTATATTATAATTTCAAATAAAATAATATATTTGATTAAATTTTAGTTTTTATTGTGTTGACATCATATAGAAATATTTCCTGTGATTTAAAATAATTTTTGGCAGAGAAATTTGTATATGACAATGGATAAATATTCCGGCGTTTGAAGAAAAAAATAGCATATTTTATGTGGAGTGAAAATGACGTTTTGTGCCTCATTTGTAGTTGACGGACGAGCGCACAAAAAGTATCACTTTAGATCCTTATAAAATAATGTACTATTATATATGATTATGTATAACTGAAATAAAATTGTAATTTTATATTATAATATCAAATAAAATACTATATTTTATTAAATTTTAGAAATATTTTTTGCGATTTAATATATTTTTCTTGAAAATTTTCACATTTGTATAGTTTTTAAACGCCCGCCAATACTCCTTCCACTATTCTATACAGATCTACATTTTTGTCACGACCGCAAGAAACCCTACATACACGATAACAAGTTGTTGGTTAACCAACTTCAGCCCGTATGTTTCATCTTAATTTTGGTCGTGGCGTAGTGATCGCAGCCCAAACAGCTGTTTTTACGTCAGGACATGTTACATTTTCACGTGAGTGCCCGTAACTTATGGTGAACCATCCGATCTGAAGTTAACATCAGAACGATGATTTGCCTTGATCTCTTTGAAACGAAATATTATTCTTATTATGAATGAAACTTTTTAATTATGATATATAATTTTGAAGTCAAAGCTTCAAACTACGGTAATAAACTAGATACCATTAGTGTTATGTACAAATGTTGAAAGAAATTGTACTCAAAATTTGAATTTATTTCTCAAAAATGCTAGGAACGATTTTAATTAATTTTTTATATATATTTAAGAATATGGTCCTCTATAACTCAGAAATTTAAACTAAAAAAAATAAAATGTGCGAAAAAACGCTGAAATCCAGCTTTTTTCGGGTAATTTTTGTTTTTTCTCAAAAGTTACAAGTTCAAATTGGATAAAAATTTTCTGAGTTATAGAGGACCATATTCTTAAATATACAAATTTTTTTAATTAAAATCGTTCCTAGCATTTTTGAGAAAATCAGATCTAAAATTTTGATATCATGCTCTCCTACACTTCAATTTCAATTTATTTGTATTATAAAGATTAAATATTCTTGTTCATAAAAATATCAAAAAGCTGAATATTCAGAGATTATGTAGTACTACTTGTTTCTTCATTTGGATGAGATCGGGCAGAATGACAGCTGTCATAATCATGTGTGTCAAGATGTACTACATATACTTACATGAAAATATATAAGTATTTCATCATTTGTGCTTTAAAATATATCTAGTTTTGTGTTTCGTGTTATAAAATGTTATAATATTGAAAGTCAGGGGTACTTTTTTATAAAATATTTTATCAATTTTAGGTGAGCATACTAGTGGAACAGAATAATTTGAAATATTGGAATGTATTATTTATCTCTCAATAAACGATATTTTCAACATAAAAGTTTTTAATTGTACGGTTGTAGAAAGTAATTCATTTCTAACCTCAAACATTTCATCAAAATAAAATTCATAACAGGACGAAAGGAATGTGATTTTATTATTTGTACATCTCAGGGTATAGAAGTAGAGACAATAAAAATTGATAAGGAGTTTGTTCAGTGGATGCTTCCAATATTAACTTGCTCCAGAAATAGTTGATTCACGAAATGAAAGTAGTATGTCGATCAGGAATATGCCACAGAAACGTGGAAAGTAAGAAATTTTAAAAAGAGTTCAAATAACCTGATTAATCCAGTGGGACACAAAATAGCGTTTTCTGGTGCATTTCTGGACAATGGAAAATATTTTTATGCATATAAATCATTCATTAAATGAAACTTCTAATTCGTCATGACTAGAAATATTGATATATAAGTGTCATGGAGCCAGCCCCATAACCATTAGTTTATTTAAATATCAATTATCAATCATTATTTCTTTTAGTTTATAAGCATATTATTTTATATTATTATTCTTAGTATTCTTTAAACATACATAGTTAGTTATTTCATGTTCAATTAATAATTATTTCTTTTAGTTTATAAGTATATTATCTTATATTCATAATGTTCTTTAGACATAGTTAGATTTATTTAATATATCCGGTAGTTTTAAGTATACCCATAAATTGCATGTGACATTTTTCTGACTTTTGTAAAGCTTCTTGTTACATTTCCTTTGCAATTCGTCACAGACCATTCAAACCTTAAATTCTAACTTTAATGTTGCATTTCTTTGATTTTTGTAAAGATGTCTTTGTTCAAAGTTTCTAAAACAACTTCCTGTGATGCAGTCCTTCCTACTCTTTGAACCTCTTCGCCGACATCCCTTGTTCTCAGAAATCTTTGATATTTAACTTAAAATTATTACACTTGTGACTCCAACTAGTTCGTTCCCTTTCCAAATTTCCAACCACGAATGTCAGCCTCTCAAGTGGGTGGTAGTACACCCAATTGGTTCTCTTTGACAACCCCTCCTTTTTAAGGGTTGGTCAATAAGTCTTCTTGTAAGACAAAAATCAAAAAGATAATAAGATCATCTCAAACTCTCTAAATCTCAATATCAGATAATCACAAACTCTCAAGATCACTAAATCGCAACTTCAAGTTCAACAACTTCTCCAAAAATCAGTACCATTTTATCATTTCCATTCTATTTTGTATAATTGTATATTTTAAATTGTAGTATAAGTGTGTTAAATAAATATAGTTAAACAAATTAAAAGTAAACATTACTTCGCAACGATTACCCTAGTAGCGGAAACACACGGGGTTATTTCCCATAACATAAGTGGCATAAACTGGCATAATGGTGAAAGCGAAAATTTCTATATAAAAAGCTATACCATATCAGAATCTAGAGAAACAGTTAAAGTTAGATTTTTCTGTCAAATACTTTTCCTGACGCTCGTTAAAACCAAGGAATTTCTTTAGTTTACCTACGGCATAAAATGTCTTTCTGCCGCTCACGAGTGGCAGAGAAATTATATGACATAATTAGTAAATATTCCGGCGTTTGAAGAAAAAAATTGCATATTTTATGTGGAGTGAATATGACGTTTTATGCCTGCTTTGTAGTTGATGGACGAGCGCACAAAAAGTATCACTTTAGATCCTTATAAAATAATATACTATTATATATGATTATGTATAACTGAAATAAAACTGTTAGTAATTTTTTTTATTTTTCATATTATAATATCAAATAAAATACTGTATTTTATTGAATTTTAGAAATATTTTTTGCGATTTAAAATAATTTTCTTGAAAATCTTCACTTTTGTAAGGTTTTAAACACGCGCCAATATCCCTTCCACTATTCTATACAGATTCACATTTTTGTTAGGACCACAAGAAACCCTACTTACGCGATAACAAATTGTTTCACAGCTTAAAGCTGTGGTCACACTTGTATGATTCGTCATACGTGTCATGAAAATTTAAAAAACGCACCCGTGTCATACGAAAAATTTTACAAGGGCAGTCACACTTGTATGACAAAAATCATATGAAAATAATTGTTTTGTTTATTCTTGATAAATGTCATTTATATTTTGACATAAAGTTTGACATTTGACATTAAATTTGATTAATTTGAAATAAAATGAGCACAAGTAGAAGGGCCAGGTAACTTAAATCGCATATCCCATGACAGCGGTTTAGTTATGGACCACATACGAGATGGCAGCACTCCGCAGCACATACATTAAAATTAGTTATGCCGTGGGGAATTGTGGGAAAACTAAATATTGTTGTCATAACAACCATTTGACATGTTAAAGATGACTGAAAATAATAATTTGTTATGTGCAATTACTGTTAATATACCAGGCACTGGAAAGTCTTATGAGCGAAGCTGCGCACTGTTTTTAATTCCTGACCCAACCAAGAGATGGCGCACGTAGTATTGTAGATGATAATTCAGAAGTGTGTTTTTATTGGCTAAACAGATGACGCTAAAATTAGAGTCTTCTGCCATCAACCGCCATTCGTTTTCATAAGTTCTCTATAACAAGTTCGTTTTTACGTTTTCTAGTTCAGATATTCTTTTAGTTTAGTCAACGGTTTTTGTGTTTCATTACTGTTGTCATTTGGTGTATTTTTCAATACAAACTGTAATAGCTTCTACGTTCTACGACTACAAAGTGCTGCATCGTCGGATGTCAGGCTACTGGTAAGTATTTTTTATTATTCTGTAGATTTTAATATACTTGATCCCTCCAAATATGCACAGCAACACGATTTTCAGAAACAGATACATTTTTCTTATGTTGATTGTAGTTATTCGCTAATTATATCCTTTAAATTTGTAATTTTTTTAAACAGATGTCCACTATCATCGATTTCCTAATCCAGGAAAGGATTTGGTACGTTTCAACAAGTGATTGGATATATTGGATATGGACGAGTTTCGTTTGATGGATAGTACGAGTACGAGCACCCGTAATTTATAAAAAGTGTCGAATATGACGAAATTACCAAGCTGTAATATCTTTCATTTTCAATCGTAACAGCGTTTACAACTATTAAAGACATAAGTTTACAGTTTATAAAATTAAATAGTGAAAAAAGCAATTTTGTCAAACATTTAAAATCATTTGTGAGAGAAAATGTTAATTTTTATTCCATAATGTACTGATCACAAGGAACTTGTAATGGATTCGATAATATCCATTTTAATTTTGCATCACTATATAAATTAAATAGACAGTATAATAATAAGGAAGAGAAGAATGGTCAATACCGATGATACATTAGTAAGTAAAGTCAAAATGTGCTATAATTGTAAAATTAAAAATATTACAAATAAAATATAGACACTAATTTACTGTTGCATTTTTTGTTGAATGAAAAATTTTATTTTTCTGTCACTTAATGTACAATTTTTAAAGAAATTGTGAAGTTATTTTCATGTACGTCACAATTTCTTTAAAAAATTGTATGTTATGTGACTAAAATATATATTTCATATAATATAAATTCCCGGCTACGCTTTTAAATCTAGTTTAGTTCTTGACCCAACCAAGAGATGGCGTTGAAAGAGTGCGCCGGCCTTTAACATTACAGTTTCCCATCTAGAGTGGGATATATATTATCTTTGTAATATACTTTGATAACTAGTTGTAATAGTGAAATATAACTCCAAATAAAAGGTAAGCAATATACAAAATATATTAATTTTAAATATTATTAAAAATACAGTAAAATATAATTGAAACGAAAAAATAAATTTCACAAAAAAAATCAGCAAATATAATAGCAATTAATACGTATAAATGCATAAAATAAATACATATTTAGATCCTGGCAAGACTTCTACCTCTACTTCCTTTCAATCATGAAATATTTTCATTCCAACAATTAATTATGATTGCAACAATACATTTTGATTTCAAGAATCATATAATCTGTAATATCCATATTACAGTAACTTCAAAAAGATAATATTTAAATCAATTTCACATTTTCTATATGTTTAAAAAATGTTTTATTTGTATTTATATTTTTTATTTTCCATGTCCTATGTATTTGTGCCGAGTTGTAGAGATAGAGAAAGACCGTTTAGATCGAAATGTTAAAACTGAATTTTATCGCCACGTTTTCTGGGTTCTAATACCCGTGGACTTCGACGTGATGCAAGTCCTGTATCACGAGATAATGCCATTACCGACAGATGGACATATCACGATGGCTGAACTAATTTACTTATCGCCCAAGCAAGGTAACAACAAATATATTCAATAAAGTATTGTTCTTTTAATGAAATAAATTCGCTTACAGAGAACTTATCAGCTGATTGATCGAGAAGAAAAAATGGCTACCGACAGAATTCTACATTATAATGTACAGTGACCAAGCAGACAGAGTAAAAGTGTTCACGAATATTACTAATAGAGTAACTACATAATGATTTTCTTTTTCTGATTATGTTTGGCTCAAAATACATAAAAGAGAGGTATATAACCGAATTCGACGTAATATGTTAATTTGTTGTTTGTTACTTCAATTCTAAAAAACACTAGATTATTTATGTAGATTTTTCTATGAGATTAACCACTAGAATTTGATTATACTGTATATAAAATTAATGTGCAAGATTTCTAATATAATAAGTTTAAATTATGTAATTATTTTAAATTTAAAAACAAAATGAAATATTTTACTAACTTATTTTCAAAAATATATATTTTATAATGTATAGTAATTTAAATTATACTAGAAATCTTTAAATTTATGTTTATTATGTTTTCTTCATGTTTTATGAACATTATTTAATTAAATAAATGTATTAAAAATATATTTAGTTTATGATTTTAAAAAAGTATAGTAATTGAAATAAAATAAAAATAATCTAGTGTGCTACATATATCTATCCTTGTCTAATTAGTTATGGACCACATGCAAGAGTGCAGCACTGGCGCGCAATTTTCGTAACCTAGGAGATAGACATCTGAATAATAAGTAAATCTGTGACAAGTAGTATGAGTTCTGACGAAGCTGTTATTTTGTTGTTAGTCATATCTATTTTAAATAAAAAAAAGAAAGAGAAAAAGAGAAAAGAGCGATCTATTTGGATCAAAGAATGGTTAAAAAGAAGAAATGACAGAATGGGATGTGAGGGCTTAGCGTTATTACATAATGAATTAAGAGTGGAAAACAGGAAAAGATTTAGATGTTATTTAAGAATGGACGAAGAGTGTTTTAATTTATCATGAAGTAAAATCCAACATAAAATAACATATAAAAATACAAAATTAAGAGAGTGCATCATGGGATGGCTAGCTCAGTGGTATGAAGTCGGCCTGTGGATCCTGAGGTCCCTGGTTCGATTCCCACAGGCGACAAATTTTCATAATTTGAAAAAGTTATCCCTGTGGCTCCTCCACCACTAACATGTTTGGGGGCCGTGATTTGACGACTGGTAATCGCACTTCACGCGCAAAATATATCACTTACCGGGATCTGCTTCAGCAGAGTGCCACACCCAGAAATGGGTAGAAGGCGTGATGATATATTTATTTTATTTTTATTTTATAAATGCTCGTGATAGGTAATATTAAAAGTTAATATGACACGAAACGCATTAATTAAATTAATATACTTTAGATTAAGCATTACACTCAGATTTCTGGCAACTGGTGACTTAAAAAATTAACTATAACTAAAGAACAACTAAAGTTTAACACAAAGATAATGATAATAACAATAACGAACAACTAGAAACAAACTATTACACCGTACACTATAGTGTATTTATCTATAGATAGATCGCCAAATTTACAATCAGACAATGAATAACATTAAGATGTCCATTGTTGACAGAGCCACGTTCATTATTAGTATTAATTTTTATCAAATCAGACGATGAGATAACTGGTTCAAAAAATATTTCGATGCCTTTATTTAACCTTTAGAATATATAAAAATAAAATCAAGTATAGAATCAGATAAATCCGATAGATAACTGAATAGGATTGCTGGATTAATTAACAACTGTTTTAAATCATTAATAATTTTTTCGAATACTGATTTACTAGTGATGCCCAGATATTTCGTCTTTTCGAGATCTCGTATCAAAAAAGTCGATATTTTCGAGGCGAAACTGATAAGACGGTAGTAGGTTGCTCTAGATCTATTCGAGACGCGAGTTATAATACAAGAGTCTCGATCCTATAACATAATTAAATTAATGTTTTTTTTTATTATTTCAGAATAAAATGTGTACGTGTACATACATACAATTATTATTTATATGTTAAAATAAGTATCTGAAAAGGAGGAAAACAGCAGATATAAAATATAGGCTTTGTTTGAAACAATGTGTTTTAATTATTATGCAAAAATTTTAAAATATGTACGATTATTTTATAGTTCATACTTTTCGCCACACAAATGTGTGCAAACTGCAAAATAATATAATACATAACTTAATTATTTATACGAGCTGTAGCGTGGCGCATAATTTTAAGGTTTTTGATGCAGGATCGTCTTAACTCACCTTTTCCCACTTCATACTAGTAGCAATTTTATCATGATGACGTCACTGCTCATTAACATTCGCGAGTTTTGAGACCGAGACGAGATAGGATTTTTTCCGTATTCGTCTAGAAATTTCTAAACGGGACAAGTTTAGACCCCACTTCTCAAAAATCTCATTTCGCGCCATTATAAACTATCCGAATCCGGATACCATAACTGCCGGGTAAATAGCAATATATATTTTATTATTAATTAATATTTTATAAATCTGGTTATCAAATATATATATATATATATATATATATATATATATATATATATATATATATATATATATATATATATATATATATATATATATATATATATATATATATATATATATATTTATATATATATATATATATATATATATATATATATATATATATATATATATATATATATATATATATATATATATATATATATATATATATTCGATTAGCACTATCTATTAAAATTTACTTAAATTAATTTTAAAAAATTGTTAAAATTACTACAACATTGAACCAAATATATATTTTAAATCGTTCCATACAGTGGCGCACCCATAAATTATAACAAGAAGAATGAATGTGGTGGGGAGGGTGCAACCCTTGAATTCCGTTGAAGTGCGCGCCAGTGGTGTCATATGAAAAATAGAAGCGCTCCTATTCCCTTATGACTGTGTCATACGAAAATATTTGCCACTATATTCATGTATATTTGAATTCTCTAGATCAAAATAGCTGTCATTTTGAATACTAAAATGTAAATTTTTCGTTTTGTAGGTCATACATGACAGAATCATACAGATATGACTGAAGCTGGGATTTTGTACAAAAACAAAACATTTATCGATATTAAAATATTTTTAAGAAAATCAAAAGTCAATTATTTCTGTCAATAAAAAATATAATTATAAATAAAAATTAAGAAGGTCATGAGCCCTCCAGTACAATACTGTGAAATGAGAGACAGACACAGTTTCATATGATTTGTTCGATGAAAAATAGCGGCGATTTAAAAGTTCATATGATTCGGGTGCGTTTTTTTATTTTTACATGACACGTATGACGAATCATACAAGTGTGACCACAGCTTTATATCAAATTGTTGGTTACCGATCTTCAGGTTGAATGTTTCACCATAAGGAATTTTTGTTTCAAAACAGTTGGCAACAATTTTGTGATGTGCCTGTTGGTGGGTTGTCAAATAACGTGGTTTTAGAAACATCAAATAAGTTTTAAGTGAATCTAGTGGCAATGGGTAAGAAATTGTTAAATTTTAATTGTTGTTTACATGTTACATGTCATCTTGCGCGGATTTGACGGTATCACGTCATTTTATAAGATAAATTTCGATTTATACATTGAGGTTATATACGAAAAACATTTATATGTATGCCGTGTGTCCCACCGTAAATGTTAGCATAGGCAGATGACATGTAAAATCAGTTTTTTTGTAAATAAAAACTAAATTTTATGTCATAATGGCGCCAACATCTGATTTAATACAAATTATAGCATGTTGATAGTATACTTATATGAAATAAAAATAATTCCTAATTTTTCCCATATTCTTTTATTGCTATTGACGTAAAATGCTTGCAATTTGTTTTAAATATTTTAATCTGTCACTGTCATCATGAGTATTTTAATTTGTCTAACAGTTTCTTTGACATTCAAAATATTCATGATGACAGTGACAGATTAAATTATGTAAAATAAATTGCAATCATTTTACGTCAGTAGCAATGAAAGAGTAGGCGAAAAATTAGGAATTAATTTAATTAATTTACGTTATTAAAATGGAATAATCTGTATTAAATAAGGTGTAGGGATATTGGCAGTATTGTGATATAAAATTTGGTCCCAAGATTTTTAGCCGGACACTTTTTATTTATAAAAGGCTGACTTTACATGTTGTCTATGTCAACATTTACGTGGGTCACAAATAACATTATTTAATTCGTGGACTTGAACAACTATTGTAGATGACATGTCAGACATTTGTTCAAAAGTCTCTGTAACTACAAGCAATTCTTCAGATTTAAATTACGAAAATGTTCTAAAAGTTAGTAGCACTAAGTATAAAAAACCTAAGAAACAAAAAGAAGATATTCAAGAACGTAAAGAAAGGGCTATAAAAGAAATGAATTTTTTGCTCAAATGTAGCCAAAAATATTCTAATTACTTTTTAAATAAACTGGCAGCTGCAACTACTAATGCGTATGTTATTAATTGATAATTTCAAGTGGATTGTTATTTATAATTAAACCTATTACAGAAATCCTAATCATTTAGAAGAACTAAATATTAAACATGAAAAGAACTCTTCGGAATCTATCAAAGAAAGCAGTAAGTTAAATTTACTTATTACAGTTTGGTTAATAATATTTATTATTATGTATTAGTACCAGTTCTAGTTGATTCAAAATATTTCGAAGGAAGTCTATATCCTTATCAAAAAGATGGTGTGATGTGGCTTAAAGTGAGCACTAAAATAATTCTTTATTTTTATTTCAATCTTTTGTGAACAAAATTTTAATTTTTATTTAAGATTCTTTTTGAAAATTCAATCAATGGAATACTTGCTGATGAAATGGGATTGGGCAAAACAATTCAAATCATATCATTAATTTGTAATATGATAGAAGTTAACATCCCGGGTCCTTATTTGATCGTTGCCCCATTGGCAACGTTGCCCAATTGGATGTCTGAATTTAAACGATTTGCGCCAAAAATTCCAGTTGTTTTGTTTTACGGAGCAAAAGAAGTTCGTAGCGCTCAAAGACGCGAAATAAGAAAGAAATACCGAGTTGATAAATTTGTTACCGGTCCTGTTGTTATTACGTCATTTCAATATCCAGTTATGGAACAAATGTTCTTGCAGCAATTTCGTTGGCAATATTTAATTATTGATGAAGGACACAGAATTAAGAATTTTGAGTGCAAGTTAGTTGGGTAAGTACAATTTTTAATAAATAATTATATAGTACCCGTTCTGATTCTCTCAAATTTTGGATATACGATAGGTTGTGAACAGGCACGTGGCTAAAGCGACCTTGAGAAAACTTGACAGTGTAAATAGTTTTCAGTGTCAAACATCAAATTTTTGCTTTGCCTGGTACATTTTATGTTTTTCTTCTTTTATTAGTTTAATATCCTTACGTAATAAAAATATTGAATAAAATGCAATTGAAATTTAAATAATTTTTAATATTAATGTGTAGTAAGCTATGGTTGGAAAACAAAAACAAAAGAACAAAATCTAGCCGCAGTCAAGTAATAATTGTCATACTAAGGGCCAAATTCATAGTCATGACTCACCCTTACCTCATTCTCACCTCACACTCAAAGTGTAAGTAACTAAGGCAACTAACTCAAATTGTACATAGTTTTGAGTTAGTTGCCTTAGTTACTTCAACTTTGAGTGTGAGTTGAGTATGAAGTGAGGGTGAGTAACGACTATGAATTTGGCCCTAATTGTTGTAAATTGTTATTCTTTGTGTTTTAAGATTATTTTGTGACAGTATGGATGATATTTAAGCAAAAGTGCAGTATTACTGACCAATTTAAAAAAATATAATTTTGGGATGGTAAAATTTTGTGAATTTCAAATCTCTCTAAAAATAAGTAAATAAATCAGTGTTTCTAAACTGTTATTTGAAAAATATTTTCTGGCTGCTAACCTCAAGCATGATGTAATCTACTATTATCAGGAAATTAATATCTCAGTCTTTGTCATTTTAATATATTTATGGAATTTATACTCCTTTGCGATGACTTTCAAATCTCTAAAAAAGTTTTGGGATCACTGATAAATAAATGTTATTATAGTGGTGGGGAAAATTTTAAAAATTGGTCAGTGATACTGCACTTTAACCGATATTGTCCTATTTATTTTTAATTTATGAGTGTAATAAAAATTCCTACAAGCTAGCGTAGCTATGCTCCGAGATATCTAAAGAAACCGTGTCCAGGGAGGACAGTAATCAGGCGAAAAGTACAAAATATGAAAAACCATGGCTCATTTTCGCATAAACGTGAAAACCAGCGTCCGGTTCTTAATTGTTAAATTTTCCCCGAAGCCCGGAGATTGGACTAAATTTCTTCAGTTTTCGGGTTAAAATAAATGAGTTGGAAACACTGTTTGTTTATTATAAACAATTTTTGTTCCTGATTAGTACAAAAAATGAAAAATTTACATTATTTTCAACACGCTGAAAAGAGCGCCCAAGAAAGTTTTCATTGGTTCGATTGGATGCTATAATTTTTTTAATTTTGTACTAATCAATAGGGGTGGGCGATATATTGATATGTCGATAAATACCGATATTTCTTCAATATCGAAATATCCATCTTATATTTGACGATATCGATATTTGTGATATATGTTGATATTTTCGATATATCGATATTTATGATATATCGATATTTTCGATATATCGATAATTTTGATATATTTATATGATTGATATATCGATATTTTTGATATATTAATATTTTCGATATTTTGATAATTTAATAATATTAAATTTATTACTGATATTGAGGCTTTAGTATATTTTGTCAGTCCTAAACTATATTGCCTACCTAAAGTTCACAAAACAGATTAACCTTTATCATAATCTTATACTGTCCAATTTACAAAAGTCGAAATTTTAACTTGTTTCAATTTGAGCATCAATATATTACAAGAGCACTGGTTATTACGAAACAATTTTATCACAATCTAAATACACGTTACCTGGCAACCACCCGATGCTGTAGATTGACTACTATTGCACAGAAACAGGCAGATCGTTGTATTACTAGAACGAGTAGATCATCTGCCTGTAAACAACTATTTTCTAATTATAAATTACTAACTCTGACGAATATTTATATAGTTGAAATATCTCTCCTTATAGTTAAAAATAAAACTACTCATGCCTTAAGGGGGTAGTCTCCTTTGAACTTCATAAAAAATCGATTTTTATTTTCTTTGCTTCAAATATTCTTCTACTATATTGTAATGTTTATCCCAAATTCGCCAGAAACTCCGTTATCGAGTTACAAGGCGATTTGTGAAAAAAATGTCCCGGCGCGCTCATAGAACTCAAAACGCGTTTTTCTCGAAATGGTATTTTTCAAATTCGCGGGAAACGTAACTTGAAAACGACACATATGATTTTGATCGGACTTTTTTTACTGCATTCTAAATTGATTTTTCTATCATGGTACATAGTCGTTTTGGTGTATGCTTTTGTCTCGATTTTTGAAAAAAATTATGTTTTTTTTAACTCGTCACCATTTTGTCAGATCTTAATATTTTCCAATTATCCTATGTACCATGATAAAAAATATGAATGACTAACAGATACGTATTATGTTAGAGCATCAATGGGACGACCCCGGAAATTCCCACCGATTATCTCTTTGACCTAGTGCAGCTGTCGCAGGGAGAGTCCGATGGGAACAAAAAAAAAACGGTTTTAAAAGAAAAATGTATAACGAATAAAACGGTATAATCAGATTTGGCATTACGTTTTATTTTACTAGAAAAAAAATCATGAAAATCACTTATTTTTCAGGCGTTCATAGGAGACTATCCCTTTAAACGAAAATGTCCATTCCAACGATACTCGTATCAAGGTGAAATTTAGAATCCCGTTCCGTTAATTTTTTCATATAGCGATATGTCATTCCCTATAGATTTTAGAGCAAAATCTTGAATTTCGTGCCTGTCACTAATTATATTTTATGTGGTACCTTTTGGTACATGTAAAATCAAGTTTAAAATTTTCTGGAAGTGTTCATTTGTAGTGATAGTCTTAGAATTTAAACAGAATTATATAAAAATGCAAAACAGTTTTCAATACATAGTTTGACAGTTTGCGCAATCATTATTATTCGCATTATTACATAATGATTTTTATTAAGGCATACAAAAACTTGTAATAATGATAATAATAAGGTTTGTGAGAATTAGCAAACCATTGAAAATTGTTTTGCATTTGTTTGGAATTTTGTTTAAATTCCCGGGCTATAGGCAAATACAGCGAAGCGTTACACCACCTAGCGGTAGTTTTTAGAACTACTGTATCCTGGTCTCATTTTTGAACTGTATTATATATTAGATATAGATATTTTCAAATATTTTCGGTGTGTTGATAAAATATATAATGTAGAACGATTATTACTGCGTACTAGGATGTAAAAACAACATCCAGATGTATCTTTTCATATATTGCCAAAGAAAGAAATACAAAAAGCAAAATTTAGGGTTGCCGAATTAATACATAAGCATGCAGTATGGATTATGCGATTAAAAATAGGGAAAAAAAGTTAACCCGCGTACGGTAGTATGTTCCCTACATTTCAACTTTTTCAGTAGTAAAAGAATGCTATTTCAGGAATGTTTACGTTACCACGGATACGTCTTAGGACCACAAATAATATTTTTACTAGAATTGTCATGATGATAAATAATATAATAATAATAACCTTTATTACCTACTTCATACGAAAACTGGTATTTTTAGTCCTAATGAAACAAATAACTATTTTTTTATGTTTAGTAGTTAATCAAGTAATCTGTAAATAGAACTGTCGCCAAATAAAATTTTTCACTGTACATCTCAAACGAAATGCAATCAATACCTATGAATTTGCTAAAGGCAAAGCAAACACGATAAACCAATTCAAAATAGTAACAGAATTTTGAGAATGAAAAAATCTATTGAGATGCAAAATTTCGGACAAAGTGAACATGAAAACGCTACGCATAATAATGTCGAAATAGAGAAAAGTCACGATACAAATACAATAGAAGAGACAGAAACAGTAGATACTATAATAAATTTATTAAATAATCAACCGAAAACGTTTGGAGATTCTGAAGTACAAGTAATATTTCGGAAAGATTTACTGTCGTACATTTAATAAATACAGAAAAAGCACTTAACCATTTCATGCTAAATTCAATAGATTTAATATAAAGTGACAATCGTGTAAATAAATTAAATATAAAAGATAGAGTTATTTTGTGTTTTATAATATTAAAGTGCGATTTAAGTTTTGTAGTTTTAAAACGTCAAAAATCTATCCTGGATACAGTAGTTCGCGAAGTGTTCTAGATGGCGCAGCGATCTTAATTTCATTTGCCTAAAACTACAAATAAACACGTTTTTAAAATTTAAAATTTTATTTTAGCTGTTAAAAAAGGTATATAATAAAATATGACTTAGATACAGAATTCAATTATCTACAAAGTTTATTTGAAACATTATGCTTTAAAATCAATAGGAAATAACGTAACGCTATATGAAAAAAAATTACATTGTGTTTCCAAATTGCATAAATCAATTCACCACCTGGTATATGGAATAGTTATAACTTAATAATCATATGTCTTATGCACTTTGTAGCAATACCTGTATATAAAAAAATATCGATTTTTTTTTAATGGGGTAGGTGGCTCAGTGGTATCAAGCCGGCTGTGGATTGAAGACCCGGGTTCGAATCTCACAACCGACAAACATTTTGTACCACAATATAATTAGTCCTGTGGCTACCCATCCACTAACATATTTGGGGGCTATGATTTGACGACTAATAACCGCACTTTACGCGCATAAATATATCACTTACCGAAATCTGCTAGCGCAGAGTACCATATCCAGTAATTTAAATGAAATGCCCTTACAAATAAAGCATAATGAACCAGAAAAATTAAAATGTCAAAACTAAAATTTGACGTTTCATATTGAACAGCTGTCCACGCTATTGTCAGTTTCAGTTATGGTTGCCTTCATCAAGTGATTACAAACAAAATATATACAGACCTCTAACTACTTGCAAATGTATTCAAATGGCAACGCTCGACTCAATGAAATTTGTAGTTCTGAACGACTCTATATTCCACCTCTAATGTCGGTTATTAATTTATTTACGATAAATTACGATTCATTATTTTGAATTATGAATTAATTGCTTTTAAAGTGAATTGTGTATTGTGAAATTCTAATTCGTTAACTATTAGTGCTCTAATTCAATATCTATGAACTAAATCTACATTAGCGCTGCAATATATATATATATATATATATATATATATATATATATATATATATATATATATATATATATATATATATATATATAAAATTAGCCCTGTTGTTCTCCCACCACTAACATCTTTGGGAGCTGTGATTTAACGGCTGGTAACCGCACTTCACGCGCATAAATACATCACTTGCCGACACCTGCTTGGGCAGAGTACCACACCTAGTAATGGGTAAAAGGCGTGATGATGTATTTATATTTATTTATTGAAAATGAAGTGGAATTGTGAATTGTCAAAAAAAAATCATTGTTGGATTTGTGAGTTGTGATTTAATTCCTTTCGTTCGTGATTTTGCCCAGCTCTGATGGATGTGATTAAAGGTTTGCTGCGTGGTGAAAGATACCGAGAGAATGAATATATGAGCTTGTATGGAGCAAATTATGAGTGTGGTTGAAGCGAGGATAGTGTGTTAGAATGAGAATAATTGACAGTGACTGATTATTTGATGAATTTGATGAGTGAATGTTCTATGATATTTCTAGAGTTCGTGCTAACCCATTTGATGGAATATAGCGTGATCTATGTATGCATGTATGTTTGTAAATAAATGTTTCTCAAGTTGGGATGAAATTAAACCTGTAACAGCACAAGTTACCATTTTAATGCGATCGAAAATTCATCCAATTTTAATAATTATTATTATTTTTAGTTCACTAAAGGAACTGGTATCCGCAAACCGTCTAATTTTGACAGGAACCCCATTACAAAACAACTTACTCGAACTGTGGTCTTTGTTAAACTTTTTACTTCCTCAAATATTCCCACGCGCTGATACATTTTCCGCATTATTTGAAATTGAAGATTTTGACGAAACTGATAAAATTATTCAACAAGAACAAAATACGAATATTATTTCGACCATCCATGGAGTTCTAGGTCCATTTATGCTTCGTAGACTAAAATCGGAAGTTCTTACCAACATGGTCCCTAAAAAAGAAGTTTTAGTCTATTGTCCATTATCTGACTTTCAAAGAGATTTATATAAATATGTTTTACAAAAGAATATTTTTAAATTAACAGGAAAGGTAATTAAATATAACTTATAAATTATAGTCATAAGGTAAACTTTTTTATTATTAATAAAAGTTTTTACTTGTCTTAAAACTACCAAAAATTTTAAAATATTACATTTGTCATATTCAGATTTCTGTTTTCAGTTTCAAGTAAAGTACGCTTCTTTAAAAAGATAGCACATTAATTTTATTGGAAATTATGTTTAGAATTATCATTTTAGCCTAAATACAATTTTGTTTTGAATATTGTCAATTATTTAATTTGTTATATGTAATAGGCTATTCCACAAAAATTTGTTTTCCTACAACTGTGCGATTTCTTTGTTATTACGTAACTATAATTGCCTTGGTTACGTATGGAAAGTAGATGAATGCAGACCAAGTGCGTTTCCGAAAGTAAAGAAACACTAGTGCGGACAGTGCTTCATTACGTAACTGTCAAAAGAATATTGTTTTGACAGCGATTTAAATTTCGCGCCGAACGCGGAATTCATATTTTGACCACAGACGCTTATGGAAGAAGAAGATACGGTGAACCAGCGCTAGTAAATATGCAGTAGTATATTTTGACGTTTATAAACGTAACCTAAATTCTAGTATATCTAATCTGTAGACAATTAATAAAAAGAACCGAACAAAGTAAAATATATCGATAAATGGTTTTATTTAAAGAGTAAGTGAAATACTTCATATTTATTGTTTGTGTATATTATTAATACAGTTGTTACAGTTGCTTATATTGACATAATGTAAAGTGGAAACTTTTGTGTCTAAAGAAACATTGATTTCTTCCGTACCTGTTCATATTATTACCAGTAATATTATTGGTAACAATTTCGGAAGCTTCAGAAGTACCAGCAGCAGATTGATTGTCATTGTCGAAAATAGATCCAACATAGTATGATCCGGAGCTTCAATTATCTTTGGAGGTGTTAATGATAAAGAAGAATCACTCACTGTACTATTCCAATCAAGATGATTTTGAAGAAATTATTTTGACGTTAGTGAAATATTTTTAAATAATGTAGAACAATGTGCAAGCAATCAACAAACAAACCATAGCAACGCCGTAAAACATCGTTCTCATGTAATACGATATCATTAAAATTTTATAAATTTTATAAATTTTAATAATATTTTAGTGATTTACTAAATCGCACAGTTGTAGGAAAAATGTTGTTTATGTACGTGCCGAAAAAGGTTACATGCTCGTGCAGATTTCCGCACTCGGCAAGCCTCGTGCGTTAAATTCTGCACTTGCACGTAACGAGCCTTTTTCGGCACTTGTTATAAAAATAACTATTATTTTATATGTTAATCTACGTAAAAAATAATTTTTCTTTAATTTTTTTTCAAATTTGGTTGTGAAATTCCGCTTAAGGAGAAAAAAAAGATGTATTTATTAATCGTAAAGTAACTAGCTCTTAACAAAGATAGCATTAATATTAAGAGAGAAAGCATAGTAATGAGAAACATTGCTTTCTATTTTGAGTGAGATGGGTATACTTAGGCAAGACCGCGAAACATTTCACGAAAATAAGTTTACGCTTGTTGAAAAGAAACTACATGGGCAGTATTTAAGAGACATGAAAAATACAAAAACCAATTAAGAATATACCTTTGGCTGGCTTATAAAAACTGACTTAAAGGTAAAACTGAAGCATTTACTCGTATAACTGCAGGACAGGACCAAACCTTATGTACCAACTTAATCAAACGAGATGGGTTATGAGATATTTAATGATGAAAAATGCAGAATGTGCAAAGCGGAAGATGAATTTGTGTACAGCGTAATGTCTGGATGATCAGTTCTTGTAAAAAAATATATTGAACGCCATAAAAAAGTCGCCAATCATATCCACGGGAATATCTACAGATATTACGAAATTGGAGACACAAGCGAGAAATGGTATCACCATAACTCCAATAAGGTAATGACAGTAGGACCAGTAACAATCATGTGGGATACAGACAGATTGAGAGATACAAAACAATAGACCAGACATAATAATAAAAGACTACACCACCAAAACTTGTACTTATATTAGTATACCTGCAGACAAAAACATCACAGACAAGGAAAAAATTCTCAAAATATCAATATTTAAGAATTGAAGTAAGTAGAATGTGCAACCTAAAGACAAAAGTAGTTCCAATTATAATAGGTACAACTGGGAATATTACTAAAAAAAGAAAACACATACAACACAGTACCAATTATACTAAAAAAAAACTGCGATACTGGGCACTGCACATTTTCTGAGAAGAGTTATCAGTTAATAAAATGCGGAAAGAGTCACTTAAGACCAAGAAGATGGTCCCGGTAAGATAAACTAAACGATCATTATACCAGACCTTCAACGTACAAGCCACCCCGACCACCTGGGTGGCTACCCTTGCAACCTGAGTTTATATCAACTGCGCTTAGCCTCCTCTAACAGGGAGGCAAGTCAATATATCATGGATGTTAGTGAGAAAAAGCAGATAATAATAATAATATCTGTTTTATTATATTTTTTTTGACTATTTGTTTATTGCCTATTATATTAAATATAGCGCTATTTTTTCCTATCGTCAACATGTTTGCCTTACAGATGTCAATGCATGCTATCTAGTGTTTATATAAAATCCTTGATAAATTTTATAATTGTTAGCAAATATTATAATAATTATAATAAATTCATTCATATAAAATTATAATATAATAATTATCAATAATCGAATAAAAATTCGTAACAAATTACAAAAATAATAAATAAATAAATAAATAAATAATTATTATTATAATATCACGAGTATCGAACTCTCGATCTTCGGTGCATTTTTTTTGAAAAAAACAAATGAAACAAATGACAATCTTCATCAATTATTGTTTTTAGGCTAAAATTGTAATTCTAAGCATACGAATAATATCCAAATAAATTAGTGTGCTTTCTTTTTAAATAAGGGTACTTTACTTGAAATTTAAAACGTAAATCTGATTTTCACGGCCATCCTGTTTATGATAAATGTAATATTTTTACAGTTTTTTGTAGTTTGGAGACAAGCAAAAACTTGAATGAAGAGTAAATTTTTGTCAGATTAATCATAAAATATTTCCATATGACTCCACTAAAATAAAACAATATATACATTTATTTTTATTTTTTGCTTAATTTAGTCTCAATTCAACGACGAAAAAGATGAAATTGATTACTCTAAAAGTTTAATCAAGGGCAGGAAAAAGCGCAAGTGCACTTTAAAACACGTTAATTACGAATACCCTCCTTCAGATGAAGAGTTTGAAGAATACGATGCAGCACTCTTGAATAATAATAACAACTACTTTAAAACATATTCGGAAACAGATAAAAAGACCATTATTTATAACGTGAAGATGACCAATCCTATGATGATATTGAAGAAAATTGTCAACCATCCTTTTACAGTTCATTGTCCAGTGAAACCGGGAACCAAGGAAGTTATAATAAATGAAGACGTTGTATTGCAATCTGGAAAGATGATAGTTCTGGATGCAATGTTGGCAAAATTAAAGAAAACTGGACATAAGGTAGACTAATTTTTGGTAATATTTGTACGTATTGTATTTTCTTTGGAAATAATATTTAGCACAAGACTACCTGATGTTATTAGATACATTTTTGTTGCTCTTTTTTTTTTTGCTTAACGGACAAACTATATGGTAAATCCCGAGTCCGTAGAACGATGAGTTTTACTTAATTTCAGTTTGCACGAGTTATTTTGCTTGAAAATAACAATTTCTCTACAGTATGTTTGGTAAAATATGGACACACACCTTTTTTTGTTTATTAATGCAGATACCCACATTGTTTAGAGAACGTTATTTAATTAGTGCAATGTATTAATTATTACAGAACTCCGATTAAAGTGGAAAAGACACTTGAAAATTTAAATACAACATATTCGATTTTATAAACATTCTGATTTCATATTTTACTCTCTTTTCTGCCATACCAAATTTATGAGTTTTAACATTTGTTATTAATAATAATTATTTGTCGGTCGATTTCTAAAAGTTGTTTTATTCTCAACTGTCATTGTTTACTCATCAGTGGAAGAACTAAGAACTAGAATTCGCAATGCCGTGCAATGAATTAATGCAGTTGAACCCAATAAATATTTTAATGTAAAGATATGTTGAATAAATGTTTGGGTACCTACTCGTAATTGTTTTTATATATATATTAATTTTAAATTTAAAGGTTTAATTAACAAAATATTATATAAACAATGACTATCATGGCACCCTAACATGTTAGAATAGGTATATAACTTAATGATAGAAACAGAACGAAGACAATAATTATTTGTAACAAATGAATAACGTTAAAGAATTAGTATGACTGAATAGACAATTAAAAATGCAATCCGAATGTTTGCAAAAAATCGTAAATTTACCTTTCGAAATCATCGTTACCAATGTGTGTATCTGCATTATTAAACAAGAAAGTATGGTGTGTCTTTTTTCAAGCATACTGTAGGTAAAATTTGAGAGATCTCGTGCTATTTGGTAAGATAATTTCCAAAGACAAATAAAATAATATCGTAACAAACTGACAACGTAATATAAATAAAATATTTTTTATCTAATTGACATAATTCAAACACACGTATTTGCTGACGAGATTTTAATCTAGTAAAATGATTTTATTGGTATAAAACTGTGCTTATTGTTGAGTTTCAAATGTTTCATATTATGATTGATTGAAAATTGGTTAATGAAAATTATCAATAATAATATATAAAGAGACTGAAATTGAAAATAATTCGATAGATTTCGAATCGAAGTTTGAGTAAGAAACTGCGAAATTATTGTCTAATTTAGCGAACTCTTGAATATTATTTAAAGAGATTATTTTTGACTCACAAATTTAAACCACGGTGTAAGATACAAAATATGAATCCAATTACGTAGCTCAGGTGGAAATTTTATATCCTAGTAGCGTTAGTGTGTAGTGTAAGCAACTTAGAGTAACTATAAACTAGGAGTAAGGACAAAAGGTCCGAAATATGCTGGGTTTTGTTTTCAAGAGCCACTATGCCGACATAAAGTAATGCTATCAATATGATTTTGACTGTATAAAAGTTACTTACGGATTGTAATTCTACATATAGTAACATTTTAAAACAAATTCCAACACACTTTGGACCACAAATAGAAATTAACTAACCAGTGCCTTGTCCGTACTTTAAGTTCATGTAGATACTATAGTGCTGCTTATCTGTAATATGTCATTAGTTATTGTTAGTATTTAGCCCGTATAAATATATAAAAAATAAATATATCATCATGCCTTTTACCCATTACTAGGTGTGACACAAATGATATACGAGGGCGGTCCGATAAGTACTTAGCCTCACCGTCAGATAGCACCACTATCGCAAGAGCAATTTTGTATCGATTAGAACATTCTCGTAGAAAGCTACTGTTAAATTTTCAGTCGAATCGGACGCGTAGTTTTGTTTTGACCGCGTGTGGAAGCGAGCGTGTCCACAGATTTGAGAAAAATGGAAAAAGAACAATATCGGTCGGTGATTCGATTCTTGTTTTTGGAAGGGAAATCGCGCAGCGAAATCAAAGAACGCTTGGATGTACGGGGACTCTTCTCCTTCGATGGCGACCGTCAAAAATTGGTTTAACGAGTTTCAACGTGGTCGCACGTCGGTTTTTGATGAGCCACGCCCAGGTGCCCCGAAAACGGCTACCACGGAGGATAACGTAACAAAAATCCACGATCTCGTATTGGCAGACCGCCGATTGAAGGTGCGCGAGATAGCCGAGACAGTAGGCATCTCAAAAGACCGCGTGGGTCATATCCTGCATGAATTATTGGGCATGAGAAAACTGTCGGCGCGATAGGTACCGCGTTTGCTCACTCCGGACAACAAGCGCATCCGTGAGGTTACTTCAGAGCAGAGTTTGACGATGTTTAAGCGCAATCCGAAGGAGCTTCTTCGTCGTTTCGTGACCGTCGACGAACATGTGTACACTGCTACACACCAGAGACTAAGGAACAGTCGAAACAGTGGACTTCAGCCGGCGAACGTGCTCCAAAGAAGGCGAAGACTGTCCTATCGGCCGGAAAGGTGATGGCCACCGTTTTCTAAGATTTTCTAAGACTGCCTGGAGAAGGGCAAAACGATCATAGGGCTCTACTATGCCGAATTATTGGGCCGATTCGACGACGAATTACAGAAAAAACGGCCCCATTTGGCTACGAAAAGAGTGCTCTTTCACCATGACAATGCTCCGGCACACAGCTCCGCCGTCGCCACGGCCAAATTGATAGAATTAGGCTACGAACTGCTGCCCCATCCACCGTATTCTCCGGATTTGACCCGTGCGACTTTTTTGTTGTTTCCAAATTTGAAAAAGTCTCGCCGGGCAGAAATTTGAGTCGAATGCGGCAGTTATCGCCGCCACGGAGGCCTACTTTACAGACCTCCAGAAAACGTATTTTTCAGACGGGTTAAAGAAGTTGGAGCATCGCTGGATCAAGTGTATCGAACTCAAAGATTATGTTGAAAAATAAATCGGGACTTTTCCAAAATTTTTGTTATTCTTTTGTAGGCTATGTACTTATCGGACCACCCTCGTATGATGTTAGTGGTGTGGAGGCTACAGGGTTAATTTTAATATATTGATATTATACAGGATGATTGAAAAAAATAGGGAAAAATAGCTATTTTATTAATTTTACTTAATTATTTGATAACTCCTTCTTTGATATTTGTCTAACAAAACAAAAGCTACAGTGATTATTTACGGGAAGAGCTTTATTCTCACTATAATGACAGGATTGGTTAAAATGCACATATATCACAATGAATAAAATATTTTATTGGTTTTAAGAAACGTTAAAAAACAATCAGTATAAAACTTAGTTTATTAGTTGATTTTTCAACTGTTTTGTAAATCAGGTCAAGGCAAATAATCTTTTCTAAAATATTGTAGACACAAATATTCCATAGGGTAATGGCTCAGTGGTACCAAGTCGGCCTACGGATCCTAAAAACCCTGGTTCGATCCCCACACCAACAAACATTTTCACCCTATTTAAAAATTACCCCTGTGGCTTCATCACCACTATCTATTTGACGGCTGGTAACCGCACTTCACGCGCATAAATATATCACTTACTGAAATCTGCATCGGTGAGTGCCACACCCAGTAATGGGTAAAAGGCGTGATGATATATTTATTTATTTATTTTATTTACAAATACTGCAATAGTTGCAGAAATTATTTTTTCTTCAAATATAATAATAACAATCTTCATTTTTAGGTTTTACTTTTTTGCACAATGACTCAAATTCTAGATTTTATTGAAGACTATTTGAGTCTTCGTGATTATCAATATTGTCGTTTAGACGGTCGTTGCAGGGGCCTAGTTGAACGGCAAAACGCCATTCATACCTTTAATTCAAACCCAGACATTTTCATATTTCTCATATCTACTCGAGCTGGGGGTCTTGGTATTAATCTTACTGAAGCAGATACTGTTATTTTTTATGATCGTGATTGGGTAAATAATTTAAAAAAAATAATGATGAAAAAAATGTATATATTTTTCTTCATTTATTGTAGAATCCGCAAGTTGATATTCAAGCCCAAGACAGATGCCATAGAATAGGACAAAAAAAGCCAGTTATGGTATATTCTCTTATTACTAAAGGCACTATTGACGAAACTATTGTAACTAGAGCCAATGTTAAAAGAAAACTAGAGAAAATTGTTATTAAAAAAGGTATGTCACTTTCGTCTCATCCACACTACATTCATAATTCCTCTCACACATGCTACTCCTCCCACTCGGAATTATTAGTTACAGTGGCGTTTTCTCCATGCAATCAAGTCAAACAGTGCTTGCTCTTGTATTTTATAACTTTCATTTATTTTTACAATATATTTCTATCATATTTACACAGATAACTATTTTATGTATTAAAAAAAAAACGCATATAAAACGTGCATATTAGTAAAAAAAACAATATTTGAATTGAATACAAGAACATATAAAATATACTTTCAGAGAAATTAGTATTTAAAAATTAACTAAGTTACTTTAAAAATAACCTAGTTACGAAAAAAGTTAATAGTAATGAAAAAAATAGTTACAGTTACTGACAAATTAAAAGAAGTTAGTTACATTAAGTTACTGAAAGTTATAATAAAGTAACTTTTAACTTGATATGAAACTATCTGTGGTATAGTGTGGTTCACGTTCAAATTTCCTACTTCTTCATTCCCAACAATAAAAACATTAGCAAGAAACCACACATGTAAAATTTATTAGCTGGGGAGAATCATCCTTACTTTAGGGACATAATCGCTTGCGCTCAAAATATTTACCTGAAAAATTTGGGATTTCTTAGAGATTTTTTATGTATGTACCTATAAGTTCCGTAATTGTTTAATTTAAGCAGAGTCAGATCTAGAACAAAAGTAGGGTATTCAACACCTAAAACTTAGCTTCTTGAAAGTGAGCTAAATTTACTAACTTGTATTGTATCTAGATGTATCATAATTAGACATACTAAATCCTAAATAAATATTATAAACAATTTCAGGTTGATCCTTTATAGTTATGTTAATAATGATATATGTGACATATGAATCCAGTAAAACAATTAACAAAATATTTGAACAATACATTATTGAAATATTGGACGTTTCGAAGAGATACGCCATCATCTTTAGCTAAAATAATAAGTACAAAATAGATTAGAAATATATACAAAACAAGCAAAACTTAACAAACAAAATGTACAATAAGTACAAATAAAAATAAATAACAAGATACATCAATAATAATTGATAAGTCAGTTTTTTTAACAAATGTGAAAACACATCTGGTGTGTAAAAAATACAATGCATCGGTTTTTATATAATGAGTACGTGTGTCAAGTCAATATCAAAATTAATTATTAATTCAAAATACGTGCGAAAATAGTGTATACAGGTCCAAAGTGCATTTAATCCGCCAGGTGATTCTTTCTATACTTTACCCCCAGGATTAAATTATGCACTTTAGTCCTTTGGTATCTATATATTTTACCTATCTGCGGGCGCCCATATATCCCAGGTACATTTGTTGTACCACTCTAGCGTAAACAATTATGTATCAACCTGTAAATAACAATGATTCTTCTTTGCTATTTAATTTTACATTTATGATTTTCTCTATTGCTATCGTAATGCTAGGAAAGAAATGTCGAACATTTAAACTCCTAGGAAGACCTCACATTTACACATCTTCAAATTATATCTATTTCTCTAGACTTTCATTAGGCATACACACTCACTACAAATGATTTTACAAACAGTGGCGTAGCTTCAAATCCCCTTTTCCACTATGGATATTTGTTGTTAATATTAGCTTTGTTCGAGCAAGCAATCAGAAATTAGTTTGATGTACTTTTTGACGCGCATGCTTTAAATTTTAATTTGTCTAATTAGTTTGTGATAGTTTCATTGTGCTACTTAAATAATAACGTAATATTTTCAATCCGTATCAGATACCTTTACTGAGTATTTATTGTTGAATTGTTTATTGCTACTCTTTTTATTAATACTGTAAAACTAACTGTCCAAAAACATTTATTTTTATATTTTTAAAAAGATAATAATTTTTTGAATTCAACAATGTATAATTGTATTTTGCAATTTAATTTATAAAAAAAAGTACTTTAATATCATGAAAATATAGAAATAATAAATTTAAATAAATCTTATACCGTAGTATTCTAATTCGTAATTACATAATGTTGGTAAGAATAGTGTATTAAATATGAAGGCTCACAATAAATAAATAAATATTTATATTCAATGATACAGGCAGTGATCGACTGTGATTGATTATTGGAATTTAAATTAAATGTTCTTTGACAGATAGTAGGTTTTGTTTTCATATACTACTATACTGTAACGTTTTTCGTCTTTCTAGAAGTGTGTAGAATGTTTAAGGCACATAAATGACTCACAACTATTTATGTTAAACGAAAATAAAAGTATTTATTTAATAAATGAATATAAAAATAACAGAAACTTATTTAGTATTAATTAACACTACAATAAATCTTAAACACTACTAATAAATATTTAAACACTAATATTATTTATATAACGGTCACTAAAACTACTATTTATATTACGTGCACTAGAGCTGTTATTTATTTCACCACATTTATATTACGCGTTCGAAGTCTGCTGTCAACTGAACTCAGCCTCGGCTTATATACTCCCGTCCGTAGAACAGTTCTCGAATATTCCAGGACGTTCTAGAATATCCCGTCACACCACACGCTCAGACATGCGAGCGAGCTCTATGCATTTATGATGTCACGCTGCTACGCACTTGTTCTCGAGAAGGTTTCTGGAATGTTCTCGACTTGTCTGGCTTTAAATTCGTTACAATACAATTTATTGAAACTTTTATTTCAATATTTTCACGTTATTAATTTTTTTTTTATAAAATAAATTGCAATCCATTAATGTTATACACTGTTGAATTTAGAAAATTATTACCTATTTAAAAATATAAAAATAATTATAGATTACTATTTAAAAGAAAATTAACAAAATTGAACAAAAAAACGAAAAGGTCTAATGAAAATAAAATGGTTTTCTGTGCTGTAATATGGAGTATATAATACTGAATAAGTTTTATTTGAAAAACTTTATTTTTACGCTATTAGTTTACGAAATATATGAACACTGGAAATGAAACTACTGTGTATACGACACAATAATTTTGAAGAAACTTTAGTCAACAACAAATTTCAGATATAAAATGAAACACTTATATACATATCCCTGACTGATAATTCACAAACAGCCAGTTTTAGCTAATCCTGAATTTTGGATTAGCTAATCTTATGCTTGTCCGATTTAAAAAGTTAATTCAATACACTTTCTGAAAAGTAAACGGTAAGAATATGTATGTTAAAATTTATATAAACGTTTTTGGAAATATGGTTTAGCCTCATTTCAAATCCAAAATTCAGGATTAGCCAGATACTAGCTAAAACTCTTTTGAGAATTGGGCTGAAAATATTTACTGCTTATTATGATAGTTTGAAATCAGTTTCCAACTACTTTTTGTACTTATCAGTCACTAATTTTGTTTGAACATTAAAATCCAACTGCGCATACTTCTGATAGTTTTTGATGGTTTTGGATTGCTGCTCGAACAAAGCTATTATACTCCGCTATCGAAATATATGTACATAAGTTTGTAACACTTGATAATTAAATAAAATATTTTATATATTTTTGAATTCCATGTAAGTAATCAAATATACCATGAGACATAGGTGCAAATCAAATGTGTCCAACGAACCAATATGGTAGCAAATTGCGTTTGAAATGTTGCTCACAGTTAGTTGGTAGGAGCTGAAACTGGAAAAATAAATGGAAAGTGGTTTTGAGACTTGTTTTATTTTCCCAATAGCAAATGCATATGAAAATATTCATAAACCTTATTTACTAGAGGTTACTTCATTTGAATGTAATAAATTACAGAAATTATTTAAAATACCAATCTCTTCGGAGGCATGGATTCGAATCTCGCCGCTGCCATCAATTTGTAACATTCCCTTATTCAAAGAGAATTAACAAATAATTTTGAACGGATTCTTGTCAGACCGAAGAAAGTACAAGTACTAGGGTGTTGTAATAAATAGGTACTTACAATTTTGTGATAACAAATACTGGTTTATTTAACTGATACTCTTATTTAATACAACTTCAATTCTTTAACTAACTCACTCTACCCATCCACCGTTAATAGTACATTACATAATAAGCATCGAAAGTGTAAGATAACGTGCGAGTGTACAAATTGAAAAACGAGGCGCGCATTGCCGAGTGATTTAAGTACTATTTTCCAGACGATTCACATTCCGATAAAATCCTTTCTGTACTCTTCAGTCTAACCAATCCACTGGTTTTTGATATTTCAGCGTACGGACTTCCATCTTTGGAATTTCTGCATCCATATTTGATAAATTTCTATCAACCTGCTCCAAAATCATTTTAAAACTGGTATAAACATAGTTTATTTACAAAATATTCTTGCACACCGTTTTCTTTTAACGTTTCCTTTTTTAATTTTATTTGTTTTTGTGCGAACTCTTGCACGTCGTGATAGATCTGTCCAGGGATTCGTTTTTTTTTGTGAAACCTTCTAAAAATGATTGTGCGAATTTATTCAGTTCTAGAGTACCATTATGTAGTCCTTGATTTTGCATGTAAAGTTCAAAAGTCTCGCTCGTCAATCTTTAGCAAAATCTTCTTCTGGGTTTTTCGCGCAAAATGTCTGCAGTATATTAGTAGTATAACTGTATCGAGAAAATCTACTATTAACTATGATGTTTGGTGACAACTATCTTTGTTATAAATATTAGTAAGTAATAGGGGTTTTTATCGAAATATTTTAATTAATTTCTTTGTTTTTGTGCATATTTAATTAAATTAAATTAAATATGTCAATAAAAATACCTACAAAATTCTAATATTTATTATAGATCTCACAGTGAAAACTATTGTTTCTATGACGTGATTATCAACAAAAAATTGTAATAGTCGATTTTTTTGAACTATTTTATTTAATTTCTTAAATTTATGCCATTAAAATGAGATAATCTGTACTAAATAAGGTGTGTGGGTGCGGGTCTAGTATTACCAAATGTAAGTTGGTACCATAATAATTGTTTCCTGGGACACTTTTGATTTTAAGAAAACTGATTTGCCATGTTAATTAACTATGTCTCTATTTGGGAAAAAAATTATATACCGAGTGGTGCTTGATAAAGATGAACATAGGGATTTAATGTGTAAAATCATAATGTTATAATTTTCTTCTTTAATATTTTAAGCAAAAAAGCTCAAGATTTTAGGGCATAAAATTCAGCAGCTACCTCAATATTATACAAAATTAATTTTGCATGATTTGTAACTGCATAAATTAGATGTTACAATGACGAAAATTGCCTCAAAACTATCGATAGCAATGGAATTGAAACAAAACTAAACAAATTTTTGACGTTTTATCTGTCAAAAATGTCAAAATAATTTCTTTATATTATTACCATCATTTATTTTTACAAAGCATGTAAGATTAATTTTGTGTATTGATTTAGATTTTATGCCCTTTGCTTAAAATAATTAAGAAACTAGGAAATAACAACATTATGATTTTACATGTTAAATTCCTATGTTTACCCTTTACCAAGCACCACCCGGTATGTAATAAATTTCGTCAAAATTTTTCAGTAGTTTAGAAATTTTCTTATATAATTTTCTTTCTTAAATTAGTAATTTAATGTTTTTCATATTGTAAATTATTAAACACAATAAGAAAACCGTACGTTTTGCGCGGTCTTAGTTATGCCACTGCGTACAACTGCATTAATTGCATTCTTCTGCCTATTATAAAATATATTTTTTTAACTAGGGAAATTCAGAAGTCTCGAAGATAATTTTAAAAAAGTTTTGGATTTAAATGAACTTGAAGAATTATTAAAGTCCGTTGATCACAACCAAATAATGCAAACAAATGGAGCAATTTTCTCTGAAGAAGAATTAAATTTTCTTTTAGATCGCTCTGAACTTTACGAAGAGATGCAACGTAAAGAAACTAATATTTAAATAAGATCAATATATTATAACAAATCATAAATTTTTAAATTAATACAATATTACAGCATTTCCAAGAGATGCGAGATAAAATAATTTTTCAAACAAGAAAATGAAAAACAAAAATGTTATTTATTTATGTGTATTTTATTAAATTAATAGATTATTTATTAGTGTATTTATTCTAATCTGTAAATTGAAAAATCTGTGCAGTTAATAGTAAAATGTGTGTTCATTTGTAATACTTTTAATATGTTAATACTGAATTATTGTATTATATTCGAAAACTATTTTAACGCAGTAAAAAAATAATTTTATGTAATTAAATTTGTTTTGAGTTAAGAAAATTATAATAAATGAGTTACTTTTAACATATATTGTTTTCTTTCTTCATCAGTTCCAAGTTGAGTTAAGGTTCATTTCCACTGGTTATCATTGTTATAGTTGTTAGTTGTTCTAGTCGTACAGAGTTTCGTAGAACGAAATACGTATTTTTCTTAGTGCTTGTTTTAGTCTTTATTTATAAGCGAAATTACAAACATAATCATAAAAGTATGCAAACCCTAATCTTTTGTCATAGTCATCACAGTATTTTTTATGAGACGGCGATATAACCTACTTTGTTTTAAATGATTGTTGCAGTTTGTTAAAATTTATCTTGTAATTCAATTTGAATAAAAACTTTTTTTGGACAGATCGAATAAATGTTTCAGACAAATGTTATAGTAGATAGTTTAAGGATTTTATAAATGTTTTATTTTCAAAAATCGGTCGAGTGGTTTTCAAAATATCTTGTTTTGAAATTTTTGATCGGTCGCCATTTTGTTATTTGATAAAATACAAAATAATTGTAAATACAAATGTTTTAGAGAACCGAAAGCAAATGCTGAAAGTTTTTGTATTTTTTAAATATTCCTTAAAATAAGGGAGTAATGACGATTTTTCGAAAAATAAAAACGCCAATAACTATGAACTGAGGCTCCAAATAAAAAATTTGATCTAAGAAAAGTTGTTTTTTTAAATGAGTTCTACAACTTAGCATTAACATCCGAAAACGGCAGTTAGAACTCATTCAAACAAACAACTTTTTTTTCTTATATACAGGTGGTCCATTTAACTTGACTTGTTCAAATATCTTGCAAATTAAGCCCTTAACAAAAAACTTTCATTAATAAAAGTTTAACCATATTGAGGGGGCCATCCGATCTTGTTTTTTCGCCCCCCACCCCCTCAGGGGGTCGGAGAGGGGGTAAACTTAGATATCTTAAATAGGAACCCTATTTTTTTATTACAGATTCGGAATCTCCATAAAAAAATATGAAGGTTTAATCTGAGAATTTTTTTCATATTCTTGATAGATGGCGCTATAACCGCGTGGTCCATTTAACTTGACTTGTTCAAATATCTTGCAAATTAAGCCCTTAACAACAAACTTTCATAAACAAAAGTTTAACCATTTTGAGGGGGGCATTCGATCTTGTTAACATTTTTCGCCCCCACCTCTCAGGGGGGTCGGAGAGGGGGTAAATTTAGATATCTTAAATAGGAACCCTATTTTTTTATTACAGATTCGGAATCTCCATAAAAAATATGAAGGTTTAATCTGAGAATTTTTTTCATATTCTTGATAGATATTCGGAAAAACAAGTTTTTTTTTTAATATTCTTATTTTGCATTGTTTAGTATAATAACTAACATTTGTTGTATTATCATAAAAAGCACTTTCAATCGAAAATGGAGAACTACAGCAATAAATGTCAAAATGTCAACGGTCATGGCTGCACTCGGAACTGATCTATGCGATAACGCGAGTTAAGTAACGTTGCGCGCGGGTAGTACTTGGATGGGTGACCATTCAAAGAAACCCGTGTTGCTGTTGAATATAAGACCTAAAACGCAGGATCAGGGCGTAATGGCGGCATATGACCATAGCAGTTGGTCCGCCAGGAAGCCACGAAAAAAAAAAAAAATGTCGAAATAATGATAAAAACATGTTTTTACGAATACAGCGCCATCTATCAAGAATATGAAAAAAATTCTCAGATTAAACCTTCATATTTTTTTATGGAGATTCCGAATCTAATAAAAAAATAGAGTTCCTATTTAAGATATCTAAGTTTACCCCCTCTCCGACCCCCTGAGGGGTGGGGGGCGAAAAATGGTAACAAGATCGGATTTCCCCCTCAATATGGTTAAACTTTTGTTCATGAAAGTTTTTTGTTAAGGGCTTAATTTGCAAGATATTTGAACAAGTCAAGTTAAATGGACCACCCTGTATATATATTAGTTAAGAAAAAAAATTATTTAACATTAATTATTACCGTTAGTGGTTTCAGTGTCTATTTATGTCGTTGCAAGTAGTTATGAAACAAATTTTAACAGTGCGTTTCTGTAAGCAAAGAAACACTATGCGGAAAGTAATTAATTACGCAACTGTAAAAAAAAGTTTTATTGAGAGCGATTTAAATTTCGCGCCGAGCGCGGCGTTCATATTTTGGCCACATACGCTTATGGAGGAAGAAGATGCATTTTGACGTTTAATCTCTACACAATTAATAAAAAGAACCGAACAAAGTAAAATATATCGATAAATGGTTTTATTTAAAGAGTAAGTGAAATACATAATATTTATTGTTTGTGTATATTATTAACACAGTTGTTACAGTTGCTTATATTGACATAATATGAAGTTGAAACTTTTGTACTGTCTAAAGAAACATTGATTTCCTCCGTATCTGTTCATATTATTAACAGTAATATTATTGACAACAATTTCGGAGGTTTTAGAAGTACCAGTAGCTGGTTGATTGTCATTGTCGAAAATAGATCCAACATAGCATGATCTTGGACTTCAATTATCTTTGGAGGTGTTTATGATAAAGAAGAATTACTCAGTGTAGTATTCCAATCTAGACGATTTTGAAGAAATTATCTTGAAATGAATGAAATATTTTTAAACAACATAGAACAATGTGCAAGCAATCAACAAACAAACCATAGCAACGCTGTAAAACATCGTTCTCGTGTAATATTATTAAAATTTTATAAATTTTGATAATATGTAATTTTCTAAATCGCACAGTTGTCCAAAAGTCGGATAAAAGATCCTGTTCGAAAGTCGGATAAAAGATCCGATCCGAAAGTCGAATGAATGATCCGATTCGAAAGTCGGATAAAATATCCGATCCGGAAGTCGGATAAAACATCTAAATCGAAATTTACATACATAATGCCTATGACACATATAGAGTTTAAATTCCAAGTCTACCGTTTGACTGAAAAAAATAAAAACGCTTCTATTTTCAGCAGTCAAGACTGCCGAAAATCAACTTCATTAGGATACTGGTTTTTTCGCTATCTTCACTTTGTTGTTTGACGTACGAGTTATTATTGTTTATGATTTAGTTTTTTAATTAATTTAGTTTATACATAGTTAGATATTTTTAAGTTTTTAGATTTAATTTATAGTTCATGTCAATTTTTTTTAATTAAATTTTTTTGTTTTATATTTCGTAGGTTATAGGTTTTATATTTCTTAATAATCGATAAATATTTTAAATAATACATTTAAGATTTTATATTTCATTTATAATTCGTGCAATTTTTTTTTAATTTAATTTTTTTTTTATATTTCTTGGTTTATAGGTTTATATTTCTTAATAGACGATAAATATTTTAAATAATACAAATTAATAAATAAGACGTTAAAATTGACAAATATTTATTTCTGACTGTCAGAAACATCGACTCTATATGTCACCCGTTTTGGACGTGACTCATTTTTTAGCAGTTTGTAGCAGACTCTGAGTCTTAACGCTATATGTGTCATGGGCATAACTTTTAGGTATACACTCTTAGTAAAAACATAAATTCCAATTCTTCTCTAAAGAAATATAACGCTACATTATATTTATAAGCATTTATGTTCTGTGATTAAAAATGATTATATAACATTACAACAAAATTTGTCTCTTTAGTTTTTTATAAAAAAATTATTTATTAAATTACATCTATAACTGTTATTTTTCTTTCGAATATGCAACGTTAAAATTAGTTTAGTATAAATAGGAAGAACTGTACTGATCTAATGACACGTCTGGTCGGATCTCGGATCGGGTCTCGGATCGGAACTCGAATCGGAACTCGGATCGGATCGGATCGGATCTCGGATAGAGTCGGATCGGATCTGATATCAAAATTTTAAAATTTGTCGGCCTCTACTGATTATAAGCAGCAGGAAACAGACTTCTTGGAGGAGGCATACACTACATATTTATTCAAAATAGTCCTGGTAGGAAACTTGAAACTCAATGGGGTCATCCCACGCCAGACCTCAAAGAATAAATTGTTTGTTTTGATTGTATCTGTTAGTGCAGTGTTTCCCAAACTTTCGACATATGTGTACCCCTTCTATAATTTTCGTAACACTGCGTACCCCTCGTCAAAAAAAAATGCATATACTTAACAATCAAAATATATTTATTTTTCTCATATTTTAGTACATAAACAAAATAATAATAAACAAAAAATAAAATCAATTCATAATAGAATATAAATAAAATATATATTATAAATAACATTCATTATAATCAGTGGCGCCAGAAACGAAGTTTTATTATTTTTTTATGTTTGTAATCGAAATAATAATAATAATGTTGCTTGTTGCACCAGGCGCAGCAAAAGCCCGGAGCCACATGTACCCCTTCAAACTCTTCGCGAACCCCAGGGGGTACGCGTACCACACTTTGGGAAACACTGTGTTAGTGAGATGGCCGAAACTATTTCTTAAGAAATGCAGATACCATCTGCCAATCAAGTGTTGCCTAATAGTAAACTTGTAACCACATATGGCCAGCGCATATCAGAAAACTAAGAAAGAGCAAATGTTTTCTGTGGTGAGAAATTTTCTGAAGAAAATACTTACCGTTTATTTTTGTTGTTATAGCTGAAGGCTACCAGCGCATAGTGGGACAAATTGAGATTTTACTGTTCAAAAATCAGTGGAGACCTTAATAGCCATCGGATCTGGATATTTTTTTTTAATTAAAGGTAATTAAATTCCCTACAAATCAGTCCTGGAAGATTTTTAAATGACTGTAAAATTTTATTAATTACATAATAAACTGTCAAAAAACAAAAACATATTAAAAATTTAAATAATGAAATTATTTATTCTTATATTATTTTTATATATTACAGCAACATGACAGATTTTACAAAGCTATTGACAACTTCTTATTATGTTGAGAATAATTACAATACGGATTTAGTGAATAGATTAGAAATTTAGTTAGGGTATCAGTATTGTAATTATTCTCAACATAATATAAAGTTGACATCTGTCAATATCTTTGTAAAATCTGTCATGTTGCTTTAATATATAAAAATAATATAAGAATAAATAATTTTCATTGTTTAAATTTTTAATATTTTTTACAGTTTTTTGACAGCTTATTATGTAATTAATTAAATATGATTGTCATTTAAAAATCTGCCTCGACAGATGTGTAGGGAATTTAATTACCTTTAATTAAAAAAAAATATATATCCAGATTTTTGAACATTAAAATCCCGATTTGCACCACTGTACAGCGTAGGTAGATACGAAGTTTTTAAATGATTTCTTTCAGTTTTTTCCAAAAATTCTTCACTCATCTTTTTTTTTTTTTGAAGAAACAATTAAAGAATTTCTTTACTGCTAAATGGTAGAAAATTGTGTTAACGAAAGCAACAAAAAGAATCATGTCTTTTGGAAGAATATTGAAAATTTATAATTAATATTTAATCTTGTCCAGCTAACTCGGTATCAACTGAGAGAATATTCTCTACATTTGGTCTATTTGAAAAGGCAAAAAATCGTTAACATTTACATATTTTTGAAGCATTTTGCTGTTTATTTTTCTTTGTTATGTACTACTAACAGCCAATAAAAAATATATACTACTAGCTATTACCCGGACTTCGCGTAGTCTACAATTTAATGCGAGTATCCGGCATGCGTTGCAATGCAATTTAATGAAAGAAAGTGTTTGTGTTTCATTCTGTTTATTGAAGTGCTTTTGAATACACAATATTTTTTGTTTTTCTCTTTGAGACGTACACGAATAAATCAGAAAATTTTCAGACTCGTAATCATGCCACATACACTTGTCCATGTGAGAAGCATGGATTTTCCAAATTTAGTCCACACACTTGTCCCTGTGCTTTGCTGATGGTCATTGCAAATGCGAGTCGTACCGAAAACTGCAATTCGATCGCAAACTCGAACCACATTCTGGAAGATGGCGGATTGGAAGTTTATTATGTCTATATGTCAAGATTGGTTCTCGTCTATGCCTATACCAAATTTGAATCGAATGAGTGCAGTACTTTTCAGGATAGCTAGCGACCATTTTGTTTCAAGATGTTGGACTTAAGCTTTATTATATCTATATGTTAAGATTGGTTTTCGACTATACCTATACCAAATTTGAATCGAATTAGTGCAGTACTTTTCAGGATAGCTAGCAGCCATTTTGTTTAAAGATGGCGTACTTAAGCTTTATTATATCTATATGTTAAGATTGATTCTCGTCTATACCTATACCAAATTTGAATCGAATCAGTGCAGTACTTTTCAGGATAGCTAGCGGTCATTTTGTTTCAAGATGGTGAAGTGAAGCTTTAATATACCTATATGTTAAGATTGTTTCTCGCTTATGCCAATACCAAATTTGAATTTAATCAATGTAGTACTTTTCATGATAGCTAGCGGCCATTTTGTTTCAAGATGGCGGACGAAAGCTTTATTATACTTATATGTTAAGATTTGTTTACGTCTATGCCTATACCGAATTTGAATCGAATCAGTGCAGTATTTTTCAGGATAGCTAGCGGCCATATTGTTTGAAATTGGCGGACTGAAGCTTTATTATACCTATATGTTAAGATTGATTCCCGTCTATGCCTATACCAAATTTGAATCGAATCAGTGTAGTACTTTTCAAGATAGTTAGCGGCCATTTTGTTTCAAGATGGCGGACTGAAGCTTTATTATACATTTATGTTAAGATTGGTCCTCGTCTATACCTACACCAAATTTGAATCGAATCAGTGCAGTACTTTTCTGGATAGCTAGCGACCATTTTGTTTCAAGATGGTGGACTAAAGCTTTGTTATACCTATATGTTAAGATTGGTTTTCGTCTATACCTATACCAAATTTGAAGCGAATCAGTGCAGTACTTTTCAGGATAGCTAGCGGCCTTTTTGTTTCAAGATGGCGGACTGAAGTTTTTTTATTTTACCTATATTTTAAGATTGGTTCCCGTCTATGCCTATACCAAATTTGATTCGAATACTTTTCAAGATAGCTAGCGGCGATTTTGTTTCAAGATGGCGGACTGAAGCTTTATTATACCTATATGTTAAGATTGATTCTCATCTATACCTGTACCAAATTTGAATCGAATAAGTGCAGTACTATTCAGGATAGCTAGCTGCCATTTTGTTTTAAGATGGCCAACTGAAGCTTTATTATACCTATATATTAAGACTGGTTTTCGTCTATGCCTATACCAAATTAAAATCAAATCAGTGAAGTACTTTTCAGGATAGCTAGCGGCTATTTTGTTTCAAGACCCGGGACTGAAGCTTTATTATACCTATGTATTAAGACTAGTTTTCGTCTATGCCTGTACCAAATTTGAATCGAATCAGTGTTGTACTTTTCAAGATAGCTAGTGGCCATTTTGTTTCAAGATGGTGGACTGAAGCTTTATTATACCTGTATGTTAAGATTGGTTCTCATCTATACATATACCATATTTGAATCGAATCAGTGCAGTACTTTTCGGGATAGCTAGCGGCCATTTAGTATCAAGATGGCGGACTGAAGTTTTTTAATTATACCTATATGTTAAGATTGGTTCCCGTCTATACCTATACCAAATTTGATTCGAATACTTTTCAAGTTAGCTAGCGGCCATTTTGTTTCAAGTTGACGGACTGAAGCTTTATTATAGCTATATGTTAAGATTGGTTCTCCTCTATACCTATACCAAATTTGAATCGAATCAGTGCAGTACTTTACAAGATAGCTAGCAGCCATTTTGTTTAAAGATGGCTGACTTAAGCTCTATTATATCTATATGTTAAGATTGGATCTCGTCTGTGCCTATACCAAATATAAATCAAATCAGTGAAGTACTTTTCACGATAGCTAGCGGCCATTTTGTTTCAAGATGGCGGATTGAAGATTTATTCTACCTATATATTAAGACTGGTTTTCGTCTATGCCTGTACCAAATTGGAATCGAATCAGTGTTGTACTTTTCAAGATAGCTAGTGGCCATTTTGTTTAAAGATGGCGGACTGAAGATTTATTATACCTAAATGTGAAGATTGGTTCTCGTCTATGTCTATACCAATTTTTAATCGAATCAGTGCAGTACTTTTCATGATAGCGGCCATTTTGTTTCAAGATGGCTATGTCAGAAACATTCGCGGGCGTGCGTACAACAATTTAATAAAGTTGCATCGCAATCGGATGAATGATATAGACCACGGGCGTGTGACGTCATCAAAATGAGATGTGCTCCGTAACTGTCAAACGAGTGACTCTCACATCAGTATTAAATGTACGATTTAGACTGTATAAATAGAATATATTTTTAAGAAGTATATGTGCGCATATAATTCCAAAAGTGACAAGTTTCTTTTCTGTGCATCATTTTTCGCATGACAAAGTGTGTGATTTATTTTATCAAGTGAAACATAATTTGAAGATTGTGTCGCGAGTGCATACTTTTACAATTTTATAGTGTTTACATATTTAATATATAGAAAATAAATGTTTTAAAACAATTTTATATGTATACTTCATAGTGTAAAGCCAAGTAATTACTATAATATACAATAGTGTTACTTTTATTGAAGTTTGAACAGTTAATTTTAGGTTACATTTTCCAAATCAACTAATTTTGTTAAAATTTTTAATATTTTAGTGTAGTATTTAATTTTTTTCATTTATAATTGTGTTTTCGAGTGTAGTGGAAATTAGAAAGGATCGACAAAGCGAATGTTTAAGTTACTATCAGAAATGAATCAAAAGGGAAAAGGACTCTTTGGCTCTGAAATAGCAATAACAATATAAAAAAGGTAATATAAAATATTGTCATAATGATAATATTACAAGATCTAGGGCAAGAACAGAAGGAACAACAATGTGTTCATGCAACAAAACATTGGTTACAACAACGTGTTTTAATATAACAAGATTCGCATTTATAACAGTAACAGTCAAAACCTAAAGAAAACTACATATAAATGTTTTGAATTACTGTTTCTATTTTTTATATTGTAATATTCAATATATCTTGAGCCAAAAACTTCGACCTACCTTTCTTTTCTCTTTTAATTCAATTCAGATAGTATCATAAACATTCGTTTTATCGATTCTTTGAAATTTCCACTACGATCGAAAACACAATAATAATTATAAATGAAAAAAATAAATACTACAGTAAAATATTAAAAATTTTAATAAAATTAGTTGATTTGGAAAATGTAACCTAAAATGAACTGTTCAAACTTCAATAAAAGTAACACTATTGTATATTATAGTAATTACTTGGCTTTACACTATGAAGTAAACATATAAAATTGTTTTTAAACATTTATTTTCTATATATTAAATATATAAACACTATAAAATTGTAAAAGTATGCATTCGCGACACAGGCTGGTACCACGAGTAAGTTACTAAAACACTGTTTTTGGGTGTTTTAGTTAAAACCATGACGACATCTTAAAACACTCTTAAAATTATGCTTACCACGAGCACTGTTTTAAGGATGTTTTAGCTAATACCATGTAAACAAGAAAATATATATGACAACGTTGTAAAAGACGCAATACGCATGTGCGTTTCGTTAATATTTTTGACAGTAGTTTGACAGGTTATGATTTTTAGATGTCAGACACTTCGTTAAACTCACGAAGGAATGCTAGTTGCTCTTTGAATGAATAGTAAAAAGCGTTTATATAATTAAAACATAAGTATTTATCAGGAACATATTTTAATTTTAATATTTTGTACCTAAGCACATAGATTAATATATTATTATAATGTTATTGTTGTATTTTAGAAAGTGAATGGCTAGCTGAAAAGATTAAAACGGAAAATTGAACGTCCGAGGAGATGAATTTCCTTACTAAATTAAAGAAAAGATGTGACAGAAAACTGGCATTACTTGAAATTATGAATGTGTTTGAAACGGTACATGAGAGAACTAGGAAGAATTGTAATTTATAGCACTTAACAAAAAAATTAAACGAAAAATATGTACAATACAAATTTTATTTGATTAATAATAAAACTTTGTTATTAACAACATTCACTTATGTTACAATTAATTAAAATTTATGAAGCAAATAGGAACAGAAAAAAGGATAGTTTTTGAAAAGTGCAAGATTTAACAAAAAGTATTGTAAATATAATAATCATCTCATTCGATTATAGAGCGATATTCTGCTATACTGTAAAATTATTGTCTGGTTTGCGCTAAATTGTCCAATTTGATGAATATCTGAATATCCGATACCAGCACTACATAGGTACAAATATCTTATAATGGGCTTTTCAAGACTTTTTTGAATTTTTTGTATATTAATCTACGTAATAAAATAATTATACCCAAATTTTTTAATTTTATTTAAACTTGTATTAAGCATGATAAAAATATTTAAACTTTCGAAACAAATGAATATGACGTAGTTGCATCTTAGCTTAAGGTGGTTCTATCATGACAGTCTCATACAAAAGTATACGTGACCTAAAAAGTTTACAAAAATAATTATTACATTTTTGTATGGTATAGGTTATTAACAGAATTAATATTTCGCTGCAAATATCGTATAATTAATAATAACATTGAATATATTAAATAAAACTATTTAACTAGTTTATTAAATTCAGTAACATATCAAAATTTTTGGAAGTGAATGTTTCATGCCAACTAATAGCAGTGTAAGATTTTACACAGCAGAAGCTATGACAACAAGGTTAGAACCACAAGCGGCCAGTCGGTACGAAACGTAACTGTATTATCGATACATCCTGTTGATAGTTCATAAGAAAAATGCACCAAAGCAATTATTATCAACTGTAACAACAAATAAATAAATATAAAATGCTGTAATTTTTTTTTTGTATTAAAATTAATATATTTTACTGATCGAAATAATAACATTCAAAGTTCTTGCTTTGTTATTCGTGCGGCCATCTCTGTCTAGTGGCTACCTGTGCTGTGCAACGTTGCCAAGCATTTCTGACAGTTCTATTGATTAGCATAGAATATCCAACTTTCATCGCCAATTTCTTTGAAACTAATCCGGTAAGGCATGGATTTTTTAATTCTCATACCTTTATCTTTACATGATGTACTGTGTGTTAGTTTTTTGTTAAAAAATATGTACAATATATGAATTTATTACGCAGCAAGCTGCCTCGCGACGTACAGTTCCTATAACGCCAATGCATTTTTGATCGACTTTAACATTACATTACTCAGCTCAACAACGGTAAACTTGAAAAAAAAATTGCATACTAGTGTAGAAACACATGAAAAATAACATATTTACATTTCATTATAATCCGGGTTATATGCTTCCATGATAGTACCACCTTAAAGAGAGACAGATAAGACAGAAATAAATAACACGTAACTTGTCGTTGTCAGTAGAATCCGCAGACAAAACATAATTAGATGGATAACATCGGCGTTTGTTGTGAGTCAGAAAGGGATAGAATAACTGGTTGGTGAGGCGGGTGCGCGGCAAGGAGCAACTTGCATAACATCAAAGTGTACTTGCTCCTTGCCGCGCATCCGGCGGACCCTCAAGTTGTTCCATTTCTCTCTGCTTCACAACACAGCATTGACTTGAATACGGCATAATTCGTCTAGTATTATACGTCATTGGTAGAATCGTAGAATGCTGAATGCTTATTTCTTCTTCGTCTTCTTGAGCACCGACAAACATTTCAGACAAAGCTCTGTGATTGGCTTAATGCAACTACGTCATTGCAATATGGCAGTGCGAACGTTTTAAATTATTCAACTTACACTTTCATATTTCAGCAATAAAGATATCATTTATGGTATGATTTTATATTGTATTAAATATGATGTACGGTCAAGAATTTATTTTAATAAAAATATATTAAAAAGCTCTACCACTTGAATACTGTCGTACTTTTGAGAAATGTCGTGTAGATCACCTGAAGACAATAAAATAAATTATTATACTATAGATATATATATATATATATATATATATATATATATATATATATATATATATATATATATATATATATATATATATATATATATATATATATATATATATATATATATATATATATATATATATCTATACCTATGTATATATATATATATATATATATATCTATACCTATGTATATATATATATATATATATATATATATATATATATATATATATATATATATATATATATATATATATATATATATAAGTTATAGTGCGGAATAGAGCTGACATAGACAATGAATACTTTTAAGAACGTGACTTTATGTAGAATTATCATATTACATTATACGTAGTTGTAGTTTAACGATGGGATCTTCTTTGTATGTTTTAAGTTAGTCTTAGCTCAGAATCTGTACTAGTAGGAACTCTTAAAGTAAAATAAATACTTTTTAAAAACAAAGTTAATTTGTTTAATAATATAATTGGCGCAGTCGGTAGGATTTGCCATAACAAATTAGTGAAAATAATTTGGTTCACCTTAGTGATTTATTTGGCAAACGAACAGTCTTTTTGTGTTAACGCAAGTAACACTTTGTGCGCGTAGTGAGTTAACGTACATAACTAACTAATCGCGCATCTTACTAAAAGACTGACAAAAAACAAATTAACTTAAGTTCCTGAGCGTCCTCACCGTGCTGAGTGCAAATCAGCCAACGAGAACGTCAACTCTGCAGCGTCGACCAGCTGGGCGGCATCTCCGAATCCAGAGGCACCTGCATCCGACCTAGACGACTACAGTACGAGCATCTCATCAAGCGATTTCAACGAATATGAAACCGTCACTGATACTGCTACTGTAAGTACTACATGTCATTTCGAGGTCCAAATATAATAATAAATTCAAGCGAAAGTTCAAATTCTGAATCAGACTCAGATCTTGACGATCCTACTTTAATTCCAAATATCTCAAATAATCCTAGAATTGTATTAAGAAAGTCTAGATTAAACATGACTACCCCAACCTTAAAAAAGGAATATCTGGATATGGTTCCAGAATTCTACGGTGAAAGAGAACTTTTACCAAGATTTATAGAAATCTGCGAAAAATTAGTAAAACGATTTTACAATCAAGCAGATGCTCAAGATTTCCAAAATGAATATTTAATGAGTACAATATTAGCTAAAATAAAAGGCGAAGCAGCAATAAATATTTCTAGCTGTTCCGTGAAAACTTGGGACGATTTAAAAACGTCACTGATAGATACTTATGCGGACAAAAGAGATTGTTTTACCCTAACAATAGAAATGACCGAACTAAAACAAGGCGCGAACGATACGGTATTTGATTTTTATAATAAAATACAACACATTCTAAATTTACAAGTATCGTATGTAGTAACAAATCATCCGACTACTGCCGAAATAATGACTGATTTCTTTAGAAATTACGCCCTCAGAATTTTACAATAGGGCAACTCATGAAAGCAAAGAAACCTGCTGACTTAAACGCTGCACTAAGTATGCTTACAAATGACTTTCAGTTTGAAAATCATTCCAAACCATCTAAAAATGTAATGCCTATTCAAAAACCATTCCCAAGACAGAATAATCAAAATTTTAGAAATAATAGACCCTTTCAAGTAACGAATGTACCGCAGAACACTAACTACACGTTTAATAAACCACCGACATATTTCAATAACCAACATACAGCGCAGCGTAGAACTAACTTTCCTACAATGATTAGAAATACTAATCAACAACTTCCCAGACCTACACCAATGAGTATCTCTACACGAAATACACAATTAAATGCCCCAAGACCTGGACCTTCCACTCAAAGACAAAATTTCATAAGTCAGAACAGACAATTCTTTCCCAAAAATATCGCGGAAGAACTTTATAACATAGATCAATCAGAAATAATAAATTATACAGACGAACACAACATTGTAGATCAACCAGAAATACAAAATTATACAGTGGATGAATATACACTCGATGATAACGCAGAAATGACAGCTGAAACTAATATATCAGATCAAAACGAACATTCTTTTTTAGACGAAATAGCCTCAGATCAAATATTTCATACTTCCAATTAATGAACTTAACAAATAACCAAAGCAAACTGCCATTCATTATAATTCCAGAAAATAATTTAAAAATCTTAATAGACACTGGTAGCACGAAATCATTTGTAAATCCCGACATTGCTTTGAAATACTACAAACACGCTATCAGTAAAGACCCGTTTCAGATTACAACTGCACACGGCTCCTCTACCGAGAAGTACAGTACACAAATTCCTATCTCAAATATTTTTAATCTTAGAGATAATTCAAAACCCGCGTTAAAATATTATCTTTTTAAATTTCATAATCAATTTGATTTACTTCTTGGCATGGAAAATATGAAAAAACTAAAAATTTCAATTGATACCGTAAACGATATGATAATTACCCCAAACAGTAAAATCAAAATTCATTATGCTACCCCCGATACAAATAATTTAACAATAAATGAAAAATATTGTAATATTGGCATAATAGAACCGACTTCGGAAAAAATAATTAAAATAAAAGTTAATAAAGAAAAAGGTAATATTCTAGTTCCAGAAATCAAAACAAAAAATTTAATAATTCCTGAATGTGCTACTGTAGCAAAAAATTTTGAAGCTATGTGTATAATTATTAATTTATCAGAGAATGAAGTTAAATATCAGTTTACAATTCCGATTATAGTGGAAACGTTAGACGACTATGAAATTTATACAGAGAATAGAAATTCAAATCTAAACCTTACACAAACAGAAAAAGTAAATTTTGATAAACTAAAAATTAGAACGGATCATATGAACAAAGAAGAAGAAATGGCAATTTCAAAACTAATTAAACAATACTTGAATATTTTTTATTTAGAAAACCAAAATTTATCTTTCAGTAATCAAGTAAAACACAAAATTAGAACTAAAGATGAAGTACCCATATACACGAAATCATATCGATACCCTCACATTCATAGAGAGGAAGTTAGGTCCCAAATAAATAAAATGCTTAATCAACAATTAATTCGACCTTCTAATTCACCATGGTCTTCCCCAATCTGGGTAATACCCAAAAAACTTGACGCATCGGGCAAACAAAAATGGCGAGTAGTCATCGACTACCGAAAATTAAATGAAAATACCATCGGAGATAAATATCCCATACCTAACATTACGGACTTGTTGGACAAACTCGGACGATGTCAATATTTTACCACCCTTGATCTCGCGTCGGGTTACCACCAAATTGAAATGGACAAGACTGACATATCTAAAACAGCATTCTGCACTGAAGACGGACATTACGAGTTCTTACGAATGCCATTCGGGCTAAAGAACGCGCCAGCGACCTTTCAACGGGTCATGGACAATGTTCTGAGAGGGTTAACTCACAAAATTTGTCTAGTATATCTGGACGATATAATCATTTTTAGTACAAGTTTAGATGAGCATATAATTAATTTGAAATTAGTATTTGACCGATTAAAAGAAGCCAACTTAAAAATTCAATTGGATAAATCGGAATTTCTAAAAAAAGAAGTTGCGTACCTCGGTCATATTGTAACCCCTCATGGCGTTAAACCTAACCCTGACAAAATTTCAGCTATTCTAAATTACCCATTACCTACCACGACAAAACAAATTAAAGGATTCTTAGGACTTATCGGATATTATAGGAAGTTCATAAAAGACTTCGCAAAAATCACCAAACCCATGACAAAATTTCTAAAAAAAGACGCGACTATTGACATTAATAATTCAGAATACAAACAATGTTTTGAGACATGTAAACTATTACTAACTAATGAACCGATACTACAATACCCCGACTTTGGAAAAGAATTTATCTTGACATGCGATGCAAGCAATGTAGCACTCGGTGCCGTCTTATCGCAAGGTAAGATAGGCAGTGACCTGCCAATCGCTTACGCTAGCAGAACGCTTAATGAAACGGAAATGAACTATTCTACGATCGAAAAGGAACTTTTAGCGATACATTGGGCAATAAAATATTTTCGGCCGTATCTTTTTGGAAGGAAATTTTCTATTTGCACAGATCACAGACCCTTACAGTGGCTGTTTTCCCTTAAGGATTGTAGCCAAAAATTAATTCGTTGGCGATTAAAACTCGAGGAATATGATTATGAAATTATTTATAAAAAAGGAAAATTAAATTCAAATGCAGACGCCTTAAGCCGAATTCCACGAGAAAATGATGACAAAATTCAAAATTTATTAAAACAATACGAAAGCGAATCTGTCCTAGCGCAATACCAAGACTATCTAACGAAAAAACAAACAGACAAACCGACTCACACAAACATTATTGAAGTAGTTGGAAACTTATTTACTGCACCGACAGACAACAGCCTAGCACATTGCGTCAGTAAAGACTTAAAAATGTCAAAAGGAATTGCTAAACAATTTAAAAATAAATTTCAAAATATCGATAAACTTAAATCCCAAAACCCTCAACTTCATAACTTAATTTACTTAAAAGAAAAGAACCGTTTCATAATATATTTAATAACTAAAGAAAATTATTATAATAAACCAACAAAACAAGACGTATTTTACACGTTACTGGAATTAAGAAACTTTTGTTTAAAAAATAAAATACAAAATTTAAGCCTACCCAGAATTGCTTCTGAACGAGACCAGTTAAACTGGAACGATGTTAAATCAATGCTTGAATATATTTTTGATAAAACAAACATATTAATTACAATTTTTACCTTACCAGATGACATACTCCCACACATAGATATTAATACAAATGATTCAGACGAAAATATTAATCAATTCCAAAAATTCATGGATAATTTTAATAGAGAATTAGAAAATAATATAAATTCTAATAATCAGGACGATAACCAATCCTTAGTTGTGGAAGTAGGAGATGATACACAAACTGCAGACGTAAACAACGACCAACATAATGATAACGATAGTGACGTCACAGTTCATTCTAATCAAGAAAACCCAGTAATCGGCATACCTATTGCCGAATATCCTGTTAACTACGGTAAAAATCAGATAATCATATCTGAAGTAGAATTCAGCCCTAATTCTCCCAAAATTCTAAAACTCTTTGAGAACGCAAAACAAAGAATCCTAGTACAATTTTCGAAACTAAATTATGAAAAAGAAATGATTCAATTCCTTAAAGAATACACCGTACCAAAAGTAAAATATTATTTATATTTCGAAAATGAATTATATGAAAAATTATCCCTAGTTCTGCAAAAATATTTTCAAAATTCACAAATATACATGGTTAAATGCACACAATATCTTACAGACGTCACTAATGAAGAAGAAATATTAGAAATCATAAATAATTATCACACAGGAAAAACAAATCACAGAGGTATTGACGATACAGAGGCACGCATTGAACAAATTTATTACTGGCCAAAATTAAGGAAATCGGTTCAAACGTATATTAATAATTGTGAATTATGTCAATTAACCAAATATGACAGGAAACCCCTAAATTTAAAATTTAATACAACTCCGACAGCAACTAAACCTTTTGAAATTGTGCACATAGATACGATAACACTAGAGAACTTTAAATTTTTAACAATAGTTGACTCATTTTCTAAATTCGCACAAGCATATAAACTTAATTCCGGGCAAGGAATTGAAGTAGCTAATAATTTAATAAAACACTTCTCGCATCACGGAATACCGGAACAAATTATTTCTGATAATGGACTAGAATTTAGAAACTCAGTTGTTAAAGAACTGTTAGACATACACAAAATTCATACTCATTTCATTAGTTCACAAAATCCTCAATCTAACGGAATAATAGAACGCTTCCACTCGACACTCATAGAACACATTAGACTGTTCAACAATCAGACCGAATTTTCTAAAGAAACAATTGAAACTAAAGTAAACTATGCTCTTTTGGCATACAACAATACAATTCACTCTGTTACGAAAGTAAAACCATCTGAAATAATATCAGGTCACCTGGAAACAAATTCCCCCTTCAATATAGATATTGATAAGCAACTTGTGAATAATTATATGGAAAATCATAGAAATAAAACTAAAATTTTATATCAAACTATTAATAACAAAATTTTGCAAAATAAAGAAAAAATAATTAGTAAATGTAATGAAATTAGAGAAGAATTACCCAAAATTCCTAAAGAAGTTTTTGTAAAAAATAAGCAAAAACAACAAAAAACAAAAAATAAATTTAAATCTGAGAAATTAAAATCGATTAATAAAAATTTAAAAACCGCTCAATTAGAAACCAAACACGGGAATACAAGGGAAAAAATTCATCTTTCGAATATAAAACGCCCTAGAAAAAAGACTTATCAATTTAATACTCTTCCAGGCTGTTCACATTGGGACAAGGATCGATTATCAAAAACATAACAGAAAATATTGGATTACTACCTATTAGACTGGGCCCGGCCAAATTAGAAAAAGCAACACATACACTCATTCACTACTACAACCTTAAACCCCTTTTCGAACAATACGACAACCTAAACAATCAATATAATGATCTAAAAATAACGATATCCAATAACTCGATATATTTACATGAACTTGACAACTATATCAATATAATAGAATTCATTCGGACAAATATTAATAATAAAATTGATAACATCGAATTCCATACAAATAAAAATAGAAATAAAAGAGGCTTAATAGATGGATTGGGATCAATTTTCAAAGCCGTTACTGGCAACTTAGATGCAGAAGACGGAAAAAGATACGATAAAATATTAAACCACATGCAAAAGAATGAACACAATTTAGAAAAACAATTAAAATTAGCTTATTCGGTTAACCACCAAATTATAACAAATTTTAATAATATTATATTAGACATAAAACATAATGAAGCTATTTTGAAATCTAAAATATTACAACTCAGCGAAATAATAAATAACATGCATATCCAAGATATTCTTTTTGCAAAAACCATTTACGATCAATTAATAATCCTTTATAACTCGATCCTAGACATCCTACAAGATATCGAAAACTCAATCACCTTTTGTAAATTGAGAACATTACACCCCAGTATAATACATCCAAATGAATTATTATCCGAATTGCAAAAGATCTCTAAATATTATAAATCCCAATTACCTTTCGAACCAAAACCAGAAAATATTTTAGAATTTGAATCATTATTAAAAGTAGACTGTAAAGTTGAACAATCCCAAATAATTTATTTAATATCAATTCCCATTAACTTTGAAAAAGACTTTGAACTGTTTTACTTATATCCTATACCAACAATACACGATTCAGAATTTGTAACGATTATTCCAAGTGCAAGATACTTTCTAAAATCTAATACTGAAATAATGCCTCTAAATGACATATGTACTACCACCAAGGTTTATCAGTGCCCAAATAAATTCTACAACCACCATCAGTCATCATGTGAACAAGAAATCTTACAACAACAATCCTCGACTCAGTGTCACTATTCTAAAATTAATATAAAAGAAAACCATATCGAAGTAATTCCGGAAATTAACAAGTATTTATTAATATTCCTTTATGAAGATAAAATAACTCTTAAATGTTTAGACGAAGTAAATATCAAAACTCTGCGCGGAATCTATTTAGTAAAAAATGATAATAATTGTGAAATAATATATAATCGACAAAAATTAATATTTTTGAATAAAGAACAAGGACAACCTATAATTTTGCCAAAATTAAATTTCGCACTTAATACTTCGACATTAACAAATTTCTCAATAAACTTAAACCCTGTGAAGCTAGAAGACATCTCATTAAACCCTGTAGTCGCAATTAAAGAAGAAGCCATCAACATCCATGTGCCAAGTGTATGGACTGTTATGTTGTATCTGTTAATAATAATAATTGGACTGTACTTATTAATAAAGTGGATAAAATCAAGGAAACTAAGAAAACCGATCATCAATTCGAAATCGGAAGAAGAACAAATCGAGCTACCAGGAGGTGCTCCTTTCTGAAGAAGGGAGGAGTTATAGTGCGGAATAGTGCTGACATAGACAATGAATACTTTTAAGAACGTGACTTTATGTAGAATTATCATATTACATTATACGTAGTTGTAGTTTAACGATGGGATCTTCTTTGTATGTTTTAAGTTAGTCTTAGCTCAGAATCTGTACTAGTAGGAACTCTTAAAGTAAAATAAATACTTTTTAAAAACAAAGTTAATTTGTTTAATAATATAATTATATATATATATATATATATATATATATATATATATATATATATATATATACATATCTATTTATGCATTTATTTGTATGTATTTTAGATTACATCGAAATACAAAACAGAATTGTGGTTATGTGTTGTGTCATATGCTCAGACAAAACATACCTTAGACAAAGTCTGCCGTATTCAAGTCAACGCAGTGTTGTGAAGGAGAAAGAGTTGGAGTAACCTGTGGGTGAGGCGGATGCGCGGCAAGGAGCGAGTACACTTTGATGTTATGCAAGTTGCAAACATTTGTGTAATTATTTTTATATTCAATTACTTACTTTTCATACATCAAAGTAAAGGTTAATTTGTGACATATTAAGTGTTTTGTATACGCACTTTTGTATTTAAATAAATAAAATGCTCGCGTCTGATAACTGTCATCAACAAAAATGCAACCTGCATAACACCAACTTGTACTAGCTCTTTGCCGCGCACCCGTCTCATCAAAAGTTATTCTAACCCATTCTACTTCACAACAAACGCCGTTGTTCTCCGTCTAGTAATGTTTTGTCTGAGGTCATATGACAGCTGTGAACATAGAGTTATAGAATAAAATAGAGGGAGTCTGAAGTACGAATGTAGGCAAACGAATTGATGGCATGGAACGGAAGGGGGATGTAGCTGGCGGCCATCTTGGAATGAACCAGTTAAAATATGTAATACTGGTAAATTTTAATTTTGTTATTGTTTTTATTACACATGTTATAAAAGTAACAATAATATATAAAAAAACATATGTACATAACTATTACTATATTATAATATTACTATATTATAATATTAATAGCTTGAAATGCTTCTACCGTGAATCCATCAATTGAACTATACCACTTAGAAATGGTCTTGGGGTAAGGAGGCCATAATTAAATGCAGTACGCACATATTTGTAAGCAGCTGGTGAATAATAGTGCAGTGTTACTGCAAATTTTCGCAACTCTGCACTATACTGACAAGTTGTCGCTTCAAAATGTCTGCAATCGGGCTGCCAATATTCTTTAAAACTTGTAATTGTTCTTCCTGCAACAAATTTTGGTTTTTGAAACTTTTTAAAACATTTGATAATGTCGCTATTCTTTTTAAATTTCTTCGCTTTGTTTGTTGTAGTAGATTAACTTTATTTCTGTAATGATTTTTTAAATGTAAGTAACGAAGCCTTGGCAGGTGATATATTACGATGCATTCTGCGAGTTGGCGAAAAAGATGTAGTTCGTGACATCATTCTAAGCACAGATGACTTTTGTCGTGGAATAGGTAATAATGTGCTACTTGTACTTGGAATTTCATTAACAGAAACATCATCTGCTGAGGTAGTCTCTGTGCTGGAATTGAGATCAGTGTTTGTTAATAAGGGCGTTATTACTAAGTTCTCGTCTTTCTAGTTTACGGCGTGGGGTTTTAATTTTCTGCAATCGTAATTTAGGTTTGTTTAATAACTTTATTTACATTTACAGCAACGAGTCATTACATTATAAATGCTCACCTTTTGCAAATATGATGGATATGATAGAAATATTGAAGGCACAGCGAAATCCCTTAGTCTGACACATGACAACGAAGTTCTGTCAAAACAATCTTCCGTAAAGTGTTCGGAGCACAAAATACTGGTACTCCCAGCCAATTCTTCTTATTGCTTGTACCCAACTTGCTCGTCTCTCCGGGTGTTTTGGAAATCTAAAAGAAATGTACACATTTTGCTAATAATACTATATGTGTTTATAAAAATAACTTACTTGTGATATGTAATTACAGTTTCCCTTTCTTTTTCTTTTTGTTTAATAGTTTTTCTCGACGATCTATTACTACAACCAAACGCACAACATGCCGGCATATTTGATGACAACAAACACAGGTAGAAACTTTATTAAAGACACCATGATATAACTACGATAACTTTGTTTAGGTTCAATCCAATATGGCGACCAAATCCCCGCGTGACATCAAGGTTACAGACTAACACTCCCTCTACTTACTTCTCTAACTCTATGGCTGTGAAGAACCACAATATTACGCGATTTGCGACTGCGCGCAGATACTGTATAACTGGCGCTTAATTTAAATTATACTTATATTTTCCATCTTCAAAATTGCATTTCAGTCGAAATAATTTTTCACTACATTTATTATATTTTTCGTTTTTTCTTTTGAAAAACGGTACTTTACTATAAATACTCTCGCAGCCAACAAAATAAATGGATTCTTGCGTTCGTAAAATAAAATTATCCGTTTTTAATGCCTATTTACTTCAAGAACTAGGCGAATCGTACAATTTTTATCATAGACGTCATCCATGCTTGTCTTAAAACATTGCTTAAAACAACTCTAGGCAGTTTTAGAACACGTTACTAAACAGTTGAATTAAAACATGCAAAAACAGCCAAAAACAGAGCTCGTAGTACGTATATTTAGAACAGCCAAAAACAACGCTCTTAAAACACCCAAAAACAGAGCTCGTGGTACCAGCCACAATCTTAAAATTACGTTTCAGTTGATAAAATAAATCACACACTTTGATGCACAGAATAGAAACTTGTCACTTTTGGAATTATATGCACATATACTTGTTAAAAATATATTCTACTTATATAATGCAAATCACAAATTTAACGCTGATATATGAGTCCTTCGTTTGACAGTTACGGAGCACATCTCATTTTGATGACGTCACACGCCCGTGGTCTATAGGAACGCATACAGGACAAACAAACAAACATTTATTTTTTTATATATATAGATGTATGTGTGATTATGCCAAATATTATTAATAACTTGAAAGTGATTGACAAAATAACAACATTCCCCCTATATGTAAATGATATTATAAAAAAATAATTTTGAATCGAATTTTTATTTGAACTCATTGGCTGGTACCACGAGCTAAAACACTGTTTTTGGCTGTTTTAGTTAAAACCATGACGACATCTTAAAACACTCTTAAAATAATGCTTACCACGAGCATTGTTTTAAGTCTGTTTTAGCTAAAACCATGTAAACAAGAAAATATATGACAACGTTGTAAAAGACGCAATACGCATGCGCGTTTCGTGAATATTTTTGACAGTTTCCAATTCAATATGAAAGCAGTTTGACAGGTTATGATTTTTAGATGTCAGGTACTTCGTTAAACTCATGAATGAACACTAATTGCTCCTTGGGTGAACTGTAAAAGGCGCTTCCACAATTAAATCATAAGTATTTAACAGGAACATATTTTGATTCTAATATTTTGCACCTAATCACATACATTAATACGTTATTATTGTATTTTAGAAAGATTAAAACTGATAATTGAACGTCCGAGGAAAATAATTTGCTGACTGAATAACCGAATTAAAGAAAAGATATAATAGAAAACTACATAGCTGGAAATAATGAATGTGTTTGAAATAATTTGGTACATGCGAAAACTGTTGCACTTAAAAAATTAAACGAAAATTGTGTACAATACATATTTTTGTAAATTATATTTTATTAATAATAAAACTTGGTTATTAACAATATTCACTTATGTTACAATTAATCAAATAAAATCAGAAAACGGATAGTTTTCATTATAAAAAGCGCACGAATTAACAAAAAGTATATTAATTATGACAATAATCACATTCGATAAAGAGTAGTAGTCTGCTATACTGTAAAATTCTTGTCTGGTTTTCACTAAATTGTACAATTTGATGAATATCTGGAGATGCGATGCCAGAACTATATAGGTTTACATTTCATATAATTCTGCTGTCGTACTTTTGAGAAATGTCGCGTAGATCACCTGAAGACAATAAAATGAATTGTTATAATATACATACCTATTTGTACATTTAATGTAATTTAAATTACACCGAACTACAAAATACAGAATTGTGGTTATGTATTGTGTCATATGACAGCTGTAAAGAAGCAGAAAGTCACGCGATTTGCGACTGCGCGCAGATACTGAATAACTGGTGCGTTCATTTAATTTAAATTTTACTTATCTTTATCATCTTCATTTCTTTGAAGAAGTACCGCAGTGTCACCAAAACTTGCATTTCACGAGAAAACATTTTTGGAACAACGGTATTTTTGTATAAATACTCTCACATCCAACACAATAAATGGATTCTTGTGTTCTTTAAATAAAATTTCTCATTTTCAATGCGTATTTACTTTAATTACTGGGCGAATCGTACAATTTTTATCATAGACGTCAGCCATGTTTGTCTTAAAACACTGCTTAAAACAACTCTATGCCATTTTAGAACACGTTACTAAACAGTTGACTTAAAACACGCAAAAACAGCCAAAAACAGAGCTCGTAGTACATATATTTAGAACACCCAAAAACAACGCTCTTAAAACACCCAAAAACAGAGCTCGTGGTACCAGCCATTGTATTTTAGAAATTAATTTCTTATTTTAATAAATTTAACAAATGCATTAATATATCTTTATGCTAAAAATATAAAAAGAAAAAAAGTGTTATTATTTTTAGTACTAAATTATTTATTAAGTAATGCTTACAACAGGAATGATTTTTTTATTGTTTGGATCTGTAATATGAAAATTCAAATTTATTAATATAATATTGCAGTTCGTCAAAGTTTCTTATTTTTGCGACGTCCTCCACTTTCTCCTCTTCGTCCCCCAGGCCTACCTTCTCTTCTTCCTCTTCAACAATACCTCCTTCCCCACCCCTTTCCCCTCTTCAGCTAATTGAATTTAGAAATAATTTTCTGACAATTTCTTTTGGAGTCCGTCTGTGGTGGTATAGGCTCTGTATGGAGAAGAAGTAAATATTAGTTAAATAAAAAAATTATTTAACATTAATTATTACCGTTAGTGGTTTCAGTGTCTATTTATGTCGTTGCAAGTACATGAAATTATGAAACAAATTTTAATATTAGATATTAAAAATGTACTACTAATATTCTCCATTAGAGTTTCTATACTAGTTTCTTGAATTTCTATAATATAATATGTAAGTATTAACAATTAATTAGAACCATAAATTAAAAATGTGTTACCTTTTTGTGAGCCATTTTTTCACTTTGTTTATTTTTATGTTGTTGTTAAACAATAAAATATCTTGACAACGAATACAAAGATAATATATATCCTACTATAGATGGGAGACTGTAATGTTAAAGGTCGGCGCCCTCTTTCAACGCCATCTCTTGGTTGGATCAAGAACTAAACTAGATTTGAAACTGTAATCGGGAATTTATATTATATGAAATATATATTTTTAGTCACATAACATACAATTTTTGAAAGAAATTGTGAAGTACATAAAAATAACTTCACAATTTCTTTAAAAATTGTACGTTGTGACAGAAAAATAAAATTTTTCATTCAACAAAAAATGCAACAGTAAATTAGTGCGTATATTTTATTTGTAATATTGTTAATTTTACAATTTCCTCATAGCACATTTTGACTTTACTTACTAATGTATCATCGGTATTAAGCATTTTTCTCTTCCTTATTATTATACTGTTTATTACATTTATATAGTGATTCCAAATTAAAATGGATATTATCGAATCCAGTTCCTTGTGATCAATACATTATGAAATAAAAATTAACATTTTCTCTCACAAATGATTTTAAATGTTTGACAAAATTGGTTTTTTCACTATTTAATTTTATAAACTCTAAACATGTCTTTAGTAGTTGTAAACGCTGTTTCGATTGAAGGATACTACAACCTGGTAATTTCGTCATATTCGACACTTTTTATAAATTACCGGTGCTCGTACTATCCATCAAACGAAACTCGTCCATATCCAATATATCCAATCACTTGTTGAAACGAACGAAATCCTTTCCTGGATTAGGAAATTGATGATAGTAGACATCTGTTTAAAAAAAATTACAAATTTAAAGATATAATTAGCGAATATCTACAATCAACATAAGAAAAATGTATCTATTTGTGAAAATCGTGTTGCTGTGCATATTTGGAGGGAGTGCAAATTTCGTAACCAAGTATATTAAAATCTACAGAATAATAAAAAATACTTACCAGTAGCCTGACATCCGACGATGCAGCACTTTGTACTCGTAGAAGATATTACAGTTTGTATTGAAAAATACACTAAATGACAACAGTAATAAAACACAAAACCGTTGACTAAACTAAACTAGAAATCGCAAAAACTGTTTATATTTTCAAATACAGATTAAGTGCACTAAATGGCAATAGTAATACAAAACCGTTAGCAATGAATAACTGCACTAGAAAACGCAAATTATCTTTGAACGGAAAAACAAACTTGTTGCAGAGAACTTATGAAATCGAATGAAAGACCTGATTATCAACTAAAATAGTAAGTACGCCATCTCTTGCTTCGGTCAGGAATTAAAAACAGTGCGCAGCTTCGCTCATAAGACTTACAAGCAAAGATAATATATATCCTACTACTACAAGTGCCCGACTGGAAACACCCATTGAACAAACTCCTCATCAATTTTTATTGTCTGTACTTCTATAACCTGAGGTGTCCAAATAATAAAATCTCATTCCTTTCGTCCAATTATGAATTTTATTTTGATGAAATGTTTGAGGTTAGAAATGAATTACTTTCTATAACCGTTTAATTAGATACTTTTATGTTGAAAATATCGTTTATTGAAAGATAAATAATACATTTCAATATTACACATACTCCTGTTCCACTAGTAGCTCTCCTAAAAGTGAAAAAATATTTTATTATAAAAAAGTACCCATGACTTTGAATATTATAATATAATATAACACGAAAAACAAAACTAGACATATTTCAAACCACAAATTCTTAAATATTCATTTCATGTACATAGTGTAACATTTTAAAATATAACATGAATCATGATAGCTGTCAAAACGCCAGATCATTTTTGCGCTGAGTGTACACCAAAGCCTTCTTTAATAGATTAAAATGAGAATTTCGCAATGTAGCTAGAACAAATTCAAATTTCAAAAAAAAAATTTTATATACGTATTCGCAACTAAATGAAAAAACAAGTAATACTGCATAATCTTAGAACATGCTACTTTTTGATATATAGATTAGAAAGAAAGTGAAACCTTTATAAAAGAAACAAATTTGAATTGAAATTGAGAAGATTAAGATATCAAAATTTTGAGTCCGATTTTCTCCAAAATGCTAGAAACGATTTTAATAAAAAAAAACTATATATTTAAGAATATGGTCCCCGATAACTCGGAAATTTTTTATCCAATTTGAACTTGTAACTTTTGAGAAAAAAAAAATTACCCGAAAAGGGCTGGATTTCAGCGTTTTTTCGCACATTTTTTTTTTCTCAAAAGTTACAAGTTCAAATTGGTTAACATTTTTCTAAGTTATAGAGGACCATACTGTTAAACATACAGAATTTTTTTATTAAAATCGTATTAAGCATTTTTGAGTAATAAATTCAAATTTTGAGTACAATTTCTTTCAACATTTGTATATTGTCTTCTATAATATAGTACATTTTTAATTAATTTGAATTTACAGTTTTGGAGAAAAAAAATAAAATATGCCAAAAACCGCCCAAAACAAGACTTTTTCGTGTATTTTTTGGTTTTTCTCCAAAACTGTAAATTTAAATTGGATAAAAATTTACTGTGTTATAGAAGACCATATTCCTAAATATACAATTTTTTTTAATCAAAATCGTAGGAAGTATTTTTGAGAAAATCAGGTCTGAAATTTTGATATTATGATCTCCAACACTTCAATTCCAATTTATTTCTATTATAAAGATGAAACATTCTTGTCCATACACATATCAAATAGCTGAATGTTCAGAGATTACCTGATCCTTAATTTGGATAAGATGAAATATATGAAATATTTTTTTCAAATTTGAATTTGTTATTGCTATTTCGCGACATTCTCATTCTCCACATGTGATGTGGGATTTAACGTACACTCAGCGTTAAAATTAACTGGCAGAATGACAGCTGACAAAATCATGTGTGTCAAGATTTACTAGATAGATATATACATGTAAATATATAAGTATTTCATAATTTGTGGTTTGAAATATGTCTAGTTTTGTTTTTCGTCTTATATTATATTATAATATTCAAAGTCACGGGTACTTTTTTATAATAAAATATTTTATCAGTTTTAGGAGAGCATACTAGTGGAACAGGATTATGTATAATATTGAAATGTATTATTTATCTTTCAATAAACGATATTTTCTACATAAAAGTATCTAATTATACGGTTATAGAAAGTAATTCATTTCTAACCTCAAACATTTCATCAAAATAAAATTCATAACGGGACGAAAGGAATGAAATTTTATTATTTGGACACCTCAGATTAAAGAAGTACAGACAATAAAAATTGATGAGGAGTTTGTTCAATGGATGTTTCCAATATTAAAGAAATTTTATGTAAAAGAACTTGCTCCAGAAATAGTTGATTCGCGAAAAGAAAGAAGCATGTCGATCAGGAATATGCCACAGAAACGCAGAAAGTATGAAATTTTAAAAAGAGTTCAAATAACCTGATTAATTCAGTGGGATGGAAAATACGGTTTTCTGGTGCATTTATGCACATTGAGAAATATTTTTATAAATAAATAAATAAATAAATATATCATCACGCCTTCTACCCATTACTGGGTGTGGCACTCTGCTGAAGCAGATTTCGGTAAGTGATATATTTTGCGCGTGAAGTGCGGTTACCAGTCGTCAAATCACGGCCCCCAAACATGTTAGTGGTGGAGGAGCCACAGGGATAGCTTTTTCAAATTATGAAAATTTGTCGCCTGTGGGAATCGAACCAGGGCCCTCAGGATCCACAGGCCGACTTCATACCACTGAGCTAGCCATCCCATAAAATGGGAAATATTTTTATGCATATAAATAATTTATTAAATGAAACTTCTAATTCGTCATGACTAGAAATTTTGATATATAAGTGGCATAAACTGCAGTAATGGTGAAAGCGAAAAATAGTATATAAAAAAGCTATACCATATCAGAAACTATAGAAACAGTTAAAGTTAGATTTTTCTGTCAAATACTCAACCTGACGCTGGTTAAAATCAAGGAATTTCTTTAGTTTACCTGCGGCAGAAAATGTTTTCCTGCCGCTTACGAGTGGCAGGGATATTATATGACGTAATGGGTAAATATTCCGGCGTTTGAAGAAAAAAATAGCATATTTTATGTGGAGTGAAATTGACGTTTTGTGCTTCATTTGTAGTTGACGGACGACCGCACAAAAAGTATCACTTTAGCTCCTTATAAAATAATATACTTTATATATGATTATTTATAATTGAAATAATATAAGTAAAATTTTTTATTTTTGTATAATATCAAATAAAATACTATATTTTATTAAATTTTAGTTTTTGTGTTGTCATCATATAGAAATATTTCTTGCGATTTAAAATAATTTTCTTGAAAATCTTCACGTTTGTATAGTTTTTAAAGGCGCGCCAATACCCTTTCCACTATTCTGTATAGATCCACATTCTTGTTAGGACCACAAGAAACCCTATTTACGCGACAACAAATTGTTGGTTAACGAACTTCAGGTGGAATGCTTCACCTTAAGGTGAAGTATTCCGCCTGAAGATAACAACAGAAAAGTGGTGGAACGACGATCTGTCTTGATCTATTTGAAATAAAATATCTTTTTTATTATAAATGAAACATATTATTTATTGTACATATTCTTGTAGTCAAACGTTTAAAGTTTTATAATAATGTTACTAATTTGAAATATCTTTCATATAATAAAAGAAAATAAATTATATATTACACCAAATTTAATTTGAATTTATTAAAAAAATGGGCTCTACGATAGCAATATAAAAAATACAGTAAATTATAAATACGACAGACTAAGCCTAATGAAATTTTCAGCCAAATTAAACACGACAATTTTTAGCAAAAAAATAAAATAGGCAAAAATACCATGAAAAACAGAGTTTTTCTTTTTTTTCTCAAAAGTGTTGTGTTTAATTTGGCTGATTTTTTTTGTGTTATAGACTATATTAATTTTAAATATACATATTTTTTTATTAAAAACGTAGGGCCCGATTTTGAGAAAATCGGACTCAAAATTGTGAATTTGGTCCGCTTTGTTTATCTCAATTTTTTCATATATTTTCATAATTTATTTGCTCTTGAATAGTATTTATTCATGAACTACAATGTAATATGAAAGTAATACACTACTTTTTATTTATCTATATATTAGCATTTGTAAGAAATTAATTGTTGAAATTAAAATTTGCATAGATTTATTGTTGGTGTTCGCGAATCATTAGTTTTCGGTGTGTGAATCGGATGTTTGATGACGTATTATGTACTCAAGTATCGCAATTTCAGCCTAAATTAAATTTGGCTACCAGATATGTAAAAATGTTTTAAGATTGACTATTAGTGATAATAATAATGAATATATTATATGTTGTTTGCAAAATAATAAAATTTTACAAAATAATAAAGTTGTTGGATATGGTTTTAACCTCAAACGTCAAATGTATGTAAAGTAAGTAGATTTGTATTTATAAGTGTTTATTTATTAATAATTAAAGTTTTTATTTAACAGTTTTAGAATTGACTCAAAACTAGGACAGTTGGATCGACAAATTATTACTAAAATATACATAAGAAGTATGCGTACGGTGACCATGAATAAATATATTTCATAAATGAAGTCTATTTCGTTTGATTTTATACTTTTTAGGTGCACGTGGTTAGTAGTCATGCCGAAAATTATAAATTAGAATACCATGCACAATAGGAATGATCTCAAGCTCTGCGGTATGCTGGTGCCAATGAAGTTGATTCAGTAATCTTATACAAGTTCACCAAGCAAGAATATCTCCCAAGGTGTCATCCTTTCAACGTTGATGTACATCATCTACAACACTGATTTTTTAAAACTACTATAGTTTGTCCCTAGGATAGCGAATGTTATTAATACGCTAGTTTTTGTAACATGTAACTGAGTACAAGCAGTAATCTAGATTCAGTAACATACCTGAAGATGGCCATAACCTTGGCCGAAACGTCGTTGTAATACATCAATAAATTTATATACAACTTCAAGCCTTTTGTCCATTACTACCTTACAATATTATTATTGGCTTACTAAATAATCTACTAGAAATTCACGTCCAAGGACCTCGAGGACATGTTGACCTACAAACAACTGAAACTTACTTATAACCAAGCAGATATCCAACTACTAAAGGAATTCTCTAACATGAAGAAAAGTTGCTGTTCCAAAAACAAGAATATTTTTACTACAGTGCAGGAAATATAACATCATTCCATCGTGCTGTGAAATCAAGGTACCCAACCAACATGTATCTTCCTGTCACATCTTACAAAAACAAGTAAAAAGTATGTGTATAAAAATTTTAAATCATGAAATTAGCTCTTGCATTAAACTGAATAATAATTTAGGCTTTGAACATAAGAAATTAAAAATTAAAATTTTATCTACTTTTCCTTTAGAATTTACCGATAGTTTTTTCATTACTCAAAATTATAAATATTACAACTTATTTGAAAACATTAAAAATAAACTTATAAATAAATTCAATAATTTACTGCATTACAATAATGCCTTTAAATTTCTAAATTCAATTGAACCTCATTTAAATAAATAGTTGATAAATAAATCTAAAACCATTATCCCTAAGGACATTAGTTGTATTTTAGCCCTTGGGCCCAAATTTCACTTTTTAAATATAAATAACACCACTGTAAACAACTCAAACTTGCTTAATATTTTGGCGACTTTTGAAACTAATTTCAATCCTAATAGTATTGATCTTAAATCTATGACTTATTTACGACATAAAATTAACAATTTAATTAAAATTCATAAATCTAAATGTAGGTTAAACAATTTTCATTGCTCGGATATTATCTTGATAGACCTCATTAAACAGACAGAAAGATTTTTAAAAGTTAATTCTAACCTAATTGTTACTAGAGCTGACAAAGGTAACTTAACTGTAATTTTGGATAAATTAGATTACCTTGACAAGTGTGAAATGTTACTCAATGATTCTAAAACTTATAAATTACTTGACAAAGATCCTACAAATGTCTTTCAATTGAGAAACAATAAATTGGTAAGCAAATTAGAAAAAGAGGGTGGCTTTGAAAAGAATCTGGCTAGCTCTTTAAGGACTTATAACCCTGTAAGCCCTAAATTGTATTGCTTACCCAAAGTCCATATGCTCGATTGCCCTGTTAGACCCATTGTGTCAAACTTACAAACCCCTAACAGTAATATTTCCAAATTTCTGGCCAATATCTTATCCAGATTGAAATATAAATCGGATTATTTCGTAGACAATTCCTTCTCTCTTAAAGATAAACTCAACAACTTAGTCATCCCTTCGAATTATAAATTAATCTCACTAGACGTTAAATCACTTTTTACTGTCATTCCCCATAATTTAATTTTTGCTTGCATTACTTGTTGGCCAGAAATTCAAGATCACACTCATTTAAGTCTAGAACAATTTTTAACCTGTATTAAATTTTGTTTGTCGACATCTTTTTTACAATTTAACAACAAATATTACTTACAACTTATGGGGTGCCCCATGGGAAATTCCCTAAGTCCGATACTGGCAGAAATTGTGATGTTCCACTTGGAATCTTCAATTTTACTAAGTAATCCACAATTAAAAATTTTATTTTACCACCGTTATGTTGACGATATTCTTTGTTGTCTACCTTCAGACCAAGTACAATTCATGTTTGATAAATTTAATGTTTTTAATATTAACATTCAATTCACTTTAGAAATAGAAAACAATAAATCAATAAATTTTTTAGATATTACCTTTATTAATAGTAACAATAGATTAATAACTAATTGGTATCGGAAACCCACTTGGTCGGGAAGATATCTTAATTTTAATTCTCATTATCCCATAAAATACAAACGTGCTGTCATCAACAGCCTCATTGACAGAAACATGCTATTGTCACATCATAAGTTCCACCAATGTAACTTCAATTTAATTGTATCCACCCTTATAAATAATAACTACCCTAGAAAATTTATATTAGAGACAATAAACAATAGAATCAATTCAACTAAATTTAACAATAACCATTCCTTGCCGTTACCTAACAACAAAGAATCAGTTAGATATATTAGTTTACCTTTTTACCAACATTTGAAATCCCAATTGGAACAGATCGCTACTTCTCTAGGACTTAAACCAGCTTACAGATCCTCGTCCAACACCAATTTTTTGTTTTCTCGATTGAAAGACAAAGTGGAACCTAAATTGTCAAGTAATGTAGTTCATAAAGTTAAATGTGATTGTGAATCTACTTATATAGGTGAAACGAAACAGTACCTTAAAACAAGACTTAGGCAACACGAATATCACCTATTTAAAGGTAATATAGGTCACAGTGCTTTAGTTGAACATAGTAACACTTTCAACCACTCCTTCGATATTGACAAAGTATCTATCCTTTGTAGGGAATCTAATTTAAGAAAACGTCTGTTTATTGAGAGTTGTCATATTAATAATGACACTAAATCTATCAACATACAATCTGATTTTAATGAGAGCAAAAACATTTACTCTAACCTCTATGAAATTTTAAATTAGTCATGTCAAGTATTGTGCAGTTTTGAGTTGGTTGATTTCTTCTTACTGTCTACTATGTTTTTGTTATCGATCTAGCCACTAGATGGCTCATTATGTACCTCAAATTAATTAAATTAATTTATTAAGAATTTATTCTCGTCAGTCGACTATCTGACTCTTTAGGGCGAACATATAAATTTAAATTCATGTTTATTTTCACAATTGTAGCTTCGTAATATTTTTTTTTTAATTTTGTTATATGTTCGCTCTAAATAAGAACTTTATGTTGTTTTTCACTTTATTTAACGTTGTTTGGTAAGTTAACAGTTGTATTGACTAACAATTTTTCGATTGTTAATTATTTTATATTATTATTTAGACCTGAAGATGGCCATAACCTTGGCCGAAACGTCGTTGTAATACATCAATAAATTTATATACAACTTCTAAGCCTTTTGTCCATTACTACCTTACAATATTATTATTGGCTTACTAAATAATCTACTAGTAATACTAAGATTCAGGTGAAGTGGATGCTTCTGAGAAAAGTTGAAGGTGACATTTCGCTACCGACGTTTATGCCACATGTCAACAGAATTGGGATTCTATTGAGGTAAAGCACATTATGTTTTCCATATCATATTCCTATATATGCTTATAACGTACACTCTAATAATGTGCTAAATCATTTCACAGGGGTTTTTTTTTTATCCGTCATTCTCAATCCTGCAATAATGATGCTCTGTACCATTAAAAGATGGCCAACATGGAATACAGTGAATAAAATACGATATTTTTTTAAAAGTAAACTTTGACGGCGTCTAATACCTAAACAAATGGATGTCAACTTCGACAACTAGTAACAAATTTGTTTATATTTGCCCTAACATAGGTCTGGGGTGGGATCATGTAAAAATGACTAGCAGTGAATAGTAGTGACTCGTGTCAATTGCGATTATGTAAAAATGAATAGCGAAAACTGTATTGTTTTGCGTCAGTTAAATTGTCATTTCTAAACGCAATGTTCATTGTGGGTGAAAACGTTACTCACTATTAACATCTTTGTTTAATTCATTTATATTTCTATAAGTCGTTCTTTATTTCAAAATTCTTTTATTTTTTTTTTCAATTTGTCTTAGTGCTTACTATGTCACAATTTAATTAAGTTTGACGTTTGCACTCGACACAGGTAAAAAAAATCAAGGTAAATCAATTATAAATAATGAAATATGTTAATTTTTTATATGAAAATATTTGACGATTAATGTTTTCATACAATTTATAGTAATTAATATTACAGGACAATAAAATTTCAAGAATGGCACGAAAAGCTGATATATGGGAAACCTTTATATCATATTTTTAAATAAATAAGGAAATGATACAAGGACATATTAAGCAGTTTAAGGACGGGCCAAAATTAATGAATTGTGGAGCGACTTGACCATACGCTTAAATGCGCTGGGCACTGGAATAAAAGCTGTTCAATAGTTGCAGAAAGTATAATTGCAATTTGACAATTATTATATAAAAAAAAACTGTATTCATGTGACTTTGTAGGCTTGGTCAGATAATAATCAGAGGGTTAAAAGCAAAGCAGCGCTTTAAAAAAAAGAACTATCAAAAACTGGCGGAGAAAAAATAGGGAGCATTATGTAGAAAGAGCTAAGAATTATTTTATATAAATAAATGTTTTCTACATAATATTAATATACGTACTTAAATAATAATTATTTTTACTACTTAATGTTTATTAAATAATGTTGATTTTTTACTTGTCAAAGTTTTTTGACATAAAAATAAAAAGGTACTAAGAATACGATATCGTTTAGAGAAAAACGTAGTGAGTTCACGGAAATGTCCGAAATTGAAAACGTAGTGAGTGACTAATTTTACGTGATCAATTGAATAACGAATATCGTTTTCACTTAAGTGAAAACGCAATATCGTTTTCACATTTACATGATCCGGGGGCTGACATACATGTTCTGTAATGAGAAGATGTCACATCTCCGTCACCACCAGCAACTCTAACTGTGTTTTCCTTTTTTCTGTGATTACATAATTAACTGATCTGTAAATAATTTATATATTATATGTATAGTTGAAAAACAAAAGTTGCGTCATTTAAATTAAAATGTTATATTGTATTGCCATTTCATATTACATAATTACATTTATTTTTATTTGAAATACGTTTCTAGAAAGTCTTTATATTTGTAATGTTTGTAACGCGCGCCCATATTCTGGCCACTATTTTAAATAGATCCTTCCACGGTTTTCTGTGATTGGGCAGGTCTACATTTTTGTCAATACCACAAGAAATCCTACTAACACGATAACAAATTGTTGGTTAACGAACTTCAGGTGGAATGCTTCACCAAGGTGAAGCATTCGATCTGAAATTAGTATCAGAACGATGATTTGCCTTGATCTCTTTGAAACGAAATATTATTCTTATTATGAATGAAACTTATTAATTATTGTATATAATTATGAAGTTAAAACTTCAAGGTATGGTAATAAATTAGATACCATTAGTGTTATGTACAAATGTTGAAAGAAATTGTACTCAAAATTTGAATTTATTTCTCAAAAATGCTAGGAACGATTTTAATTAAAAAATTCTATATATTTGAGAAAAAAAATAAAATATGCGAAAAAACGCTGAAATCCAGCCTTTTTCGGATAATTTTTGTTTTTTCTCAAAAGTTACAAGTTCAAATTGGATAAAAATTTTCTGAGTTATAGAGGACCATATTCTTAAATATACAGATTATTTTTATTAAAATCGTTCCTAGCATTTTTGAGAAAATCAGACTCGAAATTTTGATATCTTGATCTCCTCAATTTCAATTCAAATTTGTTTCTTTTATAAAGGGTTCACTTTCTTTTTAATCTATATATCAAAAAGTAGAATGTTCTAAGATTATGCGGTATTACTTGTTTTTTTATTTAGGTGAGAATACGTATATAAAATATTTTTTTGAAATTTGAATTTGTTCTAGCTACTTTGCGAAATTCTTATTTTAATGTATTGAAGAAGGCTTTGGTGTACACTCAGCGCAAAAATGATCTGGCGTTTTGACAGCTGTCATGATTCATGTTATATTTTAAAATGTTACACTATGTACATGAAATGATTATTTCAGAATTTGTGGTTTGAAATATGTCTAGTTTTGTTTTTGGTGTTATATTATATTATAATATTTGTGAAAATTTATACGATTTCTATATAAGTAAAATAAGAAACATATACACTTGACAGATATATTTATTCAACTGTAACAAAACACTTATAAAACAACTGAACAACTTATGTTACTTGATTTTTGTACAATTACTTTAACACCCCCACATGTACAAATAATCATATTTACAAAAATACTACGCCCATGTTCTGAATACATTGTTTAAATTTGGGTGCGAATAAACCTTTCGTCAAAACATCGGCTGTCATCTCTTCAGTTGTGGAATACTCAATCTTGAGATCACCGCTGTCCACTTTATCCCTAATAAAGTGATGTCGAATGTCGATGTGCTTTGTTCGTTGCCTGTATCCTCGGTTTCTTGACAAATCAATTGCCCCCTTGTTATCATTAAAAATAACAGTTGGAGACGATACCAAGGATGGTTCCAAATTAAGTGCCAATGTTCGCAGCCACAGTGCTTCCTGGCAGGCTGCTGAGAGTGCCATGTACTCGGCCTCTGTGGTAGAGAGCGCCACCCAATTCTGCCTCTTGCTTTGCCACGCGATAGGGCCACCCTGATACAGAAACAGACTACCTGTGATCGAACGACGGTCGTCGGAATCATTAGCCCAATCGGCATCACAGTAACCGAAAAATCCATCCTGTTTGGTTGTTGGATTTTTAGTAAATTCTATTTTTGCGTTCATTGTGCCTTTCAGGTAACGCAAAATTATTTTTACGGCTGTCCAGTGTTGCTTTCCTGGATTCTGTATAAAACGACTCACACTGCCAACAGCGTAAGTGATATCTGGTCTCGTACCCTGACTGGCGTAGAGCAAACTGCCCACTGCTTCACGATACGGAATGTTCCTCATTTCGCAGATATCGTCTTTATTGGTTGGCTCCATGTCTTTGGATAACTTGCAACTCGGGTCAAACGGAGTTGAAATTGGATTGCAGTCATCCATGCCGAATTTCTGCAAAATCTTCTTGATGTACGTACTCTGATCCAACCAAACTGCCTGATCCACGATCTCTGGAAATTTTCATACCAAGAAGATGCTCTGCCTCGCCGAGGTCTTTCATTTTAAATGTTTCCGAAAGATTTTTCTTCAATAACAATTTCTTTTTGTTATCATTCGACAAAATTAATAAATCGTCGACGTACACGGCGATGATTAAAAATCCTGTCTTCGTCCTTTTAAAATACACGCATGGATCTGCTTCCGATCTATTGAATTTCATTTTCGTCAATGTATCATTAAGTTTCTTGTTCCAATCACGTCTACTTTGCTTCAAACCATACATTGATTTTTGGAGTCGCCACATTTGGTCTTTGTTTTTGAAATTTTGAAATTCCTTCGGAGGTTTTACATAAATTTCCTCTTCAATATTTCCATGCAGATATGTCACATCCATCTGATCCATGTCAAGATCATGTCTCGCCGCTAATGCACAGAGAAATCGTATGGATGTGTAGCGCACTACGGGGGAATAAGTCTCGCTGTAGTCGATACCTTCAATTTGTGTACATCCTCTGACTACGAGCCTTGCTTTATAACGTTGCGTTTTTCCAGTCGAATCTCTTTTAATCTTGAACACCCACTTTGTGTCAAGTGCCTTTTTTCCATCAGGTAATTTTGTCAGAATCCAAGTTTCATTGGAAACAAGGGAATCGAACTCTTCTCTCATGGCCTCTTCCCATTTGTCTCGATCTGATGAATTTAGAGCATCTGTTACAGTTTCTGGATCTGCAAAATCGTTGTCCACAGTTAAATAAGTGACATAATTGTCCATATTGACTGACTTTCGTATTCTTGTTGATCGGCGAGGATTAAACGGTTCCTCGATTCTGAAATCTTCGTTTTCTGGATGCTCAGCTAATTTTAAATCATTTTCATCTTCGCCTATCTTCTTTGTTTCATCAACCTCTTCTGATTTACAATCTTCTTCTATGTCTACATTATAATCTTCGGAAGATATAAGAACTGCATGTGTCTCTTTACTTTTGGACTGGGAATTTTCTAGAAAAATTACATCACGACTGCTAGTAATTTTTTTAGTTTCAGGATCTATGAGTCGGTATCCTTTTGAATTCTCGCAGTAACCAACAAATAAAAGCTTCTTGCCTTTTGGATCAAGCTTCTGACTTAATTCTTTCGGTACGTGAGCATAAGCAGCACATCCAAAAATCCTCAAATGTGCTAAACTTGGTGGTGATCCTGTCCATACTTCCTCTGGCATTTTTCCTCCGATACTAGAGTTCGGTGATCTGTTTCCCAAATAAACAGCAGTAGCAACCGCTTCAGCCCAATATTTCTTCGAAAGTTCTGCATCAAAAAGCATACTTCTCGCTCGTTCTATGATAGTCCGGTTTTCTCTTTCGGCCACACCATTTTGCTGAGGAGTGTACCTGACTGTAAGTTGATGCTTTATTCCGGATTCCTTCAGATACTTGTCCATGGTGTTACTTAGATATTTGCGGCCATTATCTGTCCTGAGTATCTTGATTCTTCGTCCAGTTTGGTTCTCGATGAAAATTTTGAATTCGATGAAAATATTCATCACTTGATTCTTCTCTTTAAGGAAAAATACAAAGGTTTTTCTACTGAAATCATCCACGAATGTAATAAAATACTTGGATCCACCGATGGATGCATTTTCCATTGGACCGCATACGTCTGAATGTATCAGATCCAGGATTCCTTCTGTCTTTATCTTGCTTATCCGAAATGGTTCTCTATGTTGTTTACCCTGAATACAAGACTCACATGGTGATTTTTCTGTATTTGTAAAACTAACTTCCGATTCTGGATTTTTACTCAGATCGACCACATTTCTGTGGTTTAAATGACCAAGTCGTCTGTGCCATAATTCGATGCTCAGATCCTTCGTCGCTAAATACGCTTGTTTTTTCTGCGTATCCAATTTGTAAATTCCACCTTCTTCTAATAATTTGGCAAACTGGTTCTCTTCACTATCGCTGATGTAACTGTCATGCGGTGCGAAAGTAACCGTGAATCCATTGCTTACAATCTTGCTGACTGACAGTAAATTTGCTGCACTTTCCAGAGCGTACATAACTTCTTTCGCTGCCACATGCTCCACTCCTTCCTTCGTCATCACCGGTATCTTCACATTGCCAATTGCTTTTACTTGAATGAAATCTTGATTCGCCACAGTTACATTAGCATTTGTACAGTTATCAAAATTTTGGAAACTTCTTTCGTTCTTAGTAATGTGAACTGATGAACAAGAATCTACATACCAGTTTTGATCAAAAGTCGTCGAAGACGCTAATAATGCCACTAATGCCTTTTCATTCCTCGAACCGCTGGATTTGTTATCTTGTTTCTTCTGGTTGTCTTCTGGTTTCTTCTTGACTCTACACACCTTTGCTATGTGTCCATATTTGTTGCATTTAAAACAACATAGTCCTCTCTTCACATTCCCATGAGCTATGAATGCTGTATAAGAATTTGTATTTTTGTCTGATTTGGTGTCCTTGACATCTTGCAGCAGTTTTGTTTTGATCGAATCAGCTGTTATCGCCGCACCGGAACTCTCGATGTCCATGATCATCGGTCTGTATTCATCCGGAAGACCAGCCAACATCAAGGTACCTATCCACTCGTTGGGAACGTCAAAATCAAGTCCTTTTAGTTTATGCGCCGTCATAACAATTTCGTTGACGTATTCTTCGACACTATTGTGTTTTTCAAATTGACAAGTGACTAAAGTCCGGAGTAAACTAACTTTTCTTGTGAGACCAGAATCTTCGAACGCTGCTTTCAAATTGTCCCAAACTTCCTTTGGAGTTGACGCTGACTGTATGTGTGAATAATTCACCGGATCCACGCAAAGAATTCATTTAGATTTCGCTTTTGCCATTTTTCGATTATCCGTGACGTCAGTGCCGTCGACGCACCCCCACATATCCTCATGCTCGAGGTATGCTTGCATAGCAAATTTCCAACTCGGATAATTCTCGCGACCTTTCAGTTTGTCGATTGACGGAATACCTTGCAACGAGGACGCCATCTCTATTTTTACTTCTCTAGCTCCGACGTGTTTAAACCTGTCAAATTTTTTTAAACGCTTATCTGCTCGCTCTTATTTTTTTTACTTTTACTTAACTGAAATCGTATCACAAACAGTTCCTTAATTTGTTTGGGTGTACTGGACCCATAACCTGTGAAAATTTATACGATTTCTATATAAGTAAAATAAGAAACATATACACTTGACAGATATATTTATTCAACTGTAACAAAACACTTATAAAACAACTGAACAACTTATGTTACTTGATTTTTGTACAATTACTTTAACAATATTGAAAGTCATGGGTACTTTTTTATAAAATATTTTATCAGTTTTAGGAGAGCATACTAGTGGAACAGAATAATTTGAAATACTGGAATGTATTATTTATCTCTCAATAAACGATATTTTCAACATAAAAGTTTTAATTGTACGGTTATAGAAAGTAATTCATTTCTAACCTCAAACATTTCATCAAAATAAAATTCATAGTAGGACGAAAGGAATGTGATTTTATTATTTGGACATCTCAGGGTATAGAAGTAGAGACAATAAAAATTGATAAGGAGTTTGTTCAGTGGATGCTTCCAATATTAACTTGCTCCAGAAATAGTTGATTCACGAAATGAAAGTAGTATGTCGATCAGGAATATGCCACAGAAAGGTGGAAAGTAAGAAATTTTAAAAAGAGTTCAAATAACCTGATTAATCCAGTGGGACACAAAATAGGGTTTTCTGGTGCATTTCTGGACAATGGAAAATACTTTTATGCATATAAATCATTCATTAAATGAAACTTCTAATTCGTCATGAGTAGAAATATTGATATATAAGTGGTATAAACTGGCATAATGGTGAGAGCGAAAATTTCTATATAAAAAGCTATACCATATCGGAATCTATAGAAACAGTTAAAGTTAGATTTTCTGTCAAATACTCTATCTGACGCTCGTTAAAATCAAGGAATTTCTTTAGTTTACCTGCGGCAGAAAATGTTTTCCTGCCGCTCACGAGTGGCAGGGAAAGTATATGACGTAATGGGTAAATATTCCGGCGTTTGAAGAAAAAAATAGCATATTTTATGTGGAGTGATTTGACGTTTTGTGCCTCATTTGTAGATGACGGACGAGCGCACAAAAAGTATCACTTTAGCTCCTTATAAAATAATATACTTTATATATGATTATTTATAATTGAAATAATATTGTAAGTAAATTTTCAAATATCGACACTATACATGATGTACAATAATATTAGAAGGATGGTATTTTGATAAATTTCTCGCTGGGTAAAGATTTTCCAGGCTGCTTAATCAGTTTCGTTTGTTGGCATCAGTACACCGTAGAGCTTGAGCTTATGCCACTATTGAAAGTGATTTATGTTCAAGAATACGGCGGCTTCAAACTCATCGTGTTGACAACGCACTTGGTGAATACAACTATTGCAGCAAATAGTCATATATCTTGCGCTCCGAAAACAATGTTGCGGATGAATGTTATGTAGCCACTAAATACGACATAAAATTAGTTATGTTTAAATGAACACAGACATCAAATATACCTTCTCAATGAATTCCTCCAATGTATTGTTCTTTAAAATAATTGTTTGAAGGACAACCAGGTACTTTCTTGTACATGTAGTTTTTTTTTCTTTTTTTTTAAATCATCTGAAATGTGCAGATATTAGTAAGAAAATAAATGAAGACTTATTTATGTCAACTTACCGAAAATGTTTTTTTTTATTACTATTTATGTATGGAAAGGAGTTGAAGGTATCAACTCATAGTACTGCTAACACAATTGGGGAATGGAACTATTGCAGCAAATAGTCATATATCTTGCGCTCAGAAAATAATGTTGCTGATGAATGTTATGGAGCCACTAAATACGTCATAAAATGAAATATGTTTAAATGAACGAGGACATCAAATATACCTTCTCAATGAATTTCTCCAATGTATTGTCCTGAAGAAGACTGATTCGCAGTCAAAACGTTGGTGTCTTATTGAAATTTACTGATAGCCTGAATTCTTTAAAACTGTCATCCTTCAAGAAGTTTATAATTTTGAACCGAATTTGGAATCTTCTGATTTAGTTATTAAACTATTATTTCCGTTTAAGTACCATAATCTGATTTATAATATAATTAGGTACAAAATACTTGCCACATAAAAATATAAATAAAGCGAAAGTAGACTTCATTTATGGAATGTATAGTTTATTCCTGGGCAACATTTCGATAGTTCTGATGTATTTACTTTGTCAGCCTAATCTTATTAAGGCAGTGTCCACTTCAAAACTGTTAAATAAAAACTTTCTTTGGACTGTGATTCGTAATCAAAGTGATCAAACTTAACATGATCATGAAGAATCATGTTTCTTCATTCGTTATTCGTTATCCCTACTCTTTCATTTTGTGATCACGAAACAACAATCCCCCTACCCTTCTGAATCATACTTTTTCTATGATTCATGTTGACTGATTCACATCGAAGGTCAGAGCAAGAGACACTTGCCCTGTTGTCAGCATACGAAAACCACACAGATGATTTTCGGAATGCCAGAAAAAGAAAATTGGTGTGGAGAATGATTTTCGAAGAACTACTAAGTTTAGGTGTTATGGTAAGGGCATTTATAGGTAGTTTGATTATGACGATTTTACTTTATAAGCATATTTACTTTTTAGCGTTCACCAGTCAGATGTGAGAGGAAATGGCTGAACATGGTGCGAGTGTACCGAAGTAAGAAAGACGGCAAAACTAAAACTGGTAGAGGCTCCTCTCTGACCTATAAATATTATAACAAAATGGATGAGATTCTTGGAGACCGTCCATCGAATACAGTAACGGACAACAATGTCATAGAAATAGGATTTGAGGAAACTCCTACAAAACTAATTGTAGAAGAAATTCCACAAGAAGCGGGAAGTTCGAAAATAAATTAGCCAGATAGTGGAAACGAGGAAAGGCAATCAAAAAAAAATTAAACAAAAACATACGCCGTTCAAGAAGTGTGAATATTTAGAGTTGAAGCTGAAAGCTAAACAAGAAGAAAGAATGAAAAGAGAAGAACGACACGTGGAACTGGTGGCTTTAGAAAAAGAACGTTTAGCTCTAGAGCTAAGAAAAGTTGAGGCTTTGGAAAAGTTTTTAAAAAATTAAGACTATGTTTTTGTTGTTTGTTATTGTTTAAGAGACTGAGTTTTATTTTTATATTTTTTTATTTTTGTATTTTTGTATTTTTAAAATTGTACATATTTATACTATGGTAGTAGCGTTCGATTTGCACCAAATCTCAGTTCATCTCACCTCACCTCAGTTTGACAGCTTTTTTGTGCTGTTCTATTTGCACTGACATAACTGAGATCAAGTGAGACACTCACCTCCCCCCTTGCCGATGCTGCACTACCTATTTCACTGGTGCGTACTGAGATTTTTTACTCAGTTAAGAGTGGGGGTAGAATTCGTTATGTTTTGTTTGTAGTTCGAATATTTGGAAGTTATTTAACATTTTTTAAAAATTGTATATGTTATTATAAATCATGTCCCACAGCTCACTTCCAACAAAAACATAAAGAAAATCATGTGTTGTCCGCGAAATGATACTACAACGTTCGTCACGTAACCGACTCAGTTCAGACCTGTCAAAACCCGTTCGATTTGTGATCGAAAAAATATCATCTCATTTCAGAGAATCTCAACTCAGTTGAAATGAACTGAGGTGAGATTGTTTGCAAATCGAACGCTACTGGTGTCACTGTGTCACGTGAGTGCCCGCATCCTATTTATCTATATAGAGCTCGACAAACCAACGTAAAACCGTAGCTGGAATGCGCTTTAACTCCACCCATTCGGGTATATAACGAATGGTGTGTCTCTACTTTGACGTGAAAGAGAAATATACAGTCTCCGTGAAAACACTTGGGCGCGTCACCATATAGAATATGCGCATTTATTCAAATTTATTAATGATACATATATTTATTATTAAACCATCATAACTTTTTTTTTAACATAGTATTTTTATAAATGGAAAGAATTACATATCGTCTCGCCATTTTTATAAATACAACTTTTGACACTGAATGTACCGACGATAGTAGTGACCTCCGAAGACACTCCTCAGGATTCTACTTTGGTTTGTGTGTATTTGACATTTGCAGTTATTTTAACGTTCGTACTATAGGATCGCGTCGATCGGGTTGGATTTGAATCATTATTCCTGTTCGATGTTTTCTTCAGTATCATATTTAATCATGATTCAACGCAATCACGATCAAAGGAATCATGATTTAGAAAATCACAATCACAATCCAAAGAAACACGCCTATTAGTCAATTATTTTTACATATCTGTCAGCCAAATTTAATTTTGAATAAAACTTCGATACTTGAGTGTACATCATACGTCATCAAAAATCCGAATCACACACCGAAAACTCATTATTCAACAGCACCAACAATAAATCTATGCAAATTTGAATTTCAACATTTAATTTCTTACAAATGTCATTATATAGATAAATATAAAGCAGTGTATTACTTTCTTATAACATTGTAGTTCATGAATAAATACTATTCAAGAGCAAATAAATCATGAAAATATATGAAAAAAATTATATAAATGAAGCAGCCAAATTCACAATTTTGAGTCAGATTTTCTCAAAATTGGGCTCTACGTTTTTAATAAAAAATATATATATATATTTAAAATTAAGATAGTCTATAACACAAAAAAAAATCAGCCAAATTAAACACAACACTTTTGAGAACAAAAAGAAAAACACTGTTCTTCATGGTATTTTTGCCTATTTTATTTTTTTGCTAAAAATTGTCGTGTTTAATTTGGCTGAAAATTTCATCAGGCTTAGTCTGTCGTAATTATAATTTACTGTATTTTTTATATTGATATCGTAGATCCCATTTTTAAATAAATTTAAATTAAATTTAGTGTAATATATAATTAATTTTCTATTATTATATGAAAGATATTTCAAATTAGTAATATTATTATAAAACTTTAAACCTTTGACTACAAGAATATGTACAATAAATAATATGTTTCATTTATAATAACAAAGATATTTTATTTCAAATAGATCAAGACAGATCGTCATTTCACCACTGTTCTGGTGTTATCTTCAGATCGAGTGCTTCACCTTAATTACCAGATTTATTGTCAAGAAGACCGTGTGCGAAGTAGCCTTTTACCATTTAGGATTTAGGAATTGGGGAAAGAAATTAGGAATTCACAACTCCGAATAGTCATGGTCAACTTAATTGAATTGCGCTACGCTTATTATGGCCGTTTCATATGTCATTAAAATTTCTAGTTTCAAATTTACAGAACGAGCACGACAACTAGCGCCTCTAACGAGATACGTAGTAACTAAATTTGAAAATATTGAGGTTTATTTATTAAATAGGGGAAAAACGAATACTTCAGAAAATATAATTGTTTATTTTAACTGTGAGAAATATTTTTATAAACGTCACATTGAAAAATTACTTGTTCAACTATTTTTATTTACAATACATAATTCTTAATATGTAACTAGATTACAAATAATAAAAATGATATCTACAACACTTCCTCTCATTTAATTATTTGTAATCCTTTCTAATTTTAACTTAGACCCATTTCTTTAACAAGATTCTGCAATCTGGATCTGTGTAGTGATTTCGTAAGTATATCTGCAACCTGGAATTCTGTTGATACTCTCTTGACTTTAATATCACCTGCAGTTACCAGTTCTCTCACGAAAAAATGTCTAGTTTTAATATGTTTTGTGCGTCGGTGATATTCGGGATTCTGTGCTAGACGAATCGCTGCCTCGTTGTCAACTTGTAATGTTGGTAAACCATTAATCATAGTGATTCCTCCAAGAAGGCGTTTTATCCAAATCAATTCTCGTGCTGCCTCACTTGCTGCTACAACCTCTGCTTCTGTTGTTGATATGGCAACCGATGCTTGTCTTTGACTGAGCCAGGAGATCGCTCCACCTGCATAAAGACAAACTACTCCGGATGTTGATCGCCCTGTAGATTCATAACCGCCGTGATCAGCATCACTGAAACTTTCAATCATACCTCGATTATAATTTGATTTATAAATAATACCGAAATTCATTGTGCCCTTCAGATATCGAAATATACGTTTTACTCGAATCCAGTCATTCTTAGTAGGATTTTCTAAACATCTTGAAGCAACACCTACTGCATAGGCAATATCTGGTCGCGTTCCTGTCATAAGGTACATCAGTGCACCAACTACTTGCCTGTAAGGATAGTTCTCCTTTTTACAATTACTATCTGCTTCCTCTAATTTATCACTCTCTCTGATAATTGGTGTAGATACAGGTTTGCATTCGCTCATGCCAAAACGCTTGAGTATCTTCTTTGTATACGATTTCTGGCTTACTTTAATTGAACCATCTTGTTTATATTCAATCTCTAAACCCAGAAAATATGAAGCAGGTTTCGCAGTAATTTCGAATTCTGTTTTCAAATTTGATATAAACTCATCCAATAAATTTCTGTTCGTTGCTGCTATTAAACCATCATCAACATATAGTGCCATTAGCAATTTATCTGTTCCTTTGTTCATAATGAATAAGCAATGGTCAGCGTCGCTCCGCTTAAATCCTAACTTCAGTAGAAATTCTCCAAATCGCTTGTTCCAGCATCTAGGTGCTTGTTTGAGTCCATATAGGCTCTTCTTAAGACGACAGACTCTATCAGAATGATCTTTATAACCATCTGGCTGCTGCATATATATTTCTTCATCGAGTTCACCGTACAAGAAAGCTGTTGACACGTCGATTTGTTTTAGTGACATTTTCTCGTTCGCTGCGATGCTCAATAAAGCTCTGATGGTTCCAGTCTTCGCTACTGGACTAAACGTCTGATTATAGTCGATTCCTTTTCGTTGTGAGAATCCTTTGATCACAAGTCTAGCTTTAAACTTGTCAATTGAACCATCTGGGTTAGTTTTAATTCTATAAACCCATTTACATGGAATTGCCCTTCTGCCATTAGGTAATTTTTCTAAGGTCCATGTATTATATTCATTTAATGATTTCATTTCGCTCTCCATGGCTTTTTCCCAATTTTCTTTATGCTTACCCTGTATTGCTTCAGTATAAGTTGTTGGTTCTATCAAATCCAACATATTTATCTCAGTTGGTAACATAAAAGCTTTATACTCGTATTTATCAGGTGGTTTAATTTTAGAACGATCTCGTAGTTGCATACGATTTACTTTTTCATCGTTATTCTTGAATTCCAAAGATTTATCAATCTCATTTCTATCTTCCAATTCTTCTATTTGAAATTCTTCTTCAACTTGAACTGGATCATTATTCACAGGAATTTCAAACTTTTTAATCTCACTTAAAGATTCTTCATAGAAAATAACATCACGCGATCTTATTAATTTGTTATTTTCCTTGTTCCATATACGATAACCATCATTGTTGTCGTAGCCTATTAAAATTCCTTTCTGAGCTTTTCTATCCATTTTCTTCCTTTGTTGCTTAGGAATGTGAGCATAACACGTAGTGCCTATAACACGTAAATGCTTTATACTAGGTTTCTTACCAGTCCACAATTCATATGATGATTTTCCTTCAATACTAGATGGTCCTGTACGATTTAATATGTATGTTGCGGTATTAATCATCTCAGCCCACAATCCCTGCGGCAATTTATTATGAGCATGCATTATGGAACGTGCTATCTCAACTACAGTTCTATTTTCACGTTCGCTACATCCATTCTGCTCTGGTGTATAGGGCATTGTTAATCGTTGTTTTATTCCATTCTTTTGTAGTATTTTCCTGATGACATTACTATCAAATTCACCACCATTATCACTTAATAGTTCTTTAACAGTATGTCCAATAACTTTTGTTTCCATTAGCATATGTTCTAGTTTCTCTGGTACCTCTGATTTTTGTTTAATGAAATAAACTTGTCTAAAACGACTGTAATCATCTTTAAATAGCACAAAATATCTATAACCTGATATAGAATGTAGAAATGGTCCACACACGTCTGTGTGTATAAGCTCACCTGGTTGAGTTGCTCGCTCTCTAGTACCAAATTTCAGTCTGTGTGCCTTACCGTAAATGCATCCTACACAGAGCTCACTGTTCAATTCAACATTAATTCCAAATTCTCGAGAAATTACATTTTTGACGTGTCTCTTATTTTGGTGACCAAATCTCTCATGGTACAACTGCAGCAAATTTTCATTTTTTAACAAATTTACTTCAGTTGGAATCTTGGGTCTTATAATTCTCAGTGCCAACTTGTATAGTCCACCAAATCTACTCCTAACACCCAATATTTTTATTTTACTATTTACTCTCAAATAGCAAACTTCAGCTCTTGAAATAAATTCACTGCTAGGGTTCTTGTCGTGCGCAGATAAAACTGAGACCAAATTCTTTTTTATATTTGGAACATACCATACATCACTTAACGTAATTTTCTCCCATTTTCCATTAACTGCAGCTTCTACTAATATAGTGCCTTTTCCTATTGCACTCATTGAATCCCCATTTGCTGTAGTGACTGTATGCAAAATCTCAAACTGTTCGAAGGTCTGATAAATATCCTTTCGATTAGTTACATGGTTTGTGGCTCCATTATCTACAAACCAGCTATCTCGATTACAATCAGTAGTATAAATATTTGAAGTTACTGCAAAAAGAGTCATATTAGCACCAGAGTGATTTTTATTTGTTGTACCTGCTTTTGTCGGTTTTGGTGGTTTACCATCTGATTTCCATTTTGGACATTGTCTTACTATGTGGCCCACCTCTTTACAGTAGTGACATGTGACATAATGTTTATAATTTTTATTACCTGGTTTGCCTGTATATTGTTTTGACAATTTAACTGTTAGTGCTTCTTGCCCAATACTCTCATTGTCATGTTCACAAGCTAAAGCTTTCTCGAAAGCACAAAGTTGATTTGTCAAATTCTCTATAGTTCTGTCAGATTTTGCTATCAACATCCAACTAGATTTGAACGAAAAATACTGCTCAGGCAAAGTACCTAATATTTTACAAATTAGTAATAATTCAGGTAATTCACAATTGTTGTCCTTGTCTTTAGCAATTTCTTGTTTTAAATCATTCCACAAATTTTTCAATTTAGACATATGACTAGCTATGTCATCCCCAGGTTGTCTTTTGTAATTAAAGAACTGGATACATAAATCATATGCCTTGTTTTCTGAAACACCGTCATACAACCTGTGTAACTCTAGCCATACTTCTCGTGCAGTTGAAAAACGCATTATCTTCTGAAGAGTTTCTTCAGTCATATTTGTTGTCAATACTATTAATGCATTACTTTCTGCCTTACAAAAGTTAGCTAAGTCAGATTGGTACTTAGTTTTCTCTTCTAATGTAGCCTTTTCTTCTAGTGGTTTCGGCTTCTGAAGATTTCCCTCTACAATTTCCATACCACCAATAATGCCTCGTAAGATAATACATATTTTGTACTTCCATGTAGGCCAATTTGACTTGCCTTCTAAAAGACCTATTTGAAACTTTAAAGCATCCATGACTTTACAATCAAAAATATAACTGAACAAATAAATCTACGCATACAACGAGCCTGGACCCATAACCTATTGAGGTTTATTTATTAAATAGGGGAAAAACGAATACTTCAGAAAATATAATTGTTTATTTTAACTGTGAGAAATATTTTTATAAACGTCACATTGAAAAATTACTTGTTCAACTATTTTTATTTACAATACATAATTCTTAATATGTAACTAGATTACAAATAATAAAAATGATATCTACAACAGAAAATACTGCCGCTTGCACTGATTAAAAAAATCCTAAAAACAAGCCCAGTCATTGTATATTTACTATCATACAAACTTTACAGTAAAATTCTAACTGTTGGCATCAATAATTCAATAATACTTTCTTCTTTTAACCTATAAACACTTACAGGCAGATTCACAAAGGGTTAGTGCTAATACCATTTTTTATTTCGTTTTTAAGGTTAAATGATACCCAGCTTTAATTTTAATAAAAAAACACGTTTAGTATTTCAATTACAGTTAAAATAATGTTTAAAATATATTTTTGGGTGTATAAATTAATGTAAATATTTAAAAAATAAATTTATTTGCATTGAAGAGTAGTATCTTCTTATTTATATATACATAGATAGCTTGTAACATTAAACAGTATTCTATAAAAAAATTAAATCTTTTATATTCATTTTGAACTTCGCGCGCATGGGTATCATTTAACCTTAAGGTTAAATGATACCCAGCTTTAATTTGTTTCTAGCTCGCTGTAGTCAGCTCCATGAATGAGTTTGAACTAAGTTGATATAGAAGGTAGCTGTGTATGTGGAATATAGCCACCTATTGGCAATCTTGACAACTGTCATTTTTCTTCCTCGGACATAAACCAGACAAATATAGTAGTGGGAGGAGACGCATTTTTAAATTGGTTGATGCGGGAAATTAAAAATTTAGCACGGTTAAGCCTCATGGGCCACGAAATATATTGTAACTAAATATCAAATAACTTTCTTAAAGTTATTGCGTAAAATATTATTAATAAATACATAAAATGGTAAATTTTATTTAATATAATGGTTGTTCGAATCTCTGAAGTTAGAGTTTGTAGAAAAAAAGCTGTAGATAATGAAATAATAAATAACTTTTATGCAACAAAATATAAATATTATTTTATTTATAAAAACTGTTATTTGCAAAAATAATTATACTTTGTTTTTAATTATAAATATTGTTTATAATTTTAAGAATCTTGTTGTACATTTATTTTATCAATTTTTGATAGCGCATTGGTTGACAGTTTGAAATTACTCGGTTCCACTAGTTTGAACAGTAATGTTATTATGAAATAAATGTGTCACATAAAAATTGTATATTTTAATATATTTTATAAAATAAAAAAACTTAAATGATTATAAATGATTTTAATTAATAATCTTAATATTATAAGATAGGTATATTTTATAATGGAATAATAAGTATAAAAATTTGGTGTGGTCACCACATGACTTTCTTATACACAGCATATTTAATATTTAGAATATATCTGTTTGACACATATAAAATATCAAATTTGTTTACGTATAATTTACATCATTGAGAAAATGATCAAACGGATTCAGTGGACAACAAAACACGTATTTCCGCGAAAAACATGTCTAGTATAGAAGAAAAAAATTTAAATGTATGGAAAAAGTAGGTTTTTTGCATTTTAAAAATAGTTCTCGAAGTTAAATTTTTTTTATTTTCACATATATTATAGATAATATTATTGGTAATATTTATTGTAAATTTTAATAAAAAAACACGTTTAGTACTTAAATTACAGTTAAAATAATGTTTAAAATATATTTTTGGGTGTATAAATTAATGTAAATATTTAAAAAATAAATTTATTTGCATTGAAGAGTAGTATCTTCTTATTTATATATACATAGATAGCTTGTAACATTAAACAGTATTCTATAAAAAAATTAAATCTTTTATATTCATTTTGAACTTCGCGCGCATGGGTATCATTTAACCTTAAGGTTAAATGATACCCACCTTTAATTTGTTTCTAGCTCGAGGTGAGCGCTGTAGTCAGCTCCATGAATGAGTTTGAAATAAGTTGATATAGAAGGTAGCTGTGTATGTGGAATATAGCCACCTATTGGCAATCTCGACAACTGTCATTTTTCTTCCTCAGGCATAAACCAGAGAAATATAGTAGTGGGAGAAGATGCTTGAAGCTGTGCGAACCTTATTAAATTGAATATCGCCAATTTTGTTATTGCGTAATATATTATTAATAAATACATAAAATGGTAAATTTTATTTAATATAACCATGCCAGTGTTGGAAAATTTTCACTTCAAAGATGGTTGTTCATATCTTTGAAGGTTAGAGGTTGCAAAAAAAAGCTGTAGATAATGAAATAATAAATAACTTTTATGCAACAAAATATAAACATTATTTTATTTATAAAAACTATTATTTGCAAAGATAATTATACTTTGTTTTTAATTATAATATTGTTTGTAATTTTAAGAATCTTGTTGTACATTTATTTAATTAATTTTTGATAGCATTGGTTGGCAGTTTGAAATTCCTCGGTTCCACTAGTTTGAAAAGTAATGTTATTATGAAATAAATGTATCACATCAAAATTATATTTACATATTTATTTATTACTATTATGACAAAATACAATGAAATAACAAAATGTAGTAAAAGGTTCAGGTTAAATAAATACAAACTTATATATGAAATATTAATTTTGTAAATTTTGTATAATAAATCATTTAAAAAAAATATATTATTTATTTATTTATCGTATGGCAATTTAGACACGTATATATTGAAACGACATATAATAATAATAAGAATTAATTTGACAAATTCGTACCATAGGTCCAAATTTTCTAGTCGGGGGGACCTTAAGGTCCATTTGTTTCATTTGTTGTCTTATTCAAAAAGAAGCGTAGAATGTGTTTTGTGGTCAGGAGATCCTAAGATTATCTGACCGCCAGTATGTGCTAGTTCATTTGGCGTTACCCAGAGTGCACCACGAGGAGGCAAACTAGCTCTGCACCCCAAAAAAATATATTCTATATATCTACGAAAAGCACAAAACACTTATACCTGAAGTTTATTTAGCAACTGGCATATTTCTGATAGGCAGACATCTCTTCTTACGAGAATCAATTAATTCTGGGCCCAGTTCATCAAAATATTTTTTTTTAAATTTAGGTAGCATTTCAGTAATGAAATCAACATCATAAAAAATTGTCTCAATATTTATGCCTAGTGGTGTCCATATAATAAAGTCGCAGCAATTCCTACCAGTACAGTATAGTTGTATCTGGTAGTAATAATTGTGAGTTCGCTTTAGCCGTAACTGACCACCGACAATGGTGGAACAAAAAGTTTTAAGTTTTGTGACCGCTTCTGTAGGTGTCATGTTCCTGGCGCTAAATGGACACTTCACCTCAACAATTTTCTCACTGTCGACAATGCCGTCTGGTGATGCTGCTAAGTATCCTGAGTTTGGTGTAACACTGACAAATAGCCCACAATTCTTCACAATGAAACCAGTTTTTTCCATATACTGCTCTATTGCTACTCTTTCATTTAACTTTCCGTACTCAACAGCTTGATTCGTCAGAAGTGTTTGGTACAAAATAGTGTGTACAAGTGGACCAGGAGGCGCACGTCTCTTACAAACCGTACCGAAAAACGATGCCGTCAACCGAAGGGAACGCTCTTGTGCCCATAAAGGATTTTCAGATTGGCCACAAGTTTTTCTTTCTATTTCCTGCTGCTGCTGTTCAAAGACGCACAAGCTGGCCACCTGCGCCTCAACAAGGGCTGTAACTGCTTTATCAGGCAAATCTGGCTGTTGAGAATTAGAACCATAATCTTTTTGTTCGGCTGCCTTGTTTTTAATTGAAGGTAAAACGCACCGGAAGTTTCTGTATCTGTTATTATATAAACGAGCACGGGCATTGGATTTCTTGCGTTTCACAATAATTTTTTTCGCTGGTGTACCAGGACTTCTTCCGAAATAATTTTTCCATGCAGTACTGCACCAATCTGGCCCATATTGAAACGCAAGACCTGCACCATAACACCTCACATTAAATGAATTGCGCCGACCGTAAAAAATCTGCTTTCCACCATTAAACTTTGAGAGAATGTGCATGTATTGTTCTGCTGCATTGCTGGTAGCATTCTCTATTAATGATGGAGCTTTTGCGGATAGTGTGCCAATAATAGTTTTTATTCTAGCCTTTGATGTACCGCTCATAAATTTAAATAAATTTTCCATCGCGCTAGTTCCAGCATCATTGCAAACAATATCACGGCAATGAGAATGTTCTACCGCACGTTCCAAATCGCCTTGTAATTCAGAAACTGACGGTTTCGGTAGCTTTGCATGAAAGACGATTAATTTGCGACAGTATTTTGTAATGGAATTTATTTTACGATCGGGTAGAATTCTTTTGTGCATTGCAGTCTCCGAAGAAAATTTGTGAAGATGTTTTTTAATATTCTTCAGCAAGTGGTTGGTACAATCAATTTTCTTTATATGCTGACTGTACGGAACAGATTCTTCAATGCGCTTGCGTACACTTGAGTCTTCGTCACCAACAAATGTTGTGTACCGTAATTTGAACATGGATTCGCTTCTCTTGAATCCCTCCACAATTATGTCCGCTTCCATAGCAGGAGATGAGCCAGTCCAATTCCGGTAACATTGATGAGGTTGAGCATCACAATTCTTCCTAGCAGCAATAGCGCAAATGCTACAATACTTGTTCCGAACTCCCAGGTACAAAATATGTTTTGTGTGCTGCCCAATGATAACTGCGACGCCGGATTTTGCCGTGTAACCATGATTGTAACTGCGCTGGCTCCAACCTCCATCTAATGACACAGTTATTTCGCCAATATCACCGTTCATGCTCCCAATTTCCTGTGCGTGTCGATACTCGGCTGCAGCAGCATCTTCAATCCCTTTAGTAAGAGATTGAAACCAAATCTACAATTTAGACAAAAAATGTAAATTGTACGAGTCGCAGAACAAGCCGTACATTTAAAAACAATATATGAATTGAATCCTATTTTATCCTGTAACAAGTTATATATATATAAAATTAATTTGCTGAAATTGTCAAATCTGAAAGTAGTTGCATGTAGGAAATAGCAAAATTAATAAATGTAAATATGTACCTCCTTGTCAAAAGTCAAATAACCAGGTGGTTGAACTTTGCACTTATGGTTTTCTAGCGTCCTTGACTCAGATATGACATGAGCAATGTCCACAATTCTATGCCCCGTCAAGGAAGATATGTGCGAATCGTGGTGTCCAATTGGCCTGTGTGGCTCAATAACAAGAGGCGGGCACGATTTTTCCATGGAATAGTATTTCGCAATCAAAGAATTGGGCGAAAGTTCATTTGCGTCCTTATCATCATCTGGAAAAAGTTCTCTCCTTGGTTCTTTTTGCTTTGGTGTTGAGCAGTGTAGTGGTTCGACGAATGCATTATTTAAGGTAGAGCACCTATAAATAAAGTACATAATAAAATAATAAAAATAATTTGTATACATATATTACTTACGCTTGAGCTAGCTCCACGAAGGGTTGTACATTGTTTAATCTGCAACAGTATAAATATAATACAATACATGTATATAACCAGGAAGTGACATTAAAATGATAATAATAAATGTTTAAATTTAAGCAATTTAAAGAAGAATATAAAAAATATGTACTTAGATCTCTATACTAGCTAATTATGTGCTTTTATGTAACTTTAATTTTAATAGTAATAATAATTATAATAATGGTACTCATAATGGTTACACATAAATCTGATTTCATGTATGTTGATAGACGAGCGCTTTTATCTTAGTATTATTGTTATTGATGTCTTGTGTCTTTTCAAGATCATTAGCGACACAAATTCGCAATATAGTGCATAATTTAATTTCACTTTATCTAATTTTTAAAATTTATGATAAAAAATATTAAAGGGATAGAGGTTCTTTACAAACTTCAACTCATATGCTGACAATGTTACAAACATATTTCCTTATTTTACTGTGTAATTTTACTTACCCACTGCAAGATGGTTCATCAAACGATAAAGTTTGTTCCTGGAAATGTGATGATGCTAATACACTGAAAATAAGAGTAAAATTGTTAATACATATTATTAAAAAAGCACAAATTATAATAGCTTACTCTTCAGTACTGCTGCTAGCTCCACATGCCCGGTGTCGTTGATATTGTTTATTAACGAATTTACTAAAACAATTAAATTGCACACAACTAGGGTTATTATTAAGTAAAAGCAACAATAATATTGTAAAATATTTTAAGAAAGCAAAAGGTAGGTCTTAGGATCAATAATTGCCACGAAATCAATCTAGCAAATATATTTATTAGGACGTTTTGTCCAGCGTACTGGACATCATCAGCAAATAAACAATAGTAAATAAAATAAATAAATAAATATATCATCACGCCTTCTACCCATTACTGGGGGTGGCACTCTGCCGAAGCAGATCTCGGTAAGTGATATATTTTGCGCGTGAAGTGCGGTTACAATAAATAATAAATAATAATAAACAATAGTAATGTAACAAAATAATTGTACAATAATTGTAAAATACTTTTACAAAAGTCATATCAGTAAAATAAATAGTCACAAAAAATATGTACTTTAGCATGTAAAAGACATTTTTTTTTTACTATTGTCTTTGCCATGCTAAAGTACATATTTTTTGTGACTCTATTTATTTTATTGTTATGACTTTTGTAAAAGTATTTTACAATTATTGTACATTTATTTTGTTACTTTACTATTGTTTATTTGCTGATGATGTCCAATACGCTGGACAAAACGTCCTAATAAATATATTTGCTACATTGACTTCGTGGCAATTATTGATCCTAAGACCTACTTTTTACTTTCTTAATATATTGATAGGATCTACATTACTTAAATCAGTAAAATATTTTACTTACCCCGATTTTACCAAATTAGATCCTCTTTTACTGCTCTTCCTACGTGTAAATAATTTCGGTTGCTCACTCGCCATTATAATAAAATAATAATACGCCGTCATGTTCTGACCGTAATTGAAAATCTTAATCCGTATGAAACATTTATAACACCAAATGTAATCAGACAAAACATAAATAAATATTATTATTACATTATTAGTTGTACCATAAAGTAAAAAATGCATAGCAAAAATATAAAATAAAAGTAAATTAATACATTATGAAGAAGTAGATATATTATTTTATTTGCAACCAGTTAGTAATTTGTCATTTTCTGATTTTTTAAAAGTTGGGCAGTTAGTAGTGGTGAGATCCGGATCCAAAAATATCCGGATATCCGGATAATTGAATGTTGAACTATCCGGATCTCGGATCCAAATCTCAGTATCTCAGATTTTGCATCTGGATCTGAGTATCATATTTTGGATCCGGATCTGAGTATCGGATTTTAGATCCAAATCTGAGTTTTGGATTTTGGATCCGAATCTCAATATTGGATCTCGAATCTGGAGCCAAATGTCGAATCTTGGAAACGGATTTGAGCTCCTGATCTTAGATTCGAATGTGAGTATGAGTATGGAATTTTAGATATGTAATTTCAGTATCCGGATAGGTTATCTTCAAATATTCTGAGTAAAACTAAATAAATGTGATTATGAAATAATCCACTAAGCATTTTCGTTTCATATTGTTAACAGTCGGCAAATTTCTGATGTTTAAATTTCTGTTGAACAACTTTTAGCACCTGCTAACAAGGAAATTTCACAGAACTAGTCGGTAAGTAGGTAACAAAAACAATCCTTTTAATGTGAAATACGTGCTCCATGTGAATAAATATGTATTCGCTACCTGCAATGAACCTAAAGCCATTATTTCTCAAATTTCACCTTAATCCCTTTTTGCTTTGAAGTATTTGTTCTAATGAATGGTATAAAATCTTAGAACAGCAGAATTTTCAATATTCAAAGAAGTATCCTCCTGCTTTTCTTTACATGCGAAATACCTAGTTCATAATTTTATGTTCATTCCCTATTTCAACTTAATTGATGAATTAGAATCGTTTTCTTAAAAAGCATTCAATGAGTGTTGCTATAAACTTTATATTCATAGTATGACAAAATAAATTAATGAAATTAATGTCATATTAATTTGTTATTGTATATGTGAAATAATACAAATTTGTATTTTTTATTCATCATTTAATTTACTAAATAGAACTGTGTGAAAGTATAAATTCCAATCTTCTTTACATATGTACAAACTACCTGGATATTTTAGAGGGGTATTATAAAATTTATTACTGTTTACAGACCGCTGTAAAGATAAACAGACGCACTTCAATGGTTTGAATTTGAACTCAGTTCCAAATGTTTGCCTTTACATTCGAAATGAACAATCAGATCCAGAATTAAAATTTGGATCCGGATCCGTAAGCAAAACAACGAATCCGGATTCAAGTCAAGGTCCGGACCCGAATCCGGACCCGGTTCCAAATCCGAATTAAATTTACGGATACTCGCTTCAAGATCCGAACATCGGATATCCGAGGATCCGGATATTTTGATATCCGGGTACTCGGATCCAAGTTTTGTCGGATCCTCACTTGTAGTTAGCTATTGTTGACTTTTACTTTCCAACCGACCAGAAAGTAACAACTTTTCGACCTGAGAAAACATTGCATCTTTGATTTAAATTATGAAATAAAACTGTCACTGTCAAAAATATTCAATTTTATTTTGATTATAAATAATTAGAAAATAACAAATAACTACCGTTGTGCTGCGCTAGTTGTAATATGTTCGTAAGATAATATTTTCGTGTTTTGCCTGTATACAATCCATGTTAAATTGGAACAAATATGGCGGTCGTAACCGTATGTCATCGCTCTCATTGTAGGCACTCTAAATAAAACCGGCGGGAACCTAAAGTGATATACCACATGAACCGAAGCAGATCGCAAACGAACGCGGTAGGAATAGCGGTGGCGGTAGCGATCAGATGGTACCTATATAACTTAGTCTTGTGCATGCTGTTGTAGCGATCGGACGTGTTTACGGTGCTCAGAGCTTGTTTTGACGGTTTTTTGCGATTTGGGGAGTACGCTCGCTGAGGCGAAGTCTCTGTGGGGCGAAGTCTCTGTTGTGTTAAAGTGGTTAGTGCGGAACTGAGTGAATGAGTGAATTGTAGTTTTCGGGTTTTTCAGTGTTTTTAGGGTGTAGCTGGCTTTTTCGGGACAGTAGCGGAAGGTGTTTTCACCGACCGGGAAATTCCGGGAAATTCCCAGGGTTTTGGGTTGCTCGGCGGTTTAGGGGAAAACCGGTGAGTAACGCTTGTGTGTTGGGCTTAGAAAATTAGATTTAGAGGGGGTCATTTTTGAAAGTTAGTTTTTCCGGGGTAGTCGTTTGATTTTGGTGGTTTTTCCGGGTGATTCGGTCACCTGACATCGGGTAGTTTAGTTCGGGGAATAGCGATTTTCTAATCGCGAATTTCTCGGGGTTCTGCAAGGAAAATCGGGGATTTTCCGAGTGGCGGCGCCGATCTGGGAGGAGACGCGTCGGGGTAGCGGGTAAAAGTTTTGACGTCGGATTTTCCGGGTTTCTACCCGAATTTTCCGGGGTTTTTCCGGGTGGGTTAGGTTCCTGGGAAGCCAAGGAAGGGTTTTCCGTTGAACTATTTTTGGGTGCCATTTTTTCGGCCCCCAGAGCTCCCACGTAAGTGGGATTTTCAAGGCTACGCCCTCCAAGGATCCCAGGAGTAGATTGGGAAAGTTTGGGGGTAGATTAGCGGGGAGAAATTTGGAACCCATCTTCAATGGGTTCCAAAGAGGCGGTGGTGGTGCTAGAGGAGCTTAGGGTCCCTCAGACCAGTAGCGACATCCTTTCCGGCACCGACGAGGGCGACGTGGAGTCCGCGATGGAGTTGGAGGCGACACCTAGGGTTTCCGGGGGAAAGAAACGGAAGAAAAGAATAGTTTCGGTCGAGGGTAGTGAAGTAGATCACTTGAGGGAATATAAAAGGTTAGGAGATAAGTTGATTGAAACATTTGGGGGGAGTAAGACGAGTAGGAAAGACTTCGAAACGATGGTGGGTACCCTAAGGGAGATGGAGGCGGTGTTTTTAAATGTTCTGGTGGAGTCAGAGAGGAACCAGGGAAGGATCCAAGAACAGGATAAATTTAGGGAGATCATAGATAGGTATGAGGAGGACGCACCGAAAGATAGGAATCAGCGGGAAATAGGGAAGGTTCCTGTGACCGTCGCAGGACCTGCGAGGGATAGGTCGGTGGGACGGGGGAGGCAAGAGCCGCCGAAAAGCTTCGCGGTCGTAGTCAGGGGGCAGGCGGAGACGTTGTCCGCTGACGTCGTGAAGGATAGGGTGATGAAAGAGTGCCGGAAGGAGGTGGGGGTAGTGAAGATAAGCGCTGTACGGAGGGTGCGGGATGGGGTTACAATCGTAACAACAAACGAGGGGGACTTGAGGAAGTTAAAGGATTGTGCGAAGTTTAGAGAGGTGGGGCTTAAACTCGACGAGCCGAAAAAAGAAGGGCCAAAGTTAATGATCTTTGACGTACCGGAATACCTTGACGATGTAGAAATTAGGACTGAATTGTATACGAACAATCTTAGGGACGCAATTTCAGAAGGGGAATTTAAGGAGAGGGTCAGGACGATCAGTAGGAATAAGGGGATCCTGATAGTTGAAGTACCGTACAAGGCGAAGGTAGCCATTATGGAAAAAAATTATGGAAGGGTACATCTGGGATTTGCGGCGTGCCGCGTTAAGGAGGTAGATACCGTACAGCGCTGCTTCAAGTGTTACGGGTTAGGGCACATGGCGCGGGAGTGTAAGCTTAAGGATAATGCATGCAGGAAGTGTGGGGAAGTGGGACACCTAATAAAGGATTGTAAGGGAGAATTGGGTTGTAGGGTCTGTAAGCAGGCCGGGAAGCCATCGGGGCACTCTGTGTTCTCGAGAAGCTGCCCGGCTTACGAGGAGGCCGCTCGGAGGGCTAGAAGGCGGATAACGGCTGACTAATGGCTTGCACGCGCATTATTCAGCTGAATTGTGGAAGGGGTAGGGAAGTTATATTTGATGTCGGCCAAGGGCTAGTAAGTGAGAATGTGAGTGTTGCTCTCTTGCAGGAGCCGTATGTATGGGGAGGCAGAGTCTGTGGTTTGCCGTCGGCGATGCGCGTTTACGCGGGCGCCGGCGAGGGAGGAGCCAAGGCGGCGATCGTCGTTAACAATGACGCTCTCGACGTCATGGCAATACCCGAGCTGATCACAGAAACTGGAGTGTGCGTATGTCTGGAGGAAACGGCGGGCAGGCTATACGTTTGTTCGCTGTACTGTAGATTTGGCGGCGACATTGAGCATGACATAGGGTATCTTGAGAGGGTGTTGGACACTGCGGGCAACTGCCCGCTTCTGGTGGGCATGGACGCTAATGCGGTATCGCCTTTATGGTTTAGTAAAGGGGAGATCCGATATGGCGAGAGAGTCCAACGGGGGCACCGGATCGAGGACCTTATAGGGGGTAGGGATTTAATTGTCATGAATGGGCTAAGCCGTTTCTACACTTTTTGTGGTCACGGCGGTATGAGTGACATAGATGTGACGTTGGGTAATAGGGCAGTAGTTAGGTTGCATTGGGAATGGGAGGTTTTGCCCGGCTGGGGTAACTCCGACCATAACGCGATGCAGATCGTCATCAGCAGGGCATGTGCTGGTGGGGGTCGAAACGTGGCAGCAAGTTTCCCTAGGTGGTCGGTGAAGGAAGTCGACTGGGAGTTTTACGGCGAGGCGCTCTGTGACCGGGTGGACATAGGCGTGACGGAGTACGGAGAACTGACGGTAGACGACATGACTGAACGACTGACTGGGTGGGTGACAGACGTAAACAACCGGGTACTGAAACGCGCGGGTAGAGGCAGACCAAGACAGGTCAGGTGGTGGACCGACGAACTGACGAGACTGAGAAGGGTGTCTAGGCGGAAGCGAAGGCTATTTCAAATAGCTCGACGTGACCAACTGGATTCCCTTAAGACGAGACACGCGGAGTACAGGGAGAGTGTTGGGACGTATAAACGGGCGATGCACGGGGAGAAGGACAAGCACTGGCAGGACTTTGTACAGGAGAGTGGAAACGCCGACCCTTGGGGTGCGGTTTACCGCATCTGTAGGGGGACCAGACGAAACGTGGACATACCTAGACTGAGGGAGGGAGACAGAGTTGCGGAGACGTGGAACGACAGTGCGGACGTACTTCTGCGGGCATTCTTTCCTGGTGGAGATAGAGCTGAAGTTCACGTAGAACAAGGTAGGAACCGAGACAGGGAATTTAGCTGGGATGAGATCGAGGCTGCTGTCAGAGCAATGACAGTAGGCAAAGCACCTGGCTTAGATGGGTTTGAAGTATTAATGGTTAGGCAGATTTGGGTTAGTTTAGAGGGATACGTGAAGACCCTGTTCGACGCGTGTCTGAGGAAGGACTGTTTCCCCACTTTGTGGAAGCGGGGACGTGTGGTGGTGCTGCTGAAGTCGGACGATAGGCCGCGGGATGAACCTGGCTCGTACCGCCCGATCACACTGCTGAGCGTGCTCGGCAAGGTGCTCGAGCGGATGCTTGTTGGGCGACTCCAGCCCCTGTTGGACGGACTCAGTGGTTACCAGTACGGTTTCCGTCGAGGCAGGTCGACCGAGGATGCGTGGGCAGAGGTTAAGCGTGTAGTTAGAGGGTCTGCATGCAAGTATGTGTTGGGTGTTTTTATAGATTTTAAGGGGGCGTTTGATAATTTGCTGTGGGGTGGCATACTAACGCGGTTGCATGATATCGGGTGTGAGGAGATTGGCCTCTGAAACAGTTTCTTTACAAACCGAAGGGTGTGTGTTACGGGCAGAGTTGGGGTTGCATGGCGGGATGTAGAGCGTGGTTGCCCGCAGGGTTCCATCAGTGGCCCAGTTTTCTGGAACCTCTGTATGGATACTCTGTTGTGGCGTCTCGCAGGGGTAGGTGGCAAGTTCGTGGCCTATGCGGATGACTTGCTCCTTCTTGTGGAGGGTGGGAGCCGGCTCGAGCTGGAGCGTGATGCCTCCCGCTGTCTGGAGCTCGTTTGCGAGTGGGGGCAGCGGGCGGGGGTTGCGGTTTCGGCCTCGAAGTCGGTGACCATGCTCCTGAAGGGTAGGTTGTCTGCAAACAGGCCACCAGTAATCAGGACTGCCGGGGTTAGTTTGCGCCATGTGCCGAGGGTTCGGTATTTAGGGGTTGAAGTAGGGGTAGGTATGAACTTCAGGCTTCACCTGGAGTGCATGCACGGGAAACTCGGTCGGATTGTGGGAATGATCCGCCGAGTATTGCGGAAGGATTGGGGACTGGGCCGGCGAGCATGTAGAATCATCTTCAAAGGGTTGTTTCAGGCGTGCGTGCTGTATGGGGCGTGTGTGTGGTACGAAGTTCTTCAGTTCCAGTACGGACGGGATCTGATGAACAAGTGCGAGCGGGTAGCGTTGTATGCAAGCATACGGGTTTGTAGAACTGTTTCGACCGAAGCGATGCAAGTCATTATGGGCGAAATTCCCTGGTGGCTGGAGGCGAAACGCAGAGCGGGGTACTACAAGTTCAAGCATGGTGTGGAAATGGGAGTCCATGATCTGGTTGCGGATGGGGATGTCGCTGGCTTGTCCCCCGGGCAGGTCAAGACATTGTTGGGGAACCGGGCTACTGAAGTCTGGCAAGATAGGTGGGATCGTTCGGAGAAGGGTAGGGTAACCTATTCCTTCATCCCGGACGTGACCTTTGCTGCGAGGACGAAGTGGTTCGACCCTAGTCTCAGACTGAACTTTCTCTTGACTGGACATAGCAGTATGAATGGTTTCTTGCATCCAATGGGGTTAGCAGAAGATGATGCATGCGCATGCGCCGGAGGTCGTGAGACCTGGGAGCATGTATTGGGAGAGTGTCCGCTCTACGCGGACATTCGGGATCTGCATGCCTTGGGAGTAGTTAGAGACGGACGAGGACTCCACGTCGCGAAGATGTTGGAGAGTGAGGACCGGTATAGGGAGGGAGAGGCCTTCGCGCGCGAGGCCTTTGGGCGGCGGGCTGCGGCGGCGGGACACTGAGTGTGGGAGGGGTGAGTATGGTGACGGATGAGGGAGAGAATGGCGTTTATACGCGGTTTTAACCTGGTGATGGACGCATAGGTGAATTGGTGAATTGATGAGCGGTGACGGACGAAGGGGAGAATGGCGTTTTGACGCGGTTTTAACGCGGTAACTTGGTGAATGGGAGGAATGAGTGGGAAGCGGCACAAGACCGCGAATGCAGGGGCAGCGTGTCCTGTCTGTGCCTAGTGCGGGCGGAGACTTGACATGCTGTTGAGTGGTGGCGCACTCACATCCTCTGAGCTACGCAGGGGGACGGAACCTTGAGGGGGGTGGCACTCTTTGCGTACTCAACTCAGGAAGAACTCTGGGTGTGGCAATCCCACGTCTCCAGCTGCGCAGGGAGCAGTAAGAAATCTCCGTCGGGCGCTGTGTGTGGCCGCTGGGGTTTCCGAGCTGTTTGAGATGCGGTGATCTCACGTTCCCGAGCTACCGCAGGAGAAGGGATTCTTGGGGAGAGGACGTGCTGGGCGGACTCAACCTAGGGTGAACTTTGGAGTCGGAAACTCCACGGCTCCAGCCACGCAGGGGAAGGGACTCTCAGGGAGGGAACGTACTCTTTGCGGACCTGACTTGGGAAGAACTTTTGGGCTTGGCAACCCCACGTACCTTTAGCTACGCAGGAGGAAGGATCCTCAAGAAGGGAACGCGCTCTATGCGGACCTAACTTGGGGGAACTCTGGGTGTGGCAATCCCACGTCTCCAGCAGCGCAGGGGAGCAGTCAGGCACCTTGGTGTCGGGCTGTTTGAGCCGTGGCGGTCTCACGCTCTCCAGCCACGCAGAGGGTGATGAAGCCCCGACTACAATCGCCGTTGCGAGAGTAGGACGGGTGGATTCTTCGGGTATAGCGAACCCGTGTCCTCGATGCCCGCTTGCCGGTGCTAAGGGTGCAAGAAACCTACCGGCACCAGACCAGAGGTTATCTGGTAGCACGGGGACTGGCGGCCCCAGGGGAAACCCTGGCCAGTCGTGGGTTGGAACATCGTGCTGGCAGTGGTTGAAAGCCTACGCAGGCTAGATGTTGGCGACAGCATCGACGGGTGAGCAGCGTTGATTTGCTCGGGTACTGGCCTGCATAGTCAGTAGGGATTGGATAGGTCCCCTCCCACCAGAGAGGCTGAGAGGCTTGCACTCCAAAGCGTTCTGGTAGGCATTGGTCGTATACTTGGTGTACGCTCAGATGCCGCGCTGATTGGGCGTATCTCAATCCCGAGCCCATGGGGGCCGTGGCGGATAGAGCCGCAAGACAGGTGCCGCCACGTAAAAATATAAGACACACTCACTCCTTGAGGGTGGGGTGCTTCTTATGGTACCTATATAAGACAATGCAAGTACGCACACAAACAGTGAAACAGAAAAAAATATTGAATTATTGTATTCATATGATATTTTATGCACAACCGAGCCTAAATTAATGTTTTAGCCATAAAAAGCAGACCTAAACACTTGTTTATTGCCCTAGGGTCATAATAAAATAATTTTCTCTAAATACATGATAATTTTTGTTTCTTATAAATACTTGATTTTGCAAAATGTTTGACATATAAATGTACCTGTTTAATATTTTGGATATAAAATTAAATCTCCTTTGCTGTGCAAAAAAACCAATGGTGAAATAAGCATTTCTGACTAATAACATGCTCAGGGTCAGAAACGCTAACTTCACCACTGGTAGAAACTATATTCACTCTTGATACATAAATATCTATTATATGATTTAGCAAATCCGAATTGTGGAAAAAAAGATAGATTATAAGACAAAATCTCTAAATTTCTTCCGTTTTCCTTCTTCTTCGTCCAATGTATAATAGCATTTCTTCTTTTTCCATTTCCCGTCCAACGTCCATTGCATTGCAAATATTTTAGCGCAATACTACAGGCGTTCTCCTCAAACAAACCGCATCAGTGTGCGTCGATGAGTTCGCCATCTTAGCCGCCACCGCCACCGCCATCGCCACCGCGTTGGTTTGCGAACCGCTTGATGTTCTTCTATTTTGACCGACATCACTATAGTTTATCTTTTCGCCGCTATATCTACTCAGCGCCACTTGCTTACACAAACTATTTTACGGCATAAATATTTATTCCAGTTGTTATAATTGTGAATATCTTCTATATAAAACACGAAATCTTCTTCAAATTTATAGGTAGAATGTATAAATATGTACAGTATATAATACTTATTACGTTTCAAAAAATAAACTTTACACACTTGCAAAAAAATCTAACAAAATATTTTATTTTTTTTAACTATGTTCTCAAAGTTCATTTTTGGATTTTTTAAAATATGTTATATGTAATATGACTCCCCACAAGACATTAAAGTTTAATTAAAAAACATGTCTAGTATAGAAGAAAAAAATTTAAATGTATGGAAAAAGTAGGTTTTTTGCATTTTAAAAATAGTTTTCGAAGTTTAATTTTTTTTATTTTCACATATATTATAGATAATATTATTGGTAATATTTATTGTAAATTTTAATAAAAAAACACGTTTAGTACTTAAATTACAGTTAAAATATTGTTTAAAATATTTTTTTGGGTGCATAAATTAATGCAAATATTGAAAAAATAAATTTATTTTCATTGAAGAGTAGTATCTTCTTATTTATATATACACAGATAGCAGATAACAGTACTCAATAAAAAAATTAAATCTTTTATATTCATTTTGAACTTCGCGCGCATGGGTCTCTCTTTTGAATGCATGAAAACAAGTTTCTTTTAACTTAGGTTAAAAAGAATGTTAATTAGCATCAAATTTAATTCATTTCATGAAACTGCTTTAATTTGAAACAGAATTATAAATAATATCAAAAACGGTGTTAGCGCTAATCCGTTTTATGAATAGGTTGACAATATGGCGGCGTTATTTACCTGAAGTGACAGATAATGCCATGTTGCCAAATGAAATTCAATTAGTCTGGACTAGCTAGTCACTTTAGTCGAAAGCCCAGAAGGAAATGCACGCATCCTTATAATATTCAAGCACGGTCTATTTTTCGTATTGCATTTTTCATGTACCGTGCAAGCACAGTTTCATTCAAATTCCTAATAGCGTAGATACAAACCAATTATTGGTGGCTCAGAGTTTAATCTATCTCTCACTAGATGTAGACTGGTGTATTTAAAATTTGTAGTATTTTTTACACCAATCCTTATTCAGTGACATAAAACGCACATATTGCCAAATTTATTATTATATATATAATCAGTCAAAGATCAATAATTAACCGTTTATTCCATTTAAATATATTTCTCATATGACATTTTAATATATACAAAATTATATGTTCTTTTATTTTATGACTACTAACTTGATACTTAATAAACATTAATAAAAATACATAATAACTCCTCCTCACTAAAGTAGGAACAATAATAAATAACAAATTATTACTAATTATGAATAATTTAATCTTGGCGGTCTTCTTAAATGCCGTCCAAATCTGGATTTTGGACTGGAAGTAACTTGTTGTGATAAGCGAGCATCAGTCTCAGTCTCAGGCTCAGGAATCTCAGGCACACTTGCAGAAATTGGTGTACTGGTTGCTAATGGTGTACTTGCAGCTATTGGAGTACTTATTTCAGGAATTAAAGGTTTTTCAGAAGATAAAAATGAAGAAAAAGTTTTAATTATGTTTTGCTGATTGCTACTCTCATTTTGTACCACAGAGTTACCAGTGTTACGTATTTGATTAACATGACGCCTATGAATTACTTCACCAATATTAATTAGATAATGTAGCTGTCCTTCCTTTGATTCAATGGTCCCAAATTTCCATTTTTCATTTGGATCATTGTAAACTCTGAACGCAACTGGATCACCTACATTAAAAATTCTTGAAATGTTAATCGGTTCAATATTTTTCTTCATTTGATCTAAAATTAGATTTGGTTTTAAAAGATCCAGTTTAGACCTTAATTCACGTCCTAAGAAAAGAGATGAAGGTGAACGTCCTGTAATTGAATGCGGTGTTTTTCTGTAAGTAACTAGAAATTTTTGTAATCCTTCCATTATATTATTGCCCTCATCTAAACATGCTTTTAAAGAATTTTTAAAAGTTTATACATTTCTTTCCGCTAAACCATTTGTAGCTGGATGAAAAGGTGCTGAAAATCTTTGTATTATTCCCCTACTATTACAGAATTTATTAAATTCTTCACTCTTAAATTGCGTTCCATTGTCAGAAACTAATACATACGGTAGACCAAAATTTGCAAAAAAATTGATAAATGATGAATTGTAATAGACGTTGTAATATTTTTTACCGGAATAACATCAACCCATTTACTAAAAGCATCAACAATAATTAAAAAATAGTATCCCTTAAATGGGCCCGCATAATCAATATGTATTCGTTCCATAATAGCTCTTGGATACTCCCATTTATGTAATGAAGTTTTTGTTGGCATTTTCTTAAATTTTTGACAATTTATACAGTTAGATACCATAACCTCAATGTCTTCATCAATTCGAGGCCACCAAACATAACTTCTAGCTAAACTTTTCATTTTTACTATTCCTTGATGACCAGTATGTAATTCGTTTAAAACATATTTGCGGTAAATATCTGGTATATATACACGATGTGCTAAAAATAGACATCCGTGAGCAATAGAAAAATTTTCTTGAGAATGTCCAAACATATCAGCCCTTTTAATTGTCACACATTGCTTGATATAATTTATATATAATTTTATCATTTCTTGTTTCACGTTCAATATCTTTAGATGTTATTGGCAAAGTATTAATTTGTTGCATTGCAAAAATATCAGTTTCATCAAATTCATTTTTATTATCAATATTATTTTGCATTGGAAGTCTGGATAAAAAATCAGCATTACCGTGATCTTTTGTATTGCGATATTCGATATTGTAATTAAAAGTTTGAAGATAAATTGCATATCTTTGCATTCTAAGTGCTGATAAAGTTGGTAATTCTTTACTAGGGTTAAAAATTGACACTAGAGGTTTACTATCAGTAATTAAAATGAATTTATTGCCATATAAATATTGGAAAAAATTTTTAATTCCGAAAATTATAGCTAAAGCTTCTTTATCAATTGAACTGTAATTATATTCTGATTTACTGAGTGTTCTGCTGGCAAAAGCAATAGGTCTTTCAGATCCATTCTCAAATCTATGACTAAGTACTGCGCCTAATCCTATATTGCTGGCATCAGTAGACAAAACAAGTGTTTTCTTTGGATCAAAATGTACGAGAACACTATCAGGTGCAATTGCACGTTTAATATTATTGAAAGCTATTCGGAATTTGTTATTAAAACAAAATGACATATTCGCTCTTAAAAGAAAATTCAAAGGTTGAGCCATAGTACTTAAATTTTTAACAAATCTACCATAAAAATTTACCATTCCAAGAAATGATTTCACTTCAGTAACATTAGCTGGCTCTTTGGCATCTATTATAGCTTTAATTTTGTCAGAACATTTTTGTAACCCATTACAACTTATAATGTAACCACAATATTGTATTGATTTTTGTAAAAATTGACATTTAGTAGTATTTACACGGATGTTGTAATATTCGAATCTTTTAAAAACATTTTCTAATATTTCTAAATGTTCTTTTTCTGATTCGGAAGATATACAAATATCGTCAAAAAATACCTGCACTCCCTGGATACCCTGCAATATTTTTTCAATAGTCCGTTGCCAAATCGCAGGAGCAGAAGTAATACCAAATGGTAGTCGATTGTAATGATATAATCCTTTAATTGTATTAATTGTTAGAAAATGTCGATCACGTTCGTCAATTTCAATATGATTGTAAGCTTGTGAAATATCAATTTTTGTATAAAATTTACTATTTCCAATATTAGCCAAAATTCTTTCAATGCTAGGAATTGGATATTCTTCAACTACAAGTTGGGAATTAATTGTTACCTTAAAGCTCCACAAAGACGTATAGTTCCATCTTTCTTAATAACTGGAACTACTGGTGTGGCATATTCTGAATGATGTACTGCACTTATAATTCCCAATTATAATGTCCAATAATAATAATTGTCAAACACAAGGAGCAAGTCATAAGTATTCAATTCAGCGTTTTTTGATGCTATATCAATTTCATTGATCAAATAGTAAGTAATTTTATATTTCTATTAATATAAGTTTTATTTATATAAAATGTTGTTAGGAAGTTGATTATCTGTAATGAAAATTAAAAAGAAAAAATATTAAATATACTGCGTATAAGAAAGTCGTGTGGTGACCACACTAGATTTTTTATATTAATAATCAGTTTCAAGGGAAATAATGAATGAACATTATTTCATCCGTAGAAATATTTTGAACCCCCAAACAGAGATATTGACTAAAACTGAATATGACACAAATAATTTTTATAAATTAATTAAAATATTAATAGAAGTTGTGATATTAAATATATATAAACGTTTATAAAGTCAATAATTCTTGTGAAGAGAATAATCACTGCTACATTGCTATCAATAAACAATAAAACATGCCTAAAATAATGAAGGATTCATACACCAATTAATTAAACTTCCAGTGTAATAACCAGAGACTTAATAATTGATGCAGAGCGATCGAACAGTTACTAGGAGTTTTCACGATTTATTTAATTTTATCATATGTTAATCTTAAAAATGTTGAGGCGTGCGAGGTTGTTAATTAATGCACCGGTGCAGCGGTAGTCTCCTTTATTCGATGTTGACATATTTATGTGTCCCGTGCCATACAGTGAATCCTAGAGTACGCTTGGTACCTGAAATCCCTCCCGACAGTTGATCAGAAAACAAAATATATCGCACACACACACACAAAATGTGTATTTAAATATAATAAATACTGAAAATAATTGATAATATTAATATTTCTTATTTACAAATTATAATAAAATTTACATATTTAATTTTTTATTTTTTAATTTTTAATTATACAACAGGGATCCCCTCTGGAACGATTTTAATCATTTTACTTTTATAAATTTATTTATAATAGAGATTTTATGATCGAACCATTTATCTAATACAAGTAACAAGTTCCGGTTTTTATACATAGCTGATTTAAAATATTTTGCTTTATAATTAATTGAGTAAGCTGTTGGCACTTGTTATAACATGTTTGATAATATTTAAAAAGTACAAAATAAAAACGCTTGGTTGTTCTAAAGAAAATATTTATTTTTATACTTAATATGTATTTCGACTTTTACAGCTCGAGATACGTATTAAGTGTAAAAATAAATATTTTCCTTGAAACAACCAAGTGTTTTTATTTTGTATTTTTTAAATATTACTTTGATTTAATTGATTAGTAATATTAGATTCATATTTTTAAGATCATAAATATTTTGAAATATATGTCAAGTAATTCTATCAATATAATTATTAAGAATTCAGTTGGCCTTTCAAGATATTCAACTTCATTTGGCTTACTGAAATCTTTTAAAACTATCCATATTTCATTTTATTAAATAATATGTAGTTCATTATTATTTTTTTTTGTAAATCCTTGTCACACATCTTTCAATCATAATACACATTTTAAACATTGGTGCATTTATTAAACAGTGAAATAAATAAATGAACATACTTCTGAAGATGAAAGATGTATATCTTGTAAATTTTCCTCATTAATATTTTTAATATTTTCTGTATGTTTGACATTTTCACAATTTGTTTTTATATTCGTTTAAGTTTATATTGTTATCGCATTTTTTAAGACATTATCATACCGAGATTTTATTGGTACTGAAACACATAATAAATCTTTTGCAATATATTTTTTAGTAAAAAAAAAATAATTGTCCTTTTATATATTTTCAAATTAATTTATATGGCCTTGATAGTTTAGATTACACCGTCAAAACGGTAAATATTATGTCTGTCCTTACTTTCTTCATTATATAGTTAACAATTTTTTTTAAAAAGCTTCTTTTAGAATATTTTTAACATTTATGTTTTGTCCGATATACCATGTCGATATGAGTCGAAATGTATCATTTATTTTTGCCTCATATTCTGTAACTGTATCATTATCTGTTAATGATCGATTAGCGAATGATAGTCGTTATTTTTCATCGTTATTTTACAGTTGATCAGCATTTCGATATTCTGAGACCAGAATAGCTGCTATTATAAAAAATAATATAACGATAGCTCCCAGATAGTTCCGTAAGAGATGTGTTTAAAAATAATATGTTTTATACGGGCAGTTATGTACGAGAGCAAAATACATAAAAGTAAAATAGAAGAAACAGAATAAATGACAGTTATTTAAACATAATATTTCTCGATTTTATTATATTCACAGGATAGGTAGGTAGCTGAATTAAAATAGAATTTATATACAATAATATTTTATTTATCATATATATATATACATATATTTACATTTGAACAAAACAGTACATAATATATATTTATATTAGTTTTATTACATTTACAATTGAACAAATTCTACAAGCCGGGCTTTTTTACCCGTAGTACCATAATATTTCATACCAGTGTATTTTAGCGCCCATTTTGAAACGGTCTTCTTCAAGTCAGCTATGTCTCCGTCGGCTAAGTCATCGAATCGTCCGGGAAGATAGGTAACAAATTCTTCACATTCTGCAATTATTTTTCTTCCAAACCCCGTATTAACAGCTTTAATATCTACTAGTTTGTAAACTTTATTAATTTCTAAATCTGCTAGACTTCGGCGAGTTTTTATGTTGGTTAATTGTCCGGTTTTATTCAAAGTATTGAAATCCATTTCTAGAATAATACAAATTAATTAATATTGGAATAAGAGTTCCTAGGTAAAATATTATTACCTGCTGTTTTCAAATTTCGATACGGCTCGTTTAATTCGCTTTACGGCGTGTGCTGGGCTAATTGACTGTTGACACTTTTAACCAAAGAATAGCACACAAAAGCCTTTTCAAATGTAACCACCTTCGGTTCAAAGAATACCCCCAAGAATACTGTTCCCTATGAAATAAAGCTTTACTTTTATACCTGTAGTCCGCTCGACCACTCCTATATTTCACTTTTTGAACGATATCGGGGAGGAATTGTAAAGGTATAATTCAAATAGATACACTATAAAATTTTTATTTTATTTTATATAAAATTAAAAATCATGCATGCATAATTTTACAATTTCTGTTGTCTCATAGCAGCCCAGCGTGCACGCTCTGCCTGGTAATATGCCTTTTTTGGGGTTTTGGCCATCTTATACCCGCACAGAGGGATAAGAACCGTCTTGCGATTTTTCGACTCAACCCTGACTGTATTATTGCATGAAATTCTTCTTTTGAATTCATGGATATAACTGCCATGTCACAGTGTGTTTCATATGAATTTTTTTATGCAAAATTAACTCTTTTACCACCCACGAATTTTGCAACTATTGAATTGTATAATTCTGCAGCGTTATTAGTAATATTTTCTATTAAACTATCACATTTATTAGCTACATTCTGAACTGCCTATAATATTTTCGCAAACATATATGTTGGAATGGTTGGTATTAGATTTGGTTCGGTATCTGTTCTTTTACAAGAATAACCTCTTTCTCTGCAATTTTAGTGATCTCCAAATATATGATGTGGTCCATTAAGAATATCCTTACTTAGTTCTACTATTTTTTCGTGCCTTGTTACATTCTGCACCTTCCTATTCTGGATTGCTTTTGTTATACTTCTATAAAACCAAATTAAATTTCTTGTTATATGTTGCCGTACTTCATTGTGCGTATTCATTATATCAAACCCACATGTTTTTCCGATTTGAAATTAACATCAAAAAAAGAACATTCGAAATCACTGTGTTTGATAGATTTTAGTTCTTTTAAAAAATACTGCATATCCACTATTTTTCTACTTACACTATCCTAATCCTTATATTATTGTACGTACAACAGTCATAAACAGACCCTTACTCCGTTCCACTTATCTATGTGATTTATGGCTTTAAGGTAGTACTAGTGTGACGGTGGCGCCATCAGTTGTCGAGTGGTGAAACTGACGCTCAAAAAATTAAAAAAAATTTAATAAAATAAGTTTTTATACCTATTATGATTTGAATATCACGAATTGTTAACAGGTTGTTGGGCTAGTGAATTTTAAAATACCATACCACTGTGTGGTTAAAAACAAGGCTTTTCATAGCTATATATCCATTACTAAACGATAAAAAACTTTCTCCTTCTGATACAATATACATGGATACTTCCAGAACATCATACTAGTTTTTCAAATGAAACTGCTAAATTTTAGAGGTACACAAACCAAATATGTTCGATTCTGAGTGATGATCGCCATAACCCCCTTTATAAGAACTCAAATTTACAAGCGAATATATTTGTTCACAGACGATGAATGTGTTTCATATTTTAACAGGATGTGTATGACTATGCAATGTTTACGAGCGCCAAAATTCATTCAGATCTGCAAAAAAAATGTTCACGCTAGTACTACCTTAAGCGAGTGATGTATATTTTTCGTAAGTTTGCAACACGGCATGTTTGTATAAATTGATGGAATGTATAAGAAACGGGCGCATAAACGATTTTTTGAGTAACTCCGTAGCGGCCTTAAGGGAAGTTGTAATGTAAATACAAGTTTACAGCATTATAAAAGATTTACAAGTCGAAATACTAAGGTGTGAAATTTGTATTAAGTAAAATATATAGTAATTATAGTAACATCAAAACATTTTACCAATAATATGTTATAATAACTTTTACTAACGGCTTATAATATATATCATTGACAAAATGGTAAAAATATTTTTTGTTTTACGTTATCTTATGAAATATAACAAGAAAACTGGTAATAAAATAATAAAAACTTAAAACCATAAAATCTCATGTAAAAGTAAAATATGCCTAGACCTCCCAAAACATATTTCGCCACCTAGCGTGTTATATGTATAGCCACCTGGCGTGTTATACATATGATCAATCTAGTCTTAGTAAAACAGCCAAAGCTTACGTACGAGTTCATGAAATTTTATAACTTATCTTTATAAATAAATCATTTGTTTAAAGCATATCGTTCGTGGTTTATTTACTAAACCTTATCAGGTTATGGGCACAGCACGTTAATTTGTATATTCGATATGTTTTGCTTTATTTTCGTTCGCTCATTCCAAATCGCAAAAAGTTACACGTGCGAGAAGTAAAGATGGCGGACAATCAGGATGACGAAAGTTATCGGGCAAATATTCGAAAACTCTCAAATGAAGGACAATGGGATACCTGAAAGTGGCAAACTACGTTGTGCTTGAGAGAGCAGTGTCTTCATACCATTGTCGACGGTACGCGCTACGCCTTCTGAGGATTACAGACAGTGGCAACGTGATAACGCGCGCGCGGCACGGTTGATCGGAACAGCTCCCGACGAAGAGGCTGATTCGTACGTTCGCAAGAAAACAGAAGCGAAAGAAATCTGGAACACCCTCGTGTCTGTGTTCGAGCAATTGTCACTGCAACGCATCTACACATTGTTTGACGATTTCTTCGAGGTTACAAAGGATGAAGCAACATCAGTGACCAAACCCATTTCGAGGTTAGCCAACCTGTTCCACGATATTCTGAGTGAGTTGAAGAAAGAAAATGCTGATGCGACTCTCCCATTTTCGCTGTTACATCATCGAATTTTCAAAACTCTCAGTCCCGAGTAGCAATATTACCGTTCAACCTGGTATCGAATTCCGGAGACTGAGAAAACAACAAAACTTCTTATAGAGAATTTGCGTTCTATCGAGAATTCTTTAACGGGTCACGAGTCAAATCAGGCGTCCAGCGCGTTCTACATGAAATCAAGAAAAGACACGCAGAAAAAGAGTTCGAATTCGTCACAAAGCGCAGCTACTTCGAATTCGCCAACAAGCGGAATACCTTCGAACACGCAGACAACAAAGAAGAAGGAGACACGTTCTTGCCTGTATTGCAAGAAAGTCGGACATGTCATCGCAGTATGCCGAAAGCGAGCAGCTACGGAGCAAACCAGAAAAGAAGGCAACTCGAAATCTGCCTCATTCTTTGCTGTTGGACTGGCAGCGAAAAACAACTTCGTTGCAGCTGATTCTTGGATAGCTGACTCGGGTGCATCGCATCATATGACGGCAAACAAACAACATTTTTTTGCATATGAAAAATTCGCAATCCCCATCAAGATTGAGACTGCCGGTGAAAAATCTTTCTATGTATACGGAACAGATTATATCAAAGTTGATGCTTATGTGGACGACAGGTGGTCATCTGCTTCGCTGAATGATATGTGGAACGTACCAGACATCAAACATCAACTCTTCTCCGTTCGTCAAGCAGCAGAAAAGGGCAACATAACCTTACTCGACAGTAATGGCTGCACTGTCCTTTGCAACAACGCTGTTGTCGCTACAGGGGTTCTTGTTGGCAACGTCTATGTTTTTAACATACGTGTTCACGTTCTAGAGTCATCGGCGGAGGTCAACATTTCGACTACAGAAGAAATTATTCAAGGATGACACGAGGGGCTTGGTCATCAAGACAAACGTCACGTGCGAGACATGCTCTCACGTCACAGTATTATTGTTAGAAGTACTGATACTTCCTCTTTTTGTGACGGCTGTGTTCTGGGTAAGTCACATCGCAAACCTTTTCGCGCACGATCTGATCGTCCACAAACCGTCAGTGAAGTGATTAATGCTGACGCAAACGGGCCGATGTCGGAAGTTTCGTTGAACAATTTTCGTTATTATGTAATTTTCAAAGACGATTATTCGCGTTTTGTTCGAATTTTCTTTATGAAACAAAAATCGGAAGTAGCTGAAAACTTGAAAACATTTTTGAATGAGTGTGATACTGCCGGTCACAAAGTTAAAGTTTTTCGCTCTGATGGTGGCGGTGAATTTGATTGTGAAGCAGTTATGAGTACACTTCGTGAATATGGCATAGAGTTTTGGCCGTCTTGCCCACAGACGCCTGAACAGAATGGCGTTGCGGAACAGTCGAATAGGCACATTTTGGAACTTGCTCGTTCAATGCTTTCAGTTAGTATATTGTCGAAATCATTTTGGGCTCATGCATGTGACACAGCCGCATTTTTGGTAAATCGTACCGGAAAATCAAGCGTTCCAGGCAAGACGCGCTAGAACTTTGGAGTGGTAAAGCGTTTGACCGTTTTGATTATTTGCACATCTTCGGTTCCGAGTGTTATGTCAATGTTCCGAAGAAATTTCAATCTAAATTCGATGACAAGGCAGTCCTTGGTCATTTTTTTGGTTATGTAAATGAGAAAGACGGGTACAAAGTGTGGGTTCCGTCTAAACACACAACGTTGATTTTCGCCCGGAAAAGTTGTGTACGAATGCTAATCATGTTGAATTGTACTTTGATCACCAAGATGAACAACAATCTACAGATAATTGTTCTGTTAGTAAATATTCAGATTGTTGTAATAAGAATGAGTGTGATGACGAGATTGAAAGTGAACTTGATCAGGAGGTAGATAACGAGTTCAATAACAATCAACCCTCTCCACGGTATATTCGTCCTGCTCGTGAAATTCGTCCTCCTGTTAGGTTCAATGAATATGAAGTCAATTATCAAGTACAAAGATCAAAGAATAGTACTTTAGCGAGTCTCGAAGCAGCAGTTCGTGAAGAACTATTTTCACGATGCAATGAAAAACCGCGATTCGGATAAATGGCTGGATGCCATGCAACAAGAAATGAATGCATTTCAAGAAACAAAAACGGGGGAATTAGTTTCGCTGCCAAAGGGAAAACGGGTTATCGTTAACCGTTGGGTTCTTTGTGTGAAATATAAGCCTGATGGTACAATTGATCGTTATTGTGCTTGCTTAGTTGCTCGCGGTGTATTTCAGCGCGCGGGATACGATTATGATGACATTTTTGCCCCGGTAGCTAGCTACGATTCAATTCGTGCATTTTTTGCAACTGCAGCTGTAGAGAATTTAGTATTGAGTCAATTTGATGTTAAAACCGCGTTTTTGTACAATGACATTGATGCGGAAATTTATATGACTCAACCTGAAGGTTTTAATGACGTGTCAGATCGTGTGTGCCGTATTTTAAAATCTTTGTATGGTTTGAAGCAATCGCCACGTCGCTGGAACGAAAAGTTTGACAAGTTTATAAAAGAGAACGGGTTCGTGCAATCTCAATCAGATTTTGCTCCACCAAAGCCAGTATACTGGAGGATTCGAAAGATGCGGCGACGCATGAAAGGAAGAAGTTGAAGGGTGAGGATTGCCCGTTCAAAGCTCGCTGTACCGGTCGCCGCCGGTACGTGCTCGGGCACCCTCGGTAGACAGTGCCCCCAACAAAAGCATGGAAGAACTGGCTAAAGCCATAGAGAGTTTTACGGAAGAGCACAACTCTTTTCGTGATAGCTTATGCACAAGCAGGGAAGTGGAGGAAAACACGGAAGTACCACGCCTTCCAGCCCTATGATAAAGGAGGCAGAAGTGATTTGCATCAGCCAGGAAGATAGTGAGCTTTCTCAGATAAATCTGAATAACAAGAGAGAAAGAAAGGGTTCTGACTCTATAGCTGAAAATGAGGAGGATAAGCTGGGAAAAATGGAGATAGAGGAGAAGAGGGTAAGACTAGTTCAGACCTTGCTTAAATTCCCCACAAGAAAGTTTGCCTCCGCCGAAAGTCGCGCACGAGGTGAATCAAACAAATGGTCGGAATTCGAAAGACTCCGCAAGACAGTGGATGAGTTGGAGAAGTTGACGGCTCTTCACCCTAATACCAAAGTCGAGATAAAGGACTTGGTAAGTAACTTAGGGCGCCAGATAAAGAAGGTGGAAGAAGAAAGGAAGAAAGACCAGGAAACTGATAAACTGGAGGTAGAGTGTGGTCACATGCACACCCAAACCATACCACATTCTAAAAGGGAGTACAGCACCCGCGAGAGCGGGGAAAAATGAGAGGCCAACTGTTTCGGAGATCTGGAAACACATGGACCCTGAAGCGACATATTCGGTAAAACATGGAGAAAGGTTCTGGTTCGGAGAAGTCCTAGAAACAATCGAGAAGGTAGAAGGGCATTACATAGTGCCAAAAGAGGAGCTGGTAGCAGCAAGTATTTTGGTAGACAAGACTTCTTTTCCGCCTGAAGTCAAGGGACTAAGGCCGGGAGAGGTGGCAAAATCTTGTGAACACGGTTCCGACAAGTGACGGGCCGAAGAAGACTAAACGGTATAGTTCCTTTTTACAGTCAAGAGGAGCAGACGGCCAAGATGGCAGGGAGCCTGAGAACCTTTACGAAGGCCTTAAGCGACTAAGGGAGGAAATGAAGGAGTTCCAGGGTTGCGGTCCCGAAAATGGAGTGTGGAAAAGATGACTGCCTCAAATGGGAATGGGTGTGTAAACTGATAATAAACGTTTTTCATAAAACAGGTATTGCAGTCGTAGTATACCACCCCAAGGGGAAGGCTCGAAAAAAGGCTACCACAGGTACTCTACCTACTGTAGGTAATCTACCTACTGCTACAACATCGGAGGAAACGGTTGGGGAGACCGGAGGTAAGGAGGCGCAGACCTGGTCCCTGGCTACCAGATGGAACAGGAGGAAAATGGCAACTGGGCAGTCTAAAAAGGAAGAGATAAGGAAAGAAGAGGATAAGGCGGAAGGTAAGCCCAATGCAAGTAGGAGAAGATGGAAAAAGCTTTCCGACGCGGTCTTCATCAAGGTAGATGGCATGGCCTACGCGGATTTGGTCAGAAAGGTAAGGAAAGAGGTGGATTCTGAAAAACTCGGAGTGGAGGTTACTGGAATGAGGAAAGCCAGATCTGGGGCGCTCATCATGGATGTAGGTCAGGGATCCGGGAAAGTGGAGACCCTTCATGGGAAAATCTGCGAGAAGTTTGGGATCGTAAGGATCCTCAGTGAAGAGAAAAGGCAGGCAACGTTGCAGTTGCGGGATCAAGTAGAAGGAACCACGGAAGCGGAACTAAAGGAAACGTTGGTTAAGCACTTGGGTGTAGAAGAGGGGATAACCGTCAAATCGCTCAAAACCTACTTCGCGGGAACGATGATAGCCACTTTCACAATCTCAAAAGGCAATGTAGAAAAATTGCTTGGGGGAAAAGAGAGCGGAGCGCGGATCAAGGTTGGGCTAGTGAGGTTCCGTTTAAAACGTCTAGTACAGGTTCGAATCTGCTACAGGTATTACGGCTACAACCATGTAGCGAGGGACTGTAAAGGTGAGGACAATGTAAATAAGTGCATCAACTGTGGCAAAGTGGACCACAAGACCAAGGAGTGCACAGACACACCTAGCTGCGTAACCTGCGGTGAGGAAGGTCATCGCAGTGGAACTATAAGATGCCCGAAGTTTAGAGAAGCGCTGGAGGAGCCGCAACGGCGGACCTCTTCATAGTGCTGCAGGTAAACGTGGGGAAAGCGCGGACAGCACAGGAGCTACTATATGCCACGGCGGCAGTACAGAAGGCTGACCTGCTTTTGGTGAGTGAACCAAACGAAGTTGCGACGCGGGGCTGGTTCAGGAATAGAAGAAGAAATGTAGCGATTAAGGTGACGTGCAGGAACCCAGGCGTTAAAGAGACTGGAGGAGGTGATGGTTTCATGTGGATTAGGTTAGGTAAATATAAAGTTTACAGTATTTACTTTATTTACTTTATTTACCCGAACTGACCGCAAGTGTAGCGAGGAGAAGGTGTAATTGTTGCAGGGGACTTCAATGCAAAAGCACCAGATTGGGGATGCACGTATACTGATAGGAGGGGCGACGCAACTACGGACTGGGCATCGCGGATATACCTGACAATTCTTATTAGAGGTAGCACGCCGACATTTAGAAGAGGGCCATCGGAGTCAATAATTGATCTTACTTGGGCGTCACAAAACGTGGTGAAAAAAGTGACAAGCTGAAAGGTTTTGGAATAAGAAACCTACAGTTTCCATAGCTACATTATTACACGTATAAAGGACGGACTGAAGCCGTCAACAGCAACAGGCTGGGCTGTTATGGTTAAAGAAATGCAAGAAGCGTTCGGGAAAACGCCTGAAACAGTATCCCAACTGCAGAAGGCATTGGAAAAAACCTGCGATGCGTGTATACCCAGGAAGGGGAGAGGAAAACGGGCCCCTGTCTACTGGTGGACAGCGGAGATCGCTGACTTGAAGCACTCAAAGCTAGAAGGCAATACCAAAGGATGAGGAAAAGGGGAGAAAACGCTGGATGCGAGCGGGAACGTTTCCGGGAAAAACGCAAGAAAAACTTTGCGAGTGGCAATAGATCGTACACAGCGGATGCGCTGGAACGATCTGTGTGAGGAACTAAATAGAGACGTATGGGGCGAAGGTTACCGGATAGTAAGTAAGCGCTTTAAGGCAAGGGCACCTCCGGTGAGCCTAGATTAGCATTATTCCCAGCAAGCAGGATAATAAACTGGATTCCTCAAGATGAGATGGATACACTGGAGCCCTTCACGGTGGAGGAGCTCAGTAAGGTCACAACAAAGATGCAGGATAAGAAAACGCCGGGCCCGGATGGGATACCGTCTGAAATAGTTAAAGCAGCAGCTACGGAGCACCCAGAAGCCATCTTGGGAGTCCTAAATAGTCTGCTTGAAGAAAGACACTTCCCGGAAAGATGAAAGGGGGCAAAGCTGGTTCTGCTCCGGAAAAAGGGCAAACCAGCAGAGCTACCCACGTCTTACAGACCCCTTTGCTTGCTCGACACAACAGGCAAACTCTTGGAGTACCTCATATCGCAACGCATAAAGGTGGAATTGGAGACAAAAAGCCCACTGTCGGACGAGCAGTATGGCTCCAGGAAGGGACGTTCCACGATCGGCGCGATACGGAGGGTCACCGACATCGCAGCAGAGGCTCAGAAAGGTACTTGGAGAACCAGAAAGGTATATGCGCTGGTAACTTTTGATGTAAGAAACGCTTTCAACAGAGCACAGTGGAGGAAAGTGAGAAGGAGACAGTTGTCCCCGTATCTAATTAGAATGGTGATGCCCTACTTGAAAAATAGGTTCATCCTAGTAGATACGGAGGACGGAGTTGCGAAGTTCCAAGTCACCTGTGGCGTCCCACAAGGTTCTGTGCTGAGCCCAATGCTTTTGAACGTGCTATATGACGGTGTACTACGACTGAACGTCGCCCCCGGAACAAAGCTGGTCGCTTACGCGAACGATCTTGCACTTGTCACACTGTATCAGAAGAGGCTGTACTGGTATTGGCCAGTATGCCACCGATTGACATCGTTGCAAGAAGCCGAATGATAAATAAGAGCAGGCAAAAGAGAGGAAGTGAAATCCTGCAAAAATGGCAAGCCCGATGGGAGAAAGGTAAAAAGGTGAATGGACCCGAAAACTCATCCCTCAGATAGGCCCATGGATAAATCGAAAGCATGGTGAGATGAATTACCAACTAACAGAGATATTTACGGGACATGGTAGTTTCGCTAAATATCTTTGTAAAATTAAGAAAAGTGAGGACGAGATTTGTGTTCAATGTGGAGTGAAGGAAGACACGGTGGAGCACGCATTGTTTAAGTGTGAACGATGGCGGGAGCCAAGAGCAAAGTTCATGGAGGTGACAGGATCCATGACGGTTGAAACCCTCGTAAACAAAATGTTAGAGACTAAGGAAAACTGGGCAGCGGTAAACGCCTTTGTCACGGAGATTGTCAATAAGAAAGAGAGGGTCATAGGAATATGACAAATAAATGGGCAGAGATGTGAAAGCGTCTTTAAATTAAATAAACAATACTCAGAAGTAATGTAGCCTCTACAGTTCCGGAGTATCGTTTGGTGATGGAAAAAGGGAGGGGGGTTTTAGCTGGTCTCCTTGAGGATGAGGAGAAAAAAAATTGGAATCCCAGCACTACCCTGTGACCCGGAAGGCACAGAGTGTCTGTTTGCAGTTCTGCGCAATATCGTCAAGCCGTGGGCTTTTTATTATATTTAGCTTGTGCCATTAGACCTGATATCGCTTTCGCGGTTTCGAAAGTTGCTAGGTCAATGGCAGATCCAACTGCATCCGATTGTATATCTGTAAAACGCGTATTCCGCTATTTGCGTGGAACAGCTGATTTTGGACTGCTTTATACCGCGAAAAATGTCGAGCTTCGTACCTATACCGAGATTTTGCGGTAGATGTAAAAACTTGTCGTTCAAATAATGGTTTTGTATCGTTGATTCGAAGCACTGCTGTCTCTTGGACATCACAGCTACAGTTGCGTTATCCACTACCGAGGCAGAGTGCAGCTAGTGAAGGTACCAGAGAATTTATGTGGCTTAAACGTTTGTTAAACGAGATTTCTGATACGAAAATTAAATCTCTGACATCGTATGTTGATAATGCGAGCGCCATAAAATTGGTGAAAAATTGTGAGTTTCACAAAAGATCTGTTATTTCTTTGTTCGAGAGCGTTACTAAAATAGTGACATCTCCGTTGAATTTGTACCTTCGGAAAAACAGCTTGGTGACCTATTCACAAAACCTTTAAATAGTGTTAAATTTGCGACTATGCGATCCAGCATTGGACTTTGTAAAGCATAAATAGCATAAATTTGTTCTTTTATACGGTCAAGTGTACGGGGGAGTGTAAAAGTAAATTATCCCTAGACCTCCCAAAACATGTGTCGCCACCTGGCGTGTTATATATATAATCAATCTAGTCTTAGTAAAACAACCGAAGCTTACGTACGAGTTCATGTAACTTTATAACTTATCTTTATAAATAAAGCATTTGTTTAAAGCATATCGTTCGTGGTTTATTTACTAAACCTTATCATCTCATTCAACTCTAAAGCTTCCTACTAATCTTGCTTACTAGAAATTTATAGAGAGTTTTTAAGAAAAATTATTTAAAATTACATTTATTTTTTACCTATATAAAAATAACAAATATAACGATTACAGAAACACGCTGTTAATATTTCGGTGGAACCAGTTAATGAGAAACAAGTTATTACTAATATTCCTAGCACTATCCGCTGCAATAAGTCTTGAAAATTTACCTTCCACTGAGCATGAAAATTCTCCAAATATTACAGATTTATAAAATAATATAATGTCGCCTTATTCTGTAGCTGTATCATTATCTATTAATGATCGATAAGTTAATGATAATTTTATTTTTCATTGTTATTTTACAAACAATTACAATGTTGGTATTCTGAGACCAAAATAATTTAGCTTAGCATTTGTTTGTTGTATTCATGGATTTATTTTACTAATATACGTAGCTGTTATTATAAAAAATAATAGGTTTCTAGAACTGTATTAGAATCGATTCAGCATTTCAGCGTGACAATTTCGAACTAGTAGTTCCAAATTTTGTGTTTCAGCTCTAAAAATTACGTTAATAGAACTGGTTCAGAACCGTTCAAACAGTCCTTGTTCCTGGAGTCTTGTGCATGCTGTTGTAGCGATCGGACGTGTTTACGGTGCTCAGAGCTTGTTTTGACGGTTTTTTGTGATTTGGGGAGTACGCTCGCTGAGGCGAAGTCTCTGTGGGGCGAAGTCTCTGTTGTGTTTAAGTGGTTAGTGCGAAACTGAGTGAGTGAGTGAATTGTAGTTTTCGGGTTTTTCAGTGTTTTTAGGGTGTAGCTGGCTTTTCCGGGACAGTAGCGGAAGGTGTTTTCACCGACCGGGAAATTCCGGGAAATTCCCAGGGTTTTGGGTTGCTCGGCGGTTTAGGGGAAAACCGGTGAGTAACGCTTGTGTATTGGGCTTAGAAAATTAGATTTAGAGGGGGTCATTTTTGATAGTTAGTTTTTCCGGGGTAGACGCTTGATTTTGGTGGTTTTTCCGGGTGATTCGGTCACCTGACACCGGGTAGTTTAGTTTGGGGAATAGCGATTTTTTAATCGCGAATTTCCCCGGGTTCTGCTCGGAAAATCGGGGATTTTCCGAGTGGCGGCGCCGATCTGGGAGGAGACGCGTCGGGGTAGCGGGTAAAAGTTTTGACCTCGGATTTTCCGGGTTTCTACCCGAATTTTCCGGGGTTTTTCCGGGTGGGTTAGGTTCCTGGGAAGCCAAGGAAGGGTTTTCCGTTGAAATATTTTTGGGTGCCATTTTCTCGGCCCCCAGAGCTCCCACGTGAGTGGGATTTTCAAGGCGACGCCCTCCAAGGATCCCAGGAGTAGATTGGGAAAGTTTGGGGCTAGATTAGCGGGGAGAAATTTGGAACCCATCTTCAATGGGTTCCAAAGAGGCGGTGGTGGTGATAGAGGAGCTTAGGGTCCCTCAGACCAGTAGCGAGATCCTTTCCGGCACCGACGAGGGCGACGTGGAGTCCGCGATGGAGTTGGAGGCGACACCTAGGGTTTCCGGGGGTAAGAAACGGAAGAAAAGGATAGTTTCGGTTGAGGGTAGTGAAGTAGATCACTTGAGGGAATACAAAAGGTTAGGAGATAAGCTAATAGAAACATTTGGGGGGAGTAAGACGAGTAGGAAAGATTTTGAAACGATGGTGGGTACTCTAAGGGAAATGGAGGCGGTATTTTTAAATGTCCTAATGGAGTCAGAGAGGAACCAGGGTAGGATCCAAGAACAGGATAAATTTAAGGAGATTATAGATAGGTATGAGGAGGAAGCAGCGAAAGACAGGAACCAACGGGAAGTAGGGAAGGGCCCTGTGACGGTGGCAGGACCTGCGAGGGATAGGTCAACAGGACGGGAGAAGCGGGAACCGCCGAAAAGTTTCGCGGTAGTGGTAAGGGGTCAGGGGGAGACATTGTCCGCGGATGTGGTGAAGGAGAGGGTGATGACGCAGTGCCGGAAGGAGGTAGGGGTAGTTAAAGTCAGCGCTGTACGGAGGGTGAGGGACGGGGTAACCATCGTTACAACTAATGAGGGGGATTTGAGAAAGCTCAAAGAGTGTAGGAAGTTCGGGGAAGTAGGGCTAAAGCTCGACGAGCCGAAGAAGGTAGGGCCGAAACTGATGGTGTTCGACGTACCGGAGTACCTTTCCGACCTAGAGGTTAGGACGGAGCTGTTCATGAACAACCTCAGAGACACGGTCTCTGAGGTAGAGTTCAAAGAAAGGGTTAGGACGATAAGTAGGAATAAGGGAATTCTTATTGTGGAAGTGCCTCACAAGGCAAAGGTTGCTATAATGGAGAGGGGATACGGAAGGGTACACTTGGGTTTCGCGGCGTGCCGAGTCAAGGAGATCGACACTGTACAGCGCTGCTTTAGGTGTTATGGATTAGGGCACATGGCGCGGGAGTGTAAGTTGAAGGGAAATGCATGTAGGAGATGTGGGTTAGAGGGACATTTAATAAAGGACTGTAAGGGAGAATTGGACTGTAGGGTCTGCAAGCAGGCCGGGAAGCCATCGGGGCACTCTGTGTTTTCGAGAAGCTGCCCGGCTTACGAGGAGGCCGCTCGGAGGGCTAGAAGGCGGATAACGGCTGACTAATGGCTTGCACGCGCATTATTCAGCTGAATTGTGGAAGGGGTAGGGAAGTTATGTTTGATGTCGGCCAAGGGCTAGTAAGTGAGAATGTGAGTGTTGCTCTCTTGCAGGAGCCGTATGTATGGGGAGGCAGAGTCTGTGGTTTGCCGTCGGCGATGCGCGTTTACGCGGGCGCTGGCGAGGGAGGAGCCAAGGCGGCGATCGTCGTTAACAATGACGCTCTCGACGTCATGGCAATACCCGAGCTGGTCACAGAAACTGGAGTGTGCGTATGTCTGGAGGGAACGGCGGGCAGGCTATACGTTTGTTCGCTGTACTGTAGATTTGGCGGCGACATTGAGCATGACATAGGGTATCTTGAGAGGGTGTTGGACACTGCGGGCAACTGCCCGCTTCTGGTGGGCATGGACGCTAATGCGGTATCGCCTTTATGGTTTAGTAAAGGGGAGATTCGATATGGCGAGAGAGTCCAACGGGGGCATCGGATCGAGGACCTTATAGGGGGTAGGGATTTAGTTGTCATGAATGGGCTAAGCCGTTTCTACACTTTTTGTGGTCACGGCGGTATGAGTGACATAGATGTGACGTTGGGTAATAGGGTAGTAGATAGGTTGCATTGGGAATGGGAGGTTTTGCCCGGCTGGGGTAACTCCGACCATAACGCGATGCAGATCGTCATCAGCAGGGCATGTGCTGGTGGGGGTCGAAACGTGGCAGCAAGTTTCCCTAGGTGGTCGGTGAAGGAAGTCGACTGGGAGTTTTACGGCGAGGCGCTCTGTGACCGGGTGGACATAGGCGTGACGGAGTACGGAGAGCTGACGGTAGACGACATGACTGAACGACTGACTGGGTGGGTGACAGACGTAAACAACCGGGTACTGAAACGCGCGGGTAGAAGCAGACCAAGACAGGTCAGGTGGTGGACCGACGAACTGACGAGACTGAGAAGGGTGTCTAGGCGGAAGCGAAGGCTATTTCAAATAGCTCGACGTGACCAACTGGATTCCCTTCAGACGAGACACGCGGAGTACAGGGAGAGTGTTGGGACGTATAAACGGGCGATGCACGGGGCGAAGGACAAGCACTGGCAGGACTTTGTACAGGAGAGTGGAAACGCCGACCCTTGGGGTGCGGTTTACCGCATCTGCAGGGGGACCAGACGAAACGTGGACATACCTAGACTGAGGGAGGGAGACAGAGTTGCGGAGACGTGGAACGACAGTGCGGACGTACTTCTGCGGGCATTCTTTCCTGGTGGAGATAGAGCTGAAGTTCACGTAGAACAAGGTAGGAACCGAGACAGGGAATTTAGCTGGGATGAGATCGAGGCTGCTGTCAGAGCAATGACGGTAGGCAAAGCACCTGGCTTAGATGGGTTTGAAGTATTGATGGTTAGGCAGATTTGGGTTAGTTTAGAGGGATACGTGAAGACCCTGTTTGACGCGTGTCTGAGGAAGGACTGTTTCCCCACTTTGTGGAAGCGGGGACGTGTGGTGGTGCTGCTGAAGTCGGACGATAGGCCGCGGGATGAACCTGGCTCGTACCGCCCGATCACACTGCTGAGCGTGCTCGGCAAGGTGCTCGAGCGGATGCTTGTTGGGCGACTCCAGCCCCTGTTGGACGGACTCAGTGGTCACCAGTACGGTTTCCGTCGAGGCAGGTCGACCGAGGATGCGTGGGCAGAGGTTAAGCGTGTAGTTAGAGGGTCTGCATGCAAGTATGTGTTGGGTGTTTTTATAGATTTTAAGGGGGCGTTTGATAATTTGCTGTGGGGTGGCATACTAACGCGGTTGCATGATATCGGGTGTGAGGAGATTGGCCTCTGGGACAGTTTCTTTACAGACCGAAGGGTGTGTGTTACGGGCAGAGTTGGTGTTGCATGGAGGGATGTAGAGCGTGGTTGCCCGCAGGGTTCCATCAGTGGCCCAGTTTTCTGGAACCTCTGTATGGATACTCTGTTGTGGCGTCTCGCAGGGGTAGGTGGCAAGTTCGTGGCCTATGCGGATGACTTGCTCCTTCTTGTGGAGGGTGGGAGCCGGCTCGAGCTGGAGCGTGATGCCTCCCGCTGTCTGGAGCTCGTTTGCGAGTGGGGGCAGCGGGCGGGGGTTGCGGTTTCGGCCTCGAAGTCGGTGACCATGCTCCTGAAGGGTAGGTTGTCTGCAAACAGGCCACCAGTAGTCAGGACTGCCGGGGTTAGTTTGCGCCATGTGCCGAGGGTTCGGTATCTAGGGGTTGAAGTAGGGGTAGGTATGAACTTCAGGCTTCACCTGGAGTGCATGCACGGGAAACTCGGTCGGATCGTGGGAATGATCCGCCGAGTATTGCGGAAGGATTGGGGACTGGGCCGGCGAGCATGTAGAATCATCTTTAAGGGATTGTTTCAGGCGTGCGTGCTGTATGGGGCGAGTGTATGGTACGAAGTTCTTCAGTTCCAGTACGGACGGGATCTGATGAACAAGTGCGAGCGGGTAGCGTTGTATGCATGCATACGGGTTTGTAGAACTGTTTCGACCGAAGCGATGCAAGTCATTATGGGCGAAATTCCCTGGTGGCTGGAGGCGAAACGCAGAGCGGGGTACTACAAGTACAAGCATGGTGTGGAAATGGGAGTCCATGATCTGGTTGCGGATGGGGATGTCGCTGGCTTGTCCCCTGGGCAGGTCAAGACATTGTTGGGGAACCGGGCTACTGAAGTCTGGCAAGACAGGTGGGATCGTTCGGAGAAGGGTAGGGTAACCTATTCCTTCATCCCGGACGTGACCTTTGCTGCAAGGACGAAGTGGTTCGACCCTAGTCTTAGACTGAACTTTTTGTTGACTGGACATGGCAGTATGAATGGTTTCTTGCATCCAATGGGGTTAGCAGAAGATGATGCATGCGCATGCGCCGGAGGTCGTGAGACCTGGGAGCATGTATTGGGAGAGTGTCCGCTCTACGCGGATATTCGGGATCTGCATGCCTTGGGAGTAGTTAGAGACGGACGAGGACTCCACGTCGCGGGGATGTTGGAGAGTGAGGACCGGTATAGGGAGGGAGAGGCCTTCGCGCGCGAGGCCTTTGGGCGGCGGGCTGCGGCGGCGGGACACTGAGGGTGGGAGGGGTGAGTATGGTGACGGATGAGGGAGAGAATGGCGTTTATACGCGGTTTTAACCTGGTGATGGACGCATAGGTGAATTGGTGAATTGATGAGCGGTGACGGACGAAGGAGAGAATGGCGTTTTGACGCGGTTTTAACGCGGTGAATTGGTGAATTGGTGAATGGGAGGAATGAGTGGGAAGCGGCACAAGACCGCGAATGCAGGGGCAGCGTGTCCTGTCTGTGCCTAGTGCGGGCGGAGACATGACATGCTGTTGAGTGGTGGCGCACTCACATCCTCTGAGCTACGCAGGGGGAGGGAACCTTGAGGGGGGTGGCACTCTTTGCTCACCCAACTCAGGAAGAACTCTGGGTGTGGCAATCCCACGTCTCCAGCTGCGCAGGGAGCAGTAGGATATCTCCGTCGGGCGCTGTGTGTGGCCGCTGGGATTTCCGACCTGTTTGAGATACGGCGATCTCACGTTCCCGAGCTACCGCAGGAGAAGGGATCCTTGGGGAGAGGACGTGCTGGGCGGACTCAACCTAGGGTGAACTTTGGAGTCGGCAACTCCACGGCTCCAGCCACGCAGGGGAAGGGACTCTTAGGGAGGGAACGCACTCTTTGCGGACCTGACCTGGGAAGAACTTTTGGGCTTGGCAACCCCACGTACCTTCAGCTACGCAGGAGTAAGGACCCTCAAGAAGGGAACGCGCTCTATGCGGACCTAACTTGGGGGAACTCTGGGTGTGGCAATCCCACGTCTCCAGCAGCGCAGGGGAGCAGTCAGGCACCTCGGTGTCGGGCTGTTTGAGCTGTGGCGGTCTCACGCTCTCCAGCCACGCAGAGGGTGATGAAGCCCCGACTACAATCGCCGTTGCGAGAGTAGGACGGGTGGATTCTTCGGGTATAGCGAACCCGCGTCCTCGATGCCCGCTTGCCGGTGCTAAGGGTGCAAGAAACCTACCGGCACCTGACCAGAGGTTATCTGGTAGCACGGGGACTGGCGGCCCCAGGGGAAACCCTGGCCAGTCGTGGGTTGGAACATCGTGCTGGCAGTGGTTGAAAGCCTGCGCAGGCTAGATGTTGGCGACAGCATCGACGGGTGAGCAGCGTTGATTTGCTCGGGTACTGGCCTGCATAGTCAGTAGGGATTGGATAGGTCCCCTCCCACCAGAGAGGCTGAGGGGCTTGCACTCCAAAGCGTTCTGGTAGGCATCGGTCGTATACTTGGTGTACGCTCAGATGCCGCGCTGATTGGGCGTATCTCAATCCCGAGCCCATGGGGGCCGTGGCGGATAGAGCCGCAAGGCAGGTGCCGCCACGTAAAAAAATATAAGACACACTCACTCCTAGAGGGTGGGGTGCTTCTTATGTAGTCCTTGTTCCTGGATCTGATCAACAAGTGCGTGCGGGTAGCGTTGTATGCATGCATACGAGTTTGTAGAACTGTTTCGATCGAAGCGATGCAAGTCATCATGGGCGAAATCCCCTGGTGGCTGGAGGCGAAACGCAGAGCGGGGTACTACAAGTACAAGCATGTCAAGACATTGTTGGGGAACCGGGTTACTGAAGTCTGGCAAGACAGGTGGGATCGTTCGGAGAAGGGTAGGGTAACCTACTCCTTCATCCCGGACGTGACCTTTGCTGCAAAGACGAAGTGGTTCGACCCTAGTCTCAGACTGAACTTTCTGTTGACTGGACATGGCAGTATGAATGGTTTTTTGCATCCAATGGGGTTAGCGGAAGATGATGCATGCGCCGGAGATCGTGAGACCTGGGAGCATGTTCTGGGAGATTGTCCGCTTTACGCGGACATTCGGGATCTGCATGCTTTAGGGCTGGTTAGGGACGGGCGAGGACTCCACGTCGCGGGGATGTTGGAAAGTGAGGATCGGTATAGGGAGGGAGAGGCCTTCGCGCGCGAGGCCTTTGGGCGGCGGGACACTAAAGGTGGGAGGGGTGAGTATTGTGATGGATGAGGGAGAGATTGGCGTTTATACGCGGTTTTAACCTGGTGATGGATACGTAGGTGAATTGGTGAATTGATGAGCGATGACGGATGAAGGAGAGAATGGCGTTTTGACGCGGTTTTAACGCGGTGAATTGGTGAATTGGTAAATGGGAGGGATGAGTGGGAAGCGGCACAAGACCGCGAATGCAGGGGCAGCGTGCCCTGTCTGTGCCTAGTGCGGGCGGAAGCTTGGCATGCTGTTGGGTGGTGGCGCACCCACATCCTCTGAGCTACGCAGGAGGAGGGGCCCTTGAGGGGGGTCGCGCTCGTTGCGAACCCAACTCAGGAAGAACTCTGGGTGTAGCAACCCCACGTCTTCAGCTACGCAGGGAGCAGTAAGACAGCTCTGTCGGACGCTGTGTGCGCCCGCTGGGTTTCGTGCTGTTTAAGATGCGGCGATCTCACGTTCCCGAGCTACCGCAGGAGAAGGGATCCTTGGGGGGAGGACGTGCTCTATGCGGACTCAACTTAGGGGGAACTTTGGAGTTTGGCAACTCCACGGCTCCAGCTACGCAGGGGAAGGGACTCTCAGGGAGAGAACGCACTCTTTGCGGACCTGACTTGGGAAGAACTTTGGGGCTTGGCAACCCCACGTCTCTAGCTACGCAGGGGAAGGGACTCTCAGGAAGGGAACGCACTCTTTGCGGACCTAACTTGGGAAGAACTTTGGGTGTGGCGATCCCACGTCTCCAGCAGCGCAGGGGAGCAGTCAGTCACCTTGGTGTCGGGCTGTTTGAGCTGTAGCGGTCGCACGCTCTCCAGCCACGCAGAGGGTGATGAATCCCCGACTGCAATCGCCTTTGTGAGAGTGGGACGGGTGGATTCTTCGGGTATAGCGAACCCGCGTCCTCGATGCCCGCTTGCCGGTGCTAAGGGTGCAAGAAACCTACCGGCACCTGACCAGAGGTTATCTGGTAGCACGGGGACTGGCCGCCCCGGGAGAAACCCTGGCCAGTCGTGGGTTGGAACATCGTGCTGGCAGTGATTGAAAGCCTACGCAGGCTAGATGTTGGCGGCAGCATCGACGGGTGAGCAGTGTTGATTTGCTCGGGTACTGGCCTGCATAGCCAGTAGGGATTTAGATAGGTCCCCTCCCACCAGAGAGGCTGAGGGGCTTGCACTCCAAAGCGTTCTGGTAGGCATCGGTCGTATACTTGGTGTACGCTCAGATGCCGCGCTGATTGGGCGTATCTCAATCCCGAGCCCATGGGGGCCGTGGCGGATAGAGCCGCAAGGCAGGTGCCGCCACGTAAAAATATAAGACACACTTACTCCTTGAGGGTGGGGTGCTTCTTATAGTCCTTGTTCCTAAGCAGGAACTAGTAGTTCTAGATGAGCATTTTTTCAATTCTGACAATTGATTTTTGAAATGACAGCCGGGATTTATTTTATATATATATATATATATATATATATATATATATATATATATATATATATATATATATATATATATATATATATTATTTACGCTACTCTGTACACGAGGAATTTAATCCCAATTACAGTACAGGGTCTGAACTCACCAAGCCGTAGTGTGGTAGTTCGTATGAGTGCGATTCGAACTAGGGATCTCCGAATTCGAATATCGTAACGCTACCCACTCTACCATACTGCCGGCATGTTTTATTTGTAATATGTGTGACATGACACTGGCTGTAATTACAATAAAATGCTATTTTTCAAGAAGTGACAGTGATGCTGAGGAATATTTTGATTTATTAAATATAGCTCTTTTAAAATACGGAAAATGCAAAATATGAGAATTACATAAGAGGGACGGTGCATTTTTATAGTGTCAGAAAATTTAAACAACATTTTAGATTAAACAAAGATGTGATCATCAGACATCCAGTTTTCAGAATGTTGCTGACAGATTTGATATTACTATCAGTAGGTTATTTCGAGTTATAAGAAGAATGATATCTTTTTTAAAACAAGCAGATATGACTTTTTTATATTTGATGACAATAATATGAATAAAGATAATTGCATTATAGTAGTTACATCTCTTGAGCGCATCGCGAACTATTTTTAAAAAAATTTTTCCAGCTAAACAGTTCTAACATCATAATAAAACCGATCTACTAGTAACTAGTTCGGAATCAGAATCAGTTCAGAATTTTGAGCTGGAACAAACCTAATTTAAGCAATATATATTTTGTAGAAAATGTTTAAATCCTTTTTTATTTACATAATACAATAGATATACGTTCATTATCGCATTTATAAGTAATTGATATCTAGTTTGATAATATTGCTCTATAAATATACAATGTGTTACCAAAGCTATTATTATAATATATGCTATGTATGATTTATCTTTTCTTTTTAAATTAAAATAATTCATTTTAATTCCAAATATTTTCATTTGACAATCGATCTCTTATAGTTGCTTTAAAATATCCTGAAGTTCATGTCTGTAATAATATTTTACTAACACGGCAATTATACTATTTGCAAAACTGTCAAGTATAAGTAAAGCTCGCAAGAGAATAAGTGTTATTAGCTTATTTCCGTTTAAGGATTTATCGTTCGGGAGAAAATGAAACGTGAAGATTAATAATAGAAGATAAACAGTTATCCAGCAAGTCGGTATAATCCATTCGTATCTACGTTTGTAATTTTGTTGTGGTTAAATTTTGCCATAGATTTTTAACAAATTTGTTAAAGGTTTCACAGCTACCAGGACGTTCGTAGGGTTCGACATTTTGTAACGATATTAAATTGATATGAATTTTGTACTAAATGATTAATATTTTATACAAATTTTGATGATTATATAAGTTGATTTCATCAAATGATAAGTTTTTACTCGTATATTAGGACAAATATTATATCATTAATTACTGTCTGCAGAAGTCGTTAGTACCTGAGAAATTAATAAATTATGTTTATTAGAAAATCGAAAAAACGACTAAAATATGTATATAGGTAAATAAAATTGATAATAATGAAATATTTTCTTTTCTTTATTTAGTATACAAAATTGGATGCATTATAATTAGTGTTGTGTGAACTCAATAAAACACGTAATCCTCTTGTGATCCGTCTTTATTTTGCGGATTATTCTTATTAATTTAATGTGTATTCCAGATGAATTCTCCTGACTCGTACTTCTCGTGGATAAAGTGGAATCTCACATCGATGTGCTTCGTGCTTTTATGAAATTCCGGGTTTTTTATCAGGTGAATGGCACTTTGATTGTCCATTAGCAATACAGTAATCACTTCGCCAGCATGAGCAGCGGCGATGTACTCAGATTCCGTTGTAGATAAGGCGAATACCTTTTTTTTCTGGGAGCCCCACGAGATGAGTGATTATCCCAACTTCATCACGAATCCACTTGTTGATCTTCGTGACTCTGTGTCGCCCGCATAATCTGCGTCACTGTATGCTCGAAGTTGCAAGTCGCTGTCAGGAGCGAACAGTAAGCCTTTCAGGTACTTTAATATTCATTTGACTGCGTTCCAACGTATCTTACTGGACTTCTCCAAGTACTGACCAGCACTGTTGACCGCATAAGTGATATCGGGTCTAGTACCGGTTGATAAATACATGGGGCTCCCGGCAGCCTCGCGATAAGATGCGTTGATCGGTTGCTCATCTTCCTTCCCGTGCATTGCGGCATGCATCTGGTGGTTGCGATGAGCTGGAACCACCACCGGATTTGCCCCTTCCATGTTGAACCAAGCCAAGACTTTCTTCAGGTACGCTTCCTGGTGAAGGAAGATCGATCCATCTGGGAGTCTCTCGATCTGAAGTCCCAAATAGTACTTGACCTCGCTGAAGGTGACGCTGAACTCTCTCTTCAACTCGTTGAGCAACAAGGTGGCCAGTCCCGGGTCAGAGGAAGCGATAAGTTCTGTCATCAATGTAGTTGGCCAGAATTAACTGATGTCCGCCTCCCGAGCTGTAAAACACGCAGGAGTCTGCGCCGATTGCAACTAGGTTGTACTCATTCAAGACATTTGTCAGCCTCTAGTTCCAGCATCTGGACGCTTGTTTTAAACCGTAGTGGCTTCTGTTCAGCTTGCACACTCTTTAGTTCCATCTTCAAATCCTACAGGTTGTTTCATATAGATATTTTCCTGTAACTTTCCGTACAGAAAAGCCGATTTGATGTCAAATTGGTAGAGTTGCATCTTTTTCGAAACTGAAACAGAAAATATCACTGGGATGGAGTCAAACCGCACCACTGGGCTGAATGTCTCGAAGTAGTTAACGCCATGCTGTTGTTTGAAGCTACGATCCACCAGTCGAGCCTTGTAGCGATTGACACTTCCATCAGGATTCATCTTGACCTTGAAGGTCCATTTGTTGTCGATGACTGCTTCATCTCTGGGTAGGTCAGTCAACATCCAAGTGTGACTCACAGTTAATGATGTGAAGCATTTGTTGATCCGCGATCGTCATTGCAATAATCTTCTGGGCAAAATTATCGGCTTTTGTCCTTGATGCAAGCTGAATGTTGAACTGCTGCAGTTGTGCAGCATCCTGGTTCACATCAAGTTCCGGCTTCACGAACATTCCGTTTACGACATCCCAGGCATTGTACGAATTCAAGATAATCGTTCTCCATCGTTTTTCAGTTGGTTTTTCACTTTGCACTCAGGCTGGATGTAACCTCAAAACGAATTCCGTACTTTGCAAAGCTTTTTCCGGTAGAACTTGACTGTTCACTCAAAAAATACCGAGGATCAGTGTTGCTGGGCCCATAACCTGTTGTGTGAACTCAATAAAACACGTAATCCTCTTGTGATCCGTCTTTATAGTGCGGATTATTCTTATTAATTTTTCTAGAACAGTTTTTCATATATGCGTATACAAAACAACAATACAAAACAAACATGTGAACTACAACAAAAAAAACTGACATACGTGCTGCCACCAACATCCAAAACGAAAATTCCCAAAGTTAGAAAGAATCCGGGAAATTCGAAATGCTATTTATATCAAAACTTTAACAATTAGCATTGTCATGGGGTGGTGTTCCAAGTTGGATTTGCAGGTTTTTTGACTTTTTTGATTATTATTATTATTTTTTATTTTTTATTTATTGGGTTTTAAAATACTATTATCATCTAATAAATACTGTATTTTTTTTCTACGTCTCTGTGAGTGTACAAAAATAACGCACAACTAGTTATGTTAAGAAATTTGAAGAAAGGCCTTGGGAATCCTCAAGAATGGATAGGAAATAAATAAATGTCGAATTTATTTCATAATTTGGCCGTTTCGAATCGACACGCGATTCATCATCAGCTGTAAAAAATAATACAATTTTACAAAAATGAACATATTGAAATTAGAAAACCATTCATATAATCAATTGAACTCACCATAACAATAGTAACATATTGATGTTTAACGTATATTTAAAATATAATAAGAGAAAACAACTCAAAATTATACAAGCCAACTTAAACATGTCAAAAGACATAGAAAAAGAAAAACAACATCTCCACGTGGAGGTTCGAACAGTTCTGAAAAAACAGTAATGGAACACTTTAATGAAGTTCGGTATTAAATTTAAAGATTTACATGAGTTTAAGAAGTACAACCGGTTTTCTGCAACAGAAATTTTGTTAGGATTAAGTTGTGTTTTCAAAATTCTGTCTTTTCTCATAATAATGTAATTTATGAACAGATTGACGGGTCACCGATGGGGTCCAGTATATCTAGTTCACTTTCTGATTTAATTTTACAAAAAGTGGAAAATAAGATCGTACCAGCCTCGAATATCGACATCAAATTTTATAGACGTTATGTGGCGATTGTTTAGTGATTGCTCCTAAAGATAAAATCGAATGCATTTTTAATGAATTCAACAATTTTCATCCGAAAATAAAATTTACAGTTGAGAATGAAAATGAAGGGAGAATTAATTATCTTGACATAACGTTAATAAAATTACAAGATGGCTTCATTACTGATTGGTATAAAAAAAATACTGCCAGTAGTAGATATTTAAATTTTTTCTCATACACCAACACCAGTTATAAAGTCAGTGTCATTAACGCTTTAATTGACAGGGTTTATCTTCTGTCACATAAAAAATTCCATCAGAAAAACTTTAATGAAGTATTCATGTTGCTGACTCAAAATGGGTACCCCTACAATTTCATTAAAAAAAATTCCACAAAACAATAAATACATTATTGTCTAGAGACATAATTATCGATACTAACGGTAAAGTTAATGAGGTTGAGAACATCAGTTTAATATATACTAAAATTCCTTATAATTTCGAGATTAACAGAGCAATTCACACTATGTTTAAAGAGAGCAATATCAGGATAGCAAATTCTTTGATCTCATCCACCCAATCTTTATTTACAAATCTCAAAGACAGGGTCCCTAAACAAGACCAAAAAAACTTAGTTTACAAGATTAATTGCGGAGCCTGTGAAAAATCTTATAAAGGTGAAACTGTTCAACCGTTACGGAAGCGAATATATCAACATTCATATAATTGCAGAAAATTCAATCCAGAACATAGTGCCCTTACCAGGCATTCTGTTGAAACTAGAAATCAATTTAAATTTGCTGATGTAGATATTCTCGAATCTGAACCGAATTACAATAACAGATTGTTGAAAGAAACTTTTCACATTAATCTTGATAAAAGTAAATATGTAAATTCACAGACCGACTAAAAGAGCAATTTACAATATATTAATAACTTCATTGATAGGTTCAAATAATTAATTTCTACCGATTTAAATTCAATATTTTATCTAAATTTAAATTGTTACATGTTTTAAGTTTTTAAATACATTTGGTTTTCTTTTTGTTCACATTAATATTTGGTTCTTATATTTGGATTTCTTATGTTGGCGTTGATCGCCATCTTATCCCTCTGAGTTGTACTTCCGTTACTGTTTTTTCAGAAGTGTTCCAACCTCCATGTGGAGATGTTGTTTTTCTTTTTCCATGTCTTTTGACATGTTTAAGTTGGCTTGTATAATTTTGAGATGTTTGCTCTTATTATATTTTAAATATACGTTAAACATCAACATGTTATTATTGTTATGGTGAGTTCAATTGATTATATGAATGGTTTTCTAATTTTAATATGTTCATTTTTGTAAAATTGTATTATTTTTTATTAGCTGATGATGAATCGCGTGTCGATTCGAAACGGCTAAATTACAATTGCAATAAATTCGACATTTATTTATTTCCTATCCATTCTTGAGGATCCCCAAGTCCTTTCTTCAAATTTCACAAGATTTATGGATCCAACCTAACCTCATTAGTTATGTTAACGAAAATAAAGTATGTATTTAATGGACCGAAAATAATAATTAAGGAATTTATTAAAACTAACACTGTATTTTAATTTAAACACTACTATTTATTATCATGATATATTTATATAGCTGTGTTACTAGAGTCGGTACATCAATATGTACTCTCTGAAGTCAACTGCCCCGCGATCGGTCAAGCACTTGGACACGAAAGTATGCCAGTCTGTGGAATGTAAAATGCTTGCAGGATCTGTATAAAGCGGCACTATGATCAGAAATATTTTACTATTAGTGTTATACGTAATATATGAACTGCTCTGCTAACCAATACTAACTACAATAGACCAGTGGAATAAATACAATATCACAGTGACATTCTGTCCAGAGTAGAGTTGTACCACTGTATCTCCACTTCATTTGCAAACGGCGAGAAGCACAGTAGGAATGAACCTATAGTAGTGGCAAAATTAAATCTGCAGAGGACAAAACTATTCGTAGTGGAGCGCGGGGATATTTTTACAAATTTTATATAGATGTGCGATAATGAAGCACAAAATAAAGCACTAATGTTAAATTTGATACCGTCACCTGATGTCGGTTCCGTGCACCTGTGCCGCGCGGGCCAATCACGTACCAGCATCTTCCATACAGCTCTCGCTACCACCACCACACAAGAAACGGCAAAACCGGTATAAAAACCCGAGCGAAATCTCAGCAGAGAACGTTGAGACTACTTTACCCTCTCTTGCTATCGAGTTTACCTCGGTTCACGGCCCCAGCTGCTACGGCCGATGAACCACCCCGACGTCTGCCTGAGCTGATTGAGGCGGCCCTGCGTGTCCGCGGGCCGACCCCGCACTTCAAGCGGCCGTGCCAGCCGCCACCAGCAATCGCACCGTCGACTCCATCACGGTTCAATGGGCCGCTGCCCGTTGTGACGCCGCCGCCTTCACTGCTGTTGCCGTTTCTGTATACCCCAAGCCCAAAGCCGCGGTCGCGGCTCATCGAAGGTTCCCCGGTGGCGACGCCACTCACGGACCGACTTACCCCGACCCCGGTCGAGGGTGACTGCTTTATTTCCAGCCATTGAAGGCTGGAGATTGCCTCAATGCTTTAGCTTTATTATTTTAAATTTTTTACTTTGTTGTATTAATTTGTAATTATTGTTCGTTATAATTATGTTTATACGAACATGTCTAACGGGATTTATATTTTGGTAAAATAATAAACAGTGAACTGGTCAACTGCCTCTTAATCCGCTAAGCAGCCGGTAGCATATTTGACTCCCGCCAAAGTAAGGCCCGAAATTGTCTGTCGACAACAAACGCACGACCTACAAGACGACCACGACACTGCCCGAGTATAGAAAAACCCGATGGCGCCCATTTCAACAGTCCACCACCACTGTCATTAACAATGAATAGCTTCAAAATTCGAGTCACCGGAAAGCGTACTCGTGCCCAGCGAGCTGCACCACGGGTCACCATAACACGCCCGGTTCTGCTCAGCGAACCTGTACTCCCTGAATTCGCTAGAGAAGCTCACGAGGCCCCAGAAGCATGCCTGCAACAATGCCGCGACGAATTCAATGCCCGCCAGATCTCCAAGGCTCGCCGGACAATGATTACAGGGGTCTACAGCCGCCTGGTGACGCAACATGAAGATGCTTGTCACCAGCTGGGCACTCTTTGAAGATCGTCTTGTTAAGCGATTTTCAAACACACAAACCCTGGCCCAACTCCGGTTCCAGTTCTATGGCGACCACAAAGACCGAAAACCAGTCGAACAGTTCCTCCGCCGAAAGGAACAACTTCGCCCCAGCTACCCATAGCAGCGACCATCAACATCTACACAGAGCTGCTCAACCCACACTTGCGTCCTTTTCTGAGGACATCCACGCCCACTACTTTCGTGGAACTTCTCGATCGCGCTATGGCAATCAAAAAAGACCTCCAGGGACGAAACCCACCTTCTGAGGTCAAGCACAGTCTACACCAATGTCAGCACTGTCCAGAACGCCACTATCACCGCGACTGCCCCCAGCTCCGCCGTCAGCGCGAGGCCAACCTGGGAAACGACGTGAGGGCGAGAGCCACCCAACCTCCTCTCGCCCGAACATAACCACCATCAGCAAAGACCCCACCACCATCATCACCTCCCCACCGGGTTTGTTGTCAACTAGCGGGCCATCCCATGACTGCGCTAATTGACACCGGCGCATCGCATAATTTCATAAAAATTGCACACGTTCCTCCAGAGAGGTCTAGGAAAGTTCACCGAAAACAATTCACCGAATACAATTCACCGAAATACAATTCACCGCAAGACAGTTCACCGAAATGCTAATTAATTTTCCTTTACACCTTATCCAGGCTTATGAATGGCAGCAAAATGCAGGTGTATTTAAAAATAGAAAATTGATTCCTTTGTCATGTCTAATTTCATTTTTATAAAACTATATGTTTTACATTAATAACATAAATTATTTGCTATGTCTCATTAATACTCATGTATGTTATTCTTGTTATAATTTGGAACTAGATGCTCTGTCCTCATAGCACAGTCTCTGTATTTTTTAAGCAACGGTGCGCCGTCTTAGCCGCTTACGTACTGCTATATTTGAATAAATCCTAATACCATACTGGCAGCAATGTTGTTATTAGTACCATACATGCGCGAATGCAGTATTGACATTAGAAAATGTCCCAGCTTAAGCAAATTTTAGCCGATTCAATAATAATTACATTAACCTTGCAATAATTAACGATATTTAACGTAATGGATAATATTCAAAAGATTCGGAATTTACGGTAAGTATCCTTTTCTAAATGCCTGTATTTTTCTACCAGTTCTAAGGAACATTAAAAATACTGCAATTTAATTATCATTTCGATGAATATGTTTTTCGATTAATTGTATTTCGGTGAATTGTTTGTTCGGTGAATTGTTTTTCGGTGAATTGTATTCGGTGATTTGTATTCGGTGAATTGTTTTCGGTGAACTTTCCTGCACTCCCTCCAGAGTTCCTCTACACCATGAAGAGATGCGTTGGCACAGCTCAACTCACTGGGAAGAACACCACTCTCCAACTGGCCAGCTGGAGCTCCAGGTACGGATACAGACACAGAAACACTGTATTCCGTTCCTCGTTGCCGACGACCTCCAAGAAGCGCTGTTCTTGGGCCAACTCTGGCTCACAGAACACCAGATGGTCTGCGCTTTCGGACAAGGATACCTTGTGATCAATGAATGTGGTTGAAGTGAGGGTGGTTTGTTTGGATGAAAATATTTGACGAGGGCTGATTGTTTGATGAGCGTGAAGAGTGATTTTTTTATGACTGATTTTAGGGTTCGTGCTACCCCATTTGTTGAGATATAGCGTGAAGATATGTATATATGTACTTTTGTTTCATTCAAATCCATAATTCTTTTATTACCTGCTACAAGATGAACTTCAGCATCTCACTTTGCCCTTATCAAATTAGATTGCACGAAGACTTCAAACATCTACTGAAAGTTGATTCCGAGATTTCTATCTTGGTACATCACTTACGTTTTATTCTGATCCATAATTCTTTTTATACAAGCTCGTTTAATCCATATCCATTTATTCCCAGACCCACTATGAGATCTTTTACCCTCAATTTCACCCATTTACTCATATATTAGTTTGACCTGATTTTTATTTAACATACATACATAACCAAACAATAAAAACAAATTGACTTCAATGATATTATTAATATTGATATTATATTATTGCAATTTTGAAGTATATTTTGATGAACACATAGATTAATTAGTGTTGAATTCGTAACTGATTATATTTTCTCTCAACGATTCTCCCACTTCCCTAATTGGAGTCAACGAAACAAGAGCACTTCATCAAAGATAGATTCTAACAGTAACAGAACAGAGCAGAAATGAAATTTCCCTGTTTTCGCAGTGTTCGTAAATATAAACCGATTATATGGTTATTACATTAAGTACTTGTATTGTAAAACTTTACCTCCTGTATTCAATGAAATTTAATTATTTAGGAAATCTGTGCAAAATTTTACAGAATGTACAATACAACATTTTATAATGTTTATGTTTACAATAGGCTATTCCAACAGTATGGCGCATATCAATTTTAGTTGTAACTGTGGTACAATAATACTAAAACAATGATTAAAAGTAACTTATTGATATCTACAATATTTAATTAAACAGTGGATTATTCAAAACGATCGCCGTTGATGTTCTTGTAACATGGGAAACGCTATTAAACTGCAACATCACATTGTGAGGCAATGCGCATGTGCAGCGAGACAGCAATTTAGGACAAAACAATATTACAACAATAGATGTTAGAATAACACAGTAACCTAGTATACTCCATTCCCTGTATGAAAACGATTACGTCACATTCGGTATCCATGTGATTCAAGATTTTGTACTTAAAACGGTTACATTGGTATTGGATTGACATTTTTAAAACATAACCTAAAATTTAAATGTCAGATTAAAATATTTATTACTGTATAAAATTTAATTACTTTATAAATGAAACCAAATACTGCATATATTAAATAAAAACCAAATATAAATTTATCTTATCCCACGAAATATATTACCTACCTTATTGAAATATGTAATTTTGTAAAATAAAACTCAAAGAAATATACATTTTATATGTATTATTATTATATATAACTAAATAATATATGAAAATACAAAATACAATGCACATTACCTCTTGTACTACAGTTAAATTAATTAAAGGTCCTCGATTATCTAACTCCAGCGCAAAATAATCATGAAGATGACAAATGCATTTCTGCATTTTATTACCCATTTCTTATTTCTCAGTCTTTATTTATCTTTCAAAAATGTCACAAACTTAGAAATGACAGGCGAGAAAATAACAAAAACATGGTCATAGGTTTCTATTTTTATTTTATAAACAAATGTGAACAAAGTAAATATAAATTTTCGTATTAGTAGGGGAGACTGGGTACGGATGTGACAATTTTGATTTGAACGCCAATAATTTTGTTAATTTACTAGTTAGCTGCGTGAAAAGTAATTTAAATCTTAATTTGTACTTTTGTCTACGTAAAAATACCAAAATGTTGTCCCTAAATACGCTGTATTAGTTATAGTATCAAATAAAAAGAAAAGAGAGAAAGTGTCACAACCGACCACACCCCAAGGACGGTTGTGACAGTGGTTGGGGTCAGTAGTGACAGACATAATAATTACTTTTATTATTAGAAATATGTAACATAACACAACATAACTGTCTTCTATAAAAAGTTAACATTCATAATTCAAGCAAATGAACTTAAATCTACGATCACTTCTATTCTTACAATTAATAATGCACTGCATCTAATGTTTATAACCAGGATTGAGAGATTTAAATCTCTTGATTTATATCATGATTTAAATCAAGAGATTTTTTTTAAATCATTGATTTAAATCAAAATAAATTAAATTTAATACTTTAAACATAAATGAATAGTTTTTATTATTGTATACGTATAATATATGTCACAACCGTACCCACAACATTTGTCACAACCGTACCCAACGCATACTTTCGAAAATAAAAAATCGCCATGACTGGGCCAAGTAATCTACGTAAAAACTAATCACTCGTAATTAACTACTAATATTCAACTTATAACAAAAAAATATATGATATAATCTATCTGTATACAAATAACAGTAAATATTAAAAGAAATTAAACAAAAAAACTTACTTTTGACTGTTAAAAAGCAATGTATACCCCTGCTTACGTTAGCGTCGCACGCAGGCTGACGTAACCTGGGGAACGCGTTTAGACATGCATGCCGCTTCTCCCTCCCCTTGCACCCTTTCCGCATTCCGTATAGTTTTGATGTTATGACGACTGTCACTACCGTAACCTGGCACAACCGTACCCAGTCACCCCTAAGAATTGTCTTCCTTTTTCCTTAAAATAATTAATGTGATAGAACGTGAAAAAACATGAAACGTGTGTCTTTACTTATTAAGACATACGTTAATGCCATTCGCATAGGTACAAATAATGTTAATAAAATAAGATAGCTATATTTCATCGTATCTATAATATATATATATATATATATATATATATATATATATATATATATATATATATATATATATATATATATATATATGGGATGGCTAGCTCAGTGGTATGAAGTCGGCCTGTGGATTCTGAGGTCCCTGGTTCGACTCCCACAAGGCGAAAAATTTTCATAATTTGAAAAAGCTACCCCTGTGGCTCCTCCACCACTAACATGTTTGGGGGCCGTGATTTGACGACTGGTAACCGCACTTCACGCGCAAAATATATCACTTACCGAGATCTGCTTTAGCAGAGTGCCACACCCAGTAATGGGTAGAAGGCGTGATGATATATTTATTTATTTATTTTATCTATAATAACCTCGTCCTTATATGACGTAATCGTTTTCATACTGGGAATAGAGTTTACATCAAATTGTTCCATTTTAATTGAGCCTAAAAAAATATGTACATAAATGTTTTTCAATTACTTTGCGCACTAGTGCGCAAAATTTAACTTTCTATCGGTTCCCAAAGTAGTGTGAACCTTATTTTGAATGACGCGAGTACAAAAAATAGATAACAGGTCTCCTGTGTCCTCACAATAAAATTAAGGTGCCAATATGAATCTCTTCTAATTGGGAATTAAATTTTTGATAGTAGCTAACCCTAAATTTAGTTTATTTATTTATCTTACTAAGATATTCCAATTTGTTGAGTTTGATAAACAATTCTATGTTGTATAGCAGAAAGTTATGATTTTAATCAATTTGTAAAACGACTTTTACAACATCTTCTATAAGTATGTATGAAAATAACATAAAAACGTCAAGGTAAAACAACAATAAAATATATAAAAAATATTAAAATATAAAAAATATAATGATCCAGTTCCAAAATTAGGAAGTGGGCTGTGTTATGAACGTATCTTCTGTCATTATATATTATTTTCAACAAAACCCTTATCTTTGTAAATCAATAAAGAAAAGATTATACCAATAAAAATAAATGTAATATACAATAAAAATAAATATTTCCTGCACTTTGTAAATTTTATTTTCTCATAGAGAATATGTATTATTGTCGTATATATATATACGTAAGTACAGCACGAGTGAGTACTATGTTGAGAACTCAGCTAAGTACAACAAATCAACATGAAATATATTTGTGCAGTTTTTATATTTCACTTATTAATAAACGTAGCACAGTCTAATCATGTAACACACGTCTAATTTATATAATAATTCATTTGTTAATTCTATAAATATTTCAGGAGCAATATGTAATACTTCTGGACAGAGCTGAAGCTTTTAATTATGAACGAAACCTAGTGCAAATCGAATATATAACGTTTAAATATAATAGAAGTAATAATGCTCGTAACATGACTTTGGAGATATTGAAAGAATTTGTTTATAGCCCTCATGATGTGGTGAGTAAAAAAAAAAAGATATCAAAAAAGAGTTTTAGTCTTTATTATTTTTACGACATCAAACTTTTAATTTTTTCTGCAAAAATGAACAATTGTATATTACATAATAAGTCAGGAAAGTGATATTTTACTTGACGAAGCGGTTGGGTGCCGGAAAGTTCACCGAAAACAATTCACCGAATACAATTTACCGAATACAATTCACCGAAAAACAATTCACCGAACAAACAATTCGCCGAAATACAATTCATCTAAAAACATATTCATCGAAATGATAATTAAATTGTAGTATTTTTAATGTTCCTTAGAACTGGTAGAAAATTTAACAAATATTATCCATTACGTTAAATATCGTTAATTATTGCAGGGTTAATGTAATTATTATTGAATCGGCTAAAATTTGTTTAAGCTGGGACAGTTTCTAATGACATTACTGCACTCGCGCATGTATAGTACTTATAATAGCATCGCTGCCAATATGTTATTCGGATTTATTCAAATAGAGCAGTACGTGAGCGGCCAAGACGGCGCACCGATGCATAAAAAGTACAGAGACTGTGCTATGAGGACAGAGCATCTAGTTCCAAATTACAACAAGAATAACATACATGAGTATTTACGACACATAGCAAATAATTTATGTTATTAATGTAAAACATATAGTTTTACAAAAATGAAATGAGACATCAGGAATCAATTTTCTATTTTTAAATACGCGTGCATTTTGCTGCCATTCATAAGCCTGGATAAAGTGTAAAGGAAAATTAATTAATTTCGGTGAATCATATTTCGGTGAACTGTCTTTTGGTGAATTGTATTTCGGTGAATTGTTTTTCGGTGAATTGTATTCGGTGAATTGTTTTTGGTGGACTTTCCTAGACCCGAAGCGGTTGTTTGAAATACGAGGCCATTTCCTGATGTATTATGTATACTATTTTTCTGAAACCGATTAATTTAATCAACATTTACTAATAAATAATTCAAAATGTTTAAATTTTTTGATATGAATTGTAGTGACAACAGACTACGTATTCAAGATTACAACAAAAATGACAGTCAGATAAAATCTTTACCAGACTGTTTTGTACTTTACCAGATTGTTATTTTGTTGTAGCCTTGAATACGTATTTTACTTGACTGTTTTTGTAAAAACCTACTTTCCATACTAAAATTGGTCAGAAAGTAGACACTTTCTTGCCGGTTTCAGAAAAAATACATTATTTTTCGTATATCGTGTTTACAATATGAATTTGTTTACGGTCGTGTTGAAAAATCAACGTATTAACATTTAAAATGAAAGTAGAATATGTCTATTTACAATTCTCAATGTGGAAATAAATCGTTTTTTTTTTAATTATTGTAAAATATAACAGTAAATGACGGATGTCAACTATCGATTCAAATATCGATTTTAAGAAATAAAAGTGTACGATCGTAAAAAAATCGTATATAACAATATAAATCAAAGTAAATTATAGGCCAAATAGTTTAAAAAGCACGTATTATAAAAAAAAATACTTATTTTTCAATATACTATTTTACACAACACTTTCAGAACATACATACATACATATATATCTTCACACTATATCCCATCAAATGGGGTAGTACGAACCCTAGAATCACTTATAAAATATTTACTCATTACATTCATCAAATTATCAGCCCTCGTCAAACAATATCATACAAACACACCACCCTTACTTTAACAACATTCATAGATCACTCCATATGAACTCATTCATTTATTACACTCGAAATCATTTATCACACAACAAACCTTCAATCGCATCACTCCTATTCACTTATCGTTCATCTTCTTTCTTCGACGTACATAACATATGCATAAAACATCTCAAATTACTCACGCTTACTCCTAACAACGAATTTAATAACGAAACTAAAAACGAATCTACAAAGATTAGAAAAGATGAAAGCGATAGCCTGCACTTGTATATGAAAGAAAAGTTCACACAATACAGTAACTGGAAATGAAATAAAAAGATAAGAAAGGAAGGGAGTGTCGCTCTGCGCTTGTTTTTGAAAGTGAATTCCACACAATTGCAGTTAAACACTCTACGTAAGAACTGAAAACGAATTAAAAGATAAGAAAGGAAAGGAGTGTCGCTCTACGCTTGTTTTTGAAAGTGAATTTAACACAATTGCAGTTAAACACTCTAATGAAATTACTAAACAACAAAACTAAAATGAAAAATTCTGCTCTTTTCTGAAATCATCAGATTCATTCCTCAATTAATCTTCGTCAAACGTTCTTATCCTGACACACCACTTTAGCTTCATCCACATTCATAATTCCTTTCAAACATAAAATGTGAAAATTGAAAACAATTATATGATTTGACATTAGTGATATTTAGATAAAATAAAAATAAATATATAAATATATCATCACGTCTTCTACCCATTACTGGGTGTGGCACTCTGCCGAAGCAGATCTCAGTAAGTGATATATTTATGCGCGTGAAGTGCGGTTACCAGCCGTCAAATCACGGCCCCCAAAGATGATAGTGGCGAAGGAACCACAGGGGTCATTTTTAAATTGGTGAAAATGTTTGTCGGCTGTGGGGATCGAACCAGGGTTCTTAGGATTCACAGGCCGACTTGATACCACTGAGCCATTACCCCATAATTATTACTTCAAAGTAAATTAGAATCAGTAATTCTAGATAAACCAGCGAAATAAATAAATGATCTGGTTCAGTAAATGTAAGTTAGATCTGATCCAAATGGTAAATGGAATACGTCTAATGTATGTAAGAGTGTTGTATCATCATATCCATGGATACATGAAAATTGTTACCCGAATTTCCCAACAGAAACATTTTGTTTCAAGATGGCGGACTGAAGCTTTATTATACCTATATGTTAATATTGGTTCTTAGGATCCGTAGGCCGACTTGATACCACTGAGCCATTAACCCATATGACATCTGTGAGAGTCTTGTGCGAACAATCAAAGTGAGCAGACGTGTTAGCGGTGCGTTAATTGATTTTTGACAAGTTTATTCATATTGGGGCATACGCTCTGTGGGGCAGACGCTCGAGGGGGCGGAGTCTTTTATCTAGTGTTTTCAGTAGTGGAAGTAGGTAGCGAGTCGCGTGGGGCCCACCGTCACTGGGGCGGAGGCCTGAGAGACCGTGCGTTCGGCGCGTGCGCGAGTCGTTGGAGTGGGGGAGAGTAGTAGGAGTGGGGACGCGCAGTAGTTGAAGTGAGTGCGGCTCAGTTGCGACTGAGAGTGAGAGTGTGGCGGTATGTCCGGCTCAGGCCGGGAGGAGGAGGAAGTGATGGAGGTTGCGATGGGACCGCCGGTGGTTTTATTGGGGAGGATCGACGAGCCGAGTACATCGCGAGGTATGCTGCGGGACTCTAGCCAGTCTAGTCAGTCCAGCCAGGATGATAGTGCTAAGAAGCGTAGGAGGAAGGGGGGTAAGGAGATGGATGAGAGCGAGCATGTGAGCTTGGCCACAGTGCGGGAGATTGGTGCGAAACTGAGGAAGTACGTCTTGGATGATTCCAGTAAGGTCACCAAGTCGGTTGCGAAGGTGGTGCTTGACAGGGTGAGTGAAATGGAGGAGGCTGTTTTGAGAGTGATGATGGAGAACGAGAGATTGATTGGGCAGTTGCAGGCTCTGAAGGAGGAGAGGAGAGAGCAGCAGGTGTCGCAGACACCTGCGAGGGGAATGTTCGGAGGGATGACCGGAGGAATGAGTGGACAGGTGCAGAGAGGAGTAGAAGTAAGAGCGAGTGGGAGTGAAAGTGCCGGTGTGAGGAAGCCAACGTACGCGTTGGTGGTGCGACCGATATCGGGGAACATGGAGAGTCAAGCTGTCAAAGACAGTGTGATGAATGTCATTCAACCGGCAGTGAAGAATGTAAGAGTGAATGCGGTGAGGAAGATTAGAGCGGGAGGCATTGCGATTGAGACAGCGAGCATGGCGGAAATGAATGTTTTGAAAGCGTGCGGCGAGTTTGCGAAGGCAGGCCTGAGAGTGGAAGAGCCAGCGAGGATAGGGCCCAAGGCCATCATTTATGATGTGCCAAAGGCTCTGAAGAACGAGGAGTTGCTGGCTGAGTTATTTGGGAAGAACCTGCGGAGTGTGTGTTCGGAGAGGGAATTTAAGGAGCGCGTGAGGGTGGTGACTCGAGGAGGACGACGAGATGCGGAGGTGGACAACGTCATCGTTGAGATGACGGAGAGAATGAGGAGCTTCGTGACCAAGAGTGGGAGAGTGTACGCACACTTCCAGGCGTATAAAGTAAAGGAGTTTGAGGTTGTCCAGCGATGCTACGGGTGTGCAGGCTTTGGTCACCGTCTGAGTGAATGTAAAGCAGGAGGGCGATTGTGTAGAAGATGTGGAGAGAAAGGGCATCTGGCGACGACGTGTACGGCGGCGGTTGAATGTAGAAACTGTAAGTTGAGGGGGAAGGAGGCAACGCACAGTGTAATGAATGAGGCGTGTCCGGAGTATGTGAGAGCATTGGAACGAATGAGGGCGATGATCCATTATGGTTAATCGTCAGTATATGAGAATGCTTCAGCTGAATTGTCAGAGAGCATATGAGGTCATGCTAGACGTCGGTGTGTGCATGGAGCGTGAAAGGGTGACTGTAGCTATGCTACAGGAACCGTATGTGTTGCATGGATCAGTGAGAGGATTACCGACAGGCATGAGAGTAATTGCGTGTGAGAATGACGCGAAAGCGGCCGTGGTAGTAAATGGAGATATGGATGTTGTTATGGTAAATGAGTGTATAAATGAGCACGGCGTATGTGTCTGGTTGAAAGGAGAGTTTGGAGAAATGTATGTTGTGTCTTTGTATTGTCAGTATGGTGTGGATGTGGCTCCTTTCATGGAGTATGTGGAGAGAGTGATTGCAGTGGCGAGTGGAAAGACCGTGGTGCTTGGGATGGATGCGAATGCGGTGTCACCAATGTGGCACAGTAAGATTGGGCAAAGATACCGTGAGAGTGAAGAGCGTGGAATGCTGTTTGAGGATTTTATTCTGCAGACAGGTATGGATGTATTGAATGAGCCCAGCGAGTTCTATACTTTTCATACGGTGAATGGAGCGAGTGACATCGACGTAACGTGTGTGAAAGGTGGAAACCGGCTAGAGTGGTGTTGGGAAGTAAAGCCGGAGTGGAGTATTAGCGACCACAATGCTATTAGTGTTGTGTGTCGCTTTGACCGACGCGAGAAGTGGTGTGTGAAAGGTGCGGACTGGGCGGAATTTGTGAGATGTCTGAAGCACGAATGTAATCCGAATGAATTTGAAGGGTTCCGAGGTAAGCAGGTACATGAGAAGGTTGAATGGTTGAATGAAAAAGTGACTGAAGTGTGTAAGAAAGTCCTGCGAAGAGTAAATGGGGTAGGAAGGAATAAGTGGTGGACGGATGACCTCAGTAGCAAGAGGAGAGAGGTACGACAGCTAAGGCGGCGATTCCAAAGGGCGAGCCGTAGGAACCGGGACGAGGCGGCGGGACTGCGTGCTGGGTATCGTGCGTCGGAGATGGAGTACAAGAAGCTGCTGAGGGTGACGAAGAGGGATGATTGGAGAGAATTTGTGCGAGTGAAAGGTAACGAGAATCCGTGGGGGGAGGTGTATAGAGCATGTCGAGGAAGGAGAGGTTGGGGAGACGTCCTGGCGATGATGCGGAGAGGAGATCGCGTGGCGAGCACTTGGCGCGAAAGCGTTGAGATGCTCATGGAGGAGTTCTTTCCGGGAGGGGACATGCGAGTGCACGAGGATGAGGAACCCTATATGAATGTAGATGAATTTAGTGAGGATGAGGTAGAGGTGGCCGTTATGAGGATGAAGATGAAGAAGGCGGCGGGGTTGGATGGTCTCAACCCGGAGATTGTCCGGTGTGTGTGGTGGGCAATCCCGGAGTTCTTGACGGAGATGTTCAACGGGTGTTTGAATGAGAGACGAGTGCCAGACGTTTGGAAGACAGCGCGTGTTTGTGTGTTGCTGAAGTCTGTAGAGAAGCCTAGATCTAGCCCTAGATCTTACAGGCCTATCTGCTTACTTCCAGTGATGGGGAAGCTGTTGGAAAGACTGCTGGTGAATCGATTGAATGACTGTATTGCGGGAATGCAGAACGAAAGACAGTACGGGTTTAGTCGTGGGAAATCTACAGAGGATGCGTGGGTGAAAGCAAAGAGTTTGGTGAAGGATGCAAGGAGTAAGTATGTGTTGGGTGTGTTTGTAGATTTCAAGGGGGCGTTCGACAACCTAAGCTGGGAGAGTATGATGAGAAAGCTTGAGAGTGTGAATTGCAGAGAGACTGGTGTATGGAGGAGCTATTTCAGCAACCGAAAGGTTTGTATTGAAAGTAGATTCGACGTAGTATGGAAGAATGTTGAAAGAGGATGTCCGCAAGGATCTGTTTGTGGGCCGGTTTTGTGGAACTTGGTGATGGATGACTTGCTGAATGAGTTACGCGATGCTGAGATCGAATGTGTAGCGTATGCGGATGACCTACTGTTGCTTGTCCACGGTAACAGCAGGGTGCAGTTGGAACGAATGGCGGTGAGTGCGATGGAAAGAGTAGTTCGCTGGGGAGAGAGCGTGGGTGTCGGAGTGTCTTGGGAGAAAACGTGCATGATGTTGATGAAAGGAAGATTGTCTGATAGGAGGGAGCCGAGTGTGCGTGTGAATGGAAACAGGATGAGGTATGTCCATAGTACTAAGTACTTGGGCATTACCGTGGGAGAGAGGATGGATGTGAAACCGCATCTGCGTGAGCTCCGAATGAAAGTGGCGAATGTGACCGGGTGTTTGAGGCGAGTGATGCGAAAGGAATGGGGCTTAGGTAGACGTGCGGTAAGAATGATTTATAAGGGTGTGTTTCTTGCGTGCGTGACGTATGCAGCTGGAGCATGGTACGATGTGATGACGTATGCGTATGCGAGGGACGCCGTTTTACGGTGTCAGCGTGTTGTTTTGTATGCGAGTATGTGTGTGTGTCGTACTGTCTCAACAGATGCGATGTGCGTGTTGATGGGAGTGCGTCCGTGGGATATGAATGTGGTTGAGAGTGGTGTGAAGTATAAGTTGAGAAAAGGTCTGCCGATGAATGAAGATATGGATGTGCTGACGAATGAGGATGTTGCCGGGAGAAGTGTGAAAGAGTGTGTGAAACTGTTGAATGAAAGAATGATATCGGAGCACCAGCGTAGATGGGATGTAAGTACGAAAGGAAGAGTAACGTATGAGTTTGTGAGAAGTGTGACGTTTGCAAGTGAGAGTGAGTGGTTCATGCCCGGATGGGGAACTAGTTTTCTCATCACAGGGCATGGAAGCTTGAACGCGTTTCTGCACCTGCGGGGACTAAGTGAGAGCAGCGATTGTGTGTGCGGGCATGCGGAAGAGACGTGGAGGCATGTACTGCTGGAGTGTGAGTTGTATGAAAGGATGCGTGATTGGCACTTGTGGTCAATCGAACGGAGGGGAGAACGGGGCGAATGGGATGTGAGTAGATTGGTGACTGAGAAGGAAAGCTTTGTGTCTGTGAACGAATGCGCTAGCAGGATGTTTGAAGAGCGGAAGGAACTGCTGCGCAGGGTGGGCGACGGGGCAATTTAGTAGGGTCGTCGCACAAGGCTTGGGCGCAGGTGGAGGATGCAGTGTGAGCCTGCTCGCAGACTTACACTGTTGAATCTCGGGTGTGGCGCCCCCGCGTCATCCGAGCTACGGACGAGGGGTAGGCTGGTGCTGGGCAACCGACATCAGTCTGCTCTTGGGAGAACCGGCGCCTCCCACGAACTCGTAGCTAACGTAGAGGCAGCGTTCTAAGTCCATGGCCGTGCTTAGTGCAGGCATGGACGGCGCACGCTGTTGGGTTGTGGCGGGCCCACGTCCTCAAGCTACGCAGGAGGAGGGATCCTTGGGGGGAGGACGTACTGGGCGGACTCAACCCAGGGTGAACTCTGGGTGTGGCAATCCCACGTCTCCAGCAGCGCAGGGGAGCAGTCAGGCACTTCGGTGTCGGGCTGTTTGAGCCGTGGCGGTCTCACGCTCTCCAGCCACGCAGAGGGTGATGAAGCCCCGACTACAATCGCCGTTGCGAGAGTAGGACGGGTGGATTCTTCGGGTATAGCGAACCCGCGTCCTCGATGCTTGCTTGCCGGTGCTAAGGGTGTAAGAAACCTACCGGCACCCGACCAGAGGTTATCTGGTAGCACGGGGACTGGCGGCCCCCGGGGGAAACCCCGGCCAGTCATGGGTTGGAACATCGTGCTGGCAGTGGTTGAAAGCCTACGCAGGCTAGATGTTGGCGACAACATCGACGGGTGAGCAGCGTTGACTTGCTCGGGTACTGGCCTGCATAGTCAGTAGGGATTTAGATAGGTCCCCTCTCACCAGAGAGGCTGAGGGGCTTACACTCCAAAGCGTTCTGGTAGGCATCGGCCGTATACTTGGTGTACGCTCAGATGTCGCGCTGATTGAGCGTATCTCAATCCCGAGCCCATGGGGGCCGTGGCGGATAGAGCCGCAAGGCAGGTGCCGCCACGCTAATATATAAGACGCACTCACTCCTTGAGGGTGGGGTGGTTCTTATGACATCTGTGAATTAATCTTATCTAATTTACTAATTTATTTCTGAAAGTTTTGCTTTCTGATAGTGTAGTGAAAAATAAAAGTTTACCTTCAGGCACCTTCTGAAGGAAATGTCCCTTGATGTCCCTTGATATACAAATTATTATTTTAGATAGAAGTTCAATCTTACGAATTTCTAAATAATGAATACAAGCCATTTGGGATACGTTTTAGCAGAATATTATGTTTATTTTTGGAAGGAGAATATAAAATATATTTCCAAAAAAATATGGGAGCAACATTTTTACCTCCAAAATGCCCAATACTGAAGGTATAGATATATTAGTAAAGTACATATTTAAAAATGAATAATGTTAATAATTATTTTAGGGAATTTACACATCTTTCAACTATGGTTCAAGTACAAAAGGTTACCCTATTTTCCCATTTAAAAAAATGAGGCTAAGGATCAATTTATATAGAAAAGAAAAAATAATTTTTAGAATTGACACTTATTCAACTTTTGATTATGATGTAGTCTACAGGCAACAATTTGGGTGACGCAAGTGCAATTCACTACCATTTAAAAATGTCTACCGAAAACTGAGTAAGCGATTCACATGGAAAAAACAGATTTTCATTTATATTGCTGCCGTCACTACTTTATAGGAAAATGTTTTAAATGCAACTAAACCAATTAATAATAATACTGCTAAAACTAATATTATTTACACAGTTTTCTTAAAACTGAATAAATGCAATTGTTTAACTTTTATCAGACATATTTTAAACGTAAACAGAGAATTTAGTTCTCTATAATTTTTGTTTGTCATAATATATTATTTGTAACAAAACCATTATATTTGTAAATCAATAAATGAATATTGCTTGCAGTTTGTAAATTTTATTTTATACGAGGGCGGTCCGATAAGTACTTAGCCTCACCGCCAGATAGCACCACTATCGCAAGAGCAATTTTATATCGATTAAAATATTCTCGTAGACAGCTACTGTTAAATTTTCAGCCGAATCGGACCTGTAGTTTTGTTTAGACCGCGTGTGGAAGCGAGCGTGTCCACAGATTTGAGAAAAATGGAAAAAGAACAATATCGGTCGGTGATTCGATTCTTGTTTTTGGAAGGGAAATCGCGCAGAAAAATCAAAGAACGCTTGGATGCTGTTTACGGTGGGACTCTTCTCCTTCGATGGCGACCGTCAAAAATTGGTTTAACGAGTTTCAACGTGGTCGCACGTCGGTTTTTGGTGAGCCACGCGCAGGTGCCCCGAAAATAGCTACCACGGAGGATAACGTAACAAAAATCCACGATCTCGTATTGGCAGACCGCCGATTGAAGGTGCGCGAGATAGCTGAGACAGTAGGCATCTCAAAAGACCGCGTGGGTCGTATCCTGCATGAATTATTGGGCATGAGAAAACTGTCGGCGCGACGGGTGCCGCGTTTGCTCACTCCGGACAACAAGCGCATCCGTGAGGTTACTTCAGAGTAGAGTTTGACGATGTTTAGGCGCAATCCGAAGGAGTTTCTGTGTCGTTTCGTGGCCGTCGACGAAACATGTGTATACTAGTACACAGCAGCGACCAATGAACAGTCGAAACAGTGGACTTCACCCAGTGAACGTGCTCCAAAGAAGGCGAAGACTGTCCTATCGGCCGGAAAGATCATGGCCACCGTTTTCTGGGATTCAATAGGTGTGATCTACATTGACTACATGGAGAAGGGCAAAACGATCACAGGGCTCTACTATGCCGAATTATTGGGCCGATTCGACGCCGAATTGCAGAAAAAACGGCCCCATTTGGCGAAGAAAAGAGTGCTCTTTCACCTCTGCCGTCACCACGGCCAAATTGATAGAATTAGGTTACTAACTGCTGCTCCATCCACCGTATTCTCCGGATTTGGCCCCGTGCCACTTTTTTTTGTTTCCAAATTTGAAAAAGTCTCTCGCCGGGCAGAAATTTGAATCGAATGAGGCAGTTATCGCCGCGACGGAGGCCTACTTTGCAGACCTCCAGAAAACGTATTTTTCAGACGGGTTAAAGAAGTTGGAGCATCGCTGGATCAAGTGTATCGAACTCAAAGGAGATTATGTTGAAAAATAAATCGCCACTTTTCCAAAATTTTTGTTATTCTTTTGTAGGCTAAATACTTATAGGACCACCCTCGTACGACACGAATGGATAATTACAACAAAGCAATATGAAATATATTTGTGCAGTTTTCATATTTCACTTATTAATAAATGTGGCGCTATCTGCTAATGTAACACATCTTTAATTTATATTATAATTCTATTGTTAATTCTATAAATATACGTAATAATTTTGGAAAAAGGTGAAGCTTCTAATTATGAACCAAACCTAGTGTAAGTCGAATATAAAATGTTTAAGTATAATAGAACTAATAATGCTCTTAATATAACTGTAAAGATATTTGAAGAATATATTTATAACGCTCAAGAATTTAAAAATATTGATAGAAGAAGATTAGTGTTCAATTATTATTACGGCATCTTTTCAATTTATCTGCAAAAGTTAACATAATAAATTATATTTCTTACATCGCGTTTTCAAAGTAAATTTTGTACAACTGTATTTGTCAAAAAGAAAGCTACAAAATTCAAATTTGTTCAACTGTTTAGTTGTAAAAATGGCAAATATCATTCTTTTAGTTTTATTGTCATTACTCAGCTCATGAAAAATTGTTGCATTTTTTTTTTATAATAATTAATTACATTAAATTGCAAAATACTTCTTTAATAAAAATTAATAATATATAGTGTTATAACATCCTTCATACAATCTTTGTAAAAAACTTAATGCTATTCTTCCGAATACATCAAATTTCAATCCTAATTATACTGTCAAAAATAGTTTAGAATTAATTAACAATATACAACACCTAGACGTTCCACGAAATAGTAAATTAGTTTCATTCGACGTGTGTAGTTTATTTACTTCTATTCCAGTTAACCAATTAAAAAACGTTCTAGAAAAACAACTGAAAGAAAATTCCAAAAACTTGAAAATTAATCAAGACTTAATGACGTTAAGTAATATCTACCTAGAGCAAAATTATTTTCAATTTAATAACAAATTTTATAAACAAACAGATGGCCTCCCTATGGGGTCCCCTTTATCTCCACTTTTTGCTGACATTTACATGAACCATTTCGAAATAAACTTATTTAAATCCAATAATAATTATACCAAACATATTTTGTTTTAGTATAGATATGTTGACGACGTAATTTGCTTATGGACTGAAACGGATAGACAGTTGGATTCGTTTTTTAAATCTTTAAATTCTATTGAACCCAAAATTCAATTTACTATTGAAAAAGAAATAGATGGATCTATTAATTTTCTTGATTTAAAAATTAGCCGGACAGGTAAAAATTTCACCTTTGACATTTTTCGTAAACCAACTTTTACAGATACAGTAATAAATTCTAATTCCACCCAGCCTTTTAATACAAAAATGGCAGCCTTCCATAGCTTTATTAAAAGATTAATTACCGTCCCTTTATCCAAAGAGAATTTTAATACAGAATTAAAAACCATTCAACAAATTGCCCATAACAACATTAGTTACGTCAATAGTTTACTTTACAAAAAACAAAAGAAACTGAGTTTAGGTAAAATTTATGCAGGACAAGCGGTGGAAGATTGTAAAATTTATAGGAAAATACCCTATTTTGGAACTGTATGTAATAAAATCTCCGAACAACTAAAAACTGTAAATATTTCGGCGGCATTTTATAATGATTTTACTTTAAAAAATTTACTAGTTAACAATAAAATTATTGATAAGAATAAATTAAACAATAGCGGTATTTACGAAATTCAATGTAAAGACTGCGATTTTATTTACATCGGACAGACAGGCCGTAGTTTTAATATTAGATTTAAGGAACATGTAAGCTCTAGGAGATTAGGAAAAACCGATTCTAATGTCGCGAAACACCTTATAGAAAATAAACACGGTATAATAATAGAATCTCTAAGGGTCTTACATGTTGCCAAGAAAGGATTAAAGATGAATTGTTTGGAGGCGATTGAAATAAATAAAGCCTTAAAAGAGAACAAAAATCTTATGAACGAACAATTAGATCTCATTCGTTCGCCTCTACTAAATTCTATTTAATCTTTTAATGGCAGTCCCTCAATATTACTTTTCATACCCGTTCATACATGTTATAAACTGTTTCCATCTCTAAAGTGTTTGTAGGTACTTGCAGGTACCCCATGTATATGTATATAAATAGATCGATTTTGAACTTTTCGTCACTTCTGACGATGGTGTAAAAACCGAAATGCGCATCAAGTATTAAATATAAATATTTTCTTTGAAACAACCAAGTGTTTTTATTTACTATTTTTTATCAAACATGTTTCAACAAGTGCCAACAGCTTACTCAATTAATTATGTTATAACATATTCTAGACAATTATAAATATGAACTCTAACCTAAATAATAAATGTCAAAATTAATTAGTTTCAAATATTTATTAACTTGCCAGTATTACCATCTTAAAATTTTATTATCATGTTATTATTAATAAAAAATTTAAGATAAAAGTTAATTAATGCGATATAGGAACAATTATTATTATTACTTTATGCTTTAATTATATAAATATACATGGGCGTCCGCAAGGAGGGGCGCACGTCCCCCACCCCCCTCTGGTTATTAACTAGGGTTGTGACCACAACTCTTGAACATAGGACATTAACATATAAAATTATAAGTTTGTAATTTCCTGCTTCCCGAAATATTTTAAGTTTTAGGGCATAAAATTCTGCCTCTGAACCACGAACTATTATATTGAAGGACAGGCGAGTCTTGCGGGTAAAGCATCCGCAGAAATGTTGTGAAAGAGAGCGACAAAAAAGTGAGTGCGACAGGAAAAAGAGTCTGGCGAATGCATGGGTGCTTACGAGTCTATTCATGTTTTCTTTACTTTTAGAACTAATTACTTTAAAAAATGTTATTTGCAATTATTTAAAATTAAAGACACACTTTTCTTTAATTATATCAGGTTTAGCTTGACAAATATAAATACGTAAAACCATATATAAACACATTTTTCTAGTAGTACATTTTTTATATTTAACTACACCATGACACGTTACACAAGTGTAAAATTGGCATAAATATTTTAATTTTAAAATACAAAATGGTAAAATTTATATAATGTAAATAGGACATTTTATTTAAAAAATAATAAAGAAAATAGATAGAACCGAATATTTCAATTTTTTCTTAATTAATATTTTTGTACTTTATACAATACATTTTATAATTTTATAATAATAAAAATAGATCGAACTGAATATTTCAATTCTTTCTTAATTTAGATTTTTCGATCTTCCTTACACTGAGATTTGATAATATTTTGATTCTGTTTAAAATATTGCTTCAAGCGCATTAAAATAAATTCATGGACAAAAATAGATATTATTTCTTTCTTGTGATCTCTACTAGAGAAAGAGAATGCATAACTTTCAATTACAGAATACACTGTTTCTTCATATACACGAGGTTTATCTATATATAATATTAATTTATCTTGAATATATTTGGATAATCTAAATATGTTTATATTTGGGTGGATTAAAAAACCACGACTTTAACATTTGTTAATTCCGCTTCCTTTATGTGACATACATTTTCTTTGTTTACAAGCAATATAATATATATATATATATATATATATATATATATATATATATAATCTGTTCATATTACTACTTTTTTCCAAATTTCCAACTGCTCTTTTGGAGCACGCAACAAAGATATTTTGTCATGATTTGAGTCATACCCGCTGGTACAATTGGGCGCAAAACACTTACGACCCATTGCAAACTAATTGTTTATAACTATTTATTACCAAACAACACAAATGATTGAAAAAAGTAACCTGCGTTCATATGGCGTTGAGTAAATTCCAGCCTCTTTAAGCTATCTCTCTCTTTCAAAGTCATGCGCGCAAGTGACATAAAGCTGGACGTTTTCTAGCTGCGCTTATATACGAAGTTGCGTAGGGCTGCTCTGAACCAATAAACAAAATTAATATTGCATACTTTGTAACGACACAAATTAGCTTTGAAAATGACAAAAATTGCCTCAAAACTATCGATAGGCATGAAATTGAAACAAAATTAAACAAATGTTTGACATTTTATCTGTCAAAATAAATGAAATAATAAATAAAGAATTTATTTTGATAGTTTTGACAGATTTAACGCCAAATATTTGTTTAATTTTGTTCCAGTTTTATAGCTATCGATAGTTTTGAGACAATTTTAGTCATTTTCAGATCAAATTTTTGCAGTTACAAACCACGTAAAATTAATTTCTTATTTTTTGCCCTAAAACTTTTATATAAAGCTTTTTTGTTTTAAATAATTAGGAAAGCAGGAAATTAAAACAATATGATTTTACATGTTAAAGTCCTAGGTTCGAGAGTCGCGATCACTACGTATATATATATATATATATATATATATATATATATATATATATGTATATATAAATAAGTAATTTATTTCACAAATTTAAATATTTTTTTGTCTATTTGTTATGTGTATTTGTATTTATGTTATATTAAAAAAATATTTTAGAAATTTATGTATATCTGAGAGATTTTTGGGACCTGCCCCTCCCTGGAAAAATGTCTGTGGACGCCCATGTAAATATAATTATTATAAATTAAAATATTCTCAAAATGTAATATTTGAGAAGCAAGAAAACCAAAAAAATAATTAAAATAAAAGTACCAAAGAAAATGATTCTGGCTACATAATATCAAAGTTCTAATAATCTATAAAATAGTCATGAATAATAAAAACATGTCTTATGTCAGTCAATTACAAATAATGATCCAGTTACAGAATTAGAAGGAAGTGTAATAAATGTACCAACTGTCATTATGTATTATTCGTAATCAAATTCTTATCTTTTTAAATCAATAAAAGTTTTTCAATGAATACCTAAAAAATATATTTGATATACAATAAAAATAAACATTTCCTGCAGAAATATTTAATGGTAGTAAAATTATTATTTAAATCTTTTCTAATCTTAATATATGTATATTTGAAATTATTATTTCCGTGTAATGTTGAACAAAAATTTCAAGGGTATAGAACAATAAAGTGAAACATTTTATCACAAATGTATTGTTGAATATTACGTTGTCAATTGAAAAATCTAATAAAAATTGTTGCTTCGATTACAGTGTCATCTATTATGAATAAAAATGACATATTTTTCGACATACTATCCGAATCTGTAAAAAGATGAGGGTTCATATTTGGGATTCCAATATTACCTTCCGTTCTGTCTACCGAGGGGAGGACTAATTAATTTCTCCCGCGAATATATTAATATCTTACTTGAATGTATTTAGTTTTTTTCTTCATAGTATTTATTATTCACTTGATATTTATAAACTCCAGATTAAAAACATTTGTAATAAAATTCTTATCTTTGTAAATCAATCAGGATTTTCAATATCATACTAAAAAAATACGTTTAATATACAATAAAAGTAAACATTTCCTGCATTTTGTATATTATGTTTCAAAACTAAATTGAATATATACAATAAAAATGAATATATCCTGCAGTTTGTATATTATATTTCCTGATAGGTATGTTTTTTTACTCGTATATATACGAGTAGATACCTATGTTGAGAACTTAGTAAATTACAGCAAAACGTGAAATGAAATATATTTGTGCAGTTTTCATATTTCACTTATTAATAAATGTGGCGCTATCTGCTAATGTAACACATCTTTCATTTATATTTTAATTCTATTGTTAATTCTATAAATATTTCAGGAGAAATATATAATATTTCTGGAAAGAGCCGAAGCTTTTAATTATGAACCGAACATATTGCATTGCGAATATAAAACGTTTAAATTTAATAGATCTAATAATGCTCTTAATATAAGTTTAGAGCTGTTTGAAGACTTTGTTTTTAACCCTCATGATGTGGTGAGTAAAAATAAAGATTACACAGAAAGAGTTTTTGTCTCTATTAATATTTTTATTATTATTATTTCCATAATTTCAAAAACTACCCCTGTGGCTCCTCCACCAATAACATCTTTGAGGGCCGTGATTTGACCACTGGTAACCGCACTTCACGCGCAAAATATATCACTTATCGAGATCTGCTTCGGCAGAGTGCCACACCCAGTAAAGGGTAAAAGGCGTGATGATATATATATTTTTACGTAACAAGTTGTAATTCTGCTGAATTTTAACGTTTTTTAACTGTAAATTTCGAAGAATATATTAAAATTTCTAAGACACAAAATTTTTTTGCACTTTTCTTTTTACATCACATGTGTATAGATAGTAATTTAATTATTTTCAGTAATAATATAACAAGAGAGTGAGAATAAATTGAAAATAATTTAACAGATCTTTCGAAAACTTGTTGCCAGGAAATAGTCACGAAAACCCGTAGGGCTTGAGTGGTTATTGCCAAATGGCTACAAGTATGGGGAAAATACTGAAGAATTATTTTCAATTTATCTAACTCTCTAGTTATATTTAATTAAATTATATTTTTACTTAGCTGTTGAGGTCGATTCATCCAACTTAAAATATTTTGAATTCTCAAAACCAATGAAATGCGTTTTAACCAATATTCTACTGAGAATAAAGCACTAGTGATTATTCCCGGGAATAATCTCTGTAGGTGGTTTTTGTTTGTGACAAATGATAGGTAGTTGTCAAATAATTATTTAAAACTGTCAACGCGTCAAGTAAAATGTTTGAAAAAAATCTATTTAGTTGTATTTTAAAACAGAAATACATCAACAAATTTTGGAAACAACTTCTAAGAAAACATTAATAAGTAATCAATCGATATGAACCCAGTTCAAAATCTTTTAAGTTGGATAAATCGACCTCAACTGCTAAGTCAAAAAATAATCTAATTAAGTATAACTCGAGAGTTGGATAAATTAGAAAATAATTCTCCAGTATCTTTCTCAAACTTGTTGCCATTTGGCAATAGCTACTCAAGCCGTACGGGCTTTCGTGACTATTGCCTGGCAACAAGTTTTCGAAAGATCTGCCAAATTATTTTCAATTTATTCTCACCCTCTTGTTATATTATTACTGAAAATAGAATGATGTGATTTTAGGCTCGTATTTATCCAAATTACAGTACAATAAATCTATTTTTAATCTAATCCTAACTAAGTTATGAACACAGTTACATCTATTAGACTCAATATCCAAATGCACTCCAAATTCGAAGAATATTATTACTGAAAATTTTACTGTCTGATAGGGTAATGAAATAAAAAAATATGTGTAACAAAGGTCCTGCATATTCCTCGGGAAATAAAACGGCTACTTCGGGAAGCAGTGCCACATTTTCTTCTCTTGATATACAAATTACTATTTTAGGTAGAATTTCAAACGTACGAATTTCTTAATAATGAATACAGACCATTTGGATTTCATGCAAGAAAAATATTATGTTTATTTTTGGAAGAAGAGTACAAAATGTTTTACGAAAAAGAAATGGGTGCATCATTTTTACCTACAAAATGCCCAGTAATGAAGGTAAAGACAGATAAATAAAGTATATATTCTAAAATTAAAACTTATAATTATTATTTTAGGGAAAGTATACATCTTTCAACTATGCCGCAAGTTAAAAAAGTTTGCCTGTTTTTCCATTTAAAAAAATGAGGCTAAGATTAAATTTATACAGAAAAGAAAAATTAATTTTAAAAACTGATAGTTATTCGAGACATGATTACGATATTATTTACAGACAACAATTTCAGTGACGCCACTGCAATTAACTAAAACGATACATTTGGCATATTTTACCATTTAAAAAAGGTGTCTCTCGAAAACTGCGTCATAGGCGATTAACATGGGATATTAGATTATTGCTGTTGTCAATCAGAAGAAGTATTTGTTTTCTTTTCCTGTCATTGTTAAAAACATTTACTGGAACAAATGAATTTTTTATATGAGAAGATTTGATCAATGTCGTACCGATCATCAAAATCGTCGGAAAAAGCGACGCTTGCGGTAAATTTTGCAACGATTAACCTGTAAAACACTTTAAACTTTGTATAATGTAATAGACGACACTACAATTCGTGCTATTGACAAACATACAATGACCAGATATCTTCGTGGTCGTAGAAATACGTATTTCCCATGTTTATTTACTTATTTTATGCACAACAGCCCTAAAAAGCGGGCTTAAACACTTCTTTTTGGCCCTAGGGCCAAATAATAATAATGGACACATAAATAAAATGACAATTTTAGTTTATTGTGAATACTTGATTTTACAAAATGTCATTTTGACATATAACCTATGTACATATTTTAATCTTTTGAACATAGAATTAAACGTTATTTTGTTGTGCATAAAATATTGTAGTACCACGGGTGAAACCAGCGTTTCTGACCCTGAGTAAGTTATTAGCCCTCGGCGCTTTGCGCCTCGTGCTAATAATCATGCCACGGGCCAGAAACACCTGTTTCAATCCTTGGCATTACAGTACAGGAGATCTACAGCTCATAGTAGACTCCGAACAACTCAGACACAATCATATGTTTGGATATATGTAGAAGTCAATGGGATTTGAACACACGACCTCTTGCTTGCTAATTAAGAAACACAAATTTTACTTCGCTTTTATCCATTGAGCTACGATTGCTCGTTATTCGTTTATAGCTTAAATCCACATAAAAACTAACTTTGACTTATAAACTATTGATGTGAAAATTAAACTTTTTTATTTGTTCATATTTTTTTCTTTTTATATCTCAAGTTTGATTGAAAACAATATGAAGAGAGGCATCATCTATTAATAGGGTTTTTAAAGGTATTAAAGGGAGAATATTGATGTAAAAATATTACTTTTTGATTTGTTTGTCTTTTTTCATTTAATATCTTAAGTTTGCTATGTAATTTTGATTGATGAGTTGTTTATTTGTTTTTTTATAAAATATGTCAATGTTTTGGTTGTATTTTAATCAATTATTATTCTAATTCGTAGCAACTAGTTGTGGCCACTGGCTAAACGTCATTTTTTGTCGCTACCGATAGTGTAGCCACCTTGTGAGATAAAATGTAACTTAAGTTTGACGTCATTATTGGCGACTAAATATTTTCTAGCGACTTACTGCTAGTAACTGCTTTGAACTAGTCGCTAACTCAGTCGCTACGTCCTATTCGTATGTTTTGCAGTGCCCTGTTTTGAAAAGTTCGATTATTTTAATAAATAATACTAAATATAGAAACATAATTACATTTTCAACCAACAAAGTGGACTTGTTAACAATAAACAATCACAAATAGCGGCAACAAGTTTTTCAGAAATACCGCACCAAAATATATAGTCTGATCTTTGTTACCAACAGTAGAAAATAAATTTCCTAGATATTTAACTAAATCGCCTGACGTCATCAAAAATACGTCATTCAACTAAATATTTGGTTGCTACGAATTAGAATCGGTCTCCTGTACAACAGGAATTGAATCCCAATTACAGTACAGGGTCCGCACTTACCGAGCCGCAGAGTTGTTGTAATTATAATTTCTAGCTTGAGTGGGAATCGAACTCGGGATCTCCACCCCACCGTACTGCCGGACAATATATAGTCTCAGTGAAAACACTTGGCCGCTACATCATGTACAATATGAGTATTTATGCAAATTTATTAATGATATATTTATTTATTATTAATATATTATAATTATTGTTCGATGTGCTACTTATAAGTAAACAAAAAGCATTAAAGTAAAATAAAAATACCAAAGTATATTATTCTGCTTACATACTCGTAATATCGAAGTTATAATAATTTATAAAATAGTACATGTTACGTTAGTCAATTACAGATAATGATCCATTTACAAAATTGGGAGTAAGTGTAATAAACGTACCAACTGTTATTATGTATTATTCGTAATAAAACTCTTGTCTTTTTAAATCAATAAAGGATTTTTATGAATACCTAAAAATATATTTAATATACAATAAAAATTGTCTGGCTCTGCCAGAATATTTAATAAAATAAATAAATAATCTCATCACGCCTTCTACCCATAACTGAGTGTGGCACTCTGCCGAAGCAGATCTCGGTAAGTGATATATTTATGCGCGTGAAATGCGATTACCCGCCGTCAAATCACGGCCCCCATAAATGTTAGTAACAGGAGTAATTTTAATATGGCGAAAATTATTTGTCAACTGTGGGAACTGAACCGAGGTTCTCAGGATTCACAGGCCGACTTGATACCACTGAGCTAGCTACCCCATATAAAATATAAAAATATATTATATTATATATTTGTTTCATATTTCAGTTATTAATAAATGTGGCACTGGCTATTTTTTTCTTTCCTCGGATAGATGATCTAGTTACAAAATTAGGAGGAAGTGTAATAAATGTACCAACTGTTGTTATGTATTATTCGTAATAAAATTCTTATCTTTTTTAATCAGTAAATACAAGGATTTTCATGGAAACCTAAAAAATATATTTAATATACAATAAAAAAATACATTTCCTGCAGCAATATTTAATGGTAGTGAAATTATTATTTAAATCTTTTCTAATCTTTATATATGTATATTTGAAATTATTATGATGTCAAAAATTTCCGTGTAATGTTGAACAAAAATTTCAAGGGTATAGAACAATAAAATGGTACTTTTTATCACAAATGTAGTGTTGAATATTTTGGTTGTCAATTAAAAAAATCTAAAAAAATATGTTGCGTCGATTACAGCACCATCTGTTATGAATAAAAAAAATCTTTTGAATAAAAATGACACATTTTTTTATATACTATCTGAATCTGTAATAAAAAATCTGGTGTGGTTACATACGACTTTCTTATACACAGCATAATTAATTTAAAAAATGCTGAACTTACTCCTTGCTTTTGACAATTATTATTTGAAATATAAATGTTAAACATGTTTGTTTTTTATTTCTATTGATACCATGATTATTGGAATATATTATTAAATATATAAATTAGTTTTTCTCAAAATTAGACGCATATACAGGAAAATTGCAAATAACATTTTATGTTCCAAATGTTTTTGGTAACATCTTTTATTTGAACCTTTTTTTCGTAACTGATTCCATTTTTGAAATAAATGGAATTTATTGTTTTGTGTGTCAAGTAAACTTCCTCTTCCGGTTTTTCAATTTCATTCAAAATCAACTCAGGTCTTCGGATTTTCATTAAACTTATAATTACCAAGTTTCGTTAGAAAATCTTATCTCGTTCATGAGATATTGCACACTCGGGCACACATCCATCCATCCATCCATCCACACACAAACACACACACACCCTGACATCATTGAGAAAATGATCAAAATGGATACAGTGGACCTCAAAACACGTATTTCCGCGAAAATCTCGTCAACGATTTTTTTCACGATTCCAATACTTCCTTATACTACGTATAAGAAAGTAAAAATGGTTGTTCATATTTAAGATGCCAATATTACCTTCCGTTCTGTCTACAGGTGGGGGAGAGGGCTAATTAGTTTCTCCCGCGGATATATTAACTAGAGTTGTTAATTTTACGAATATTCGAGACTTCGATTGTTCGCATTTATTAAACCTTCGAATTTAAATTCGAACTTTCGAATATTTCGAATTTTAGAATTATTAAAATTTTTTAATTTTAGAATTTTTCGAATATTCGAACTTTCGAATTATTTGAAATGTTTTAACTGCTCGATGACAAGGCAGTCAGACTGCAAACTGAGCATCGAGGGTTCAATTCTTATCTTAGTCATTCTATTCTTCTCTTCTCTTCTTAGCCTGCCTCATCACAATTTTTACTAGGGACGTGTTGGATATTCTTGTTTAGGGAGTTCAGTTCACTACCCATGTTATGGGATAAAAAAGGCATGATACATTAGTAAAACAACTTCAATGCATTTGTTGTACATAAATTTATGTATTATTATTTATTTATAAATCATATAAATTATAATTAAGAGAGTAGATGTCTTAATTAAGATGGCTAACCTTGCAGAGTTTTTGCAGGAGACTTCGTTGAGTTTATTATTTAATTCCCGGACAACTTTTCGCGAATTATGCGTGAGCGTGTTTGGAGATGACAGATGGCGTTAATTCTGTGGCAAAAAATTCGAAAGTTTGAAGCTTCGAAAAATTTGAAAATTAAAAAATTCGAAATGTTCAAAAAATTCGAAAATTCGAAGCGTCAAAGTTTCTTTGACGAAGTTCAAAACCTTCGAATGTTCGAACGTTCAGAAATTCAAAGTTCGGTGGTAACCAACGACCCTAATATTAACGTCTTATTTAAATGTATTTTGTCAACGGCCATGGCTGCACTCGTTGGAATTGATCTATGCGATAACGCGAGTTAAGCAACGTTGCGCGCGGGTAGTACTTAGATGGGTGACCATCCAGAGTAACCTGCGTTGCTGTTGACTCTAAGGCCGTGTACGGATTGGTAATATTTAGTATTAGAACGTTAGGATTTAGAGCTAAAGATCTGTCGTGAATTCGAATACATACTATAGACATCTGTTATTCGAATTTTGAAGCACGAATGCCAGCATTAAGGTGAAGCATTCGATCTGAAATTAGTATCAGAACGATGATTTGCCTTGATCTCTTTGAAGCGAAATATTATTCTTATTATGAATGAAACTTATTAAGTATTGTATATAATTTTGAAGCCAAAACCTCAAAGTATGGTAATAAACTAAATACCATTAATGTTATGTACAAATATTGAAAGAAATTACACTCAAAATTTGAATTTATTTCTCAAAAATGCTTCCTACGATTTTAATTTAAAAATTCTCTATACTTAAGAATATGGTCTATAATATAGTAAATTTTTATTCAATTTGAATTTACAGTTTTGGAGAAAAAAAATAAAACATGCCAAAAACCGCTCAAAACAAGACTTTTTCGTGTATTTTTTGGTTTTTCTCCAAAACTGTAAATGCAAATTGAATAAAAAAAATTTGTGTTATAGACCATATTCTGAAATATACAATTTTTTTTAATCAAAATCGTAGGAAGGATTTTTGAGAAAATGAGATCTCAAATTTTGATATCATGATCTCCTACAATTCAATTCCAATTTGTTACTATTATAAAGATTAAACATTCTTATTCATACACATATCAAAAAGCTGAATGTTCAGAGATTATGTAGTACTACTTGTTTCTTAATTTAGATAAGTTAAAATATATGAAATATTTTTTTGAAATTTCAATTTATTGTTGCTTCTTCGCGAAATTCTTATTTTCTACATGTGATGTGGGCTTCGACGTACACTCAGCGTTAAAATGATCTGGCTGAATGACAGCTGTCATAATCATGTGTGTCAAGATATACTTCATAGAGATATATATGAAAATATATAAGCATTTTATAATTTGTGGTTTGAAATAAGTCTAGTTTTGTTTTTCGTGTTATATTATTATAATATTCAAAGATATACGTACTTTTTTATAATAAAATATCTCATCAGTTTTAGATGAGCATACTAGTAGAACAGGATAATTTGAAGTACTGGAATGTATTATTTATCGCTCAATAAACGATATTTTCAACAAAAAAGTGTTTAATTATACAGTTAGAGAAAGTAATTAATTTCTAACCTCAAACATTTTATCGAAATAAAATTCATAACAGGATGAAAGGAATGTGATTTCATTATTTGGATACTTCAGAATATAGAAGTAGAAACAATAAAAATTGCTGAGGAGTGAGGAGTTAGTTATATTATAATATCAAATAAAATATATTTTATTAAATTTTAGTTTTTATTGTGTTGACATCAAATAGAAATATTTCCTGTGATTTAAAATAATTTTCTTGATAATCTTCACGTTTACATAGTTTTTAAACCCGCGCCAATAACTTTTGCACTATTCTATACAGATCTACATTTTTGTCAGGACCGCAAGAGACCCTACATACACGATAACAAATTGTTGGTTAACGAACTTCAGATCGAGTGCTTCACCTTAACCTTGAAATTTTAATATAAATATTTATTGTATCACATACTATACTTACATATGAAGTATGTAGAAGTCAAATTTAGAAAAAATATTATAAAATATTTCGTTTTTACACAAACAAACTTTTCACCTTGACTTGACACAACGATCATATGCGCAGACGCCATTTATTTAGTGAATTAGGGAACCCTGTGAAAACCTAAATACTTAAGTCTCAATATCCCAAATAATGACGTCATTAGTGTTTAATGTAGTACACTATCTGGTATTAGTATTCTAAATATCTTAATCCGAATCAGTAGTTGGTCCGCCAGGAAGCCATTAAAAAAAAATTATTTAGTTTTTTCATAGTATTTATTCTATTATTCTTCACTTGATATTTATAAATTCCAGATTAAAAACATTTGTAATAAAATTCTTATCTTTGTATATCAATAAGAATCAAGGATTTTCAATATTATACAAAAAAAAATACATTTAATATACAATAAAAGTAAATATTTCCTGCATTTTGTATATTATGTTTCAAAACTAAATTGATTATATACAATAAAAATGAATATATCCTGCAGTTTGTATATTATATTTCCTAATACGTATGTTTTTATACTCGTATATATATATATGAGTAGATACCTATGTTGAGAACTTAGTAAATTACAGCAAAACGTAAAATGAAATATATTTGCTTTGTTTTCATATTTCACTTATTAATAAATGTGGCGCTGTCTGCTAATGTAACACATTTTTAATTTATATTGTAATTCTATTGTTAATTCTATAAATATTTCAGGAGAAATATGTAATATTTCTGGAAAGAGCTGAAGCTTTTAATTATAAACCGAACATACTGCAATGCGAATATAAAACGTTTAAATATAATAGATCTAATATTGCTAATAATATAAGTTTAGAGCTGTTTGAAGACTTTGTTTTTAACCCTCATGATGTGGTGAGTAAAAAGAAAGATTACACAGAAAGAGTTTTTATCTCTATTAATATTATTATTATTATTGAACCTTTAAGTTTTTGTGACATAATGAACAATAATTTTTTACTATGCGTCAATTTTTTGAGCAAAATTTTTGCAATTTTAATTGCAATAATTTTAAACTTTAATTTAGGGATTTACGTAAAATGTAATTTATGAGGTAGTGGCTCAATGGTATCGAGTCGGCCTACGAATCCTAAGAACCCTGGTTCGATCCCCACAGCCGACAAAACAGTTTCACCAATTGAAAATTACCCCTGTGGCTCCCCGACCACTAACATCTTTGGGGGCTGTAATTTGACGGCTGGTAACCGTACTTCACGCCAGTAAATATATTATTTACCGAGATTTGCTTCGGCAGAGTGCCACACCCAGTAAAGGGTAAAAGACGTGATGATATATTTATATTTATTATATTTTATATATTGGAATATATCCTAGCAATGCGTGATGATATATATTTTTACGTAACATGTAGTAATGCTGCTGAATTCAATCTTAACGTTTTTTAACTGTAAATTCAGAAGAATATATTAAAATTTCTGGGGCACAAACATTTTTCGCACTTTTTACATCACATGTGTATAGATAGTTATTTAATAATTTTCAGTAATAATACAACAAGAGAGTGAGAATAAATTGAAAATAATTTGACAGATCTTTCGAAAAGTTATAGCCAAATGACAACAAGTTTGAGAAAGATACTGGAGAATTATTTTATAATTATCCAACTCTCGAGTTGTATTGAATTAGATTATTTTTTGACTTAGCTGTTGAGGTCGATTCATCCAACTTAAAATATTTTGAATTCTCAAAACCAATGAAATGTGTTTTAACCAATCCTGTCATTATTATACTGAGAATAAAGCTCTTGTGATTATTCCCGGGAATAGTCTCTGTAGGTGCTTTTGTTTGTGACAAATGATAGGTAGTTGGCAAATAATTATTTAAAACTGTCAACGCGTGAAGTAAAATGTTCGAAAAAATCTATTTAGTTGTATTTTAGATACAGAAATACACCAACAAATTTTGGAAATAACTTCCAAGAATACATTAATAAGTAATTAATCGATATGAACCCAGTTCAAAATCTTTTAAGTTGGATGAATCGACCTCAACAGCTAAGTCAGAAAATAATCTAATTAAATATAACTCGAGAGTTGGATCAATTAGGAAATAATTCTCCAGTATCTTTCTCAAACTTGTTGCCATTTGGCAATAGCCACTCAAGCCCTACGGGCTTTCGTGACTATTGCCTGGCAACAAGTTTTCGAAAGATCCGCCAAATTATTTTCAATTTATTCTCACTCTCTTGTTATATTATTACTGAAAATGTTACTGTCTGATAGGGTAGTAAAAAAAAAATGCGTAACAAACGTCCTGTATATTCTTTGGGAAATAAAACTGCACCTTCGGGAAGCAGTGTCACATGTTCTTCTCTTGATATACAAATTACTATTTTAGATGGAATTTCAAACTTATTAATTTCTTAATAATGAATACAGACCATTTGGATTGCATGCAAGAAGTGTATTTTGTTTATTTTTGGAAAGAGAGTATAAAATGTTTTACGAAAAAGAAATGGGAGCATCATTTTTACCTAAAAAATGCCCAGTAATGAAGGTAAAGATAGATAAATAAAGTACATATTCTAAAATTAAAATTTATAATTATTATTTTAGGGAAAGTACGCATCTTTCAACTATGCCGCAAGTTCAAAGAGTTTTCCTATTTTTCCATTTAAAAAAAATGAGGCTCAGATTAAATTTATACAGAAAAGAAAAATAACTTTTAAGAATTGACAGTTATTCGAAATATGATTACGATATTATTACAGACAACAATTTGAGTGACGGAACTACAATTAACTAAAACGATACATTTGGCATATTTTACCATTTAAAAAACGTGTCTCTCGAAAACTGCGTCATAGGCGATTAATATGGGATATTGAATTATTGCTGTTGTCAATCAGAAGAAGTATTTGTTTTCTTTTCCTGTCATTGTCAAAAACATTTACTGGAACAAATGAATTTTTTATATGAGAAGACTTGATCAATATCGTATCGATCATCAAAATCGTCGGAAAAAGCGACGCTTGCGGCAAATTTTGCAACGATTAACGAGCATAACATTTTAGACTTTGTATAATGTAGTAGGCGACACTACAATATATTATATTTCCGTACCATTGACAAACATACAATGACCAGATATCTTCGTGGTCGTAGAAATACGTATTTCCCATGTTTATTTATTTATTTTATGTACAACAGGGCCGAAAAGAGATAATTCCTATGGATACATAAACAAAATGACAATTTTTGTTTATTGTGAATATTTGATTTTACAAAATATAATTTTGATATTAACTTTGAATCTTTTGAACATACATATAATTAAATGTTATTTTGTTGTGCGTAAAATATTGTATGTACCACGGGTGAAATTAGCGATTCTGGCCCTGAGCAATCATGTTACGGGCCAGAAACGTCTGTTTTAATCCTTGGTACATAAATAACTATATTACTGTGCACAACACGAACTAAATCCCAATTACAGTACAGGAGACTTACAACTCAGACGCAATTATATGTTTGAATATATGTAGAAGTTTTACTTCGCTTTTATCCACTGAGCTACGATTGCTTTTTATTCGTTTATAGCTCAAATCCACATAAAAACTAACTTTGACTTATAAACTATTGATGTGAAAATTAAGCTGTTTGATTTGTTCATATTTTTTTCTTTTTATATCTCAAGTTTGATTGAAAATAATATGAAGAGGGGCATCTTTTACTAATAGGGTTTTTAAAGGTATTAAAGGGAGACTATTGATGTAAAAATGCTATTTTCTTACTTGTTTGTCTTTTTTCATTTAATATCTTAAGTTTGCTATGTAATTTTGATTAGTTGTTTTCATATAAAATATGTCAATGTTTTGGTTGTATTTTAATCAATAAATAAATGTTTATTTCTGAACCTCTGCACTAAAAATGTATTAGCAACTTTTAATTCACCAATAATTGTTATGTTGAGAGTAAAATAAGTCGATAAGGTACACAAAGAAAAAAAGAATGGACAACTGGCTTTGGTGTTTATTTAAACACGGTTAGACAACGTTTCAGGCATGGTTTTCGGCTATTTTCAACTCAGTTCAAAAATAATAGTTTACACGAACAAACATTATTTTAATAGAAATGAAAAAGAATAATTTAAATGCATATCACAGTTCATCTATTAAAAGTGAAATACTATTTCTAAGGATTTTCCTTGATTCAATTTTTTTTAAAAATAATTATTATTGATGTCTGTCTTATTAATAGTTATTTATTATACAAGTGTTTCATTAGGTATATAAAACACGCAAGTAAAGTTTAAACACGAGACCGAAGGTCGAGTTTTCAATATTTTTAAGTGTTTTATTACCAATAAAACACAAGTGTAATACAAAATTTTATGCACAACTCATAATTATAGACATCGAAGAAGATTGGTCGTAACAATTAACGTTGATTCAGTTATATATAAGGTGCATTCTATTTGCCATATGGATCAGAACCAACTTACATTTACTGATTCAGATCACTTATTTATTTCGCTGGATTACTTCGCTGACTTTATTTCCAGTACTAGAATTACTTATTCTAATCTACTTTGAAGTAATTTACCCCAATACATGCATCAGTTTGTTTAATTTAGGTCATTTAGTCATGTTGTCTAATTTATCTGAACTGATTTAGGTGAAACAAGTGGCAAATGGAATACAGCTACAGTTTTTCAAAATACAGTAGATCATGAAGTGTTTGCTAAGTAACAAGATGTTTACAGTGTTTTATGAAATATAAATGCAATATAATTTAACTGAAATCAGTGTAATAATGTCTTTATTATATATCAGATGTGGATAAAATATATTTGTCATTTACTCTGAATATTATTGAAATTTTTTATTATTTATTTATAATAACAAGATATAAATATACATACAAACATATCTTCACGCTATATCCCAACAAATGGGGTAGCACGAACCCTAAAATCACTCATAAAATATTCACTCATCACACCCATCAAACAACCAGTCATCGTCAAACATTTTCATCCAAACATACCACCCTTACTTCAACCACTTTCATAGATCACTTCATATAAACTCATTCATTTATTACACTCGAAATTATTATCACACAACAAACCTTCAATCACATCCTTCCTATTCACATATCATTCATTTTCTTTCTTCAACGTACATAACATATGCATAAAACATCTCAAATTACTTACGTTTACTCCGAGCAACGAATCTAATAACAAAACTAACAACGAATCCACAAGATTAGAAAAGATGAAAGCGATAGCCTGCATTTGTATATAAAAGAAAAGCCTACACAATGCAGTAACTGAAAATGAAACAAAAAGATAAGAAAGAGAGGGAGCGTCGCCCTGCGCTTTATTTAAGTTGTTCCGACCATATTTAGTCCAAATTTCATCTCTCATTCAAAAGCATGTTTAGGCTGCGGGCAACCTAGGCACATTACCCTGTTAAGAAATGGAGAGAAGATGGCGTCGTAAACGATGAGTACACATTAAAATTGCCCCAGTGGTTCTTCCTTTACTGATATCTCTAGAGAAGTGAGTGTTATATTTATTTATTTATTTTATTTCTATAAAATTCATAAATTCTTATTTGTAAATATATTTTTCATTCTAGCCACCTGAAGCCACATTTGATCGTTTACTTCAGGGTAATTGTCATTTACATCTAATAGTTAGTAATAAATTAATCATTCATTTTTCAATAAATACTATTTTGTTTCTTTTTAAATATCTAAAAACGAACAACTAAATAAAAACTTCATGTGACTATTATATTACATTAGATATGAAAAGTATCATTTCCATAAAAGTATTTCATACTTCTATACATTTAATAAAATGTCCTACTAAATTATTAAAAACAATATATTAGTATCATGTTTGTATCGCTGTAAATAAAACAAAAGTTCTGTGCTACAATTATTTCATTCCGCCATTAACAATGTTGATGAAAATACACGACTATCGAAGTGAGCTTCATCAGCTACAATTTCTGTCAAAAATATTAATTTTTCCAACATTTTCTTTTGAGAATTTAACTACTTATAATGTGTCGCAAATGTTTTGTGATTTGTTTTACGCAATTCCAATTTTTGTTGTGTACATTTATTGTTATGTTCAGTACATTTTAGAAATTATTACGAAGCATTTGCATAGCAACAAAGCATTAGTGGATGAATTTGTTGCTACTAGTAACTTGGTCTATTTAATTGCGATTTGGTTTTCATTCTTTAATAGCAACAGAAAGATTAATAATGTTGCTGAACAAATAAATGATTTGCATGATAATTATGTTATAAAACCAACTAAATTAAATGTTTTGAAGAAAATTATTATTACTATTCTAATTGTATTATTTTTCTTAATTCTTGATTTTTTTGTTTGGGACGCAGTTATTGAACATTACAATATTTACGCATATATTTCTTCAAGTTTATGTTACTATATTTCTTGGATTCAAGTCTGTTTTATATCAATAAATTTATCTGTATTAAAAAAGTTATTTTCTGAAATTAACGAAACATTTGTGAAATCTTCTACGGAAGATGTGGAGTTTTTCATTAAAAATAAGCTGAAAAAAATAACAAAGTTTCATAATTGTGTTTGTGATATTGCATCAGATATGAACGACATATTTTCCTGGCAAATTATGTCAATTGTAACGTTGAACTTCTTAGGAATTGTATGCTCGAGTAACAAAATTAATAAACTACTAAAGAGGATTGTGTATAAGGGTGACCATGCAGCGATTTTGATATTTTATCTTTTTTCGCTCATGTTTTGGATTGTATTGATGTTTATTGTTCTTGCTATTTTTGTTTATGCTTGGGAAGATGCATCTAATGAGGTAAATACATTTATTATAGTATTTTAAAATTTTCTTCATTTGACAAATTATATTTTAAGATGTTAAACATTTGTAAATTATCTTAAAGAATTTTTTTATTGATTTTCTAGTGTATTTCGAAACCGGACCACAGTTGCCGTGGTAATTTTTTTAGTTTACCGGTAATATTTTGGTATGCGATTTTCATAATTGGCATCGGTAAAACTGTACCCGTGGTAAAACTGTTACCGCATTTCGGTTTGATTTCGGAATACCCTATTATAGTGTTATTTCATTATTTATTAACAGTTGGTAAGTTGCAAAGTTCTATTTTTACAACCCAGGCTGCAAAAGCACAGTCAAGGCTGTAAAAGCGTTGCTATGAACAACAATAAATTTGATATTTGTCATTAATTTAATTATTAGAATAAAAACAATTGCTGGGTGAGGTTAACATTCCTCTGTCACTCTCCATTATATATTGTAAATTTAATTAATATACAGGATGTTTACTTTAAGTGTGCCACCATTGCTATCATGAGAACTATAAGAGCTACAAGGTTGGTTAAATCAGTAAAGAAATACCATTTTGCAAATCTATTACAAAACTATTAACAATTTTTTTTCGCCCAGTGGTTCCCAAAGTACGTGATGCCACTTTTTTATTTTAAATGGGAACCTAGTTTTTTAATTTGCTTATTCGAATCCGTATTTTTTTCTGAATTCTACGACTATAAAGTCCAGTACGCTCGCATGACAAAAATGCATATTAAATTGACATTCATTTAATTCAAATCGCATAGGAGTCAATGTACCGTCAGCAAAACAAATAATAAATAGTCATATTTACTTTTAATAATGAATCAAATAAACAAAAATTATATGATTTGTTCATTTGTTTCTGCCATAGTACATTGATTTCTATGCGTTTTGAATTAAATTAATGTCAATTTAATATGCGTTTTTGTCAAACTATTTGTAATGCGAGGGTACTGAACTTTGTAGTCGTTGAATTTATGTAAAAACAAATATTCAATCGAATAAGCAAATAATCAAAAAAAGTTTCCATTTAAAATAGGAAATTTTCAGCCGTATTGTGAGAACCACTGGTCGAAAAAAAATGTTGTTAATAGTTTTGTAATAGACTTAAAAAATAGTATTTCTTTGCTAATTTAACCAACCTTGTATCTCTTATACACGTAGTTCTCGAGATAGCAATGTTGACACACTTAAACTGAGCACTTTGTATAGTGATTGACAACATTAACAAAAATCAGAATGACATTTATGAAATTATAAACGTCAAATTTGTTTTCCCATAACAATCACTTCACAAATGCATAACGACATGATCAATCCTTATAACATTTTCAGTATAATAGGTTTACTGCCGCGGCTAGAGTTTCATAGGCGAGGCGTAGAAAAGGTTATGAATCTAACTAAGTCAGTATATCTGCTTTTTGCTGTGTTGAACATATAATTTTTTCCCTGTTTATTTAAAATTAATACTAATTTTGAGATTATTTTCAATATTTTTAATGTTATCGGCATCATCGTAGCTATTATGTTGTTATGCATTTGTTAATCGGTGGATATGTATAAAACAAATTTGACATTTACATTTCACAAATGTCATTCTGCTTTTTGTGAATGTTGTCAATAACCATATATTAATTAAATTTACAATGTATAATGTAAAATGGCGATTAAAAAATTGTATTTATATTTATTATTAAATTAAATATTAAATGTCAAATTTTGATATATCTCCATAACAACACTTTTATAACCTAGGTTGAAAAATAGAATTTCACAGCTTATTGTCAACAAAAGCCCTCTTTTAATCAAACGGATTTTTTTTTAATGTAAATGTGCCGAAGATTTGCTTGTCGAACTTTACCTGTAAAAAAATTAATTGAAATCGGTTCAAAACTGCATGAAGAATTAAAAAGAAGCAATCATCGTTCGACTAAGCGGGTAAACGATACACAAACCTATACATCTTTCTAAAGCAAAGTGGGGTTCGTCAACTAGAATTTCGATGTAGAGTTTTTAATCATAGCCTACGATACAGATACCATACTATATCACTTTAGTTAGTTTCATTGACAGTCGATGAACTAAAAATGAAAAATAAAAATTTGATAAAAAGCAACATAATTTTGGAGGCTTCGTATTAACACAAACAATATAAAACAATATCATTTACTTCACACTTATATTTATTTAGAGTGCTTCAAAAACAATAATATTTTGTAATATTCTAGGGACGTGAAACTGGCAAACTTGTACACGAATTGTGGAATAAACAAAGTAGTGAACCATATATTCAAGACGATCCAGATTCAGTAAGTTTTTCGTTTTTTTATATAACACATCCCTAGTACAAGATTATAATCAAACAAAATTTGATCATTTTGAGTAGTACCAATTTGACTAATATATTTAAATCCCGCCAAATAAATAAAAATATTATACCTTTTCTCATCTAAGAACGTAAGAACACAACACATATACATTATCTGTAACTATGGTATAGAAGGTTTGATGTATTTGAAATTGATTGTTATTGGCTAGCAGAACGTCAAAACTAGGAAAGGTTGGCACAGTATGAAAAACATAGACATCAGTTTTGCTTTACTGCATCAGTATCGAAATTTCTGTTAGTGTCAAATTTGACGTATATTTTATGTTTATGTAATATTATCTACTACAATTTTTATTGACTAATAGTTATTTACGATACTAGTACGTAAAGTTAGTATTTAGTTATGAGTGTTGTAAGACCTGCGAATAACTAAAGATGCCTTACGTATGTGCATCTTACAATATTTTATCTACGACCGAAAATATTATATTCAAATTATTAACATAAATGTTTTCCTTCAATACTGAAAATATATTCTTATTTTATTGATAAACAGCGCATAAAATAATATTATCAACTCGTTGCTGGATAAACCAATACTAATGAAATCCAGTTATAAAATACTTATTTTTGTAGTGCGCGAAATGAGTGTTTCCTTTTTGTTGCGCGTGAGAATGTCACTTTTGGTCGAGACCGTCAGGTCGAGACAAAAAAGTTATTCCAACGCGCTAAAAATACACGAATTTCGCTCACGAAATACAAACAACATTTTTTCTACAACTGTCAAAAAAGAATAATACAATAATAATTGATTTAATTAAGTAAATTAAAAGAATTTTTTTTAAATAATATGAATTTGAAATGTTGTAAACAAGGAAACGTGAAAATGTTTGATAAATATTTTTTTTTAAATGTCAACGATATTGAAATTTGACAGGTCGGTAAAAAGTAATTATTAATAATTATTATTTTTTCATATATGAAAAAAAAACACAAATTTTGCGTATCCATAGCGATGTAAAAATGTTATGTTTTTTTGACAGGTGTAGAGAATAGTTATTTTTATAACAAGTGCCGAAAAAGGCTTGTTACGTGCACGAGCATGTAACCTTTTTCGGCACGTGTTATAAACAACATTTTTCCTACAACTGTGCGATTTAATAAATCACTAAAATATTATTAAAATTTATAAAATTTTAACGATATTACATGAGAACGATGTTTTACGGCGTTGCTATGGTTTGTTTGTTGATTGCTTGCACATTGTTCTACGTTATTTAAAAATATTTCACTAACGTCAAGATAATTTCTTCAAAATCATCTTGATTGGAATAGTACAGTGAGTGATTCTTCTTTATCATTAACACCTCCAAAGATAATTGAAGCTCCGGATCATACTATGTTGGATCTATTTTCGACTATGACAATCAAGCTGCTGCTGGTACTTCCAAAGCTTCCGAAATTGTTGTCAATAATATTACTGTTAATAATATGAACAGGTACAGAAGAAATCAATGTTTCTTTAGACACAAAAGTTTCCATTTTACATTATGTCAATATAAGCAACTGTAACAACCGTGTTAATAATATACACAAACAATAAATATGATGTATTTCACTTACTCTTTAAATAAAACCATTTATCGATATATTTTACTTTGTTCGGTTCTTTTTATTAGTTGTCTACAGATTAGATATACTGCAAATTAAGGTTACGTTTATAAACGTCAAAATATACTACTGCATATTTACTAGCGCTGGTTCACCGTATCTTCTTCTTCCATAAGCGTCTGTGGCCAAAATATGAACTCCGCGCTCGGCGCGAAATTTAAATCACTGTCAAAACAATTTTCTTTTGACAGTTACGTAATGAAGCACTTTCCGCACTTAGTGTTTCTTTGCTTTCGGAAACGCACTTGGTCGGCATTCATCTACTTTCCATACGTAACCAAGGCAATAATAGTTACGTAATAACGAAGAAATCGCACAGTTGTAGGAAAAAGTAATTTTACAAACTAAAAAACAGCCAACTAAAATTCAGTTGTAAATAAATTTAAAATGAGTTATGCACGAAGTAAAACAAAATTGCCTAATTCAGATAATATATACACGTACTGTTAAACTTCGTGATACAGTTTCTCTCTTTGACAATATATTGACTTATAAAAAGGGGTGGCTAGCTCAGTGGTATGAAGTCGGCCTGTGGATCCTGAGAACCCTGGTTCGATTCCCACAGGCGACAAACAATTTTCATAATTTCAAAAAAAGCTACCCCTGTGGCTCCTCCACCACTAACATCTTTGGGGGCCGTGATTTGACGGCTGGTAACCGCACTTCACGCGCAAAACATATCGCTTACCGAGATCTGCTTCGGCAGAGTGCCACACCCAGTAATGGGTAGAAGGCGTGATGATATATTTTTTTAATTTTTATTTTATAAAAAGGTGTAACTGACAATGTGATTTATTTTCTTCATATTAAAAAGGATTTCTAGTGCAGTACCTGTTACAACGGTCTTAGCTGTGACAGAATATATTATAGTGAAATAATATAATAATATTAATTTAAATTTTATGTAAATATATAAGTAATTAATTACAAATTATAATTAGAAGTATGCGCAGTTAAGAGTTCATAAAATTTTTGAATATTTGCTCGAACAAAGTTATTTTCGAACTAGAAAATTTGTCTCGGGTAGATACAACAAAACAATTTCTACTGAACACAATATTCACATTAGATTTCATAAAAGAAACAACGTAATATATTTTGCACGACAGGCTTAATGCTCGTAGCCAATATTAATTAAATAGAAAGAGTGAAATTAACAAAAGAATAGAAGTAAAGCTAATAATTTAAAATGCAATTATCTCGAAACGATTGGTTTTGAGATACAGTGATCTTGTATTAAAAGTGCGAAAAATTGTTTCTAAATAATAAATAAGAATTTTGTTTTAGTTTGAGCTAATATCACTGCAAATTCTTCATGTCAAACCTGGATTCAATGCTTGTGGTTTCTTCCCAATAGATTTCACGTTATTATTCACAGTAAGTGCTATTTTACAATAAGCTTTATTATCTTAAGTATGTCATCAGAAATATCATTTTGTATTAATATCGAAATTATTCATGTGGGTGTTTTCATTTTAGATCATTGCGGCTCTCACAATGTATTTCATTATACTAATGCAATTTGACGACCTCGCTGAAGCAACATAACTACAATGCAATCATAAAGAAAAAAAAAATGCATTTATTATTTGATATTTTATGATTTTATTTTACTTCAGTTTTCCTAAACTTTTTTTGGCCAAGGATAAAGAGTTATACTATAAAAAATTACAGGGAATGTGTTTCCAAACGAACTTAGTGAGAAGAATGATATTGTTTAATATTGAACTTGGCGAGAAATTTGACTATAGCAAGCATATATTTGATTTTAAAAAAAATTATCACGAGTATTTGTTGAGGTTGTATTGTGTAAACTTAATTGTACTAATCTAACTAGCTAGATGGCCAGGCCTGTGATGCCATGATCATGTATAACTCGGTTAATATCTTGTGAAACTTCCAAGATTACGCTGATAGATGCGTGTTTGTTCTAAAATTGTTAGTAGATATACAGTCGCCTCTTCTCATTTTATTCCAATTCAGTGCATGCACAGCATTGACCTTGGGAGTTCCATGAGATATTAACCGAGCTATAACTACCCTGCCACTTGAAATATTTAATCAGTATTACTTTCAGTTTGATTTCATATTTCAATTCAATGGCGGCTCGTGTTCTAAAATATCATTGAGACAATGGTCCATAGAAAAATTGATGGTTTTAAAATTAGTAGGTATTTCATTTTTAAATAGCTTTTACATTATAAAAGTAAAATTAAAAATAAATATAACATCACGCCTTTTACTCATTACTGACTGTGGCACCGTCGTAGCAGATCTCGGTAAGTGATATATTTATGCACGTGGAGTGCGCTTACCAGTCATTAAACCATGCTCTCCTTCCAAAGATATAAGCAAAGGGGAACCACAGGGGTAATTTTAATGTGGTGACAATTGTTTGGAGGCTGTGGGAATCGAACCGAGGTACTCAAATCCACAGGTCGACTAGATATCACTGAGTCACTTACTCCATTAAAAATATACTAATATTATACTAATTCAAATATAATCAAAACTCGACATTACTTAAAGTGGTTTTATCATGACAGTCTCATACAAAAGTATACGTGACCTAAAAAGTTTACAAAAATAATTATTACATTTTTGTATGGTATAGGTTATTAACAGAATTAATATTTCGCTGCAAATATCGTATAATTAATAATAACATTGAATATATTAAAGAAACTATTTAAAATTTTTGGAAGTGAATGTTTCATGCCAACCAATAGCAGTGTAAGATTTTATACAGCAGAAGCTATGACAACAAGGTTAGAACCACAAGCGGCCAGTCGGTACGAAACGTAACTGTATTATCGATACATCCTGTTGACAGTTAATAAGAAAAATGAGAAAAATGCACCAAAGCAATTATTATCAACTGTAACAACAAATAAATAAATATAAAATGCTGTAATATTTTTTTTGTATTAAAATTAATATATTTTACTGATCGAAATAATAACATTCATAGTTCTTGCTTTGTTATTCGTGCGGCCATCTCAGTCTAGTGTGTACCTGTGCTGTGCAACGTTGCCAAGCATTTCTGACAGTTCTATTGATTAGCATAGAATATCCAACTTTCATCGCCAATTTCTTTGAAACTAATCCGGTAAGGCATGGATTTTTTAATTCTCATACCTTTATCTTTACATGATTTACTGTGTGTTAGTTTTTTGTTAAAAAATATGTACTATATATGAATTTATTACGCAGTAAGCTGCCTCGCGACGTACAGTTCCTATAACGCCAATGCATTTTTGATCGACTTTGGTCGACTTTAATATTACATTAAACAGCTCAACAACGGTAAACTTTAAAAAAAAATTGCATACTAGTGTAGAAACACATGAAAAATAACATATTTACATTTCATTATAATCCGGGTTATATGCTTCCATGATAGTACCACCTTAAATATAACACAAAAGAATATATGACTAAATGCGCAACTTTTGTTCTACTCGCAGTCGCACAAATAGAGACTTGAGGCTAGCCTCTGATATCTCTCTCACACAGTCCCAGCCGAAAGCTAAATCGAAATTTTTAAAAAACATGTTTTGTTATAGTATTTGTTGAGAATATTTTACGAGACCTGTCTCAGACGGCAACTAGCAATGCTTGCTAGGTATGATGGAGGCTCAAATTTTGCAATTTTTATTATAAATGAATAAAGTTCAAAACAGATTAAAATTTACAACTATTTCAATGCTTGATAAAAATAATAAAATTATATTTTAAAAATTTACAAAAATAACTATTTTTAAAACTGATATTTATTTGTAATTTCGTGGTGAGGTATTGTCTCATTTCCCTTCCTTGACGAGCCGCCACTAGAAGGAATTGCATAAATAGCCCGATTCTCAAAAAAGTTTTAGCTGATCCTGAAATTTTTAAAAAGTTGAACCACCACAATTTTAGAGTTTATTTAAACTTTTTATTTTAATTTGACTAATCCAATATTCAGGATTAGCTAAAACTCTTTAGGGAATTGGGTTCATAGAGTATAGTTATTCTATTGAGGTGAGATAACTATTGTTAGAGGATGAGATTGTTGAGGAATTGATTGCGAGAATTGAGTTTATGTAAACGAAAAGTGATCCTGCATTATTCTTTATTTTGATCGCTGTCTCAGAACCAGTTACTTCTTAATCTTTTACGCCCTGGGGCTCGTCGTGGCAGTATATACCATATATGCAGTGTTGAGGGTCGCAGTGTAGAATAGGAGTCTTCTTATATCCTAATTATTATGCTAATATGCTGTTGATGTATGTAAATGACCTAATGTAGTGAAATTCACTATATATGATATTTGCTATAATTGTTGATTCTACATGGATTTCTCACTGAGTGTGATTCAGTCACACATATTTCTGTCTTTACAACCTCTTGACTTATGGTTAGATTGAATTAATTAGGATAACCCGGCTAAGAATAGGACTTTTCTATGTATAATTTATTGTTCTAGGATTAGGTAATATAATAAGCAGTTATTTTCAGAAGTCCCTAACTATTTAATTTAGCACAAGTTATAAATCGTCCTCTTATAATAAATGTGTACAGTAAAAAAAATGTAAAAACTCTTAAATAACTTGCAAAAATTTCGAAGACTCCTCGATAGATGCTCGAGAACCCCTAGGGATCCGCGGATAACAGTTTGGGAAACGTGGTTATATATAACTGTATATTTATAATGTAGTACTACTATTGGTCAATTTGTTCAAAATCTGTGTTCTAGGTCCGTTTCACATGATCGATAATTTATCAGATAAAAAAATTGTATGGTAAGTTTAGATACATTGAATGCAATGTCAGGTTTCACAAGGCAACCGTGCTGTATAATTATCGTACCATAAAATATCCGCTCTTGTGAAGTGGACTTTATTGAGTGTAATTAAAGTACAGATAATAAATATTTAATAAGTAAATTGAAGTACAAGAGATAAGAAAAGTTTAGGCTTTACAATAGGAGGTGAAAATGTTGTCCCATCAGTTTGAAGACAGAAATGAACTCTTCTAGATATGTGATGACAAACTACAATTAATGTAACATCCAATGTAATTAAAAAATTAACGAAATGTCTTCTGCGTTCCATAATAGCAATCATATAAAAAAATCACTTTTTGTCAATTCGTATTACCTATACTGTGTTTCCTATAATATAGCTTAAATATGTTGTGTATTTAAATGTACTAATAAAAATATTCAAACAACAGTTGGTATTGTATTAAATTGAATTAAATTGTATGAGAATGACTATGTAGGTAGTCAATGCAGCAATAACCTAAAAATAATTAAATAAGTGGCAATAATAATATTAACAAGTAGAATATTTTAAAAACAAGCTGAACATATTTTAGCATTGTATTTTTCTAAATTAATTTCGAAATATGATTGAAATAAAACAGATATATACGAGTATATAAATAAATATTTGAAAACGAAAAATATTCGATGAGAAATGTTCAAATTATTTTGAAAATGTCTTACTTACTGTATGTAGCAAAGTGTAGTCTAAAGTAAAAAATCCACATGCAGTAAAATTTAGTCTTCCGTGAATTAGTTGTAAGGAGATAGACTGAAACTAGAAGTATTTGTTAATATTTTTAATTTGTTAATTTATAAAAATGATTCTTACTTCTTCTACCTTGTCATCAGCATACTTATCTGCATATTTATTCCAAATTTCGTGGACTATTAATGATGCACGTTTAGCCTAAAACAAATTATAATATAAATATTAGTAGAATACAGACAATTACACAGCTTTATTTAACATAGGTTTAAGAGTCGACCACGGTAAAATATAGGCAAGTTGTTTCCTTAGAGCTCTAGAATTTAATTCCAGATAGTCTCAATATGACAAAATAGTAAATAAGACATTTTTATACAAAGATGCTGTTTTATTACCCAAACCGAATTTGAGAGATATAAAGTACCTCGCGAATTTAGAACATCTCTCAAGGAAGCTTTTTGTAGTTACTGGAAAACATACAGTTAAATAAACAAACAGATGATGCTAGAGTAAATTAATTAAACATCAGAAGATATTATTGACAGAACAGGTTATTAGTGGAATAAACGTTAATACAATTTTAATTAATTTAAAATTAATAAATCTCTCAATTATACTATCTCCATGAAGTATACAAAATATTTTTTTCCTTGCCCCATCTAAATGTGAAATTTTCAGAAATAAATTATCTCTTACACATTTCTGCTGTCCCTGAATCACGGCATATCGGATTCTATATTAGAATGCAGGTGATAATTTTAATAAAGACAAATTATTAGTACATTATAAATAATTTTGCAATAGAATACTGTTATATCTTTTTTTATTCTGTACCTCTTTTTTATAGTATATTTACTAGACTAACAATTGTAATGTTATACATGATATTGTTGTACATTGATTTAAATTGGTTACAGTGTCTGACTTTAGTGGACTCGGTAGATTACACCCTCAGGCAGCAATTAAAAATTTATTCTAGTTAATCTTGTCAGCTCTTGGTATTGATAGATTCGTCCTCTAATAATAATAGTAAATCTTGTGGTAGTATTTTCTTCAATCTTGTGTTTTTGCTTCTATTGTCTAGTTGGTAATGATTTGCGCTTAAGTACTTTTTTATACTTTTTTTTATTGTGTGTTTTTAATCAACTAAGGTGCATTTAAGCCTATTCACAGCATTTTGTATTGAGTGTTTATATTTTATATACACATAAGCAACTGAGTGTAATATTTAAATATTATACTCTCGCGCAAAATTTTAAAGATCTATCTAGTTCTTATTCATTATAAGCCTAAAATGATTAGTACAGAAATTATTCATGTTTTTATAATTAAATAATCACACACAGAAAGTGTGGCATAAATTCAATTGTTGAAACAATTAGATTAGTTGCTGTCTAAAATTTAACAAATATTATTTGCTTCTCTCACATAATTTATCAATTCTTCTTTGTTATAATTTATTTGTTTTGTTTATGTAATAATGAATTTTACAAAAGATAAATTAGTTAACTTGGTATTTATTTTTGGATAATGAAATATTAATATAGCCATTCAGTTATATGCACTTCAGAGATCTAGCAATGTAGCTTATTGTAATATGAGCGGGGTATGTACATCGCGAGCCAGGATTGTTCATATTTCACCCACCCAGAAAAACACACTTGGGTTTTTTCAATAAAACCCATCTAAAAAAAAACCCAAATAAACCCATTCAAAAACCCATTTGGTTGAAAATCGGTCCAGGATGAATTTTAAGACAGAGTAAAATGTCGGAACATAAATATCTTTTATTTATTATACAATGTAATAATACGTAATCTCTTTACACAATAAAACGTTTCACTTACATTATCACTTATTACATCACGTCGTAGTATCACATTGCATTACTTTGACAAATGTAAATATCAAACTAGTTTAAGACCAAATATTATTTGTCTTATATTTTTATATTAGTAGTACAAACAACTGATTGATTTCCAATCTTTTTACCGGCAAATTTGAAATATAGGTATAAATTAAATAAGTATGACAATACCATGATACAGCGTACTATGTTTTTAATTCACAATAAAATAAATATTTTTTGCTATTATTACATAAGAGTACATAAATTTTGTTTTAATGTTTTGTAGTATACAATATACATTTTAAGCATTATATACAAAATTAATGTATAATTAAATAACTTGAATTAAAAAGTGTATTTGTCAATATTACAAAAAATAAACCCAAAAAAACACCAAAAAAACCAGTGAGTCGGGTTTTTTCAACCCTGTCGCGAACGGGATCAATTTTCGGTAGAAAATAAAACGATTGGTGGTGCTATTATTTCGTAGAATAATACACACAATAAAACACAACTTTTTTTGTAAAATTGACGGAATAATTAAAATACTAAGACAAAAATTAAGTTAAAATATAAACTAATAAAAAAGTAACTAAATGTACGCTAAGCGCTAAAACGGATACAGTATTAGTCACATCTTGACCGGCCGAAGATGCGAACTTGATTTCACTGATGCCACAGCTCAAAAACAGACACTATGTTTCTGAGGTGGATGAAGAGTGATATTTTCGGGGGTGCACCAGATTATTGATTACCGCACGCATTCCTCGCTTCCGTAAGATTCTTTCCTGGAATTTTATTGCACAAAATATCGAAAGTAAGTAGGCTTGCCACCTCTCCGGGTTTGACCCGGAGACTCCGGGTTTCAGTGAGTTATCTCCGGGCTCCGGGTTTAATTATTATTTCTCCGGGTTGTGTTAGTAAAATTGAATATGTACAAAATTATATGCAGACTGTTACAGTTTAATCGTATATATGACGCTGAGTACACTAATTGTATTGTTACAGTAGATTTATCACTTCCAATCTTGTTTTACTTTATTTTATATATAATTATTTTAATATGATAACAAAAACACTTGTTTTTAACAAAACAATGTAACCCTTTTTAATCAAATATGGTAATTATAATAAAATTGCAGGATCTTCTGTAGAAAAAATAGTCATCGTATTCGGACGAGACTTAGTTCTGAGGTGGTAACCCTAGGTATATTCCATTTGTCATTTGGATCAAATCTAATTTAAATTTTGTGAACCAGATCACTTATTTATTTGGCTGAATTACTTCACTGACTTTATTTCCAATACTAGTATTACCTAATCTAATTTATTTTGAAGTAATTCTTCCCAATAAATGCATCAGTTTGCTTAATTCAGTTCATTTAGTCATGTTGTCTAATTTATCTGAACTGGTTTAAATGAACTAAGTGGCAAATGGAATACAACTAGTGGTTAAAACTTTTATTTACAACAAACAATTGATTGCTTGTTTATTACAATCGTTATGTAAGTCAACGTGAAATATCCAGGAATTTTGTTGCAAAAAAATTATTTTCTAATGAAGTGTAATTTAAAAGTAATGGTAGTGAAGTGAATAAATTTAACGCTCATTTATACGTTACAGAAAACTCTAAATAAATGTGAACCATGACAATCAACGTTTGTAGACGCTACGAGGGTAGTCCCAGAAGTACCCGATCTAGCAACGAATACACAAAAAAGTTGGGAAAAACTATCTTTATTTCTCTACATAATCTCCTACTTTTAGCTCGATACACTTTTTCTAGCGATGTTTAATAGCTTCGATACCTTATTTATGGTGAGTACCGTCGGGCTCCTCAATATAGCCATTAACCGCAAACTCCACATCTTCATTTTTAGCAAATTTATAAATAATTTTGTTAACCTAAAGTCAATAAATCGTCGTTGTTAATCGAAATAAATTTGAAGATTGTACGTTCTGAAAGTGACAAATCGGATACTGTACATTTTGAAAGTAATAAAGTGAACTTTGTACGCTTTGAAAATTATATGATGCCAATAAAACTTAAATCAGTTTTTACGCAGAATAGAAAACTATATTTATTAAAATGAAGTAAATTAAATACAACTTTATATTACTTTATCAATTAATCATCAGTATACTGTGAACAAAAAGAAAAGTGACATCTGTCAGATGGTTGTATTCTTCGATTTTATTAGAGGTACGGATATTGTACTATTTGATAGTTACTGAAAGATGAAGATTGTACGTTTTGAAATTAGGCAAACATTTTCAAAGGGAAACCAATTCTTTATTCAGATTTAGCTCAAAATGTACAATCAAAATAATATATTTTCTCATTTTCTTAAAAATGTGGATATTGTACACTTTAAAACCAGCCGTCGAATAAATAGTGAAAACATTTCGAACACTACGTGCTGTCTTAATGTTTTCAATAACAAGAGGAGATACGAGTGTATGATCCTGCTTGATAAAATAATAAAAGTATATGTCACTACCCTTCTAGAAATGTGTATACCTATGTAAAATTGATCAACCTAGGCAATGTAGTGAACAACAACATGTTGACAGATTTTATTTTATGATCTGTCATTTGAATTGTTCAACATATCTTTGAGTACATTAATTTTTTTTATAAATAAAATAAAGCAGGTATTGCTCTACAGATGTTCAATTTAGTTGTGCTACTATTGCTACCTCGACAACTATAAGAGATACAAGGTTGGGTAAATTAGCAAAGAAATACCATTTTCTAAGGGTATTACAAAATTATTAACAAAAAAAATTAATTAGATCAGTGGTTCTCAAAGTACGGGCTGCAACTTTCTTATTTTATATTGAGACGGTACACAAATTATGGTATTCTTATTTTTAATGTATAATAATAGCGTAATCGTGGTTAATTTTTTGAAATAACAAACTCAAAGCTTGTAGTGATCACTATTTTTTTAAAACAATGATTGACGCCGAAACTAATTGTCTGGTTTGAAATATAAACAAAACACGAGGCTTACGTGTCATAAATTAATACAACGATCGAGGTTGTGAAAAAACATTAACCAGCACCCGAGAATGTCGAAGGCCAAGCGTCAACTGTCTAGCTAGCCGAGGGTAGTTAACAGGGGCGTATCGATTAATTTGTGTTCCTCGAAGTAAATTACTAGAAACCACAGATCATAATATACTACTATAGATAAAAAACTGCCATGTTACGCACTGGGACTGTATTTTGCGCCATCTGAGTAGTGGAAGTCTAACTAAAGTCATGTATAGGCAACCCGATATGCATATTTAGGCAGCTTGTAATTTTTATTATTTTATATTTATTTAAACTACATAAAATAAAAATTCATTATTACAATATAAATATTTATTAAATTATTCTCCTGTATACAATTTATTTATAATTTGAACTGTTTCAATCGCAGTTTTATCCAACTCTTGTGAACTAGAAAATATATTATGACTTCCTCATCTAAATATTATTTATTATATGATTACTTACTTACCAGTATCAGTTCAGTTTTTTACACAATAATTGATATTAGTTGATTACATTGTTTATATGAAATTATTTCACAAATAAAAATTAATTGGATATTTGACAGATAAAAAAATGTGAATTATATACAAATGACAACTACAGGAACAATCTAGTAACCAATGATAGCCGATATTGTAGTTATCTAAAATGGATGTTTTCACATAAAGACTATTAGCGCCATTCTTTAGGTGGAAGTCTAACTATAAACACAGTCCCATGGTTACCTATGTAAGTTTCCGCTGCCTGCTAGAAACTATTGGAAGTAGACTATACTCTCACCATAGCAACAAGAATTCGATAAACTCACAGAATCAATTTAGTAATAGAATCCCGTTGCCTTAGTAACATAGATTATCATTTTATTCGTTGCCGATTACAAATAACGGGAAACTAATCCTGTTTGAAATTGTGTTGCAAAGACGATATCTGTCAATACGGAAATAGTTGTATCATCTTTATTTAAGTAGATCTCGTGTTGATTTAGTGTATCCATATTATTATTAGTACATTTTGAAGAAATTACATACTCGATGTAACATTTAGTAAAACTACAAGACGTGGTAAAATTAAGAGGGAGTAAAAAGTAAAGCGATCTTGATCCGTCTCTTTCTCACCCACTAGGGGCAGACTATAGCTTTCTCTGTTGAATTAGAACACAATCATGGGTAGGAATTTCTATCAGAAGCAAAAGAACGAATCAACATGCATGAATTTAACCCCGCCAAGTCACTCCGAATATTTGGGAATTTCACGCAACAAATAAGAGAGAGGTAAACGAGCCTGGAGAAACGGTGCACTCACTCTGAGACAAGCCAAATATTATTTAGCACGCCAAGACGAGGCTAACGAATAAGAGTTACGTAAACAACTGCGTTTACTCCGAAATATGTTGTGTTTTCTGTTTATCTTAGGAAAATGCCATCGCTGATCGCAGTTAAATCGAGGATCAAGGGGCGGTGCATACCTGTATAAAACAAGCCGATTTTCATCAGAACGGGCACCTTGGTTCCGGCCTGGGTCAGCTTCAGTTCCATGCGACTTGACTATTTTTGGTTGTGCACGTTCTGTTGATCATTTTCTTTCTCAAAGTTCAGATGCGACTTGACTATTTTTGGTTGTTGCACGTTCTGCGAGATTGGTATTTTTTATCATCGATGATTCCTGCGGTTCAGTTGCGACTTGACTAGCGTTGGTTTTTGCACGTTTCGGAGGTTTCAAGTCTCAAAGTCCAGATGCGACTTGACTGCTCTTGGCGGTTGCACGTTCTATGAGGCCACCGTACTAATTGAAATAGCTCTTTGAGCACATAATAACTACGATAGCGAAGCCTCACAACCTTCTAACTCGTAGATCAATGTACTATTATTACAAGGGTGAAGATTCACGACCTTCTAACTTGTAGAAATTATATCGCAATTTGGCAGTCTTAGTCAAGTGCAATAAAGCCATAATGTGTATTTGGGGATTATTTACCCAGAAATTATCGAGTGATTAATAATTTCGTCACTGGCATATTGAGTGATAAAGAACTTTCTTACTGACATATTTTGAGTGAGTAATATTTCCTCGCTGGCATATTTTGTATCATAATTGAGTGAGTAATATTTCCTCACTGGCATACTTTTTCCTCCGACTGTCACTCCGGTGACATTCGGTGGTCATCACGACTTCTCATGCGAGACGCTGGCCCCACACTATCAGCACCGCAGCGCCGCCGTCACCGTTCAAGGGCTGTCCTCCGACCGACACCCGTAACGGCCAGCCAACGGCCGTCAGACCGATGGCCGCGCCGTGTCGTCTTGTTCGTGGGAGGGGCTCGCTATACCAGCCTTCACCTGAGGGTATCCGCGTGTCCTCATACACTACATAACACAGGGAGGAATTGTTCCTTTCCTGGCATCACCCGCCGACTGTGATCTCGGTGACAATCGGTGGTCTTTGTTTTATATACAGATACCGCTACAGTGAGCGATAACCGACCGCCCGCTGAACCCCAGCTGCTCGAGGGTTCAGAGGCACCCTCCGTACGTGTTCGAGGTGCTGAGAGTCACCCGCCAAAGACTGAAACCGCAGTCGTAATGGTTCTGCTGCTTGACCGATGCTTTATATATATTTTTTGTATAATATTGTCATGTTATGTCCGATTTATCATTTCTTATTTAAAATTCCTCTGCCTGTGTGTTTTCTGTGATTTTCCCCAGGTGTTAGGTAAATACCAAAGGATTATGTATATCCACAGCCGAAATAAATAATATTTAATCAGTTACAAGGTCTAATTTCTCTACTTCCTCATTACCTATCACATTCACGACTTCAAATTAAAGAAACTGGTCAAATCAACACAACGTAAATCAAAAACAACGTAACTTAATGGGTTCTAAATAATTTGAAATAATAAATTTTAATACTAGACAATTGCCGCGTCACAATATAGGAATCTATCTTTTTAATTTGCTTATTCGATTAAGTATTTTTGTATGAATTCAACGACTATAAAGTGTAGTACCCTCACATTTCAAAATATGTTAAAAAAAGTCGTAAAATTAAAAAAAAAAATACTGAATCGAACAAGCAAATAAAAAACAAAATAAGTTCCCATAAGAAAGTTACATAAATAGTTTTGTAATACACTTAGAAAATGGTTTTTCTTTGCTAATTTAACCAACCTTGTAGATCTTATAGTTCTCGAGATATCAATGGTGGCACAACTAAATTATACAAATATGTTAGTTTAAAAAAAAATTAAAATAGAAAAGAATATTTTTATCTATGCAGCTCTGAATGTAAGAACAAAGCACATTGGGATCATTTCCGTTCGATTTTCTATATCTATTTGTGTCTGTATATATACTTACTTCAGAAGTAACAGATTCCCAAGTATAGATAGTGGTAAAAATTACCACAAAATACAAAGAACTCCACACGAGCCAACAAATGAGCCAATAAGTATCATGAGAAATGTAATCTGTTGACATTAAAAGACGTGTAATAGTATCTACAGTTGGATTGGCTCCCAAAACTAACAAAGAAAAATAAAACCCCACTTGAATTAAACTCTTAAACGACCACGCATCACAAACTGTCTGTGCACATTCTGACAGCTGTCGATGCTTCTCTATCAATTCCAGTATATTGTTGAAGCCATATTTATCTTCATATTGCTTCAGTTTCTTTTGTTTCTTTATAACTTTCATTGAATAATCTTTGACATCAAGAAGACAATCATTTAAATCTTTATATTGAATAAATATTTCTTCTAAAATCGTCACAGAGCAAAATGTGCTTAAAAAGTTGGTATAAATATCAAGCATGATGGTTGAATAATAGAATATATTAATAATAAATTTAGTGCTGTAGTCAATATATACGAAAACACCAAAAAATGCAGTTAGTAAAAAGAGTTTAAAAATCAAAGAATATCTTTTAATTTCATAATCTTGCGCGACTAGAATTTGTTGGTTTAAAAAATAAATAGCCAACTTCATCTTGTGTCTACCTAAAATATTGTACACCAAAGTTATAATGAAATCGGTTGAACACACAATGCATAATATTGTAAGAGCAGTTTCTGGTAAATCCTTGTTGTTCTCGAAGTCATATTCATTTATAAAAATCACTGATTTATACATACAGTAGCTGAATAAAGATATGAACGGTACTGGCGATAAATAATTCAAAATTATATCAAATATATTGGAATCATTTAAAGTAATGAAGGATAATGCAAAAATATGGCATATATAATGAATAGGCTTGATATAACTTCCAAAATTGTTTGCCATATTTATGTATGTGTTCACCGCACAAGAAGAACAATAAAATTGACCTAATTTGTTTTACAATTAATGCTTAACTATTACAAATTATATTTTACGAAATATTAACAATTATTATAATGTCTTGAAAGCATTAATAATTTATTTAACAGCGGAAAATGACAGCCTAGAACAATTCATTTTCTTAATTGGTTTTTTAAACTGATCGTTTTTTATTTACTTACAATATTTCTTATGATGATTATTTTTTAAATTGTTTTTCAAATAAATGAAGGATGTTATTATAGATAAGATTGAAGTTACTCCAGATATAACCTTGAAATAATATTAGAATTACAATTATTTAATTGTGAAGAACAGAATAGAATCCAATGCAAGTAAGGTATACGCTGTGAAATTAAGCTCCTCTATCTATGACATTTATTTATATTTAAATGTGTACTCGTATACCTACAATGCAAGTTAAAAAAACCCGAACGATATAAATTAAGATTACAAAGATTTCACAAGCATAAATGATCAATTCAACAAATACAATTAAGATCTCAAGACATGGGCGTCCACAGACATTTTTCCAGGGGGAGACGAGTCGCAAAAAACTCTGAGATAGACATAAATTTCTAAAATATTTTTTTTACATAATATAAATACAAATACACATAACAAATAGACAAAAAAAATATTTAAATTTGTGAAATAAAAGAAGGACAATCTTCGAATAACTCTTCCATAAATTGACACCATTTCTTCAATAAATTCTGATTTACAGTTTTTATTTTCTAATATTTTGTGTCCGTGTATACTTAATAAACTTAGATTACTCAATAATTACGATAAGGAACATGTCGCTAGCTGGCCATAAGAATACTGCTGGAATGTTTCAGCTTTAATTTATTATCTTTAAACTTATAATTTAATTTTTATTTAATTTATATATACATATACAGGATTGTGCCGCGAGTCTCGAACATAGGATTTTAACATGTAAAATCATATTGATTTAATTTTCAGCTTCAAAATTATTTAAACCAAAAAAGCGTCAAATAAAAGTTTTAGGGAATAAAATACGAAATTAATTTTGCATGTTAGAACTGAAAAGACTAAAATTATCTCAAAACTATCGATAGCTATAAAATTGAAACAAAATTAAACAAATGTTTGAGGTTCAATCTGTCAAAACTGACAAAATAAATTCTTTATTTATTATTTCATTTATTTTAACAGATAAAACGTCAAACATTTGTTTAATTTTGTTTCAATTACATGCCTATCGATAGTTTTGAGGCAATTTTAGTTATATTCAAATTTAATTTGTGTCGTTACAAAGTATGAAAATTTAATTTTGTTTATTGCTTCAGATGCAGAATTTTAAGCCCTAAAACTTTTATTTCAAGCTTTTTTGCTTAAAATATTTAGGGAAGCAGGAAATTACAAAATTATAATTTTACATGTTAAAGTCCTATGTTCGAGAGTCGTGGTCACCACCCTACTTAATATCCAGGGAGGAGGCGCGCACCCCGGCTTGCCCTCCCAGCGGACGCCCATGTCTCAAGACAATATAAGCATAATAAATCATATAGTACTCGTATGTTACAAAAGTTTTGGAAAAATCTTAGATTACGTTCAAATATTTAATTGAAATGAAAATAAATAAAAATAAATATATCATCACACCTTCTACCCATTACTGGGTGTGGCACTCTGTCGAAGCAGATCTCGGTAAGTGATATATTTTGCGCGTGAAGTGCGGTTACCAGCCGTCAAATCACGGCTTCCAAAGATGTTAGTGGTGGGGGAGTCACAGAGGTAGTTTTTTTTTTAAATGGTGAAATTTGTTTGTCCCCTGTGGGAATAGAACCAGGGTTCTCAGGATCCACAGGCCGACTTCATACCACTGAGCTAGCTACCCTTTATTTTAATTTTTATTCAATTATATTAAGAAACTGTTTATAAAATCTTCCTTTTAATATACCATTGATGATATTATATAATGGATAACAGTCCATTAAATTTAATGACACGTAATTTTAACTTCTCATGTTGCATAAGCTCCTGGACATAATTTACATCGATTTCGTTAATCTTCTGAAATATTCTGCGATGAAGTTATTCCTCATTTCGGGTTTCCAATTGTTGTCGTATTTTTTTCTGCTTAATAAAATCTAAAAAATATCGATTGGCCATAGGCATAATCGTAGGTATTCTTAAATCTAAAGTTTGTAAACTTCATAGTTTGGGTTAGGAATCAACCAACAGCAATGCGTGTAGAATTATTTAGAATTATATCTCACTCTGTCATGTGATCTGTCATACATATATAACCACAAATTTATCTTCAGCATTCATCTAAAATGTTTACTACAACTACAAATAAGTTTATTTTTATTTCATTTTATACTTACCTTAACAACACCAAAAATATTTCATTATATTGCATATCACGTAATTTTTATTTTTATATTTGACAGATAAAATAATAATAATAATCTTTATTATCGATATTTCAACATAAATTAACTTCTGTGAATGGTACATTGCAAAACCGTTTAGTAAATTTAAATCTATCTTAAACCTAAACTCTTATGTGAGTGCACTTTTACCGCGTCACCTCTTATATAAAGTTCGGAAATTCCCGCATCTGAAATTGCGCACGAGATTAAAATCTTATCCGAGGGTTCAAAGGCACATTTGCTTAAAATTTAACTTCAGTAGGACAGTTTTCTATGTTGTCAATGCCAAAGCCATCAATTCATTTTATTTTACTGTTAATCAATGTAAAGTATTTTTCTGAGAAGAATAGGAGTAGTAAAGGTAAAAAAACAAAATATACTCCTCAATGATTGGATAAATTGGCTTGTGTAATGAAAATTTTTACAAATATACGAAGACGGACGACGTTTCGAGACTTAGGATTGGTCTCATTATCAAGTCTAAAATATAACGTTTTTAATTAACCATAAGCTAACAAGCATAACAAAATAATATAAATAACTTACCAAAAAAAATATTTAATTTTTTTAAATTAACAGTTTACAACAGAACTAAAACTTTACAAAAATAAATGACAGTCAAAATTAATAATGAATTAATTATTTTTAACAGACACAACATGTTAAAATATCGGTGGTGATGACACCAGAGTCAAAAAACAATAATTTTGAAATGTTCTTTATTGTTTATATTTGTAAATGAAATTCTTACTTTTTCTCCATAATTTACAAAGTCGTTTCCGAAGAGTTTAGTTTAGATTAAAGTGAATTTATCTTTTTCAGCAGTAACTAATGATAAACTTCTTAATCTTTTTCAAATTATTACATTATGAGCTTATTTTTTAACATAATGATCTCTCGGCAAAAGCTGTTGAAAATGGAATAGTAAATATACAAATTTATTATATATATATATATATATATATATATATATATATATATATATATATATATATATATATATATATATATATATATATATATATATGTTGAATAAGTGGCGATATATTTATATTCTGAGCGATAAATAATACAGAGTTTGTTTGCAAATCTTACAATAATCAAAACAACGCAGTTATTCTTGCACGTGGAGTCAGAATACGAGCGCTATGTTTTACTCTCAGACCAACCATAAGTAGACAAATTCTGTCGTATTCAAGTCAATGCAATGTTGTGAAGTAGAAAGTGTTAAAGTAACTTGTGGGTGAGGCGGGTGCGCGGCAAGGAGCGAGTACACTTTGATGTTATGCAAGTTGCAAACATTTGTATAGTTATTCTTATAATCAATTACTTACTGTTTATACATCAAAGTAAAGGTTAGTTTTTGACATATTAAGTGTTTTGTATACGCACTTTTGTGTTTAAATAAATAAAATGCTCGTGTCTGATAACTGTCATCAACCAAAATGCAACCCGCATAACACCAAGTGGTACTAGCTCTTTGTCGCGCACCCGTCTCATCACCAAGTTATTCTAACTCTTTCTACTTCACAACAAACGCCGTTGTTCTCCGTCTAAGTTATGTTTTGTCTGAGGTTTTACTAATATTCTCTCTCTCTCTCTCTCTCTCTCTCTGTCTCTGGCGCTTGTTAATGGTTGCATAAATACTTCATTTTATAATTTCCAAATTAAATAAACAAAATATTTATATATATAAAGTAGTCATATTATTAATATTAATTTTCATCATGTAATTTCTGAAATAAAGTCGTGAAGAACGAATTAACTAGAGCTACGAAAAGTGTAAACTTTGAAAGTGGCAGTGTTAAAAAGTGCAAATTTTTTTTAAATAAGTTAAGTAGCGAATCATTGCAAAACAACAAAAAAATGACAAATGTAGTTAAAGTGTCCGAACTTTTCAGTATCCTATAACGTATATATATAATTGTTTAATGAATTTTTGATTTAGTTTAGTTGATGTAAAATTGGTAAATGGCTGTTTATGAAACAACAAGTTTACTGGACTGTATCCACGTAATTAAAAATGAGTTTATAAGGCAAAATTTAATGAAATCATTTATCGTTTTATAAAAATTCAAATAACTACAGGTATAATATTACGAGCACAAGTAGAGTAGCAGAATTGCTAGATCCGTGACCAGATCTTTTATTTTCAATAAATCTCCAAACCCAGGAGTCGGCAAACTTTAGAGGCAGAAGAGCCAAACATGGAAACCATAGTTTCCATTATTAATTAATCATGATTAACATTAATCGGTGATTGAAAAACTGGGCCTTAGACGAATATTATTTTAATATAAAATTAAAACAATTATAACAATATCTGGGATATCAAATAACTCAAGTTCGAGAAACAGCAAGGAAACTGGGATTACCTACTCGGTATTGTAACCGCATAAACTATATATTCGCATTTGGACTGTACCGCATACTTACCGCGCATCGTGTTCTTCTCTATTGTAGGCACTGCAGACTCGGCTGTTGTTCTTTATGTAATTTACGCTCAACTGTTATGTTTCTGTTATAATTTTCTAATATAGGAAAATATTATAATTTATGTTGCTGTTAGTTAATATTTAAACTCCATTCCCTGTATGAAAACGATGACGTCATATGTGGACGAGGTTATCATAGATACGATGAAATATAGCTATCTTTTTTAATCATATTCGCATAGGCGAATGATATTAACGTACGTCTTAATAAGTAAAGACACACGTTTCATGTTTTTTCACGTTCAATCACATTAATTATTTTAATGAAAACGTATGATAGGTCTTACTAATACGAAAATTTATATTTACTTTGTTCACATTTGTTTATAAAATAAAAATAGAGATCCATGGCCATGATTTTGTTATTTTCTCGCCAGTCATTTCTAAGTTTGTGACATTTTTGGTACATAAATACAGACTGAGAAATAAGAAATGGCTTATAAAATTTTGGGTAATTAAATGCAGAAATGCGTTTGTCATCTTAATGATTATTTTGCGCTGGAGTTAGATAACCGAGGACATTTAATTAATTCAACTGTAGTACAAGAGGTAATGTGCATTATATTTTGTATTTTCATATATTATTTATTTATATATAATAATAATAATACATATAAAAATGTATATTCCTTTGAGTTTTATTTTACAATATTACATATTTCAATAAGGTTGGTAATATATTTCGTGGGATAAGATAAATTTATATTTAGTTATTATTGAATATATGTAGTATTTGGTTTCATTTATAAACTAATTAAATTTTATACAGTAATAAATATTTTAATCAGATATTTAAATTTTAGGTTATGTTTTAAAAATGTCAATACAATACCAATGTAAACGTTTTAAGTAAAAAAATTTGAATCACATGGATACGGAATGTGACGTAATCGTTTTCATACAGAGTTTACTTAACAATTGATTGAAAAATCGTGCAATAGGCATAATAAATCAATTATTCTGTGAATAAATCATTTTAAGTTTTTTTTATATAAATGAAAATATAGTACCTTTTTCATAATTTTCAACTTTGTTTCCAAAGAGCTGCAGTTACCGACTCCTGTCCTAATCTAACCGGGCTTTGAAAATTTCAACAGTTATTCGAAAAATTTCCCGCGGAAGTTCACTGCTTTAAAAAAAACTAAATTTAAATCTTCCTTTTATTACTTAACACCTACACTATATAACGCTATACCAGATGAAATGAAATCTCTGTGCTTGAGTACCTTCTAAATCAATTTAAAAGACCATTTAGAATAAATTTGTAAAATTACCTTTGGAATTTAATGTATTTGCTTATTATAATTTTGTATTTTATTTTCATGTTTTTGTTTATTATTGTAAATTTATATATTTGGTTTGTTTTTAATATCTTATTGTATCACTATTTACGGAATGTCTCAAAATTATCATCAATTATTTATTGAAAAAGGAGCCGTCCAATTAAAAGGAATTATTTTTCCAAAAAATGATTCTCTCAGATAATTTTCTGAATATTTATATCAAAGGATCATGCCTAACAGTGAAATATCCATAGAAAGTGGTTAATTTATTCAGTTTCGGCGGACTTAATTAAGAATTCTAACATAAAAGCTTTGAATTGATCGCAAAATGGTTATTGTGATTGAAAAAATATTTCAAGATCTTTAAAACTTCATTAATGTTATTCAAAACATATGGAATATTTTACTAAGTGGATGGAGCTTGACACTAGGCTAAAAAAAATACTATTGACCATGAACATGAAAAATTATTAAATTAAAAATGTCAGTATAGGAGGGAAATATTAGGGAGAGTAGTCGCAGTAGTAGTTATATTGTCAAATGTTGGCATTAAGAGGATCATCCGATAAATATTCCAACACAATAACGGATTTTTTTTTTTAAACAATCGAAATCTAGTTTTGGCATTGTTCATTATCTGAGCCACGACATTTAAAATGAGTTTATATCGCTTATCGCTAACAAGATACGATACATCAAACTATATTGGAAAAAATTAGAGATGCGAAATACTAAAGCATTATACTAGATTGTACTTCTGACTTAAGTCGGACTTTAGTAGTTAGAATCGTTACTAAGAAATTTTGAGAATAATTGATGGATAAAGAGTATTTTATAAATTTTGTCCCGGTTGATAAAACAACAGGAGAATGATACACTCAAATTCTTTTAAGGGAAATTGATACTCTAGGTTTGGATTTAAAAAAATATGCGCGGGTAAGGTTATATCAGCGGAGCGAACATGAAAGGTACAAATTCAGGAGTAGAAAGGGACATTTTGAACGAAAATCTTAAAGCGTTCTTTGTACCATGTTCATGCCATTCGTTGAAATGAATGATGTAACAACAAAATCTGGAGAAATATCAAACTTTTTCTCTCGTTCAAGAATGATTCGTCCTTCTATACACGCGCAAAAATATATCACTTACCGAGATCTGCTTCGGCAGACTGCCATACCTAGTAATGGGTAGAAGGCGTGATGATATATTTATTTATTTATTTTATATATATATATATATATATATATATATATATATATATATATATATATATATATATATATATATATATATATATATATATATATATATATATATCTATTTAATCCCCATCACCCTGAGACGCAATAGTAAAGTTCGCATCAGGCGGTAAAATAGCTAGTGCCAGCTCTGAGTGCTTAAAGTTTGTTTTAAATATTTGAATCTGTAACTTGTTGCAACATTTCTTCCTTCTTTAAAAAACTTTAAATCAATATTTTGATTAGATTCTGATATAGGTAATACAATATTAAATTCCTCATACATGTTAATAATTAATCTGAAAATGTGTTATCGGATATTAACTTATGAAACATCAAGTTGGTACTTAATATGTGATAATTGCATAATTTTTATACTTAAAAAAAAAATAATTGATTAGATCTAGAAATTTGTCTACAAACTAAATGAATTTAATGAAAAAATTATATGAGAATTTTAATCTCGAACACGACTGATAACAATTTGATTTAATTTTTAGATAATAACAAGGACAACAGTTTTTAAAAAGTGTTTATTATAATAGAAAAATATATAATATATACATATAGAATAATATTTGAACTATACTACTTTAATTTTCTGTTAATCTCTTACAAAACCATTGTTTCTCTGGCTACTTTCAGAAGTCGAGGATTTCTGATGGACAGGCAATTCTGGTATCTTTGGTTTGTGTCCTAAATTACAAAAGTTATTATATTTTGCTAGGTTTTACAGTAGAATATGTATTTACCCGTTTTGAATAAAACTTTTTCTATTGTAACCATAGGTGATTCATACGCTAACGTTAAACAAATAGAAATTGCCAGTGAAAACATGAAATCTCCCCAGAATCTATACATCTGTACGATTAAAAGAAGAATAAAATTAGAAATAAAAACACTTGATTTGTCCACAAATATAATATTTATTAAATATACTACGATCGTTTCGACTTTGCAGTCATCATCCGATACAGGATGATGACTGCAAAGTCGAAACGATCGTAGTATATTTAATAAATATTATATTTGTGGACAAATCAAGTGTTTTTATTTCTAATTTTATTATTATAAAATGTTCCACCAAGAACCGACTACACAATCTCTTACTTTAATTAAAAGAAGAATTACATAATTAATTTAATATATTACTGTATTAAAATCTGAGAAGTAAGAACCTACTCGTTTTACTTAAACCCATTATCGAGAACTGGAGACTATAATGAACCAAGTACACAGTGTAAGTGAAGCGCCCCAGAATTTGAAATAGTGACCACGAAAAAATTGTATTTATTGGACCTGTACTATAATAAATATTCAGAAATAAAAATTATAATATGAATGATTGTTTACCTCCATATCCTTGTGTGCAAGCATAAATGACCCAACAAATACTTAAGCTCCAGCCATGTCTTTGTTGTAACACGTGGGACGGAAACGGGCCAACAAAATTACGGGAGAAATTAAAATCTACCAATACGGCGTAACAATGAATTTATTTATTTTACTAACTACTGTACACAATATGACTTAAGTCTACTTACATATTTTAAGCTTCCTCCGAGCACACCAGATACCAAGTAAAACCAAAATCTAAACTACTGCTAGAAGAGCCGCTGCTGAAGTGTGTACTCAGAGACCGCTGAATCATGAGAGACCGACAACTTCTCTCAGGGTGCACTTGTCACGTCAAGAGATGCTGTCTCTTTCACACGATTCTTAACAATCATTGGCCGAAGATGTCCTTCCGACCTTGCGCGGGTGGTGTCAAAAAAAGAAATCTAAATCAACTATATCCTCGCAAAGTAAAATTCGTCCTCGGCCGCTTACGCTAAGGACAGTCACATACAAAATATTGTTGCCCCATCGTCGAATGTTTAGCTGCCGGTAACATAGTAAACCGTTAAAGAAAGAATTACTCAATTTATCCGGATGTAGGATTAATCCATGTCCAGCGAACAATGATGACAATAATGATCCCTTGCCTACAATTCAGCCAAATGTAACATAAACTGGATGCTACAAGAAAAGCAATTTATAACCTGATACTTAATACTAGTTATTCATTAATAAATTTTCCAGAGTTATTCTAGTATTTTTGTTCTTCTTCAGTTTGAATAGGTAGTAGCCAACATCAACCACATCAACCAAGGACCATAACGTGTGTGTGTGTTGTGAAGTAATCATTTTCCATGTACTATAGAATCACTGAAATAACAAATATTTTATATTATTTAGTAAGGAAAATTCAGCTGTAACTGAGATATTACTCCGAGACTCTTAATTTTCATCTAATTTGTTTATCAACCAGGATAAATAAAATTTATCTCCACAGTTAATAAGAATATATTAAAAAATAGTATAATAACTACCTACCCAGCCATACTAGAAGCTGGCAAATCTTTAACATAAATTATTGCAAATGAACTTGTCATGGATCCTAAGACTAAACTTACAGAAACTAGCAGAGTTTGTTTCGGCGATTTCCAAAGCGGAATTAAAATAATTGGTGAAAGAATAAACAATTGCATGTCAACTGCAAGATACCACGTTTAGCCAATCACTACAAGTAAAACATTATTTGTTAATTATGATATTATATTTTTTATTATTTTAAAATTACCATTTGTTGACTATTGTAGTAATTTTGTGCATAAACTAATGGTGACCACCATTACTCAACGCAGACATCTTGGAGAACTGATACAACTACCGGCCAAAAAGGATCTGATCCAAAATATACTAGAATTATCGCGTGAATTCAAACCAAAACTGCCAGAACTGGAGTCAATATAATTTTTAATAATTCATTATATACTTACTCATTGTTTGCATCTCGTATTCATTAATTACCTTAAATATCGATGGAAGCAAAATGTGATTATATTAAATTTTACGACATTTTCCATTGCTAAGCAATAACCATATGCCAATAATATTCCACTTAAAACGAAAAATGAGTCAACAGATACTGAAACATTTAAAATGTATATGTTTGCTGCATTATTTATCCACTATAAATAATGTTATGGTATTAAGTAAAGTTACTAAAAAGAAAATAGGAAAATACTTACATCTTCTATATCAATCATGTTCGTAACTGGTTCCATAACATTTTCATAAAATCTATGACAATTACGATCCACATCATACTTATAAATCTGATTCCATTTAAACACGTCAACTGGTCTGGACTGTTACTAATGCTTAATAGTTTTTGACCATTTGTTTTCACCGAAAAAGCTATGCAAATGTTGTGCCTTGGTTCTACAACAACAAAACAAAATTAAATTCTTTCTTTAATTTGTTAACTGAAATAATTATTTACTCTTCTTGTGATGCTGAACATGCATATCATAAAGTGTGCTAATTAACATTAAGCATAAAGTTGCAGCTAAAAATGTTCTGAAAATAAAATTGTTTAATTGAAATTATGTTATAAGAAAAGATTAATGAATGTCTTACAAAAGTATTATCTGTTTTGCATTATACTCATTTTTAATATCATCTTTCGTTTGACATATGCCTCCATTAACGGGTATAATTTTAATTTCCGGATGAATTTTTCGAACAATACTTGATAAAACATCAGAAAGTTGATCAATAGGACGTGTGTGAGGAATACACCATCTTAAAAGTAACCCAGTTGAATTGTCACCACCTCCTGGAAGCAGTATTCTTTCTTCTATGTTTTGGACATTTTTGCCAAGTTCAGGAATGTCCATATAATTATTTTCGAAATTTGCGAAATGCATACCTGAATCTCTTTCCTAAATCGACAAAATGTTCGGAATTCAAGCCACTTGGGAGTTTTCCAGATGCATCAAACACTAAAGATAAATTACAATTTAAATAAATATTTAATCATGATATTTTACCCATTCCTGTGTGTAGCATAGATGTGGTTGAATTTGAATTTAAATGTAGTGAAAATCACTTCGTGGTTGTGGGAGTCGAATTAGATTTCTCATTTTAATAGGTTTTAAAATTTTTGTTTAAACATTATTACATATTATTGCAATTTTATTATTAAAGAGTAATTATATTTAGCTAAAAATAAGTTTTGCAATTGTGGAGCATGTATTAAGGTTTTATTTTTGAAAATGCGCAAGAGGGCAGTGTTACGAAAAAAATATTGTACTAATTTATTTATTTTTTTAAATTTTATTAATCAATAAAACCAGTGAACTCTTTTCTCATTTAGATTTTATTACTTTGGTTGAGTTTGTTTATTTCCGTACTTTAAATTTTAATTGTCACGAGGCAACAAATTTTACTTTAAATTTATTATTTATACTAAATAAAGTAAATTGAAAATCTGAACAATATTTATTTTTCTTATATTATACATTTCGTATTTAAACTTAAATGAAATAGTTACCATAAAAAATAATAATAATTAGTAGTTGGTTTACAGATTCAGGATAATATTAATATTTTATACATTAGATATTACTAACTTGATCGTACCTCGTAACAGAGACAATTTTAAATAGTTTCGCTAACGAAAATTTAATAGTTTTATACCTAATGACAATAAAGGACTTAGATGTCAAGTACAGTTAGCTCCATTGTGCCTATATACGAGTAGATCCGTCCTTGTTGCAACAGACCGATAAATTACCACTAAGCCATTTGATATATTATAAATTTACTTACTTTTAAATATTTGTACACGTTTTTGCAGCTCAGGATAATTTTCTAAGACATTTCTTCAGTCAATACTCTCAACGGCAAAAATAATCGCGAGGAAGATAAATAGTCGAGCTAACGTTTTGCCACCAAAAATAAGTAATTGCGACTTATAGTTTTGTGAACGTTTATATATGAATCAGATGATTATTACAATCAGATGTAACAATTTTTTAACGACGCTATGTTTCATTTGTTATCATCAGTTCTCACTTGACATAGAATACTGACGTAATTCTCATTATTGTAAATATTTTTCAGGTCCATAACCTTTCATATGTAGTTCTTTTATTTATAGATGGCTTTTTGCACGAAAGATCGTACTTTGAAATTTGTCAATATTCAGTGATTATCTCATTTTGTTTTGAAGAAGAAGTTTCCTAGTCAGCTAAAAATTAAAAAAAGAACTGTTTCAGATTCTTGTTTTGCGCTAAGAATCGATACAGGCTATAATTGAATAATATTTGAGTCTCCACTCAAATCAATGTATACCACTAATAACAAAGTATTTCAGGATTCTAATTGCAAATCAGTTGATATTAAAATGTATTATCGTGATTCGCAAATTCAGTAATTAATGTTACTATTGCACTTATATTAATGTGGGTGCCGGAAACTTCACTGGAAACAATTCACCGAATACAATTCATCAAAAAACAATTCACCGAAATAACAATTCATCGAACAAACAATTCACCGACATAACAATTCATCGAACAAACAATTCACCGAAACACAATTCACTGAAATATAATTCACCGAAATGATAATTAAATTGTAATATTATTAACGTAAATAAAATTGTAATATTATTTACTTTGCCTAGAACTGGCAGCAAAATGCAGGCATTTAGAAAAGGATACTTACCGTAAATTCAGAATCTTGATGGATGACAATTTCGTAAAAATAAGCGGCTTGCATAATCATGTGGCAGATGCAGCACTTGTAGAAGCTGCTCAAGTTATGAACATTATATAGAGACTGTGCTATGAGGATAGAGCATCTAGTTCAAAATTACAAGGATAACATATACGGGGCATAGCAAATAATTTATGTTATTAATGTAAATTATAGGTTTATAAAATTGAAATGAGACTTGACAAAGGAATCAATTTTCTACTTTTAAACACGCCTGGAGACCTATTCTGTGCACAAGTCACCATGGTGATAGTGACAAATTTGATGACGTCAATAAACTGTATGCAATCCGCATATCGTGACTCAGCCTAGTGACATTATAGTAATTTTTGTTTCACTAGGTCATAGTTCTTTTAAGTTTATATTGGTGCCAATGAAGTTTCTTTTTATTTGCAAATATGACAACTTGTTGGATGCCATTTGATTTCTTTGTTCATTGCAAGCTGTTTCTGAGTAATAACCTGGTTTATCGAACAGAAAAATCAGTAATACTTGTAATAAAGCCTTATCACTTTTTAGTGGTGATTGAAAAAGTAAGTAAAAGTTTTATTAATGGAATGTGCATAATGTTAAATCTTTTATTTATTTTCAGCAAAATGTAAGACGGAAACAAAAAAATATCCAGGGATAAGACAGAAATTTTAGTGTCCTTCATGGAGGATCATCTTGATTTTGCACGGGGCCGATTACAATCTACAGAAGGACGGCAAACTTTTAAAAATCTGTTTGTGATATTGAGCCAGCAAAAAAATGGTACAGATGGAAAACAGAAAACTATTCAACAATGGCAAAGAGTGGGGAAATGTAATACGCAAAATATGTAATCTATAATTTTAACCTTTATAAGCAGACTTGGACAGCTATAAAAATTAAAGTAAAGAGAAAAGTGTCTGCCATGAAGGCAAGTAGGACAAAAACTGGAGGCAGTCCAATGACAGAAATAAAAATATCTGATTCGGATAAAATAATTTCTCCACTCAATATATTAACTTTTGAAAGCAAATACTTTTTGTATTTATTTATTAATTTAAAGCTGAGATATCTAGGTACTCCTAATAAAATTGTCTGTCTAATTAACAAAAAATGTCGCATTGAAACTATTAAATTATATGAACTGTCAATTTTGTATATGCTATTTTTTTGTTTTTAGACAAATAAATTTATTGGGCACTTCGATATATCTGCCTTAAATGTAATTTATGTTAGTAATCAATGTTTATTTTCACACTTAGCTATAATCGAAAATGAAGTACATTTAAACAAAGCCCGCCAATATAAATATGTTTGTCAAAATTCAACATGTGCGATCACGTGATACACAAGTCACTAGTGACTAGCTCTAGACACCACCTCCGGAGGTGGTGTCTGCAAAGTCACTTGATATGACGTCACTACTACTAGTACACATAGTTCACCGCTAGAATGCGTTTCAAAATGTCACCATGGTGACTGGTGACTTATGCACAGAATAGCCCTCCTGCATATTGTTGCCAGTCCTAAGCCTGGATAAAGTTTGAAGGTAAGTTAATTAGCGTTTCGGTGAATGTTTTTCGGCTAATTGCTATTTCGATGAATTGTTTTTCGTTGAATTGTATTCGGTGAATTGTTTTCGGTAAACTTTCCTAGACCCACAATTCATTTGTAACGTATTTTCCTCAAATATAGGGTAAGGTAACCAATATCACACTGGTTGCTAAATCGCATTATAGTTAATTTACAGACACCTATTTGATATATTTTGAGAACTGGAGAACAGGTTCAAGTCCGGCATAAAATTTCATTAGAGCGTCATCAACCGTTCAGATAACAATTTGTAGAAAAAATTTAGGTGTATTTGTTCTGTAGTATCCTGTTATCTGTCGTAGGAGAGTAGCCGCAAGATAAGTAATAATAATATGTAAACTCTTATTTACGATGAGAACGGAATTTTTATTTCATTGAGTTAATAAGCTAAATTAACTTTTTGATTGATATTTAAAGGTTAGAGATATTTTTTATCATAAAGTGTCAAGTTTCCTATATCACACGGATCAAATCGTGCCGGTATGATTTGAGCAAATTTGTATAATTCGCATTTCCAGTAGAGCTGGGCGCGTGACAAGACAGATAAGATCACGCCCAATCAAGAAAATTTGTTTTTTCACGCCCGGTTACTCACGCTTATTTCACTATGTTTTACGATCACGCCCACTCACGATTTTTAAATTTGATTCATGCCCAATTACTTACGACGGGTCACGAATCTTGAGTCACGATGGGTCACGAAAGTGTTTTAATGTATAAATACTGAAATGGTACACATCTCTATATTTCAAATTTATTCAATTTATTTAAATCTTGTCTAATGTTATGACCATAACTGTACTTTTGATTTTGTGTGTTCTACCGGCCCAGATACGTATAGCGCAGCAGCCCTTACTTCGTCGGTAGGAAAAAATCTTCAATTCTGAGATGAGTATGTGACGCTGTACCAGCAGTGGCGTATCTGAATTTATAGTGAAACCATTATTATCTACTCTCTTTATTAATTGTGAATGAATATAAGGAAACTAGGTAATAAAACTTCAGATGCATAATGTTAGACGTATATTACAGTTCCAGTAAGAACATTCGCAAATATGTTATACTTTGGTTCTGCTAGTATTCCCGAGCAAGAATCTTCGGTACGCCCCTGGCACTTATTTTGGTATAAATTGATTACGTCATCCTCACGGTAGGTTGTGGGTTCGATCCCAGACTATAGAAATTAATAGTTTTTTTTAGATTTAATATAATTACATGATTTACTTAACTTTCTTTACAAAATAATATAAAAATGACTTATAACAGTGACGTACAACAATGACTTTGATCTACTTAATTCACTGAATTTATTTTCTCACATGCCTTTGACTTTTTTCCAAACACTAATACAATAATGACTTATAAGTAATAACTTCAATGACTTACTTAATTTATTATCTAATTAAATAGACTACAGTTAATTTACTTCACTATTTATTTACTCTCTATGACATTACATTTCAATATATGACATTACATGACAATATATGACATTATATGATATTATATGACATTATATGACATTACAAGACAATATATGACATTATATGACATTATATGACATTATATGATATGACATGACATCATATGACAAGATAGGGAGAATTGAATCAATTTTAACAAGCTTATGCCACTAAACTGTAACGATTTTAGCCAGTTTTAATATATATCCTTAACCTTGAGCTAATAATTAACAATTTAATAAATTTGATTAAATTTTAAATAATTATGTCAAGGTCACTGAAAAGCTTATAATTAAAAAAATCGTAGCATTTTATTTTCTAAAATACTTGTAAATTTGATTAAATTGTAAATAATTAGGTCAATGATACACTGATAATGACTAAAATCATATCATTTTAGTCGCCAAAAACATGATTTAATATTCAACGAATTTCATTGGAAAGTGACTGTTTTACAGACATATTTTATAGGATAATGGACTGTTTTAGAGACGATTTAAGAGACAATTTGGAAAACATTTGATTTGAAAATTACTGTTTTAGAGACAATTTGGAACACTTATTGAGAATTTAAAATCGAACGCTAAGACCGTGTGAAGGCAATACCGGCAGGAGCGGTGGAAAGCGGGGTATGTTTGTTTAAAGCGCGAGCGAAGCGAGCCTCGCCAAAAACATGATTTAATATTCAACGAATTTCATTGGAAAGTGACTGTTTTACAGACATATTTTATAGGATAATGGACTGTTTTAGAGACGATTTAAGAGAAAATTTGGAAAACATTTGATTTGAAAATTACTGTTTTAGAGACAATTTGGAACACTTATTGAGAATTTAAAATCGAACGCTAAGACCGTGTGAAGGCAATACCAATTTGGTAAAAAGCTTGGAGTTTGCAAACTTTTGTAGAAAGTGAAGTTTATGCGCATCAAATTTCAGAGCTGTGAACGGATACATAATAAAGTTATATGTCTCTACTATAGTCTGTTTTTTAACCAGGAGGTTGATTCTTGCGTTAGCATTTGTGTGACTACATTTACGTAAGTAAAATATCTGACGTCACTGTAGTCTTTCTAGTAACTTTCATGGGGAATTTCGTGCCTTAAGTTTTCACGCCAAATTTAGTGTTGGTAAAAAAATGCCCGCTAAAGCTATTATTATTAAAAAACAATAATCTGATACAATTTTAACGATTACTGATTTCAATAAGTTACAATAAAATATATACGCTAATGTAACTCTGATGACAATAAATAAAACTAAATATTCAAGTTTAAAAAAAAAATAAACAGTTACAAGGTTACACTTATTCTATGGGCTAAATTAATAAATACAGAAATATAATATAATTATTTTTGTAAATAATTTGTCATAAATTGTTCAAGCACAGCACAGAAGTTTGGTTAGAAAAACACAAATAAACTGTAAAATGAACGACAGATATACTGTTAGAATGAGATAGATAGTGTCGCAAATTAGAAACAGGACCTACGTTGGTCACTCAACTATATTTGCGTGTCTCGCAACTCGTGACGTCATATCAATAAGTTCGTAAAATATCCGTCAGATGGTTTACAGTATGCATGTGACAAATCGTGTTAGTATGAGTGCCACAAGTAGTCACGCAAGATACAGAATCAACCTCCAGGAGGAGTAAATGCATAAGTCAGATTTACACTATAGAAAGTTACCAAAGAAAGTTACTAGATTTTTATTGGCGCGAAATACAAAAATTTCTTACACATCTGCACTGACTAATGCTGGGTTGCAAGAAAAATATAAAGAGCTCTTTAGTTCAAGAATTGTTTATATAGCAACAGTATCAATAGCGATTTTCTGAAATTTATTGAATCGTTAGTTGCTAATGAACCGATAAAACTTTCATGCAACCCAGCATAAGTCTCATGGCATTTATTTTAAAATACAAATGACATTATAAACTCTAATTTGTCACTCCGTATATTATTAGTTCTTAAAAGAACTGATTTATGTTAATGTCACAGAAATGCAAAAAACCAACAAGAAAACAGATAACCTCAAAACTTATGACAGCTCTAATAAAATCTATGTACAGTGTAAACTGGACGAAGCACTAGCCAATCAAAAGCGTCAGTTTTAGCGGTTAACATTTAAATTATTCCTCCTGGTTAAAAAACAGACTATAATTTCACCGAAGTTCACCAAATTTCGAGCTGTGAATGCGGTTTTATTTCACAAATTTAAATCCAACTTTTGCCACTGAATGTATCGACGATAGTAGCGACCTCCGAAGACACTCCTCTCAGGGTTTTTTGCCGCAGATAAGACAAGCGTGGTTCTTAATCCCAGCATGAGAGGCCGCATGAGATCGTAAGTGTTCCTTACGAACGAAAGCTTTACCTAGAAATTAATATTAAAATATACAGTATAGTTTTTTCAGAAGATGACAGACTTATAAAAGTGTTTAGGCTTAATTTTCAGAACATGACTGTACTAAAAATGTGTCTGGCTTTTTTTTTTGGAATATGATTGGCTTGAAAAGAATTTAGGAATATTTGTTTAGAGTAGATGACTGTTCAAAAAAGATTCAGGATTTTTTAAGGGAAGATGGCTGTTTTATGTACAGGATGTTAATAAATAAGAAAAAAACTTTCCATCACTTGTCACAAATTCCACAAAAATTTACAGCACGTTTGAATCAACTTATCAGGTCATCATCAAACGGCTGATCAGTTCAGCTTTAACCATAAACAATTGACTTTTTGGCTTTGTATTATTTCAATTGCTGTCAAGCAGTTTGCGATTTCTGTCGGTAGATGGCACCACGGATTGCTCCGTACATGGCCAACTTCATTGAATTGCGCTACGCTTATTATGGCCGTCTCATTTCATCATTTTGCCATATAAAAATTTATCGTGAGTTTTTTACAGTTTTGATACGTCAAGTAATGCCATCTAGCGCTTTTTATTTATATTAAAGGAAAGTGGCAACGCTGTCAAATTACGAAAATAACCTTAAAATATTTGAAAACTGAAGTTTATGTGATCAAACAAAATACATTTAATGAAACTGGGTATTTTATTTATACATTCAATATAATTAAATATTATGAGTAGTATTCTGAGCTTTTGACTAAATTAACTAGCTAGTCTAGACTAAGTGAATTTCATTTGGCAACGTAGCATTATCTGTCACTTCAGGTAAATAATTCCGCCATATTGTCTACCTATTTAAACATTTTGAAGTGTTTATAGGTCAAAAGAAGAAAGTATTATTGAATTATTGGTGCCAACGGTTAGTATTTTATTGTAAAGATCGTATGATAATAAATATACAATGATTAGGCTTATTTTTAGGATTTTTTCAATCAATGCAAGAGACAATATTTTTAAATTTAGTTACGACGGATCTCGTTAGAGGCGCTAGTTGACGTGCCCGCTTTGTAAATTTGAAACTAGGAATTTTAATGACATATGAAACGGCCATAATAAGCGTAGCGCAATTCAATGAAGTTGGCTATGCTCCGTAGCTCTCATGTCATGCATACCGGCTTACATAATTCTTAACATCAATCAGTTCAGCTTGAAAAATATCACAGTTCACTAGTCCCTAGTTGGTCTAGTTGGATAGTTGATCGCACCATACTGATGAGTCCCTAAAGGACGAAACACGTCTATGGTTAAAGCTGAATTGACCAGCCGTTTGATGATGACCTGATAAGTTGATTCAAACGTGCTGTAAATTTTGTGTGATTTGTGATAAGTGATGGAAAGTTTTTTCCTATTTTTCTTATTTATTAAGACACAGTTCCACATCGCAATTGACTTTTTGTCTTTGTATTATTACAGGATGTTACATAAGTAAAGGCACATAGTTTAATAGAATGTTAAAATGACTGACTGGAATTCAAATTTGCAGTAATTTGATGTTTAACTCTTTGCATATAGCAGCAGAACTATGAGTTGGACTAACGCGGAATAATTCCGAATTCATAAAAATCTAATTTACCTGTGCAAATAAATATATAATAATATATGTAATTTTGTTTAAATTTCACGGCTATCATTCCAAATAGTTATTTATCTCCTACTGTGCGATACATGACACTTATCGCATTAATTTTGAGTGAAATAAGTACTTTATTAACGCACTAGTGCGTTTTAAAAAATATTAACGCATTAGTGCTTTCATGAGGTACTTATTGCAAATGATATCATATTTTCTCTTAATTCTTTTTAAATGTCAAATAATTATAAGAACTGTCAAATTAGAGACAGAAATATAATCTTTTATTGCTGAGAAACAAATTTTCGTTGTTAAATACCATAAACGCTTCGGCGGAAAAGAAAAACTTCACGCACTGTAAATTAAGCCGTTTCGTAACAACTAATGCATTTTTTTTATATCGCTCGTTAAAAATATCTATTTCAAATGAGATGACTGATTATGATATACTATATCTTACGAGTAGTTCTCTCTTGATACTACGATAATATAATTACTATATGATATACTTATTAAAATTTGGTCCTTTTAGAAATTTTTTGTACCATTTTTTTACTATACGAGTATAATATTTGTCAATTACAAGAAAGCATAATTTTTATTGATTATATTTACGTATTAAATCTAATTTCACTCTTAATTTTTCAATATTTTGTGAACTGTTATTAAATACGAGATAGAACTATATTTTGGATTTTTTATTAGAAGCTCCGGAATTTTAAATAAAATAGTTGCAAACGAGGTAATAATTATTATAAAATGATAACAAAGTTTAGAAATTTTTTTTTTTTTTTACTTAATTACATTATCAGTATGCAAAATTCAGAATACTTACTGTTAAAACAAATACTTTTATATATTAAAAAATAAACAAAATAAAGTTGTATTCTACTAATGAAAGTTATATTGTAATAATGATATCATGATTATACTGAGAGAAATAATTATGTTTATTGTCTACCTCAAATAAATAAAATAAACAGCCTTTACCAACCGGAAGTAGAAAATATAATTGTTGTTTGATATTTCATTTATTAATATACTAGTACGTGTATAGGTACTTATATAATAAATACGAAAATAGAATATTGGTATAATTTCTGTATAATTTTGATAACTTAATTAACTATAAATGATTATCCATAATACTCATTACAATGATAATTTTTTTATCTCTATGCCTAATGTGAGAAATACTTTAATGCGTGACCTTTCTGTAGAACCGTTTGCCATAATAAAAGAACGTTGCTTAGTGCAGCCCTGGCCTGATAGTGGGTTGCATAGATCAAGGTGTGCAGATATCGTAACTCATGCGAATATAATATAATTCTAAATAATAACAAGATAAATTTGTCACAATGATTTGTTGATATTTGAACGAAATTAAATATTAAATAATGTTAATAAAAATTAAAGAAAAACCTAATTTAAAAAAATTTAGATTATAATAAGAGGTAATAAGGGTAGTAATTAGAAAACTGGTAATAGGTGTTTAACATGGGAAATCAGTTTTCCATTTCGCAAAATTTCCCAAATTACATCAAATAAATGTTGCAGAAAATTAAATTCTGCATCTAAGTAACAATCAATCAGACCCCTGGCAATGTTAATCTACAAAATTCCAAATGTAATTTTTTTATTATTTTTGTATATTAGGTCGACTTCTGGCGAAACTTGCTTCAGTCGCACTTCTTATAAACAAATCCTAATTCTGCAGAACACATGGCCCACACTTGTAAGCTATTAAGTTCGATTTTAACTGAAATTATTTTGAGTTTCGAACATTTACTTAAATATTGAATGTGTATTTGACAAAGCTCGCTTCACTTGAATTTTAAACAAATAAACCTCAAGTTTATATGAATGCGTGCTCCATATAACCAAGCATTTATATCTGATAAAATTTATGATTTAATACTGCATTTCACAAATTGCCTGAATTTCACGCTTTATTGGTGATATATACGTACACGTGCACGTAATATATGATGTTCGACGAGGATTGATTATTTTAAGAATTTGATGAGTGAATGTTTTATGAATGATTCTGGGGTTCGTGCTACCCCATTTTATGGGATATAGCGTGTTGTTATGTATGTATACGAGTATTAATATATGAAATATCAGAAATAGATATGATCAAGACATGAATAATCTTATAAGGGACTTTAATATTAAAATAAGTTAATTATTTTCTTCCAAGTTCATTATTGTTTATTAATACAGTGGGTACAAAGTACATTAGTTCATAATACCCTAGGACAATATATGTTTTTACTATGCCCTAGGGCATTAAGAGTGACGTTACTTTGGTAATACTGTTAAAACTGACATTTCTTCTATTCATTGTTGCCAGAGAATAAATTTATTATTTAGGTTTTTAACAAAATACTAATGAAACATAAAAAAATAAATGCATCATGAGCATTACTGGATATTTATACCCCTCGAGCATAAACATCTTCATAATACCTGATGTATATAAATAACTATTTTCTACCATTAATGTTGAAAACATGTAATTTTTAATTACTTTATAGTGTTAAAAAACGTTATTTTTGCACGACGTGTAATTTTTTGCACGTTTCCATTAGTTAGCTGCAAAAAAAACATAATTAATTAGTGGCTTCGAAATAAACATAACTACATAACTTAAAAAAAAAATAAATAAATTTCATTAGTTAAATTAGCATAATTAGTTAAAACTCGATCGTAGAAAAAATTGTGTATGCAACTTCTTTATAATAATAAAAAAAAAGCAGAAAGAAACGCTGTACTAACAAATATTTTATAATTTTAATATTGTTGCACTAGGTGTGAAGGTGGCACGTCTCTAAAAAAGTAAATGATTACAGACAGTAGGCATCTCAAAAAGACCGCGTGGGTCATATCCTGCATGAATTATTAGGCATGAGAAAACTGTCGGCGCGATGGGTGCCGCGTTTGCTCACTCCGGGCAATAAGCGCATCCGTGAGGTTACTTCAGAGCAGAGTTTGACGATGTTTAGGCGCAATCCGAAGGAGTTTCTGCGTCGTTTCGTGACCGTCGACGAGACATGGGTACACTGGTACACACCAGAGACAAAGGAACAGTCGAAAAAGTGGACTTCACCCGGCGAACGTGCTCCAAAGAAGGCGAAGACTGTCGGCCGGAAAGGTGATGGCCACCGTTTTCTGGGATTCAAAAGGTGTGATCGACATCGACTACCTGGAATTCGAATTGCAGAAAAAACGACCCCTATTTGGCGAAGAAAAGAGTGCTCTCTGACCATGACAATACCTCCGCCGTCGCCACGGCCAAATTGATAGAATTACGCTACGAACTGCTGCCCCATCCACCGTATTCTCCGGATTTGGCCTCGTGCGACTTTTTTTTGTTTCCAAATTTTAAAAAGTCTCTCGCCGGGCAGAAATTTTAGTCGAATGAGGCAGTTATCGCCGCCACGGAGGCCTAGCAGCCTTTTTGATCATAATTCGGTGACAAAAAGTGAACAATTGCAGGCCAAAATTCTTTGCAGACCGTTGTAGTTGGCAAGGAGCTATTTGTAGACATTTGTGTTTAATAAATTGTTGCTAGCCGTGATGTTGGTAACGACTATCCAAAATTAAATAATTTTCGAACAACTAGGGTTGCTATGCTAAGCACAATCATATGGTATATCACAAATCGAACCGATGTTTTTTGGAATCTAAAATCGTATCGGCTTGAGGTTTATTTGTATAAAATATGGGCGAAGCGAGCCTTGCCAAAACACGATATATGTTAAATAAATGTATGCAATTATGAATAATTTAAGGACATGTGAATGCCATGGACATTATATGCGGAACGATTTTATAGTATAAGCAGTGGAATTTCGGTAAGATGGACAACCACTTTTCAAAGTTCAATAACTGCCGGCCCCTAGGAGTTGCTGTATCTTTACATGGATCACAAACAGTCACAACCGAAGCACAATCGTTTGGTATGCAACAAATCGTTTGTGCTTCATAAGTGTTTGCTGGGCGTGAAGTTGGCAACCACTTTTCAAAGTTCAATAACTTCCGGCCCCTAGGGGTTGCTGTGTTTTTTACATGGATCACAAACAGTCACAAATGAAGCACAATCGTTTGGTATGCAACAAATCGTTTGTGCTTCATAAGTGTTTGCTGGGCGTGAAGTTGGCAACCACTTTTCAAAGTTCAATAATTTCCGGCCCCTAGGGGTTGCTGTGTTTTTACATGGATCACAAACAGTCGCAAACGAAGCACAATCGTTTGGTATGCAACAAATCGTTTGTGCTTCATAAGTGTTTGCTGGGCGTGAAGTTGGCAACCACTTTTCAAAGTTCAATAACTTCCGGCCCTCAGGGGTTGCTGTGTTTTTACATGGATCACAAACAGTCACAAACGAAGCACAAACGATTAATGTATATATTATTATTTGTGCTTCGAAGTGGCTGTCAACTTCACGCACCTGCGCAGCAGCCCTTACTTCGTCGGTAGGAAAAAATCTCCAATTCTGAGATGAGTATGTGACGCTGTACCAGCAGTGGCGTATCTGAATTTATAGTGAAACCATTATTATCTACTCTCTTTGTTAATTGTGAATGAATATAAGGAAACTAGGTAATAAAACTTCAGATGCATAATGTTAGACGTATATTACAGTTCCAGTAAGAACATTCGCAAATATGTTATACTTTGGTTCTGCTAGTATTTCCGAGCAAGAATCTTCGGTACGCCCCTGGCACGAAGACAACCTGATTCGACTCTAGCTTGGTGGTATTTAGGAATATGTGCGATATGGACACGTGTGGCCTTTCTTTGTTTCAGCTTGGTGTGAAAAACATTAAACAGTGCCTGACGCTACTACCCGCGAGGGGCTGAGACGGAAACCTACGCCACTTTCGGAGACGGGGTGCAGAGAGGAACCCACGCCAACTTCGGAGGAGGAGTGAAGAGGGTGCACCCAGCTTAGACCATCGAGGTGCAGGAACGAGAGGACAACTAGAGTATATAAACTGCACAATTTGCCTCAAGCGAGGTGACTCTCCGGGGTCTCCACTCTGACTCTATGTCAGTAAGTTCAGAAGTTCCATCACCTTCCCTATCACCACTCAGTGCTATCGGCATCCGGGCACGGGTGAACCTTTCTAATTCGACATGCAGTGCTATCGGCATCCGGGCACGCTGTTACCCTCCACAACCACACTCAGTGCTATCGGCATCCGGGGACGGATGAACCTTCCTAATTCGACATGCAGTGCTATCGGCGTCCGGGCACGATATCACCCTCCACAACCACACTCAGTGCTATCGGCATCCGGGCACGGGTGAATCTTCTTTCTTACCCAGAATACCTTTTACATGAACTTTTGGACTTAGTGACATACGTCAGTTTTAATTGTTATTACTTTCTCAAGAGAGTAGCAATTCAACGTGACCGGGGTAATTATTGTACGCGGAGTAAATTCCTAATTAAATAGTTGCTTATTGTTGTTACTAAAAGACTGTCATAATGATATCATTTTAATTATAACATTTATTTCACTGAAATATATTGTTGTATTGACAAATTATTGTGACGTCTTAAAGTATTACTTCTGTTATGTTCTGAATGAAATATATAAAATCTGTAATTTTGATGTACGAGTTATTTTGAGAACATTTTAATGATTTGGTTCGTCTCTCTGCTTGGGGTTTTATGTCGTGTTTTCCCGCTTGCGTAAGGTAAATACCAGAGAGCTATTTTGTTCACGACAGAACTTTGTGTTCGAATCACGCTGTTCGTTCTAAATTCGTTAAATAAATGATGTTTTTTTTGGTTACTTAATTTTCAATAAATGCACAAGGTATGACGTCACCGTCATGTCTTTTGGAAGGAATATACATCTTTCACTTAACTCAACCTTTCCCGAAGTCCCCCACCATTGACAGCTACTTCGTATTACGAACTATTGAGGGTTACATTTCTTTAAACACAACGTAGGTCATGTTACATTGTTTTATAGTATCATTAAACACAACGTAGGGCTATAAAATATTGATTTATACTAGACGATCACACAGTTATTAAAATTAGTTCATTATCATTATTAATCTTATCCGTAGATTCCTACGGACTGTTAAAATTAGTCAAGTGACGACGATTATTTTATTCGTAAATATCGTGTACTGTTACAGTACTACTGCAAATTTGATAATTTTAAAGTTTTGAAATTCATGTATACAAATTTTTATTACGTATAATGTTTTAAAAAATAAGTATTGTTAGCTAGAGTGAATATTTTAGTACCACTGGGTTCTCTTACGTCTGTAATAATAGCATATTTAACATAATCAAAATTAGTGAAAAAATAAATAAAATAAATATATCATCACGCCTTTTACCCATTACTGGGTGTGGCACTCTGCCGAAACAGATATCGGTAAGTGATATATTTATGCGCGTGAAGTGCGGTTACCAGCCGACAAACCACGAAATACGAAATTCCTAAAAAAAACTTTTACAAAACATCTAATATTTCAATTGAAAAAATAATTTTGCCTAGATGACAGGTTCATTGAATGTAAGATTAGTTATATACTGCTGAAGTTGAGGAGAAATTAGTTTTCCACATTCTGAAAATAAAGGTGTTGCTATTCGGAATAGAAATAAATTATATTTGGAAGCTTGCGTAATTCAACAAACAAAAGAAAATAGTAGGAAAGAAATGGTTGACCATCTAGTGTTATATATTATATATATATATATATATATATATATATATATATATATATATATATATATATATATATATATATATATAGATCTGTATACTATTTGGATAAGATATATAAATATATATATATATAAATTTTGTAATCGAACTTCTCAAAATTGTTTTTAAAAAGTTTTATTGTTGCCAATACAATATTCTAACATGTGTTACAAGCTTGCATGTCTCTGAAGAACTGACTATCCTAAACATTACATTCACAGACGTGTACTATCTTATCTTGTTGAAAGTTTATACTGATCATCAGATTTCACTCAGCGCTGAGGGCAGTTGAGTTCATAATTCCTCCCCAACAAGTTTAAACTTTATACAAGATTTACATATTTTCAACTAAGTTATCTAAATTCTTTAATTCTATATTATTTTTCAACTTCTTAAGTTATAATATTTAATTATAATTCTTATAACTATTACAAGTATAATCACTATAAGTATAATATAAATTATATAATAATGATGAGTGTTATTTTCGGGAATGTCAATTTCTTTTATTTTCTGTAATTGAGGAATTGAAATATTTAATTTTTGCAAAGTTTTCAGATCAATTTTATTTAATTTTGTATCGAAATTTTGGAGTTGAACATTATTTAATTCCAATTCTTTATAGGCTTTTGATATACCATTAAATGTCCATTGATTAACTTTACAGTCTCCATCGTTAATAAGCCTGAAAATTCCTTGAAAATTTTTCTTTATATTTTTATTTTTACAATTTATCATCAATTCTTGATTAATTGGAGAAATAATTATTATATTATCAGTATTTGGAATTTGAATTACATTATTTTTATCATATTTTTCTTTTATTTCACATTCATCATTATTTTCATTTACAACTATATTATTAATACAATTATTTACTTCTATGCCCTTAGTTTGGCAGTAATTTACATCATTAGATTCTTTATTAAATCTTTCTACTAATATATTTTTATTATATTTATTTATATAATATGTAGGTGGTTCTGTTAGCTCGTGTAATTTTTGTTTATAAATAAAAGGGATTGGATATAGTTGGTATAAAGGGTAGAAGTCTTGGGAAAGTTCTGGTTCTATTAGTAGTATGTGTATTTGTTCATTTTCTAGTCTGCAGTATGTAGTTATTTCATTTACTTGTGACCAAATGTCCTTTTTTCCTGTGATTTGAATTAAGTCGTCACGGTTTATAATGGTGGTGTCTAATTTATTTAATGAACAGATTACTAACATTAGTTCTATGTGTTTACAAAAATCGTTTAAATTCTGAATAATAATTAATAATTTATTAATTTTTACTTCTATATCAATTAGGCCTTTCCAATTTTGTTCTTTCTTTAAGGTATATGTTATAGCGTTAAGACTTTCCATTATCTTATTTTCATTTAACTTTATCTGTTCTAGTTTTGAATTAAATTTATCAGTTAAATGTTTTTCATTCTTTATAATTTGTTCATTTTGATTTTGAAGAATTTTTTGATTGTCTTTTAATTGGTTTATTAGGTTCTCGTATTTTTCTGCGTCGTTTTGATCTAGATTACCGGTAATAGATTTAATTATGTTCCCTAACCCGTTTATTAAGCCGCGTTTATTTCTTTTATTGAAAAGTTTTTGAATTTGTTGTGTTAAATCATTTAGGAAGTACGTGAGTGCTTTTGTTTGTTCTTCAAGGTGATAATGATTTTGAATTTGTTTTATAACGTTATCAGTAATATTGCTTAGTTTTACATACTCTGTATGAATTGGGGTGATATTATAATTGAAGTAATGTATTATTTCTCCTTCTTTTAGTTTACAATTTCCGATTCCGAATAGGAGGAATCCGTTATTATTCGAGATGTCCACTAACTGAGCGGTGGTAAATGCCCTGAAATCAAAGTTTAATTTTATCTAATTTAAATTTTCGAATATATCTTTTATTTTTTATTTCTACTGTTCCTAATATGGGGTTATATTTTTCTACTGTAACTCTCTTAAAAATAGGTTTTTTATATTTATGCATTAATCTATTATTTTGTTTAACGTAGACTTTATCGGGTAATTTTAAAGGTAGTTCATTCTCTTTTGTTCTATTTATTTTTTCTTTATCAATCCTATCATTTAGTTTTTTATTTATTTCCTTTTTATTAACAAAATAATCATTTATAATTTCATCTTCCGAACTTTGTTTTTTGAAGTATTTGTTTTGTTCATTTTGTCCGAAAAGTATTTCACAAGGGGTCATTTTTGTGACGGAGTGTTTAGTGTTATTATATGCTATTATTGCTTTATTTATATTATTTTGTAGGAGTTTATTTTTATTTATTGAGTGTAGTATCCGGAGGTGTTCAATCAATGTGGAATGGAATCTCTCTACCGCGTTTGACTTTGGATTTGCTATACTGATTAGGTGTAATTGTATATCATTATTATTGCAATAATTTTTTACTAAAGCATTATTAAATTCTAATCCGTGATCAGCTATGATCGTATTTGGTTTTTTGTAAGTTCTTACAAATTCTTCAATTATTAACATTGTTTCTTTTCCTGTTTTATTAAAGGTAGGGTGGATAAAGCCAAATTTGGAAAATTGGTCAAATATAGTTATAAAATATTCTTTATTTAGTGTAAGGAGGTCTATATTTATAATTTCAAAAGGGGTTTTTGGTGTAGGAGTTAAATTATCATTTAATTGTATAGGGTGTCGATCATACTTATTTTCTTTACATATTCTACATTGATTGATGATTTCTGTAACGTCTTTAAGCATATTGGGCCAAAAATATTTTTCTTTAAGTTCATTATAGGTGGCCATTATTCCTCTATGGTTTAGATACCCGTTGTGATTATCAAAAATTATTTGTGTTTGTTTTTCTTCGGTCTCAACGTCTTCTACGAGTTTATTGCATTTTATCAGGTTTATAGTATTTGCTTCAAATTTGTTTTGAATTATTTGGTTCAGTACCTGTTCGTATTGTTTTGGAATTAATATTAAATATTTAATTTTTGGTACGATATAATTCTTTAGAAATTCTAATATTTGTTCTTCTTTTTTATCTATATTAATATTTATTTTAAATCTTTGTTTTTGATTATTAAATAATTTTATTATATTTATCTCGAATGGGTTTTTAGAAAAGTGAAATATAATTAGATTTTTTGCTACATTTATTCTATTATCAATGAATTTTAATCCATTAATTGGATTTTCACTTGAGCTATGAATTGTATTTCCTGATTCTGATTTATTTACGATTATACTCTGCTGTTCGTTTCTATCATTATTATAGATTTCATCTAATGTTTCATTTACAATTTGATCTATTTCATCCGTTTCTAAACTAAAGTTTTGCGTGCGTTCATACTCGTATAGATTTATTTGTATTTGAGTGTTGTTAAAGACGCGTTCTAAGAATTTTATTAGTTCCGGTTTTTCTAGTTTATCAAGTCCGCATGATAAATAGGGGATGTTTATTTCATGTATGTCATTTTTTATTAGATAGTCTCGTAACTCAGTAAGTGTTTTCTTAAAGTATTTTCTATTTACGTCCTCTAAATGAATGTCTTTTGTAATTAAATGAAAGATTATTTTATTTTTCGTATTCTGAATGATAACGTTTTTATTACTAATGTTTCTTTCGCAATAATTTTTACTATCAAATTTTTCATTTATTTGTCTAGCGAGACCTTTTCCGAATTTAAGGTCTTTTGATATGCAGTGTGCGAAAATGTCTGTGTCTGTTACGTCTCCTAATTTGTTTATAATTTTAAATTCGTCTCTTTGTCTTGATAGAAAGTCCGCAATTTTGTTTGTTTTTCCTGGTAAGTATTCAATGTCAAAGTTATATTCACCTAATTCTACTTTCCAACGCATCAATTTTTGGTTTGCGTTTTTCATGGAGAATAACCACGTAAGGGGTTTATGATCTGTGCGGATCGTGAATTTCCTACCAAATAAATATGGTTTGAAATTATCAATAGACCAGATAATTGATTTTAATTCTTTCTCTATGGTGCTGTAGTTTTGTTCCGCCGAGTTAAATGTTTTTGACGCGTAGGCTACTGGTTTTTCTTGTCCGTTTATAATTTGTGAGATTACTGATCCCATTGCATAATCTGAGGCGTCTGTGGTAAGGATAAATTTTTTTGAAAAATCAGGGAATTCTAAGATTGGTGGGTTACTTATTAATTCTTTAGCGGTTTTGAATGAATTTTGATAATCTTTATTAGTAATATCTATTTGTTTATTCTTTTTTAAACATTCTGTAAAAGGCTTAGTAAGCTTAGCAAAATTTGGGATAAAACGTCTATACCAAGAGAGTTTACCTAAAAATGATTTTATTTCTTTAACTGTTTTAGGGATAAGTATTTTTTCAATTGCCTCGATTTTCTTTTTATTGGGTTTGAGTCCTTCTTTTGATATTATGAATCCTAAGTATTCTGTTTCAGTCTTTAAAAATTCTGACTTATCAATCTGAATTTTAAGATTTGCGTTTTCTAATTTTGAAAAAATCTTTTCTATATTTTGTAAATGTTCTTCTAATGTGTTTCCGAGTATAATTATATCGTCCATGTAAACTAAGCAAATTTTATTAATGTATTCTGAGAGTATTTCGTTCATCATTCTTTGGAATGATGCAGGGGCATTAATTAGTCCAAAAGGCATGCGGACAAACTCGTAGTGTCCAGATGCTGTGGAAAAGGCTGTTTTTTCTTGATCGTTTTCATCAATTAGTATTTGGTGGAAGCCCGAGTGAAGGTCCAGTGTTGTAAAGAATTTTGGTTTTCCAATATGGTCTAATAAGGTGTCAATGTTAGGTAGAGGAAATTTATCTTCTATTGTTTTTTGGTTCAATTTTCGAAAATCTATGACTAATCTTGTTTTACGTTTACCCGAGGCATCCATTTTTTTTGGCACTATCCATATGGGTGAATTATATGAACTTTTTGACTTTTTAATTACTTTAGTCTTTAATAAATTTTGGATATGTTCCTCTATGTCTTCCTCATAAATCTGGGGAAGTCTATAATTTTTTTGGAAAACTGGTGTGTCGTCTGTCGTGCGAATTTTATGCGTGGTAACATTTGTAGCGGATAGTTCTTCGTCTGGTTTAGGAAATAAGTTTGAGTATTTTTCTATTAGATTTCGAATTTTTTCTTTTTGTTCATACGTAAGGTGTTCATGTCTGAATTGTATGTAAGAGTTATTTATTGTTTGTGAGGACAGTAATTTAAATTTTCTATTTCCGAATGTTATTTAAAAGTGTTTGTGTTTTGTTTATTATCATTTCGTGTCATTGGGCTATTGTGTAAAGAATTAGCATAACTGAATTCGTTTTTTAGTAACAAGTCGCATTGTTCTAATGTCGAAGGTTGTTTCACAATAAATGATCCTTTTATTATGGGTGGTAATAATGATATGAATTTATTTACAATTGCTTTCTGATTTTCTTGGATAATGGCATTTTTCTGATCCAAATTGTAATTTTTTGCAAATATTTTTGATTTATATATTTCAAATTTATCTAACATTATTTTTAATGTAACTTCTGTATTTTGTTTATATTTAGTTTCGAATAATTCTCCTAGCAATGTTTCAGCTGTTGTTCTGTCGGAGAAATTAGTCGTTAAATGTGTTTTTAAATCTTCCCAATTTGTAAATTTATTTTGTGAAACAATCTTTTTTGCGTCATTTATTAATCTATTTTTAATTAAATTAAAGGCGTATATTCTTTGTGCTGCTTGCAATTGCACTGTATTTAGAATAACATATGTTTCATCTACTGTTTGAATAAAATTATTAAGCGTCGTTATGTCCCCTTCGTAGGTGAGGATCATTTCAACGTAACTTTTAATGTCTTGCAAGGAAGTCATATTGGTTTGTAATGTTAAGTTAAGTCTTGCTGGACTTAATATGAGTCTATTGATTTGACTTTGAGTGGTATTTACAAATTCTTCACTATCAGAGTCTAACATGAATTTTGTATGATTGCCTTGTGCCGGGGCTCGTACTCTTTATTACTAGTACTAGCTAGAGAGTACCCTGTGTATTATAAAATTTTACTTACAAGAATAAACTTCTGGCTATGGTTTTCATTGCAAGGAGTCTTCGGATGAGGGTTTTCGAACTGCTTCTCGTAGAATGAATTAGACGAGATGTGAAGTTCTTGGAGCTTGTCGTCTAGATTCTCGTGATCGGTGAACAGCAAGAAGAATCGCTTGAGACGTGTTGTAGATAGTTGGTCTGATGGGACGTTTGAATAGTCCTTGATGGGCACTGTTTAGCCGTGAGATGGTATTTAATGATGTGTAAGGTCTTATTGGTATAGCCTTACATATGTTCAGTGTTACACACTTTGGTTGTTTCGATTAGCCGATTAACGTATAAAAATACGACAATTAGATGAGTAACTTTTTGTGTTTTTCACTGTTACAAACTATTGCTGGCTAATCCTACCGACTGCGCCAATTTTGTAATCGAACTTCTCAAAATTGTTTTTAAAAAGTTTTATTGTTGCCAATACAATATTCTAACATGTGTTACAAGCTTGCATGTCTCTGAAGAACTGACTATCCTAAACAACTATCTTATCTTGTTGAAAGTTTATACTGATCATCAGATTTCACTCAGCGCTGAGGGCAGTTGAGTTCATAATTTATATATATATATATATATATATATATATATATATATATATATATATATATATATATATATATATATATATATATATATATATATATATATTTATTTATATGGATTCATCATGCTTATTTGTAAATCGGTGAAGCCTAGACGGTTTATCTGATATATTTTGAACTTTTTTTATTTGTTAGAGGATAATCATGGGGAGTGCATTTGGATAGTCTTAGATTTTTTGTGCACATGGTGTGCGAGAAAACTGGAAAAAACATGCGTTTTTGGGGCAAAATCTACTAAGAGTGTGCAGGCTGTGAGATTTTTAAGAAGAACATCTAGTGTAATTTTGACATTTGTCAGTGAACATATCGCATTTTTAATTATAATTGCTTAAATATTAAATTTTTTGTAAGCCGTTTTAAAATATTTTACACATATTGGAGAAATTAGGGGACGTTTTTATTATAATTTCACATTTCAAATGTATGAATTTAAAAAGTAATTTTTTACAGTCTACTATGAATATAGTGTAAACTTAACTAAATTTGTACTCGGTAATTATATACAGTAAAACCAAGCAAATTTTGGCCACGGCAAAGTGCAATTTAGAAAAACCAAATAACTCGAATTGAAATTATTTGGCCACTCCTAAATTTTCTATTGATAATTGTTTAACTGAAAGTACTTTAAAACCTATCGTATTTGGTATAATATGAAAGTTCTTTTGAAGGTCACGCGTGTAAAATTAAAATATTTTCAATCGGCAATTGTTTTAGTGATAGTGCAACAAAACATGTCATGTTTGGTATCACATGAAAGGTCTTTTGAAGAGCTCACGTGCAGAATTCGTTTTTTTTCGACAGGAAATTGTTTTAGAAAAAGTGCTTCAAGTCCTATCGTGTTTAATATTAAATAAAAGGTCTATGGAAGGTCTCGTGTGCAAAATTGAAATATTTTCGATCAGCAATTGTTTTAGTATTAGTGTTTAAAACATATCGTGTTTGGTATCAAATGAAAGGTCTTTTAAAAGGCTCGCGTGTAAAATTGAAATATATATGAAATAATTATTTTAGTGAAAGTGCTTCAAAGCTTATCGTGTTTGTCTTTTGAAGGGCTCGGGTGAAAAATTTGAATATTTTTGAATATTTTTGATGTTTTAGGGAAAGTGCTACAGAACCTATTGTATTTAATATCAAATTAATTTTTTTTTGAAGGGCTCTTATACAGAATTGTATTTTTTACGATTGGCAATTGTTTTAGTAAAAGTGCTTTAAGACCAATCGTGTTTGATATCAAATGAATAGTCATTTGCAGGGCTCGAGTCCAAAATTTATATTTTTTCGATCGGCAATTGTTTTACTGAGAGTGCATTAAAACCTATCGTGTTTGGTATCAAATGTAAGGTCGTTTAAAAAGTTTGCAAGCTGAATTGGATTTTTTTATATCGTTAATTATTTTAGTGCAAGAGCTTCGAAATCTATAGTGCTTGGTAACAATTAAAGGTCTTTATAAAGACATACGTGCAGAATTATATAGTTTCACATCGGCAGTAGTTCAATTTTATCTTACAGAATTGAATCCTATTACAGTGTCCGAGGAACCTAGTGTGAAGGTGCAGCCAGGCCAAGCGCTATTATATACGTACCTCTTATTGAAATAATATATAGGATTTTAATTTTAGCAGTTTTAATTTTTGGACATTCTTTAGAGTTACAGTTTTGTTTCTAAAAAGCGAGCAAAACAACATACAAGTTCGAAATGTATAATGTTCCATCAAATAAATCTAATACATTTGCAATGTTCTAATTAATATATTATTGTAATCAGTACATTAGTAGAAAGAATACTTATTGTTTTAGTTAATATAAATTGCTGCATCAATATTTTATAGAAAACAATACATTGGTTCTTTTCAATATTAATTGTTGTAATCAATATACATTATTATAATCAGCAGTATGTTATTATAATGAAGACTTGTTAACGTAGGTAATATAAATTGTTGAAATCAGTAAATCAATCTTCTACAATAAAGTGGTTTCAAATAACCTATTTTCCTTTTCACAACATTAAATATTTCTTAGTTCTTCTTTATGTTAGTTTTTTCTATAAAAGATTGAACTGAAACAATTAGGAACAATCCAAATAATTAATCGTAATTACGCTTAGTATAATGTTCGTCGTATCCTGAAATACTTGTTTTGCTAAAGTAACTATATCCACTTTAGGAATATCAATAATAATAAAATATCAAAACAAAAGTATCTAGTACCTAGTAAAATACTTAATATCGAAACGAAAGTAATATACTGAACATATTTTTAACACATCGTATGTGTCAGAATTTAAGTAATTCATATTATTCTTTTATAATACATGTTTAATTCGTTCAATACATTAATAATTCAGATAATCCGAGAGTAATTTGTGTAATTAATGTACAATTCATTGTATAATTTAAGTAGGTTATGAGTGAATAACCCCTCAAATCTTTGTATAGGAAACCAGCTTGTTGCCATGACGCAATACATATACTAGTTCAAGATGGCTGATGAGTCAGATAGACTGTGTTTTGAATGTAAAAATATTATAAAAATTAAAGATCTATATGTATCTTGTTCTGGAATGTTTAAAAAAGCTTTCCATATGGCTTGTGCGTCTGTGAAGAAAAGTGAGCATAACTGTCTTCTCAGCAACAGGAACTTACTCTGGATTTGTGAACCGTGCCTTAAGTCAAGTCACTCAACCACTTCTTCCGAGATCAGTGTGGAATCTATTTTAAACAATTATCTTGAAATAATAACTAAACAAGAATCCTTAATTTCAAACTTAAACAACGAAGTATTTATCTATATAATGACATTTGTACGAAATTAATTGTTGAAATTCAAATTTGCATAGATTTATTGTTGGTGCTCTTGAATCATGAGTTTTCGGTGTGCGATATGGATTTTTGATGACATATGATGTACACTCAAGTATCGAAGTTTTATTCAAAATTAAATTTGGCTGACAGATATGTAAAAATGATTGACTAATAATGATAACAATAATGAATATATATATATATATATATACACATTATATTTTGTTTACAAAATAATAAAGTAATAATAAAATTTTTGGATATGGTTTTAACCTCAAACGTCAAATGTATGTGAAGTAAGTAGATTTGTATTTGTAAGTATTTATTTATTATTATTATTATTATTATTCCTGTTTACTCCTAAAGGAGCATAGGGCACCGCTAGGTGATTCGAAGCAATTTTTTGTTTTCGATGATATATTTTCTACTGTTTTCTTCCATTTATCTTTATCTTTTGCTTCTCGTTTAATTTCATGCCATGTTTTATTGATTGATTCGTGTTCTTTATGCATTTGTTTTTGCCATGTGCTTATTGGTCGTCCTGTTTTCCTTTTCCCTTTTATGTTGTACTCTAATGCCTCTTTCGTGATTTCTGTATTGTCTTTTCTTAATGTGTGTCCTACCCAGTTCCACTTTCCTCTCCTGATTGTTATCTCTACTAGTTCAGCATTACATATTTTCCACAAATTCTCGTTGCTAATAGTTTCCGGGTAGTATATTTTTAATATTCTGCGACGGCACTTGTTTATGAAAGTCTGTATTATTTTTATACTTTTTCCATTTAATGTCCATGACTCTGCTGTATACAGTAGTGTGCTTTTGACATTACTATTGAATATTCTGATTTTTGTTTTATTTGATATTTCCTTGGATCTCCATACTTTCCACAATATGTTAAATGTTTCTTGTCCTTTTTTTATTCACTGTTTTATGTCATCTTCACTTCCTCCTTTTTCAGTTATTGTACTTCCTAGGTATGTAAAATTGTTTGTTGATTCTATTTCTGCGTCTCCCATCTTTATGGTAATACCTTCTTTTCCGTTTTTGTTAGGATTTTACATTTTTTTATGTTTATTTTTAATCCCACTTTCGCTGTTTGTTCCCTTAGTTTTAATGTCTTTGTTTGCAGATTCTTTAAATTTTGTTCAATGAGGCAGACGTCATCTGCGAATTCTAGGTCTTCAAACCGGGTGCCGAACTTCCACAATATGCCTGTTTTGTTGTTCGATACATTCGACATTACGTAGTCAATAATTATCAGAAAAAGCATTGGCGATAGTATGCATCCTTGTCTAACCCCGCTTTTTATTTTTATATCTCTGGTTAGTTCTCCATTTATTTCTATTTTTGCCGTGTAGTTATCGTATAGTAACTTTATCATTCTTATTATTTTTATGGGTAATTCATATTTCTCTAGTATTCTCCACATCATATCCCTGTTCACCTTATCGAATGCTTTTTCGAAGTCTATAAAATTTATATTAAGTTCCTTTTGCCATTTTATAGTGTTTTCTATAATTATACGTAGTATACAGATATTGTCAATGCATGAATTTCGAGGTCTAAAGCCAGCTTGATTATTTCGAATGCGTTTTAATGTGCCTGTTCTCATTCTTTCAAGTAATATCCTGGTGAGTACTTTACTTGCTGTACATAATAGCGTGATTCCTCTCCAGTTCTCACATTGTGTTCTATCACCTTTTTTGGGCAATGTAATGATTACTCCTTTATTCCATTCGCTAGGTATTATTTCTGTGTTCCATATTCTGTTAATTAGGTCGTGCATTATCTCTATTATTACTTCTCCACCTGCCTTAAGTATTTCTGCTGGTATGCCGTCTATTCCTGCTGCTTTTCGATTCTTTAGCTTAATTATGGCTTCCGCAATTTCTTCTTTAGATATTTCATCTTCGTTGATGTCTATCGTTCCCTTCTGTAGTATGTTTTCGTTTTCATTTTCTTCTGTTTCTGTTCTCTTGTATATGTCTTCAAAGAACTCTATCCATCTTTACATTTCTTCTTTTTTTCCTAGTATTGTCTTTCCATTTTTATCTTTGATATGCTTATTTAGTTTTCTCTTCTTGCCAGAGAATGTTTTGGTTACCTCGTAAAGTGTTTTAACATCATTTTTATTTGCTGCTTCCTCTGCCTGCGTGAGTAATTTTTCTATTAATTCTCTCTTATCCTTTCTAATGTTTATTTTTATTTCTTTAACTATTTGTTTGTACTTAAGTTCTAGTGGGGCTCTTTTTTGTATATTCGTGCATGACATAATTTTTTGTTTGATTTGCTTTCTTTCTGATACTTTTTCCCAAGTTTCCTTTGACATCCATATTTTGTGGTTTTTTGTTTTCCGCCCTACTACTTCACTAGCGGTGTCTTTAAGTACATTTTTATATTTTGTCCGTATTGTTCGATGTTGTCCTCTGATGTATGTGTTCCCTCTAATTTTTTCCTTAGAGTATTCTGGAATTTTTCTTTCGTTGCTTCATCTTCTATCAGCCATTGTACATTATACGTTTCTCTTCTACTATTGATTATATTATTTGCCATAAGTTTGATTTTTAATTTTGCTCTCACTAAAATGTGATCTGTGTCTCCATCTGCCCCTCTCATTGCTCTTACATCTGATATCATACTTTTCCATCTATTATCTATTACCACGTGGTCAATTTGGTTCATCGTATTTTTGTCTGGTGATATCCATGTTGCCTTGTGTATCGCTTTATGATTGAATAAACTACCCCCTATTACCATATTATTGTGTGCACAATAATCAATAAATAATTCACCATTTTCATTCGTCGTTCCTAATCCTTCTTTGCCCATGGTTCTTTATGAGGCGCCGTTTGCGATAAAATGTTTTGAATATTTCATGTAAATTAAAACAATATATTCTATGATTAAACATATATACAAGATTTATGTCGTAAAATATTACACATTTTAAGGAAATATACTAAATAAATTGAAAAACAGCAACTGTGTAAAATGTTACCTTTTGCATTTTGTCTTACTTCAAATGCATATATCAGACATAATTCCAAGAATACAGACTAGGATTACAACATTTGCCGCAAGATGGCTCTGCTTATTGCAGTGTTCTGTAGCAATTTAAATTAATTTCCTACTTTACCAATAGTGTAAAAATCAAGGATGACCAAAGTTTTAGTGAGTAAATGGTTACCTATTTCATTGACGCCAACAAATATTTTTAATTAAACAATAAATAGGTAGGGGAGACTGGGTACGAATGTGACAATTTTGGTTTGATCGCCAATAATTTTGTTAATTTACTAGTTAGCTGCGAGAAAAGTAATTTAAATCTTAATTTGTACTTTTGTCTACGTAAAAATACCAAAATGTTGTCCCTAAATACGCTGTATTAGTTATAGCATCAAAATTAAAAGAAAAAAGAGAAAGTGTCACAACCGACCACACCCCAAGGACGGTTGTGACAGTGGTTGGGGTCAGTAGTGACAGACATAATAAATACTTTTATTGTTAGAAATATGTAACATAATGCAACATAACTGTCTTCTATAAAAAGTTAACATTCATAATTAAATCAAATGAACTTAAATTTACGATCACTTCTATTCTTACAATTAATAATGCACTGCATCTAATGTTTATGACCAGGGTTGAGAGATTTAAATCAAGAGATTTTTTTTTACATCATTGATTTAAATCAAAATAAATTAAATTTAATAATTTAAACATAAATGAATAATTTTTTTTATTGTATACGTTATAATACATGTCACAACCGTACCCACAACATTTGTCACAATCGTACCCAACGCATAATTTCGAAAACAAACAATCGCCATGACTGGGCCAAGTAATCTACGTAAAAACTAATCACTCGTAATTAAATAAATATAAATATATCATCACGCCTTCTACCCATTGCTGGGTGTGGCACTCTGCTAAAGCAGATCTCGGTAAGTGATATATTTTGCGCGTGAAGTGCGGTTACCAGTCGTAATTAACTACTAATATTCAACTTATAACAAAAAAATATATGATATAATCTATCTGTATACAAATAACAGTAAATATTAAAACAAATTAAACAAAAAAACTTATTTTTGACTGTTAAAAAGCAATGTAGACTCCTGCTTACGTTAGCGTCGCGCGCTGGCTGACGTAACCTGAAAAACGCATTTAGACATGCATGCCGCTTCTCCCTCCCCTTGCACCCTTTCCGCATTCCGTATAGATTTGCTGTTATGACGACTGTCACTACCGTAACCTGGCACAACCGTACACAGTCTCCCCTATAGTTTTCTATTCTGTTGTCCCAAGACAAGAGAAAACAAATATTTGACTAATAAATGACAAAACTTTTACAAATAAATTATTACTTTTTATTTCACAACTCAGCCAAATAAGTTTTATGTACTATATCTTGAATATTCAAGGTATTAAGCAGCTCCACCAGCTTTAAATTTAAAAATAATTTTTTGCGCAGCCGTTGTGATCCAATAAAATTTAAAGAGAAAATATTCAAATAAAAATTGTAGATATTTCAATATTGCATATGTTTAGTTAACATTTCTTGTTTTACTTGATTAGTTACTGTAAAACTAGATTAAAATTGACTAAGTATGTGGAAGATGATCGAAATGCGAACAAATAAAATTTTTAAATGTAGAAGATGTCAATGAATAACACCGATTAATAAACAACGTAGGTAAACAATAGATTTGCATAAGTTATCTCATCTGCACCGCGGTACTCCTTTTTATGAGTACTTATGTGATTTATTTGCCTCGATTGATTACAAACACAAAGTTTAACTTCTGTCTATGTACACAAATAATAATTATTATTAATGCAAAGTATCTTTGGTCTCAACTAAAATTATTGTTTTTTTTTGTAATGGCGTCATTTTTGAAACATGTATTATAAATTTATTTTACTTTTTGGTTTTTTTTATTTTCGGAATATTTTGTTGTTATTCACAAGACTAATACTTTATCTAAATATTTGGAACAATTGCTTTGCAATAATTATTGGTTACCTTAGAGATCAACAATTTTTTTTTATTTACTCTTTATTCCCTAGTTAAATAAATAGTCATCACACCTTTTACCCATTTCCATGTGTGGCAGTCTGCCGGGACAGATCTTGATAAGTGATTTATTTATACGCATGAAGTGCGGTTACCAGCCATCAAATTACAGTCTTCCAGAGATGTAAGTGGTGAGGGAGCCACAGGGATAATTTTAAATGTGGTGAAAATCAGGTTATGGGAATTGAACTCGGGTTCTAATTTCCACAACCCGGCTAGCTACCATTGTGCCATAAGTTGATAAGTAGCCCTTAATAAATAATGGTCAAATGTTCAGAAAAAACAGAATAAAAAATCGGAGAAATTATAAATTTACTATAAATGGCTCAACTATTAAATAAAACATAAATAATAAATATATTTGGGGATGTAACTATGATTATAACTAACAACGAAAGCAAAAAATATTTGTAAAAGAAATGAAGAAAACATTTTTTTCATTACATTAGAAAATATATATAGGAAATATCTATCTACATTAGACAACCAAATACACATCCCGAAATAAGACACATTGCAGAAGGTACTAATGACAAACTGTTACCCGATAAATCCAAGAACAGATATTGCACTAACTGTAATGTCAATATAAACTATTTTGATTCAAATAAATAAAATATTACCCTCATTCTACTAGTCATGTCAATATAAACTATTTTGATTCAAATAAACAAAATATGACCCTTAGGGCCAGTTTTTCAATCACCGATTAATGTTAACCATGATTAAATAATAATGGAAACTATGGTTTCCATTATTATTTAATCATGGTTAACATTAATCGAGCGTAAACCGGCGATTGAAAAACTGGCCCTTATTCTACTAATCTTTTCTTAAAATGTATTGAAGGTTCGAGACAATCGTTTTTAGAAACATGTCGTGAAAAAAATGTGGTGTCTAACACGAGAAGAAACAGTTTTTTCCACTCTCGCTCGAATTGCCTCATGAGCGAGTGGAAAAAAGAGGCACTTTCTTCTCTAGTTTAACAAATAACTATTTATAATGTCTCTATGTAATATGAATTTATCATAACAATGATATAATTTTCCATAACATACAAATTTAGAAGTATTTATTTTTAGGTTACTTAAAAATTGTAATCCCATTTCCGTTAGCTATAAAGAAATTCCAGTTTTGTTAATGTTATTTAAATTAAACCTAAGATATATTTTAAATCTGGAGAAAAAGATTAAAAATAATATTTTGTACACCCCTTGGGTGTACATTTCATAGCGCCATTTCGTTCGAATGTTGCACTATCTCTCCAAAATGCAGCGTGAACTACCTGAAATTCAGCGCCATCTCTGAATAAGTGGCACAATCCTATTCTGTATATATTTTTAACGCGACAAAAATATCACAATATACAGGTTTATAATATACCCGATTTTCTTAATACAGTACACAAAATTTGTATATATACAATATTTTTTGTGATATTGTAATAAATTTAATATATATATATATATATATATACAATATTTTATGTGATATTGTCAAATATTTAGTATATATTGTGAAAAGAATTGTATATTTACGAGTCTGTATATTGTCGCAAACGGCGCCTCATAGTTCTTTCTTTGCCAGTATTTTGTGTTCCAATTTTTGCATTTACGTCTCCTATTAAGATATGAATATCTTTTTTATATGTGTTTCTAAAATAATCTTGAGTTCCTTGTAGGTGCTCATAGAAACATTCTTTTTCTACTATCGGTTTCGCATTTGTTGGCGCATATACATTAAATATGCATAGGTTGAAAAATTTAGCTCTGAATCTGGCGACTATTATTCTTTCAGATATTGCACACCATTCGATAAGAGCTTTCTTTGCCATCTTATTGATCATAAAAGCTACTCCGTATTCATGGTTGTCATTGTCGTTTGGCTTCCCCGAATATAAAATTTTTATTCCATTTTCCAATCCCAACTCACCTGTTCCTTTCCATCTTATTTCACTTAATCCTAATATTTCTATTTTATAATTTTTCATTTCTCTAGCTATTTGGTTTGCTTTTCCTTTCTCTAACAATGTTCTTACATTCCAGCACCCTATACATTTAGTTACCCTTAAATCTAATTCGTTCCCTATCTTTCCATCATTGTCCTTTTTCATTGCCTGTCTGTTACCGTTTTCCCGCTTCTTTTTCCTTAGTTTTTTGGAACAATTTTACTTTCCTTGTGGTTCCATATGTATGGCCTATCATTTATTGTTATTTTCTGATATCCAACTTTGACTGTTTTTCCTTTTTGTTTGTTTTCCATTGCGATTTTATTTATTTCTTTTTCTATTTTTCTTTCTTCTACTGTCAAATCATTGTTTATATAATTTTTTTCGTATCCATCGCTTTTAAATTTTTGTTTATTTTTTAAAATTTCAAGTTTTTGGTTTCAGGTCAGTATTTCTGCACATATTAATTTATTATTTCCTGGTATAATATAAGCCATTTTAATGGTAGTACTAATTTCTAGTTTATCTTTTATGAACTTTTCAATATATTCTTTAATATTGTTGTTATTATCAAGTTTTATGCCGAATAATACAATGTTATTTCGTCTTTTGTCTTTCTCGTGTTTCTCAAGTTTTTCTTCTATATTTTCGAGTCTTTTCATTATAGGAAAGCTATTCTCTTTTTCTAATTCTCCGTGTTCTATCTTCTTTTCTATGTTTGTAAGTCTTGTTTTTATATCTATATTCTCTATTCTATTTTCTCTCCTTTTTCTTTTATTTCCTGCACATTAGTACTTATTTTCTCTATATTTTCTTTAATTCCCATATAGAAGTCTTCCATTTCTTTTTTTCTATCTTTATTTCCTTGTTTTGTTCCTTTCCTTACTTCTTCGACCTCTTTTTTAATTCCTTCACAATTTTCGGTCAGTTGTGCCAGTGATTTTTTTATATCCGTAAGTATTTCTTCCATGTTTATGTTTTCTGCACCGGATGCTAGTACGATTTTGTTTAATATATCTTTTTCGCTTGATTCTTCTTTTCTCCTCTCTTTTTCTCTTTTCATCGGCGATCTTGTTAATATTGAACTTCTTTTGAAAGCTCTTTCCTCCTCTTTTACTTCTTCTTCTCTTTTTCGAACTACACTGCTACTTCTGTCTCTGGACCTGCTAATCATTTACGTTGTATCCGTTTTATTACGTGTTTCTATTAGTTTTCTGTGTTTTAGATTTATGTCCTAAGTTTATTTACTATGTACTTATCTTAATATATTATATACTATTTTAACTATTGCTCATACGCTTAATACTAACTTAAAGTAGTAAAATAAGTAGTAACTAAGAAAAAAACTAAATGTCTCAATCCACTTCTCCTCACTGTCCTCTTTTCATTGCCGTCTTTGGTTTGAGTTGATTTTATTTGCTCCTTGGTGACTGTTGACCCTGCTTACTCTTATGTGTTGCAGGTTGACTTTTTTGGAGTGACTGTGTCACTCGATAAGATATTTGAGTTAAGTTTTTCTTTGATTTGAGCTTATATCTAGATATATATTTTTTTTAAAAAGGATCCTTTTGTACATGTACGTTCGCCGCTCTTCAGCCTTCTACCCTTGACAGCTTTCACCTTTGTTTTTGTTTGTTCTTATCTTTGACCTTGTTGATTTTGAGGTTATTTCGTCTTTTTCAACCTTTAATTCTCTATTTTAAATATAGTTTCATCAAGCTAGTAATTTAACTTATGAAATAAATTATTATTAATTAATCAAACACAATTTTTATCTAATTTAATAATTTTTTCACTATGAAATACTAAAATCACTAGGAGCTGTCACTTGCCTTGCCTTGAATATAAATATATTAGAAAGAATCTTGAATCATGAGTTTTCGGTGTGTAATTCGGATTTTTGATGACGTATCATACATTTGGCTGACAGATATGTAAAAATGATTGACTAATAATGATAACAATAATTTATATATATATATATATATATATATACATTATATTTTGTTTACAAAATAATCAAGTAATAATAAAATTTTTGGATATGGTTTTAACCAAACGTCAAATGTGTGTAAAGTAAGTAGATTTGTATTTGTAAGTGTTTATTTATTAATATTAAAGTTTTAATTTAACAGTTTTGAAGGGGCCACTGCCTTAATAAGATTAGGCTGACAAAGTAAATACATCAGAACTAACGAAATGTGGCCAAGGAATAAACTATACTTTCCATAAATGAAGTCTACTTTCGCTTTATTTATATTTTTATATGGCAAGTATTTTGTACCTAATTATATTATAAATCAGATTATAGTACTTAAACGGAAATAATAGTTTAATAAGTAAATCAGAAGATTCCAAATTCGGTTCAAAATTATAAACTTCTTGAAGGATGGTAGTTTTAAAGAATTCAGGCTATCACTAAATTTCAATAAGATACCAACGTTTTGACTGTAAATCAGTCTTCTTCAGGATCCCAGTTGAGATATCTTTATCTTCATTACTTGTAGTTACATTTTATTAACAATAAAGTATATACTAATCGGTAATCCGAAAAAAAACTTTAACTTTATCTGTTTACAGACATAATCAGTGGTGATATTCAACCGGCCTATACAGTTGATAATAGCGTCATAAGTTTATCATATTTCAATTAGTTGAAATGTACAATCATAGCTGAAAGAAGAACATATTTGACAAAAGATAATAGAGTAAAGGAAGAAGTACCCATTACACCTTGTCAAAAAAAAAACAAACAAAGTTTGCTGTGGAAATTGTTTGACTACGCGGGAGGAGGCGTACCAGTTGTTAAATAATTTGAATATCACTACTGTACATAACGAAATTAGTGTAAAAGAAACTTAAGTCTTTTTACTCGAATGTTATTATTTAAGTATCTTTCAAGATGCGTAAATTGGATCTGGATTTAGCTACATGTACAATAGAATACCTGCTTGTCCTTCAAACAATTATTTTGAAGAACAATACATTGGAGAAATTCATTGAGAAGGTATATTGGATGTCCCTGTTCATTTAAACATATCTCATTTTATGTCGTATGGTTTTCTGAGCGCAATATATATATAACTATTTGCTGCAATAGTTCCATTCGCCAATTGCGTTAGCAGTACTATGAGTTGATACCTTCAACTCCTTTCCATACATAAATAGTAATAAAAAAAAACATTTTCGGTAAGTTGATATAAATCTAAAGTCTTCATTTATTTTCTTACTAATATCTACACATTTCAGATGATTTAAAAAAAAGAAGAAAAAACTACATGTACAAGAAAGTACCTGGTTGTCCTTCAAACAATTATTTTAACGAACAATACATTGGATGAATTCATTGAAAAGGTTTATTTGATGAGCCGCCGTATTCTTGAACATAAGTAACTGTCAATAGTGGCATAAGCTCAAGCTCTACGGTGTACTGATGCCAACCAATGAAACTGATTAAGCAGCCAGGCAAATCTTTACCCAGCTAGAAGTTTATAAAAATGCCATCCTTCTAATATTATTGTACATCATGTATAGCGTCGATATTTGAAAACCACTATAGATAGTTACATGTAACTGAATCAAACAGTTACCGTGATTCAATAGTATATCTAGGTGAAGTGAATACATCGCGAGAAACTAATAGTATATTCCGAAAATGAACCACGGTGCGGTTCAATTTTACCACGGTTACGGTTAGAATGACGTCATTTTGTATGTAAAACGGAACACTTTCACGATGACAGTTGTCACTTGACAGATGAGTTTCGAAATGTGAAATTTATTTAATATGGAAAAATGTTTATATTATAAAAATATTGTATTCTGCATCACACTTGCTTTAACTTAAATATAGGGATATAAAAACAACACAAAGAAAAAATAAATATGAGCTTCAGAACAAGTAATAAATTCATCTAATATGAATATATACTGTTAAATAATAAAAATATATTTTGTATCGCATGTTTATTTATCAGTCATCATAAAAATATAGTTTTATAAGACAAAAATCCACACACACTACAAAAGCCGCCAAACACGTTTCAAACTTGTCAACAACAGCTGTGTTTTAGTCATGAAAATCGGGCGTAAACACTTGTTTTTGGCCCTAAAGCCATAATAAAATAATTTCCGACGGATGCATAAATAAAATGGCAAGTTTTGTTTATTGTAAATTTTGATTTTGAAAAATGTCATTTTCACATATAAATATACCTGTTTCAATCTTTTAAATATAAAATTAAATGTTCTTTTGTTGCGTATAAAATACTGTATGTACCACGGGTGAAATTATGATTTTTTATTTTGAGCATGTTATTAGCACGAGGCGCAAAACGCCGAGCCGGAAATATCTGTTTTCACTCTTGATACATGAAATAGTTTTTCTTCAAATGTTAGAAAATGATAACATATCAGAGACTATAGATAGTTAAAGTATGATTTTTCTGTCAAATACTTTTTCTGACGCTCGTTAAAATCAAGGAATTTCATTAGTTCACTTGCGGTAGAAAAGTCTTTCTGCCGTTCACGAGTGTCAGCGAAATTATGACATAATAAGTAAATATTGCAGCGTTTGAAGAAAAAATAGCATATTTTATGTGGAATAAAAGTGACATTTTGTGTCTCATCTGTATTTGACGGACGAGCACAAAAAAGTATCACTTTAGCTCCTTATAAAATAATATACAATTATATATGATTATGTATAACTAAAATAAAATTGTAAGTAATTTTTTTTATTTTTGTATTATATCAAATAAAATACTATATTTTATTAAATTTTAGATTTTATTGTGTTGACATGTGGTTTCAAATCATTTTCTTGAAGATCTTCAAGTTTGTTTAGCTTTTAAACACGCGCCAATACCCCTTCCACTATTCTATAAAGAATATTCCTGATTTTCTGTGATAGGTCAGATCCACATTTTTGTTAGGACCACAAGAAACCCTACTTACGCGATAACAAATTGTTGGCTAACGAACTTTCGCGCGCATGACTTTGAAAGAGAGAGATAGCTTAAAGAGGCCGGCATTTACTCAACGCCATATGACAGCAGGTTACTTTTTTCAATAATTAGTGTTGTTTGGTGATAAATAGTTATAAACAATTAGTTTGCAATGGGTCGTAAGTGTTTTGCGCCCAATTGTACCAGCGGGTATGACTCAAATCATGACAAAATATCTTTGTTTCGTGCTCCAAAAGAGCAGTTGGAAATTTGGAAAAAAGTAGTAATATGAGCAGATATATATATATATATATATATATATATATATATATATATATATATATATATATATATATATATATATATATATTATATTATATTGCTTGTAAACAAAGAAAATGTATGTCACAAGAAGCGGAATTAACAAATGTTAAAAGTCGTGGTTTCTTAATCCACCCAAATATAAACATATTTAGATTATCCAAATATATTCAAGATAAATTAATATTATATATAGATAACCCTCGTGTATATGAAGAAACAGTGTATTCTGTAATTGAAAATTATGCATTCTCTTTCTCTTGTAGAGATCACAAGAAAGAAATAATATCTGTTTTTGTCCATGAATTTATTTTAATGCGCTTGAAGCAATATTTTAAACAGAATCAAAATAATATCAAATCTCAGTGTAGGAAGATCTAAAAATCTAAATTAAGAAAGAATTGAAATATTCAGTTCGATCTGTTTTTATTATTATAAAATTATAAAATATATTGTATAAGTACAAAAATATTAATTAAGAAAAAATTGAAATATTCGGTTCTATCTATTTTCTTTATTATTTTTTAAATAAAATGTCCTATTTACATTATATAAATTTTACCATTTTGTATTTTAAAATTAAAATATTTATGCCAATTTTACACTTGTGTAACTTGTCATGGTGTAGTTAAATAGCTAAAATGTACTACTAGAAAAATGTGTTTATATATGGTTTTACGTATTTATATTTGTCAAGCTAAACCTGATATAATTAAAGAAAAGTGTGTCTTTAATTTTAAATAATTGCAAATAACATTTTTTAAAGTAATTAGTTCTAAAAGTAAAAAAAAACATGAATAGACTCGTAAGCAACCATGCATTCGCCAGACTCTTTTTCCTGTTGCACTCACTTTTTTGTCGCTCTCTTTCTACAACATTTCTGCGGATGCTTTACCCGCAAGACTCGTCTGTCCTTCAATATAATAGTTCGTGGGCGGGATGTTTCACCTGAAGTTCGATAACCAACAATTTGTTATCGCGTAAGTAGGGTTTCTTGTGGTCCTAACAAGAATGTGAATCTGTTTAGAATAGTGGAAAGGGTATTGGCGCGCGTTTAAAAACTATACGAACGTGAAGATTTTCAAGAAAATTATTTTAAATCGCAAGAAATATTTCTATATGATGACAACACAAAAACTAAAATTCAATAAAATATAGTATTTTATTTGATATTATAATATAAAAATACAAAATTTTACTTACAATATTATTTCATTTATAAATAATCATATATAAGTATATTATTTTATAAGGAGCTAAAGTGATACATTTTGTGCGCTCGTCCGTCATCTACAAAAGAGGCACAACACATCATTTTCACTCCACATAAAATATGCTATTTTTGTCTTCAAACGCCGAAATATTTACCCATTACGTCATATAATTTCTCTGCCACTCGTGAGCGACAGGAAAAAATTTTCTGCTGCAGGTAAACTAAAGAAATTCCGAGCATCAGGTCGAGTATTTGACAGAAAAATGTAGGTCCATTAACTTGGCCCCCCCACATATTGGAAAAATGTTTAAATACATAAAAAACAATTGTGCTCCAATTGTGCTCAAATGTGCTATTAATTATTTCAAATGTGCTACTCCCCATTACGAGTAATTAAGTAATTACTATGGCGGGGCCAAGTTAATGCTTAGCCTCCCCACTTTAATAAATTAAGTAAAATTATGGGTGAATCAATTGTGCTCCAATTGTGCTCAAATGTGCTATTAATTAATTCAAATGTGCTACTCTCCATTACGAGTAATTAAGTAATTACCATGGCGGGGCCAAGTTAATGCTTAGCCCCCCCACTTTAATAAATTAAGTAAAATTATGGGTGAATCAATTGTGCTCCAATTGTGCTCAAATGTGCTATTAATTATTTCAAATGTGCTACTCTCTATTACGAGTAATTAAGTAATTACCATGGCGGGGCCAAGTTAATGCTTAGCCCCTCCACTTTAATAAATTAAGTAAAATTATGGGTGAATCAATTGTGTTCCAATTATGCTCAAATGTGATATTAATTATTTCAAATGTGCTGCTCCCCATTACGTGTAATTAAATAATTACTGTGGCGGAACCAAGTTAATGCTTAGCCACCCCACTTTAATAAATTAAGTAAAATTATGGGTGAATAAATTGTGCTCCAATTGTGGTCAAATGTGCTATAAATGATTTCAAATGTGCTACCCCTAATTGTTAGTGATTCATATTTTATTTATGACAAAACCAAATTAATACCTTACCTTGTCCATCTCTCCCCGTTTTAAAAATGTACATGGTATTATAGAAAAATTAAATAAGCTGCTAACTATATTAAATGTGGTACCTGATTTACAATGTCATAAACAATACCTAACTAATTAATGTGGCAGAGACAGAGCATGTTAACCTTAAATGAAATCCATTTGGCGCGAGTTCAAACGAATACAGAGTTTGCTATATTTTATTGTTCAATTTATACAGAGTGTTTCAAGAAAAGCGATCAGCTCGATTATATCTTTAACTAATGGATTTAGCAAAAAAAATCATTAAAAAAAATATATAATAGCTGATTTTAATGCATGCCAAAATAATAATTTGTTCCAGTGGTTCTTAAGCTGTGGCACAAAATTACATTTTTTTAAATAGCAAGAAATATATTTTATTAGACTATAAAGTAAAAGATTTATACAATTTTAATTAATTAATATATTTTATTATTTTTTGAGAAAAACGCTATTTAAATTTAAATTAAATATATTTCGTATTTACAGAGAAAGTAGGCAATTCGATATAAATAAATGATTGTTTTTAGCAACTTTTCTAAATTTTCACCAATTTGACCAAATTTTTTTACGATTCATAGTACCTCGGTAAGGTCTTAGTTTCTTTGGGTATCGTTTCACAAAAGCGTTAATTGTTCTCACAGAATTTTGAGGACATTCATCATAAATCATTAATAAATTAAATAAATCATTGTTTGAATACTCTTCAGGCATAGTTTCTTGTTGTTTACTTTTAAAGAATTATTTAAGTAGGTATTTAATTTAAATTGCGTTTTTCCGAAAGAAATAGTTAAGTAAGACTATACTATTTTTAATTCTGTTGAAATCAGAAAAATATCCATTATTTTGTAGGCTAATAAAATATACTACTTACCATTTTAAAAAACGTAATTTGAGAACTACTGGAACAATTAATTTTTGGTATGTAATGACATCGCTTCTATATACTGAATATTTTCTCTTAAATTTTTTTTTTTGCTAAACCCATTAATTAAAGAAATAACAGAGTTGATCACTTTTCTTGAAACACCCTGTATATTTAAATTTTAAACATTGAAATAATGATAAATTTATTGGTTTTTATTATTATTTTCGGTATGAATTTTAAAAATTTATGAATTATTGCAAAAAATATGAATAACTATACATATCTATTTAAAATAATGTTCTGAAAAAAAATTAATATCTTTTATTCCAAACTGGTATCTAAGCTGACATTTTGCGGATTATCTATGGTACAAATTTCTATTGTTATGGAAATTGTTTATTGCTTTAATAGTAATTTAACTCGTTAAACGTCCATCATAAAATAAAGTTTTGTTTGTACCTTATACGAAAATTGGCTTTAAGGTACTAGTAAGTAAAAAATAAATATATGTTTACTTTTATAATTCAAATATTTTAAAACCAACCAAAATTGGAAAACATAAATTTGTAGTTTCTAATACACTCTAATGCACTACTTCAAATATTTTGTGTAACTTATTTTGATTCTCAAATATTTCATGAATATTTCCCTATCAAATCGGAATTAAAAAATTTAATTGAACATATTTGTCACGGCATTAATATAAAATGTTATAATTCAAGAGCAAAATTATTACAAAATATGTTTGATGTAGAAAAATTGCTAAATAATATATTACTTTTGTCATGAAAATGCATAATGGATTATTTAATTAATAAATTAATAAACTGTACTAATGATAATTGTAATGCGGATGATATGTTTAGACAATTTCCCGTAATACCATTAACTCTACCACAAGCAGATAGTGTGTCAGAATTAAATATTTAATACGTATTGTGAGGAGTTAAAAAAGCCTTCTAAGTGTTGTTGTTGCTCTAGTAATATAAAAAAAATGTTAAACTTTAATAAATATATCTTATTTATAGAAATTACAATGTTAGATATAATAATATCAACCCCAAGCGTGAACAAAGTAGCTAAGTCATTAGAAATAAAAAATTTAACTTACATTTTAAGGAATTATTTCATTTAAGGGGTCGTATGATGTAAAAGCTATGACGATTTGAAAGAAAAAAAAAATAATGCAATTAGTAATACCCATATTACTCCACTAATCATTATATATATATATATATATATATATATATATATATATATATATATATATATATATATATATATACATATATATACATATACATATACATATACATATACATATACATATACATATACATATACATATACATATACATATACATATACATATACATATACATATACATATACATATACATATACATATACATATACATATACATATACATATATATATATATACATATACATATACATATATATATATATATATACATATACATATACATATACATATACATATACATATACATATACATATACATATACATATACATATACATATACATATACATATACATATACATATACATATACATATACATATACATATACATATACATATACATATACATATACATATACATATACATATACATATACATATACATATACATATACATATACATATACATATACATATACATATACATATACATATACATATACATATACATATACATATACATATACATATACATATACATATACATATACATATACATATACATATACATATACATATACATATACATATACATATACATATACATATACATATACATATACATATACATATACATATACATATACATATACATATACATATACATATACATATACATATACATATACATATACATATACATATACATATACATATACATATACATATACATATACATATACATATACATATACATATACATATACATATACATATACATATACATATACATATACATATACATATACATATACATATACATATACATATACATATACATATACATATACATATACATATACATATACATATACATATACATATACATATACATATACATATACATATACATATACATATACATATACATATACATATACATATACATATACATATACATATACATATACATATACATATACATATACATATACATATACATATACATATACATATACATATACATATACATATACATATACATATACATATACATATACATATACATATACATATACATATACATATACATATACATATACATATACATATACATATACATATACATATACATATACATATACATATACATATACATATACTTATACTTATACTTATACATTTACATATACATATACATATACATATACATATACATATACATATACATATACATATATATATATATATATATATATATATATATATATATATATATATATATATCCATATACATATTTTCCTTTATTTTATCCTTTTCCGTATTAGCTTATTGTTAACATAAAGGCCAATGGATCTGATTGTTACATTATACAATATGATTTTCTTTATTTACACAACAATGTTATGCACTAAATTATAATATTACACATTTTCAGCATACTTGCAGTGATATCTTAAAAATATTTGAATTTATTTATTACTTGGAGTACCTTGCATTAAAGCCATTTTTCGTATGAGGTACATACAAAAATTTATTTCACAGTGAACGTTTAACTAGTTAAATTATTATTAAATAAGTTTTATGTTTTTATTTCGTGCAAATAATTTGTAATAATTCAGTAAGCGATAACCAATTTCCATAACAATAGAAGTTTGTACCATAAATATTCCTCAAAGAAACTATTTAGAAACAAGTTTAAAATAAAAGATATTTATGTTTTTCAGAACATATAAAAAAATAATTATTATTTCAATGTTTACAATTTAAACATATACATTAAACATTAAAATATAGCATACTCTGCACTCGTTTGAACTCGCGCCAAATGGACTTCATTTAAGGTTAACATGCTCTGTCTCTGCCACATTAATTAGTTAGGTATTGTTTATGACAGTGTAAGTCAGGTACCACATTTAATATAGTTAGCAGCTTATTTAATTTTTCTATAATACCATGTACATTTTTAAAACGGGTAGAGATGGACAAGGTAAGGTATTAATTTGGTTTTATTTATTTATTTATTTATTTATTACGAACAACAAACTACAGGAGAACCTAATTACAGTTTGCGAGAATAAAAAACAATTATAAAATACATAATTAAGTAAATGAAATAAGTACAATTTTTAACTTAACAAAATTAAGTAGTAGATGTAAGTACATTTCTTAACATAGCAATGTTACAATTAAATAAATCAAGCTGAGAATACATACTGAGTCTATACAAATAAATAATCCGATATAACGGTGATAACTTATAACAGAGATTACAATTAAATAGTATATTATTTTGATTACGTAGCCCTAACTTAGGAACACAGATATCTATGAGGCGCCGTTTGCGACAATATACAGACTCGTAAATATACAATTCTTTTCACAATATATACTAAATTTTTGACAATATCACATAAAATATTGTATATATATTAAATTTATTACAATATCAAAAAAAAATATTGTATATATACAAATTTTGTGTACTGTATTAAGAAAATCGGGTATATTATAAACCTGTATATTGTGATATTTTTGTCGCGTTAAAAATATATACAGAATAGGATTGTGCCACTTATTCAGAGATGGCGCTGAATTTCAGGTAGTTCCGCTGCATTTTGGAGAGATAGTGCAATATTCGAACGAAATGGCGCTATGAAATGTACACCCAAGGGGTGTACAAAATATAATTTTTAATCTTTTTCTCCAGATTTAAAATAACTATCTTAGGTTTAGTTTAAGTAACATTAACAAAACTGGAATTTCTTTATAGCTAACGGAAATGAGATTACAATTTTTAAGTAACCTAAAAATAAATACTTCTAAATTTGTATGTTATGGAAAATTATATCATTGTTATGATAAATTCATATTACATAGAGACATTATAAATAGTTATTTGTTAAACTAGAGAAGAAAGTGCCTCTTTTTTCCACTCGCTCATGAGGCAATTCGAGCGAGAGTGGAAAAAACTGTTTCTTCTCGTGTTAGACACCACATTTTTTCACGACATGTTTCTAAAAACGATTGTCTCGAACCTTCAATACATTTTAAGAAAAGATTAGTAGAATAAGGGCCAGTTTTTCAATCGCCGGTTTACGCTCGATTAATGTTAACCATGATTAAATAATAATGGAAACCATAGTTTCCATTATTATTTAATCATGGTTAACATTAATCGGTGATTGAAAGGGTAAGATTTTGTTTATTTGAATCAAAATTGTTTATATTGTCATGACTAGTAGAATGAGGGTAATATTTTATTTATTTGAATCAAAATAGTTTATATTGACATTACAGTTAGTGCAATATCTGTTCTTGGATTTATCGGGTAACAGTTTGTCATTAGTACCTTCTGCAATGTGTCTTATTTCGGGATGTGTATTTGGTTGTCTAATGTAGATAGATATTTCCTATATATATTTTTTAATGTAATGAAAAAAATGTTCTCTTCATTTCTTTTACAAATATTTTTTGCTTTCGTTGTTAGTTATAGTCATAGTTACATCCCCACATATATTTATTATTTATGTTTTATTTAATATTTGAGCCATTTATAGTAAATTTATAATTTCTCCGATTTTTTATTCTGTTTTTTCTGAACATTTGACTATTATTTATTAAGGGCTACTTATCAACTTATGGCACAATGGTAGCTAGCCGGGTTGTGTAAATTAGAACCCGAGTTCAATTCCCATAGCCGGCAACTGATTTTCACCACATTTAAAATTATCCCTGTGGCTCCCTCACCACTTACATCTCTGGAAGACTGTAATTTGATGGCTGGTAACCGCACTTCACGCGTATAAATAAATCACTTATCAAGATCTGTCCCGGCAGACTGCCACACATGGAAATGGGTAAAAGGTTTGATGATTATTTATTTAACTAGGGAATAAAGAGTAAAAAAAAAAATGTTGATCTCTAAGGTAACCAATAATTATTGCAAAGCAATTGTTCCAAATATTAAAATAAAGTAGTAGTCTTGTGAATAACAACAAAATATTCCGAAAATAAAAAAAACCAAAAAGTAAACATAAATTTATAATACATGTTTAAAAAATGACACCATTACCAAAAAAAAAACAATAATTTTAGTTGAGACCAAAGATACTTTGCATTAATAATAATTATTATTTGTGTACATAGACAGAAATTAAACTATGTGTTTGTAATCAATCGAGGCAAATAAATCACATAAGTACTCATAAAAAGGAGTATCGGGGTGCAGATGAGATAACTTATGCAAATCTATTGTTTATATACGTTGTTTATTAATCGGTGTTATTCATTGACATCTTCTACATTTAAAAATTTTATTTGTTCGCATTTCGATCATCTTCCACATACTTAGTTAATTTTAATCTAGTTTTTACAGTAACTAATCAAGTAAAACAAGAAATGTTAACTAAACATATGCAATAAATAAATAAATAAATATATCATCACGCCTTCTACCCATTGCTGGGTGTGGCACTCTGCTGAAGCAGATCTCGGTAAGTGATATATTTTGCGCGTGAAGTGCGGTTACCAGTCGTCAAATCACGGCCCCCAAACATGTTAGTGGTGGAGGAGCCACAGGGATAGCATTTCAAATTATGAAAATTTGTCGCCTGTGGGAATCGAACCAGGGACCTCAGCATCCACAGGCCGACTTCATACCACTTGAGCTAGCCATCCCATAAACATATGCAATATTGAAATATCTACAATTTTTATTTGAATATTTTCTCCTTAAATTTTATTGGGACACAACGGCTGCGCAAAAAATTATTTTTAAATTTATAGCCGGTGGAGCTGCTTAATACCTTGAGTATTCAAGATATAGTACATCAAACTTATTTGGCTAAGTTGTGAAATAAAAAGTAATAATTTATTTGTAAAAGTTTTGTCATTTATTAGTCAAATATTTGTTTTCTCTTGTCTTGGGACAACAAAATAGAAAACTATACCTATTTATTGTTTAATTAAAAATATTTGTTGGCGTCAATGAAATAGGCAACCATTTACTCACTAAAACTTTGGTCATCCTTGATTTTTACACTATTGGTAAAGTAGGAAATAAATTTAAATTGCTACAGAACACTGTAATAAGCAGAGCCATCTTGCGGCAAATGTTCTAATCCTAGTCTGTATTCTAGAATTATGTCTGATATACGCATTTGAAGTACGACAAAATGCAAGAGGTAATATTTTACACAGTTGCTATTTTTCAATTTATTTAGTATATTTCCTCAAAATGTGTAATATTTTACTGCATAAATCTTGTATATACGTTTAATCATAGAATATATTGTTTTAATTTACATGAAATATTCAAAACGTTTTGTCGCAAACGGCGCCTCATAGATATCAATGATTTCGAGTAAACCTGGTAAGTAAATAATACAGTTTAATAATTTAAACAGAAACAAGATATCCAAATAAAATCTTCGTTGCTGAAGAGTACAGATTTTGAAGGTTACAATCAGTATGTCATAAGAAATATCATTCGGATACACGCCAAATTTTTTAAAGTACAAAAATTTTACAAATTTCTTTTGCAGTTTTTCAATCATATCAGAGTACAATTTAGTATTACTAGACCAGATTACAGAGCAATATTCGAGTTTAGATCTCACAAAAGTATTAAATAGTTTAATTAGAGTGCTGCATCGAGAGAAACAGCTCGAGTTACGCTTAATAAAGCCCATAACTTTGTAAGCACTTTTACAAGAATTAACTATGTGTAACTGAAATCTTAAATCGGATTTAAAAGTAACACCCAAGTCATTACAATGAAATACACGTTTGATTTTACTGTCAGATATATAGTAGTCAAAATGTATTGGCAAAATCTTTTGTGTGTATGACATAACCATACATTTTGCGATATTGAAATATAATTTATTAATAAAAAATTTTGTCATAAATAAAATATGAATCACTAACAATTAGGGATAGCACATTTGAAATCATTTATAGCACATTTGACCACAATTGGAGCACAATTTATTCACCCATAATTTTACTTAATTTATTAAAGTGGGGTGGCTAAGCATTAACTTGGTTCCGCCAGAGTAATTATTTAATTACACGTAATGGGGAGCAGCACATTTGAAATAATTAATAGCACATTTGAGCATAATTGGAACACAATTGATTCACCCATAATTTTACTTAATTTATTAAAGTGGAGGGGCTAAGCATTAACTTGGCCCCGCCATGGTAATTACTTAATTACTCGTAATAGAGAGTAGCACATTTGAAATAATTAATAGCACATTTGAGCACAATTGGAGCACAATTGATTCACCCATAATTTTACTTAATTTATTAAAGTGGGGGGGCTAAGCATTATCTTGGCCCCGCCATGGTAATTACTTAATTACTCGTAATGGAGAGTAGCACATTTGAATTAATTAATAGCACATTTGAGCACAATTGGAGCACAATTGATTCACCCATAATTTTACTTAATTTATTAAAGTGGGGGGGCTAAGCATTAACTTGGCCCCGCCATAGTAATTACTTAATTACTCGTAATGGGGAGTAGCACATTTGAAATAATTAATAGCACATTTGAGCACAATTGGAGCACAATTGCTTTTTATGTATTTAAACATTTTTCCAATATGTGGGGGGGCTAAGTTAATGGACCTGAAAAATTTAACTGTTGCTATAGTTTCTGATATGGTATAGCTTTTTTATATACTCTTTTTCGCTTTCACCATTACTGCAGTTTATGCCACTTATATATCAATATTTCTAGTCATGACGAATCAGAAGTTTCATTTAATAAATTATTTATATGCATAAAAATATTTCCAAAGTGCATAAATAATAATAAAACGTAATTTCTGTCCCACTGAATTAATCAGGTTATTTGAACTCTTTTTAAAATTTCTTATTTTCTGCGTTTCTGTGGAATATTCCTGATCGACATGCTTCTTTTCGTGAATCAACTATTTCTGGAGCAAGTTCTTTTACATAAAATTTATTTAATATTGGAAACATCTATTGAACAAACTCCTCATCAATTTTTATTATCTGTACTTCTATAACCTGCGGTGTCCAAATAATAAAATCTCATTCCTTTCGTCCAGTTATGAATTTTATTTTGATGAAATGTTTGAGGTTAGAAATGAATTACTTTCTATAACCGTACAATTAGATACTTTTATGTTGAAAATATCGTTTATTGAAAGATAAATAATACATTTCAATATTACACATAATCCTGTTCCACTAGTATGCTCTCCTAAAACTGATAAAATAATTTATTATAAAAAAGTACCCATGACTTTGAATATTATAATATAATATAACACGAAAAACAAAACTAGACATATTTCAAACCACAAATTATGAAATACTTATATATTTTCATGTATATCTCTATCTAGTAAATCTTGACACACATGATTATGACAGCTGTCATTCTTCCAGATCATTTTAACGCTGAGTGTACGTTAAAGCCTACATCACATGTGGGGAATGAGAATTTCAAAAAAATATTTCATATATTTCATCTTATCCAAATTAAGAAACAAGTAGTAGTACTACATAATATCTGAACATTCAGCTTTTTGATATGTGTATGGACAAGAATGTTTCATCTTTATAATAGAAATAAATTGGAATTGAAGTGTAGGAGATCATAAATAAAAATTTTAGATCTGATTTTCTCAAAAATCCTTTCTACGATTTTGATTAAAAAAAATTGTATATTTAAGAATATGGTCTTCTATAACACAGTAAATTTTTATCCAATTTGAATTTACAGTTTTGGAGAAAAACTAAAAAATACACGAAAAAGTCTTGTTTTGGGAGGTTTTTGGCATATTTTATTTTTTTTTCTCCAAAACTGTAAATTCAAATTGAATAAAAATTTACTATATAATAGAAGACCATATTCTTAAGGATAGAGAATTTGTTTATTAAAATCGTAGGTAGCATTTTTGAAAAATAAAATCAAATTTGGAGTGTAATTTCTTTCAATATTTGTACATAACATTACTGGTATTTAGTTTATTACCATACTTTGAAGTTTTGGTTTCAAAATTGTATACAATACTTAAAAAGTTTCATTCATAATAAGAATAATATTGCGTTTCAAAGAGATCAAGGCAAATCATCGTTCTGATACTAGTTTCAGATCGCATGCTTCACCTTAAATGATGTAGATCAGAAAATCGTACCAGCGGTAATCAAATCTTTGATTAAGATAATTTTACATTTGATTTATAATGAATTAATAATTAATAATAATTAATAATAATTAATAATTAATTAATTAATTGATTAGTAATTTCATTAGAGTGTTTACCTGTAATTGTGTGAAATTCACTTTCAAAAACAAGCGCAGGGACGACACTCCCTTCGTTTTTTATCTTTTTTATTCTTTTCTGATCTTACATTGAGTTTTTAACTGCAATTGTGTGGAATTCACTTCCAAAAACAAGCGTAGAGCGACACTCCCTTCCTTTCTTATCTTTTAATTCGTTTTCAGTTATTATGTAGTGTTTAACTGCAATTGTGTGAAATTCACTTTCGAAAACAAGCGCAGGGCGACGCTCCCTCCCTTTCTTATATTTTTGTTTCATTTTCAGTTACTGCATTGTGTGGTCTTTTCTTTCATATATAAGTGCAGACTATCGCTTTCATCTTTTCTAATCTTGTAGATTCGTTGTTAGTTTCGTTATTAGATTCGTTGTTAGGAGTAAACGTGAGTAATTTGAGATTTTTTATGCATTCGTTATGTACGTTGAAGAAAGAAAAAAAGGAATGATGTGATTGAAGGTTTGTTGTGTGATAATAATTTCGAGTGTAATAAATGAATGAGTTTATATGGAGTGATCTATGAAAGTGGTTGAAGTGAGGGTGGTATGTTTGGATGAAAATGTTTGACGATGACTGGTTGTTTGATGGGTGTGATGAGTGAATGTTTTATGAGTGATTTTAGGGTTCGTGCTACCCCATTTGTTGGGATATAGCGTGAAGATATGCATGTATGTATGTACATTTGATTTATTTTTCTATCTGAAATAATTGATATCCATGTTTCATTTTAAATTATTTAGCACGAAAGTTATTTAAACTTCATTTGTATATCTTTCTAAATGATAAAGAAGTAGAATAATATGTAAGTTTCACTTTTTGAGAGTAATATTAAATTATATCTGACATCAAATAAAAAAAAAGTCATACGGCTTAATGAAAAACAATGAAGACTTTCTAAAACTGTGTATTGTTGTCAATTTAAATGATGTTCCATAAAAAAAATAAAAAATGGCGTCTCACAGCTATCCAATTTGTAATTACAACAGAGCTGGGACCAGTACTCAAAAAAAGTATTTAAATACTAAATACTAAATACTTCTTAAAAAGTATTTTAAATACTAAATACCAGTATTACTTGAAATACTTTTTATCGTTAAAATGTACTTACAGTAGTAAATACTAAGTAAAATTAACAACTAGGTTATTTTAATACAGAATTTAATTTAAAAACAAAATTAATAATATTATGAAAGATACTTTAACACTTTATAATTCAAAATTAAATATAAGTAAGGAATTCAGCAACTATAACAAACATGAAAGAGTTTATATATATATATATATATATATTGCTATTTATTTTTTACTAGTCTTTATCTACTGGATTTGAATTGAAGAGGAAGGACAATCTTCGAATAACTCTTGACACCATTTCTGCAATAAATTTCGATTCAGCAGATTTACCGTTTTTATTTTCTAATATCTTGTGTCTGTGTATACTTAATAAACTTAGATTACACAATCGTTACGATAGGGAACATGTCGCTAGCTGGCCATAAGAATACTGCTGGAAATTTAGTTTCAGCTTAAATTTATTATCTTTAAACTTAGAATTTAATTTTTATTTTATTTTATTTATATATATATATATATATATATATATATATATATACATACATATACAGGGTGTTGACCGCGCCTCTCGAACATAGGACTTTAACATGTAAAATCATATTGTTTTAATTTCCTGCTTCCCTAATTATTTAAAAGAAAAAAGCTTCAAATAAAATTTTTAGGGCATAAAATTCTAAATTAATTTTTTACATGCTTTGTAACGGCACAAATTAAATCTGAAAATGACTAAAATTGTTTCAAAACTATCGATAGCTATAAAATTGAAAGAAAATTAAACAAATGTTTGACGTTCAATCTGTCAAAAATGTCAAAATAAATTAAATAATAAATAAAGGATTTATTTTGACAGACAAAACGTCAAATATTTGTTTAATTTTGGCTATCGATAGTTTTGAGGCAATTTTCGGCATTTTCAAATATAATTTGTGTCGTTGCAACGCATGCAAAATTAATTTTGTTTATTGGTAATTTCATGCCCTAACACTTCAAGTTTCTTTGCTTAAAATATTTAGGGAAGTAGAAAATTATAAAATTATAATTTTACTTGTTAAGGTCGTATGTTTGAGAGTCGTGGTCACAAAACTAGTTAATAACCAGGGGAGGGCGTGCGCCCCTTCTTGCCCCCCCACTCCCTTGCGGACGCCCATGGTAACTGACAATAATCGCAAAGTACCAAAAATATAAAATCACGACAGCGTTAGAGCGTATTTGTATAGACCTGCAGATGCTAAATTCCCTTTATGATACAAACTTCGCACTAGTTATGCGCATGCGAAAAGTATTTAGTATTTAAAGTATTTAAATTACTTTAAATACTTTTTTTTTACTTTAAATACTTTTTTGAACTTTAAGTACATGAAAGTATTTAAAATACTTTTGCATGAAAAAAAGTACTTTAAGTACAGTACTGAATACTAATTTTCAAAAGTATTTTAAGTAAAGTATTTTAAGTATATGATGTACTTAAAGTACTACTTCCAGTACTTTTACTTTAAGTAGTTCCCAGCTCTGAATTACAATTAATAATAATAATTATCAGTTACTATTTGTCTTATATCAAATAAAGCTACTGTTCGCAGCAATAAAATTAAGACATTAATTTTAACTACTTTGCAAACTTTTCAATTACATTTAATCTCCTTTTTCCTCTTCTTCACTTTTTTCCCAAGTTTATATGGAGTCGGTGTTTTTTTTTAAATTTTGGTATTTATTTTCCGGCCCATTCATATTACGCCATTTATCTATTATTGAGTGTTTCCCTTTACCGTAGTAGATCTCGGTAAGTGATATATTTATGCGCGTGAAGTGCGGTTACCAGCTGTCAACTCACGGCCTCCTAAGATATTAATGGGGGACGAACTATAGGGATAATTGTAATGTATGTTTTTGTTTGTTCTCTACAAATATCACTTTTCATTAATTCATTTGTTGCACTATTAATTGTAATTTGAATCTTGAGTTAAGACCGGTACATTAATTGATAACTGGATAGCTGCGAACTTAACTTAACAAATTAAAAATAAATAAATAAAATATTGTAACATCTATCACATGAGAAATTAACTATTAGAAATTTGAAGAAGAAAAACATGTGTTTCGATGACGAATTACTAAAAAAAATTGTTCTCTACTACAAGGAAAGTACAAAAGAATGATCTTTCGACCTTCCCCTTTCCTGTTGATGATTTATGATGGTTGATACACTGCCTATTCTATATCAATGTTTACAATATGAAATATATTTTATACTTAATTAGTCGAGTGGTGAGCAACATAAAAATTTTCCTATATGTGTAGTGATTTGAGTGATAAGAATCTTCTTATGCAATAGGAAGAATATTCCATGAAATGTATTCATAAATGACGTATTTATCAGAAATTGTGTTATTATTTACTCCGCATTTCAGCCACGGTTTTAGTTTGGTTTGTCAAGCTCTAATGAATGGTAATGCGGAATTAGTCGATGTAGAACGGAAACACTCGAAATAACTTAAAACTACGCAGATTTAAACACTGTAAGAGTACGAATCTGTAAATCGTTTATAACGCATAAGTGCTAAGTGAACGGTGACGTAATATACGCAGCGTTTAAAATTGTGTACATAGCGTCAAGTGTATGTAAAAAATAATTATAATTAAAAAAAATTGTTGTCCTAAAGGTGATCTGTAAAAAATATAGAATTTATAACATAAAAACTTATCAAATATCAAATAAGGTCAGTAAACAAACTCGAAAATGTTAACTCTAAATCTATCCTAACATACTGTAAAAATAAACACAATAAATATATATATATATATATATATATATATATATATATATATATATATATATATATATATATATATATATATATATATATATATATATAATTATTAAAAGGACCTTGAGAGAATTATGTACTTGGTTTTGTTATATATATATATATATATATTTATTAAAAGGACCTTGAGAGAATTTTGTACTTGGTTTTGTTATATATATATATATATATATAACAAAACCAAGTACAAAATTCTCTCAAGGTCCTTTTAATAATTTCATGTCACATACTGTACGATACCTGAAATAATAATGAGCTCGCGTATTCGCCCAATTAACTATTGCCAAATGTATATCAAAAACAAAACCAACTAAATATTTACATGAACATAAATATTAATTATTATCAATCAATAATTTAACGGAAATTCCAAATAACACTTTAATTTAGTAAAGTTAAATTAATTCTATCTTTAAATTTAATCTGTGTATATGAACGTCTTTGTAAGGTTATTTAACATTTATAATAGTATTTATTTTATAATACTTGATTATTTAAATCTGTACAATTATTCTTCATTAGAGTGTAAGAAATCACACAAAGTTAGTATATTAACTTGTACGGAAGATTTAGGAAAGATTAATATTTTGCAGATTTTTATTTTGAATTTAATAGTTCCGTAGTGAATTCGAGGCTTCATTTTATTTTATGAGAAATCATCCTTAAATGAGAAGTGAAATCTTTAGCTGTATATGAATTAAAAGTTGAAGGCAATAATTGATTTTGGATCCTATTCCTAAATTTAATCTTTAATTCTTTATTTAAGTGTTCTTCTTTGAGATGGAAACTATTCCTTTTTAAAATAATAATTTTTCGATAATCTCTTCAAATTAATAAATATAATTAGAAATATTAAAATTATCTTCATGTATTTTACAATATTTATCTTTACGTACATATTTTATAAAATACAAGTTATTGTCTCGCGTAATTTATAAAATACACGTTATTATTGCGCGTAATTAATGAAAATTTACATATACCATGTAGGTTATACGAGTCAATTATATACTCGTATATCCCGTAGATTAACCGTTTGGTATCTACAGGATGTCTTATCGCTTACTTCCTTTTGCGTATACATATTTTAAAACAAATAATTCTCTTTTTTCCTTACCGTTATCTATCAATCATATTCAAATTGAAACGACGATGCCTTTAGATGCGCGCATGTGTAGTAGAATTTGTTGTTCATGATTTCGAGTACGTGCCACGCCGTATAAAACCGTTCCGTCTAAATGCCATAGCGTCGACAAACCGGGCGGTCTAAAACCCACAATGTCGACAACACCTCCCACCACAAAATCCATAGCGTATAAATCGTGTCCCATTTCAGTTTCCTTTGCGTTGCCGTTCAAAGTGTCAATTAGTACAGAAAAAATGTAATAGATGGCGCTGATTACTACTATCAACCAAATGAATTGTCAAAAAGATATAAGATTTTATTATAAAATATAAAAATAATGCTCATATATCCTTTTAATTGTCCTAGCAACGTGAAAAGTAAATATAATTTAAGAAATAAACAAATCTAATAAAAAAGTATTCTTTGTTGGTTTTACAATTATATTTCATGAAAGATATTATTATATTTCAGAGATTTTAGGTATAATTGAAAGCGTTGCGGTTTGTTAGAGAAGTATAAACACAGAATAAATTATGATTTATTTGATAATTCTAACTTATTCATCATATAAATTAAGCGAAATATGATTTACATTTTATAAGTAAAAATACATATTCATTTAATAGTTTTACTTTACTTTAATATCTGTCTCTAAATTTGAAATTACAGAAATAAAATAAAGCTACAATTGAAGCACATAGTAATAAGTGGTAATTAGTAAATTTTTAAATGTTTGCATTAAAATATTCTGAAAGTTTTCTAGAAAAAGATTATATTAATTTGTGTAGCAACAATTATTATTTGAGTTACTAGCAAATAGATATTTCTGTGAAGGTACAAACATATAGGTTGATGTGCCGTTTGTGTTAGATGTTAAGGTGAATTGTTTTCCTACTTCTAAAAAAAACAAAACGTAAAATAACTTACTATAATAAATAAACTGACATGTACAGCTTTCGAGTGAATTGAATTAGTTATTTGTTCAAAGACCTGTCATTCAAATTATTTTAGAATAGATTATGAATTTAAAATTGTCTAAAATAAAATTATGTATATGCCAAATTAATATTATATAATTTATTTCAAAAACTACACATAATTGACATTTGAATAAAATAATAAATATTTTGTCTTCTACATATTTTGTAATTTCTGAATCATAATGATTTTACAAAATTTTAAAATAAAATATTTGTTCCACAGAGAAAACGTGCACCATTTTGCTTGAATTCAGTTGTTCTAGTTGTTACTAAATGAGTAAAATGATATTTAAATCTCAACAACTATTTTCCTGTTCATTTCTAGTAGATTATATCTTTATCAGTGAAAACTTGCTTCATTCAGTTCAGGTTATAAAATCCTAAAAATAAAAAACTGTCAGTAATACCGAATATCAAAATAAGTAAAATTAAATTTTTACCAATAAGTACTTGTTTAATCGTTTCAAGAATACCTAGCAACAAATTACAAAAATATTCCCTTTTATTTGGTGTCAAAAGCTTTCAGATATTAAAATCTCTTCTATAATAGGTACTAATTTTTCATCTTCTTCTTATGGTATAGTACTTAGCCATAATAGTCTTATACTATGGTCAATAGCTTCTCATTTCTGCTTAAATTCATCCACAGTATACTCGTTTATTTTCAGTTGTGGATCAAACTGAACTAATGGCAAAAGTAGCCCAGATTCCAAATTCTGTGATGGCATAAAAATTGATCCCTTGGACATCTGCACTTACTGGAATCAATAATATAGTCCGTGTTTAAACAAATCTGAAATTATAGTAACAAAAATTAAGTTTGTAATTAAAATTATTCACTAAAACGCAGTCCTTGACCCATCAGATAATCATTGAACAAACACTATATTAAATTTTCGGAGTTTAAAGAATCTTTTTCTCTGCTAATGCAATTTAGGTCGTCAACAAAGAACTTATTTGTTACAGACGAAAAGGTAATTTTTTCATCACAATCATAAAGATTTATAAAAATCAAATCTGAAGAATTACATTGAAACGAACCTTAACCTAATATTGAATTAAAGCTGTCAGTTAGTCAGTATTGCCAACAGTATCAAACCGCAATAGAAATATATAATTTTTGTAAGTAAATAACCTATGTCAAGTAAAGCCTTGTTAAATATCCTTAGATAGTAGGAATTTAGTTTAATTAATGGTATCATTTGAATCAGTCACCACCTCATCCTCATATGTTAAATGATTTTCTATTTTATGTAAAACTTCTTTCGATAAATCAAAATTCATAAAACATTTATCGAATCTATTTAACCCTGGTCTAATTGCCAAAATTGCTATTAAAGTGAAACATTTCACCTGAAGTTCGTTAACCAACAATTTGTTATCGCGTAAGTAGGGTTTTTTGTGGTCCTAACAAAAATGTGGATCTGTATAGAATTGTGGAAGGGATATTGGCGCGCATTTAAAAACCTTACAAAAGTAAAGATTTTCATGAAAATTATTTTAAATCGCAAGAAATATTTCTTTATTGTAAATAAACTTAGTTTCTGGATATTTCAACATATTACATGTACCTATGTACAATTTAATAATAGTAGGTAGTGCAGAAAAATTATTGTAACGTGTTATAAACAATTAGGTAATTTAATGGTGATTGGTAGTATTTATTAATTCTGTAAAATTTGCCTAGTTAGTAAGTTTTTATTTGGTTTTATTTTAATTTTTATGTACAACGCAATCGACAAGAATTCTCCTGAAGTTTTATAATGATAATAAACAGAATGTGGACAGTTGTATATTTTATTATTATTATTATTTCGAAACTTTACTTTTAAATGTAAGTACCACATAATATGATATACCATTTTTTAAACATTAGATATCTTTTAGAGATTTTCTTAAATTTGTTAAGTTTTAAAATAAAGTACAAAGAAAAACTATTTTTATTTGACCAACATGCTCAAGAATTGAGTAACAAAAGAATAAAATTAAAATTGTTCAAGCTGGAGTTTTTATTGTTAAACAGGTTGATATTTTAAATAAAAGAGGTGACGCATATACTACTTATGGAATTTAATCTTGAATTATTGAGCCCGCAACTGTTGAAATTGTCTGGTAATACAATTGAAATTTTACAATAATTTTATATATAAATAATTTTTTGTTTGTTATTAGTTTGAAGAACGAATTAAAACATACAAATTATATTTAGTATGGTGCATTGCTCGTTATCCTTCTGCAACATAACATAACCAGCAGATAATTCTATAAAATCTGCTTCGAAGATGATGTGCGACTACCATAGAAATGTGAATATTTTATGTCATTTCACATGTATTTACAACATAACATAACCAGCAGATAATTCTAATTCTAATTTATCTGTCATAGTGTCTAACACAGCATCGATCCCAAGACTCCTATGTCTCACAGGAATTGACAACGGGTTTCGTCTGTAGCGACACAATCTGATTTTTTAAGGAAATCATACCACAAAGTAAATTTAAAGGCTTTTAGTGGTTAGTGCTTTTTCTGGTGTTTTTTTATAGAAAATTATTTATTTTTTCTTTTAAATTTTATTTTATGGATGATCGAACATGCATTTCTTAAATCTTTCTAAATAAATTCGTACGTCTTGTTCGTCCTCGTCAGTCGTCAGTGAATATAATTAAAAATAAACTAAGAAATGGAACGAAATTGTCTGTACCATCCGATCTGAAGTTAATATCAGAACGATTATCTGCCTTGATCTCTTTGAAACGAAATATTATTCTTATAATGAATGAAACTTATTAAGTATTGTATATAATATTGAAGTCAAAACGTCAAAGTATGGTAATAAACTAATTACCATTCGTGTTATGTACAAATGTTGAAAGAAATTATATTAAAAATTTGAATTTATTTCTCAAAAATGTGCCGATCAATTTTAATTTAAAAATTTTCTATATTTAAGAATACGGTCTTCCATAATATAGTAAATTTTTATCCAATTTGATCGTGGAAAAAAAATAAAATATGCGAAAAAACGCTCAAAACAGTATTTTTTCGTGTATTTTTAGTTTATTCTCAAAAGTCCCACGATCAAATTGAATAAAAATTTATTGTATTATAGAAGGCCTGAGTTTTAAATATAGAGAATTTTTAAATTTTAATTGAACGACACATTTTTGACAAAATCAGACTTAAAATTTTGATATCAAGATCTCTTACACTTCAATTCCAAGTTATTTAAATTACAAAAATTAAACATTCTTTTTAATACCTTTATCAAAAAACTGAATGTTCAAAGATTGTGTAGTACTACTTGTTTCTTATTTTGGATAAGATTAAATATATGAAATATTTTTTTGAAATTTGAATTTGTTATTGCTCTTACGCGAAATTCTCATTCTCCACATGTAATGTGGGCTTTAACGTACACTCAGCGTTAAAATGATCGGGAAGAATGACAGCTGTCATAATCATGTGTGTCAAGATGTACTACATAGAGATATACATGAAAATATATAAGTATTTCATAATTTGTGGTTTGAAATATGTCTCGTTTTGTTTTTCGTGTTATATTATATTATAATATTCAAAGTCATGAGTACTTTTTTATAATAAAATATTTTATCACTTTTAGGAGAGCATACTAGTGGAACAGAATTATGTGTAATATTGAAATGTATTATTTATCTCTCAATAAACGATATTTTCAACATAAAAGTTTTTAATTGTACGGTTATAGAAAGTAATTCATTCTAACCCCAAAAATTTCATCAAAATAAAATTCATAACAGGACGAAAGGAACGTGATTTTATTATTTGGCCACCTCAGGTTATAGAAGTACAGACAATAAAAATTAATGAGGAGTTTGTTCAATGGATGTTTCCAATATTAAAGAAATTATATGTAAAAGAACTTGCTCCAGAAATAGTTGATTCACGAAAAGAAAGATGCATGTCGATCAGGAATATCCCACAGAAACGTGGAAAGTAAGAAATTTTAAAAAGAGTTCAAATAACCTAATTAATCCAGTGGGACACAAAATAAAGCTTTTCTGGTGCATTTCTGGACAATGGAAAATATTTTTATGCATATAAAACATTAATTAAATGAAACTTTTAATTCGTCATGACTGTAGAATATACTGATATATAAGTGGCTTAAACTGGCATAATGGTGAAAGCGAAAAATTGTATATAAAAAGCTATACCATATCAGAATCTAGAGAAACAGTTTAATTTTTCTGTCAAATTCTTTTCCTGACGCTCGTTAAAATCAAGGAATTTCTTTAGTTTACCTACAGCAGAAAACGTCTTCCTGCCGTTCACGAGTGGCAGAGAAATTATATGACAATGGGTAAATATTCCGGCGTTTGAAGAAAAAAATAGCATATTTTATTTGGAGTGAAAATGACGTTTTGTGCCTAATTTAAAGTATCACTTTAGATCCTTATAAAATAATATACTATTATATATGATTATGTATAACTGAAATAAAACTGTAAGTAATTTTTTTTTATTTTTATATTATATCAAATAAAATATTATATTTTATTAAATTTTAGAAATATTTCTTGCGATTTAAAATAATTTTCTTGAAAATCTTCACTTTTGTAAGGTTTTTAAACGCGCGCCAATATCCCTTCCACTATTCTATACAGATCCACATTTTTGTTAGGACCACAAGAAACCCTACTTACGCGATAACAAATTGTTGGTTAACGAACTTCAGGTGAAATGTTTCACTTTAATAGCAATTTTGGCAATTAGACCAGGGTTAAATAGATTCGATAAATGTTTTATGAATTTTGATTTAGCGAAAGAAGTTTTACATAAAATAGGAAATCATTTAACATATGAGGATGAAGCGGTGACTGATTCAAATGATACCATTAATTAAACTAAATTCCTATTATCTAAGGATATTTAACAAGGCTTTACTTGACATAGGTTATTTACTTACAAAAATTATATATTTCTATTGCGGTTTGATACTGTTGGCAATACTGACTAACTGACAGCTTTAATTCAATATTAGGTTAAGGTTCGTTTCAATGTAATTCTTCAGATTTGATTTTTATAAATCTTTATGATTGTGATGAAAAAATTACCTTTTCGTCTGTAACAAATAAGTTCTTTGTTGACGACCTAAATTGCATTAGCAGAGAAAAAGATTCTTTAAACTCCGAAAATTTAATATAGTGTTTGTTCAATGATTATCTGATGGGTCAAGGACTGCGTTTTAGTGAATAATTTTAATTACAAACTTAATTTTTGTTACTATAATTTCAGATTTGTTTAAACACGGACTATATTATTGATTCCAGTAAGTGCAGATGTCCAAGGGATCAATTTTTATGCCATCACAGAATTTGGAATCTGGGCTACTTTTGCCATTAGTTCAGTTTGATCCACAACTGAAAATAAACGAGTATACTGTGGATGAATTTAAGCAGAAATGAGAAGCTATTGACCATAGTATAAGACTATTGTGGCTAAGTACTATACCATAAGAAGAAGATGAAAAATTAGTACCTTTTATAGAAGAGATTTTAATATCTGAAAGCTTTTGACACCAAATAAAAGGGAATATTTTTGTAATTTGTTGCAAGGTATTCTTGAAACGATTAAACAAGTACTTATTGGTAAAAATTTAATTTTACTTATTTTGATATTCGGTATTGACGGTTTTTTATTTTTAGGATTTTATAACCTGAACCGAATGAAGCAAGTTTTCACTGATAAAGATATAATCTACTAGAAATGAACAGGAAAATAGTTGTTGAGATTTAAATATCATTTTACTCATTTAATAACAACTAGAACAACTGAATTCAAGTAAAATGGTGCACGTTTTCTCTGTGGAACAAATATTTTATTTTAAAATTTTTGTAAAATCGTTATGATTCAGAAATTACAAAATATGTAGAAGACAAAATATTTATTATTTTATTCAAATGTCTATTATGTGTAGTTTTTTAAATAAATAATATAATATTAATTTGGCATATACATAATTTTATTTTAGACAATTTTAAATTCATAATCTATTCTAAAATAATTTGAATGACAGGTCTTTGAACAAATAACTAATTCAATTCACTCGAAAGCTGTACATGTCAGTTTATTTATTATAGTAAGTTATTTTACGTTTTGTTTTTTAAGAAGTATGAAAACAATTCACCTTAACATCTAACACAAACGGCACATCAACCTATATGTTTGTACCTTCACAGAAATATCTATTTGCTAGTAACTCAAACAATAATTGTTGCTACACAAATTAATATAATCTTTTTCTAGAAAACTTTCAAAATAGTTTAATGCAAACATTTTAAAATTTACTAATTACCACTTATTACTATGTGCTTCAATTGTAGCTTTATTTTATTTCAGTAATTTCAAATTTAGAGACAGATATTAAAGTAAAACTATTAAATGAATATGTATTTTTACTTGTAAAATGTAAATCATATTTCGCTTCATTTATATGATGAATAAGTTAGAATTATCAAATAAATCATAATTTATTCTGTGTTTATACTTCTCTAACAAACTGTAACGCTTTTAATTATACATAAAATCGCTGAAATATAACAATATCTTTAATGAAATATAATTGTAAAACCAACAAACTTTTTCATTAGATTTGTTTATTTCTTAAATTAAATTTACTTTTTACGTTACTAGGACAATTAAAAGGATATATAAGCATTATTTTTATATTTTATAATAAAATCTTATATCTTTTTGACGATTCATTTGGTTGATAGTAGTAATCAGCGCCATCTATTTAATTTTTTCTGTACTAATTGACACTTTAAACGGCAACGCAAAGGAAACTGAAATGGGACACGATTTATACGCTATGGATTTTGTGGTGGGAGGTGTTGTCGACATTGTGGGTTTTAGACCGCCCGGTTTGTCGACGCTATGGCTTTTAGACGGCCCGGTTTTATACGGCGCGGTATGCTTCGATGATTTCTATCTTTCTCAATTCTAAGCGTCACGCCAGTCCCTTCGTGTAGTTAGTCTTATTCTCAGATTTTAATCTAAAAGCTGGGTAAATCTTACGAAAAGTACTATTGTGTTTGTGATTTCTTATGTGAAAAGTATGCTAATTGCTCACGCACCTCTCGTGCTGTTGAATTTGAATGAAGAACAAATCACAGTTTATAAACACGAAAATCACTTGATTGTTATATGTCATTTGAAAAAAATGTAACTTTTTTACAGTTTGTTTTATATGTATAGCATATTTTATAATTGTATATTAATTATATTGTGATTGAATTTCTCCAACTACAAGTAAATCTTCATTTCTTGTTCGATATCTTTGTACACAAGATCAGTTAAGTCATAAATCTATCTACCTAACTTATTATTTTAACATTCAAATCTTTGCCCGGAAGACCTAAGCAGGCATGTATTCTCTTCGGATGTAAAATTAACTTTTCTGTAGTCTATAACTCAAAAACTAAAAAAGCTCTACAGAAGCGCTCAACGTGATTGAATTCCTCGTGTTTGAATTAACTTATCAGCAAGTTTTGGGCAAATTTGAAATTAATTTTTTTTGAAAATTTTTATTTATTTGATTTTAGGCCAATTTCAGAATGTTTGCTTTAAAATTCTTTTTCGTACGAATAACGTAACCAAAATTAACATCCATATATATTTTGACCCACTGAATCCAAAGGTCAAGGTCCCAAGTGAATATGTATTCCAATTTTTGAGATATTGTTCAAATACTGTGTTATGAAAAAAATTTTGTGAAAAATTTAAAAGAAAGAAATATTGTTGAAAACTTGTTCCTGTACACAAAATATTTAAAAACTTTTCCACCAACAAACAACTCAGATATACTCAAAATTCAACACATAACTAATAAAAACTATTGATATTAAATGTATTACTTGACAAACTAGATATAGGCACAGTCGATGTTAGATTCACAGAATAAAAAAATCTGGTGTGGGCACCACACGACTTTCTTATACACAGCATATTTAATATCAAAAACGCTGAATTGAATACTTGTGACTTTCTCCTTGCGTTTGACAATTATTATTTGGCATATAAATGTTAAACATGAATATGTTTTTTGTTTCTATTGCTACTATGATTATTGGAATATGTTATTAAATATATAAATTAGTTTTTCTCAAAATTAGAAGCATATACAGGAAAATTGCAAATATTATTTTATGTTCCAAATATTTTTGCTAACATCTTTTATTTGAAATTTTTTTTCGTAACTGATTCCGTTTTTGAATTAAATGGAATTTATTTTTTTGTGTGTCCAGTAATCTTCCTGATCCGGTTTTTCAGTTTCATTAAAAATCAACTCAGCTCTTGGTATTTTCATTAAACTTATAATTACCAAGTTTCGTTAACAAATCGTATCTCGTTCATAAGATATTGCACACTCGGACACACATCCATCCATCCATTCACACATACACACACAGACATCATTGAGAAAATGATCAAAACGAATTCAGTGGACCTCAAAACACATATTTCCGCGAAAATCTCGTCAATGAGTTTTTCACGATTTCAATACTTCCTTATACTGTATATTAGAAAGTAAAAAGCAGTTTAAAGCCAGTGTCAAACCGGCAGTGTTTTAAATGTTTATTAGTTAATGCAAAATATCCAGAGACGTTTCTATATCTGTCGGTGAAATTCCGTCATTATTTTTTAAAGCAGTAGTTTGACGTTTGTTAGTGTGATTAAAAACATAATTATATTTGCTGTAAAGACTACATTGACAAGTATATATTGTAATGTTACAAGTACTAGGGTATTGTTGAAATAAGAAGGTACTTATTTTTTTAAATAAATAATGGTTTATTTCACTGACTCTCTATTTAATACTACTTCTTACTGCACTGCCAATATATATGTAAGTCTGTAAAGATTTAGCGAATATATAAAATAATATTATTTTGAATACCTTGATCAAGCAATTGGCTTCCTATAAAATGGTACAATTTGCATACTAAAACATTGAACATATAAACATAGTTTAACCATTATTTCCTATCTTATTACATTCCTTTTTACTTTCTTATACGCAGTATAAGGAAGTATTGGAAAAAAATCGCTGAGGTCCACTGAATCCGTTTTGATCATTTTCCCAATGATGTCTCTCTCTCTCTCTCTCTCGCTCACTCTCTCTGTGTATGTGTGTGTGTGTATGGATGGATGGATGGATGTGTGTCCGAGTGTGCAATATCGAGATAAGATTTGTTAACGAAACATGATAATTATAAGTTTCATGAAAATACGAAGAGCTGAGTTGATTTTGAATTAAATTGAAAAACCGGAAGAGGAAGTTTACTCGACACACAGAACAATAAATTTAATTTATTTCAAAAATGGAATCAGTTACGAAAAAAAGTTTCAAATAAAAGATGTTGCTAAAAATATTTGGAACATACGTAAAGTGTTATTTGCAATTTTTCTATACATGCGTCTAATTTTGAGAAAAACTAATTTTTATATTTAATAATATACTTCAATAATCATAGTAGCAATAGAAACAAAAAACATAGATTTTAATTTTCGCTTTATCTAGTTATCTATGTCTTTTTTCGGAAAAACAAGTACATCATTAAAATGATCAACTAATTTGTCAACTTTACCTCAATTTATTCGAGTTCGTATCTACGGTTCACCAGGGGTTAGGCTCGAAAAAAGTACATGCTGTATGCTATCAGTAAAGTTAGACATAGAGTAGTCAACATTACTAAAAAATTATACGTAAACAAATTTGATATTTCATATGTTTCAAACAGATAAATGCTGAAATACTGAAAATCTAAATTACATGTTTAATAATATTATATATTCTCAATCTTAAATATGCTGTGTATAAGAAAGTCGTGTGGTGCCCACATCAGATTTTTTACCTTTGTTTTTACTAATTTTAAATTACATATATATAAATAAAAATATTAAACACTTTTATCACTTGTACCACTCGTAAAATAATCCAAATAAACACCACCATCATCTTATGGTCATTTTATGATGCACTCATTCTTTCTTCTTATGTGGTAGCAAAATTTGATTGTAATTTCTTCTTGTTTCATTCTTTATTTCATCGCTGTCCATTTTATCAACTTCAATACATACTACATTGCAAGTTAAAGCACTTACCTCTTCATTTTCTTTCTTCTCGACCTCAGCTACCTCTGATACAGCCACGATCTCGATGTTGTCTTCCTTTGGACGTGGAATGTCCACTAAAATACGTTCTTCAGCCTGCAATAACGATGCAAACTCAGCCGCAGTAATTTTTGCAACTTGCAAAGGCTGAGTGTCAGACTGAAGAACGGAAGGCAACATATTCGGTAAAGGTGCGTAAACTAACGGCTGTATACAGGTAGCTGGCATGGATGTCAGCTGCTGAGGTAGCACGGGGTATGGCTTTGGTACGCCATACTGCATGGCCATCGGTGGATACGGTGATGTACTCGTACTACACGGTGCTGTCAGCTGCTGCGGCGGCACGTGATATGGCCTTGGCACAGGTAGCGAAGGCTTTTGTGGCAAACCATATTTCACTGCCGCTGGTGGATACGATGCTGGAATCGTACCCCATGGCGATGTCACTGGAAACCAGGAGCCAGGTACTCCCGATGGATATCCAGATGGCGGCGGGTACGTCGGCGGAACGTACGGATACATATTAACTTTTTTATTGACGCGGGTTCACTGAATTTAATTTTACACTTCTGTTTCCACACATTTTAATCATATATTGAACCGAATGTTCAAAATAAAATTCCAACATTTTTAAAAAATTGAAATTTACTAAAACAACACAAAATATTTAATTTCAAAACTAAATATCAAAATATTTTATTATTGAAGCGCTTGAAGCGCTTAAAGCACTCAAAAAAAATAAAACTTTATCAACCAAAACTAAACCTTCAAAAATTCTCAAAATTCAATAAAACATAAAAATTTACAAAAACAAATTTGCAACAAAACAAATCAAACAATATACCAAATTTCAACTTAAACACTCAAACAAAAAAAATAAAATTTCTAACTACGCGATGCTAGAATAGATTTAATTAATTGAATGAATTAAATCTTTTTGCCATCCTTACCGGACTGCGCCAATTGTAACACGGTATTACAATTGTAAAACGTTATGAATAAACTAATGGTGAAAACAGATTTAATCTTAAGTTACATTAATTATAAAAACACTAAGTAAATTCGCGCACGTCGCGTCTCATATGAGGATGACCGCCCATCCTCACGCTTCGAGTCGGTGGTTCTGACTAACTTGGCTATACCAAACACTTGACATCCTCTGGGTAAAACTACCCACATCTGGAACCCATTTCCACAGATGTCTCAAGTGTTTGGGGCTGCGTAATCTGACACAAAGGCAATGCCGTGCCGGTGAACACGGAAACTTGCTAAAATTCTTAGAACACTAACTAATAACTGTCACTTTTATAAATTAATGTCCCATATTTGAAAACCTACAGTTTTCGCATTCACATGAAAGGCCATGTGTCCACGAGTATCAAATTACACGAAGCCAAGCTTTTATCTGAAGCAACATACAATAATGAGATAGCTCATATTGTTACACAAGTATTGTTTGTAATCATAATTCAATAGAAAATATAATACTTTTTTGTTGCATTTTATAAATGTTACTATTATTTTTATAATTTTTTTTTTAAATAATTATATTTTTGTGGCAGGTAGCTCAGTGTTATGATCATTTACACTTTGCTTGAATAATATTATTTTCGCACAGATAAATGATTTGTGGCAACAAAACACATATTAATCATGGGGGTACGCATTCAACTATTAAAAAGTCAAACTTAAGAAATGTAAACATCTAATATTTACTCAATAGAACGACTAATACAAAAAAAGCAATTGTAAGAGTGAAGTTTCTGCTGTGAAAATATTGTATGTGAAGATATTTATAATGTTTGAATTTTTTGCTGCCGAATATTTATTCCAAATTTTGTTGTGTAATCAATACTGGAACTAGAAAATTTCTTGTTTCTGCATGGGTTTTTATTATATATTTCAGAACGGATGTAAAACAGTTAGTGCTTAATTCTCCAACGGATTTGAAATGTGTGGGGACTCCAAAACATTAGCATTCGGAAGTAAAGTATGCTTCTATACCAATTCAAATTTTGCATGTATTTCTAAACCATAATGTGCTGATTTTGCCAAAAAATATGTTGCAAGAGACAATGATATATCAAATTTATTAATTACATATTCTGAACGTTCCGAATTACAATTATTTATAAGGGCCGGCATACAAAACTACAAGAACTATGATTTAACTCACGAATTAAAATCTAAATTTAAATTACTTATTGACCGATTTGCATTCGTAAAAGCAACAGTTCGTATTAGATTTTCTATTTTTTTTTAAGTTTTCTGTAGAAAAAAATTAAAATATACTTTATAAAAACACATACTTTTACCGTACAAACAAGCACAATAAATAAAACATTCCCACCAAGAGAAGTTTTTTTTACCATTAGTTGGTGTATCAGAGCGCTGGAATTGTCAATTTGAAAACCCAAATCTACTATAGAGGCATTGCATACCCCTAGGTTTGGTAGGATATATTATTTGTTTACATTAGAATTCATATGTTCATGTAGAGTTTATTTTGCCAATTTTGACGATGAAATTATGTATTTTGCAATTGTTTAAATTTCTGGATGCATCTTCACATTCGATGGAAAATTATATATTTTTTTAATTCTGATTAAACCATGCAATTCTCATAATATTGGTGAATAAAAGCAGATTTTTTTCTCATGATTATTTACTCTTTGCTTGAATAATATTATTTTCGCACAGATAAATGATTTGTGGTTACAAAACACATACTAAGTATGGGGTACGCATTTAACTATCAAATATTCAAACATATAAAATGTAAACATCGAGTATTTACTCAATAGAAAGATTCATACAAAAAAAGTTAACTGTAAGAGTGAACTTTCTACTAAGAGTATGAAAAATTTTAAATGTCTGAATTTTCTGCTGTCGTTATTTATCCCAAAATATGTTGTGTAGCTGGTAAAACATAAAAATTTCTTATTACTGCTTGAGTTTCCATTATATTTTTCAGAACTAATGTAGAGAAGTTAGTGCTTATTTCTCCAGTGGACTTAAAGTGCCTGTAGATTACAAAACATTAATATTCAGAAACACAATATACTTCTCCATCAATTTTAAATTTCCCATGTATTTCCAAATCAGAATGTGCTGCTTTTGTCGGTGAATATGTTACAAGAGACAACGATATACAAAATTTATTAATTGCATCTTTTAAAGGTTCCGAATTACAGCTATTTCTACAAAACTACAAGAACATGATTTAACTGACGAATTAAAATCTAAATTTAAATTACTTATTGCTCACTGCCACAATAATTTATTAATTTATGAAATCAGTAGTTTAATGTTTGAGTAAAAATAAATTACTGGCAGCGCATATATTCCAATTATTAACTGAGGACGATTATTTTATCATATGTATTAAATTCATATTAGATTTTCTATTTTCAAATTTTCTATAAAAAATTTTAAATTCACATTATAAAAACATGTACTTTAACCATACAAGTATTTACAATACATGAAACAGTCCCACCAAGATAGTATTTTTTTTTACCGCCATATCTGAGTGCTGGAGTTTTTAATAGAATTATCACATTTTTTGGGCAAAGAAACATTTCAAAATGTACTTTCAGTGCCAGTGAGATTGACCTGAATAACATGGATTTATTATGACTCTTTGATAAATAAACTATATATCAGAATATGGCTTGAAATATTTTTTTTGTGTATTCACAATATAAAAATCTGCCATATCGTAACAAAAATAGCCCTTCTGATTATTATAGAAACAAATTAGCGTTTTTTGAAAAACTGGACTTAAAAAGCTCATAAATTTTGATGATTTTGATCGATTTCAAATTTGCCAGAAAGTTTGCAAAATTTATGAAAATGCAAAGAGATTGAGAGCCTACCGATTGAATTTGGTCAATATGGCTTAATTTTGCAGCATCTAAAATAAGTACTTTTTAAAAAAATGTACTCCTACGTATTAGCGCCTACGGAAAGAGGATAGTACATGGCGATTTAAAATATTTTTTCCAAAAATATAGCTTACAATAAAACATACGACCTTTAAGAGTACTGAGATTTTTAAATAGGCCCTTTTTGCCTGATTTTAAAACTACAAAAAGTAATATTTTGACCCAAAATCCTAGTTTACTTAATTTCATTCAATAAGACTGTGCTGAATTTGATTTGTCACATTAACCCTTTTCAAGGTTCCTGTAAAGGGGCACAATTTGCATATTAAAACATTTAATATAACTTTTTAAAATATGAATTAAAATATGAATAGATTTACATATCTTCGATTTATAATACTGTTATGTAATTCTGGTGTAGATAATGTTCACTAGCAATCAGATATCTGAAATATTTTCAATTTTTTAAATAAGCATACTGATCACGTCAGAGGAAATAATTAAACCCTAAAACGGTAATGCAATTAATTAGCGTTCATACATGAAATAAAACTAATTGAAGAACTATAGAAGAATCAGATTCACTCCATTTATTTGAGGGAGACGATTGAATTGGACATATCAGGTACCCTGCAAAGCATGTTCGCAATTTAGTAAGTCTTAGGGCACCTTTCTGCAAAATAGAATACCTAATACCTATTCTCATCCACAGCTATGGAATTAGAAGATAGTAGATGTAATACTATTTGTACTATAATATAACTTTTTGTTTACAACACTCAAACAAGATAATCATTTGATTACATTTCAATAACATGCAGTGAGTTGTTTTTTGTGCTGATCTCTATATTATATATGTAGTGAGTATTTTATCAAAAATATCCCCAGATTTCTAGTTACTGTTGAAATCCCCCTTCTTCTAGAAAAATAAGAAATTTAAATTATTTCACAATTTACATATTTCAAATATTTTGTTTAATTATTTTCGTCCAGATCATGTGGTTCAATTTGTTCCATAATTTTAGATTTCATCGGATGTTACAGTTCCATCTGTTACTGTTGTTTCTGTACCTCTGACTGGAAATAATACTTCTTCTAGTACTTTTTCATCTGTGTTAAATTTGGTGTACTTATTATTAAAGCTTGGATTTATAGGTAAACATTTTGAGTAAAATATGTGGCATATATGCAGGCTTTTTAAACAAACAATGCCGCAAGGTCTTGAAAATAGGTAATAATATAGGCAAAATATGCTAAAAAAACTGCAGTTTTAAATCAACATTTATTATTAACAAAATTATTACATATTACATTATTACATATGTAACTATACTGTTCCTTTTGACATTAACAATTACGTGTTTTTCTAAATTAGTAAGAATAAATGATTGTCTTCTGTCACTTAAAATATGTAAATTGAAAAACTACGCTTAACATCGACAGACGGAACAGGGGAATATTTTTAAGATGATAATATTTTAGGGTTAATATTAATAGGAAGTTCATCTAAAAATTCTCCATTGAATACATTCGATATATTACGCAACAAGGTAAAACCCTAACTTTTATTGAGCACATTCTCTAATTTATTTTTGAAATTGATTGAGCAGTAGCATCCTTTGCTCCATTAACATTTAACTTTAAATTATCTGTCAATTTTACTGATTCTGATGAGGATGCTTCTTGTTTTTCTAGTTTTAAAACTCTTTAATTGTATTTGTACTAAATATTTAAAATAAAATAAATTTTTAAAGACGCTCCCACAGTGCTGGTTTATTAAATAATATTGTTTTTTGCTTGAAATCTACACAAGAAAACAAAATTGAATTAAAACCAAAATACCAAGAAATAAAATATTTATTCGTAATATTAATAAATAACATAAGAATTAAAATATTAAAAATCTAAATTACAGCTTTTCCACAAGGTTTGCAAAAAAAACACAATCTCCTTCTAAAGAAAATCCCGAATAAGGCCAAATCAATCAAATAACTTTCGAAGACATGTTAGTATTCACGATCAAGTTTTAAATTGAATGAAACCAGAAAAAATTACCCTCTTTACAATGATACCGAAATATGGTAAGAATTTCCAACTTTCTTCTTAGGGTACGAAAAGATTAAAAATTCCAGCTGGCAGCTACAAAATTCGGCGAGAAATTCAACAAATGTGGACAAATAGGCAAAAATGGTAAAAAAAAATTGTGAAACATGCAAAATATGCATTTTGCCTAAAATCCGAGCTTTACCTATTATATATAAACTTGATGCTTGACTTCTTTCTGTTATTATAGCTGGACATTGTTTTCTATTTCTTAATTTTTTTTATAATTCTTGTGGTATTCTTTAAATAACTTCTGAATTTTATAATTTTGGGCTAGTTATCATTAAGTTTTTAATTCTTCAGCAATCCTAGTTTTTCTCTCCGTGTATTTCTATGATGTAAAAGAGCTAAATCTAAATCAGCCCTTTCTTCTAAACATTTTCTGATCAGTTTTTGCTTCTTGTACATACTTTTTCACCAACCTATTTGATCTTGAAAACTCTGGAGATGAAAGTCTGTGTGAAAACTACCATATTTTTTCAAATTGTGTAAGTCTTGTGTTGAATACTGAGTACTATTGTCAGTTTCTAATACTTCTGAAATTCCGTGAACAGCAAAACAATCTTTCAGAGCTTGAATTACTGCATAACTTGTTATATTGTTTAACAGCTGGACATCAAAATAACTTGAGTATGCATCTGCCATAACAATGTAATATTTATTATTTTGAATAAATCAGATGCTACAAGTGTACGACGACTGTCAGCAGCCGCACATTGTTCCGAATGGATCCCATAGTAAAGGTCGATTGCGTAACTATTACAAGGTATTACATAGTTACCATTCGCACTGCCTCCCTTCTGCTGCTGACGTAAAACTAGTGTTGAAGACGGGTAGTCATTCGTCTGAAACCGACATAGTACGCAACCCAGAGCGTACTTCGTCCTCTGGAGTCGTAGTACATCACTCGTAACCTCGAAGTGGAAACATCGTTATGAGCGGATGCGGCGGGACATACGGCATTTTTCGCGTACTACTATCACTACTAGGGTGTCTACCGCATATGATAAAATAATTTGATAATTTTTAAAACATTCTACATGACTGAAATTTATACCTATTAAGCAACTTCACGCCGATTATTCGTTTTTGGTAACTCAATTGCATAGTGAATCTCTTTATAAATAAAAAAAATCATATTCATTCATTTATTCATAGGTCGCCCACGCAATCTTTCACCCTCAATTTCACCAACATATACCTGTTTCACTAATCTCTCATTCGACATACGTTCTACATGCCAAACCATCTCAACTGACTTATACCTACCTTTCTAACTACATTCTTCTCAATTTCACACTCATCATACACCAATGTATTCCGGACACGATCTCTTCTAGTATAACCACACACCCCCCGAAAATACGTCATTTACACAGCAGTTATACGACGTTCATGTTTTTTCATCCACACCCAACATTCACTACCATACATCAATGTAGGCACTAAAACACCATTAAACACACTCAATCGAGCATCTCTGGATACATTCACATTTCGAGCAAAAGTTCCCAGACCACCCAATACCTTGCATTCCGCAGATACTCTTTTTTTCAATCTCACAATCAATCCCTCGAAAACATAATACCCAAAAATAAAAACTCATTCACTTGACCCAATCTCACACCATTCACCGAAACATTACAGTCAGTCACCAAATCGCTCCTTTCAAACACTAACACTTTACATTTATCAACATTTAATAACAAATTTAAATCTTTTCCTACTTCATTTATACTTAGAATCATTCGTCTCAATTGCTCTTCAGATTCACCCATAACAACAACATCATCCGCATACGCTAACGCAGGCACAATACTACCACCAATATGTACACCATCCACCCCATTCAACGCCGTTCGTAACAACACATCCAGGTACAAATTAAAGAGCCACGGAGACATCCCACAACCTTGTTTCACGCCAATATCTATACAAAACCAATCACTCAATCTACCATTAAATCTCACCGCAGCCTCACTACCTTCATACAGCGCACGAATTGCCCCCAAAATATTACGATTTATATCGTACTGTAGAAGTACATTCCATAATGTCTCGCGATAAACACTATCATATGCTTTTTTAAGATCGAGAAAGCCACAGAACACCTTCTTGTTCTTAGCAAGAGACTTTTCAACAATCATACGAAGAGAAAACAATTGATCCACACACCCTCTAATTTAAACAACAAATAACAAATTAATAACATCATATTCTCGGGATAGACACCTTCGAATATTCTTACTCAAGAATCATATCTACGAACTATCTACTACTACTCTTGTACTGTTTACGAAAATAATCTTGCAAACTGTTATTTTTTACACATCCGGTTTGTTACACAATGAATGTGAATAAACAAGTTCTTAGATTTTTATTTTTTTTCATTGTACTCTATTGCATTTTTCCTATATTTGGCAACTGAACTGCTAAAATAATTCAACTTCCTAGAGGAATAATGTACTCGTACATGTTATTTCCACGGAGATTAAAAGTTTTACTTCTTTCCCGATTTTTGTATCGGTAGGGAAAAAATAATTTCAGCATTAAGTTATTCAAATTTTATGATATGTTGTGAAAAATAATAATATGTACATTAAATGAATTATGAAAGAACTACAACATGGTAGAAAATTCTTCACAAAATGTGAAGTTATAAGTTTCAAAATTGTTTTAATATTTAAAAAATTTGGTCTATTTTCGTTAACAATGTAAAAGTAAAGTAAAACAAAAAAAATATTATTAATGTAAATTGTCTTTATTACAAAAATGTTGTAAAACGCAATTATGAGCTTATTTCAATCATTTTAAATACCAGTCTAGTTAAAAATCTAAATTTTAGTTTAAAAAAACAAAGATTGTTAATAATTCCGACTGTCACTGATGTTTATTATGTAACATCATTATAAAACCGGGACTAGTTCGAATACCGGCGAACTCCTATGTTATTTATATTTGATGTCGTTTTTTCTAGGGTCAAGATGTCACTGCAAGGTATTTTATTTCCAATGGTTTCTGTCATCGTCTTCTACCTGGCGTTAATTGGTAATGGAATCGTCGTTTTTAAGATCCTGCGGCATAAGAAAATGCTGATTATAACAAACATGTGAGTGTAGTTTAAAATTTGTACATCCAAGGTAAGATCAGACCAGATTTTAATGATATTGTAACTCTCCCTTATTCAAAGAAAATTAACAAATATTTTTAATGGATTCTTGTCAGACCGGAGAAAAGACAAGTAAATACTAGGGTATTGTTGAAATAGGTAAGTACTTACAATTTTGTGATAACAAATAATGGTTTATTTAACTGACAATCTTATTTAATAAAATTCTTCATACTGGTCTATCATTGACTATTATTATGTTCAACTTCAACTCCAACTTCAACTTTCTTCGTCTATCTCTGACTATCTTCACTATCATGACTATTCTTCCTACTTACTAAAACTAACCTATTTATAAATTACTCCAAGTAGTCAACAAAGATTTAACTAATACATAAAACAATACTATTTTTGCATACATAACTACATTACAACATATCCTAATTTACTGAACCTTATTTACTAAGAATGTACTGACTTTAACTTGTTATATTCCTATCTTCTTTGAGGAATTGGCTTCCTGGAAAGGAGCACAATTCCCAGAAGCATAATTCTTACTCTACACACTTAGTGTTTCTACATGATCACATGTAACTTCACAACATTGTCTGTATTGAAGCATACCAACATAATGCAAGAAGGGAAAGTTTTCTTGTCTCTCTGGTCTCACTTCCCTTTTGTGGAAATGATGGACTGACACGTCACAGTGCTCTCCTCGCAACTTTGTATCTGGAATTCAAGTTGTTGATATTGTTTATTCATCGCTTCTCTTGTGGGGGTAGTGACTTTTCAGGGTGTGATTGGTTGCATCCTCACACTTGTTACACTGGCTTTCTAACTAATGTAAATTTAAACAAAGTATATTTTCTTATTCCAATCTAGCTGTCTCTCTTATGGTTTCATGCATTCATACTTATTTTAATTTTTTCTGGTTCTCTATGGGGTGCAGTAGGTGCTACAACCCCAGAATTTCCCATATCTTCATCGTGGTTTATCGCAATTGTTTCTAGCTCTTGTTGTTGTTCCTGGTTACGTTGACGCGTTCTGTGCTGGTGCTTATTTAGAACGAGATATGCCAATGCGTACCAGAGACAAGAAGCCATACTAAATGTACGTCCCAGTGTATTATATAAATTGAAACCATTAACTAATGCATCCAAAATGTACTTAAAAATTTTGATAATTACGTAAACCACAATAAAGCCTGATATACACTCACCGGCACAAAATTCGATCCATATGCTATATTTGATTTTACTCTTATATACTTCTTTTGTTTTATTCACAGTATTTTATTTTGACTTATTTAATTAATTTTAAAGATATATCAAACAATTTAAATGCACTGTAACTAGAAATAACATTTAATTTCACTAATAATTAACTTAATAAAAAATTTCTTTCGAGCAACGTGTGTACGGGCATCATCTTGCATTAGCATAAAATTATTGCCCAGAAGAGGGACAAAAGGCACAAAATGTGGTTCCAGAATGTCTCTAATGTACCTGTCTGCAGTCATTTCACCTCCGTTTACAACCAGTAACTCCGTACGAGCTTCAATGCTAATGCCACCCCACACCATGATCCAGCCACAACCAAAATAAATTTTTTGCAAAATGTTGCACTGAGAATACCTTTCTCCTGCCCTTCGCGAAATGTTTTGACGTCCATCTGGAGAACTAAAACAAAACCTTGACTCATCAGTGAATAGAATTTCGCTACCCCAGTTTTGGTATTCGCGACAAAAGCGAAGCCGCTCTACTCGATGTTCTCTGGTCATTTGTGGGCCATTTGCAGGTCTTCTTACATGCAATCCATTTTCCTCTAATCTTCTTCTTACGGTTTTTTGCTACCCCTGTACCTCTTACAACTCGTTTCATACACTAACGGCAGTAGTATCCCTATTTTGCAAAATTCTAAATCTTAAAAAGTTGTCATTCCGAGCAGTTGTACATCTTCTTCTACCTGAGCCATATTTTCTGGTGTAATTTCCAGCTTCGTGAAAACGTTTAATAGCCCTTTGCACACTAAATCTTGAAACACCAAGAACATTAGCCACATAGTTCTGCGATCGCCCATCTTGAATAAGAGCGATGGCTCTGGCACTGTCGATTGGATTTAAAACAATATTACAGTTTAGGGAACACTAATGCAACAATTCTTGACAAGATTGGAATCATTTATATAGAAAGAATGTCAAAAATGATAAAAGATCTGAAAATTCACAAAAAACATTGTAATTACATAGCGAGCTTGGATTTTCTTTTTTAAATTTTAAATAAAAAACGTTTCAGGTAACAGTTTATATCCTATATACATATTTTTTACTTAATTTATCATATTGAAAAATAGTTACGCTAAAAAATGTAGACGGATCGAATTTTGTGCCGGTGAGTGTATATATACACGCAACTCTCGAACATAGGCATTTAACATGTAAAATTACAATTTTGTAATTTTCTGCTTCCCTAATTATTTGAAACCATAAAGCTTCGAATAAAAGTTTTAGGGCATAAAATTCTGCATCTCATCCAATAAACAAAATTAACTTTGCATGCTTCGTGACGACACAAATTAGATCTGAAAATGACAAAAATAGCCTCAAAAGTAGCTGTCAAAATATTTTCTTTATTTATTGTGACAGATAAAACGACAAACATTTGTTTAATTTTGCTTTAGTTCCATGGCTATCAATAGTTTTCAGGCTATTTTCGTTATTTTCAGATCAAATTTGTTTATTGTATTGTAACCCAGACCGGAGAAATAACACCGCTGCCACCAATTTGCGAGCCAGACCGGAGAAAGGACAAGTACTAGGGTTGTTGTAAATAAGTTTGTACTTACAATTTGGTTTAACAAATAACAACGATTTATTCACACTTACTACATGGTTGATGTTGTCGAGTTCCTACTGAACTCTCGTATTGACTATCTGACTATGTGACTGCATCTGACTCTGTCGACTACTACTGTGTCTATAACTGACCTAACGCTACTATATATCTAATTACAAAAGTACTAAGTCAGCAAATAGTTAGCTACTTACGTCAAAGAATATTATTTAGAATACTTGACCTCATTACCACATGCTCTACTTTACTTAATTGTATTCACTAAGAATGTGCTGACTTTGACTTGTTACATTCCTCCCTTTTTCAAACAATTTGCTTCCTGCAAAGGGGCACAATTTACATATTACACAAAACATAATTTAACTATTATTTCCTTGTTACATTCCCTTTTTTATACCTTAATTTTTACTAATTTTAAATTAAATATACATAAACACAAAACACTTTTATCACTTGTACCGTCCATAAAATAGTCCAAATAAACACCACCATCGTCTTATGTTTATTTTATAACGCACAACACTAGAATAAAATTGAAGTTTATACCTCGTAGCTCGTTCTTTCTTGTGGTTATTTGTGAATGTCGAATTTGGTTTGAATTTCTTCTTGTAGTACTGCTGGTGTCGTTTAAATATCGAATCTCGTTCGCTCGTACTTCTTTTCTTCTTCCGGCCATCTGTTGTGGAGTTCTTTAATTGATGTGGATTCTTCCTATCGTACTGTTTTCTTTGTTCTTTATTTCTCTGAAACTGTTTGCTGTTTTCGAACTTAATGCTGATCTGTCCAACTTCGTCATTTCCTACATTAACCGCTTGTGAAATTTCCTCAATACCCTTACCCTCTATTAAGCCATAATTTTTAACCCCTGATGCTTCTTTTTCCTCCCTATTTACCTCGTAAATTTCCGGAGCTTCCTCGGTCACGGCGCTATTCGGTCTCTCTTCACTGCTACGGTCTTCTTCTGAACTTACTTGTTGGGTGTCATCCTCATTCTTGTCTATTTCAGCAATATTTTCTCTTTCTCTTTCTTTAATTTCTTCACAAAGACAGTACTTTTTCTTAGGCATCTTGCATCCAAAACATCTTAATACTCCATCGTCCATCGGAATGCCATCTAAGTGGTTATAAATCATAAGAGCTGCCTCTTGGTCACCGGATATTTCCGCCATTCTTAACATATTAAAGAACCACGTAATTTCCTCCATCTCTTTTAATTCTTCCGCGTCTATCTCTTCTGTATTTTTCTTAGTTTGGCCTGTTGTTTCTGCTTCTCTTCTGTTATACTGTGTATCATTTTCAATGTCTTCTTCTTTATGATTATCATAAAAATTTGACTGATGACGCTGATACTTATGCTGACGCTGATGCTTATGCTGACGCTCGCGCTTACAATGCCTGGCGTAATGGTTGCCATTGCAATTATAACACTGAACTTGGTTTCTTCTATAATGAGTGTCGTCATCTTCTCTCTGGTAGTCGTAGTAATCGTCACTCTGATAATTGTAGTTTTCTTCCCTCTGGTAATTGTATTTTTCTTCCCTCTGATAATGGTTATTTGCTTCCCTCTGATAATGGTAATTTTCTTCTCTCTGATAGTTGTAATTTTCTTCCCTCGGATAATTGTAATTTTCTTCTCTCGGATGATTGTAATTTTCTTCCCTCGGATAATGGTTATTTTCTTCCCTCGGATGATGGTAATTTTCTTCTCTCTGGTAATTGTAATTTTCTTTCCTCGGATAATTGTAATTTTCTTCCCTCTGGTAGTTGTAATTTTCTTCCCTCGGATAATTGTAATTTTCTTCCCTCTGGTAGTTGTAATTTTCTTCCCTCGGATAATTGTAATTTTCTTCCCTCGGATGATTGTAATTTTCTTCCCTCGGATAATGGTTATTTTCTTCCCTCGGATGATGGTAATTTTCTTCTCTCTGGTAATTGTAATTTTCTTTCCTCGGATAATTGTAATTTTCTTCCCTCTGGTAGTTGTAATTTTCTTCCCTCGGATAATTGTAATTTTCTTCCTTCTGGTAGTTGTAATTTTCTTCCCTCGGATAATTGTAATTTTCTTCCCTCGGATGATTGTAATTTTCTTCCCTCGGATAATGGTTATTTTCTTCCCTCGGATGATGGTAATTTTCTTCTCTCTGGTAATTGTAATTTTCTTTCCTCGGATAATTGTAATTTTCTTCCCTCTGGTAGTTGTAATTTTCTTCCCTCGGATAATTGTAATTTTCTTCCCTCGGATAGTAACTTTCTTCCCTCTGATATTTGTAATTTTCTTTCCTCTGGTAGTTGTAATTTTCTTCCCTTGGATAATAGTAATTTTCTTCCCTCGGATAGTGATTCCCTCGTTGACGCTGATGCTGTTGCTGACACTGCCTGGCATAGTGGTTGCCATTGCAAATGTAACATTGTACAGAGCGTCTTCTCTCGTTGTAATTAGATCTTCTTTGGCCATACATCTTTCTTGAGTCACTTACTTGCTTGTTGTCATTGAATCCATGCTTCTCGATTTACCAAACAAATAGTTCGTGTAGTTTGGAAAAAAAAATTCGCAAATCGCTGCCATCATTTGTATCGGAGAGAATACAACTGTTGTTATTGTTGAAATTCCCAATACTTGCTTTTCCGCGAGTGAACCAAAAACGATTGGTCACCCTGATCTGACAAAATATCCCACCGCTATCACCAATTTGTAACCCAGACCGGAGAAATAACACCGCTGCCACCAATTTGCGAGCCAGACCGGAGAAAGGACAAGTACTAGGGTTGTTGTAAATAAGTTTGTACTTACAATTTGGTTTAACAAATAACAACGATTTATTCACACTTACTACATGGTTGATGTTGTCGAGTTCCTACTGAACTCTCGTATTGACTATCTGACTATGTGACTGCATCTGACTCTGTCGACTACTACTGTGTCTATAACTGACCTAACGCTACTATATATCTAATTACAAAAGTACTAAGTCAGCAAATAGTTAGCTACTTACGTCAAAGAATATTATTTAGAATACTTGACCTCATTACCACATGCTCTACTTTACTTAATTGTATTCACTAAGAATGTGCTGACTTTGACTTGTTACAGTATTAGCTGCAGAATTTTATTCCCTAAACTTTTATTTTTTGCTTAAAATAATTAGGGAAGCAGGAAATTACAAAATTGTGATTTTACATGTTAAATCCCTATGTTCGAGAGTTGCGTTCACCATCCTGTATATATCTTCCAAAAAAACAATTACATTGTTAAAGGTACGCCAAGATTGCGCAGATTTCTTCCCCAAAAATTGTAATGTGATGTTATTTTAAACAATGTTACTTAAACTGAAAACATTTTAAACACTGGGGTCGCCAAGGTTTTTTTAATTAATTTTTTTTTATTTGACCCGATATTTTTAAAACTGTTCGATAAGGTTTTTTAAATTCGAATATGTTTCTTGGCTTAATTAGATATCACTTTTTTTTTAAATCTGTAACATATAGATATTACAATTTTTGGGGAAGAAATCTGTGCAATCTTGGCGTACCTTTAACAATGTAATTGTTTTTTTGGAAGATATCACTTTTTTTATACAATAGTTTGACCCTATAGTATAAATGATATTTGGTATTGGTATATTGTTATTACATCTTTCTATAAAAATCTAAATTCGTTCTAAAATAAATATATAAGCATGTTTAGAGTTTCTTGGCGAAGTTTGTTTTCCAACGTGAGAATCATTTGCAAGCATCCTTGATTTTCCTTTTTTAATCATATTGTGTAGTGCCCCTCAGCCATTGAAGTACCATGGTGAAATATAGCACTTTGTATTTATATTCTTGAATCAAATAAGTTCTCATTGAAACGTTTTAAATATTACGTGTATCAGTTAGTTTCCGAATATATCCATTTTCATTTTCAAATAACAGAATTTGGAAAATTAATACTGTGCCAACAGAAACTAATTCGGTTTTATGTAATTTATGTGAGTGCAAGCATTCTCAACATTGAGCTTCTACATTTTCTTTCGCAACCAATTGTTTATTAATAAGCTCTTGAATAGTAATGCTCTTATTACTACAATCACGTATTGGAATAATAATAAATACTAGCGGTCGGCCTGGCTTTGCCAGGCTTCACGCTAATCTCGGCGGACACTGATGTAGAATTAACTTCAGTAAGACAATAGACACAATATAAATTGAATTATTACGAATCTAAGACTTTTAAATTGTACACGGCTGTCCATCTAAAGATCTTTTAATATATACTAATATGATAGGTTTTGAATCACTATCACTAAAACAATTGCCGATCAATAGAAATCCAATTCTGCAAGAAAGCTCTTCAAAAGACCTTTCAATTGATACCAAAAACGATGGATTTTGATGTCCTCTCATTAAAACAATAGACGATCGAAAAGTATGAATTTTATACGCGAGCCCTTCCAAAGATCTTTTATTTGATACCAAATACGATAGGTTTTGGAGTACTTTCACTAAAACAATTGATAATCGTTAAGTATTAAATTTTGTACGCGAGCTCTTCAAAAGATCTTTCATTTGATACCAAACACGATAGGTTTCAAAGCACTTTCATTAAAACAAATGCCAATCGATAAAATTACAATTTTGCATGTTAGCCCTTCAAAAGACCTTTCAATTGATACCAAACACGATAGGTTTTGGAACACTTTCGCTAAAACAATAGCCGATCGAAAAAATTACAATTCTGCATGCAAGTCCTTAAAAAGACCTTTTATTTGATACCAAACACGATAGGTTTTGGAACATTTTCGCTAAAACAATTGCCGATCGAAAAAATTCTAATTCTGCATACAAGCCCTTAATAAGACCTTTCATTTAATGCCAAACACGATAGGTTTCGAAGTACTTTCATTAAAACAAATGCCAATCGATAAAATTCCAATTTTGCATGTAAGCCCTTCAAACGACCTTTCGATTCATACCAAAGACGATGGGTTTTGAAGCACTTTCACTAAAACAATTGACGATCTAAAAGTATTAAATTTTGCTCGCAGGCCCTTCAAAAGATCTTTCATTTGATACCAAACACGATAGGTTTTGAAACACTTTCGTTAAAACAATTGCCGATCGAAAAAAATCCAATTTTGCATGCAAGCCCTTAAAAAGACCTTTCATTTGATACCAAACAGGTTTTGGAAAATTTTCGCTAAAACAATAGCCGATCGAAAAAATTTAAATTCTGCATGCAAGCCCTCAAAAAGACCTTTCATTTAATGCCAAACACGATAGGTTTTGGAACACTTTCGCTGAAACAATTGCCGATCGAAAAATTTCTAATTCTGCACGCAAGCCCTTAAAAAGACCTTTCATTTGATACCAAACACGATATGTTTTGGAACACTATCGGTAAAACAATTGCCGATCGAAAAAATTCTAATTCTGCATGCAAGCCCTTGAAAAGACCTTTCATTGGATACCAAACACGATAGGTTTCCAAGCACTTTCATTAAAACAATTGCTAATCGATAAAATTCCAATTTTGCATGTAAGCCCTTCAAAAGACCTTTCGATTGATACCAAAGACGATGGGTTTTGAAGCACTTTCACTAAAACAATTGACAATCGAAAAGTATTAAATTTTGCTCGCGAGCCCTTCAAAAGATCTTTCATTTGATACCAAACACGATAGGTTTTGGAACACTTTCGTTAAAACAATTGCCGATCGAAAAAAATCCAATTTTGCATGCAAGCCTTTAAAAAGACCTTTCATTTGATACCAAACACGATAGGTTTTGGGACATTTTCGCTAAAACAATTGCCGATCGAAAAAATTATAATTCTGCATGCAAGCTCTTAAAAAGACCTTTCATTTGATACCAAACACGATAGGTTTTGGAATACTTTCGCTAAAACAATTGCCGATCGAAAAAATTCTAATTCTGCATGCAAGCCCTTAAAAAGACTTCTCATTTGATACCAAACACGATAGGTATTGGAACACTTTCGGTAAAACAATTTCCGATCGAAAAAATTCTAATTCTGCATGCAAGCCCTTGAAAAGACCTTTCATTTGATACCAAACACGATAGGTTTCGAAACACTTTTATTAAAACAATAGCCGATCGAAAAAATTTCAATTCTGCATGCAAGTCCTTAAAAAGACCTTTCATTTGATGCCAAACACGGTAGGTTTTGAAGTACTTTCATTAAAACAATTGCCAATCGATAAAATTTCAATTTTGCATGTAAGCCCTTCAAAAGACCTTTCGATTGATACCAAAGACGATGGGTTTTGAAGCACTTTCACTATAACAACTGACGATCGAAAAGTATTAAATTTTGCACGCGAGCACTTCAAAAGACCTTTTAATTGATACCAAAGACGATTATCGGCTAATAAAACGTTAAATGGAATTGCAATTTTCGAATATTGGCTCAAAGTTTATATTACTGTAATATAGACAGTTAGTGTCGTCGTTTTCTGCTTAATCTTGGCGACGACAACTAACGTCTGTCTTGATTATATATTTTTGAATACAGAAATACTTGCATATGAACTTTAAACATATATTTTACACAAATTTGGTAACTCGCAATGTCAAAAGTCAATAAATTTTAGTTTTGTACTTCTGGTTTTGCATCAGTTTCCGATCGATAACGAAGCGAGCTCGAGAACCGAAGTTGTCGAACTGAGCGTAAGGTGCTGCCGCTAGTCGGACAAGTCGCGAAAACCCAAACAAAATGCGTCGAGAGGAACGAAAAATTGATTGAAAAAAATCTTATATAGGGAAATAATAGCTTGTAAAGTAATAATTAATACAAAAATTGTATCTAATACAAACAAGGGTGGTATGTAGTAAATTATCATATGTTTAACGTGACTAATTTATCTGCTAATAAAAAGATAAATGGAATTACAATTTTCGAATATTGGCTCAAAGTCTTCGTTACTGTAATATAGACAGTCAGTGTCGCCGGCCGTAGGCTGCTTGATCTTGGCGTCGACAACTACCGCCTGTCTTGATCTGCTTTAAAAGGTTTCAAACGATTAATATGCACTTTTAAAATTTCCCTGCTACGTCTTTAATTTTATAATTAACGGGACCCATTATTAAAATTATGAAATACGATCCTGTCCAAGTTTACTACATCTCCAACTTGGATTTTTGTTGACTTCGCATTTTTATTGAATCGTCTGTGAACAGTTTCTGTTGACTGTGCTAGATTTTGCTTTACTTTAGTGAATACTGAGTGGAATCTCCGTTTTAATTCTGCTGCGTAATTGTCCTCGTAATCGTATCTTAGTGTCTAAGGTATGGAGATGTCATCATACAATAACTCTACATTTTAACCATGCATTAGAAATAATGGCGTCTCATTTATACTATTGTGTACGCTGCTTCGATACGCCATTAATAAGTACGGTAGTCATTCATCCCAGTCTGTGTGATCACGACTTACAAAGTGCGACAGAATATCTTTGAAAACGCGATGACTTAGTTCTTTGTTTGTGTCGGTAGGCGGTCATTTGAATTTTCTTCGTGCCAAAATTTTTATATACTTCTTTGAAAACTTGAGATATGAAATTCGCTCCATAATCCGTTAACAATTGTCTCGGTGCTACGTGTCTGGATATCATTTCTTGAGCCAAAATACTTGCAATTGTACTTACTTTTTCATCTTTTTTTGCAAATGCTTCTGAATATTTCGTGAAGTGATGTTGCAAAGTTAGTATGTATTTATTACCCTCCATACTAGTTGTGAATGGTCCCACAACATACGTATGTGAACTTAGCGATGCGTCACTCAGCGACGAAACGGCATGGTCGTATAGTTTATGAAAATCACAGCCGGTTGTTTTTAATGGAAAATCTTTAAATAACACAATACTTTGTGGTAAAAAAACAGCCAACAGGATAGTAAATGACACCCATAATTATCCAGACTTGTAAAACACTGATATACTCTTTTGCTTAATCACCTTTATAACATATAATAAGTTACAACATAAGAGTTGAAATTCACGTATTCTACGGGGTAGCGGGCAACAGCATCTAACTAGGGTTGTTCAGGGAGGATGTTTACTTTTTCTTTCATAGAGATATTGACTAGACAATTTAAAATAACTCTTTAAAAAAATTACGAAAATAAAATTTGCATTCTTGTTATACTCAAGGTTGAAATGCAGGTCTCCTACGGGGTACTTGACATCAACATCATGTTACGGCTGTTTAGGGAGGGTGTTTACTTACAATTTTATAAAGAAACTGAGTAGACAATCTAAATTAGATATTTTATTAAATAATGAAATTTGAATTTAAAAAGTTCCATTAAGGCTTAAAATGCAAGTCTCCTACGGGGTACCTAACATCAACATTATACTAGGGTTGTTTAGAGAGGGTGTTTACTTACTATTTTATAAAGAAACTGAGTAGACAATCTAAATTAGTTTTTTTTTTAAATAATGAAATTTGAATTTGCTAAGTTCCACTAAGGGTTAAAATGCAAGTCTCCTACGGGAGACCTGACATCAACATTATACTAGGGTTGTTTAGAGAGGGTGTTTACTTACTATTTTGTAAAGAAACTGGGTAGACAAACTAAATTACTTTTTTTTTAATAGTGAAATTTGAATTTGCTAAGTTCTACTAAGGGTTAAAATGCAAGTCTCCTACGGGAGACCTGATATCAACATCATACTAGGGTTGTTTAGGGAGGGTGTTTACTTACTATTTGATGAAGAAACTGAGTAGACAATCTAAATTAGTTTTTTTTAATAATGAAATTTGAATTTGCAAAGTTCCACTAAGGGTTAAAATGCAAGTCTCCTACGGGATACCTGACATCAACATCATACTAGGGTTGTTCAGGGAGGATGTTTACTTACGATTTTATAGAGATATTGAGTAGATAATATAAATTAGCTTTTTTAAGAAATAATGAATTTTTAATTTGCATTGCTCAGGAAGGATTGAAATGCAAGTCACTTACGGAGTGGCGGACATAAGCATATGCCTAGTTTTGTTCAGGAATGGTGTTTAATTACTATTTTATAAAGACATTGAGTAGACAGTCAATTAGCTTTACTAAAAAATAAAATTTTATTTGCAAAAAAATTCATCATTATTTGTTTAAAAAGACTAGTTTTGATTTTCTACTTCATTTTTTAATAAAATAATAAGTAAACACTCTCCATAAATAATGCTAGTATAATGTTATTGCCTCCTAACCCGTAGGAGACTCGCATTTAACTCAAAGTTTAACATTCCGAATTCAAATTTCACGATTTAAAAAAAAATCTAATTTAGATTCTCCACTTAGTTTCTTTATAAAATAGTAAGTAAACCCTAAATAAACCTAGTATGATGTTGATGTCAGGTACCCCATAGGAGACTTGAATTTTAACCCTTGGTGGAACATTGCAAATTCAAATTTCATTATTTAAAAAAAAATCTAATTTAGATTGTCTACTCAGTTTCTTTACAAAATAGTAAATAAACACCCTCCCTAAAGCACCCTAGTATGATGTAGATTTCAGATATCCCGTAGGAGACTTGCCTTTCAACCTTGAGTATAACAAGAGTGCAAATTTTATTTTCGTAATTTTTTTGAAAGAGCTAATTTAAATTGGCTACTCAATATCTCTATGAAAGGGAAAGTAAATATCCTCCCTGAATAACCCTAGTATGATGCTATTGCACGCTGCCCCAAATACCATGTGAATTTCAACCCCTATGTTGTAACTTATTATGTTATAAAGGCGATTAAGCAAATGAGTATGTCAGTGTTTTACAACTCTGGACAATTATGATTGTCATTTACTACCCTGTTGGCTCTTTTTTTATTCCAAAGTACTGTGTTATTTAAAGATTTTCCATTAAAAACGATCGGCTGTGACTTTAATAAACTGTACGACCATACCTTTTCGTCGCCGGGCGACGCGTCGCTTAGTTCACGCCGTTCCACAACATCCGTTGATACTCTCTGTAACCGGGACAGTAGTTTCTAGAAATTTTTGTAATGGTGCTGGTTTATGATGCGGTGATATTTTTCTCTTATTACATAAGTGACATTTGCTGCAAAATCCTTTGATATCTTTACTCATATTTTTCTAATAGTTTTTTTCTTTTATTCTTTTATTTGTTTTCTCATACCCTTGATGACCGGCATATAGCAGATTGTGGTAGTCATGCATCATCATCATTGTTTGATTTCTTCATCCACTTATTGCTTCTTTAAAATGGTATGCCTGTCCCATATCGGCTTGCAAATTTTTTCTGTTGCCGCAATTATATTTACTGGTATCCGCAATAATACGTCAGCATTAATGAGTTTCTTCCTTGGCCTACGCATGATTTCAAAATCATGTTCACTTAGTGTTAGTGTTAAACGTAAATTGCTGCCTTTGAACGTCATCAACCACTTCAATGGCATATGATCTATTATGACGGTGAATTTTCGAACATATGAATAGCAGCGATAGTGTTCTACCCCCCAGAATACGGCTAGATATTCCTATTCTGACGTGCTAAAGTTCATCTCTGTTTTCTGTAATTCTCGGCTAGCGAATGCTATCGGTCTTACGTACCCTCCATTTTTTTTGACTTAGAATAGTGCTGATTGCTTTGCCACTGGCATCAGTTGATAATTTTTTTTTAATCTGGCTTTGCTAAAACTTATTCAGAACATAGAGCATTTTTTAATAAATCAAAAACATTTTGACATTATTCTGTACAGACAAATTTCGCATTTTTTTTCGTTAATATCTGACTTGCGATTCCTGAAAAGTTATGAACAAAACGTCTGTCAGAACCCAAAAGCCCAGTAAAAGCTCCAATTTGTTGTACATTTTAGGTTTTGGATAATTATGAATAATAGAAATTTTATCGTCATCTGGTTTTACTCCTTTCCCTGTTTTAATATGACACAAATATTTTATTTCTGATTTTAAAAAATTACATTTATTTGGCTATAATTTTAAATTTGCTGTCAAAAACTCTCAACCGCTTCAAATGCTCTTGTACTCCTCCACCGTTAAAACTGTACACATAAATTCACAATTTGGCAAAATCCTTTTTGTACTCTCCAGTCTAACCAATCCACTGGTTTGAGTAACTGGTTTTTGTTGCTTCAGCGTACGGACTTCCATCTTGCTCTTGATAAATTGCTATCAACCTGCTTTTATCTTTTTGTCTTATCTTTCTGACCCACATCAACTACGTCATGTGACTTCATCGTGTCACAGTATTCTGTTGTTTCCTCACTTGCTATCGTCAGTATTTTCTGCGTTACGCTGTCCGCCATCAGTCTGATGCTCGTATTACCTAACACAACTTCCTTCATGCAATAACTTATATTCGTTTAAAAAAAAATTGAAAAAATCGCGGCACAAAATACCGTCTGCTTCTAATTATAAATTATCAGAAAAAACAACACAATTGAATTTAAACCAAAATCTTACGACAGTTACTCCAATATAAACTATTTCGCAACCAGAAATTGAAATTAACGTATATATATATATATATATATATATATATATATATATATATATATATATATATATATATATATATATATATATATATATGTATATATATATATATCTCGGTAAGTGATATATTAATGCGTGTGAAGTGCGGTTACCAGCCATCAAGTCACGGCCTCCAAAGATGTTAGTGGTGGGAGAGTCACAGGGGTAATTTTAAATTGGTGAAAATGTTTTGTCGGCTGTGGGGATCGAACCAGGGTATACTATATGCTTTTCGCTAAAACGTATCCATTTGATGTACTGAGAGATCCCTAAAATTTTTAGCCAAAAATATTATATGCTTATATGCTGCTAGTAAAGCTATCACAAAACTGCATGTGACTCTAAGTCAAATATTTTTTGCTCTTATTTTATAGTTTTCTGCACTTTGAACACAGCCCGTCGGTAGTCTTTCTCTACGATCGGCGTATCTCTGGATATTAAGAAAATAAAATTAAAAAAAGTTGTTAAACCCCACCAGCCCAAATTTTAGTCCCCTATTCCATAATGGGCCTGAGATATGGCCCATTAATTTTAAAAAATTAGCTTTTATAAGCCTATTTTCGAAAATTCACTGTACTCTTGTATTTTAACCTAATGACTTCCGGTTGATCTCATTATCTTTGTTTTTCTGTCAGCTTTTAAACCATATCAATTACAATAACCTACGATCAATCCTCTGCTCATGGGAAGCTAAAAACCTAACCTCATTTTTTCATAAAAATGGCCTGTTTTTAAACTGCTGCCAGATCTACAATTTTCAAGATAAATAAGTTTCAAAGATATCTTTTTCTTTCTTTTGTTTTATAGTTTCTAAATTTCTTTTAATCGTTTCATTATCTTAAACCGTTTAAAAGTTACAGCTCTTCAAATATACTCGTTTTTTTGAAAAACGCCAAGTTCGACCCCTTGTAACTTTTTTCTCGGTATATATTTTTGCTTGAAAATTACAGGGAAGTAAGTGCTATTCAAGTGTAACAAACTGCAGTAATTCTTTTTTTGGGCATTTGCTCATATAATAATAATAATTGCAAATAAATCAGTTTTCATAATAGGTACTTCATGGTTTTATTAAACCTTCGAAATTCAGTCTTTTAAAGGTGAAACATTTGGCCTGAAGTACGTTAACCAACAATTTGTTATCGTGTAAGTAGGGTTTCTTGAGGTCTTGACAAAAACCGTGAAAAAGTCTATTCAAATCAGTGGTAGAGATATTAACGCGCGTTACAAACAATACAAACTTGGAGATTTTTTTTAGTAACGCAAATGTAATATGAAATGACAACACAATAAAATATAACATTTTAATTTAAATGATTTTCTTACAATTTTTTGTATAATATATGAGTGATTTAAAACGATCAATTAATTATGCAATCACCGTCAAATAGTTATTCCAGTTAGAATTGCTGGCGGTGCCGGCAAGGGACTTATCTTCTCATTATAGAACACATACGTCAGACATATACTATGACAAATATAAACAACTTTGTTACTAGTTGCGAAAGTAGACATCTATTTGTTTTGGTATTAGAAGCCGTCAAAGTTTACTTTTAAAAACATCATATTTTATTCACGGTAGTAGTTAGTATCATCGTAAATAAAACATGAACTGACAGGCACCATATGCATTACACAGGTTATTCAATTTAGTTGTGCCACTCTTGATATCTCGAGAACTATAAGAGATTGGTTAAATTAGCAAAGAAATGCCATTTTCTAAGTTTATTACAAAACTATGGACAAAACATTTTTTCGAACAGTGGTTCTCAAAATATGGGGTGCAACTTTCTTATTTTCAAATGAGAACCTATTTTATTATTTGTTTATTCGATTCAGTGTTTTTTTCTGAATTACAAAATTTTTGACAAAAATTCCTTATTAAATTTACATTAATTTAAGTAAAACCGTTTATTTGGTTCATTATTATACGATCATTTTGTGAAATAATAAATAAATAAATTTTATTAGTCATTTAAATTAAATAAATAAATAAATATATCATCACGCCTTCTACCCATTACTGGGTGTGGCACTCTGCTGAAGCAGATCTCGGTAAGTGATATATTTTGCGCGTGAAGTGCGGTTACCAGTCGTCAAATCACGGCCCCCAAACATGTTAGTGGTGGAGGAGCCACAGGGATAGCTTTTTCAAATTATGAAAATTTGTCGCCTGTGGGAATCGAACCAGGGACCTCAGGATCCACAGGCCGACTTCATACCACTGTGCTAGCCATCCCATTGTCATTTAAATTAATGTAAATTTTTATTAAAAATTTCTTAGTGTGAGGGTATTGAACATTATAGTCGTTGAATTCAGAAAAAAATACTTAACCGAACAAGAAAATAAAAAAAAGAGGTACCCATTTAAAATAGGAAAGTTGCACACGGTATTTTGAGAACCACTGGTAAAAAAATAATTTGTTAATAGTTTTTTAATAGACTTACAAAATGGTATTTCTTTCTTAATTTAACCAACCATGTAGCTCTTATAGTTCTCGAGATAGCATTGCTGGCACAACTAAATTGAACATTCTGTATGATGGCACAACTAACTTGAACACCCTGTATTATGGCACCTTTAGTAGTATAAAGCATCATCATTACAGAATTGAAAATGACGATCAAAAAACCTGTGAAATCTGATATTCGATGATCATTTTACACATTTTGAGAGTATACGTTATGATCATGTCTAGGAATATGATACGAAAAACATTATGTACAGCTTCATCTCAACAGAATTACAATTCTTTATGTATGTGGCATAAACGTCGGTAGCGAAATATGTCACCTTCAGCTTCCTCTAGACGTATCCACTTCATGTCGATCACGGTTACTACTTATACTTAGTTATATGTTACAAATAAAGCTAGCGTATTAATATCACTCGCTGTCCTAGTGATAAAATATAGTAGTTTCGAAAAATCGGTGTTGGCGATGATGTATAGCAACCATGGGCGTCCACAGACATTTTTCCAGGGGGGCGGGGGCGAGTCGCAAAAAACTCTCACATATACATAAATTTCTAAAATATTTTTTTTTACATAACATAAATACAAATACACATAACAAATGGATTAGAAAATATTTAAATTTGTGAAATAAATTACTAGTCTTTGTCGTCTGAGTTTGAATTGAAGAGGAAAGACAATTTTCGAATAACTCTACCTTAAATTGACACCATTCTTCAATAAATTCCGATTTAGCAGTTTTACATTTTTTATTTTCTAACATTTTGTGTCTGTGTATACTTAAACTTAGATTACTCAATCGTTACGATAGGGAACATGTCACTAGCTGGCCATAAGAATACAGCTGGAAATTCAGTTTCAGCTTGAATTTATTATCTTCAAACTTATAATTTAATTTTTATTTTATCAAGTCGTTCGGTCGACACGACGACGGCAAGAGTCAAAATAGCAAGAGTCAAAATCTGACCGAACTACTTATTAACAGTTAACATTAGACCTAACCTGAATCGTCAAACCGAAAGTATTACTTGCGTTCGGTTTTCAAGTGTGTTTCCCGTATTTTCAAGTCGTTTTGATACACACATAACATATTAGCCAGGTCACGATGCGAGTCCGGTTGTTTTTATACGTTTTTTCAATGATTTTCGTGGGCGCGGAACCGTTTTTGTCAAATTCGCTTGTCTTCAGATTTTGTCCATCACAAAAAGTCGCCGCGGAGGGCAGCACCTGACGGGTCTTTTAATTGTCATCAGTGAGTTTAGCGTAACTACTGCTTAAATTTTATTTTCGTTGCACAGATTAATTTTAGGTCATTGTTAGTTAATACTAGGATATTAGAACTAATTATTTTATGACTAAAAAATATTCATGTGAATTCTAGTGACATTTAGTAGAATATAGTGATTTTCACTGTCAGTCGCGGATTTTACTTGTAGGTTATTTACATAATAGCTGTTAGAATCGTAAGTTTTTATCATATTTTCTTGTTATGTTATTTAAGTTATAAATTAGAAATATTTTGATAATGGTAAGTCAAAAATAACTATAATGTAAAATATATGTTTTATTAATTTAGATATTTTTATAGATGGCTAAAAAAAGATCAAGCCAACCAAATTATACCAAAGAAAAAAATGACATTTTAAACATTATTGAATCATACAAATCCATAATTTTAAATAAAAAAACTAATCATACCACATAGAAATATATAAAGAGACAGTGTGGGAAACTATTGAGAAAAATTTCAATGCAATATCTCCTACTGGTTAATATAACAATTTTTAATTAATACCACACAATTTTAAAATATCGATTTGTTTTAAGGTGTATATCGATCTGCAGATCAACTAAAAACTTATTTTAATAATATGAAAAAAAAAAACTAAAAATAAGGGTCTGGTCCTCTAGAAAGCATAGTGGAAGTTTTGAACCCTGCATTTGATTTAACATTATCCTTGTTGAATGAAAAAATCGGTTATGGATTGCAAAATCAATTTGATTCTGACAATGCTGCGAATTATATGGATCAACATATAAATAATGAAGAACCACATAATAATACTTTGACTGGAAATATGATGCAAGAAACAAGTAGCAACATTCTGCAACAGGAATTACTAAAGATGCTTCAGAAAATATTAAAGAATGAACAAAAGCAACTAAACCTACCTGACAATATTGAATTTGGATACATGTTATTTTCAAAATTTCTTAATATACTGTCATTAAAAATTGTGGAATTGTATATTGAGCCTGGCCAACGTGCTACTGAATTAATTATTTCGTAATTAACGTTGCCTACTGTCTGCACGTTAATAGAAAAATAGCCTTTCCTATTACGGTATATTTTAGCATCATTTTTACCAGGTGAAAATAAAATAATCGTTACTTATATATATTAATGGGGTACGTGGCTCAGTGGTATCGAATTAGTCTGTGGATTTTTTATCTAACAAACCTATTACACCTACAACTCTGGAAAATGAAGCAATGGCATAGAAATAATTTTGAGTGTTTTTTATTTGATCGGGAATTGATGGAAATAGTATGTATTCCGGCGCTAACTCAGCAACAGCTTCTGCAACTCTACAGATGATACTTGATACTGTTGTCTAACAAATTGAAATTCAAATTTTTTTACTTCAACCTTACGGTTGTAAAATATTATATTATCATGTAAATTTAAACTTATAACAAGGTTTGATAATGACACTAATCAGTGTCGAAACGTCGTCGTTTAAAGATTTATTCGTATATTGAAAAGCCAAGTAATCCACTATTACAATAAATCATTATCCGTTCAGCTTATTAAAAAAATCTATCATTGTCACTGTCATTCATATGACAAAAATTGAAATTTAATTTTAATTTAATTAATAAATCTTTGATAGAAGCAAATGATTTTACAATTGCCAAAAAAAGTTGGTCGAGAAATTACAAAAATGTTTACTTAGTAATATTGGACAACACTACACTATAAATATTTTTTGTATCAACAAAAATAAGTGATATCTAAACTCAAAACACAACTACATTGTAAAGAGTTACGGGAAGAGTTCCGCAGCTGCGTTTTAATTATAACTTAAAACATTTCCCAAATAAAAATGAGTGATATCATTTGTAAGCAAGAAATAAATTTTGATAAATCAAAACGTCACGAACGTAATAAATTAAAATAAAATCGGACAAAATACTAAATTAAATATATTTTTTTAAACTATCATGATTAAGTTATTGTTTCAGTAATATCTATCCCATCAAACCGTAACCATCTCAAATTGCATTGGTTGACAAGGTATCAAACGTGCACAACTTGAAATTAGTTAGTTTTGTTAAATACAGAAATAAAGGGTATGATACAATAAAAAGCCTAAACAAATTTTAATAAAACAAAATTGGCGTGTCCATTTATAATTAACAAATCTTTTCTTCATATTTCGAACATAATCAGTCCACTAATGTTAGGTAATAATACGTTAGATAAGAGGACTCGGCGTCACTATTACATACATTTTATTCTAAATATTCGGTAAAAAATGGACACGCCAATTTTGTTTTATTTTGAGGCAATTTTCCTCATTTTCAAATCTAATTTGTGTCGTTACAAAGTATGCAAAATAAAATTTGTTTATTGGTTCAGATGCAGAATTTTATGCCCTACACTTTTATTTTAAGCTTTGTGCTTAAAAAATTTAAGGAAGCAGGAAATTACAAAATTATAGTTTTACAAGTTAAAGTCCTATGTTCGAGACCCGTGGTCATCACCCTAGTTAAAATCCAGGGGAGGGCGAGCGCCCCCCTTGTCCCCCTCTGCGGACGCCCATGACAGCAACGTTTAAAGGATGACACTTTGGAGATATTCTCGCTGGATGAAGGTGTACAAGGTTGCTGAATCAGTCTCATTAGCACCAGCATATCTCAGGGCTTGAGATCTTTACTATTGTGCATGGTGTCTATTTTATAATTTATTTCGGCTTGACAGACAAACACTTGCATCTATAATATAAAGTAAACCGAAGTAGACTTCATTGATGAAATATGTTTATTCATGGACACCGTTTCTATACTTCTTATGTCTATTTTAAGAATACTTTTACTGTCCATCCTTCCTACTTGTACATCCACTTCAAAATTGTTAGATAAAAATTTAAATATTAATCAATATACACATATAAATACACATCTGCTTACCGTTCATACATTTGATATTTGAGGTTTACACCATATAAATCAATCACAACTCAATGAACAAATTCCATAAAAAAATATATTAATTTATAAACAAAATATTATTGTAAAAAGTTGATCTTAAAATAATTTTTTCATATATGATAGCCCAATTAAATTTTTCAGTTAAACTTCTTTACTTAAGTGTACATCATATGTCATCAAAAATCCGAATCACACATTGAAAACTAATGATTCAGGAACACCAACAAAATCTATTGCAAATTTGAATTTAACAATTAATTTCTTATAAATGTTCTTATATAGATATAAATAAAGTAGTGTATAACTTCCTTATAACGTTGTAGTTTGCGAATAAATACTATTCAAGGGCAGTTAAGTCATGAAAATATTTAAAAAAAAATAGATTTAAATGAAGCGGACCAAATACACAGTTGGGAGAAAATATTCTCAAAATTGGGTTACGAGGGTCGTTCAATAAGTCCTTAGAAAAAAGTAGAAAAAACACTTTTTTTGGGTAGATTTTTTTTATTTTCTACATAATCTCCTTTTAGCTCTATACACTTCTCTAATCGTTTTCCCAAATTTTTTAAGCCGTCCAAAAAGTAGGATTTCGGATGCTCCTCAAAATATGCCTCCGTTTGGGCGATGACCTCCTCATTGGTCGTAAACCTTCGTCCGCCAAGCCATTTCTTTAGTTTGGAAATAAGAAAAAGTCACTGGGGGCCAAATCTGGTGAATACGGTGGATGTTGCAATAATTGGAACTTTAATTCCGTAATTGTGGCCATCGCAACTGCGCAGGTGTGCACATGTGCATTGTCTTGATGAAAAAGGACCTTTTTGCGTTTCAAATGAGGACGTTTTTCTTTTATTTCTTCGCTCAGCCGGTCCAATAACGACGCATAATACGCTCCTGTTATCGTTTTTCCCTTTTCTAAATAGTCGATGAAGATGATTCTGCGTGCATCCCAAAAGACCGTTGCCATAACCTTGCCAGCCGATTTCGCCGTCTTCGCCTTCTTCGGAGCCCGTTCGCCTTCAAAAATCCACTGTTTTGACTGTTCTTTTGTCTCTGGAGTGTAGTAATGTATCCAAGTCTCATCCACAGTAATGTATCGACGCAGAAAATCTTCAGGATTACGACGGAAAAGTGCCAAAACAGCCTCAGAGTCCACCACACGATTGCGTTCATTCTCCACTGTGAGCAAACGCGGCACCCATCTTGCCGAGATTTTTTTCACACCTAATTTTTCGTGCAAAATTAAAGCGACTGTGCCTTGTGATATGCCTGTAGCCTCAACTATTTCGCGCACTTTGATTCGTCGGTCACTTAAAACCATATCGTGGATTTGGTCAATCAATTCGGGGGTAGACACTTCTACAGGGCGTCCGGAACGATGTTCATCTTTTGTGGATGTACGGCCACGTTTAAACTCATTCACCCAATTGTAAACAGTTGCAAACACAGGAGCAGATGTGCCATGAACTTCATCCAACTCAGCTTTAATTTCTTTCGGCGTTAAGCCTTTTAAATACATATGTTTAATCACCGCTCGAAACTCACTTTTATCCATTATTATAAACTATCAAAAGTTTTTTACTACAATGAAAAAAAAATTCAGTTTTTTTGCATATTTTATTTTTATTCTAAAATCGTTGTATTTAATTTCGCTGAAAATTTTGATAGGCTTAGCCTGTCGTATTTATAATTTACTGTATTTCTTAAATTGAGATCGTGTGTCCCATTTTTGAATAAATTCAAATTATATTTGATTAAATAAAACATATTTTTTATGATATTTATAAAATTATTATAAAACATTGAACTTTTGACCAGAAGAATGTGTATAATATGTTTCATTTATATTAAAAAAAGATATTTTATTTCAAAAAGCTTGAGTCATATCATCGTTCTGATGCTATCTTCACCTTAAATAAAAGACCACCAAATAGTTGCCGAATTGTTACATAACTACTGTTCAAACTTGTCGCCTTTTAACCAAAAAATTACCTGAAGTTATATATTGTAGTATATTACCTACTATGTACTGTAAGTGACCAAAAAAATCACTTACATTTCGAGGTTAGTAACCTATTTTTTACAATACTTGCACAAACAGAAAGAAAAGAAAATAGGTTTCAAAATTAACAGCTGTCAAATTGTTGTCAAAATGAACAGGACCTTTATCTATAATATTTATTTACTGTCCACGGTGGATGGTAAGTAAATATTATAGTCCTGATATAACCACTGAAACCACTATACAATAAAAGTACCACTTACTGTGTTTAAATTTTGTCATTAATAGGAAACTTACAGTACAAGTATTGTAAAAAAATATTATTTTTATATTTATTTATGGACATAATAATAGTTATAGTAGCGAAACTCACTGTCGGTACATTTGATCTTTTGACTTCAAATTGTGACTTTGAAACTCAGACAAAACATAACTAGACCGATAACAACAGCGTTCGTTGTGAAGCAGAAAGGGATAGAATGACTGGTGGGTGAGGCGGGTGCGCGGCAAGGAGCGAGTACAAGTTGATGTTATGCAGGTTGCATTTATGTTGATGTCACTTATCAGGCGCGAACATTTTATTTATTTAAATACAAAAGTGCATACACTTGATATGTCAAAAACTAACCTTTACTTTGATGTATGAAAAGTATGTAATTGAATATAAAAATGACTACACAAATGTTTGCAATTTGCATAACATCAAAGTGTATTCGCTCCTTGCCGCGCACCCGGCGGACCCACAAGTTATTCCATCCCTTTCTGCTTCACTACACTGCATTGACTTGAATACGGCATAATTCGTCTAGTATTATACGTCATTGCTTTGAAAGAAGCCTCCATCTTTCCAGTGCGTATATTGGTGGCAATTCAAAAGGAATTTGACACGAAAATAAATAATTTACATACGTTTCAGTGTATTAAAATCAATTAAAAAAATTAAATACAATTTGCATTTAATACATTTAAGTAATTCACCAGAAATTTTAATAAAATTAAAGTACGAACAAAATGCAGAATATAAAAACGATTAGAAAATGCTAGGTTACCTGTTAACCAAAACAAGTCATGAGCAGCGATACTGGACATATGAATGTTAACTCTGAAGTTTATAGAAAAGTTAAATATGATAAATTTTGATCTATATTAAATAAATAATAAAAGGCAATATTATCGTATAATTTTTTGTTTATGACTATACACTATTCGTGGGATTAAATTAAAGGTCTACGTCTATTAAATCAGTTATCATGCAGCCATTCATAGTTAAGGGGTTTTACGGTATCTATTTAAGAGAGATTTTACTGCATTTGTTTTGAATTGTTACATTCGGTACCCTTGCTTTAATTTTGAATTTCTCTAATTATTATAATTTTTTTCAGGTACCTTCTGTCTTTAGCTTGCGCAAATCTACTATTTATAGTTACCTGTCTACCATTTTTTTCCCATGGATTCACATTGAATTTTTGGCCATGGGGTGCATTTCTGTGCAAGCTATCAAACACTACCTACATAATCTATGAGAACGTCTCTGTTTTCACATTGATAGCTTTGTTGGTGGAAAGATATAGTGCTCTTATCAAACCTATAGGAATATTACAGGTAAGAAAAGTTGAATCTGCCTACAGTCACTGAAAATATAAGGACAAATGACAATTATGTTATTTTTAATTTTAGATCTATCCTCGTACCTCTTGTTAAATCGATGCAGTAGTGTAGCCAGAAAGTTTTTTAAGGAAGGGTTTAAATTTTTTGTTTGAGTACACGGTGTATATCTTATTTACATAATTTTATAAATAAATAAACACAATTCGAGGCTCTCGTTAATTAATAAAATTTAAATAATTTCATATTGATTCAAATTATAATATTTGGCGATAGGGACGATCAAATCTTTTTTTTTTGTTGTTACGCAATGCTTTAATCAATAATATTGTTTTTAAATTCTTAAATTTTATTATTACGAAAAAGGAAACTAACAGTAACTAAAATGACATGCACATCAGTCACTTTCAAACTGACAAGTGCGACCGCTATAGTTATTAGTTTTATTTCGTTTTGACGAGATTTTTAGAGAACCTAATATAATTAGATTTGAATGAAAAAATAACGGAATAATTAATTATATGTCAAAAGAAAATCATCAAGACATTAACTAAAAATAAATATTATCCCAAAATTACAGTACATTCGCATTATTTTAAGTCATATGTGTATTACTGAGACCGTTTTGTGACATAAACATGGATTTAATATTAATATTAAGGAAGTACTTACAAATTCTGTCATGAATTGTAAATGTTGGATGCAGTATAGTTTTTCTACGATCGAGTAGAAAATAGACATTTACAACTACCAGTTAAAAGCAGAAAGTTGGCGTATGCCGTTTGTGGAGATTTTACCACTCGCCGAGCGGCATATTAGCAGTGTATCATCGTATCCATGGACAAATGAAAACTGTCACCCGAATTAAAAAAATATATAAATTGTCAACAATGATGTTAAATTATTTTTCAAGCGTTTCTGCTCTAGGTACACAATTATTTTACTTTTGAAAAAAATTAAATAGAAATAAGATAAATGAATACTGATACTGATAGAGCCCGCGATATTCGAAAAAATCTAGAGACTTTTATTTAAAATGAAAATAAGCGCCATATACTGAAATTATTGAATTTAATAGATGACTAAACTATACTATATTAATATAGCCTATTAGAATAAAATTTTCTATAGAATGCTGTTTTACTTTTTATTGAAGTAATTTTCTCTATTAATATTAGAGAAAACCAGCGAAAATGTATGAAATTATTTTAAATATTCGTATAGATGCAAATGACAATTTATCAACATTCAATTTTAATCATATTCAATTTAATCATGGAATCTTCTGCAATGATTCATATAAAAACAGGAAAAAATTTGTAAGTCAATCTATTAACTTACATTTTAAGTATACTTCCATAAGTTACAACATTACAACATAAATTCTTTTAAGGTATCACTTTTATACTTTAAATTAAAATGTAATAGCAAAATATAAAACAGGCAATTTTTGTGAATCATTAGTATGAATTCTGTAGAACAAAAATAATATCAATTGGACTTTTAGAACTGAATAATAATAAGAGGAAAATTTGAAATTGAATAATAAATGTAAGTTGAAACTTGTAAACCTACATAATATTTAAAATGGAAATATTAAACCTACATAATATGTAAGTTGAAATTTTTAAACCTACAAAATATGTGAGTTGGAAATATTAGACCTACATAATAATAAGTTGAGAATTTCAAACTCATATAAAATTATCTAATGTCAGTTCAGTAGTGCGGGAATAGAAATAAATTTATAAGCCAGATAATAGATGGCAGGTCATGTCTGGACAGAACTGAATTTCGAAGGTGTGATAAATATGAATTATAAAACAAGTACAAATTAAACGGTTGGAAATTGATTAAATTACAATGTACACCTACTTTCCGGATTTAAAACAAAAGGAGCTAGGGTCTTATACTTAATTGTATTTATTAATTATAAATAAATTGTATTTGTCACTCTGCGTTCAGTGCAATCTAGCGGTGAACCCCGAAAGGACAATCACTGAGAGCTGTGGGCGCTGTCTGTAATCCCCCACCACTCATTTGACATTAGATAATATTATGGGAGTCTAATATTTTCAACTTACATATTATGTATGTTTAAAATCATGAACTTACATTTTATGATAGTTTAAAGTTTTATATTTACATTTTTTGTAAAGTAACAAATTTTGTTTCAGTTGAATAGACAGATATATATATATATATATATATATATATATATATATATATATATATATATATATATATATATATATATATATATATATAATATTTGTGATTACGTTTTATACATGGGATTTGAATTTTAATAGTATAATATAAGTTAGACTTGTAATATTGTACTAACAAAATTTATGATTTTAAATAATATGACACATGAAAATTTTTTGTACTTAGGTACCATTCCACCTACACATTCGTATTATATTTATATTTTATTTGCTTAATATATTCAACATTCGAATTTAATACTTGCATATTATGTAACTTCTAACTTCAGAGTTACATTATATTCAAGACCAAGTTTCTTTAAATATATTAAATATTGCAGATATAAATGATATAATAACATACATGGAATTGAAAGATGTTAGTGGTAGAGCTTCAAAATAAACAGTTCTTGACACTTTTCATATTTAAACACAATGCTTGATGTAAAATTCATCTTAGTAAGATTTGATATGTAGTTTCAAAGTATCATAAATTTATATATAAAATATTTTGAGTTACACATTTTTAAAGTAAGATATTATTTTCAAGTAACGAAATTTTATAAGTATTATTTTATAAAAACCTATGAGCTCTTATAGCAATATTGTACATGCATAAATTGAAGGCACACAATTTTAATCTAAATTTACTTTTGAGATTCAAAAAGTATCGTGTTAAATGTTTAAGCAGCATTTTTGACATCACATTAAATCCATGTTGAATATTATAATAAAGAGACAGGTATACATTCCATATAGTAGGCATATATTTTCTATCTTCGTTCATATTCTATTTTTGTGATATTGAAATATATTATGTTTCATATTTTGTAATGTTAGTTTTGTGAAAACCACATTACAAACTGTTATAAATTTCAAGTAGAAAAACATTAATCACATATTTAGTTATTTCGAAATATTTGACTTTCATTTACAAACAACAAATTTAATACAAACATTTTTACTTTCATGTTATAATATAAGCATATTTTTATATTGAGATAATATTTAATAAAACAAAAATGACTAAAGTCAATTTGATGATTTGCTTTAAATTCAATCTTGAGAAATGTTAATAATATGTAAATACGCAATTTTATGTAAATAAAAAGTAAAACGGCATTCTATAATTTTCGTAGGTAATATAACAAGTGATATGATTAAGCTCGACAAATCAAAGTAAAAGCGTGGCTGAAATGCACTTTAACTTCACCATTTAGGTATATATCGCACGGTGTGTCTCTACTTTGGCGCGAAAGTCAAACATATTCTCTCAGAAAAACATTTGGCCGCAGTACCATGTACGATTTATGAAAATTTATTAATGACATGTTTATTTATTATTAATCCATCATAATTATTATTCTATTGACATGCTATTTTTATAAATGGAAAGAATTACACATTGTCTTATTATTTCATAAATTCAAATAAATTATCAGTTTTAAATACAATTTTGACACTGAATGTACCGGCGATAGTAGCGACCTCCGAAGACACCTCTCAGGGTTGTAAATTTCTTTGTCCAACTTTTTCATTGATAACATTTTCGAGTGAAATATGCTACTTCGGTTTTACGAGCAATATCTTTGATTATTAATCATATCACAAGCTTAAATTTAATTAGAGAAAATAATGAATAATTATTTTTTGTGAAGCGGATTAAGAACGAGAACGTATCCTAAGTTTACTGAACACAACACATCGGATATACTAACCTAAGTTTTGATGTTAAAATCATATACGACTGATCCGATCTTTCCCTTGAATTGGCATTATGCCGGCAAAGCTAGATGGAAATATTATTCTATCACACACATTTGTATGAAATTAAATTAGATCAAATTTAAGTTTTTAAAAATTGATATCTGTTGAAATTAATAAGATTCGCTTCTAGTTTTATTAAAATTTCTAAGTTGAGTAGGATGAATTTATTTAGGTGATTAACGAAAGGAAAGAAAAAGAAAATTATACAATAGATAGATAAATAAATAATTTATTTACCATAAAAAAATTTAAAAACAGGTATAGTAAAACAAAAAATACAATATTTATTGATTTTTTAATAAAATTTATCTGTGGTATTTATTTCGCACATACTCATCTTTTTGCGACAGAAGTTTTGTTTCATGATGCAATCTAATTTTAAAAACGTAGATAGAATATTCTGCTCTATCAAATGAGATGTATAGGTATAGAAGAATATTGTTTAAAAATATTAAGTAGTATAGTTTGTCTTAAATTTAAAAACTTCTGTCACAAAAAGATAATTATGTGCGAAATAAATACCATAAATTAATTTTATTTGAATTTTAATAGTATAATATAAGTTAGACTTGTAATATTGTACTAACAAAATTTATGATTTTAAATAATATGACACATGAAAATTTTTTGTACTTAAAATCTGAATAAGTGTTTAAAGTATTTCATTGTACATTATTATTATTTCATAATTTGAAAAAGCTATCCCTGTGGCTCCTCCACCACTAACATGTTTGGGGGCCGTGATTTGACGACTGGTAACCGCACTTCACGCGCAAAATATGTCACTTACTGAGATTTGCTTTAGCAGAGTGCCACACCCAGTAATGGGTAGAAGGCGTGATGATATATTTATTTATATTTATTATTTATTGTACATTATCGAATAATTTCATTATTATATACAATTATTACTCAGTTTTTATTATTTTACTTTTTAATACAAATTAAAACAAAACTTATTAATTTGTACAGCTATCAATTTTTTTAAATTTAACTTTGAACTTACTCGCTCTTCATTTCAATATGATGTATTGTATTGTGGTATTTAATATTACGGACATGCGTATAAAAAAATTAATACCATTATGTGAGATAGAATCAGTGGCGTACCTAGATCCTTGGCCGCCCTGGGCGGTCTCCAATTTGCCGCCCTTTCTAATTCAATCAAGTGGTGGTTTTTATAAATTAAAAAAATAAATATAAAATAAATATATCATCACGACTTTTACCCTTTACTGGGTGTGGCACTCTGCCGAAGCAAATCTCGGCAAATTATATATTTATGTACGTCAAGTGCGATTACCAGTCGTCAAATTACGGCTCCCAAAGATGTTAGTGGTGGGGAAGCCACAGGGGTAATTTTAATTTGGTTAATATTGTTTGTCGGCTGTGGGAATCGAATCGGGGTCCTCAGGATCCACAGGCCAACTCGAAACCACTGAGCCAATACCCCATTAAATTAATAAACATAAATAAATAATTGTAATAGAGACAAACTAAAGCTGGGGAAGTTTTTTACCATTGGATGCCATATTTAAATTAGGCAGTAATAAAGGAATTTTTCGAGATATTTTCAACCCTACATTGACTTAACGATGAAGAAAAATATTCGAAATCATATAGTAATTCATAATTCGTAGAAATCGAATAGCAAACTTATGAAGTGAACAAGTTGGTTTTTACAACTAAAACTAAATATAAAAAATGCGGCCCCAAAATACGTGCTTCCCGGCGCGGACAGCACCCACCGACCTCCCTAGATACGCCACTGGATATAATGATGTTTTTTCTAGCTTTGCAGGCATGCTATGAGCTAAATATTAAAGAAACTTTTGCTAATACATACGAGTATATGATTAAAATAATAAATCTGAAATTGAGTTTAATATTATACTTTAAATTACAAGATTAGCTGTCAGTTAAGAAAAATTATTCTTAGTGACGGATCAAAACAAGGAAATAATTTCAATTGTTCTTTTATCATCGCTGTGATAAGACATGTAACTGAGGAAGATTTCATTGTTGATTCACGAAAAACATGCCCAGTTGAATAAATTAAACACATCTGGGATGTGTAAGATGGTCAAATCTGCCCCCAAAGGAAATCAAACGGGGATATGATTTTTATCTTATATACCCAAAAATTGAATTTTTGGAAATAATTTCAGCGCACCACCCGCCTCCACCCTATAGAAGTAGTCAAAAATTAGTTTTTTTTATAATAAGTTATATATCTTTTTTCCTATGGGTACTACACTTATGCAAAAATGCTACCCTAAAACTTATGATCCATTCTTGCGGAAAAAAATTGTTTTGAGATTTTTGGCGCCAAATTTTAATAATCATTAATTTCGCTATGGTAAAATAGAGGTGACAACATGAAAAAAATATGAAAAATTCCTCTTTAAAAGAGGATTAATTGGTATTTTTTTAGAATTTTCCCGTTGGTTCAACCAATAAAAAAAATATAAATAAATAAAAACGGTATTTTGTGTTTCAAAACTGATTTTCCAATCCATGTAACAATGGAAATTGCTTTAAAAAATCACAAAAATTCTACAGAATGTCTGTTTCCATTTGAGATATTATTTTGTTTTGGTTACAATTATGAAATTTTACTTAAATTTTATTTTGTTAATTTGATTAAATAGTTATTTTACTTATAACCAGTAAGAAAGTAGGATATTCGAACATCATTTTGCAATCAAAGGACACTAATTATTTCTTTTGCAGTCAAGATCGCTAACTGTTTGCATCGTAATAATAATTTGGGTGGTCGCCTGCATCCTAGCTTCATTTAAAGCTGTCTACAACAATATTTATGAGAACGAATCCTCCCCACAGTGCTACACAAAAATAGATCTACCATTTTTGGAAATCTACCAAAAGGTTTACACAGCAATTCAAGTGGTCGCGTCCATCCTGCTGTTGTTCGTTAGCATAACCTACATATTGAGAGGAAAGAAAAGATCCGCCGCGCAGAGTAGGACCCATGATGGACAACATTTAGCTACAGCAGTGATGATTTGTGCTATTGGTAAGTGAAGAATACGAGATAAAAACCTCTGTTCACATATGGATTGGTTGACGTTACTTTTATGCTATTGATGCCAGAAAAAAGGTTTCGGAGATCCAAATAAATTACAGTATTTGGTATGTAGCCTGAAAATGTATGTTTCCAAATAAAATTACAATGATATTTTGCTCCTTTCATATCATCATACAGTATTTTAGTATATTATTAAAATTTTTTTTTGAATTGAAATAAAAGATTTTTTTGTGAATATTTTATAATTAAATATTTCCACGAGAAGTTATATTTAGTTAATTAATTTAGAGAATTATTTAAGAATAAAGGGTACAATAAATAAATCTTATGTTTCACATATGTTTGTATAACCGAACCTAGGATAGTTTGTAAAGTTTCATCATTCTTTAGAAATTACTTCACTCCTGATTTATTGCGTAATTTAAGAGAATTATAATTTAGGTATGTAAACATTTCCCCATCTCGAGTGTGTATTAGTTAGTTAGAATCTCAATAATACAATATATATTGTAACGTTTTTCGTCTTATCTAGAAGTGTGTAGGTTTTGAATCACAAAAATAAAATAATTCACAACAATTTACTTTAAACGAAAATAAAATATATTTATTAAATAAAAGAAAAATAATAATAAATAAAACTAATTGAAACTAATCAACATTATAACAAAACTTTAACATTAATTATGAATATACAGAGACTAATATTATTTATATCACGTTCACTAGAATTATTATTTACATTATGATATTTATGTACCCGCGTCCGATGTCAACTGTCAACTAACTCCCGAGCCGTCTTGCGCCTGGTTTTATACCCTAGTTCAACATTTCGATCTCTCCAGAACGTCCCAGAATCCTCTCGCAGCTGCACGTCCAGATAAACCCCCTCTTTCATGCATCCGGCCGACCTCGCTGGAACGAAACACTCTGGTTCTCGAGATGGTTCTGGAACGTTCTCGAATGGATGACACTTCTCTCTCCTTAAAACTGTTTCGTCTCGGAACAGATGTTGACGGGTTACAAATTTATTATGACGAAATCTGCATCCCGATGTCCTGATGAAGTAACAATCCACAGTCCGATCTAATTTTGTTCTTCTTTTGGAGTCAAAACGCAGACAAGAATTTCAATTCCTGTGCGGTGGAAGAGAATTTCCAACATATTCCTAATTATCTTCCACTCCAACCCATCTAGTCCACAACCCAATTTTGGTAATGCCAGTTTCATAATGTCATTATTTAATAGATGTTCTCGCAAATCAGTTAGTGTCTCCCATAATGTGCGATAGGTGGGCTTCTGAGATGATCGTGATTGAGTGACAAAGTATTAAATGTACGTTTGTGTTCCGAGTTGTCTTGCAGTTGTAGTGTTTTTCCAAAAAATGGACATTGGTTCTTGTAGTCGTCTAAATTTCTACCTAAAAACTGTAGCAATTCCTCGGGACATGATTAAGTCGTCTGCTACACAGTGAGCAATGGAATATCCAAAGGTACCATGAAAAGATCTCGATGTTCTTCTTTGGTCATGCCATACCATGCTTTATGGCCGGTGGAATATTTCTTCATGAAGTCTTCAAATGTTTCATCACTTAATAGGATCCCTCCCAGCATGTTTGTAATAGACCACGACGCTTTTGTGGACTATTACAGGCAATCGTAGCCCAGTGGATAAAAGCGAGGTAAAACATGCGTTTCTTAATTAGCAAGTAAGAGGTCGTGCGTTCAAGTCTCACTGACTCCTACTTATATCAAAAAATTACGATTGGGTTTGAGTGGTTCGGATTCCACTATAAGCTGTAGGCCCCCTGTACTGTAATTGGGATTTACTTCCTGTTATGCAGAGTAACAAAATAAAAAAATGTAACCATACCGACTCTCCAGTTTCATATTCTCCCTTTTCTGCCCTGTCATAATGATCTTTCATTTTGTCGCTTAAAGTTTGAATGTTTGAACGAACTTGGTCGTGAATATCGTTCATTCTTCTTCGTAAATCAGTGACGTAATCTTTCCCTGCTAGATCTTCTTCGGGTTTACAACAGAATTTCAATTCGCACGGTAACCGCAACTCACGTTCGAATACGATACTTGCAGGTGTTTTTCCTGTTGTTTTGTCCACATATGAACGATATGCTATCAAAAAAATATGCAGATGACGATCCCAGTCTCTTTGGTGGTTAGAGACAATTTTTACAGATATCTGTTGATCGTTCTATTCATTCGTTCAACCATGCCGTCAGACTGCGGATGTAATTCAGTAGTTCTTGTCTTATGAATGCCCAATATTTTGCAGATGTCTTGAAACAAGACAAACTCGAAGTTTATTCCCTGATCGGAGTGTATTTCGCGCGGTATTCCAAATCAACTAATACTTCAGTGACTGCTTCCTGGTTGGGCAGAGGATAAGCTTCAACCCACTTCCTGAAGTAGTCCATGACAACTATTATATACTTGTTACCGTTGCCCATTTGTGTGAATTGTCCAGCTACGTCGATTGAAATGCGTTCAAATGGGCTTCCTACGTTGTACTGACGTATTGGTGCTTTTCGTTTCCTATCTTCTTTGCAATTTAGCCAGTAAAATCGTTCTCGCAACTTCTCGGAAGTCTTGTTAACTCCAAGGTGTTCTCCAGCGGATCCGTCGTGGATCTATTTTAAACTTCAGGTACCCTGTTCCTAGGGATTAATAACTGAGTTCTCTTCTCAGTACATTATGTATTCTCCAAGACACGTTTCAAGAGACCCTCTTCAATCACTAAAGAGTCCCATTGCGCCCAGTGCGATTTTACATTCTAGGAATATGGTGCAATATCTTGCCAAATCAGTTTGTCCCCGTTTTTCTTCCATTCCAGTATAATTTTCAAATCCGGGTCATTTTATTGATCTTGCCGCCTTTTATCATCGATTACTGTTGTTCTTAACACAAAAGCTTGATTCTCTTGTACTCGGCAGCAATGCTTGCACTCATCGGAACACGGTGCGTGTCAGCATTACGATGGCTAGTTTCCACTCGATGTTCGATGATAAAATCATATTCTTGCAATCTTTCGATCCATCTTGCTACCTGACCTTCTGCATTCTTGAATTGTAATAGCCATTTCAAGGCAGCATGATCAGTTCTTAAAAAGATGTTAGCTTTTGCAGCAGCTTCAAATTGTCTTAAATAATTTGGCCTTCCATAGAATTCCGGTGTTTTTATGTGAATTGTTGATATTTTCCGTTCACCTGCTGCTTCTACTTCAAGTACACCTGAACATAAATTCGATATTGGAATCGCTGTGAAAAATTTATCTTCCAGTTGTTCTATTCTTTTTTTATAGCCGTCTTTTTATTTATTTAAATCTTCTTGTACCTTGTGTTTTTTCTAATATTCTGGAACTTTCTTCTGATTTTCTAGAATTTTCCTCTAACTTCTGTTCAAAAGTTCTAATATTCTTTTCTAACTTCTGTTCAAAAGTTCTAGAATTTTCTACCAGTTCTTCTTTTAAAATTCTGTAACTTTCTTCGGATTTTCTAGAATACGCCATCATTTTACGATTATACTCGTAACTTGAACCAATTTCAAATACATATTCCTCAGGATCCTGGTTAGCCGCCACTAAGGCCTCTCGTAGACGCTGTTGTAACTTTGCTGTTAATTCTGATGAGTCCAAATCTCGCTCCTCCAACTCGCTCTTGAGGTCCACAACTTTCAAGTCACTTAGTTTTAAAGCGACCGACGCCATTTTATTTATTTTCATTACACAATCCACTATTTAGTAACACTGTACTTCATAGTCATTCATATTAGAGGTTGACAATTTTAAAATTTTGATATTCAATCCTATCCGATCCGACTTGATACAAAATCCGATCCAATTCTATCCGATTCAATCCGAGATCCGAGTCGAAATACGATTCGAGAGAATTCCTGACTAAGGCCCAAATTCAGAGACATAAATCAATGAGTACTCGAACTCAACTCAACTTCGACTCAGTTCTCACTCACTGCAGTGAGAGTTACACTTACACTTAGTTTTGACTCAAACATCATAATATGATGATGTCAGTTTACTACATTTGCGCATTGATGTCATTTGACAGCTTTGGTGAAACATATTTTAAAGTTCGTTTTTATTATTGTTGAGTTAAATAGTGAAAATACTTAATCTAGGATTTCATTTTCAGGAAAATGAATGAAATGTCTTCTAAGATTGATTAAAAAATAAATGTCGGCAGACGAAAAAGTCTGTCTGACAGAATTAGCAGAGGGCAATAAAGATATATTAGAATGCAAGAAGACAGATTGTGTTAGCGTTTCTCAGAAAACAAAAATTATATACCGATCAGTGGCGTACGCAAGGGGAATATCCATGGGGGTCCTGACCCTCCCTGCCTTTTGAGGTACTTTCATAGGAAACAGAATTAAAATATGCAAATTAGATATCTTAAAAAAAGAAAACAAACTGAAATACAGTTGTATTAACATTTAGACTTCTCTCTTAAGAAAATTCTGCAAACGCCACTGATACTTATGTAATAGAGTTTTTGACACACCGTGGAACTGGTAAAAAGACTTGATCATCTTGCACATGATTGAAAGAATTAAAAAAAAATTAAATACCTTTCATTATCCTCAAAAAAATACTTCTTAATTTAGAATTACAAGCTTTTATAATTAAAGTCTATATCGCAAAATGTTTGTAAAATAGCGTTTACAAATCTTTTTTTTATTATTTAGAAATTTGGACTTCGGCCTAAATGGCCACTAATCCTTGTACAGTGTTATGTTAGTTTTACATTTTATATTAGGTTTATTAGTTATGTCTGTTAAGTATTTAATGAGATTGTTCATGTTCTCGTAGTTGTTGCTTAATGCTTCCTTCGTTGTGCTTGCTATTTTGTGTTTCTGTCTATAGGCTGAGTATTTAGTGCATTCTTCTATTATGTGTTTGACTGTGATTGTAGTAGAACATTCTTCGCAGGTTCTGGGTTCTGTTTTTTTTAGGATGTGTTCATGTGTGTATCTGGTGTGTCCGATTCTAAGTCTGGATATTATAATTTGGTGTTGTTGTTCTTTGGGTGTTTGCTTTGGTTCGGTCGTATCCTTTATTGATCTAAGTTTGTTGTTGGTTTTTCCTAACCAGTAGGTTTTCCACTCTTCTTTCAGCTGATTTTTCGCTGCGGCCTTTAGGTCTTCGAGTGGTACATTAATGTCCTCGATTTCTGTTTTTGTTGTTGCTTTTTTTTGCTGCTTAGTCCACTTCTTCGTTTCCTTTTATGTTAACATGGGATGGGATCCACATGAATTTGATAATATTTTGGTCGTTTGTCCTTGCGTTTTCTATGTTCTCTTGGATTTTTTGTATAAGGTGGTGTTTTGTATTTATGTTTGTTATTTCTTGAAGGCAGTTTAGGGAATCTGTGTATATATAGTAATTCTTGTTTTTGTTATTGTCTTTGGAGATTTGTTCGATGGCTTTCAGGATGCTGTATGTTTCTGCTGTGAATATTGACGTATGTTTTGGAAGGTGGAAATCAAAGATTTTGTCGTTTAATTTGAATGCGGCTGCTGTCTCGTTATTTATGTGTGAACCGTCTGTGAAAATTTTTTCATAGTCTTTGTGTGTCTTGGTGTTCTTTTACAAGGTTTTGATAGAGCTCTTTAGGTGTGTCGTTTTTGTTGTATGCGGTTAGGGCTAGGTTAGGATATTGAATTTGAATGGTCCAGGGTGGTATTGTATGGAGTGTTCTATTTTGGATTTTTTGTAGTGAAGGTTGGAGGTGTTATAGATCGTTGTGTACGGACTGTTGTGTTGGTGGACAAATCTTTAAAAACTATTTAAGTTTATTTCTTAGGAAAAGCAATAATTGATAATTTTATTATTTCTGTTGATTTGAGTAACGTGTAAGGTACCTACAGAGTACATATATGTTACATGTTATTCAAGTTACACTTAATTCGCTCTGATTTGTCACTTAAATTTCAGTAGCCTAATGTCTCTGAATTCCAAGTTAATCAATTTTTACCAATTGAGTGTAATTTAAGTGTGAGGTGAGTGTGAGTTGAGTGTGAGTTACGTCTCTGAATTTGGGCCCTAGTCTGTATAAAGTATTTAACAATTACGTCGCTTCCGAATTTTTAAACTTGATACTAGATGGTGCCATGTTTTGAATTGGCGACTAGTGTTGTGTAACATATTTGAAAAAATAATTGCTAAAATGTTTGAAATAGGAGTTAGAAGAATTAGAAAATTCAATGGGAATATATATATATATATATATATATATATATATATATATATATATATATATATATATATATATATATATATATATTTATTTATTTATTTCATATCAATTTTGTTGCACTGTAGTATAATGAAGAGAGAATGCAAGAACAAGCATAATACTAATTTACAATTTTAGTAGTGTTAATATTAAAGAACATTCTTTCTGATCATGATTCCAGGCGATATAGTTCAAATATAAAACGGGATCAACTATTTTTATATTTACTCTACTTTATATTCTACGTGCATCGATATTTGATGCATTAACCATCATATCATCCGGCAGTACGGTGGGGTGGGTACCGTTACGGCATTTGAATCCGGAGATCCCGAGTTCGATTCCCACTCAAGCTAGAAATTATAATTACTACCATTCTGCGGCTCGGTGAGTCCGGGCCCTGTACTGTAATTGGGAATCAATTCCTGTTGTACAGAGTAACATAAATAAATAAATAAATAAATAAATATTGGTAATTAATTTCAATTCGCTAAAAATTAAATTCACGTTTAAATTTAAGTCCCTAACGTAAATTAGATATCTATCACTTAAACAAAAATTCTCCGACCAGCACAGGTGGGCGCTTGAAATTACTGCTTTGGTACAATTTTAAGGTCAACATTAAATAACTATGAAATTACTATTTTTCTTGCTACCCATATCTATATTATGTAGAAAAGTGCAACAATTCAGAGAAGCCATAAACGCGATAATTAATCATCTAAAATTATTATCAATATATGCATTTTTAAATTTAATAAAAAAAAAACTCTGTCATGTCAATTTTTAAAAAGATACTGATAAGGAACATGACGAATTTTAATTTCCTTGTATAAATTTGTTAATTAACCACAGAAATTTCTATTTATTTTGCTTCGTCATCCTGTGATACGTTGTTAGGATATTTCGTATGACCCAAATTAATAGAGATATATGCGTTTATATATGAGAAATAAGTTTTTCGACCACTATAGCTCGTCTATTTTTTTTGAGAAAAATGCCTCAAATAAAGAAATTTAGATTTCAACGGTTTTCGAGAAAAAATTAGGCTTCTAGCTGCACTCACAGCTATTTAATTAAAAATTGTAATTAGCAATTTAAATTATCAATTATTGGAAAGGTCTTAAAACTTACGATCCAAATTGAATCACTGAGTTTAAGACAGTGGCGTACCTAGGGGGCACATATTTTGGGGCGGCCTTTTTTATATTTAGTTTTAGTTGTAAAAAACAACTTGTCACTTCATGAGTTTACTATTCGATTTCTACGAATTATATGTATATTAATATTTTTTTGTAAATTAGGTTAGCTAATTTACAAAAAAAAAATTACTCTTGAGTTATATTTAATTAGATTATTTTTTGACCTAGCTGTTGAGGTCGATTCATCCAACTTAACAGATTTTGAATTGGGTTCATATCGATTGACTTCTTTCCAAAATTTGTTGGTGTATTTCTGTATCGGAAATACAACTAAATCGATTTTTTTCACACATTTTACTTGCGGCGTTGACAGTTTTAAATAATTATTTGATAACTACCTATAATTTGCCGCAAACAAAAAATCATCTACAGAGATAATTCCAGGGAATAATCTCAAGAGCTTTATTCTCAGTATAATAATGACAGGACTGGTTAAAACGCAGACACGTGACATACAATGAAGCATTTCATTGGTTTTGAGAAACGTCAAAAAATAATCAGTAATAATATAACAAGAGAGTGAGAATAAATTGAAAATAATTTGACAGATCTTTCGAAAACTTGTTGCCAGGCAATAGTCACGAAAGCCCGTAGGGCTTGAGTGGCTATTGCCAAATGGCAACAAGTTTAAGAAAGATACTGGAGAATTATTTTCTAATTTATCCAACTCTCGAGTTATATTTAATTAGATTATTTTTTGACTAAGCTGTTGAGGTCGATTCATCCAACTTAAAAGATTTTAAAATGGGTTCATATCGATTGATTACTTATTAATGTATTCTTGGAGGTTGTTTGGAGGGTTGTTGTTTATCTCCACTTTTTGCTGACATTTACATGAACCATTTCGAAATAAACTTATTTAAATCCAATAATAATTATACCAAACATATTTCGTTTTGGTATAGATATGTTGATGACGTCATTTGCTTATGGACTGGAACGGATAGACAGTTGGATTCTTTTTTTAAATCCTTAAATTCTCTTGAACCCAAAATTCAATTTACTATTGAAAAATAAATAGATGGATCTATTAATTTTCTTGATTTAAAAATAAGCCGGACAGGTAAAAATTTTACCTTTGATATTTTTCGTAAACCAACCTTTACAGATACAATAATAAATTATAATTCCACCCACCCTTTTAATACAAAAATGGCAGCCTTCCATAGCTTTATTCAAAGATTAATTACCGTCCCTTTATCCAAAGAGAATTTTAATAAAGAATTAAAAACCATTCAGCAAATTGCCCATAACAACGGTTATAACATTAGTTATGTCAATAGTTTACTTTACAAAAAACAAAAGAAACTGAGTTTAGGTAAAATTTATGCAGGATAAGCGGTGGAAGATTGTAAAATTTATAGGAAAATACCCTTTTTTGGAACTGTATGTAATAAAATCTCCGAACAACTAAAAACTGTAAATATTTCGGCGGCATTTTATAATGATTTTATTTTTAAAAAATTACTAGTTAACAATAAAATTATTGATAAGAATAAATTAAACAATAGCGGTATTTACGAAATTCAATGTAACGACTGCGATTTTATTTACATCGGACAGACAGACCGTAGTTTTAATATTAGATTTAAGGAACATGTAAGCTCTTGGAGATTAGGAAAAACCGATTCTAATGTCGCGAAACACCTTATAGAAAATAAACACGGTATAACAATAGAATCTCTAAGGGTCTTACATGTTGCCAAGAAAGGATTAAAGATGAATTGCTTGGAGGCGATTGAAATTAATAAAGCCTTAAAAGCCAACAAAAATCTTATGAACGAACAATTAGATCTCATTCATTCGCCTCTACTAAATTCTATTTAATCTTTTAATGGCAGTCCCTCAATATTTCTTAATGACCCGTTCACTAATGTTGTAAACTGTTTCCATCTCTAAAGTATTTGTAGGTACTTGCAGGTATCCCATGTATATGTATATAAAGAGATCGATGTTGAACTTTTCGTCACTTCTGACGATGGAGTAAAAACCGAAATGCGCATCAAGTATTAAATATAAATTTTTCTTTGAAACAACCAAGTGTTTTTATTTACTATTTTTTTATCAAACATGTTTCAACAAGTGCCAACAGCTTACTCAATTAATTATATGAAATGGTATTCTAATTTTCTTCGCTGTAATTAAATTTAAATTTATTACCTACTATTTTACTGAGCAAACAATGAAATAATGTAAATGCTGTATTATTATTACTCAATTTAGTCCTGTCATAATGAAAATCTGTGTCTTTATTTCAGTGTACTGCGTATGTGTAGCACCTAGGAACGTATTTTGGGTGATGTACTACAGCAAAGCAGAAATAATATATCACGGTGACTACTACGAGAAGTTCTGGTTACCATTTATTATAATTGGATCTTGTTTAGGGTGAGTTTTGTTTTATTTTTAATTATTTACAATATAATTAATTTTTAATATAACAAATAAATACATTTTGTTCTTCTTGAGAGAAGTTGACATTACCTTCGTGTTCTGCCATCTAACAAACGACACAATACTAAATTTCATACTGATTCATAAGTTAGCTAGAAGAGGAAAATTTATTTATTTGTTATATTATAAATTCATTAAATTGTATTATATGTGTACTATATATATATATATATATATTACGCATACTTCTAAACTTGCTTTTTCTTCTTTCTCATCTTCTAGTTCACAATCTCTACTCAATGTATCTGCTATATAAAGATCTGTACCTTTTTTATATTCTATTATAGGATTGTACGGTACTATTTCAATCATCATTCTTTGTAGTCTCGGTGGCGCTTCACATATTGGTTTCTTGAAAATTGTTTCTAACGGTTTGTGATCCGTTTCTATTTTCAGTGATATATTACCGTAAATATATTGATGAAATTTCTTGCAAGCCGATAAAATTGCATATGCTTCTTTCTCCAATTGACTGTAGTTTTGCTGGGTGGATGTTAGTGCTTTTGCGCTATATGCTATTGGTCTATCTTCTTGCAAAGCTACTGCTCCTACCGCTCAACTGCTGGCATCCACAGATAACTTAATTGGTTTTGTTGGGTCGTAGTAACTCAATTGTGGCAGTTTTGTGAGCTGTTCCTTCATCTTTTTGAATGCTTCGTCTTCCGCACGTGCCAACACCATTTTACATCTTTTTTGATTAGCTCTCGTAATGGGGCTGTGAACTCAGATAAATTAATTATAAATTTTGACAAATACGTTACCATTCCCAGTGCTCTTTGAAGTTCTTTCACATTTGTTGGTGTCTTCAATTGATTGTTTTTATTTTTTCTTTCTGTGAGCAAATATCCTAGGTATTTAACTGTTTTTTGTTCTAATTTACATTTTTCGTAGTTTAATTTCAATCCTGCTTCTTTGATTCTCTTTATCACCTTGTCTGTTCTTGCTCGTAGTTCTTCTATTGTGCTAGCATAAATAAGAATATCATCGACAGAGCATTCTGTTCCTTCCAATTCTCTTAGTATGTTAGTCATAATTTGTTGAAAAATTTCTGGTGCAGATGCAAGTCCAAATGGAAGTCGTTTAAATTTGTATCTTCCCCAAGGTGTAGCGAAAGTTAAGAATTCTGAGGTACGCTCTGTTATCTTTATTTGCCAAAATCCCTTTTTGCAGTCTAATATGGTAAACCATTTGGATCCATTTATATTTGCTGCTATCTCTTCCAGCGTATTCAATGGAAAATGTCTTCTTTTTAAGTTCTTATTGACTGCTGTCGGATCGATGCAAATTCGTATTTTTCCTTTTTGCTTTACGACTACCATAGGTGTAGGCTTCGTTATTGGCTCTATTATTCCCATTTTCGTCATTCTGTCTATTTCTTTTTTGACATCTTCTTTAATTGCATAATGTATTCTTCTAGGAGGATGAATTGGTAATATCGGATTGTCTACCAAATCTATATCGTATTCGAATCCTTTTAAGCATCCCATACCTTCAAATATTTCTTTTTCAACTGCGTCTATTCTTTTAATTAATCCTAGTTTTACGCAAGTATTTCTGCCAAGTATAGGTTGTATATTCTTCTTTACTATTATAAATTTAATTTCTTCTGCTTTGTTACCAACTTTTGTTTTAACTATACTTTCTCCTATAACTTCTAATTCATGGTTCGAGAATGATATTAAACTCTTCGTGTTTGATTTGTTTATTTTTAATTTTGCTTGTTTTGATATTTCAGTGGAGATTACATTGCATTGTGCTCCTGTATCTAGCTTAAATTGTACTCTTACTTCTTGTGGTCTCAAACCAGTCTTCTTCTTTAGTTCCATCATTTTTTATTGTTGAAACATACCAGATTTCTTCATTATCTCTATTTTCCTCTACTGTATTTATATGCTTTGTTTTACAGCATTTTGCAAAGTGTCCAAACTTCTGGCACTTCATACATTTCTTTTTGTATGCTGGACAATTCTTTTTGCCATGAACTGTGTCGCACCTTTTACATTTATATGTTTTGTTTTGTTTATAATCTTCTTTTTTATTATATTTATTACTTTTAATGACATCGATTTGCTGTGAATTTGAACTACTTGTGTTTTCTTTTATCGTTTGTAATTGTTTTCTTGCTTGTTCGCTTGATTTACATATATTTATTGCTGATTGTAATGTTAATTTATCTTCTGATAGTAAACGTTCACGTATTATATCATTGTTAATACCCACAACTATTTTATCACATACAAGACTGTCTTCCAATATACCGAACGAACAATTTTTACAACCATTTCTTACTCTTGTTAAAAATTCGTCAAAACTTTTGTTTGGTTTTTGTATAATTTTATTAAAGATATACCTTTCATATGTGATATTAATCTTCGGCACGAAATGTTGTTCGAATCTCTTTATTATCTTTACTAAGCTGTTCTTATCTGTTTCGCTTAGATCAAACGAATTAAATACGTTTGCTGCTTCATAACCTATAATTGTCATGAATGTCGCTATTTGAATTTCCTCATCTTTTTTCTTGAGATTGCCGTTTCATACCATCTATATTGTTGTATCCATTGTTTCCATACTATAGAAATATCTATTTCATTATTTATTTGAAGCTCTTTCGGTGGCTTCAATCCAACCACACCTTTACTGTGATCACTTTCATTATGACTATCTTCTAAAGGCATTTTTCTTCTTTATTATTGGATTTCGGCACCATGTAACGACCTCGCGTCAAAGATACACAATAATAGGGAATAATGGGGAAAATAAAAATAATATAATAATAATAATTATATATATATATATATATATATATATATATATATATATATATATATATATATATATATATATATATATATATATATATATATATGATTTAGACCTAAAAATATTTCAAGATAACTGCCGGAAAGCTTATGAAATAAGCTATCAGGCAGACTAAAATTCAAGTTATTTGGATAAAAATCAACGCCGTAGCGTCAATTTGAGTAATATGAAGTTTGAAGCGTAAAAACGACAAACACGTTAATATAAGAATTTCGAATAATATTTCAGTTATCACCCGTAAAATGTATTCAAAAAGGTCAAAAAATAAGATCTCCAAAGTTTATATACAAAAAATTATATATATACAGGATGGTGAACGCGACTGCGAACATAGGGATTTAACATGTAAAATAATATTTTTGTAATATCCTGCTTCCCTAATTATTTTAAGCAAAAAAGCTTCAATTAAAACTTTTAGGGCATAAATTTCTGCATCTAAACCAATAAACAGTATTAATTTTGCATGTTTCCTAATGGCACAAATTAGATATGAAAATAACGAAAATAGCCTCAAAACTATCGATAGCCATGGAATTGAAACAAAATTAAACAAATTTTTGACGTTTTATCTGTCAAAATAAATGACATAATAAAGAGAGAAATTATTTTGACAGATTACACGTCAATTTTGTTTCAATTCCATGGCTATCGATAATTTTAAGGCTATTTTCGTTATTTTCAGATCTAATTTGTGCCGTTACACACCTTGAAAAATTAATTTTGTTGGTTAATTTAGCTACAGAAATGTATGCTCTAAAAGTTTTATTTGAAGCTTTTTTGCTTACAATAATTAGGGAAGCAGGAAATTACATAAATATGATTTTACATGTTAAATCCCTATGTTCGACAGTCGCGTTCACCACCCTGTATATATATATATATATATATATATATATATATATATATATATATATATATATATATATATATATATATATATATATATATATATATATATATAACGGATTAATGTTTACTTAAAAAAAATATTTTTAATTGAACAATACAGGTTATGATAGTTCTTTACAACTAACTACGAACAACTATTCTAAGTTCATTATACAAAAATGTAATATATGTTGGTGTTGAGGGGAATATTGCAGTTGTGTCTGGGAATCTGCTGGTATCAGCAGTTTATGTGGTAAGCTGTCCTCTAACTCATCCCTCCTTTAAATTGAGCATCCCCGGGAAGATTCGTCTGGGATTGGTGGTGTTGAATGGTTGAACACCTGGGCTGTAGTTCATGGTCTTGGATCCTGGTAGTTTTTGTTGATTTTGAAAACCTTTTCCTGGGGAAAACTGTGAACATGATGACAGCAATTATTAATCACATGACATATAAAATTGCTATAGAGTAATTTGGAATGTCGGCTGTGACATCGTAGTCTTCAATATCTTCGAACTTGTTTATTTGTAGCTTGAGATCTTGGATACAATTAAGTTCCACGGCCAATTTTGGTATTTGTGCGTCATCTAACTTGATTTTAACGTTTTCTAATATGATAGGTTTTCAAAATGTTCCTTCTTAAAAATTTAGGTTTTGATTTTCTAAATTTAATTTGGCAGTTGTTTTCTTTAATCAAGAAAATCCCTTGTTTAATTTTGTCGCCTAGTTGACATGAAGCGTGGATTATTTCTTGTTTTGGGAATACAACGAGAAATTAGTTGATTTATTCAATGGTTTCTACGTGGTTTCCTTTTAAGCTGATTTGAGTGTACTGACAGTTCTTGTTATAATTGTGAAGGATTATGTTCTTATCGCAGGATCTGTCATCTCTGTCTTCGATCTTGTTTGGACATTGATAAATATTTCCTTTAGTACATGTGTCCTTTAAAGATTTAATTTGACCATCTAAAGATTTTAGAAAATTTTCTTTGTTTAGAATAACAGTCACAAATTCAGTCTCATGTTTACTGGCAATAGGTATAATGTGGAATAGTTCAAAATTTGTTTTGTAATTAATTGGAATTTCTAGGATATCAATAATTTTGTTTCAATCTAATTTACAATTTACTTTAATTAATTTTTCAATTTCGGGTATATTTTCAAATGCGTGTTTCTGTAAAATAGTACTAAATTTTTCATATACGGGTTATTCAAAATATAAATAGTATGTGACTCTTGGAGCTACATAATTTTTAACAAAATTTATTATCATTTTCGTAATTATCTTGAGATAATTGAACATTCAATCTCAGTTTATTTGAGTGTAATTCTGTAATTTTTTATTTAGATGGCAAGTGTATGACTTCTGTGAGTATTAATTGATTTTTCCCTACATTTACTAGTGATTCACTAATATGTTTTCCAATCATTGGATTTTCGTGATTGGAATGCACGGTATCGTCACTGTTGGATTTTGAGTGTTAGTGTCTACTTCTACAATCAGGGATTCGGTGTCGTTTTCATTATTTTAATTTTTTTCTAATTGTTCGGTTAATTTGTTTATATTTTGAAAGAAATCTTGTCATCTGTTTCATTCGCGTTAAGCTAGAATGGTGGTATATCGTCATTTGGTTTGTTATAAACGGTTACAATTGCATTACTATTTTTGAAAATAAATTCTAACATAGGTTTAACGTTAGCCCAATTTAGTAGGTCAAGACCGCAACCTAGTTTTGATATATTTAAATATTTTATTTTTCATACAGAATGATTTTAAATTAAAAAGAGTATAAAATAAGTCCTGGTTTGTTGGTTTATCATTAAAATAGTTTTTCATGTTTGGGGGCCGTGATTTGACGACTGGTAACCGCACTTCACGCGCAAAATATATCATTTACCGAGATCTGCTTCAGCAGAGTGCCACACCCAGTAATGGGTAGAAGGCGTGATGATATATTTATTTATTTATTTATTTATAAATTATGAAACTATTATTTTGATCCTTTAAGTAAACTAAATTATAAAATTTGAGATTTTGATTTCTTAATTTAATGACATTTTGAAATTTTTTGAAAAATTCTTTTGTTATGCCCTCTGACATCTGTAAGTCGCGACTAACACAATGTGCTAAGCTTTCGTTGTAAGAAGTGTCAAAAATATCTTCTTCTATTTCTAAAATTTTATATTCGATATTTGACTTTATTAATTTATTATTTAAATAATTTTGATACTGGGTCAAAGATGAGAGATCGTCTTTAGTATTAATTAATTTTTGAACAGAAGTTTCATTATTATATGGAATGCGGCTCAAAGCATCAGCATTCGTGTTTAATTTACCGTTTTTGTACGCAATTTCTTTGGCGAACTCTTCTAATCGCAATCTCCATCTAGCAAGTTTCGAATTTGGTTCTTTAAGAGAAAATAGCCACTGTAGTGGTTTGTGATCTGTAATGATTTTAAATTTTCTGTTGAAAAGATGAGGTCGAAAATATTTTACTGCCCAGACTATGCCAAGTAATTCCTTTTCTATTGTTGAATAATTTTGTTCCGAATCATTTAAAGTTCTACCAGCATATGAGATGGGTAGATCTTAGCCAACATGGCCTTGGGATAATGTGGCACCAATTGCGTGATTACTAGCGTCAGTTGTGAGATTAAACGGTTTTGTAAAATCTGGATACTGAAGAATTGGTTCATTGATAATTAAATTTTGTAATCTTTAAAATACCGTTCTTAAATTTTCCATATGTTCTTATAGACTTGTGCTGAATATTAAAACATTATCGAGATACAGAATGTTATTTGTCAAGCCTCTTAAAACATTGTCCATAACGCGTTGGAAGGTGGCGTGTGCATTTTTAAGACCGAATGGCATTCTGAGAAGTTCATAATAACAATTTTCCGTATTGAAAGCTGTTTTTTGAATGTCACCTTTGTGCATTTTGATTTTATGAAAACCGGAAGCTATCGAAGGTAGTAAAATATTGATATTTGCCAAGTATATCTAAATGTGAATTTATGTTTAGAATCGGATACTTATCATCTATCATCTTATCGTTTAGTTTTCTATAATCGATAACCATACATTATTTTTTGCTTTCCCGATGCATCTATTTTTTTCGGTACGAGCCACAGGGAGAATGTGACGGTCTAATAATTTTTTGACTCAACGTATTATTTATTTGTTAGGATTTCGTCATTTGTCTGTATGTGGTGTTTTATTTCATTAGTAAAAGATAACGACTTATCTGTCGTATGAAAAATATCAGCGTACTCTTACACTAACTTTGTGATAGCTAATTTTTCTTCAGAGTTCGTATGTTTACTATGAATTTTTGAGAAATCGAAAGTTTCATTTAAATTTTGAAAATTAAAATTAGTATTATTTATTTTAAAATTTTCTAATGATTCAGACTAAATAATATTTATAGTATCTATAACAAGTTCTACAACATTAGGGTTTATTGTTGGGTAATACGTAATATTATTTTCAATCATTGCAATTCCTGCTGGAATGAAAATATTATTAATATGTGTTTTCGGAATGAACGCTTCACCATTTTCAATGTTTTGAACATAGAACTTTGCAATTATCTCAGACTTAGGTGGAATCGTGACATAATGCGGACGCGGTGTTACAGAATGATAATGAATTTTTATCTCAGCTGCCGGTGTTATTATCTTATCGCGTGTCAAGTCAATGATCGCTTCTAATGTTTTTAAATTATCTAGTCCTAGTAAAATATCAAAATGATTATGAAAGTCAAATAAGTGATATTTAAGGGTAGTATTGTGTTTTTTGAATAATTTTGTACATGGTAATAATAAACTAAATTTTTCAGTTGAGGTTCCGTGTGCTGTAGTTATTTTAAAAGGATCGTATCTAATTTCATTATTAAAATATTTACTTGCAATTTCTGGTTTAATGAAGGAGCATGTGCTACCTGTATCGAGTAAAATTTTCAAATTATTTTCTGAAAATTTTATAAAAGGTAGTTCGCTTTGATTGTAGAGAAAATTTTGTGATTCAATGACATTTCCGGGGCACCTATTTCTAAACAATTATTTGGATCAGGATTTTGCTCTGTTTCGTAATATTCACTGTCTACTTCTGGTTGGTAAATAACTACGTTAGTATCGTCAGTCGCGATTTCATCGTTTATTTCGATATTTTCAGTGTTATGCAATTCTTCGGATGTGAAGTTAGGTCTATGTTGTGCTTTGGGGTTATTGACGGTACGCGAATTGTTGGGGTCGTGGTTGATTGTACCTTGACGGTCGTGGTCTAGGTACAAATGTCTGTCGTGTACTTGCACTCATGGGTGTAGGTTTTGGAATTTTTTTATTGGGGTTTGATTTGAATACGTTTAGTTTTGTATTCTGAATTTGTTGGGAAGTATGATTATTCGTGTTATTTGGGAATAGTCGGTACATTAATTGAGATTTTTTTCTAAATGCGGATTTGTTCTGTGTGATGTTTATGAATTGTTTTGATTTAGGTGTCATATTGAATTTTTTAATTACGCGCGAGAAACTTTCTAACTGGAAATCGTTAGTTAGCATATTGAGCGCGGAGTTCATGTCTGAGGGATTTTTAATGCACATTAAGTTACCCAAGGGCTCTTTAAGTCCGCTTAAAAGAATTCTTACCGCATAATTTTTGAAAATAGCCTATTAAAACTCCTTGTTCTTCCCTATTTATTTGGGTGGATATATACGCGATATGTAAATTTAATATTTAACTCGGTTATAAAATTCAAATGTCTATTCGTTATTTTGTTTCGATTCTGGCATTTCAATATTATGTGTATAGCAGTCTCTTTTATCAGAGTATGTGTCTAGTAAAGCCTTTTTTAGATTTGCCCAATTAGCGACGGTTCAAGTTGCAATATTCAAAGCAGCTTCACTCCTTATTTTTGACAATATACTTGCAATTAAATACTCATTTTGGAAGTCACTAGGGTCTGCTACATTATAAAATTTATACAATAACTTTTCGCAAACTTCAATAAATCTAGATAATAATTTTGTATCTCCGTGAAATTCGAGGAGCATATCTAAATACCCTTTTTTGAGTGTGGGGATTGTGATGTCTGTTATATTCAAGTTATTAATATCTTAAATTAAATTTTCTATTACTAAGTTAGTTTCCGAACTATTGGTTGGTAAATTACAAGAAACAACTGAATTTGTGCCTGTACTATCTGAATCTGATTGGTGCTGACTGATATTTCTAAAGGACATAAGTACTGACAAAATTATTATCAGCTTATCCATGGGCTTCTGCTTCGTATACAGCGAGACAGGAGTACTGGGATGTCGACTAGCAGCTCTGTATACAGCAGGGCTGGAGATCTAATACGGTGCTGTGCCATGTTCACTCAAGGCGGTGTAAGTATCTGCGACGATTTTTGTTCTAATTCTGAGTAAATCGTTGAGACGGAAACGGATTTGTTTTTAGTAAATCATTGAGACGAAAACGAATTTGTTTTTTGTAAATTCGCCTGAGAATCGTACCTTGACTGCGCCAATTAAGTTAACGGATTAACGTTTACTTAAAAAAAAATATTTTGAATTGAACAATACAGATTATGATAGTTCTTTACATTTCTGTGTCTAACTTGTAACTAACTACAAACAACTATTCTAAGTTCATCATACAAAAATGTTATATAATTTGTAGGTGTTGAGAGGAATACTGAAGTTGCCTCTGGGAATCTGCTGGTATCAGCAGTTTCTCTGGGAAGCTGTCCTCTAACTAGAGTCGTACCTCTCCACGGGGCTGAATGTTTCGGAGTAGTCATGTCTCACTCTCTGCTCAAACCATCTATAATCTCTAATCTTGCTTTTGGTCTTCTGTCCTGTTTTTCACACAAAACCCATCTGCAGGTAAGAGGCTTCACGTTCTCAGGTGGTGCCACAAGTGTTCATGTCTTCATTTTTATCAGTGACTCGTATACTTCTTCCATGGCAGTGTGCCATCGTCTGTTCTTCAAGACTTGGAATGTCCTCGATGTCTCCGATCATGGCGGCCTGAACTTGAGCAATTTGGTATTCATTATACCTAACAGGCATTCTCAGCGTCCGACGATCTCGCAGAACTCGACCTGACGTCTCTTATCCCTGTACTCTGTTCGGCATTTTCAAGTTTTCAGGGGTTCATCGTACTCGTTTTCCGACGAACTGTCTTCGTTAAGTTCTTCCAAATGATCCATCTCTTGCAGTTCCACTCTTCCCTGTGCCTTTCTTCTTGCATCTGTCTGTCTTCTTGTCCTTCCTGATTCTGTCCTCTTCTGTTCTTTATTTTCTCGTCTTCCAACTGTCTCGTCTTGCCTTGACTGGCCTCACTGAATATCACGCTGTTAGAGCTAACGACGTCTGAATCATAACCTACAAACATTTCCTTTTCTGATTTTTGTCTGCTTGTGATCTGGAATTAATACGAGGGTGGATAAATAAGTACTCGTGTTAGAAATGCAAGTATTTCACAATTTTTTTTAATGTATTCTGCCCCTTAAACTCCTCTAAAAAATACGATTTGTTTTACTTTTCAAAATACGCTTCTGTCTCGATGATAACCTTCTCGTTTGTGTTATTTTTTTTTTCAACAAGACATGTTTTCACTTTGGGGAACATAAAGAAGTCACAGGGAACCAGATCGGGCAAGTATGGTGGGTGCGGCAGCAATTCGTAGAGCAGTTCATGCAGTTTGACCGCGATAATTCCGGATGAGTGTGCTGGTGCGTTATAATGGTGGAACAGCATCCTTTTTAAACCAAATTGGGCCGTGTCTTTATCTTCTTCGAAACAGATTCACCTCGAAAAATATATTTTTTTGACTGTCGCTTAGTCTTTGGCGTATAATAATGTATCCAGATGTCATCATAGATGGTGCAGAGTCCCTATAGACAGCATCTAATTTCACTTTTATTTCTTCGCATGCTTTGCCATCCAAAAATAAAAAGCGAATTACGGATTGATATTGCACCTTTTCCATTTGATCGAGAAACACGATACACGTGTGATACAACTAGCTGCCAAATAAAAACTAACCTATAAATTAGTCTGAAATTTAGTATGGTGTCATTTGACAGATGACTGAATACGAAGGTAATGCCAAGTTCTTTCAGTAACGCCACCTGTCTTCAAATACGGGTGCTTATTGATCGACCCTCGTACATAGCACGTTGATTCGAAGCTTCGCAGTTGACTAAGAAATCATGGGATTCGATGGTTGATGTATTCTGTGCTGCTTCCGAATGTATATTTTTCGCACACGTAGTCTCCCCAATCATTTTCAATGTTGACGTTATTTCTCTTAAATTCGTCTCTGACGTATCGGACGTTTTGATAAGCTACTAGTTCGTACAATTATGTGATAGACAATTTAGGAAGGTACTTATCAGTCTCCTCCTGCCGATTTTTTTTTCTCTATAGCTCCCAACTCGTTCAGCTATTGTAACTGTGTCTTTATTGATTATTTTGTAAATTGACTGACTCCGGTTTTCTGATTGTACGTAACCTTTGTCAAGCATTTGTGAAACCGAAACTAGATTAAAGAATAGTTTGGGAACATATAAGACAATAGTAAAGACGACTTTCTGCCAGTCCGACCCATCAGAAGCGTCCAGCTTGATGTTCCCTAACCCAATTTCAGAAGCGTACCCAATGACGACATTCAGACGGTCTTCCAAATCTTTGTAATTGAACAGCCACTCCCTATGGTAGTTCATGTGCTGTTTAGCTCCGCAATCCTGATACCACCCTTCCTTGTTCTCTTATTTCGGCACGTTGCAGCTCACCTCAGTCGTAGATAAACTCATGGTCACGAAGGCTCGAAGATTTTTCTCTTCATCTTTGCTCTTTACCTGACTTTACCTGACTGGACATTCTTTGGCAAGTGCCCTTTTTTGCTAACAATTATTACATGCGTAGTTGTTTTTGCAAAATTTCAAATACTTCTGACATGGTTTATGTTTGCAAAACATTTTTGTGTGGTATTTCATTCCACAATTAAAGAATTCGACCGTTGAACGTGCTGTGTGATCTGAGTTCGGATTTCCTTGCTTTTTCGTCGTTCTCGAGCATATTGCATTCCTGGACGTTGATTCGGTTGGTTGCTCACTCTTGTTCAGTCGATCCTTCTCCAGCCTGAGATGTTTGATGAGTTTATTGAGATTCTTTTGGGCGGTAAAGCTAACAAAATCCTGATCATTACCCAGCTCTCCTTGACCTGTTCGCCTGCTCTGCAGCTAAATCATCCGCGATTTGTTAAATTAACATGCAATTACTGACCACCGATATGCCACCATCATACCGAAAACCGAAAAACGATCTTTGCAGATTTTCAACAGATATTTCAGATTTTGTTCCATATAATATACTCATTTATGTAAAATTTGTTCGGCTGATGTACAGTTCGCAATTTTCTTCACAATGTTACTACTAACATTTAACCCCATGAATATTTGCGGTTCTGATTTGGCTTCTGCACCTATGGTGATTAAAAAAATTACTATAATTTATAAAGAGTATTATATGTAGAATTCTGGATTCTTATATTATCTTCGTATTTTGTTAATGTTTCCTATTTATCTAAAATAGATTTAGTTTGTTATTTAACTGTTATGGTACTTTGAGAGTCCCATATCCATTGAAGGTTTAAATTTGTTAGGAGAATTTATAACAAATTTACTCATGTGTTGCATTGATTTTCAATTCCAGGTAGATAGATTAGCTGTTTAGTGTAACATTTCTTCACATATCTGTTATCCGTCATTAAGTAGCATCTTTTTCTACCATTTTAACATACTTTTTAGGTTGTAAAATGTAACATTAAGGTGGTACTATCATGGAAGCATTTAACCCGGATTTTAATGAAATGTAAATATGTTATTTTTCATGTGTTTCTACACTAGTATGCAATTTTTTTTTTAAGTTTACCGTTGTTGAGTTGAGTAATGTAAAGTTAAAGTCGACCAAAAATGCATTGGCGTTATAGGAACTGTACCTCGCGAGGCAGCTTACTGCGTAATAAATTCATATATTGTAGTTATTTTTTTAACAAAAAACTAATACACAGTACATCATGTAAAGATAAAGGTATGAGAATTAAAAAATCCATGCCTTACCGGATTAGTTTCAAAGAAATTGACGATGAAAGTTGGATATTCTATGATTTTCAATTAAACTGTGAGAAATGCTTGGCAACGTTGCACGGGTAGATAGAGCTGGTCGCAGGCGTAGACAGAGATGGTCACACGAATGACAAAGCAAGAACTATGAAAGTTATTATTTCGATCAGTAAAATATATTAATTTTAATACAAAAAAAAATATTACAGCATTTTTTATTTATTTATTTTGTTATTACAGTTGATAATAATTGCTTTGGTGCATTTTTCTCATTTTTCTTATGAACTGTCAACAGGTTGTATCGATAATACAGTCACGTTTCGTACCGACTGGTAATATCATGCTGCTTGTAGATCTCGTCTTGTTATAGCTTCTGCTGTGTAACATCTTACACTGCTATTGGTTGGCATGAAAAATTCAGTTCCAAAAATTTTGTTATGTTACTGAATTTCATAAACTAGTTAAATAGTTTTATTTAAAATATTCACTGTTATTGTTAATTATACGATATTTGCAGCGAAATGTTAATTATGTTAATAACTTATACCATACAAAAATATAATAATCATTTTTATAAACTTTTTAGGTTACCTATACTTTTGTATGAGACTGTCATGATAGAACCACCTTAAGTAGTCCTACTTCTTCTCTAATTATTTAGTTGGGCGTATTTTTGTGTCATCCAAAAAAGTATTTGAAAAATTTGACTGTCCCCATTTGATTGATTGGAGTTGATTAAATGCTCAAATTTCAGTTGCATATGTTATGGTAGGCAGTACAACAGATTGGCCGACCTTTTTACTTTTATTCCAACAGTTTACTTTGGCAGCAAACGGTTTATTTTAATCATTTCTGAGGTTGTGTTTGCTTTACATATTGAAAGTTTTACTTTTCATTGAATTTACCAGATGAAGTCAATTCCACGGCCAAGTAAGTATATTTCTTAGTAAATGAGTTGTTTTGTCTTTGACAAATAAATCTGTGTAGCTGTTTAGGGGTCTGCCTCTGTGGAAATGAAGTATTTTAGTCTTATCTCTATTTATTGATAAATCACACTCTTGTAGAGCTTCCAAGTTTTTCTGTATATCGATTGAGGAATTGGCAAATATGCATATTGCAGCGTTAAAATATCCGAACATTTATTGATGTAGTAACCTCCCAGCTTATTCTTCTGAAAATAGTCTTTCAAGACAGAAATAAAAAACCTAATAAGAGCGGACTAGCACTTTCTTTCAGTTTTTATGTAACTATTACCGTCTAAATTACTCTAGAGAAATATATTTAAAATAAATAAATTGGAATTATATTTGAATAAATACTTTAAAATTTAATTTTGTATTGTTTATAGAAACTGCCAATAAAATCTAACATATTTAAATTTCAATATTATGCAATTACATAGGAGAGTTGTAAAGTAAAAATTTTCTGTTTTTTTTTTTTCAGAATGTTGCAGTCGTGCACCATGCCAATTATTCTGTATTGTATGGGCGGATACAACTTCGGTTACTTGAATTACCGCCCCTCACTGCAAACAGGAAATGCTTCGGGCACAGAAATGGTTAGCGTTCATCTCCACGAAGAACGCTTGTAATAAACAGGAATGTTATTATAGGCAAATCACTGTATAAATTACACATGAAAATAAGATATTTTTAATTTCTATAAAGAATTTTATTTAAAATTTATGATTATTCCTCATAAATGTTTTCGATAAATAGCCGATTTTGATAACTTTACAGGAAATGGTTTTAGATAAGTCATGTAGATAATTTGTTATATAAAAATAAGTTTTAAAAGGCGTAAAAAATTACTGCCATTAATAGCCAGTTGATAATAATAATACCTTCAATCGTTTGGAATTTACTTTCAAACATTCGCAGTAACGCGCTCTTCCTTTCTTATCTTTTTAGATTCGTTGTTAGAGGAGTAGGTGTAAGTGAGTTAAGAGGGTTTGAATATATGGAGCGTATGTCTAATGAAAATTTAATGAAACAGGCGTACAGGACCGATTGAATGGATGTGATTGAAGGTTTGTTGCGTGATGAGAGATTTTGAATGTAAGGAATAAATGAACTTTTATGGAGTATACGTGAATGTGATTAAAGCGAGGATGGTGTGACAGAATGAGAATGTCTGACGATGACTGATTTTTTATGTTTGATAAATCTGCTGAGTGGATGTTTTAGGTATTCGTGCTACTTCATTTGACGAGATATGCTGTGATGTTTTATGTATGTAAATTATGTAAGGCCTTGAAGATATTTCACAAACATTGTAAGTTATAACTTGCTGCATCAGCTAAACACCCAGTAGTTTTCCAGTAAGTTAGAAATAGCATAAATAGCACGTAGCATAGATAAGGTTTCAGTTGTTCCTGTAAGTTCTTGAACGCACATGTACATTTCATTGTAGTGCAAGAAAAAATTAATAAAATATTTTTTTTATTAAAATCGATAAATCAATATTTAATTTGTATGTTTAATTTGAACACATTACACAAAATCAAATGCTTGACTAAGTCAACACAATACAATGAAGTTAAAATTACAGATATTATATACACTTCACAATTAATCAAATATAAATAAATAAATAAATAAATATATCATCACGCCTTCTACCCATTACTGGGTGTGGCACTCTGCTACAGCAGATCTCGGTACGTGATATATTTTTGCGCGTGAAGTGCGGTTACCAGTCGTCAAATCACGCCCCCCAAACATGTTACTGGTGGAGGAGCCACAGGGATAGCTTTTTCAAATTATGAAAATTTGTCGCATGTGGGAATCGAACCAGGGACCTCAGGATCCACAGGCCGACTTCATACCACTGAGCTAGCCATCCCATATTAATCAAATATGTACAAATAATAATTATTTATGCAACTAATGTTAAAGTGTCACATTATTGCACGAGTGAAAAACTTGCAGCACTAGTCGTAGACGAGTATTATAATCCCATGTGTGCAATGAATAACGAGTTGCACATATTATTTATTCTATTTGGACAAATTATTTAAGAATGGACAACGTTTCGGCCAAGGTTATGGCCATGTTCAGGTCTACATAAAATTATAAAAATATAAAATTATAAACAATTACAAAATTGTGTGTCTAATTAACAATTGCAACATACCGACGGTACAGAGTTGGTACATTTTAAACACATATAAATGGATGTAATTATTAGGAGCAGATACGTTAAAATTAAAAAAAAACATATTTGAATTGAATTGAAACAAAAGTCACAGAATCTAAATTGCAGGTACGCGAAGAGTCGAATTGTTATGAATGAAAAGTTTACAGCGCAAAATAATTAACAAAAGATACACGAAGGCCATCTAATGAATAGAATAGAACGTTTGAGAACAGTCTGTATACACGACGTTCGAGAACAGTCTATGTCTACGACGATTGAGTTTTACACAGCCGTTTCACTGTGATCACGGAAAAAAGAGTTATCCGCCAGCTCTGGCCATCTCGGCGAAGTTCTTCGCCATCCGTCACCGTCATCTGCTCGGTCCTCGACACCGCTACGAGCTTTCGTCGAAGCATCGTCGACCGCCGGTAAGTCCGAATCCTGTACTATTTGTTATTTACCCGTTACCTGTTAAAATACTGATCTAGTTGTCAACGCCACTGTTCAGCGTCCTCGAGATCTCTCGGTTTATCATTCGTGCCGAGTTCTCTTTTCGCACGGCCGTTCACCAAGCCAACACCACGACGTTATCCGAGTGTCTGGGAAGCGTCCGCGGCTGTTCGTTGCGTGATTTTTACCGACCCTGGCAGCGATCATTTCCTACCGTACCGGGCTAATAGAGATGCGCATTTTCGGTAAAAATGAAATTCTATCCGAACGGTAACCATCAATGAACCATCAATGAACCATCAATGAACCATCAATGAACCAGCAATGAACTAACTTGATCCGACCCGACCTGACCGGTATCTGTTCCTAACCAACCCGAACGAGATCCGATCTATACTATAACAGAGCCGACTCGACCCGAACCCGATTCGACACGAAATGAACAAGTCCGACCCGAAGTGATCCAACCCATCACGAACTGAACCAACCCAAACTGAACTAACCCTGAACGGTACCTCAGCTGAACTGACCCGAAATGAACTGACTCGATTCGAACCCGACCCGAAGTGAAACAATCTTTTGTTTATCTAAACAAAAACTAATATCAATTTTAAATGACACGAGAAATACACCTATGGCTATAGTCTCACCACGCCAGAAATGATTACTTACGTGTTGACGTCTAGTGAACGCCCGCATGTTAACATATCATCATCTTAGTTAGGAAAATATGTACCTAAAATATCCAACATCCAGCTAATTTAATATAATTTACTTATGAAATAATATTGTTAAAATCCGATTAAAATAAAATTTAACTTTCTGAGCGAATACAAACTATTAAATATATATTCCTTATAATTTTATATCGATATTCTTTTTCAAAGAACTCCTAGATTTACTTTTCCATTTTAGAGAGGTTTGAAATTTGAATGAACATCTGGTTGTCGTCCATTATCCCGTTATAGCCATTGTTATCATTTCAAGTATAATTCACAATTCCGGCAATATACCGGGAATGGGAAAATTCTTTGGTGGAACATAGAAGGATACCTGGTACTAAAATTACAAATTACACTTCCACTCTATTTAGTCATCTGGATTTATTATAATCTCTTCTTCAACAAAGTACATTCCGACATTTTAAAATTATCAGTTGTGAATAATTCAGAAAATATGTACCAACCTACAGTCTAATTTTTCACGTTTCAAATATTCGTGTACGTTAAGTAGCAATTCTTGAGATTGCTTTCTCAGTCGTTTTCCGTTTTGTAAACATGTTGTTGATCAAGGAATAAATTGAATTATGAAAACTGGCACTGACAGATAATGACACTATACATACGGCTTTGGATCAAGTTAGTTTTCCGAAATAATAAATCCACTTATGATACATCGACGGTGTCGTCAACAATAAGCATCGTTTCAAAAATGCTTATCGTAACTTAGATAGGTTCTCATTTAAAATAAGAAAGTTGCAGCTGTGGTTCTCAAAGTACAGATATTTTGAGAACCACTGGTCTAAACAAAAACTTGTATCGATTCTTAAAATAGTTTTATAAAATATAAATTTTTTGCTAATTTAAATTTAATAGTTCTCGAAATAGTAATGGTGCGTCACTTAAATTGAACATCCTGTATATGTATTTTCATTAGATATTGAAATAGATTCAAGTATTTTTTCTGAATATATAAAACGAAAAATGTAGCTTACAAAATTTTCAGTCATCTTCTGCGATTGAAATAATTAAAATTTAAAAGCATGAATTGTATCATATGAACTGCCGTCCGCCGTCCGCAAGATTATAGAAATGAACAAAGATGAACCAACTCGACCAAACATGAATCCGAGCCGAACCTGGAGCTGAGAGAACCCGAACTAAACCAATCCGACGCGAACGGTACCTGACCCAAGCCCGACCCGAACTGAACCAATCCGACGCGAACGGTACCTGACCCAAACCCGACCCGACGCGAACTGAACCAACCCGACCCGAAACGATCCAACCCGACCCGACATGAACGGTACTTGAACTGTATCGACCGGAACCTATACCGACCCGAACTAATCCAGCCCGACCCAAACTAAACCAACCCGAACTGAACCAACCCGGACTGAACCAGCTCGACTCGAACACGACCCGAACTTTATATTTGGACATAAAATCGACCCGAAACCTATCACCAAAGTTATTGAATACGTTTTTTAATAATGTAGAACCCGCGGAATTTCAGAATAAATATCTGTTGTCCACGATTTTATCTAAGATTAAGGGCGAAGCAGCCGTAAATTTAGCTAGTTCCAACTTTAACTCTTGGGCTACTATTAAATCCGCTTTAATTAATTCTTACTCTTACAGAGTTAAAACAAGGTAATGAAACACCTTTTGATTATTATAATAAAATCCAAGATTTACTAAACTTACAAGTTTCATATGTTAATTTGAATAATCCAGTAGAAGCAAACGTACTTGCTAATTATTTTAGGCAGTACGCACTGCGTATTTTACTACGCGGTTTAAAAGAACCACTAGGTACACTCATGCGTACTAAGAACTCAGCGCTAAACATGCTGATCAATGACTTCCAAATTGAGAGTTGTCTGCGGCAACAAAACAAAATACACACATTACAAAAACCAAAACAATTCATTCAGAATAATACACAACACAGATACCAACAACCATAATTCAGATACACACAAACACGAACGCCACAATTAACATATCTACCTAACCTATATTCCAATACTCCAATGAATAAACCCTTCAATCAAAGTCAAATGTCTAAACAAAATGCTTTCAAACCTAATCATAATGCACGATTCTCAAAACCAACTCCAATGAGTATCAGCACTCGACAGACATTCGTACCCAGACCAGGCCCATCAGGCTACAACAATCAGTCCCGACCACAACAATATACACGACAATATCCCCAGACACAAACAAAACCTAACGAAGAAATGATGTACACTACAGAAATTACCGAATACACGGACGAACAGTATTATGTCGAAAATAATGCTATTATTTACGAACCCGAATCAGACATTGACAATAATGAAATCGAACAAGAAAATGTTTCGAGTAGAGTATTTTAGTAAGCCGGAAGTAATATGGTAAGGTAATAATGGACAAGCGGCTTAAAGTTGTAGTTATTTTATTAAAGATGTAATAACGATGTTTCGGCCAATGTTATGGCCATCTTCAGGTCAAAAGCGTTAAAATAAACGAAAAACAACAATATAATTTAAGTTACGAATTAATTATTTAGGGCGAACATATATAAAAAATGAAAAAATACGTAAGAAGCTAAATTCATGGTTTTTTGCCTATTTAGCTTCTTACGTATTTTTTCATTTTTTATATATGGTCGCCCTAAATATTTAATTCGTAACTTAACTTATATTGTTGTTTTTCGTTTATTTTAACGCTTTTGACCTGAAGATGGCCATAATTTTGGCCGAAACGTCGTTATTACATCTTTAATAAAATAACTATAACTTTAAGACGCTTGTCCATTATTACCTTACCAAGAAACTATTTCAATTAATTTTTTAGAACTCCCTGCCTCGGAAACGAATTTGAGTTAACGAATTTAACCAATAATCTAAGTGAACTACCATTTATTGTTTACCCCGAACAAAATTTAAAAGTACTGCTTGATACCGGCAACACACGTTCTTTTATCAAACCAAGTATTGCACGTAAATTCTTTAAAGATAAAATTATAAATGACCCTTTCAAAATTACCACTGCTCACAGTACATCTACTGAATACTTTATTATAATTGTACCTTGCTCAAAATTATTTGATAAACCAAATATTATGCTCAAATACCATCTCTTTGACTTCCATGACCAATTTGACATATTGTTAGGACTCGACAATCTTAAAACAATAGAAGCGAACATGACCTAGTAAACGATAAGATAACAATACCGGCATGCGAGATAAAAATTCACTATCATCAGCCAAAGTCGCGTACTCACTACGTATCAGTAGAGCCGCAATCAGAGAAAATTATAAAGTTTTACACTAATTGTATAGATAATGGAGAAATATTTATCCCAGAATCTCAAATTTCTAATGTCATAATACCAGAAGGTATTGCAAAAATTTATTGTCGCAATCCTAATATAAAACAATCTATCCTCTTCTGATAATTGTCTATAAACGATATAATTTTTCTGTGATTAATGCTGCTTCTTCTGCACTTCCTGTTCATATATTCGTCAGGATAAATAACACACGAAGTACAGGGAATATGTACATCAGTTTTATTAAGATCAAGATTTACAAAGATAATTAATTTTAACTTCTCTCGTCGATCGTCGGATACACACTATCTTAAAAACTATTTACAAAGTCACATGCACCATAAAACCAATCACACACGTCTCTTCATCCCTCACCACTTCCAACATGTTTCCACATTCGGCGTCACTCAGACGGACCCAGGCACACTTGACTTAATTTATTAGTTTAAAAACACAAACACAACCCCAAACATATCATTCTCACGATACTTAATATTTTCTAAACAAAGGGCTACAAAATAGCTAACACTAGACGAAACATACATAATTTTAAAAATAATAGCCTAGCAATTAATAACGATACTTAACACAACACTGTCACTAGTTTCACTTTTTGTTTATAATACATAATTTACATGTGACAACCTGAAATATTACCACAATTCGGCTATCCTGATGATATTGATGCCCTCATCAACTAATAACAAATTATTTTCTCGACCATTATACAAAGTAAACTTTTCGTGACTTGCTTTATCTCCGTTTTCTAATTTATCTACAATTAAATTTATTTCATTACAAGTTCGTTGTAATGCAGCTACCCAATCTGTATTAATTGTTATACCAAGCACAGGTAATCCGTCAATGGAAATTTCTTTTGAATTTTCAACCGGATTTCTACTTAGCGCGTCGGCTACACGATTACTCTCAGCTTGATGATATTCTATGACGTAATTATATTCTGATCATTTAACAAACCACCTCCCTATTCTTGGATTAAGATCTCTTTTATTTGCTAATAATTTTAAACTATTACAATCTGTGCGAATAATGAAATTAATCCCCAATAAATATTTTCTAATTTTTTCCAACGCATTTACAATTGCTAAACACTCAAGTTCATATGAGTGATACCGAGATTCTTCGGGCGACGTCTTTCTACTAAAATATGATACTGGATGTAATTTACCATCTGATTGTTTTTGATATAAAACGGCACCAATACCGATACTACTCGCGTCCGTATGTAACTCAGTGTACGCCACTGGATCATATACTGCTAAAATAGGTTTATCTAATAATTTAGCCTTAATCGTTTTAAACGCGATTTCCTGTTCCTTTCCCCACTGAAATTTTACATCCTTACGCAATAAATCGCTTATCGGTCTAATTAAAGTTGCAAATCCTCGAACGAAACGTCTAAAATAACTCGCTAACCCTATAAACGAACGTACAATATGTTGGTCAGTCGGTACAGGAAAATCTGACACGGCTTTTAATTTTCTACTTCCGGGCTCAATACCATTTCCCGGTACTGTAAATCCTAAGTATTCTATTTTTGACATTAAAAAGAAACATTTACTCAAATTTAGTGTCAAATTAGCATATCTAAATCTTTCAAAAATTTCTACAAGTTTATCTAAACCTTCAGCTATCGTTTTTGAGGGAATAATAATATCATCAAAGTATGCCAAAGCTGTATCATAATTCAGGCTACCTAACACAACATTAATTAATTTTTGAAAAACACTGGGGGCATTACACAGTCCAAATGGCATTCTCTTGAACTGATAGTGGCCATCAGGTGTGATGAAAGCAGTCTTACCTCTCGATGCCTTCTCCATGGGTACCTGGTAGTAGCCACTGGACAGATCCAACGTTGTGAAGTAGCTGTGACCTCGCAGGCGGTCCAGCTGATCGTCGATGTGCGGAATCGGGAAGTGCTGCTTGGCCGTCTGCTTGTTTACCGCCCTGTAGTCGATACAGAGCCGGACGTCACCTGTTTTCTTCTTCACCAGGAGGACGGGACTCGCAAATGGCGAGTCGCTGGCTTCCACGATGTCGGCCGCTTCCAACTCGTCAACAATGTCTCTCACCTTTTGTCTTTCGGAATAAGACAAACGATACGGACGATAGTACACAGGTTTATCGTCTGTTAATTCGATGCACATTTCCGTCAACTTAGTACACCCGATTTGACACATATTACGCGCAACTAAATCTTTGTAATTGTTCAAAATAGTTAATAGTTTTTCGGCATCTCGTCCAATAAGTTCAGTATTAACTTCACTTCTATTTACCGAAACTTCATTTATTTCACGCGAATATGTTCCTTCACTACATAATTCACCACGCGTAATTTTAACGTCTTTTTTAATAATTAAATCAGTTCCCGTTACGTTTAAAATTGGTATTACTGACTCTCCAGCATTGTCCGTAGTCACAACACAACGAGGTATTAATTCTCCACTTTCACGTAATCCACCTTCGACACATAAATCACCGTTACAAATGTTTGTTTTTACATTCACATGTCCCAAAAAATTATTAGGTATTACTGTAGCTTCTCTAGCCCATAAAACACTTTTTAATTCCTTACTTGTAACATCATTTATATCCGTTATTATTGACATTGTATCAGCTGTTTTTAGCACGATAATATGCGGTTGTTCAGTGTACGGATGTCCCACAATAAGATCTATTTCTTGGAATTTTTCGGGCACTACCTGGAACTCAACAGTAGCAGGAACATTGTCTATTGTTAGTTCTGCAGTACACGAACCGACTGGTTTTACTACACCACCTCCGAATCCGTTTAATTCTTTCACATTTTCGTCACTGTAGTTTAACCCAATTTTGTCCGCAATGTCTTTTCTCAGAGCGCAAATCTGACTTCCCAAATCAACATAACTGCGCACTGGATTATTATTAATTAACGCATCTTTAAAATATTTTGCATTCGAATCTTCACTTTCAATATGCAACATATTTGAATTGTGTTTATTGCTAATTTCAGTACGGTTCTTATTTTCGTCTTTTCTTGGACAATTACGCGAAATATGTCCTTCGCCGTCACAATTAAAGCACTTCACTGCAGTCGTACTTTGTCTCGCATTCGATTTCACGTAACAATTACTGGCAATATGTCCTAATTTACCGCACTCGTAACATTTTACACCTTGTCTGTCCTTTACACCGTATTTACTTTTAATTTCTTTTGCACCGATAGGAACACGATCTTTCATTCCACTATTTTTATTCGCTAATTCACCAACACTCTGAATTGCTTCGATTAATTCGAACACCGTTTTATAACGGAATAGTGGACCGAGGAAAATTCGATACTGTTCATTATTTAACCCGTCCACTATCCATTCGATTATTTCGTTGTCGTCCATCTTTGCACGATTGCACCGTGCATACTTTTCATAAATATATTCCAACACATCTTGAGTGTATTTCCGCCGATAATTCTGAGCTTCTAATCTCAAGCTCATCGAGGACCGTCGGCTAGGAAATGTTTTCTGCAGGAGCGCTTTCCACTCGCTCCAGGTTCGATCACCTGCGGGGACGCTGTCACTCCAGCTCCTCGCAACTCCACCTAAGTTGCCCAGGGAGTAATGCCGAATCTCCACGTCGTCCCATCGATAAAGGCGCTGAAACTCTTCCAGCTTTGCGATATACTGCTCGATATCGCCACCTTTTACCGGGTCGAACACCGGCAATAACTCGCGTACTCCACTCAGGTGTACACCCCTGGCACTCTCGCTGGTACCGCTATAACCACTACAGAAGCTCTCCGTTGCCGCACTCTTCTGTCCACGTTTTCCACCCATCATTGATTAATTATAATGTTAATTCACTCGATAAAATAAAATCGATGCACGCACTGATTATTCCGAAGACACACACTGAATCACAGACACTTAGAGTTCAATCTCAGGCACTTTGAGCTCAATCCCACTGTTACAGTTCAAACTCAGGCACTTTGAATTCTATCGCACTTCTGATAATTGTCGCAATCCTAATATAAAACAATCTATCCTCTTCTGATAATTGTCTATAAACGATATAATTTTTCTGTGATTAATGCTGCTCCTTCTGCACTTCCTGTTCATATATTCGTCAGGATAAATAACACACGAAGTACAGGGAATATGTACATCAGTTTTATTAAGATCAAGATTTACAAAGATAATTAATTTTAACTTCTCTCGTCGATCGTCGGATACACACTATCTTAAAAACTATTTACAAAGTCACATGCACCCTAAAACCAATCACACACGTCTCTTCATCCCTCACCTATTCCAACATGTTTCCACATTCGGCGTCACTCAGACGGACCCAGGCACACTTGACTTAATTTATTAGTTTAAAAACACAAACACAACCCCAAACATATCATTCTCACGATACTTAATATTTTCTAAACCAAGGGCTACAAAATAGCTAACACTAGACGAAACATACATAATTTTAAAAATAATAGCCTAGCAATTAATAACGATACTTAACACAACACTGTCACTAGTTTCACTTTTTGTTTATAATACATAATTTACATGTGACAACCTGAAATATTACCACATGATAATCATTTCTTTTATTACCCAGTAATAAATCCAAATGAATCAGAAATAACTTTAAATATCACAGATAATAATATTTTAACAAAATCTTTAGAAGGTTTCGAAATTAAATTCAACAAACCGCGATTTTGCACTCTACGTACACGCGGACACCCAGGCGTACGATTACGACCACTCCCCCGGGCATATCAGCGTCGCGACGCCCAGCGTCGGTCAAGAAAACCGGGTGGAATCGATTCTTCCGGTTTCGCCAACCGTCGCGTCGTTGTGGCATATATCACCACCTCCGACACAACCACCGTCAGAACCGTCCTCCATTATACCAGCCAGTTGTTTTTATCAAATAAAACGCACCAGCAAAATATTTGTTTACCATTACTGTTTGTTTTATTTTATTCTTCGCACCCAAACCTAATTCTCCAAACCTATATGTATATATATATATATATATATATATATATATATATATATATATATATATATATATATATATATATATATTATGGGATGGCTAGCTCAGTGGTATGAAGTCGGCCTGTGGATCCTGAGGTCTCTGGTTCGATACCCACAGGCGACAAATTTTCATAATTTGAAAAAGCTATCCCTGTGGCTCCTCCACCACTAACATGTTGGGGGCCGTGATTTGACGACTGGTAACCGCACTTCACGCGCAAAATATATCACTTACCGAGATCTGCTTCAGCAGAGTGCCACACCCAGTAATGGGTAGAAGGCGTGATGATATATTTATTTATATTTATTTATATATATATATATATATATATATATATATATATATATATATATATATATATATATATATATATATATATATATATATATATATATATATATATATATATTCGTTACTAACGTTTCATATATTGCTGTAAATGTAGATATGTATCATAATTGTGTCGTATTTTCTATTATGAACTAAAAAGATAGACACAACTCTTGCAATTAAAATAAGTTATCGTGGCATGAAAATTCCACTAATTATATATATATATATATATATACTCACATAAACTCATATAAACTCACTTATTATAAAATTTAGTATTAGGTTTATAAATATTGCTGTCATTTTCCCTGCTGGCGTAAAATTAGCAGAAAACTTTTAAAAATAACTGAAAAATTATCAACGAACTATAAACAATAATATTCAAAATACAGTAACATACAAACGATATACGAACGACATGTCTATTAAGTAATTTTTATATTGAAATTTGTAAAATAAATTATAGATTTTAGTTCTTGATTATAATAGTTTTTTTTTTTATTATTATTATTATTTGATATATTTGGAATATATGGTAAACTAAAGTAAATTTTATTAATATTTGGAGATTTAGTATTATTATTATAAGATTGGTTGTAAATTATTTTATTAATTAAATGTTTAAGAAAATTGGTAGTGTGTTTAAGAAAATTATTCAAAATTAAGATATATATTTAACTTTATTTTAATAACTCATTTAAAATTATTTTTTATGAAAGTAAAACAGCTCTATTTTTAATATTAGTAGTAAAATTTATAAGTTATAAGTGGAAGATGATGGTTTCCTAAATCATTTATAACTCAAAATATTATTATTATTGTGAAGTAAAATAACATCTAAAAAATAAATTTCATTATTTGTTTATAATTAAATTGTAAATTGTAAATTTTTGATTATGTATATTAAAATATTGTAAAATATTTCTAGTTTCATTAGATGAAATAGAACAAATTATATCATCAACATATTTTTTAATAAATTTAATTTCAAATGGTAATGTAGGAATATTTGTTTTTAATAATAAATCCATTACCAAATTTGCTACAACAGATGAGTGTTATGGGCAAAACGACCCGTTTGTTTCCACTACACGTACTTTATATTAATTTAGTTATAGGATTTGTATTGGATTTTACTAATGGATAGTGAAATTTTCCTATATAAATATATTTACAATTTACAACATACTATTTACAATATTAATGATTTGGTTTTAAAGTGAAGTTGAATTTGAAATTTAGTTTTTGTTTAGAAGTCAACTGTTTTTGATTCTGTGATCAAGTATTTAATTTAGAAGTCGATAGTTTGAGATCAAGTGTTCAAGTCTTCTCTCTTCTAAAAATTAGTAATTATATAAACTTTGAAGTTATTCCCCACTAGAGGGTTTTTACCCCCGTTAGTAGGCGTTCTTGGATTTCATTGGTCACATATTTAAATATGTTATGAAACGCACAAAACTGTGTTTCTTGTTTCTTTAAACGCGTCAAAATTTAGTATTGAAGTTAAGTGGCTAAGTCTGGATAATATCTGTCAATAGTTAGAATTTGGAAAAGTGATTTTAAAAATGTGTAAGCAATAAAAATTGATTTGGGTTGACACTAACATGATTGTAGGTTTTAAAGAAAACTATAAATTAGTCTAGATGACTTTCGAACTAAAACTGTTTGAAGTGGTTGACATAAATAAATTTGAATACAAGTTATGTGAAAATAGGAATTAGGAATTAGGTTACATAATTAAGAAAAAGTAATAAATATACAATACTTAAAACTAACAAAATAAATAATAATAATAATTATGATAATGAAATAAAAATAATAATATAGAATATAATATAGAATTGATTAAATATAAGTATAATAAAAAAGGGTTATGGGCGGCTCCATGACATCTCTCCCCTTAGAAGAAAGCAGGCATGTACGATTGCTTTCTCTTAGTTGTGGTCAATGTTGAGGGTGAAGAGCGGTGTCTTTCTAGGTAGGCGCTAGACCGATAAGTAGACAGCTGGGCTGAATCTAGCGACTCTTGGAGTGGGGAAAGGGTGACTTCCTTCGGTGCTGATTCTGGATCGAGGTTCTCGATGACGTCAGTGCATACTTTTTGTAGTAATTGAATAAGTATTCCGATACATATTCCAAACGACCTTGAAAACTTTCAAACACATTTTGCAGTATTGATGTGTGTGTGATAGATAAAATTTCCTCTGGTTTGTTGAGTTTATTTGCCGTGTGGCAATCATCCAAGACGATATTTAGGTTAATTTGTGACATACAGTAATATGTTATCCAATACAGCTAAGTAAGGAATATTAGGCTGTTTGGAGGCAAAATTTTTAATCTGGGTGAAGGATAGGAAAAGGTGTGATATGATAAGTTATGAACAAATAATTGGTAATAAGAAAAAGTTAATAAGTAAATGAATTCGTTGGCGATATAACATTTAAAATTATAAGATCAAATATCGCATAAATTATTATTTTTTTCTAAATTGGGAAAGTATAATTTCTTTTATAGTTCTGAATAAACAATGGTTTAGAAATTATTGAAGAGTATAGGATAAATAAGATAAAAATATAATATTATAATTATAATCGAAATTAAAATATACGAATAAGTAATATTTATAGTTAAAATTAGGATATGAGAATAAAATAATTTATATAATAAAATTGAGATTTACGAGTAGAATATTTGGATTAAAGTATATAATATAAACTTAGAATAATAGATATATTTCTTATTTAAAATAGGAAATTGGATTTTGTAGTTGTGATTACGGAATTAGCTTGTTTATACTTGTACTTTGGCTGAAAAATATGTAAATTATAGTTTCTCGACTTTCTTTTAGAATTTTCAAAAGTTCATACATGGTATGTGAATTTTTATTTTTAAATTTCGTTTGATAGAGTTTTTGTAAAGGATTAATTTTGTAATATTTGTTTGGATGAGTAGATAAATAAATTTTGATTTTATTATTATCAATTTTAGGATTTTGTTTAGATTTATTTGTAGATTTTTTGTAATTATATGAATTTTGTAGATATTTAGTTTTTAATTTTGTTGAGAAATTTTGTTTAGTTATTTTATGTTTAAATATTTGTATTTTATTTCTTGGGGAATTTATTTTATGTTTTAATTCTTCGTTTGATTTTTCCCTTTTTAGATTAGGACGACTTCTTCTTAGAGATGCGTAATTTAATAAAGATAGTTTAGGTTTATTTTTTGCTGGAATTAGAGTAGCGTTAGATTTTGATTTTTGTTTAGTTATTTGTATATTACTTGATAAATTTTTTGATACGTAATTTTGCAAATTTGGTTTAGGTTTAATTTTTGATTGTGTTAGAGTAGCGTTAGATTTAGATTTTTGTTTATTTTGATTGTCTTCAGACATTTGTATGCTATTTGATAAATTTTTGGATACGTAATTTTGCAAATTTGGTTTGGATATAGATTTTGATGGAGTTAGAGTAGCGTTAGATTTAGATTTTTGTTTATTTTGATTGACTTCTGATATTTGAAAATTAAATATTTTAATATCTTGAGGAATTTGATCTAATTTTAATTTTAATTTAGTAATTTTGATATGATCTTCCGTGGTATTCAATAATGATATTGTAGCACAATTCTTTTTGTCCACAGATGTAATACCTTTTGACATATATACACCTTCGATTAAATTTACTTCCGGTATAATACCTTCTTTAATTTCAGGATTTAAAATTTCTACTTTTAAACAAGTTTCTGATCGCGGAGTTAGTACAAAGATTGGAGCATGATTTAAGTTGGGTTTGTTCTGATTATTTATGTTTCTAATTTTATTGTTGTACTCAAGTTTTCTACATTCATTAATTAGATGACCTGATTTTTTACAGTAATTACATATTTTTGACGGATCGTAAGAATTTGAAATATAATTGTGTGGAACATATGTTGAATTTTGAGATTTAGAATAATTTTGTGAAGTTCCTGGGTTAGGGTGATTATTTAACATATTGATTCTCGGTTTGTTTCTATAACATTGTGATGTGTGATTCGATTTATGGCAGATATTACAAGATTTATTGGTGTTTATATTGATAAAATTTTGTATTTTTTCTTCTTCTAAAGCTATGGCGAAAGCGTCTTCCTTATCTTTAACACCACGACATCTTAATATTTGACTAATTAATGGCGGTACGCCCAAAATAAAAGTGTGCAACGCAAGATCATTCATAGCTGCAATTTTACCTATTAATTCGTTTTTGTTTACTGTATTGTGCATAATGTTAGTCACTAAATTGTTTAAACAAGTATTTAATTTTACTTTAAATTCTGATACAGTTTCGGTCGGAAGTTGTTTGCATTGTTGTAATTCGATTAGTAAATGACTGTAATGTTTTTTGTCGCTATACATAGATTTAAGAAAAGTTTTAAATTCGTCATAATTTTTGAAAATACGATTAGCGCACGCAGTTTTATCTTCGAGTTGTGCTTGGATATATGCAAAGAGTAGTGGAACTTGTTCAACTGTTGCAAAATTCATAGCGTAGTCACAATTTGATAAGAACAAATCTAACCCTTTTTTATCACCTTTATAGGGTTTAATAATTGTAAGAAGGGTTGATAGATCGACTTCTGTTTTGTTTCTGTCGGTTCCATTATTTTTCTTGGGCATTTTGGATCTTTATTTAATTTAGATTTTCATACTATTTGGGAAGAATATAGATTTGATTCGGACAAAATTTTGAATTTTCTTTTTGATATTGAATTTGGAATTAAATGTAGGATTTAGTTTCGATTTAGAATTTTTTTTTTTATTAGGTTTAGGATTTTGGTTGTGCTAGATTTTTGATGCAAATTTTGAATTTCGTATTAGATTAAAAAGGTTGTTTATTTAGAATTTGTTACGATATTATTACTCGTAGATTTCGATTTTGGTAAGAGATTGTTAATTTAGAATTTGGTATAATATTAATATTTGTTGATTTCGATTTTGATTTAGAATTTGGATATAATATTAGTATTTGTAGATTTTGATTTAGATTTAGAATTTTGCTACAATATTAATATTTATAAATTTTGATTTAGATTTAGAATTTGGATACAATATTAATATTTGTAGATTTTGATTTAGATTTAGAATTTAGAATTTGGCTACAATATTAATATTTGTAGATTGATTGGATCGGATCTGATCTTGAATCAAGTCGGATCGGATCGGATCGGATATCAAAATTTTCAAATATGCCGACCTCTAACAAAAATAACTGATGTTCATATTTTAGCACTTTTGCGTGATTACGGAGAAAGTAACAAATTATTAAAATATGGATCAGAAAATTTTATTAGCATCATCAATGTAGAGAAAGAATATTTTTTTTCCAATATTCCCAACATCATTCATCTGCCTAATCTTCTCTTCAATATTCCTTCCCTGTCTGTTTCCAGATTTCTGTGAAGAACATGGCCAAAATTCTATTAATAAAGTCGCCCGTTTACTAACTTTAGTGTTACTAAATCATTTCGTCAAATTAGTAAACAAAAAACTAAACAAAATTGACATAAATGAGAATAAAATCATCAATGATTTTGTAACTATGTATTCGTAATTTAATTTTTTTGTATATATTATTTATATATTTAATAAATAAATTTTTGTATTTACTATTTTTTGTATTTTATTAATTCTTTTATTATTACAAAATAAAATCAAATGTTTTCAGGGTACGCGCGCATAAATCCCAGTTTAGTACAGCTAAAGAGGGGCGAGAAGCGCGACAAACTGCGTTTTTTATGTTAGTATGCAACTGGCACGTCTTTTCTTGTATGGTATGTGGTCTGACTGTTGAGATGATCATCGCAACTTGAATTGTTTTACTAATTGGTTCTTTGAACCATGTTTTTAATTTAAAATTTTTCGTTATTCACTGAAATGTAACTTCTTTATTATATTCAGTAATTGGTAAGATTTTATTACAAATTGACTTCATAAAATTTACAATTTATGTTTTTGCAGCTTGAAAATGGCCAGAATTTTGGACCGAAACGTCGCTTATTAATAAAAGAATGTAACTAAAAATTGTGTTTCAATTTTTGGAAAATTTTTTTCACCAAGTTAAGCCTGTGATCCATTAAATCAATATTAAAAATATTCTTTTCGGCTTATTTAAAAAAAAATTAATTAATTATTATATTAAAGATTATTCTGATTTTATAGAATTTATTAAATATATAGAACCGAAATATGTCTTAATTTCTCTTGATGTCAAATCTCTATTTACAAATATACCTTTGGTTTTCATTTATTTAGCTATTGATGATAATTGGGATATCATTAAAGAACGTATAAACATTTCAAAAATTAACTTGTTAAAATTAATAAAGAAGGATATTTTTTATTTTATGAAACATTTTATAAACAACAAATGGGTGTAGCAATGGGATCTAGTTTCTCATCTGTTGTAGCAAATTTGGTAATGGATTTATTATTAAAAACAAATATTCCTACATTACCATTTGAAATTAAATTTATTAAAAAATATGTTGATGATATAATTTGTTCTATTTCATCTAATGAAACTAGAAATATTTTACAATATTTTAATATACATAATCAAAATTTACAATTTACAATTTAATTATAAACAAATAATGAAATTTATTTTTTAGATGTTATTTTACTTCACAATAATAATAATATTTTGAGTTATAAATGATTTAGGAAACCATCATCTTCCACTTATAACTTATAAATTTTACAACTAATATTAAAAATAGAGCTGTTTTACTTTCATAAAAAATAATTTTAAATGAGTTATTAAAATAAAGTTAAATATATATCTTAATTTTGAATAATTTTCTGAAACACACTACCAATTTTCTTAAACATTTAATTAATAAAATAATTTACAACCAATCTTATAATAATAATAATACTAAATCTCCCAATATTAATAAAATTTACTTTATTTTACCATATATTCCAAATATATCAAATAATAATAATAATAAAAAAAAAACTATTATAATCAAGAACTAAAATCTATAATTTATTTTACATATTTCAATATAAAAATTACTTAATAGACATGTCGTTTGTATATCGTTTGTATGTTACTGTATTTTGAATATTATTGTTTATAGTTCGTTGATAATTTTTCAGTTATTTTTAAAAGGTTTCTGCTAATTTTACGCCAGCAGGGAAAATGACAGCAATATTTATAAACCTAATATTAAATTTTATAATAAGTGAGCTTCTTGACGGTGGTAATGATGTAAAAATAAAAATGTCTACTGTAAATCAGTCAATTTATTGTTGAAAAAATTCACTCAACCGGTTTGGAATCCCACATGGGTCATCATCAAGCCTTATAAATAGTAAAAGAAACCAACAGGATATTGTAGACTGTACAGTAATTGAACACAGTAAACTTCAAATCATAATTTTAATTTAGCAATTCATTTAAACAAACATTTTGCATACTGAACAAAATTTATATAAAAAGCTTACATTAGAAATATTATATTGTAAGCCTCCCTTATTTAAAGGAGAATTAACAAATAATTTATATGGGTTCTTGTCAGACCGGAGAAAGGACAAGTACTAGGTTTTTGTAAATAAGTTTGTACTTACAATTTGGTTCAACAAATAACAAAGATTTATTCACACTTACTACATGGTTGGTGTTGTCGAGTTCCTACTGAACTCTCGTATTGACTATCTGACTATGTGACTGCATCTGACTGTCGACTACTGTGACTATAACTGACCTAACGCTACTATATATCTAATTACAAAAGTACTAAGTCAGCAAATAGTTAGCTACTTACGTCAAAGAGTATTATTTAGAATACTTGACCTCATTACAACATGCTCTACTTAATCGTATTCACTAAGAATGTGCTGACTTTGACTTGTTACAATATATAAACATAGATAAAAATAAAGTAAATTTAAAAAAATACCATGATGTTGAATAGTATACATAATAATATCTTAAAGTCTAATTTAAAAGTTAAATAATATTACTTTTACAATCATTTCTTCCCTATCGTAACGATTGAGTAATCTAAGTTTAATAAGTATACACAGACACAAGATATTAGAAAATAAAAACGGTAAAACTGCTGAATCGAAATTTATTGCAGAAATGGTGTCAAGAGTTATTCGAAGATTGTCTTTCCTCTTCAATTCAAATCCAGTAGATAAAGACTAGTAAAAAATAAATAGCAATATATATATATATATAAACTCTTTCATGTTTGTTATAGTTGCTGAATTCCTTACTTATATTTAATTTTGAATTATAAAGTGTTAAAGTATCTTTCATAATATTATTAATTTTGTTTTTAAATTAAATTCTGTATTAAAATAACCTAGTTGTTAATTTTACTTAGTATTTACTACTGTAAGTACATTTTAACGATAAAAAGTATTTCAAGTAATACTGGTATTTAGTATTTAAAATACTTTTTAAGAAGTATTTAGTATTTAGTATTTAAATAATTTTTTGAGTACTGGTCCCAGCTCTGTTGTAATTACAAATTGGATAGCTGTGAGACGCCATTTTTTATTTTTTTTATGGAACATCATTTAAATTGACAACAATACACAGTTTTAGAAAGTCGGATAAAATATTCGATCCGAAAGTCGGATAAAAGATCCGATCCGAAAGTCAGACAAAAGATCTGAGCCGAAAGTCGGATAAAAGATCCGATCCGAAAGTCGGACAAAAGATCCGATCCGAAAGTCGGATAAAATATCCGATCCGAAAGTCGGATAAAAGATCCGATCCGAAAGTCGGATAAAATATACGAGCCGAAAGTAGGATAAAACATCTGATCCGAAATTTACATACATAACATTTCAGTATCCACTCTTAGTAAAAACATAAATTCCAATTCGTCTCTAAAGATATATAACGCTACTGTCGCTACTTTATATTTATAAGTATTTATGTTCTGTGATAAAAATGATTAAATAACGTTACAACAAAATATCGCGATTTTGCACTCTACATATACGCGGACACCCAGGCGTACGATTACGACCACTCTCCCGGTCATATCAACGTCGCGACGCCCAGCGTCGGTCACGAAAACCGGGTTCGCCAACCCTCGTTGTGGCATATATCACCACCTCCGACACAACCACCGTCAGAACCGTCCTGCATTATACGAGCCAGTTGTTTTTATCAAATAAAACCTAATTCTCCAAACCTATATATATATATATATATATATATATATATATATATATATATATATATATATATATATATATATATATATATATATATATATATATATATATATATATATATATATACATATATATATATATATATATATACATATATATATATATATATACATATATATATATATATATATATATATATATATATATATATATATATATATATATATATATATATATATATCGGATCGGATCGGAGCTCTCTCGTATCGGATTCGGATATATATATATATATATATATATATATATATATATATATATATATATATATATATATATATATATATATATATATATACATATATATATATATATATATATATATACATATATATATATATATATACATATATATATATATATATATATATATATATATATATATATATATATATATATATATATATATATCCGAATCCGATACGAGAGAGCTCCGATCCGATCCGAATCCGACTTCGGATCGGATCGGATTAGATCGGATCGGATTCGGATTTCGGATATTTTTGCCGACCTCTAATTTTGTAGCAGAAAAAAATAGCTCACATAATTGACATTCATAATTTAACACTTTTTTAATTAAATAACCGGCTACATACGCGGATTTATTAACATCTATATTAGCATTATCAATGAGAGAAGGCTGTTCAAGAGATATATGGGAAAAAAAAGAAGTTGAAGGAGTAGGGTTCGAAGGATCTTCAGTAATGGAGTCGGAGGAATCAGCAAGAAGGATTTGGTATGAAAGGAGAAGTTTTTCATCATCTTAACAATTTGTACCGACGCCACATTTAACAGTATTATTTAAAATGGCTGTTTTATAGGCATCGACAAATTGTGAAGTTGATGGTCTGGTGTTACCTCCAAACAATCCTCTTGCAACACTGAATAAATTCTCCAAAGGATCTTGGTTTAAAGACCTCAAAGTGAGATACTTAAAACCACTATCCTTTAGAGGTTTAAAGAATTCCACAGATACTGTGCATTACTAATTTTGCTCATCAGTAATTGGAGACACGGCGGTTTGTTGCGTTCACCAACATACTCAACGCCGCCAAGTACTTTTTTTAGTTTTTTTTATATTGATATTTTGAACATTTGTGTCGTTTACATTTTTGTTACGAGGTTAGACACTTCTGTAATTCAGATTTATGTATGAAAAGACATGTTTTAATGTTGAATATAACAATGTGCTTGAGCCCATATGTTACATCAGAAACTTTTGACTAAGATGTAATTAGGACTTTTCGGTTCTCCTTCTTAAAGAAACCCTTAATGTTCCAAATTTATATATCTTACGTTTCTCAGTTTCTAAGAATGTACTTGAGCCCACCTTTTATATCAGATTCTTACAACGCGGGAAATATTAGGGCTTGTAAGGGCAAATGTTGGAGGATGTTTTTGTACTTGGCCTGAACTTTTCAGTTGTACTGATTTTTTTAGAGTTATGTCACATTCCTTTCCTAAAAAAAAAAAATTGGGAAATTATTATTTCTTTAAATAAAAAGAATTTTAAAAATTTTAAAAAAATTGGAAAAGCAATATAACGTACAAAATTATTAAAATATTGTTTATTTATTTATTACTAGCTATTACCCACGACATCGTTCGCGTTGTCTACAATTTAATGCGAGTACCTGACATGCGTAGCAATGCAACTCAAAGAAAGAAAGTGTTTGTATTTAATTCTGTTTATTGAAGTGCTTTTGGATACTTAATATTTTTGTTTCTCTTTGGGACATACACGTATAAATCAGAAGGTTTTCCGACGAGTGAGCATGCCACATACAGCTGTCCATGTGAGAAGCATGGATTTTCAAAATTTAGTCTACACACTTGTAGCGATTGTCCCTGTGCTTTCTTGGTGGTCATTGCAAATGCGAGTCGTACCGGAAACTGCAAACGTTTGAATTCGATCGCAAACTCGAACAGCGTTCGGGAAGATGGCGGATTGGAAGTTTATTATGTGTGTATGTTATGATTGGTTTTCATCTATGCCTTTACCAAATTTGAATCGAATCAGTGCAGTACTTTTCAAGATAGCTATCGGCCATTTTATTTCAAGACAGCGGACTGAGGCTTTATTATACCTATATGTTAAGATTGGTTCCCGTCTATGCCTCTACCAAATTTGAATCGAATCAGTGCAGTACTTTTCAAGATAGCTAGCGGCCATTTTGTTTCAAGATGGCGAACTGAAGCTTTATTATACCTATATATTAAGATTAGTTCTCGTCTATATCTACACCAAATTTTAATCGAATCAATGCAGTACATTTCATTATAGCTAGCGGCCATTTTGTTTCAAGATGGCAAACTGAAGCTATATTATACCAGTATGTTAAGATTGGTTCCCGTTTATGTCTGTACCAAATTTGAATCGAATCTGTGCAGTATTTTTCAAGATAGCGAGCAGCCATTTTGTTTCAAGATGACGGACTGAAGCTTTATTATACCTATATATTAAGATTGGTTCCCGTCTATGTCTCTACCGAATTTGAATCGAATCAGTGCAGTACTTTTCAAGGTAGCTAGCGGCCATTTTGTTTTCAGATGGCGAACTGAAGTTTTATTATACCTATATGTTAAGATTGGTTCCCGTTTATGTCTGTACCAAATTTGAATCGAATCAGTGCAGTACTTTTCAAGATAGCTAGCGGCCATTTTGTTTCAAGATGGCGAACTGAAGCTTTATTATACCTATATATTAAGGTTAGTTCTCGTCTATATCTACACCAAATTTAAATCGAATCAATGCAGTACATTTCATTATAGCTAGCGGCCATTTTGTTTCAAGAAGGAAAACTGAAGCTATGTTATACCAGTATGTTAAGATTGGTTCCCGTTTATGTCTGTACCAAATTTGAATCGAATCTGTGCAGTATTTCTCAAGATAGCTAGCGGCCATTTTGTTTCAAGATGGCGGACTGAAGCTTTATTATATCAGTATGTAAAGATTGGTTCCCGTCTATGCCTACACCAAATTTGAATCGAATCAGTGTAGTACTTTTCAAGATAGCTAGCGCCCATTTTGTTTAAAGATGGCGGACTGAAGCTTTATTATACCTATATGTTAAGGTTGGTTCCCGTCTGTCTGTACCAAATTTGAATCGAATCAGTGCAGTACTTTTCAAGATGGCTAGCTGCCATTTTGTTTAAAGATGGCGGACTGAAGCTTTATGATACCTACATGTTGAGATTAGTTCTCGTCTATACCTGTACTAAGTTTGAATGGAATTAGTGCAGTACTTTTCAAGATAGCTAGCGGCCATTTTGTTTCAAGATGGCGGACTGAAGCTTTATTATACCTATATATTAAAATTGTTTCCTGTCTATGTCTGTACCAAATTTGAATCGAATCAGTGCAGTACTTTTCAAGATAGCTAGCGGCCATTTTGTTTCAAGTTAGCGGACTGAAGCTTTATTATACCTGAAATTTGAGATTAGTTCTCGTCTATGCCTATATCAAATTTGAATCGAATCAGTGCAGTACTTTTCAAGATAGCTAGCGGCCATTTTGTTTCAAGATGGCGGACTGAAGCTTTATTATAGCTGTAATTTGAGATTAGTTCTCGTCTATGCCTATACCAAATTTGAATCGAATCAGTGCAGTACTTTTCAAGATAGCTAGCGGCCATTTTGTTTCAAGATGGCGGATTGGACTTGTACTAAGTCAGAAACCTTCGCGGGCGTGCGCAAAGCAACAGCAAAGTTTCATATCAATCGGATGAATGATATAGGAATGAATGGAATGGGCCGAAACGGAATGAGTCGTAGTAATGTGATGACGTCACACGCGTACGCTGAACAAGGAGAAGGAGACGAATTTGAAAAACATCACTTTTCAAACATCCATATCTTTGGAAAGGATGGATCAAATGGCATGATACTTTTTTATTCCTACTCAGTTTTGTGCGGGTTACACGCTGGTTAAGTCAAAACATACTATTGTATCCGCTTGGGCTTCATTTTTTAGTGTGAAAATGGGCATTTGTTCACTCGGGATAAGATAGACTGTGTCTGGCCACTGTCGTTTGTACTTGGCTAGAGACACTACCGTGTCTCTTGAAGACTGTAGTGTCTGGCCACTGTCGTTTGTACTTGGCTAGAGACACTACCGTGTCTCTTGATAATATTTTGCATCATAGATCTCGCAATAGAATGAGAAATAGATATTTTTCGTGCAGAAATACCATTTTTATGAGCATTTATTATTTACGACCTTCAAACTTTGCTCAAAGCTCTACCACGAGCCATTTTATTTTAAACAAAAAAATACCAGCAAACGACAATGACAGTTTTGTATTGATTTTTTTTCGTTTGTGTTTTGTTTTCCATTTGTGTTTCGTTTTAACAACTATATCATTTAAAACACGCAAATAAATGCCTTCTAAGACATATATTTTTTGTTGGCCGAACTTTCATGAATCTGTTGCCGTAATACTTATTTAAAAATAGTTTTGTAAACGTTTGTATTATTTAAAATATCTTTTCAATAATACCGACCTATTATGGAGTTCGGCTCATATATATATATATATATATATATATATATATATATATATATATATATACAGTATGTCCCAAAAATAACGAAACTTTTAATTTAAATCATAGAACACGTAGCGCAATCTATTGAACATACACATTGTTAGAAAGATACATCTTTCCTCTTTCGAACGCGCATTTTAATGACATTAGTTTTTGTGTTTATATTGTAAAAATATAATGACACAACGAGCAAATATTCAAATTTTTAAGAATTAGTTAAGGAAATTTGCTGGCCTTAAAGAAAAAATACATGAAAATGATTTATACGCGGAATTATAAGGGACAGAATCAATTTACTTCGATTATAATAAATAAAATATTACTTAAAAATATTCTACTGTCATTTGAAAGAATAAAGTTTACATACTTTGGGAGTAAATTTATATATTGTTTATATTATCACACATTAAAGATTAACTTACTTCTGTCACAACTTAGCATATCACAAAAGAAACAATTATAAAATTAAGAAAATCCTAAAATATCCTAGATATTTTTGAATTTCTTTCCAAGTCTAATTGAAAAGTATTATAAAACAGATCCAAGAATAAAGTAATACTTGCGAATATTATCCAGGAAAATGAAGATATTAATTTCATTAAAACAATTACATTAAAAATCTTGTTTAGAAATTTAATTATCAAGACAAGACAGTAATGAATGTTACAAAGTTTTTCAAACATTCCTTTAGATCTTATTAATTAAACTATCACCTTTAAACAATTCATAGACTTTTGTGTTTCACAAACAAAATCTATTTTTAATTGCTGTACAGAAAGAATTCATATTAATATTTTATATAAATATTATGTGTTGTCATCTTATAAAAAAAACGATTATGTTTTGTTATTATGTAGAAAAAACTGTCATTAAAAAACGTTCATTTTGTGTGTGCTATTTTTCTTTGATTACTGCATAACTTTCTACGAAAATACACTCATCGAGAACAATTACCAATAATAGTAAAAGAAATTCTGAGGTGTCAGAACTTACAAATGTTGTGAAGAACAATACAGTGAATACTTATAAAGAAAATCTAGTACAAATATAAGAAACCAATGCACAAAATGTCAGTCCATAATATAATATTACGGCTCCAGTTAGTCTAATTTCCATATCGCGATAATTTATTTTAATTCCAATAGATCTACAAGTTGTGTCTATTGTGAAACGTTTTCAACGCATATAACATTTTTAATCTATATTTTTATTCCATAATAGAACACACCACACATTGTTGCTAAATATGTTTCAGCCATTGTGTTGTAAAATATTATATAAATAAATATTAAAGAATCATTTACGGTTGATGTAGTAGAAATAAAATACTACATAGAATAAAGAATGATTCGTATGTAAAGGCGCCCACAAACTGCGTTTATGCTGGACTGTTTTGTGCGACAAACAAATATGTTCAAATAAAAACGACGAAAGCGAATTGCATACAGATTTCAGTTTTGTTTAGCAACTGAATAAATATGAAGATTATATATTTGTGTGCAGTGGCGGCGGAATTTTCCATAAAATCAAAAAAGAAACGGACAATGGGCGAAGGAATAGCTTTTGAAGATAAGCCAGTTTTCTCATATTAACCTGTTTAAATAAGTTAAACTGTAACCTGGATATTGGTTTAATTATTTAAGAATGAACTACAATACTTATTGTACCCTTTTAGCCGATCATATATTTCGTAATACTGTACTGGCGAAATTTCATTTTCCATAAACACGGAAGACAGCAATACAGTTCTATGAATTCCAATAAAAACTTTCTACTAATCTGGCGAAGATCCGTCATACTGAAACAATTCGTTGTGAATTACAAACTGCGCAAAACCTTTTTAACAACTACGCTACTGCACAAAATGTCTTTTTTAAAAACTGTTTACCGCACACACTTCAGATTTGCTCATACTGACAAGTTTATAGAAGAAATTCGACGGAGATAATAAGGTTCAGCCTGATTATTTTTATCAGCTTTGCACGCGAGCAAAAACGACAGTTTTCCAGCACACAACTCAGTTTTGTGTCGTTTTAGATCGAACAGACTTATTCGTCGAACAAAACAATCCAGTAAGAACGTAGTCTGTCGGCCCCTTAAGAAAAAAATAAGATTTTTAATTTAAATTTTCTTTTTTCAAATAATATGGTACATTTTCAATAAATCTAGATAATTTATAAAATTGATCTAGAACTTCAAAAATATTGTTGTCTTTTAAGTTTATTTTGAATACTGAAAATTATTTATAATTGTGAATCATTTCAAGAACTCACTAGTTCGACAAATACGAGGTCCATTCAAAAAAATACGCGGACTGTTTGAATTGCGCGGCTCTAGTTGGTTCCAGGGGTTTGTACAGATCAGCTGATAATAACGCCGTTTCTCGATTGCAAATATCTTCATTTGTTGATTAACTACGGAGTTTTTAGTGAAGTGCGATTTTTTCGTTTGTCGAATTTCGGAATGAATGACCTGTAAAATTTTGTGTTAAATTTGGAAAATCTGCAACTGAAACATTTGCTGTGTTCAACACGGCTTACAGTGATGTTGCTATGAAGCGTACGGTATGTTTTAAGTGGCATGAACGTTTTAAGGTTGGTCGACAGTCGATTAAAGATGATGAGCGTCCTGGACGTCAACTGACGACCCACACGTCGACAAAATCAACACCCTGGAGCGGGCAAATCGAAGTCTGACCATCAGGGAGCTTGCAGAAGAGTGTGGGTTATCAGTTGGATCTTGATACGTGATTTTGATCGAAAAATTGAAGATGCACCACGTTGCTGCAAAATTCAGTCCTCAGCATTCGTGAGTTTCTGGCCGAACACTCGATCACTGTTCTTTCCTCCCCTTCTCACTTTATTTTGATTTTTTTTTTGTTCTCCAAACTCAAAAGACCCTTAAAAGGAAGAAGATTTGAGATGATTCCTGAGATTAAGGCTAATGCGACGAAGAAGCTGCAGGACATTACAAAAGAAGCGTACCAGGACTGTTTCGATAAGTGGAAACACCGTTGAGATAAGTGTGTACGTTGGGAAGGAGAGTACTTGGAGGACCCAGTCATGTAACTTCTAAATAAAGTACATTTTATTTTATGACGTCAGTCCGCGTATTTTTTTAACAAACCTCGTAAGTTAGGTACTTAAGTAACTGATTTAATTTAAATATGTTATTTATATTATTAAATGTAACAACAGTTGATTAAGAGAATAATAATAATTTCTAATGTATGATATACCTATAAATAAGCAATTTAACACAATTTTTAATGTATTTATAATTTTGTTTAGTAGTTCTAAATTATAAATGTATCTTTTTATTTAAATAAAGTTTACTTATGGCGGCATGCAATAAATAAAATAAATAAAATAAAATAAATATATCATCACGCCTTCTACCCATTACTGGGTGTGGCACTCTGCTAAAGCAGATCTCAGAAAGTGATATATTTTGCGCGTGAAGTGCGGTTACCAGTCGTCAAATCACGGCCCCCAAACATGTTAGTGGTGGAGGAGCCACAGGGATAGCTTTTTCAAATTATGAAAATTTGTCGCCTGTGGGAATCGAACCAGGGACCTGAGGATCCACAGGCCGACTTCATACCACTGTGCTAGCCATCCCATAAAAAAATTTAAGCTTCTTTTATTACTTATTCGTCTTTAAACGTTTTTATAACAGAATTGTTGCTTCTGGTAATTAAAGAGAGAGATGCGCATTTAAAATTATAGTAAAATAAACGCCGTTAAATGATTACAATAATTTAATTTCTAGTAAACCACGAACAGTATCATAACATGTAACATCAATTGTTAGGTAAATAAATATTTTTGCTATTCACACATGAACTTCTTTTACACTTCATAAATGATAACTTCTTTTGGAATTTATAAAAGATGTTATGATAGCTAGTACTTCTGATAACTGAGCTATAATCTAAAAATATGAATTTAAATATACAATATAATAAAATTATATTTGATTTTAAAATAAACTTACATTAAACAATAGAGTATAATTTAATATAAATAATCCACATGCTGTGATATTAAATTTAATGTGAAACATTTGAAGAGAGTAAATTTTTATCTGAAAATAAATTATTATTAAGTAATGTATCTCAAGACATTTATGTCTATTATCTAACAAAAATTACCAAGTATAGCAATTGCTAACCTTCCTAGCAACCATTGCTGATTGGGGGTCTTGGAAAATGCTATACTTAGTAACTTATGTTATAGAAATGGATTAATTGCATATAATTTACCAAATTATGATGATCATTCACATATCTGACATTTAAATGCATTAGTTTTGGGAATTCGGAAGCCTAGCAACAATAAAAATTACAAAAGTAAAGTACAATTAAAAATATACATATATAAGATTTTGGATTGGGAGTTGATGGTAGATTGAGTGATTGATTTTGTATATGTTGGTGTGAATTTGTGCGTGGATTGTATCTGTGTCGTATATCGAAAAAAAATTCAAGCGACGGCGGTGCGCCTGCTTCAATATATTTAAAAATGTAATAAAAAATATTTTCTTAATAATTAAATCAAAATGGTAACATAATAAAATAATATTTTATTTCTTGCACTAATTATGTCATATTGTAATACAAAAGTTAAATTAAAAAATAGTTATTAACTAGACAAAAAAAGTAGCAGATTAACTGCCGTGGCTAGAGTATGAATCTTTCCAAGGCAGTATTTTTTCCGGTTGATTATAATTAATATTAATTTTGAGACTATTTTTAATAAGTTCAATGTTGTAAGCATCATCGTAATCATCATGTTGTTACACATTTGTTAAACAATGGCTATGTAAGAACAAATTTGACGTTTATAATTTCATAAATGCTATTCTGCTTTTTCTTGACAATTATAATAAATTAATTAAATTTACAATTCATAATTAAAATAAAGTGATAAAGAAAAGGAAACTCCACCCGAGATTAAAAAGCGACATGCGGTTGTAATTATATGCAGGATGTTTAATTTAGTTGTGCCATCATTGCTATCTCGAAAACTATAGGAGCTACAAGATTGGTTAAATTAACAAAGAAATACCATGTTCTAAGTGTATTACAAGACTATTAACAATTTTTTTAAGACCAGTGGTTCTCAAAATGCGGGGTGCAATTTTAATTTTTTTTAATGGGAACCTATTTTTTTATTTGCTTATTCGATTCAGTATTTTTTTCTAGATTCAACGACTACAAAGTTTAATATTCGCATATTACTATATTTTTGACAAAAAATTATACAAATTGACGTAATTATAATTCAAATCGCATAGGAATCAGCGTGCTATGACAGTATATAAAATTAAATATATTTGTTGTGCAGCACTTTACAGCCTGGTAATTATCAACAGAAACCCACTTTTAATGTCAAAAATATGGAATATTATTAACCACGTGAGTAATAAAACATATCGTATTTTTTTATGAAATCACAGAATTATATAAAAATTTATTATATAATATTTAGATTAGTTAAACTTAGATTATTTGGCAATAGATCTCAGCGATCGTTGGATCGGTTACACTCTGATTGCTTATTATTACATGAGTTCATAAAAAATATTGCTTTGTTTGCCCCGTGGCTGGGAAATTTTCTTGGTACCATAGAACTTATAATTATACTATGAGATATATGTTTATTATGAAGTAGGTAATTTTTCATTTATATAAAGACCTGTAAACTATAATTGAATAAAATTAACTATTCTAATGAAATTACATATTTTTTTATTAATCGTTCAGTGGTGCACCGATTGGAATTAAAGGCAGCGGCTTGGCGGCGCGCCGTAATTTTCTTTCCGGCAGCACCGGCGGCAACGCGTACGGTGGCATACAGGTCTAAAAGATGTATTGACAATGGGATGGACTGTATACATATTTGTGGTAGTGTAGTGTCTGAGTTTGTGTGTACGGATGATGTTGTTATGGGTGAATCTGAAGAGCAAAAGAAGACTGATTCTAAGTATAAGTGAAGTAATAAATGGTTTAGATATGTTTTTCAATATTGATAAATGTAAAGTGTTAGTATTTGAGAATTGTGCTTTGGTGACTGGCTGCAATGTTTCCGTTCATGGTGTGAGATTGGATCAAGTAAATGAGTAGTATGTTATCGATGAACGTACGGTTCGAGAAGAAGAGTATCTGCGGGTTGCAAGGTATTAGGTCATCTGGAAACCTTTGTTCGAAACGTAAATGTATCCATTAATGGTCGATTGAGTGTTTATAATGGGTGTTAGTGCCTATGTGAATGTATGGTAGTGAATGTTGGGTATGGATGAGGAAACATGAACTTAGTATAACTACTGTGGAAATAAGGTATTTGCAGGGTGTAGGAGGGTATTCTAGAAGAAATCGTGTCCGGAATACATTGTGTATAATGAGTGTGAGATTGGGAAGAATGCTTATTAGAAGAGTGAGTATAACTCAATTGAGATGCTTTGGGCAAGTGGAATGAAGAGAGTGTATAACTGCATTAGTGTTGAATTTTCTTTCAAATATCTTTCTAATCTTTGTAGATTCATTGTTAGAGGAGTAAGCGTGAGTAATTTGAGATATTATTATTAAACGTACGTCGGATGAAAGATTAATGAAAGGTATATTAGAGTAATTGGATGGATGGTAATGAAGGTTTGTTGCGTGATGAATGATTCTGAGTCTGATAAATAAACGAGTTTGTATGAAGGGAATTATGAATGTGGTTGAAACGGAGATAGTGTGTTAGGATGAGAATGAATATTTGATGAATCAAAAGAGTGAATATTTTATAAATAATTTTAGGGTTTGTGCTATCCTATTTGTTTTTCTATAGTATATTAAAATTAAAGTTTCAAAAGACTACATTTTAGTATACGCATCTTAATTCAAAAACGGATTTTTGAATGAACAAGTGCAGTAAAATATCTTATAAAATAGCTATTTACATAACAAGTGCGCGAATGGTGCAAATGACGTCTTCGTGCACGACTTTTGTGCAATGCTTTTTGTAATTGAGCAAAACTTATATAATCGACCATGAGGAAATTTATTAAATTTTGAGCGTGAATTTATATTGACAGTTAAGTGTGTTATGAATTGACAGTTGTTTTTTGTAAACAAATTATTTATTGTTTCTCGTAAAGTTTCTAAAATATGTTTGATGGTGTTACAAACTAATGTCTCTAATTCTTTTATAAATTTCTTAAAATGTGTGTATCTTTTATAAGTACAATTCGCGTTTTAATAGTCAAAATTTTGAATAATAAAAAATGGGTGTTTTTTTCAACTACTTTGCGCACTAGTGCGCAAAATCAGACTTTCCATCGATTTCCAAGCTAATGTAAACCTTATTTTGAATTATGTGAGTACAAAAATATATTTTATATTATTTTGGTCTATTTTGTTTCTTTTACCAAAATATTTTTTTATGACTAACATGCATAACTTTTAAATTACAGTACGGCAATTATTGACATAAAATGACATCTTTCTAGAACCGAAGTTACAAACCCAGCAGAAATTAGGTTTGAGTTCTTCAATATCAGCTGTATTCCATTTGCCATTTGGTTCACTGAAATCAGTTCAGATAAATTCGACACATGCCTAAATGAACTGAATTAAGCAAACTGATGCACTTATTGGGTTGAATTACTTCAAAGTAAATTATAATCTATAATTCTAGTAATAAAAATAAGGTCAGCGAAGTAATCCAGTTAAATAAATAAGTGATCCGGATCAGTAAATGTAAGTTAGATCTGATCCAAATGGTAAATGAATTGCGCCTAAAGTAAGTAATTTATAACACCCAAATGTGTCTCCTAACGTACAAGAACTAAAAATAGAAAAATTAATTTGAGACCACTTTGTAGTGGGAAATATACAGGCTGGTAATCACAGCATTTATCGCTATTATGAAAATAATTCATCGGCACAAAGATTCATTACACTTCTTGCAAGTTAATTCTATTAGATTCAATTTTGTTATATGAGATAATTTTTAGAGTTTATTGACTTAGATGCAGAATTTTATGAGCTAAAACTTACATTGATGGTTTTTTACCTAAAATATTTACGAAAGCAAGAAATTATGAATATGTTCAATTTATATGATCAAGAGCCATAGTAACAATTTTGTATATGCAGGACATGTCAGTATTTTTTGGAAATGCTATTATATATTTACTTACTGCAGAAATAATTCTGACGCAAACAGATGTAGCGAAAATAAAATCCCACCAACTTACTATTATCCAAATAATTCCAATTATAACAGCATTTTTTGGTAGTTCTGAAGGCACATTTATAAAAAATATATCTAAAAATAATGATATACTCCAAAACACCAATGATGATTGTGACGCCACAACTTTAACCAAAACAATTACATTGAACGTTTTGTTTGCAAATTTACTTAATGTTACGAGTGAATAATGTATACTGCAAAGATTTTTAACAAGCTTTGTTAATTCCGTGTGACTGATATTTTTATCGTTAACAACTTCACGAAATTTTGTATTGAGCATGTTAAATCTATTGATAAATATAATTAAAAAAACAAGCAATTCACCAAAAGAAAATACGCACATTGATGTTGTGAACAAATTTAAAATAATAAATATTATATCTGTCAAATATATTTGAGGAAAATATGTTACATATGAATTATATAAACATACACCATATATAAATATAAGTGCAATAGTAACATTAATTACTACTAGAATTTTCAAACGACGATAATCTATTTTAATACCAATTGATTTGCAATTAGAATCAATTTCATTCATTGAATTGAGAATGTAAAACACTCTGTTTTTATTCTTTATACTATGATAAAACACACAATATTGCATTAATATTGACGTAGACAGCATAATACTTTTAAATATATTGTAAACATATGTTACAGAATCGTTAGGATGGAATGCCAATATACCGACTTGAAAAAAGTATAACATTGTACAGATAGCCCGAAGTACTGTCCAAAAGTAATCTATTTTCACATCTGAATTATTTGATTTAATGTTATAAGGAATGTTTCCAAAAATTCTAGATATTTTAAGAAATGGATCAAGTGCTTCAAAAATATTATTAGCATTGAAAGACATTTTAGGTAATAAGAAGCAACAGCACAAATGACAATTGAATTGAAACTATTTCTATAATAACTTATTATTAATAAGATATTGATTATTGTAGTCCATTAAATTAATAAAGTGAAATTTTATTGATTAAAAAATTATAATTAGATAAGTATGGTATAGTTTATTGATGTTACATAAGAAATACAATGGTAACATTTTCATCCTACTGGCCTAATAATTTTAGAATAAATTATTCATACAAAAGATCACAATTAAAATCTGAATATATTTTTGTATGTAAACAGCAATAAAATATCAGACATAAACAAAGAGTTTGCTTCTTTAACAAGTACAAGATTTTTAATTAATTAGTATTTTTAAAGTAAATACTTAACAATTATTGAAATTAAATTGCATCCAGAGAGAAAAAAAACGAATTTTCGCCAAGATTTATAACTAGGCCTTTCTAATTTCGAACAAATGCTCTAAATCAACTGAGCTATGGTCGCCATATATTGTAGATTCCTAGTGTATCGAAAATAAAAATATTATTCCAGATAAGGACATTAGATGGTTAAAGATTATTTCCAACAAAAATTATTTACAAAAGTATCTCAAAGAAGATATAGGAGTACCCTTCTATTGTGGTAGTGTGTAAGGCGAGGTGTTTATCACCTATTGTATGTTAATTAGGTACGTGTTGTGTGGATGAGGTGAGATACGAGGTATTTATTATCTATTGTATGTTAATTAGGTATGTGTTATGTGTGTTTGATGTGTACTTGTTAATTTTTTTTTGTCTGGAGAAAGTTTTTAGGTTTGAAAATACGTGATACTCGGAACGAATGTTAGGTGATGTGTATGTACGTGTTAATTGAAGTGCGTGTTATTTGTTATTTAGAAGAAAGAAATATAATCATTTACATATTAAACAATTGACTGATACATTTCTTGTTTTACTTAGAATGGATGGTAGAACGGACCCTAAACGTTGCACGTGTTTTGAAATTATAACCTACGAAAAATTGTATGAAGTAGTTTTTAGTGTTGTTTAAATATAAAAATTCAACAAAAAACACAAAATAGAAAAGCTTCTGCACCAACTAAGTTATAAATATCAACAAAAATTGTCAAGGTAAAGACTTTATTCAGCCTTGAATTTTTCTAACCTCAATACTATGACTAAAGACAGTGACAAATTAAATGCAATTCTACTTCAGTTAAATAAATTAAAAAAACTTGACTTAATTTGTCAAGAAATTAAAACTTTCAAAGAAGATATTAATATATTTAAAGTGAAAATTGAAGAATTAGATCAGAAACATATAAATATACAAGTACAAATCGACAAACAGCAAATAACTATAAATAGTTTGGAATTCCAGCTGAAAAAAAGAAATCTGATTTTCTGCGGAGTAATTACCAAAGGTAAATCGATACAAGAAATTAAAAAATCTATCTCTGATTTATCACAAAAATACTTCAACATAACGTTAAATGAGAATGATATAGACGAACTTAGATTAATTGACAAAAAGGAGAACGAAAAACAAAGAATCATATCATTTAATTCACTTAGCCTGAGAAACAAATTTTACATGAACAGAAGTAATTTAAAAGGCACAAAAATATACATAAACCAAGACCTTACCCAACTGGCTCTAGAAAAAATCAAACAATTGTTAGAAGACAAAATAACTCAAGAAAAACAAGGAATTACTACTAAAATTATTCGTAATAAATTAGTAATAATAACCGATAATAAAAATAACTCATAAAAATTCAGTACAACTGAAAAGTTCAGGCCAAGTACAAAAACATCCTCCAACATTTGCCCTTACAAGCCCTAATGTTTCCCGCGTTGTAAGGTTCTGATATAAAAGGTGGGCTCAAGTACATTGTTAGAAACTGAGAAACGTAAGATATATAAATTTGGAACATTAAGGGTTTCTTTAAGAAGGAGAACCGAAAAGTCCTAATTACATCTTAGTCAAAAGTTTCTAATGTAACATATGGGCTCAAGCACATTGTTATATTCAACATTAAAACATGTCTTTTCATACAAAAATCTGAATTACAGAAGTGTCTAACCTCGTAACAAAAATGTAAACGACACAAATGTTCAAAATATCAATATAAAAAAAACTAAAAAAAAGTACTCGATGGACTGAAGCTTTATTATACCTATATGTTAAGATTGGTTCCCGTCTATGTCTGTACCAAATTTGAATCGAATCAGTGCAGTACTTTTCAAGATAGCTAGCAGCCATTTTGTTTTAAGATGGCGGACTGAAGCTTTATTATACCTATATGTTAAGATTGTTTTCCTTCTATGCCTGTACTAAATTTGAATCGAATCAGTGCAGCACTTTTCAAGATAGCTAGCTACCATTTTTTTTCAAGATGGCGGACTGAAGCTTTATTATATCTATATTTTAAGATTGGATACCGTCTCCGCCTATACCAAATTTGAATCGAATCAGTGCAGTACTTTTCAAGATAGCTAGCGGCCATTTTGTTTAAAGATGGTGGACTGAAGCTTTATTATACCTATATGTTAAGATTGGTTCCCATCTATGTCTGTACCAAATTTGAATCGAATAAGTGCAGTACTTTTCAAGATAGCTAGCGGCCATTTTGTTTCAAGATGGCGGACTGAAGCTTTATTATACCTATATGTTAAGATTGGTTCCCGTCTATGTCTGTACCAAATTTTAATCGAATCAGTACAGTACTTTTCAATATAGTTAGCGGCCATTTTGTTTTAAGATGGCGAACTGAAGCTTTATTATACCTATATGTTAAAATTGGTTCCCGTCTATGTATGTATCAAATTTGAATCAAATCAGTGCAGTACTTTTCAAGATATCTAGCGGCCATTTTGTTTAGAGATGGCGGATTGAAGCTTTATTATACCTATATGTTAAGATTGATTTCCGTCTATGCTTCTACCAAATTTGAATCGAATCAGTGCAGTACTTTTCAAGATAGCTACCAGCCATTTTGTTTCAAGATGGCGGACTGAAGCTTTATTATACCTGTATGTTAAGATTGGTTCCCGTCTATGTCTGTATCAAATTTGAATCGAATCAGTGCAGTACTTTTCAAGATAGCTACCGGCCATTTTGTTTCAAGATGGCGGACTGAAGCTTTATTATACCTATATGTTAAGATTGGTTCCCGTCTATGTCTGTACCAAATTTGAATCAAATCAGTACAGTACTTTTCACGGTAGTTAGCAGCCTTTTTTTTCAAGATGGCGGACTGAAGCTTTATAATACCTATATGTTAAGATTGGTTGCGGTCTATGTATGTACCAAATTTTAATCGAATCAGTGCAGTACTTTTAAAGATAGCTAGCGGCCATTTTGTTTCAAGATGGCGAACTGGAGCTTTATTATACATATATGTTAATATTGGGTCCCGTCTATGTATGTATCAAATTTGAATCGAATCAATGCAGTACTTTTCAAGATATCTAGCGGCCATTTTGTTTGACGATGGCGGACTGAAGCTTTATTATATCTATGTTTTACGATTGGTTCCCTTCTATGCTTCTACCAAATTTGAATCGAATCAGTGCAGTACTTTTAAAGATAGCTAGCGGCCATTTTGTTTCAAGATGGCGAACTGAAGCTTTATTATACCTATATGTTAAGATTGGTTCCCGTCTATGTATGTACCAAATTTGAATCGAATCAGTGTAGTACTTTTCAAGATAGTTAGCGGCCATTTTGTTTCAAGATGGCGAACTGAAGCTTTATTATACCTATATGTTAAGATTGGTTCCCGTCTATGTATGTACCAAATTTGAATCGAATCAGTGTAGTACTTTTCAAGATAGTTAGCGGCCATTTTGTTTCAAGATGGCGGACTGAAGCTTTATTATACCTATATAATAATATTGGTTGCCTGGGCTTAATTTTCTAGTGCGAAAATAGACATTTGTATGGGATGGGGCGAAACGGGGTGGGCCGAAACGGAATGACTTGTAGTAATGTGGAGACGTCACACGCGAACGCTGAATAAGAAGACGACGTTTGCCCAATTTGATAAACATCACTTTTCAAACATCCATATCTTTGGAACGGATGGACCAAATGGCATGAAACTTTTTTATTCCTACTCAGTTTTGTGCGGGCTACACGGTGGTTAGGTCAAACATACTTTTGTATCCGCTTGGGCTTCATTTTTTAGTGCAAAAATGGGCATTTGTTCACTCGGGATAAGAGACTGTAGTGTCTGGCCACTGTCGTTTGTACTTGGCCAGAGACACTACCGTGTCTCTTGATAATAGGACTGGTCAAAAGCGAGACGGAGATCTTAGAAAATCAGACTATTCGCCTAATACACCACGGGAGCCAAATAAAAAAGCTGCTGATAATGATTCAGCATTTGCTTCAGCAGAAGGTGAGACACCGGAAGTGGAACAAACAAACCCATATTATAACATACAGCCCTTTCGGAACCTCACGCCTTCCTCACAGAAGAATTCCTAACCCAACAGGAAACAACGATAGCACATCTTACACCCCAATTGTTGATAAGTTAAGTAATTGTATTAACATATATTTTTGGAATATTTCAGGCATCAATAATATACATGGTTTAGATAGTGAGTCAACACAAAGACTTCTTGAAGCTGATGTTATTTGCTTTTGTGAAACTTGGTGTCAGAATCCGGTAAAAGAATTTTCATAATTCCTTAATAGTCACACAAAGGAGGTTATTTATAGTTTCGCAACCAAAGATAAGCAAAAAGGACGAGCTAGTAGAGGTGTCATTCTCATGTTCAGAAATAATGTATTTAACGAGGTTAGGATTTTGGAAATTACAAATCTTTGGATCATTGCGGAGGTATGTACTGAAAATACAACTACTATAATTGGCTGTTTTTATATAAGTCCTAGTATATGTAATAGCAATTAGTATCTGAGTGCATTGAATCAATCGTAACATCTCATAATGACACAAAAATAATCTTAATTGGTGCTTTTAATGCAAAAATTGGTAACCTTAATCAAATAGAAGAAGATAATATATTTATTAATTCAAATGTTTTTGAACAGCGAGTTTCCTTGCATACCAAAATAGATGAGAGAGGCAGGAATTTAACTGACTTGATGGAATGTTCAGGATTTTATGCTCTTAATGGGAGAACTAGAGGGGATATACCAGGAAATTTTACATTTGCTAATCATATGGGTCAAAGTATAATCGACCTCGCGTGGTCAAACATAAAATTCGCGGAATGTGTAACCAAATTTTGTATATATCCTTCTATCTGCAACACAGGTAATAATAATAATAATAATAATAATAATAATAGTCATGTTACACCCTCTCGGGTAATGGCCTCTTTTAACAACAATAATTATAATAATGATGGTTCTTAATACTAAAATAAAGATATAATTATTTATCTATCCTTACGCCTGTATATATATATATATATATATATATATATATATATATATATATATATATATATATATATATATATATATATATATCCCTAATTTAAGTTTAGATTTGTTGCACGGGCACTTCACTATAGTGGCTCTTACACTACACTACACTGCACTAGATTGGGTCAAAGTTCGTAAATGTTTCTTCCCTTTCTAGCCACTCGGGACGGTTTTGGGATAGTCGAGTCCAATAGGGGCCAGCAACTTTGGTTATTTCGTCCGTCCATCTGGTCGGTTGTCTGCCTCTTCTACGTTTATTTTGCAGTGGAAGCCAGTTGGTTGTCTTTTGGGTCGATCTTTGGTCTTGTAGACGTGCAAAATGCCCTGCCCATTTCCATTTTGTTTTCTTTGAAAATGTTACCGCGTCCACTATGCGAGTTTTGGATCTGAAGGTTTCGCTATTGACTTTATCAATAAGTTTTAATTTTAGCATGTAACGTTCCATTTTTCTTTGGCATGTGCGAATTTGTATGTAGTGTTTTTTGGTAGAGGCTCAGGTTTGGGCCCCATAGGTGATTATTGGTAGTATACATTTATCCATGATAGTTTTTTTTTAGATGCATAGGAAAGGATGAATTTAGTAATCTATTTATTTTTTGTGTTCCCGTCTGGTGAGATCCAGGTCCATACTTATCTTTAAATGTATTCCTACCAATAAAACACCTGTAAGAGCTATTGTACGTTTTGTTAGAATTCCCAACCTTGCTTTTCAGCTCTCTCCTTGGTTAAATTTCTTGACTGTTGTGGAAATTGTGGTTTTTCCTCTTCTCAGCCTTGTATAATAATTTGTTATACTGTATTAAAGAATGTGCGAGTAACGCGGGTATGCTCAAAATTTAAAAATATAAATAAAAGAACAACAAAATTAACAGTACTACAAATTAATTCCACTTGCAAATCGATTAGAGTAAAGGTCCTGAAAGACCAGAGAATATATAAAAAGAATCCTTCCAAAGAAAACTTAGAATCATACTTGCGAAGTAAAAAACAATACAAGAATAAAATCAATTTTCATAAAAAACTGTACGAAATTGATATAATGAATTCTTTAGCAAACACAAAAAATAACTCTGAATTTTGGATAACAATACGTAAACTAAGAAATTATTTAAACGTAACATAACAATGCAAGAATGGGAACAATATTTTCACTCTTTATACGCAAATAAATCTTGTGTCACATTTAATACCTATAGTGATTGTCTTCACCCTTATCTAGATAATAATGTTACTTTAGAAGAACTAAAAATTAGCATACAAAGTTTTAAGACTAACAAGGCAGCCGGCTGTGACGAAATAAAATATGATTTCTATAAACATATACCCGAAAACTGGATGCACTATCTATTAAATCTCTGCAATACTATTTTTTATTTAGAAACTGTACCTAATTACTGGTCTAAGGTCCAAATGACTATGTTATTTAAAAAGGGTGACCCAAAGTTGCCAGAAAATTATCGTGGGATAACTCTAATTAATAATTTATGCAAAATTTTTACTCAGATTCTGTACTGTATCGAGAAGTTTATTTAAAACCAACTATCTCTAAATGTTTATGCTTATGTCAGCTGATTAGCGCGTCTCTCAGCTGCCACCGTTGACTCACGTCTGCCGCTAAAATTCAATATACACTGATAACTTCTTTATCAATCGAAATTTCTTTATAAAAATAACACAAAAATTAAACTATAGTTATGGTCATAACATTGTGCAATAATAAATAAATAAAATAAATATAGACGCGTACCGTCTCATAACTGGTTTTCCCAAATACGAGCTCTCTTTATTGAGTATAATCTTTCTGAACATTGGAATGTAATCTTAATTAAATCTCAAATTCAAAATATTGTAGAACATATCAAGGAAGCCTCTGTAAATTCAGATATGAATCGCGTAAAGTATGGTACTTACAACGACCATTATAAATTAATCAAGAATGAATTTATAACAGAAGGCTATCTATTGAATAAGGTTTCCATAAAGAAAACCCGACTAATATTTAATCTACGTCTGTTAAATAAAAAAATATTTTTTGTGATGTATAACAACATTAGTTACAAATGGGAAACCAATGAAATTTGCTCCATATGTAATCTTAATACAGAGGAGAATTTAGAACATTTTTACTTTCATTGTCCTATCTACAAACCGTACAGAGCCACCTATCTGAACCAATACATATTCTCAAATACGGAATATCCAAAGATTTGTACTTTATTAGGAATGCTGGATTGCGAAAAAATAAGTAACATTTTTTATTATACCGCAAAATTTTTGGTTTTAAGAAGTTTTTGTCGAAATGAATAAATTATTTAACATACTCATAGAATTAGAACCATCATCGGATGATATATCATATGTTCACAGTATTTTTACATAATTATTTATTTATCTATTTCTTAGTTTTGCACAATTTTGTTGGCGAGGAACAGGTATGTTAAATGTAAAAATCAATATCATTATTAATATTATTTAAGTTAGTTAAGCAAATAGTTAAACTAGATTTTTCTGCTACTCATTTTGTATTACGAGTATTATTCTGTAAGTAACATTATTTAGTTTATTTTGTAACCTTCTTATTTTCTACCATTTCTTTTGTATAGGACATTGTGCCTTATAACAAAATAAATATATTATTATTATCATTATTATTTTACTTAGAATAGACAAAATTAATGCTATCAGTACAATGAAAGCTATGAAACCAGTGTTGAAGTTACAAGAACTAGACTTGGACGAAATACATGAAATTTATAATATAAGAAAATACTGGTAGAATTTGAACGGAATATAGTTGCCGGATGAAGATATTACACACACACACGAGTTCACACACACGCACGTACACACACACATACACACAATATGCTCTATGGCCCATGTAGAGCCTTGGCTTCTTTAACAACATCCTTTCACTCCTGCTTGTTTCTTGCTTTTTGTGCCCAGTTTAGGATTTTTTATTCTCTTAAGTCTTCTAGAACATTATCTTCACATCTTAGTCGTGGCCTGCCCTTCCGTCTTCGTCCTTGGAGTAATAGTTTATATGATTTTTTTTGCAATTCTGTTGTCATGTATTCGTTGTAGATGACCCAGCCATTTAATTCTTTGTTTCCTAATCCAACTTACTAGGTCCTCGTCTCTATATAGTTTCATCAGTCCGTGATATCCATGTAATGTTTCATCATAGATGGGTCCATATATTTTTTGTAGTACCCTACGTTCGAATCGCATCAGTATTTCCTCGTTTTTCTTAGTAATAGTCCATGCTTTACGTCCGTATGTTACTACCGGTCTTATGTTGGTTTTGTATTAGAGTACTTTAGATTTTCTGTATATAATCTTCGCATTTAGAATACAGTCCTCTGCGAAAAGACATCTACTGCCAGCTGCTATACGATTTGTGATTTCAACAGACATCTCGTCACTATATGCCCAAGTACTTAAATTAGTCGACACGCTCTAAAGTTTTGTTACCGAAAGTATTGTCTCTCTGAGGATCGCTTGCTTCTTTCATTACTTTAATTTTACTAATATTAATTGTTAAACCCGTTGAAGCTCCAGCTTCTTCTAGTTTTTAAGTACTCCTGCTACATCTTTTTTCGTCCTCCCCAAGATTGCAATATCGTCTGCAAATGCAAGGATTTTCAGACTCCTATTATAGACAGCTTAAGTTGGGTTTATGCGTGTTTTATTTATTATATTTTCTAATATAAGGTTGAAAAGTAGAGGAGATATAACATCACCTCGTTTAACTCCTCTTTTTATAAGAAAGTCATTTATATTTAGTACCTTCATACCTTGATAAATTTTATTAGTTATATTAGTACATTTAATTTTTGAAGGGTTATACATATTGATGTGTGTCGTTTATTATCATATGCTTACTGATAATCTATATACAGTTGGTATATATTTATATTATGTTCTCTGCAATTCTCTAAAACTTGCCGCATATATGGTCCACTGTTGAGCGTCCCGTACAAAATCCAGCTTGCTATTCTTCGATTAAGTTTTCTGCTACAGGTACAAGTCGCTTATTTATAATACTAGATAGTATTTTATAAGATATATTTAAAAGACAAATTCCTCTAGAGTTGCTGCACTGTAATTTGTCTCCCTTTTTGTAAATCGGGCATATCATCCCAATTTTCCATTCTTCTGGATTCTTTCATGTCTCCAAATATTAGTGATAAGTTCATGGTATCCTCTCGCTAGGCCTTCTACTCCAGCTTCGATTTTATTCTGAGGGAATCTCACCTGAACCTGGTGCTTTATTTGATTTCATAATTTTGATAGCTTCTTCCACTTCAGATAGTGTCGGTTCTTCTTGTACTTGTTGATTTCTTTCTTGACCTAAGTTAGCGTCCTGTTCTAATTCGTTCTCACTGTACCCAATAAGTAACTCTTTAAAAAGTTCTGCCAAACTGTATATAATTTTTCTTTTATCACACATTAGAGTTCTTTCTTTATTCTTGCATAGGTTAACCCTGGGTTGGTAGCCTCCCTGGATTTATTTAACCGACTAATACATACTTGGGATGTATCTCTTATTATGGTCTTCTTTAAAGTGCAGTAGTTTTCTCTGTACTGCTTCTCTCCTTTTCCTTCTTAATATCTTGCTTGTTTTATTTCGTTCTTCTTTATATGTAGTATTCTACCTACGCGTTGGTGTTTGCATTGGTTGTAGTCTGTCGTCTTCTTATTACTGCTTCTTTACATTCTTCATCGACCCATGTATTTCGATGTCTTTTCTTGTGCTCTTCTATAACTGTTTGGGCTGTAGTTCTTATTGCTTCTTTACTTCCATTCCACTCTGCATTTATTTTGATATTATCTATTTCAGTAAGGATCTCCAGGTTTTCTTTTAGTTCATCTTGGTACTTAATGAGTTCTTCTTCTGTTTTGTACCTGCGCTCTCCTTTATTTTCACAGTTTCTTGAAAATCTTTCTCTGACTTTAGCTTTTACTAAAATATGGTTCGATGCGCAATCTGCTCCTCTCAAGCTTCTAGTGTCTAACAAGCTAGTTGGTTATTGGATGTTTAATAGAATATGGTCAATTTGGTACGATGTTTCGCCATTTGGAGAGGTCCATGTATGTTTGTGGATAAATTTGTATTCAAAAAACAATTTCCGATCAAATAATATTCAATTTTATACGCGAGCCCTTCAAAGACCTTTCATTTGATACCAAACACGAAGAAATTTCAAGCACTTTCAATAAACAAAAATTGACGCCTTAAAAGAACTAAATTTTGTACTCGAACCCTTTAAAAGATCTTTTATTCGATACAAAACATGATAGGTTTTCATTCACTTTCACTAAAAGAATTGCCGATCGAATAATATTTAATTTTGCACACGAGTTGTCGATAGAAAATATAGGAGATCCTAAATCGATTACAATTCTAGTTATTTGTACATTTCCGTGAACAAAATTTGTTTTGTTTTACTGTAATATTATTACCAAGGACAAATTTGGTTCGGCTTACCTATATAGTTTATAAAACTTTGTTTTAAACCGAACTTTATAGTGGACTGTCAAAAACTTACTTTTTAAATATACATATCTGAAATGTGTAATAATGATAAAAACGTCCCCTCATTTCGCCAATATGCGTAAAATATTTTTAATTAAAAATGCGACATGTCTACAAAAAAATGTCAAAATTATAGTAGATATTCTTCTTAAAAATTTCAAAGCCTCCACACTCTGTCACCAAAACAATTAATGATCGGAAAAAATCCAATTCTGCACACGAGCCATTCAAAAACCTTTTACTTGATGCCAAAAACGATAGATGCACTTTCACTAAAATAATTACCGATCGAATAATAGTTAATTTTGCCGATCGAAAACAATATAATAAATAAACAATATAGCACTAAAGCCCATCAAAAGACCTTTCATTTAATATAAAAAACGATAGGTTCTGTAGTATTTTCACTAACCGATCGAAAAAATCCAATTCAGCACGAAAGCCCTTCAAAAGACCTTTTATTTGATATCGAACACAATCGGATTTGAAGCACTTTCACTAAAACTATTGCCGATATAGAAATATTTTTGTTCACGAGCTCTTCAAAAGATCTTTTATTTGATACAAACACGATAAGTTTTGAAGTACTTTCAATAAAACAATTGTAGATAGAAAATTTATTCAAATTCTAGTTATTCTCTTTTTTACTTTCTTATACACAGTATAAGAAAGTATTGGAATTGTGAAAAAAATCGTGGAAGTGATGTTTTGAGGTCCACTGAATCCGTTTTAATCATTTTCTCAATGTAGTGAGTGAGTGAGTGAGTGAGTGAGTGAGTGAGCGAGTGTGTGTGTGTGTGTGGGGGGGTTGGTTGTGTGTGTGTGGAGGGGGGTTGTGTGTATGTGTGGGGGGAAGGTTGTGTGTGTGTGTCTGCACGCGATCTCTTCAAAAGACTTTTAATTTGATATCGAACACGATAAATTTGATGCACTTCCACTAAAACAGTTTCCGATCGAATAATATTAAATTTTGCACACGACCCCTCTACACGATCTTTCATTTAATACCGAACATGATAAGTTTTGAAGCACTTTCACTGCAACAATTTACGAACAAAAAACATCCTATTCTGCACAAAAACTCTTCAGAAGATCTTTAATTTGATATCAAACACGATAAGTTTTGAAGTATTTTCATTAAAGAATTGCCGCTGGAAAAATTCTGATTCTGCACGCGAGTCCTTCAAAAGACCTTTCATTTGATACCAAACATGATAGGTTTTGAAATACTTTAATTAAAACAATTGCCGAACGCAACAATACTAATTCTGCACGCGAGCTCTTCAAAGATATTTCATTTAATACCGAACATGATAGGTTTTGAAGCACTTTAATTGAAACTATTGCCGAATAAAAATTTCCAATTCTGCATGAGAGCCCTTCAAAAGTTCATTTATTAGATACCAAACACGATAGGTTTTAAAATACTTTCACTAAAGCAATTGTTGATTGAAAACATCACATTTCTACATACGTGACCTTCAAAAGAACTTTCATATTATACAAAATATGATACATTTTGAAGCACTTACAATAAAACAATTTTCGATGGAAAATTTAGGATTGCTAAAATTGATTCCAATTCTAGTTGATCGAAAAAATTCCAATTCGGCACGCGAGCTCTTCAAAAGTCCTTTTATTTGATACCAAACACGATGAGTTTTGAAGAACTTTCACTAAACCTATTATCGAACTATAACATTTGAATTCTGCACGTCTGCCCTAAAGACATTTTAATTGATATCAAACATGATAGATTTCGAAGATCTTTCACGAAACAATTGACGATCGAAAAAATTCAAATTTTGTAAGCGAGTCTTTCAAAAGATCTTTCATTTGATACCAAACGCGATATGTTTTCATGTTCTTTCCCTAAAACAATTGCCGAACGAGAAATATTTAATTTTTGCCGCGAGCCCTTGAAAAGATCTTTTATATGATATCAAACACGATACGTTTTGAAGCACTTTAAAAAAGCAATTGTCGATAGAAAATTTAGGAGGGCCAAAATTGTTTCTAATTCTAGTTATCTGTTCTTTCTTTTATTTTTATTTTTTAAAATGTACATTTCCGCGAACAAAATTTTCTTGGATTTACTGTATATTATTATCAAGGACATATTTGTTTGGGTGTAACTGTATACTTTATAATATTTTGTGGATTGTCAAAAATTTGCTTTTTAAATACACATATAAGAAAATCGTCCCTTCGTTCCCCCAATATTCGTTAAATATTTTAGAATTACTCACACAAAAATATTTAAGTAATTTATAATTAAAAATGCGACATGTCCACAGCCAAATTTCAAAATTACAGTATACGTTCTTATTAAAAATTTCAAAGCCTTTACACTCTTTGTATTTGCCTGTATACTTTATAAATCCTGTCAATTTGAAGTTTTGCTTTAGAACCAACTTCATAGTAGACTATCAAAAATTTATTTTTTATATACATACATACATACCCTCACGCTATATCCCATTAAATGGGGTACTACGAATCCTAAAATCATTCATAAAATATTCACTCATCACATTCATCAAATATTCAGTCCTTGTCAAACATTCTCACCCAAACACACCACCCTCACTTTCACCACATTCATAAATCACTCCATATAAACTCATTTATCACACAACAAACCTTCAATCACATCTATTCAATCACTCCTGTTCACTTAACATTCATATTCTTTCTTCGACATACATAACATATGCGTAAGACATATCAAATTACTCACGCTTACTCCTAACAACGAATCTAATAACGAATCTAACAACGAAACTACAAAGATTAGAAAAGATGAAAGCGATATCCTGCACTTGTATATGAAAGAAAATTCCACAAATTTCAGTAACTGAAAATGAAACAAAAAGATAAGAAAGGAGGGGATTGTCGTCCTGCGCTTATTTTTGAAAGTGAATTCCACACAATTGCAGTTAAACACTTAATGTTATATCAGAAAACGAATAAAAAAGATAAGAAAGGAAGGGAGTGTCGTCCTGCGCTTTTTTTGAAAGTGAATTCCACACAATTGCAGTTAAACACTCAATGTTATATCAGAAAACGAATAAAAAAAATAAGAAGGAAGGGAGTACCGATCCTGCGCTTGTTTTGAAAGTGAATTTCACACAATTGCAGGTAAATACTCCAATGAAATTACTAAACTACAAAACTATAATAAAAAATCATACACTCTTCTTAAATCATCAGATTCATCCCGCAATTAATCTACGCCAAACGTTCCTATCCTGACACACTTTCGCTTTAACCACATTCATAATTTCGTTCATACTAGCTCTTTTATTCCTTATCCTCGGAAACATCCGTTCACGCAACAATCCTTCAATCATATTCATCCATTTATTCATAGGTCGTCCACGCAATCTTTTCAAATCAAAGTCAGCACATTCTTAGTGAATATAATTGAGTAAATTAAGTTATGTTGTATTGAGGTCAGGTATTCAAAATAATATTGTTTGACGTAAGTAGCTAACTATTTGCTGACTTAATATTTTTGTAATTAGGTATATAGTAGCGTAAGGTTAGTATTCATTTATTCAAAGTACAGTAAGAGTAGAGTAGACGGCAGAGTTCAGCATGAACTCAACAACATCAACCATGTAGTAAAAGAGAGTCACAAGAATCAAGAAGAGTATAAAGTTAGTCACGGTTAGTGAAGTGTGTGTTCCAAGAAGTCAGCGTAAAAGCAGAATAAACCTTGTATTGAATTAAGTGTGAATAAATCATTGTTGTTCGTTCCAGTCTATAGATATGTAAATCAAAAAGCTTAGGAATAGCTTTGAGTGTTAAAGAGTTTGAATTTGGATCAAGGCTGCCAAAGAGAGCAGAGAAATTTTTATTTGGTTTATAACCCTTATTATAATTTTTATTATTATGAGCTGATAGGTCTATAGTTGCTTTGTCGTTTAATTCTTTTTTATTTGATGAATTATTATTTAGATTTGTAGATTTTAAAATATCACTTCTTGTTGACGCTACGTAGGTTGTGTTTACATCTGCACTTGAATTTTTTACCACATGTGGCGCGTCATTACGAGCCCAAATTCATAATAGTTGGACCAGTAAATTTTCTGCACATTTTCTTCAAACAAAGCTAACTCGCGCGCCTATATTAATGTTTTCAGAATAAAATCGTACTAAAAATTTAAGTATAGTATTTTATTAGTTCACTTAAAAAAAATATATTAAATATTGTTGGTTAACGAAAGAAATATTTACTTATTAACAATCAAATGACACTCCATAATAGTTGGACTATTAAAAAAATAATGTACATCAATCAATTTATTTAAAATTTAATATTTTGTTGCATCACCTTTTGATGCAATTACTTCTAATATTCGTTTTGGCATTGAATTTATAAGAGTTTGGCAAAATCCCGGAGTAAATGAGTTCCATATAGCACTGAGTTTAATCTTTAACTCTTGTTTCGTGCGTGCTGGACTCTTTCGCAATTCTTTTTTAATTTTTCCCCATAATGTCTCGATTGGAGACAGATCGGGGCTAGATGATGGCCAATCTAGTATCGGAATGTTATTTGTTGCAATCCAACTCTTAGTTTTACGAGAAGTATGGCACGCAGCACCATCTTGCTGAAATATAAATTCTCCATACGAATTTTGTAGATGGGTAATTGACGGTAAAAGATGGTCTTGGAGAATTCCTATGTATTTATCCGTATTCACAATACCATCCACAAAATGAAGACTGCCCACTACTTTGGCGGACATGCACCCCCATACCATGACTGAGGCTGGAAATTTGACTTTACGTTTAAGGCAATCTTTTTGAAATGGCTCATTTCTCTTTCGAAGAATCCTTCTCCTTTCATCTCCAACACAGACCTCAAAACGCGACTCGTCGCTCCATATGATAGAGTTCCATTGTCGCTGAACCCAATTTTTGCGGCATTTCACCCATTTCAATCTATTTCGTCGTTGTGAAACCGTCAACAATGGCTTTGATTTTGCCTAGTGGATTTTGTAACATATCAATGATGTTCTACATATGTTTCATAAAGACTATTTGACTCACCTTATAAAATCCATAATCAACTTTCCGAAACGCTCTTAATGTAGTACTTGCTGATACTGATCTATCAAGTGCATTTCCCCACTTTATAGCAATTTCAGCAGTAGTAGAACGACGGTCATCTCTAATTATTTTTGTTAGAATGCGGTAATCTGCTGAGGAAAATGTTGATGGACGCCCGGTTTTCTTTTTCAACTCAACAAAACCACTCTGTTTATAGCAATTCATTATATTTCGAATAGTCGATCGCGATAAATTTAATTCTGCTGCTATTTTATACGCAGATTTTCCATTATTTGATAAATTAATTATTGCTTTTCTTAAATCTGCAGATAGAGGCTTTCCGCGAGCCATAATTGTTAAAAAATATGTAAGGGAAATTGTTTCAACAAGTTATTTATAGTTGCTAGGCAACGGTCTCTACGTTGGAATTGTTTCTTTTGTAACTATTTATTTCCAAACAATACGTACGTATTCGAAATAGTCCAACTATTATGAACTATCCTTAGATTGTTATTAATTAATTTTAGTTGTTGTTTACCAACTGAAATCAATATATATTTTTTTATGAACTAAAAATGTACTATAGTTACACATCAAGTATAAATAAATTCATACAAAATAAACATAGCGGCAAAAATTGATTTTATTTTAAGAAAATATGAAAAAAAATAACTATTATGAATTTGGGCTCGTAGTATCAAGTTGAGTCGTTATTGCAGAGTTTTGCTTGTTTTGTTTCGCCGACGTGATAGTTTTGCCGGATTTCTTTTTATCTAAAATTGTCATAGATGGCTCACTATGTATTATTTTACTTTTAGCCTCACTTTTCAACAAGAGCACATGTTCATTTAACAAAGTTATAGTGTGCTGTTGATTATTTATTAAAGAGTCTTTGTTTATAATTATTTCTTTTAAATAATGAATTTTACATTTTAGCACTTGTATTGTAATTGCATCTGTGTCAGAAAAACTCACGAAAGATGTGTCATTATCATCTTCTTCGTCCACGCAGCAATTTATTAGATTTTCACCAACTACAGGTAGTTTTAATACATTTGCACAACTTGTGTGCGAAAGTACACCACACTTAACACATTTTGGACCAGATAAAGCGGTTTTGCGGCACCTTTTACATGACTTTTCAGTTATTTTTTCACCATTTAACGTAGTAACATTTACACCGTCAGCCATCTTAATTGAATTATTGGTGCCAACGGTTAGTATTTTACTGTAAAGATCGTATGATATTACAACACCTACAAAGAAATTTCGAACCAAACACTATTAATATAAGCGGAGTAAATAAGTTCGTGAAAGATGTACTTAAGATTAACAAACAAAAACAAATAGTCGCTGTCGATCATAACGGTTTCCGAAACCATAGAGGAATATTAGAAACAATTACAAATTTGAAAAAAATATACTATTGGCCTAAAATAATACAAACTATCCAAGATTACATAATCAACTGTGAAATTTGCAAAAGTAATAAATACGAAAGACAACCTATAAAAACCCACGATAATCTCACCCCTACTCCAGAACGCCCTTTTGAAATTATCAATCTTGACATATTATCTTTATCAACCCATAAATATCTAACAATATTCGATCAATTTTCAAAATTAAGACAGATAACTCCTATAATAGTAAACTCTATTATCATCGTAAACTATACTTAAAATCGTATGCAATGCCCAAGATAATTATTATGGATAATGGTACTGAATTTAATAATGAATTTTTTAAAGATTACTTAAAAACATTAAACATTAAACCCCATTACACTTGCATCAATAACCGTATAAGTAACGCTGTAGAATGATTTCATTCCACTCTTATTGAACATTTGAGAATTGTAGAAAATAATCATAAATTTAAACATTTAAATTTAAATGATAAAATTGATCTCTGTATTACAAGTTATAATAACTCAAAACATTCAATTACTAATAAAACCCCCTTTGAAATAATATTTGGAGAAGATCAAGAATTTAAATATCCTAAAGAAATTAAAACAGATTCAGAACTAATACAGCAACATATAAACAACCAAAAAGAACTCCATAAAATAATTAACGACAAAATTCAAAAGGAAAAAGAAAACGTAACAAAAAAAAACATAAATCCTTTAGTATTACCCCCACAAGTATATGTCAAAGAAACTACCAGACAAATACGAAAGTTAAAAAAACCCTTATATCAAAAATGTAAATTAATCTCATATAACCCAAAATTAGGAGTAACAAAAGTCGAAAAACCGCACCAACACGGTAGCAAAAAGCTAATTAAAATTCGTAATATACGAATAGATAAAATAAATAAATAATAATTCTTTATCAACACTATCATTTTAGAACTCACGGACAACAGTTATTGGATATATCCCACAACAACGGATACCATATCACACAATTAGGACTAACACATCTCGAACAAGAAAGTATACGCACATATTTCAATTACAATGTCACCCCCCTGTATGAAAACTTCCATAAAATACATAACGTAATAATAACATTGCTCCAAGAGACAGAATCCATCCAATTCCTAAACACTAATTATATAAAACTTCTGAACATTACACTCACATATACACAAGAACAATTAGACAAACTAAACTATAACAAAAGATCAAAAAGAGGATTAATTAACGGATTAGGTAATATTATAAAATCTGGAAATCTATATAGATATAGAAAGATATGGGAAACTCTTCAAAACAATTAAAGATAACGAAAATTCACTATCTCAAAATGAAAAGAAACTATTCAAAAACCATAAAGAAATAACTGAACAATTTAATGAACAACTGAAATACATTGAATTAAACGAGGAAGAAATAAAAAAAGAAATAGTCTTCATAAAAGATATCATAGAACAAAACAAAGTGTGGCAAGCTAAAATTGAGTTTGAGAATAAAATTCAAACAATTATTAATATTTTAAATAATATTCAAAATTACGCAAACCAAATAAAAACAAGCTTAACCTTTTGTTCTTTAAATAAATTACATTCCACAATTATCAGTCTGAGTAGACTCCAAAGTTTCATTGAAAATCAATTTATTTTCGAAATAGTATCATTAATAACCACACATTGTAACTATGATGGAGAAAACATATACTACATCATCGAAATACCTATAATGAGTCTTACCCAATATCCATTATTCCAATTCACACCAATACCATTCATAAATCATACAAGCACAAATATATTAAACGAACATTATACACTTTACACAAAAAAGGTAGACAAAAATATTATTACTAATAACTGTGTAAAAAATAAAAATTATTATTGTCAATCGGATAACGTAGAGATTAGGAAATGTATTAATGACATTATTGTTAATCATAGAAATGATGATTGTTCATATTTACTTATTGAAAACGAAAATAGTATCGAACAAATACCTAATACCAATGAAATAATTGTTATAAGCCCTAAGATTCAAAATCTAAATATCCAGTGTAATAATAATGAAATTGATAAAAAAATTAAAGGAATATACAAGTTCAATAATAACTAATAATGCACTTTGAATAATTATCACTTTAATAAAGTAGAACAAAATTATAAGGAATTAATATATGAAGGAGAACTGAATGAAATAAAAGATTCCAGTATTCATGTAAAACAATTATTAACCTTGTCAAAATTAAATATTACCGATTATAAATTACAACAATTAAAACCCCTGACTATAAATATTAACAATCATCATACATACGTTTTATATACTATTATATTTACTCTAATTTTAAGTTATATTTGTTATAAACTTTATAAATGTAATACTAATAAGAAAATATCCTCGAGAATTGTTACGAAAGATATGAAATTAAGTGAAATTAACCCTTTAAAGTAATAAATAAGAAATATGATGGGGAGGAATTATGATAACACTCTAGGTAAGATTCCATCATGTTCGCTCCACGTGTGCACCGGTCAACCTCAGTTGACCGCAGTATTTTTCCATAACTTTTAGCAACATAAGCACTAATCTTAAGATATTATATATCATGTATTCTAGTTAGAAAAATCTCACTCTTGTACTGATCCTCGACAAGTAAACATCATCTTGAATAAAAATTCTACTTTGAGAAAAATAAGTTGTTTTTTTTTTCAATAATTATAATCTTCAAATTATAATTGGCGCCAAATTTAAAGACATACTATATAATAGTTTCTGCAACATCTAGTAATAATTTTATATAAACACAAAGTGTTGACATTCTACTGATAACTTTCTATGCTCAAGTAACGAACGTGAGTTAGTAATGTAACGACACACATCTATATCAAATTTACTTTATTTGTTTATTGTTACATGATGTTCTGGCCAGAACTATGATTTTGATTTTGTATCATTTTAACATAATATGTATGAAGGTATAAATATTATCATTTGCTTATTTGTTTCTTGTCAAGTCGTTCGGTCGACACGACGACGGCAAGAGTACATAGGCGTCTGACCGAAACTACTTATTAACAGTTAACATTAGACCTAACCTGAAATGTCAAACCGAATCTATTACTTGCGTTCGGTTTTGAAGTGTGTTCCCCATATTTTCAAATCGTTTTGATACATACATAACATATGAGTCAGGTCACGATGCGAGTCCGGTTGTTTTTATATGTTTTTTCAATGATTTTCGTGGGCGCGGAACCGTTTTTGTCAAATTCGCTTGTCTTCAGATTTTGTCCATCACCAAAAGTCGCCGCTTAGGGCAGCACCTGACGGGGCACTTATCTGTCAGTGCATCGCGTGACATTTCTGTATGCATACACATGTCGGCAGACGCGCGCGGTTATAAATGTCAATATTTTGATTTCTACAGTACGGAATCCGTTCAAACTTGGCATAATATTTGTTAAATTATAAGGAACAACTTTTTCGCTGACAGTATTCGTCTAGGATTCATTGCAGATATTTTAAATTGAAAATTTATCAAAAAAACGATTGCGATGCAACTTTGGTAAGTTTTTGTGCGCACGCCCGCGATGGTTTCTGATAGCACAAGTCTAGTCCGCCATCTTGAACAAAATGGCCGCTAGCTATTCTAATAAGTACTGCACTGATTTGATTCAAATTTGGTATAGGCATAGATGAAAACGAATCTTAACATATAGGTATAATAAAGCTTCAGTCCGCAATCTTGAAACAAAATGGCCGCTAGCTATCCTGAAAAGTACTGCACTGATTAAATTCAAATTTAGTATAGGCATAGAGGAGAACCAATCTTAACATACAGATATACTAATGCTTTAGTCCGCCATCTTGAAACAAAATGGCCGCTAGCAATACTGAAAAGTACTGCACTGATTAAATTCAAATTTAGTATAGGCATAGAGGAGAACCAATCTTAACATACAGATATACTAATGCTTTAGTCCGCCATCTTGAAACAAAATGGCCGCTAGCAATACTGAAAAGTACTGCACTGATTAAATTCAAATTTGGTATAGGCATAAAGGAGAACTAATCTTAACATATAAGTATAATAAAGCTTTAGTCCGCCAGCTTGAAACAAAATGGCCGCTAGCTATTCTTAAAAGTACTGCACTGATTTAATTCAAATTTGGTATAGGCATAGACGAAAACCAATATTAACATATATGTAGGTATAATAAAGCATTAGTCCACCATTTTGAAACAAAATGGCCGCTAGCTATCATGAAAAGTAATGCACTAATTTCATTCAAATTTCGTATAGGCATAGACGAAAACAAATATTAACATATAGATATAATAAAGCTTCAAGCCGCCATCTTGAAACAAAATGGCCGCTAGCTATCTTGAAAAGTACTGCACTGATTCGATTCAAATTTGGTATAGGCATAGACAAAAACCAATCTTAGATTATAGGTATAAATAAAGCTTTAGTAGTCCACTATCTTGAAACAAAATGGCCGCTAGCTATCTTGAAAAGTACTGCACTGATTCGATACAAATTTGGTATAGGCATAGACGAGAACCAATCTTAGCTTATACGTAAAAATAAAGCTTTAGTCCACTATCTTGAAACAAAATGGCCGCTAGCTATCTTGAAAAGTTCTGCTCTGATTAAATTCAAATTTGGTATAGGCATAGATGAAAACCAATCTTAATATATAGGTATAATAAAGCTTTAGTCCGCCATCTTGAAACAAAATGGCCGCTAGATATCCTGAAAAGTACTGCACTGATTAAATTAAAAAATTTGGAATAGACATAGAGGAGAACCGATCTTAACATATGGATATAATAAAGCTTTAGTCCGCCATTTTGAAACAAAATGGCTGCTAGCTATCTTGAAAAGTACTGCATTGATTCGATGCAAATTTGGTATAGGCATAGACAAGAACCAATCTTAGCTTATACGTGAAAATAAAGCTTTAGTCCACTATCTTGAAACAAAATGGCCGCTAGCAATCCTGAAATGTTCTGCTCTGATTAAATTCTAATTTGGTATAGGCATATATGAAAACCAATCTTAACATATAGGTATAATAACGCTTTAGTCCGCCATCTTGAAACAAAATGGCTGCTAGCTATCTTGAAAAGTATTGCACTGATTCGATACAAATTTGGTATAGGCTTAGACGAGAACCAATCTTAGTTTATACGTAAAAATAAAGCTTTAGTCCACTATCTTGAAACAAAATGGCCGCTAGCTATTCTCAAAAGTACTGCACTGATTAAATTCAAATTTGGTATAGGTATAGATGAAAACCAATCTTAACATATAGGTATAATAAAACTTTAGTCCGCCATCTTAAAACAAAAACAAAAGCTATTCTGAAAAGTACTGCACTAATTCGATTCAAATTTGGTATTGGCATAGACGAAAACCAATCTTAACATATAGATATAATGAAGCTTCAATCCGCCATCTTGAAACAAAATGGCCGCTAGCTATCCTGAAAAGTAGTGCACTGATTCGATTCAATTTTGGTATAGGCATAGACGAGAACCAATCTTACATATAGACATAATAAACTCCCAATCCGCCATCTTCCCGAACGTGGTTCGAGTTTGCGATCGAATTGCAGTTTCCGGTACGACTCGCATTTGCAATGACCATCAACAAAGCACAGCGACAATCGCTACAAATGTGTGGACTAAATTTGGAAAATCCATGCTTCTCACATGGACAACTGTATGTGGCATGAACACGAGTCGGAAAATCTTCTGATTTATTCGTGTCCGTCCCAAAGAGAAAAACAAAAAATATTTTGTATTCAAAAACACTTGAATAAACAGAATGAAACACAAACACCTTCTTTCTTTGAGTTGCATTGCAACGCATGCCGGGTACTCGCATTAAATGGTAGACCACGCGAACGAAGTCGCGGGTAATAGCTAGTACTTAATAAAATTAATAATCCTTTTGGAATAAAAGGGTTATCTAGTGATACTTATCAAATTCAAGGTAAAAAATATAAAGTTGTTAATACTATATTGCATCACGGACAAACAATGGAGGAATGTTAATATACTAGTTTTATTAAGGGCCGAGATATCCACCGCCTAATAAAGTAGCTAGTAGTTATTAGCAAAATAAATTATTTATTAGGAAGATATTTATTTTTTAGATATCCAGTTCAATTTATTTGTCTACTTGTTATTAGGTACCTAATAAATAAATAAGCCAAAATTGCAACAGTGTTTATCTTTTAGAGAGAGAGAGAATGTTATGAAAATCATTAATTAGAAAGAAATACAAAACCTATTTATGACGTTTAATAAATATATAATTGTAATTTTGTTTCTACCTCCTTGATTTTGTTGTAACTGTCAAAATGTCAAAACGTGCAATATCTGTAATTTTTACTATAAATGAAGTCAGATTATTAGTTGAAATAAATATAGAATTTAAAAATGTAATACAAAATATTCAGATATAGTGAATTAAAAGCAAAAAACGAATAATGGGAAAAATAGCTGCAAGATTGAATGCACAGTTTTATACAATTCATCGTGCTTCAAAAACCTCACGTCTTAGATATAATTGTGTTCAATGTTACATTAACAATAAGTACATTGTAAGGGCGTCTAATAATGATTGTTTCCAAATTCTCAATTTTATAAAGTAAATAAAAATAAATATATCATCACACCTTACACCCATTACTGAATGTGGCCGTAGCAGACTCAGAAAGTGATATATTTATGAACGTGAAGTGGGGGTTTCCAGCCGTTTAAACACGGTCCCCAAATTTGATATTGGTGCAGGAGGCACAGAAGTCATTTTAATGTGGTGAAAATTGTTTGTTGGATGTGGGATTCGAATCCAGGTTCTCAAATAAACAAGCCGACTGAATCATCTACCCCATTTCATGTATATCTATAATTTCATCCAACATATCAAAATTCATCTAAAATATCAATGATAACCCTTGTAGCACCGTATACAAATATATTATTTTCAAGCATACTTTTTTTAATAAAAAATTAATACAGTGTTCAAAATATATTTTTATTTTAAGTATAAATTGATATAACAATTGAATCTTTTGTTTTTTTATTAGGAGGTTTGAGTAGCTAATAAAATATGTAGCTAATAAATATGTTTATTAGCTAAATCAAATTAATAAGGTCGTGGATATCTGCTAAATAATATTTATTACCTAAATAATTTTATTAGGATCTTTATTAGGAAGTGGATATCTCGGTCCTGAATTAATCAATCTTGGATAGAAGCAAATGATTTTACAATTGCCAAAAAAAGTTGGCCGAGGCATTCTAAAAATGTTTACTTAGTAATATTGGACTACGCTACACTATAATTTTTTTTATATCAACAAAAATAAATTATATCTAAACTCAAAACACAATTTCATTGTAAAGAGTTACGGCAAGAGTTCCGCAGCAGTGTTTTAATTAAAACTCAAAACAGTTCCTATACAAAAATGAGTGATATCATTCATAAGCAAGAAATAAATTTTGATAAATCAAAATGTCTCGAACGTAATAAATTAAAATAAAATCAGACAAAATATAAAATTAAAGAATTTTTTAAAACTATTATGACTAAGTTATTGTTTCAGTAATATCTATCCCATCAAACCGTAACCATCTCAAATTGCATTGGCTGACAAGGTATCAAACGTGCACAACTTGAAATTAGTTAGTTTTGTTAAATACAGAAATAAAGGGTATGATACAATAAAAAGCCCAAACAAATTTTAATAAAACAAAATTGGCGTGTCCATTTTTTACAGAACATTTAGAATAAAAAGTATGTAATAGCGACGCAGAGTCCTGTTATCTAACGTATTATCTACCCTAAAATTAATGGATTGATTGTGTACGAAATATGAGGATAAGATTTGTTAATTGTAAATGGACACGCCAATTTTGTTTTATTAAAATTTGTTTGGGCTTTTTATTGTATCATACCCTTTATTTCTGTATTTAACAAAACTAACTAATTTCAAGTTGTGCACGTTTGATACCTTGTCAGCCAATGCAATTTGAGATGGTTACGGTTTGATGGGATAGATATTACTGAAACAATAACTTAGTCATAATAGTTTTAAAAAATTCTTTAATTTTATATTTTGTCTGATTTTATTTTAATTTATTACGTTCGAGACATTTTGATTTATCAAAATTTATTTCTTGCTTATGAATGATATCACTCATTTTTGTATAGGAACTGTTTTGAGTTTTAATTAAAACACTGCTGCGGAACTCTTGCCGTAACTCTTTACAATGAAATTGTGTTTTGAGTTTAGTAAAACATATACTCGTAGGTACTTGAGTTTGCACATCTGGCGGGACACGTGTGGCTCTTCTTTGTTTCAGAAAGGTTGTGAAAGATATTAAACAGTGAGAGGAGAACCCACGCCACCTGCTGTGACGCGATGCAGAGGAAAACCCACGCCAACTTCTGTGAAGGGATGAAGGGGATGCACTCATCGTACGTCCTCGGGGTGGAGGAACGAGAGGGCAACTAGAGTATATAAACTGTATGATTTGTCATAATCGAGGAGACTCTCACGAGACACCAGAAGACCCCACGGGTCTTCACTTCACTCTGACTCTATGTCAGTAAGCTGCGAAGTTCACTCACATTCATAATTCCCACCTTGTTGCTGTGGCTAGGTCAGGCACGGGAGATCCAGATTTACTCACCTTGTTGCTGTGGCTAGGCCAGGCACGGGTGATCCTGATTTTCCCACCTTGTTGCTGTGGCTATGCCAGACACGGGTGATCCTGATTTACCACCTTGTTGCTACGGCTAGGCCAGGCACGACTGATCCTGATTTTCCTACCTTGTTGCTGTGGCTAGGCCAGGCACAGGTGATCCTGATTTACCCACCTTGTTGCTGTGGCTAGGCCAGGCATGGGTGATCCTAACTGACTCCAAAACTCTGTTATTTGAACTTCCGTCTTGATGGCATACGTCGGTTTTAATAATTGTTACTTTCTCACAAGAGTAGCAATTCAATCTACGATGAAATTATAATTTGTTTGATTATGGAAATTGTCGCTAAGTATTTGAATATAATGATCATACTGACAGACAGTCACAATAATATAAATATGATTTATTTGGATTAATTATAGATCAAGTATTTGGTGCTGATTCATTACATAAAAATGTAACAACACTAATTATTACTGGGCATTGGTTACCGTTAAAGGAAACTCCCCAATGGGAAAAACCAACAACAATAGCAATAAACACTAGGCTAATGAGTTAACAATAATTAAAAGATATTAATGCACCGATAAATTATTGTGACACGTCTGGAATTATTATTTCTGGGATGTTCTGATTGGATTATATAAAATATGTAATTTTGACACTTGAGATACATTTTGATTGACTTTCATAATATTTGTTAAATGGTTTGTTCGCTCTGCTTGGGGTTTTTGTTCGTGTTTTTCACTCTTGCGTAAGGTAAATGTCAGAGCTATAATATGATTATTTCACGACAGAATATTGTGTTCAAATCACTCTGTTCGTTCTAAATTGACAAATGAATGGTATCTTGTTTATTACTTGATTTTCAATAAATGCACAAGGTATGACGTCACAATCATGTCTTTTAAAAGGAATCTAAATCTTTCACTCAAGTCAACATTTCCTGAATTCCCCCACCATTATCAGCTACTTAGGGTTACATTCTTCGACATTAAAACACAACGTAGGAAAACACAACATAGGTTCTAATTTAATCCATTATTTTCTACTAGACGAGTTGTGCGTTACAGTAAATAAGTAAGTAAATAAAATAATTATTAAATTAATAAACAATTAATGCAGCTAATAAATAAATATTTTAATAAATACATGAATTAATAAATATATGAATTTAATAATTACATAATTTATATCACTTAATTTACATCTTCTATATATATAAAAATTAATGTTTGTTTGTCTGTTTGTTTGTTTGTCCCTTATGCGTTCTTATACCATTCATCCGATTGCGATGAAATTTTGCTAAGTTGTTGAGTGCACGCCCGCGAAGGTTTCTAACTTAGCACACGTCCAATCCGCCATCTTGAAACAAAATGGCGGCTAGCTATCTTGAAAAGTACTGCACTGATTCGATTCAAATTTGGTATAGACATAGACGAGAACCAATCTTAATATATAGGTATAATAAAGATTCAATCCGCCATCTTGAAACAAAATGGCGGCTAGCTATCTTGAAAAGTACTGCACTGATTCGATTCAAATTTGGTATAGACATAGACGAGAACCAATCTTAATATATAGGTATAATAAAGATTCAGTCCGCCATCTTGAAACAAAATGGCCGCTTGCTATCCTGAAAAGTACTACACTGATTCGATTCAAATTTAGTAAAGACATAGACGGGAACCAATCCTAACATATAGGTCTAATAAAACTTCAGTCCGCCGTCTTGAAACAAAATGGCTGCTAGCTATTCTGAAAACTACTGCACTGATTGGATTCACATTTGGTATAGACATAGACGGGAACCAATCTTAACATACTGGTATAATAAAGCATTAGTCTACCATCTTGAAACAAAATGGCCGCTAGCTATTCTGAAAACTACTGCAATGATTGGATTCAAATGTGGTATAGACATAGACGGGAACCAATCTTAACATATTGGTATAATAAAGCTTCAGTCTATAATCTTGAAACAAAATGGCCGCTTGCTATTCTGAAAACTACTGCACTGATTGGATTCAAATTTGGTATAGACATAGACGGGAACCAATCTTAACATATTAGTATAATAAAGCTTCAGTCTATAATCTTGAAACAAAATGGCCGCTAGCTATTCTGAAAACTACTGCACTGATTGGATTCAAATTTGGTATAGACATAGACGGGAACCAATCTTAACATATTGGTATAATAAAGCTTCAGTCTACCATCTTGAAACAAAATGGCCGCTAGCTATTCTGAAAACTACGGCACTGATTGGATTCAAATTTGGTATGGACATAGACGGGAACCAATCTTAACATATTAGTATAATAAAGCTTCAGTCTACCATCTTGATACAAAATGGCCGCTAGCTATTCTGAAAACTATTGCACTGATTGGATTCAAATTTGGTATAGACATAGACGGGAACCAATCTTAACATATTTGTATAATAAAGATTCAGTCCGCTATCTTGAAACAATATGGCCGCTAGCTATCCTGATAAGTACTGCACTGATTCGATTCAAATTTGGTATAGACATAGAACGAAACCAATCTTAACATATTGATATAATAAAGCTTAATTTCGCCATCTTTAAACAAAATGGCCGCTAGCTATCTTGAAAAGTACTGCACTGATTCGATTCTTATTTTGTACGGACATAGACGGGAACCAATCTTAATATATAGGTATAATAAAACTTCAGTCCGCCATCTTAAAACAAAATGGGCCACTAGCTATCCTGAAAAGTACTATACTGATTCGATTCAAATTTGGTGTAAGCATAGACGGGAACCAATCTTAACATATAGGTATAATAAAGCTTCAATCCGCCGTCTTGAAATAAAATGGCTGCTAGCTATCCTAAAAAGTACTGTACTGATTCGATTCTTATTTTGTACAGACATAGACAGGAACCAATCTTAATATATAGGTATAATAAAACTTCAGTCCGCCATCTTAAAACAAAATGGGCCACTAGCTATCCTGAAAAGTACTATACTGATTCGATTCAAATTTGGTGTAAGCATAGACGGGAACCAATCTTAACATATAGGTATAATAAAGCTTCAATCCGCCGTCTTGAAACAAAATGGCCGCTAGCTATCCTAAAAAGTACTGCACTGATTCGATTTAAATTTGGTATAGGTACAGACGAAAACTAATCTTAACATATAGGTATAATAAAGCTTCAGTCCTATGCCATTCGAATTCAGACGTTTGCAGTTTCCGGTACGACTCGCATTTGCAATGACCGTCAACAAAGCACTGGGACAGTCGCTACAAGTGTGTGGACTAAACTTGGAAAATCCATGCTTCTCACATGGACAGCTGAACACAAACACTTTCTTTGAGTTGCAATGAAACGCATGCGGGGTACTCGCATTAAATTGTAGACCACGCGAACGAAGTCGCGGGTAATAGCTAGTATAATAATAAAATGAACATATTATGTGCACCTCAGTGCCAGGCTATGTTAAGTCAAAAAAAGAAGTTTTGCAGTAGAGGAGATTTAAGTTTCCTTTTTCAGTATTCAGTAATAGTGCAGAACAAAATTAACCTACCATTTTTTATTTTGAGTATAAATGACTTAACATAGTTTTATCTGAAAAAGTCTGGATTTTAAGACTTAATAAATGGTTGTTAAGTCCAAGTTTATGACTTGATATAATTTTAAAAGGACTTAAACCTGTATATAAGTAAATATAAAAAATAAAAAAGTTTATTACAAAAAAATTAAAGAAAGTTTAAAACTAAACACATTACAATGAATCGCAAAGATGTGTAACATAAATGATATAATTTTCCTACTCATTATCTCGCGATTTTCGTGTTTTAAGTTTTTATAATATGAAATATTTTTAGCACCCATGTTAATAGTTTTTGTAAGTGATTGTACCTTTTTTTGTGAAAATTGGCTTCGAATCTTCTCTAATAAAAGAAATTCTCGGTGCTACGCAATTATTTGTTCTACGTGTTTTCCTGTTTAAATCTACTTGCAAGAAATCTTCACTAAATTATGTTTTATAAAAAAGAATACCCAGATTATTTTTTCGTACTTGTAAATGTTTTACTTGGGAAATGAGAAAATCACTTCCTTTATTACTCTTCTTTTTGTTGATGTAGGCCGCTATTGGCCCATCGACAAGTTCTTTAAACTGTTTAAAATCAGTTGGGTCCATGTTAATTACAATAAGATTTCTTTTTGTGCCAGCTAATCGAACCATTTGTTCAGTATCCGCTTCTTGATGTGTATGATCTCTTGCTAAAAAGTTGTGGTACAAAATCTTAATTGTCGGTTTTACATGCAACATCCAAAAGTAACACATTATCATTAAAATATTGCGGTTTTGGCTAGGGCAGTTATCTGACCATATTGTTAGCTCTGTTATATCATCGGAAACGTTGCTTTCTAGCCATTTTAACAAACATGACGTAACTTCCCCTACCTGCCACACTCTCATCCCACATAACGCAGTAACTTTTTTCAAGAGTTGCATCATGAATAGTTAGATTGTATGTCCACAACTTTATATATATATATATATATATATATATATATATATATATATATATATATTATATATATATATATATATATATATATATATATATATATATATATATATATATATATATATATATATATATATATACATATATATATATATATATATATATATATATATATATATATATATATATATTTATATATATATATATATATATATATATATATATATATATATATATATTATATACATATATATATATATATATATATATATATATATATATATATATATATATATATATATATATATATATATATATTCATGATGCAACATTTGTATTAGTTTATATTTAGTTCTCTCTATTATTTATTTGAGTTTTTGTAATAATAATTTAGATGTGAAAAAAGAATATATATATATATATATATATATATATATATATATATATATATATATATATATATATATATATATATATAAAGTTGTGGACATACAATCTAACTATTCATGATGCAATATATATATATATATATATATATATATATATATATACATATATATATATATATATATATATATATACATATATATATATATATATATATATATATATATATATATATATATATATATATATATATACATATATATATATATGTATATATATATATATGTATATATATATATATATATATATATATATATATATATATAATATATATATATATATATATATATATATATATATGTATATATATATATATATATATATATATATATATATATATATATATATATATATATATATATATGTATATATATATATATATATATTGCATCATGAATAGTTAGATTGTATGTCCACAACTTTATATATATATATATATATATATATATATACTTTTTTCACATCATAATATATATAATATATATATATATATATATATATATATATATATATATATATATATATATATATATATAATATATATATATATATATATAAAGTTGTGGACATACAATCTAACTATTCATGATGCAACTCTTGAAAAAAGTTACTGCGTTATGTGGGATGAGAGTATGGCAGGTAGGGGAAGTTACGTCATGTTTGTTAAAATGGCTAGAAAGCAACGTTTCTGATGATATAACAGAGCTAACAATATGGTCAGATAACTGCCCTAGCCAAAACCGCAATATTTTAATGATAATGTGTTACTTTTGGATGTTGCATGTAAAACCGACAATTAAGATTTTGTACCACAACTTTTTAGCAAGAGATCATACACATCAAGAAGCGGATACTGAACAAATGGTTCGATTAGCTGGCACAAAAAGAAATCTTATTGTAATTAACATGGACCCAACTGATTTTAAACAGTTTAAAGAACTTGTCGATGGGCCAATAGCGGCCTACATCAACAAAAAGAAGAGTAATAAAGGAAGTGATTTTCTCATTTCCCAAGTAAAACATTTACAAGTACGAAAAAATAATCTGGGTATTCTTTTTTATAAAACATAATTTAGTGAAGATTTCTTGCAAGTAGATTTAAACAGGAAAACACGTAGAACAAATAATTGCGTAGCACCGAGAATTTCTTTTATTAGAGAAGATTCGAAGCCAATTTTCACAAAAAAAGGTACAATCACTTACAAAAACTATTAACATGGGTGCTAAAAATATTTCATATTATAAAAACTTAAAACACGAAAATCGCGAGATAATGAGTAGGAAAATTATATCATTTATATTACACATCTTTGCGATTCATTGTAATGTGTTTAGTTTTAAACTATCTTTAATTTTTTTGTAATAAACTTTTTTATTTTTTATATTTACTTATATACAGGTTTAAGTCCTTTTAAAATTATATCAAGTCATAAACTTGGACTTAACAACCATTTATTAAGTCTTAAAATCCAGACTTTTTCAGATAAAACTATGTTAAGTCATTTATACTCAAAATAAAAAATGGTAGGTTAATTTTGTTCTGCACTATTACTGAATACTGAAAAAGGAAACTTAAATCTCCTCTACTGCAAAACTTCTTTTTTTGACTTAACATAGCCTGGCACTGAGGTGCACATATTATGTTCATTTTATTATTATACTAGCTATTACCCGCGACTTCGTTCGTGTGGTCTACAATTTAATGCGAGTACCCCGCATGCGTTTCATTGCAACTCAAAGAAAGTGTTTGTGTTCAGCTGTCCATGTGAGAAGCATGGATTTTCCAAGTTTAGTCCACACACTTGTAGCGACTGTCCCAGTGCTTTGTTGACGGTCATTGCAAATGCGAGTCGTACCGGAAACTGCAAACGTCTGAATTCGAATGGCATAGGACTGAAGCTTTATTATACCTATATGTTAAGATTAGTTTTCGTCTGTACCTATACCAAATTTAAATCGAATCAGTGCAGTACTTTTTAGGATAGCTAGCGGCCATTTTGTTTCAAGACGGCGGATTGAAGCTTTATTATACCTATATGTTAAGATTGGTTCCCGTCTATGCTTACACCAAATTTGAATCGAATCAGTATAGTACTTTTCAGGATAGCTAGTGGCCCATTTTGTTTTAAGATGGCGGACTGAAGTTTTATTATACCTATATATTAAGATTGGTTCCTGTCTATGTCTGTACAAAATAAGAATCGAATCAGTACAGTACTTTTTAGGATAGCTAGCAGCCATTTTATTTCAAGACGGCGGATTGAAGCTTTATTATACCTATATGTTAAGATTGGTTCCCGTCTATGCTTACACCAAATTTGAATCGAATCAGTATAGTACTTTTCAGGATAGCTAGTGGCCCATTTTGTTTTAAGATGGCGGACTGAAGTTTTATTATACCTATATATTAAGATTGGTTCCCGTCTATGTCCGTACAAAATAAGAATCGAATCAGTGCAGTACTTTTCAAGATAGCTAGCGGCCATTTTGTTTAAAGATGGCGAAATTAAGCTTTATTATATCAATATGTTAAGATTGGTTTCGTTCTATGTCTATACCAAATTTGAATCGAATCAGTGCAGTACTTATCAGGATAGCTAGCGGCCATATTGTTTCAAGATAGCGGACTGAATCTTTATTATACAAATATGTTAAGATTGGTTCCCGTCTATGTCTATACCAAATTTGAATCCAATCAGTGCAATAGTTTTCAGAATAGCTAGCGGCCATTTTGTATCAAGATGGTAGACTGAAGCTTTATTATACTAATATGTTAAGATTGGTTCCCGTCTATGTCCATACCAAATTTGAATCCAATCAGTGCCGTAGTTTTCAGAATAGCTAGCGGCCATTTTGTTTCAAGATGGTAGACTGAAGCTTTATTATACCAATATGTTAAGATTGGTTCCCGTCTATGTCTATACCAAATTTGAATCCAATCAGTGCAGTAGTTTTCAGAATAGCTAGCGGCCATTTTGTTTCAAGATTATAGACTGAAGCTTTATTATACTAATATGTTAAGATTGGTTCCCGTCTATGTCTATACCAAATTTGAATCCAATCAGTGCAGTAGTTTTCAGAATAGCAAGCGGCCATTTTGTTTCAAGATTATAGACTGAAGCTTTATTATACCAATATGTTAAGATTGGTTCCCGTCTATGTCTATACCACATTTGAATCCAATCATTGCAGTAGTTTTCAGAATAGCTAGCGGCCATTTTGTTTCAAGATGGTAGACTAATGCTTTATTATACCAGTATGTTAAGATTGGTTCCCGTCTATGTCTATACCAAATGTGAATCCAATCAGTGCAGTAGTTTTCAGAATAGCTAGCAGCCATTTTGTTTCAAGACGGCGGACTGAAGTTTTATTAGACCTATATGTTAGGATTGGTTCCCGTCTATGTCTTTACTAAATTTGAATCGAATCAGTGTAGTACTTTTCAGGATAGCAAGCGGCCATTTTGTTTCAAGATGGCGGACTGAATCTTTATTATACCTATATATTAAGATTGGATATATATATACATATATATATGTATATATATATATATATATATATATATATATATATATATATATATATATATATATAATATATATATATATATATATATATATATATATATATATATATATATATATATATATATATATATATATATATATATATATATATATATTCCTGAAAGGCCTACACCAAGTGCTGTAACAATTTTAAAAATTATGTTAATAACTTTAGAGGAAATGGTTACGTCCAGCCTGAACATAGAGATATTGGTGTAAGCACAAATGCTGTACACAACTTATTAAAAAAGGAGCATTTCATTTAAGACATACCGCATTTGAAATCACCAAGAATTAGTTGTAGACTGTGGACAAACGACAAAGTTACTTCGTCCGGCCACGATTGTAGACGACAGAACGAAGAATACATTTTTTAAATATAGTTTTGAAGCAAGTTTTTATTTAAATTTGCACCTATTTCATAACACAAAAACTGAACGACTCGAGAAAGTGAACGTTTGAGCTGATATAATAGCAACACACATTATATGACTGGCTTTTCCAGGGGCAATATTATGGCTTAAAATTTATTGGATCTGCTATATAACAAAGTAATACCTGCATTTACAACTTTAAATATTGAAAACGTATGGTTTCAACATGACGACGCCCCTCCGCACAATGTTCAAAATGTCAGATCATTTTTAAATAGCACATTTCCATATCGTTGGAATGGACGCGGTGGAGAAGTAGAATAGCTTGCTAGGTCTCTCGATCTGATACCCTTTATTTTAATTTTTTATGGGAGATTTTTAAAATCAAAAATTTACTAAATTTAGAACAATTGAAAACATCTCTAGAACTATTACCGAAATAGATAATGTTGATTAAGAGTTTTATAACCGATTTAGCTATTAATGGACGTATTTTTGAAAATTTACTTCAATTATTGTTTATTTGTTCGTTAATTTGTTACTTTCTTATAATCTTTAAATATAATAAATTCAGTTAAATGTATTCCCTACGTTTCATTTTAAAAATAATACATCGCTTTCAAATTTGTAACCATGAATATGAAAAATCCTATGTTTTGCATTAAAATAAACTCATGGTTTATATACAGGCTGTTCGATTTAGTTATGTCACCATTGCTATCTCGAGAACTATAAGAGCTACAAGGTTAGTTAAATTATCAAAGAAATACTGTTTCCGAAGTGTATTCAAAACTATGAACAAAAAAAATTTTCGTGCAGTGGTTCTCAAAATACGGGGTACAACTTTAAATGGGAACCTACTTTTTTATTTGCTTGTTCGATTCAGTATTCTTTTCTGAATTCAGCGACTATAAAGTTCAGTACCCACACATTACAAAAAATTTGACAACAATGCATATTAAATTGATATTAATTAATTTAAAATTGCATAGGAATCAGCATGCTATGAAAGATTCAAATTACTAATAAAATATATGTAAATATTTTTTCACAAAATAGTAGTGTTTACATATAATAATGAATCAAATAAACAAAAATATTATAATTTGTCTGACTCGATACCATTGTATTACATACCCCATATGTATATAATAATACAATGGGGTAATGGCTCAGTGGTATCAAGTTGACCTGTGGATCCAAAGAACCCTGGTTCGATCCCCACAGCCGACAAAACATTTTCACCAATTTAAAATTACCCCTGTGGCTCTCCCACCACTAACATCTCTGGAGGCCGTCAAAATTTTTGACAATAGAAAATTGTTTAAATTTTTTCATGGGTAGCTTTATTTTTACGAATATTACAAGTTTTAATTAAGTTTTGCGCTTTGATGAAATACACAAATGAAATGTGTTTTATATAAAAAAATTCGTAATTTTATTCTCTACAACTTTTATTTGAAGTATTTTCCTGTAAAATTAATTGGGAAGCAATGCGCATCAAAAAACTGATATCACATGTTATATGCCTATGTTCGGGTTTTGGATGGACACACTGTATATATATATATATATATATATATATATATATATATATATATATATATAACTACTAGTCACGACACACAAAATGTACACAAATATTATATTTCGCGTCAGATTTATACAAATGTCCTTCAACATTAGGCCTGTAACAATTTTATACAAAAGTACTCGATTGTATACATTAAAACGCATTATATACAAATAACGTCATCACTTTAGTAATAATATTTGTCATATACACATGTCCTTGTATGAATCGATAATTTACATACATTCAGGTCCTCTAATTAATAGACCAGAACATGTCAAGGATTCTTAAAAAAATATGACAATGTCCTCGTATTCATGCGTCCAATACAGTTTATGCAAAAATTACGGTATTTATATTAGAATTTTCAAAAAAACTATCAAATTTTTGTAAAGAAGAGTGCCGTAAATGAACATGTACCAAGTATTTTCAAGAAAATCAAAGTAGAAATCAGAGCCCAGAAAACTGACGAAAATGAAAGTCCTCGGATTATATCAACTGCAAACAAGTGCAGCATTAATCACAGAAAAATTATATCATTTATAGACAATTATCAGAAGAGGATAGATTGTTTTATATTGGGTTTGCGACAATAGTAGCAATAAAAATAAAAAAACATAAACATGTTTAATATTTATATGTCAAATATTAATCGTCAAACGCAAGGAGCAAGTCATAAGTGTTCAATTCAGCGTTTTTGATCAACTTCATTGATCAAATAGTAAGTAATTTTATATTTCTATCAATTTAAGTTTATATATATATATATATATATATATATATATATATATATATATATATATATATAATGTTGTTAGGAAGTTGATTATCTGTAATGAAAATTGAAAAGAAAAAATATTAATTATTCTATGTATAAGAAAGTCGTGTGGTGACCACATCAGATTATTTATTTTTTTTTTGTGAGAAAATAAATTGTATTCTGAATTCATCGAAAACAAAGTTCAGTACCTGCGCATTAAATTGACGTTAATTTAATTCAAATCGCACAGCAAACAGCGTGTTATCTACGAAACAAATAAACAAATAATAATATTTTTGTTTCTTTAATCAATTATTAAATATCAATATGACTACTTTGTGAAACAATAAATAAATAAATTTTGTTATTCATTTCATGCAATTTTAATTAAATTAATGTCAATTTAATATGCATTTTTTCTCAGAATGTTTGTAATTTGAGGGTACTAAACTTAATATTAATTGAAATCAAAATAATATTTCGTTCCGTACAAAAAAAAGTAATTAATTAATATATTTGAGAGAGTGCACACTTGGGGTATTCGAGGTTAGGCTGATTAAATAAATAATTAAACGCTTGCCACTAAAACAACGGATTATATTCTGCCTCAACGGATCACATTTCGTTTGCATACAATATGAAAATTGGAAAACAACACACCATGTAAATATGGGAAGCGATGACACTGGGTGGCAGTGATATCAGTGCATCCGTAAGGCGGGGAAATTCAAACTGTGGGATTGATTACTCCAACAATGTTCTTATTTAAAATAAGATACCTAACAAATATACAAACGCTCTATTCGTACAACAATAGTAAATTCATGGTTTGTGGTAAATGGTAAATATAAATCTTTTAAAAAAAATCTTTCAAGATCTATGGAACTCTGTATTCAATAAGGATATGAAAAATTATACTCACGTTCGTAGTAATTATAATGCAAGTATTAACAATGAAGTCGAAAATATCGTAAACATTCAAATAACTTCTACTCGTCTTGTCAGTCCTTTTGCAGAAATTTCATAAAATAGATCTAGAAATAACGCTATACTCACAAATATTCAAGAGTTAATTGCAGATATTATTTTAAATAATTTAATGATATTAAATGTTTTGTTGACATATTCAATTAAAACCACTAGAGAATAATGAATTGCACAAAGATTCTTTAAAAAATTTCGTTTTCAACAAGTGTAAGATTTTTTTATTATTATTATAATTATAGAGGTTTCGACTGCGTGGTCATTAACCTCTTAATACAGTTACAGTTCATCTTTTAGGGCTTCTTTTAGCTGTCTTGGGATTGCAAAATGTTCTCTTTGGATTGTATATAGTTGACATTCTGTTATAATGTGTTGTACGTCCAATCGTTTGTTGCATGTTGTACAGATGTCGGGTTCTTCTTTTCTGAAGATGTAGCTGTGAGTTATTCGTGTGTGTCCGATTCGAAGTCTTGTGAGCAGTATTTGTTCTTTTCTGGATCCATTGCTACGCACTACTGCTGCGTAGTTGATGTCGTACGGCCTTCCCTACCGTTGGACGAGGTGCCGGCATCTCAGTGGAGGCGGGAGTGGGTGAAAGCTTGGGAAGAGAAAGGGCGCCACTCAATTTGAAAGTACTCTCGACCAAACCTAATTGAGAAAGGGGGTAGATGACACAATATTTGCGGATCTCAATAAACTTACGATTCTCAATACAACCTAAAATCTGCGTGACCGACGAGTGCCAACTCTTATTAAATAACTCACTAAATAATGTTCGATTAAATCTGCATGACCGACGGGTGCCAAATTGTTAATCTCGTCGAGTTGAGCTGAAAGGACGAAACGGGGTAACATAGAAATCAAACCAGACAATTTGGTTATTATTGAAAAATAACAAGATAATAATATGATTAATTATAAATGTACAACAACTTACAGATGATGTTGAACACTCTCCGGATGAATAACAGCAGGATAAGTTTACATGGAGCACACAGTGTGCTAGAACTTTATCGTAACACCAATGTATTGACATAAAACAACGCGATTCACTCCGAACTGTCCGTAACGAGACCTCCTATAGCGCCTCCACTCAGCAGCCATCTAGCTCATCGAATTCGCAGACCGTAGGTTGATCAACCGGGAAGCGAAACAAGTAAAGGGAATTAGGAGTTGCGCGAAACAGTGCAGCGCGAACTGCGAGTACTAACGGCGTACCAACCAAATGAATAAACCAACCAATAAAGTTCTTACCACTACGGTTCCTTACAACTAACAACGTGTGTAAAAAGTGTTCCGTGAGTGTTAACTGTCTCAACAAAAGTATAACCAAACTGTGTAAATGAACTTTACAAAATGAAATATTACTATACTCAAAATAATAAGAATTATCACAATCCAAGTGTGTGTGTTTAATAATGACTAGATTTGACATACAATCTAAAAGTGTATCAAGTATGTGTGAAATGTAAAACATAAAAATACGCACAAAAATGGCGTCAAAACGTAGATGACATGTTTAAAAATAAAAATAATAAATAAACCAAATGTTCTCAAGCACTTAGCTGGTACCACGGCAGGCACGAACTGGCAGGCGCAGGAATCTGGATCCGACGAATGGATCGCTACCTCGCAAGAACTCTGCTCAACGCTTGACGTCGTCCTCGACGTTGTCGATACCTTGGCGGGTGGCATTGGGTTGTTTGAGATTCGCTGATGGTCGGCGATGATGATTTGAATTTACGCAATTACGCAAATCCCCAAAAATGGGTGTTTTCCAGAGTGTACCCAACACAGCAACTCAATTGCACAAAAAATATGAACACTCAGAAAATCGTGGATTTCTGCATTCAAATCTCGAGACGGGTATTGCACACAGCAATAAAACAATAGCAGAAATCACTCGCAAATAGCGAAAACGAAAAATTTACTCAAAACTTCCACAACCAAGACTCTAGATATTCACGTCAAAGCTTTTCAATAGTCACACTTCGACTCTCCAAAATGATGAAAGACATCACCACGTGCAAACAGAAAAAAAGAGAAAGAAAATAGCGAAATAATAGAAGAGAGTGAGAAATAGAGTTAGAGATTTGGCGGTAAACAACAGTGTGATTTCAAGTACCAACCCAATAAACACACTTACGCTTTTTGAACGTATTATAAACGTGTCATTCGTTGATAAACCGTGTTACGTTAGAAAATCAACGGTTTATATTTGGTGTTAGATAACACCGTTTTATGTTAACGTTATAAAAACGTACTTTTCTAATCAAAATCTAAGAACACAATACTTCAACGTTAAAATAACGTTACCTGCAGATTGTATACTTACTATTATGAGTAACATTATTGCAACGTGTATTTCAACGAATTTATAAATATGAGATAACTAAAAACGTCCATGTAACGTTTTAATATTATGATAAAATATAGATTTTTTTAACAACAGTTTTTGGACTTGGGATAAATAAGCATGTGATGCAAGCTAAAATAATAAATTATATATATATATATATATACATATTCATATATTTAATTATCAAACTAGTTTTATTGCCGCTAAGAAGCATTTGACCGCAAAGCGCAATATTATAGTGTCTTTCTTCTTACAAAATATTATCCTGCATTTATTATTCACAGCCGCAAGCTTTGCATAGAACTGTTCAAAGTTGAAAAACCTTTTCTGACAGACGTTCAAATATAATAGAAAATCAACGTTTTTTATACGTTCAAACATACGTGTAGCTAAACGTTTTTGAATGCACGGAACAATCTGATTGGTAAATAGAAGATCATGTGACAGCGTAGCATTCTCTGGTCAGTGGTTGTGTTGATTTAGCCATTTTGTAGTACATCAAAGTGAAGCAAAGAAAGATATGACTTATTTTGTCATTTGTGTATATGTGTTATTCTTTTCGGTAAGTACATATTTTATGATTTTACTCTAAATAATGCAATAAGCAAGCAGCATGTCAGAATATTTCACTTGACTTAACCTACACATACGCAATACAATTAGATGGCGTTTAGGTTTGGAAAGAATGCTCACACACGATATATTTTTCAAAAAGATAAATATATCGCGTATTTGTTGTTTGTTTATTTTTCAAAATAAATCGTTAAAATTGTTAGACAAATGGTATAACTTAGCAAATAAAAAAGTGAAAAATTGTGGCGCAGTTGTTTGGGTAAGTCTATATATTTACCTATTATTTCATTTTGTAGGGTAAAGTAAAACTATGCCTCCCTTTAAAATTTTATCAAAACGTCAAGTGCAGAGAAAAATTAAAATACAATGTTTTACGGGATGGTAGAATTTAAATCCAAAAGATTGGATTCCAAAGAGCTCGCTGTAGTACCACTGACATGGCTAATTAAAAATGAAAGAAGATGCTATTGGCCTACTAGGACTAAAAAGGTTCCACTTTCGTTATTTGTTAAAGCATGTACTCCACCTAGTAAGAAATGGCCTCATTATTCAGTATTCAAAGTACATTTTAAAACGCGTAAGTATTATTTTTTTTAAATGTGCAAATAGTATAATTTAAACACTTTCAGTTAACTACGATTTGGCCGAAAAGGAAGTAGACCGCCTTATTCAGGAATACGAAGTGGCAAATAATCTATCCACTGATACAAGTGTCGGAAGAAAATCTGTTCCATCCGAATCAAATGGGTCAAGTAGTGATGAGGAAGAATTTGCAATTACAATGAAGAAACAACAGACAGGTAGAATGCAAAATTAGTATACAAATAAAATTTTATATTAATCTATTTACAGATACAGCTTCAAATTTAGAAGCAGAAGTTGTTCCTGTTGAAGGCGTTCCTATTGTTGTTTCTGTTAGCGACAACAATTTTCAGTTACCTCATACACCAAGTGCTTCATCCACTTCAACTATGACTCTGTATAGCAACTTCGCCAAGGCATTAAATAACGAATTATTGATCGGTAAAAATCTTATTTTGTAGCACCTAATAATAATAATAATGTTAATAATCTATCTCTATCTTGTTTTAGACAATGAGACTATTACTGTGGGCAGAGCTGATGCAACTATTAAAGAGGTCAATAACTCAGGTTAGTTATACTTTATTAGCTACCTTATAGTCCTATCAGTTTTTTTTTTTAAATTTTTATATATTAATCTACGTAATAAAATCATTAACCCAAATTTGTTATTTAAATATATATTAAAAAGCTCTATCTATTTAATCCCCCATTGTGGTGCATAATGTATTTTAGTATATAGCTTTTATCGTCGCTTACGTTGTACACAAGGTATGGAAAGTCATCTCACTATGCTGCATCCATTGAGTTCCAGCTTGGCCGCTAGGAGTGCTTGTTCCGACCCCAATTTAAATTACATTTATTTTATAACAAAATATGTAGAAATCTAACGTAGATAAATTTTAATATTTTTACTGAGTCTACATCAAAATAGGATTATGAACAATTTTCACATTTTAATGTATCTGTCACGTTCATTAACTTGACAACTGATGTGAAAAATATGATTCACGAAGATTTGATCTTAAATTTGTAGCAAATCGTAAAGTAAATCGTCGAAAAAGGCGCCACTGCGGCAAAATTTTGTCTATTCATTTTACTTAGCAACAATAGTGACTTTCCAGGCGTTGTGTATAACGTAGGCGATGGTTGTATAGTAATATTTTCTGAAATTACACCTCTTTTTCGAAAAACTTTACCTTTATTTTCAAGAGACAGTTTTAACTTCACTTGCGAAGATACAAACAACCAATGAGCAAATTTTATTAACGATGCAGGAAATTTTGAGGTATAACAACAAAATTGCATTGGAAAAGCTGATTGCACCAGAAAACTTACCTTATTTTCCATTAAAAACATATGAAGATTTTTTAAATTTCGAAAATCTGGCGAAAGAGGACCCTATTATCAATCAGTATATGGTTAATTATTGCCAAAAATACTTTTCATTTCTTATTAGTATTTACTGGATAATTTCACAGGTGCGCAGATTGGCTGCTTTAGGTGGTTCAGGAATAGAAGGAGTGACAAGAAGAATTATGAAATATTTGCTGACAAAGCAACTGGGAACTCAGTTTAATTGGAAAGGGCGCTACAACAAAATAGGATTCGAAAATACTACAACCATGAATATTGTTTTAGGTAACGAAAATAGTTATTTTTATATTAAGTACGCGAAATAAGTGTTTTTGGTGCGTGTGAAAGTCAGTTTCTTGACGAGGCTTGCCAAGTCAAAAAAGTCATTCAAACGCACTAAAAGCATTTCGCGCAAAAAATACTAATAATATTTTTTCTACAACTGCATTTGAATACTAAATTATAACTAGAGTTTTCACTACAATAATATAACTCTACATTACCCAAACATCTTTTCGTACCTCTTCTTATTATTACTACTTTTCAATTAAAAATTATGCAAACATGAAATTCATATAATCGTTTGCTTAATTAACCAAGTTTGCCATTTGATATTTTTTTAAATTATGACATTTCAGTAGAGTTACCAACTTTAAAAATATAAATTGTACAGCGCCATTACAGCACTCGACTCAACACTCTTTTAGGTGCTATAATAGCTTTTACAGAATTAAGTATTTAAAAAAAAATTTACGAGCATGCGTTATTAACATAATTTTAAAAGTACTTCTTTAGATCCCAAAGGTTACTTTCCGCACGTTACCAATCGCCACGTGTGACAATTTATACTTTATACGCAAATCTAAATTAATTAATTGAAATTTTACTAAGGAGATATTTGCTACATTTTTAAAATGAGTCTACCGCTCGCACAAAAATAGTGTTTATATCACGAGCGTAATTATTTTAAGATGTTGTAATAATTTTTCAGCCCTCGCGTCGCTACAAATATTATGAACTCCAGCTGCTGATATGAAATATACTATTATTCACGATTTTTAATGATTTTTAAGGTAACATAATATAAAGTAGATATGTAAATAAAAACTTCGCACTTTATTAACGATGCAAAAATTTTTGACAGTTGTAGGAAAGAGCTATGTTCACCTACCGTAAAATTTCAATAAGTTTTGTTTTAGAGGCGGCCAAGTTAAACTTCCTTGCAAATGAAAAAAACGATCTGCAAGTTGCCTGGGCTGTGAAGAAATGGCAGAAACTTTCAGCTACTAGATATAACCACAGCTTGAAACCTAAGAATAATTAGTACGTGTTTTCCTTTATATTTTATATATTTCATAAAACAGAATGTTTTTTTTTTATATATATTACATATATAAGTATAAATACAACAATAAAACCAATAATAAATAGTGTGTGTTTTCCTTTTTATAGATTTCATAAAGCAGTGTTCTTTTTATAAGTTTCAAACATTTGTTTTTGTTAATTCGAAAAGGTCTTTATGTTTTATAATAACAACATTTGTATTAGTTTATATTTAGTTCTCTCTATTATTTATTTGAGTTTTTGTAATAATAATTTAGATGTGAAAAAAGTATATATATAAAGTTGTGGACATACAATCTAACTATTCATGATGCAATATATATATATATATACATATATATATATATATATATATATATATATATATATATATATATATATATATATATATATATATATATATATATATATAATAATAATAATAATAATAATAATAAATTTATTTTGTCTAACAGGATGAACCCTGATACAAAAGAAATTCAGTACAAGATGAAGTATAAATATATAGATAAATTTTAATTATTTATAACAATATCATAGTTTATGCTATATTAATTATTTATAGTACAATACAATATCTTATTATCTAGTTTTTTGCTATATTAGTTATTTATAGTACAATGTTTTAGTTTATTCATTTAATAAGAATGAGCGTAGCTTTAGAGCGTTAGCCATGAAATAAAATAAATTATTTGCCTGATTTTTATTAGATATATCCAAACAAGCAGAACATGTCTTCTCCAAAGACGATGATAGCCACGATTCTCGTAGCAGCTCATACATTGGACAATAATATAAAATATGTTTTAAGTCTTCCAGCTCATGCATATTACATAAAGAGCACATCTCGTTTGGATTTAATTTGTAGGAAATATTATTTATAACTACCCTGACCATAAGAACATTACTTGCTCGTAATTGAGCCAGTACTCTACAGATGTTTATTTTACAATTTAATGTTAAGTAAGTCTGCGGTCCATCATTAATTTGCAAGTATTTGTAAATGGTACAGAATTTTCCCTTACGAGCTCTATTTAAATCACTTTCCCTTATTTGTTGTTCGTAGTTAGATAATATTAAATTAGAGCTGTTCTTCAGCAGTAAAACATTTTCTGTTTCCATCATATCAGCAAAACCAGCATTTGTAAACATAATTTTTACTTGCGAAACCCAATTATATTTTATTTTATTGCTAGGGTGCTTGTCTAGATGACACAGACGTCTGTAACAAATTTTTGGATATCTACCCTCTGGCATGTTCCATAATTTAATGATCCAATTAATTACGAGTTTTAAAACTTCAACTACTATTTTTCTTATTCCTACTTCTAAACGAACCACGTAGTGTGGTGTATTTTGCGGTAAAAATAATAATCTCTTGAAATAATTTGTTTGTGCTCTTTCCATCTCTTCAGTATACCTAACACCCCATATTTGTGATGCATATAGTAGCGTGCTAGTAATAATAGATGAATATAATTTTATTTTACTATTCCAGTCATTAGATTTAGCAGACGATAAGGTATTTAAAACAGAGCCAGTTGCTATGTTTGTTTTTGCTATTGCCGTTTTGGTCGCTTCCAGAAATAGGGATGAACTTGAAAATGGAATACCCAAGTAAATATATTTATTATTGGTTTTGATTTCTTTGTCTTTAAATGTAAATATATCTTTGTAGCTAGTTGAACCACCTCTGTGAAAACGGATAATTTCAGATTTTGTCTCATTTACTGTAAGCCCTTTTTTGGAGCAGTATTTTTCCAAAATATTTAGTTTACGCTGTACGTCCACTGGAGAATCAGCAAATATTACCAGATCGTCGGCGTAAAGTAGCATTAGTATATCATTGTTATTATTAATATTTAAACCTTTCGTTCCGTTATTACGAAAGAAAGATTCTATATCATTTAAAAACATGCTAAATAACAACGGACTTAGGATTTCTCCCTGTAAAACACCTTCATGTATGTCTATGTTATTGGTATGAGAGAAGTCTTTCAATCTTATTTTCATATAAGCATTTTCATATAGTTTACTTAATATCCTAATAATTTTTCCGCTCATCCCGAGTCTGTGCAGCTCGTTCCACAATAAAGAATGAGGCACGGAGTCGAACGCTCTTTTGAAGTCTATGAAAATTGCATAGACATATTTCTTTGGTAGTCTTAGCTGTATTTGGACTGCAGCATTTAAAATAAAGATATTATCAACGCAAGAGCGGCCCTTGCGAAATCCAGACTGACATTCTGGTATAATTTGCGCTAAATCAGCCCATTCTATCAGTCGACTATGTATTATTTGAGTAAAAATTTTTACTATGCTATTAATAAGTGCGATGCCTCTGTAATTACTTGGATCGTCTTTAGCATGTTTTTTATGAATCATTATCATTTCGATTTGGGACCAGCAATCAGGAATTGATTCAGTTTGCCATATTTTATTAAAAAATGATATAATATATAATACCCAATTGTTTGGTAGATTTTTATAAAATTCATTACTTATAAGGTCAAGTCCTGGTGCTTTTCCCAACTTACATTTACTTAGAGACTGGTACATTTCCTCAGCTGTAATTTCATTATCAAGAACAGGGTGTACATGATCAAAAATTAGCCTATCATAGTTAGAATAATTTCTAGCTAGATTATCATAGTAATTTTCCCATGTGTGTTTTTCAATTATATTCTTTTTATCGACTTTAAATCTAAATGTATTAACAGTTTGCCAAAAAACAGTTGCGTTATTTACATTCTCTAGTTTTTTTATGATTATTTGTTCCGATTCAGCTTTTTTCTTCTTTGTTAACGCTTTATATTCTTTTTTGGTTTTTAAATATACATTTTTGCAATTAGCTTCAAAATTAGATTTTTTACAAAGTTTTAAATTATTTTTAACTAGTATATACATCGCTTTACATTCCGCATCAAACCACGGCTTATTTTTATTAGTGTGTACATGTTTTATATGCCTATATTTATACATTTCTAATATGTTTGCTACATAAATAATAGAATTCAATAAGTTCTCGTTTAACTCGTTCACTGAATGGATATCAGTTAAATATCCAACACTAGGAGCAACTTCCATAAGGTCATAATAATTTTGAGAAAAGTTTTTGTTCCATTGCACATAGTGTCTTTCTACACTATTAGTTACTTTAATTTGTTTTTCGACTACGAGTTCTAATGCTAATGAGACAGGAAAATGGTCTGAGTCGTTTACACATGACTTAACCACCATATCACTGATGATAGCACTGCTACGTAGATCACACCAAACTAGATCAACAACACTTTTACCTACGGCACTACAAAAAGTATATTGAGCAGGACAATCGCTTTTAGTTCTTCCGTTTAGTACTACGAATCCATTTTCTTCCATGAAGTTTGTCAAGTCTTGTCCTTTTTTTGTAGTTGTGTTGTCGAGTGTTTCTCTTGCTGCATTTAAATTTGTGTCGATTAACATTTCTTCTGATACCATATTCAATAGTCCGATTCTACAGTTAAAATCCCCACCTATGAACCAATAGCAGTTATTGTATTTTGTCCTAATTTCATGTAGAGTAATCTGTAGTAAATCTATATTTATGCCTAGGTCTAGATTAGGTCTAAAATAAATTAATCCTATTATAGCATTTACGTTGTTATGCCTAATGTTGATAAATATCCAGTTTTCGCTTTTATCGACACATTCAAAAGTTTTAATATCTTTTTTAATAAGCATTGCAAGTCCTCCACTTGCGCGCCCTCTACTTTTTTCTTTTGTGGCTTCAGCACTGACTATATTATATTCTTGTAGTATATTACTTGTATTTTTCACTTCATTAACAAGCCAGGTCTCAATTATGCCAATTATTTCTGAATCGTTATTAATTTGGTTAAAACTATTTATAAAATTTCGAAATCCTTGTACATTCCAAAAGATCATTTCTAACTTTTTATCAGTTGTGATTATATGTTTTTCCTTTGTTTTTCTTTCTGTCCGTCCGGGGTATGTCTCGATCTTAAAAAACGTTGCATTGTCTGCTGAACAGGCGTCTCGTTTTTTGATAGTTTATTGCTCGTTGACTGTTTTGGGTTTATTAAATTTAAATTTATTGGCAAGTTTTCTTCGACTAATACTTTTCCCGTATCTGAATCCTCTCCGAAACTTGCTTCTTCATCATCAGATTTAATTGAATTATCTTTTTCAACTTCCCTTATATCTTGTAAAGAAAGTGATTTCCTTTTTGCAAATAACTGCGGCTTCTGATTCGTGAGACAACCTGATTTTAGATCTTCTTCCGAAATGTATTCTCCGTTGACCCAGAGTTTACCGTTTTTTATTGAAGCCTTCAGCCCTTTTCCTTTTGCTTCAGTGAGATAGGGTTTTAAAGTTTTGTATGTCTTTCTTTCCTCAAATGTAAAATCTTCATTTATATATATCTTTTCTCTTAATAAAGAAAATTTCGCACGAGGAATTTCATTCCTCTTTTTTCCTGATATTAATGTGACTAAAATTGGCCTTGTTTTACTTGAATGTTTTCCTAGTCGTATAATATGATCTATTTCATTGGAAACAATAGGGATTTTGAGCTTTATATTAATTAGATCTAAAATACGATTTTCTAATTGTTCTTTAGTTTCATTATCTTCTGTGAGTCCATAAATGATCAAATTCTTTGATTTCAATTTTTTATTAAGCATTAAGATATTTTCTTGTTGCTTTTCCAGGGTTTTCTCAAGTATGTTGTTATGCAGTTTTAGTTCTTCTACTTCTTTTTCTAGAGTTTCTACCTTTTTATTTGTTATGCTAATCGCATTCAATAATTCGTCTTTACATCCTTTGATTGTGTCATTTGTCTCCTTTTTGCTATTTTCTATTGCCTCTAATATTTTAGAAATATCCATTTATGTTTAATAGACTTTAATTGCAATTTTTTTTTTTTCAACTGCGTTGGGAACACTGACTTTTAAGATTAACCTTGCGCGTCGATAGGCGATTTCATTCAAGGTTAACCAATATATGCTATTTGTGTTGGATATTTACGACAGTATATCTTCTCGTACTAACTTGCTTATTAGCTGGATCAGTAAATCAGAACATAGTTGACATCTACTTCACTCACTTTATTTTAATAATGAAGAATTTACTATAAAATCAGATATTTATCGTTAAGTAAACTTAATTGACTTATCTCTGCAGTGACACCAACTGAATTCCTATATATATATATATATATACATATATATATATATATATATATATGTATATATATATATATATATATATATATATATATATATATATATATATATATATATATATATATATATATATATATATATATATATATATATATATATATATATATATATAAATTAAATATTGATTTATCGATTTTAATAAAAAAAATCTTTTATTAATTTTTTGTTGCACTACAATGAAATGTACATGTGCGTTCAAGAACTTACAGGAACAAGTGAAACCTTATCTATGCTACGTGCTATTTATGCTATTTCTAACTTACTGGAAAACTACTGGGTGTTTAGCTGATGCAGCAAGTTACAACTTACAATGTTTGTGAAATACCTTCAAGGCCTTACATAATTCCTCCCTTCTAAAATTTTACAATACTTGTGAGGTGTTATTCTATTGTTTCTAACGTATTTAGTTTATTATTTAATACATTCCTGTTTGGTTTCCATAGGTTCTTACATTTATTCTTAAGTTTATAACATAACATAAACAATACAATAATTACAATAATACAATATAATATATAAGAATGATGGTTATTATTTATTTGCAGTTCTTTTATCTTTGGAACATTTTTGATTTTTATATCTACTGATTTTATTTCTTTTAATTTATTCTGATTAATTATTTTCGAGTAATTGAAGGAGTTGAAATTTTCGAATTGTATTTCTTTATAATTTTCTTGAATAATATTAAATTTGAAGTTATTTATTCTACATCCTTCTGTTAATTTAAATTTATATACTCCTTGTATATTTTTGTTAACAGTATTTGTTTGACAATTAATTTGAATTTGTTGTTCTGTAGGACTTATAATTATTAAGTCGTTTGTATTTTCTATCTGTTCCCAAGTATTTTCTAGTTTTATATCATGGAATGAACAACCATCGTTCTTTTGATTATTTACAATGTTCATAATACATTTATTTATTTTAATATATCGACTATTACAATAATAGCTATTATTTATTTGAATACAGTTATGAGTAATATATTTATTTCCATTATCTAGGTAATATACACTTTGTTTTTCATTAAGCATAATGAGGGAATCATTTTTATAAACAGGGATGGGGGTAAATTGATGTAAGGAGTAAGTATTTAAGGTGTATATTGGGATATTTATTATAAAATGTATTTGTTCTTTATCATTTCTACAATATGTTTCGATGATTTCATTAAAAAGCCAAATATCTTTATTTTGTGTTATTTGTTGTAGGTTATCGGGATTTATGATGCTAGTGTGTAATTTTCTTAAGCTACAGAATGTTAGGCTAACTTCGATTTGTTTACACAAATCATTCATATTTTGTAAGAGAAATATTAATTTTTGAAATTTATTATCAATATCTATCTTGCTTTGCCAATCAAGGTTTTTTATTAGAATAGTTTGTATGTCATTTATTTGCATTTGTAATTGATTTTCATTACTTTCAAGATTCTTTATTTGTTCATTAAATTTGTCAATCATTTCTCTGTTTATTTTTATGTTTTGGTCATTTTGTATCTGTAGTGTCTGTTCATTTTTATTTATTTATTCAAAAAGTCTGTCATATCGTTCTCCGTCCGAGGCGTCTAAGTTACCAGAAATAGATTTTATGATACTACCTATTCCGTTTATTAAACCGCGTTTTACTCGTTTGTTAAAAAGTTTTTGGATTTGATTTTCTAAATCATTATGAATATAGGTTATTATGTTTATATAATCTTGGAATAATGTCTTTTGATCAGAGACTTGTTCTAACAGGATAGATTTTAATTTCGTTACTTTTATAAATTCTTGATATATGGGGGTAATATTATAATTAAAATATATAATTTGTTCTGAGCTTTTTAATTTACATTGTCCTAAATCGGCCAGATGGAATCCGTTATCTTGTGAGATATCTATCAATTGGGCTACGCATCTGAAACATTTTATTGTTTTAGTCTATTTATCCGAATGTTTTTCATGCCTAGTTGATCTTTAGTTTTTACTTTTCCTAATATTGGGTCATATTCTTCTATTTTTATTTTTTTAAATAATGGTTTTTTAAATTTCTTTAATAATCTAGGATTTTCTTTAGCAAACATTTCTTTTGGTATCTCTAAGGGGTTATCGTTTTCTTTGTAACGTTTTTGCTTCTCTGTTTCAATTTTAGTTTTAATGATTTCAAACAACTCAGTTTGTTCGTCTTTATATTGTTGGATTAATTCTTCATTTATGAGGGGGATAATTTTGAACGGTATTTCGTTATTTTTCCGAAATAATATTTCGTTAGGGGTTAACTTTGTAATAGAGTGTTTTGTATTATTATAGGCTAGTATGACTAATTCTAATTTTTCTAATAATGTTTTATTGTTAAATTTCTTATTATTTTCTATCAGTCGCAAGTGCTCTATGAGAGTGGAATGTAATCTTTCAATTGCGTTGCTTTTGGGGTTGTTTACGCAAGTAATGTGGCTCTCTATATTGTATGTTTTGAGTAGGTTTTGTATGAGACTTCCTTTGAATTCTGGACCAGAATCCATTATAATTTTATTTGGTATAGTGAATGTTTGGAAATATTTTATTAATTGATTTAATACGCTTCTTGAGGATTTATCTTCAAGAAAATATATTTGTCCTTGTTTTGAGAACTGATCGTAAATAGTAAGAAAATAATTTTTATCTAGGCATAATAGGTCCATGTTTATTGTGTCGAAAGGTTTAGAGGGAGTTGGTGTAAGATTATCGATTGCTTGTGTTGGTTTTCTGTTATATTTATTTAATTTGCAGTGTTCGCAGTTGTTAATATATTCAGTGATATTTTTTATCATATTGGGCCAAAAATATTTATCTTTTAATGCGTTTAATGTTGCTATTATTCCGCGATGGTTTGTTAGTCCGTTGTGGAAGTCGTGAATTATTTCGATTTGTTCATCTTCGTCTTCTATGTCTGTTACTATTTTATTACATGAAATTATATTTATAGTATTATATTCAAAAGTGTTTTTTATAATATTCGAGAGTGTCAGATCTAAACCTTTTTCGATTATTGCGTAATAACGTATTTTTGGTATAATGTATTCTTTTAGGAATTTTATTATTTCTTGTTCTAGTGTGATTTTGTTGAATTTACAGTGTATTCTCATCTTGTTGTGTTCGAAAAGTCGTTGTGTTTGAATTTCTGTGTTTCCATCATGTGTTTCTAATATAAGTTGGTTATTTGCGATGTTAAGTCTGGATCTGAGTGCACTGTGTTATTATCGCTATCATTATTACTTACTGAGTCGTTAATGTTTGTTTCAGGTAGTGTATATAAGTTAATTTGGATGTTTGTGTCTTCAAAAATTTTTAATATTTTATTTGAAACATCTTCCCATTTTAATTCGTCTCTACCGCATCCTAATTTGGGAATATTAATTTCATATAACTCGTTTAATATCATGTAGTCTCTAATTTCTTTGAGGGGTTTGTCTAAATTTCTAATGGAGGGTTTGTCTTTGTAATGTTCTTTTGTAATTAGGTGAAATATTATTTTGTTATTAATGTGTTGTATGATTAGATTCTTATTTTTTTCATTTTGTATTTTACAATATTCTCTACTCTGAAATGAATTATTTATGTCTTTAGCTAATCCTTGTGACATTTTTAGATCCCTTGATATACATTGTGCAAAAATTTTTGTGTTTGTTACGTCTCCTACGTGGTTAATAATTTGTGTATCGTTTCTTTGTCGTGATAAATTGTCTGCGATAATATTCATTTTCCCTTGTAAGTATTCAATCTCGAAATTGTACTCGTTTAATTCTATTTTCCAACGCATGAGTTTCTGGTTGGGATTTTTCATGTTGAATAACCATACAAGTGGTCGGTGATCGGTTTTAATAAGAAATTTTCTCCCGTATAAATAAGGTCGGAAGTTTTTAATGGATAGAATTATTGCAAGTAGTTCTTTTTCTATAGTGCTGTAATTCTGTTCGGCGTTATTTAGTGTTTTGGAAAAATATGCTATTGGCATCTCTTTACTATTTTCGTTTTTTTGAAGTAATACTGAGCCTACCGCGAAGTCTGAGGCGTCGGTTGTAAGAATAAATTCTTTGTTGAAATTAGGGAATTGTAATATTGGTGAGGTAGTTAGAATTTCTTTACATTTATTAAAACAGTTTCTGTATTGTTCATTATAAATATCAATGGTTTGACCATTTCGTAAGCAACTGGTGAAAGGTTTCGTCAATTTTGCAAATTCCGGGATGAATTTACGGTACCAACCAATGGTACCAAGAAATGATTTTATTTCTTTTTTTGTTTTTGGGATGTTTAATTTCTTTATTTTTTCTACTTTGGATGGGTCTGTTTTAATACCGTCTTGTGTAATGATATAGCCGAGGTATTTAGTTTGATTTTGTAAAAATTCGGATTTATCAATTTGTATTTTAAGATTTGCTGTTCTGAGTTTTTCAAATACTAATTTTATATTTTGTAAGTGTTCTTCAAGTGTTTTTCCAAAAATAATTATGTCGTCGAGATAGACAAGGCATATTTTGTTAACTAAATCCCCTAATGCGATGTTCATCATTCTCTGGAATGTTGCCGGAGCGTTCTTTAACCCGAATGGCATGCGAATAAATTCGTAGTGTCCGGACGTAGTAGAGAAAGCGGTTTTTTCAATATCATCTTTATTCATTAAAATTTGATGGAAACCAGAGTGTAGATCGAGTGTTGTGAAGTATTTTGAGTGTCCTATGTGATCTAATAGTGTATCTATGTTAGGGATTGGAAATCGATCATCTTTTGTTTTTGTGTTTAATTTACGATAGTCAATGACTAACCTTGTTTTGCGTTTGCCGGACGCGTCTAATTTTTTCTGAACGATCCAAATAGGTGAGTTCCAAGGTGAATGTGAGGGTTGTATTACATTTTCTTTTAATAAATTTTGAATGTGTTCCTCTATATCTTGTTCATAGATTTGTGGAAGCCTATAGTTTTTCGTGTGTATGGGAGTTTCTTCGCTAACTATGATTTTATGTGTACAAATGTTAGTATTAGATAATTTTTCGTCTTTTTTTGGGAATAAGTCTTTATATTCTCTTATAACTGAATCTAATTTTTCTTTTTCTAAATTATTTAAATGTTCGTTTCTAATTTGGATATTATTGTTTTGTTTTAATGTTTCTAGATGATTATCTAATTCTCTTTCTTTTCCCTGTATTTTAACGATGTTTTTTACAAAGTCAATTTGTATGTTTAATTCTTTAAATGCTTCTATGCCTAAAAGTAGGTTATATTCTTTGTGAAAATTATGAATATAACATTTTATTGGAATTTTATTTAATTTTATTATGACATATTCGCTTATTGTGGTTTTTCCGTTTACAGTTTTAAAAGTGCATTTTTCATAATATGTTTTCATATTTTTTATTTTGACTAATTCAGGGGTTATTAAATTTATGCTAGAGCCTGTATCAAAGAGAATGATATAATTTTGAATTTTTAACGACGGTAGGTGATAGGTCATGCTGGACATTACTTGTTTAATTTGTCCTCGCCGTTTGCTATCTCTAAAAAAGAATCTTCATCTACTTCAGTTTCGTATTCGTGTTCGTGGTCAAATTGTTCTGTTATTTCTGTGTCATCAGTTTCGTCAAGATTGTAATTTTGCCTGACTGTTTGCGTTGACATGGGTTGGGTTACGCGAGTCTGTTGTGTCATAGGTCGTGGTTGAAAATTGCGTTTTGTTTCGTAAAAATTTTTCAAATTCTGTCTTGGTGCGAATTGTGTTGGATGTTTACTAGCTGTGTTAAATGGTATGGGTTTTGACGGGAATTGTTGACCAGGGAATTTTTTAGGGGGTATATTAAATGAGAAATTTGGTTTTTCTTTTAACATTGGTGACTGATGTACAAAATTAAATTCATTTCGTAAGAGGATTTCGCATTCTTCTAGAGATTTGGGTTGTTTTACGATAAAAGATCCTCGTATAGTAGTTGGTAATAGTGAAATAAAATATGTTACGATTAATTTTTGATTTTCTTTAATTATCGCATTTTTCTGAAGTTGGTTATATTCTGTTAAAAGGATTTTGGATTTATATTGTGCGAATTTTTGTGAGATAAGCTCTAAAGTTTTATCGGAACTAATTTTATTTCTAATTTGTAATATTTCTAATAAGATAGTTTCGGCCGTACTTTTGTCACAAAAGTTATTTGTTAAGTACGTTTTTAATTCGTCCCAAGTTGCAAATTTATTTTCCGCTAATAATTCGGCAGCTTTGTGAGTGAGTTTATTTTTTATTAAACCAAACATATATGTTTGTTGGATATTAGTAAGTGTTACATTAATTAATGTGTTCTGTACGTCTTCTACAGCGGATATGAAATTGTTAAGAATTTTTATATTTCCATCGTATGAAGGAATAATTTCTGACAGATTTTTCAGTTCTGATAATGTTGTAGTAGCCATTGTTAAATTTGAATTACTTAATCGACTTGGTCTCAATAAATTTTTCTTTACCGGGATATTGTTGAATTGAGTATTTTCAACTTGTGGATTTAAATTTGAATTAAGATATTCTGATTCTGATGAACTATTGTTGTTCATTAATTTTGTGTGTTGAGACTGTGCCGGTCTCTCGATACTTTTATTACTAGTCTAGCTAGAAGTATCCCTTTGTGTAATAATATTATTAATTTGTTAATTATATGTAACTTACAATGGTAGCAACAATATAATTGTGGATAGATGTTTTACGGACATCACCGGATTCTTGTTCTTCTCGTCTTCTCGTGATTCTTCGGGAGGACAGCAGATGTTTTCGGACGACGTGGACCAATTACGGAACAGCAAGTTCTTCTCGTTCGAGCAGGACGTGATCTCGTAATGGAACAGCAAGTTGTCGATCTGGTGTTTTCTCTTAAAGATGGGCCGTGGTTAGGCCTTGGTGGGCTTAGGTTGAAGCCGTTTAGTAGTCTCGTAGATTTGTTATAAAATGGTGTAGTAAAACTTTTAATAAAGTACCACAGATTAAATTTTTATATTTAATTTATCTGTGTCAGCACCATCCTACCGACTGCGCCAATTAAATATTGATTTATCGATTTTAATAAAAAAAATCTTTTATTAATTTTTTGTTGCACTACAATGAAATGTACATGTGCGTTCAAGAACTTACAGGAACAAGTGAAACCTTATCTATGCTACGTGCTATTTATGCTATTTCTAACTTACTGGAAAACTACTGGGTGTTTAGCTGATGCAGCAAGTTACAACTTACAATGTTTGTGAAATACCTTCAAGGCCTTACATAATTTATATATATATATATATATATTATTTCCTGAAAGGCCTACACCAAGTGCTGTAACAATTTTAAAAATTATGTTAATAACTTTAGAGGAAATGGTTACGTCCAGCCTGAACATAGAGATATTGGTGTAAGCACAAATGCTGTACACAACTTATTAAAAAAGGAGCATTTCATTTAAGACATACCGCATTTGAAATCACCAAGAATTAGTTGTAGACTGTGGACAAACGACAAAGTTACTTCGTCCGGCCACGATTGTAGACGACAGAACGAAGAATACATTTTTTAAATATAGTTTTGAAGCAAGTTTTTATTTATATTTGCACCTATTTCTTAACACAAAAACTGAACGACTCGAGAAAGTGAACGTTTGAGCTGATATAATAGCAACACACATTATATGACTGGCTTTTCCAGGGGCAATATTATGGCTTAAAATTTATTGGATCTGCTATATAACAAAGTAATACCTGCATTTACAACTTTAAATATTGAAAACGTATGGTTTCAACATGACGACGCCCCTCCGCACAATGTTCAAAATGTCAGATCATTTTTAAATAGCACATTTCCATATCGTTGGAATGGACGCGGTGGAGAAGTAGAATAGCTTGCTAGGTCTCTCGATCTGATACCCTTTATTTTAATTTTTTATGGGAGATTTTTAAAATCAAAAATTTACTAAATTTAGAACAATTGAAAACATCTCTAGAACTATTACCGAAATAGATAATGTTGATTAAGAGTTTTATAACCGATTTAGCTATTAATGGACGTATTTTTGAAAATTTACTTCAATTATTGTTTATTTGTTCGTTAATTTGTTACTTTCTTATAATCTTTAAATATAATAAATTCAGTTAAATGTATTCCCTACGTTTCATTTTAAAAATAATACATCGCTTTCAAATTTGTAACCATGAATATGAAAAATCCTATGTTTTGCATTAAAATAAACTCATGGTTTATATACAGGCTGTTCGATTTACTTATGTCACCATTGCTATCTCGAGAACTATAAGAGCTACAAGGTTAGTTAAATTATCAAAGAAATACTGTTTCCGAAGTGTATTCAAAACTATGAACAAAAAAAATTTTCGTGCAGTGGTTCTCAAAATACGGGGTACAACTTTAAATGGGAACCTACTTTTTTTTATTTGCTTGTTCGATTCAGTATTCTTTTCTGAATTCAGCGACTATAAAGTTCAGTACCCACACATTACAATAATAAATAGTGTGTGTTTTCCTTTTTATAGATTTCATAAAGCAGCGTTCTTTTTATAAGTTTCAAACATTTGTTTTTGTTAATTCGAAAAGGTCTTTATGTTTTATAATAACAACATTTGTATTAGTTTATATTTAGTTCTCTCTATTATTTATTTGAGTTTTTGTAATAATAATTTAGATGTGAAAAAAGTATATATATATATATATATATATATACAGGTATAAGGATACTCAATACGTTAAAGCGTCGTAAATAAACACGTTTTTTGAACGTACATTTTTAAATTTTAATTTACGTTGAATACATGAATATAATAATAATAATAATGATATATTTGCTAACGATAAAAATCATACAAATGAGTAGACACAATGGTTAAATAATTACAGACTTGGAAAATAAACAGATTGTTGTTTTAGCAGCTATGCCAGTTAAATGTAAATGTAAAAATATGTATAAAGCAATGACTTATTCATTTAATACAAAGGTTCTGATTTTCAGTGCAGTGAGAATAAAGTTATATATATATATAGGATAATACATCAGTTGATATGTCTGAGAGGAGGGCTTGGTTAAGCTCTTGATGAGGGACGTTGTCCAGGTATTTCGTCAGGAAATGCTGTCTCGGTGCATCGTATAAGGGGCAGAAGAATAGGAAATGTTGAAGGTTTTCTTTTTCGTGAAGATTGCACAGCGTGAACAGGTTGTCCTGGTTGAGTTTGTAAAATGAGCCTCTATGGGAGATCGTGAAGTTTTCTGAGTTCGCAGTCCTTAATTGGCCAACTATTCTGAGAACTTGATAGGGGAAGTTTAGAGCTAGAAAATTAGAATTGTATAAGTATGTTTGAAAATAGGGATTGTAGGATGACTTTGAGATTCTCATGGTATCATTGTTGTGGAGTATATTGTTGTAGGAAAGTAAAATGTTGGGAAGCTCTTGCTTTATAACTATATAATTTTGTTGCTCCCACAGCTCAAGAAAGTTAGCTTTTACTAATATAGTCTTGATACTGCTACACCAGTTGTACTTTTGATGCTTGTCATCTGATATAGAGCTCTGGTTGTGGAGGTATAGCAACTTATTGTAGCACATCTTGACATGCCTCGATTCTGGTAGCAATAGAGTTTTGAGCCACCAGTTTAAAGCTTGTTTGACAATTTGAACCTCTAATTTGTTTTTACCGGTTTCTCTTCGGACCACGTAATTTGGAGTTGATTTTTGCCAACCAAGAATATTTTTGAAGTAGCTGACTTGCCCTCTTTCAACAGCTTCATAGTAGTTGTGAGCCCATATTTCTGCAGCATACAAGAGGGATGGTATTACCACTGAGTCAAACAGTGTGTTAATAGTTTCCCAATTATAAACTTTTGCCCCAAGTAGAGTGCTTTTTATACCTCCAGATAATTTATTTGTTTTTTGCAAAGAGTTGTTAAGGTGATCGTTGAAACGTCCAGTAGTTTTGAAGGTTAGCCCAAGATATGTGTATGTCTGGGTATGCTTTATTTCTTGATTTCCACATACATATTTCCTGTTGTCTCTTTTTGGTCTGCCCAGATGAAAGTGCAAAATTTAAGTTTTGCTTGCGTTGACTTTGAGATCTAGATTGTCGCAGTATGCGTGAAGTACATTCAGTTTCCTTTGTAAGTCCTGAGGAGATAGTGCAAAGATGACTAAGTCATCAGCATACTGCAGCGAAAGGATATCTTTTTTATGATTGATGAATATGCCTTCAAGTTTTGCTTCCTTAAGTTTTTGCTCTAAATCAGAAATGAACATTGCGAACAATAGCGGGCTAGTTACATTTATTTCTTCAGATAGGGAGTTATTTGACGATATTTGAATAGTGGCTTCGTGGTATATGTTTTTAAGGAGGCGTGTGATTCGTCCACTAACACCTAGTGTGAAGATCTTGTTTCATAGCTTTTCGTGGGGCACAGAATCAAAAGCCTTTTCAAAATCAACGAAAAGAGCATAAGTCCCAGCTTTAGTAGTAAGGAAGCGAGATTGTATTATGGTATTGAAAACAAACAGATTGTCTAAGCACGATCTATTTTTCCTAAACCCTGATTGCGCTTCCGGGAGTATCTCGTAGCTTTCTGTCCATATTTGCAAACGGCGATTTATGATAAAAGTGAAGGTTTTTAGAAGACAGCTGACAAGGGCAATTGGTCGGTAGTTGTTTAGGTTAGTTCGGTCTCCTTTTTTATGCAGCATTGTTAGTTTGATTTTTGATAGATATTTTGGAATACGTTCTTCGTTTAGAAAAGTATTGAAAAGGTTTTTGACATAAATCTTAGCGTTATATGGAAGATTGTGCATGTGTTCATTCAAAATATTATCTAAGCCCGGAGCTTTGTTAGGTTTGCTTCTGCTGATTGCGTAGTTTAGTTCCTGTGTAGTTATCTCGCCATCTAAGAACGGATGTCTCGCGTCGATGTAGTTAGTTTCGTTGTATATATGTGAATTAAACCATTCATGGAAGTGAGTAGTCCATTCCTCAATACTTATATCAGAGTTTAACTGTTTTCTTGGGCTTAGTGTTTTAACTATCTTCCAGAATTCCGTTTGATTTTTTGTGTTTATTAGTCTGTATTTCATTTGGTCTCTATATTTATTCTTCTCTAAGTATATTTGGGATTTATATATTTTTTTCGCTTGAATGAATCTTTTGAGGCATTCTTCTTGAAAGTTATGTTTTCTGCATTCTCTTAGGGCCCTCTTCATTAACTGTTTAAGGTTTTTACATTCGCTTGTGTACCACTGTTTATTTTTACTAATGTTTTTCGGATGGGATATCGATTTTTTCATATCTAGTTTTTCTGAGACTGTGTTTATTGATGTCAACAATTGTTCATAAGCCTGTTCCGCATTATAAGAAGAGATATTTGGTACCATGTAATGGAGTTCTGTCCTAAACTCGTCCTCTTTATCAACATCCCATATTAACTTTGTACTTTTTGTTGGCGGAGTTTTGATTATTTGTTGAGCTTTTGGGGCCTTTAAAATATTCAGTAGGGTGAGTTCACATATAAAATGATCCGAAACTGTAATTTCCATACATATTTTGAAGGTATTTATAAGCGGGAAACAATGCACGTTGACCCATATAAGGTCTATCGTACTCTTCCCTCCTGACCCTGCATAGGTGAAGTTGGCTGGCGTGTCGTTCGCCGTTCTGCCGTTTAACATATATAAGTTATAATTTTCCATAGTTTCTAGTAGCATTTTACCTTTTTTATTCATCATGTGATCATGCACTGAGCGTTGAGGCGACAGGATTGTGTCAGCGAATAAAGAGTTGTCCCCCTGGTTTGATATTCGATCTATGTGTGTAGTCGCAAAAAACTTCTGTCTGCGTGTTTCATAAATTTTAAGCAGTAATTTCGATGGTTTAATAATCTTGTGCGGTACCATCTTGCAAAGCTAAAAAATGTGAGTAAGTTGAACTACATAAATTTTTGTTTCGGTTGTCTATGAACTCATATTTTAAGAATTGTTTCAAACTCAATACTGCGGAATATCATTTACTCATTATTTTTACACTTGTAAATCTTTGTGCGAGATACTACCTGCAAACGTTCACGCCAGTTCATTGACCTTCGATATTTGTCAACTCTAAATAATTATTAACAGCTGGGTATTTTATTAATTTTGTGCGTATCTACCAGAGACCAACAAAAGTTTTTAAAACTAATAGTTCAAGAAAAATTGTTTGGTTATTTCCAACTAATAATCTATTAACCTCCATATTGCTGTCTGCATAAATTTATTGATATAATGCCCGTGCAATGTGGAAAATGTAAATTTAAAAAAACCGATAATCTTGTGGGATGCGAAGGCTGCCATAAATGGTTTCATACATCATGTATTTCACTAAGCGAAAACGAATTCCAACTACTAGATAAGGCCAAAAACCTATTATATTTATGCAATCCATGCCAAGCAAGCCACATAGTGGTAGATAAATCTAAGTTAGATGAAATAAAAAGTATCAATGAATGCGTACACAAATTCACTTCGGAGGAATATTTCAACAATAAATTTGATGATTTCAAACATGAAATTAGTAACACAATTTCAACTTTATTTAATTCATTTAAAAATGAACTCCAGCAATTAATGGAAGCGAATACAAAATACATCCAAAAGGAAACTATGCCACCTGAAGTAAATTATGCCAACACCGTGAAACAAGTAGAACGACCTATTATTTTAAAACCAAAAGACTCGACACAAACCTCGAAGACCACTAAAACGGAAATTCTAAAAAACATTGATCCTGTTACTTCAAATATTCAAATGAAGCGCGTACAAAATGCACGAAATGGAAGTATCATTATTGGGTGTGCTAACTCAGCTCAATCCGCAAAACTAATGAATATTGCCACAGACAAATTAAGCGATAAATATAATATAGAACAGCTCAACCAACATAAAATTCGACTCAGAGTTGTAGGATTATACTCTAAGTTAGAAAAAACCGAGATTTTATCGTACATCAAGCAACAAAATAAACAATGTTTCAGTGAGGATAGTTTGTGCGTCATTATCAATGTCTTACCATTAAGAAAAAACAAAAACATCTTTCAAGCAATTATACAAGTGGACATTAATACATATTATAAAATCATGGATGAAGGCGAATTATGGGTGGGATATGATTGCTGTTCAGTATTTGAAGCCATTGGGATAAAACGTTGCTACAATTGTTCAGGTTACCACCATTTTGCGGGAAAATGTAAACAAGAACAACCATCGTGTCCAAATTGTGCAGAGAACCATGCAATTAGGGATTGTAAATCCACTGATAAGAAGTGTATCAATTGCGTTCGTTACAATTCGAAATTCAAAGCTTGTATTGATACTAACCATAATATATGGGATCCACTCTGTCAAGTATACAAAGAAACTCTCAAGAAATACAAAGAAAATGTTCTTAATATTAAGCAATAGCAATTACTGAAACCATCAAAAAATAAAAGTCAAACTCAACGATACAAAAACAAAATCGACAATTTTCGTATTCTATGCATAAACATTCAGTCACTAAATAATAAAATCAGTGAAGTTGAAGCTATCCTAAGTGATATGAAGGATGTTTCAGCCCTCGCAATATGTGAGCATTGGTTCTCAAACAATGACATAGAAGATGTTTTCATAACAAAATTTAAAATAGCATCTCATTTCAGTAGAGTGCATTTAAACCATGGTGGAGTCGCTATATATGTAAGAAATAACTTAGACATTAAAGTGTGCAATAACTTGTGCGACAAATCACGCGAACTCGACTTTGAATGTACCGCGATTGAAATTTGTAAATTAAATCTTGTTATTATTTGCGTGTATAGGACACCAGACAGTGACTTTAATTACTTTTTAGAATCTTTTGATGAACTCTTAAACAAAGTGATGGCTACAAAAAAACGAATTATAATTTGTGGGGACTTCAACATTAACATTTTAGAAAATAACTCACGAACCAAGTGTTTTTTAAATACTATTAAATCTTATAATCTACATATTGGTATAAAAGACGCAACAAGAAACACAGCGAGAAGTTCATCGTGTATCGATAATTTTGTAACTAATATTAATGTTCAAGATTTTGTAACGTCTATTTTTGATCCCTGTATTTCAGATCATTACTGTATTTCAATGTCATGTAATTTTGTCACAAAAAACAGTGAAAAGACCGATATTATATATAGGCGTAACATTACACTTTTAGGTATTGAAAATTTCAAAAACTTATTGGATCAGACAGATTGGACTCATGTTTATAGTCATAACCAACCAAATAACGCCCTTGACAGTTTCATGGCAACCTTTTGCGAATTGTTTAACTCAGTTTTTCCATGTAAAAAAGTTAAAATTAACAAAAATTTAGGAGATCATAAAATGACTTGGTTTAACAATGACTTGAAAAATAAACGGGCAACTCTTTTCTTATTACGTGATATTAACAATCAGTTACAAACAGATGAATCAAAATTAATTTTCTATAAATATAAACGGCATTACAAAGAGTCTCTAATTGCAGCTAGGAAAAACAAATACATAAACTATATCACACAAGCAAGTAATGTTTCTAAAGCGGCTTGGAATATAATCAATCAAACTGGTAGAAATACTGCACCTCAAAATATCGATAAAGAAAATATTCCGTCCTCAAGCGATTTTAATATGTATTTTACATCTATTGCGAACAAATTATTATCATCTCTCGGAACTAGCCAAATAAGCCCAAGACAATATTTAGAAAATGAGATAAATATTTGTAATTCCCTATATAATTATCCAGTGACTGAAGCAGAAATACTTAGTATTATACGCAGTCTATCCAACAGCTACACTACTGACATCTATGAGATAAATCCTTTTATTTTAAAAAGTGTAGCAAATCAGATATCACAAGTGTTAACTCATATTGTCAATATAGTATTTACTACAGGCGAGTATCCAGATGCTCTAAAAATTTCAAAAATTATACCTATTCACAAAAATGGAAACAAAAAGGAATGTTGTAATTACCGTCCAATCTCAATTATACCCAGTTTCAGTAAATTAATAGAAATTGCAATCAACAATAGATTAATATCTTTTCTGGAGTACAATAAACTTATATCGCCAACTCAATTTGGTTTTAGACAAAACCGATGCACGACAGATGCTGTCCTAGAACTAATTAATTTTATCACAAGAAACTTTGAAAATTCAAATATTACTAGAGCCACTTTGTTAGACCTAAGTAAAGCTTTTGATTGTGTATCTCACGCTATACTCCTTGAAAAACTAGAATACTATGGTATACGGGGAACGGCGCTTAACCTGATAGCTTCATATCTACAAGGGCGGCAACAATTAGTATCATGTAATAAAGAACAATCTCCTCTGCTTCCCGTAGTACATGGCGTGCCACAAGGATCACACTTAGGGCCTATATTATTTATAATTTTCATTAATGATCTAACTTACAATTTAAATTCTCAATGTGTACTTTTTGCCGATGATACTACTATTTTCGACGCCAGTGTAAATCCGCTAGAACTAGATGAAATTCAATCAAATTATTTAAATACTGCTAACGATTGGTTTTGCGCAAACAGACTAACTATTAATGAAACAAAAAATCAAAATATTGATTTCAATCGTACCTCCAACACAATCCAGACAAATACCGCTGTCAAGCTTCTAGGATTTTATTTAGACCCAACTCTGTGCTGGAATTATCACATTGACAATATGTGCTCTAAATTGTCAAGGACACTATATGTCATTAGAAGAATGTCAGCTCTAGTTTCAAGCGAAGTTGCCTTAATGACGTATCATTCCTTATTCCACTCTGTGATGACATATGGGCTTCTACTATGGGGTCACAAATCCCGACATGTAAACAGGTTGTTCTTACTACAGAAGAAAGCAATTCGTATTATCGCAAAAGTCTGTAGTGTAGAACACTGTAAACTATTATTTAAAAATTATAATGTTCTCACAATTCATTGTCATTATATATATCAGTGTCTCATTCATGTTAAAAAAAATATTTCACAATTTTCAACATTTGAAACATTACACATACATAATACACGAAACAAATCCGATGTAATTGTCAATAAGTATAAATTCACAGCATCCCTGAATGGACCAAACTATTTTTGTATCAAATTTTATAATACACTCAAATTAAAATATAGAAAATTAAGCTTGAATAAATTCAAAATTAAAATTAAAAATAAGTTACTAAACAAAGCTTATTATAGCATTAATGAATTCATGGATGATGCGGAATTTTGAAAATAAAATAAATATATGTTTTTTATTTCTTTTGCTCGCATTTATATTATTGTAATGACTTGGCATAAACATTTAAAATGTAAAAATGCTAAATAAAATATTATTATTATTATTATTATTATTATTATTCCCACTCTTGCGTTATAGTCGCCACCAATAATAAGAAAATGCTGCGGAAATGTTTCTTTTATACAATCTAAAGTTGTTGAGAACAAATTTAATACGGTCTGGTATTTAGGGGAAAAATATACTGTGCCTAGAATGATATTTTCAACGGGAGTTGTAATTTTTAAAAATATCCAATGCAACTCCTTCTCTATTATCTTCGTGTTCATTAAGTTTATTTTGTGCAGAATTATTAATCCTCCAATAGCTCTTCCTGTGCTACAGTCTTTTTTTGCTTCTTGTTGAATACTGTCATAATCCTTCAGAAAAGTAGGAAAATTAATCACTTCGTAGTTTGCCCAATATTCCGAGATGCAGATGATGTCATAGTTTTGTAGTTTAGCTTCTTCCTCTTGGTTTAGGTTATATAAATTATTGAGTCCCCGAATGTTCCAAAAGATAATAAAAATATTCTCCGCTGTAGTTTTCTAGTTTTTTGCTGTTGTGGGATTAGTTACCGATGGAGATCTTGTTTTTGTTCCGAAGTGTAGATCGAGTGGGCCCACAGTATAAGGCTGTAGTTTATCTTTGTTTTTGGACTTCTTTGCGGTCTTTTTTGTTTTTGTTAATTCGAAAAGGTCTTTATGTTTTATAATAACAACATTTGTATTAGTTTATATTTAGTTCTCTCTATTATTTATTTGAGTTTTTGTAATAATAATTTAGATGTGAAAAAAGTATATATATATATATATATATATATATATATATATATATATATATATATATATATATATATATATATATATATATACAGGTATAAGGATACTCAATACGTTAAAGCGTCGTAAATAAACACGTTTTTTGAACGTACATTTTTAAATTTTAATTTACGTTGAATACATGAATATAAAACACTGTATTTTATCTCGTATAATTGTCGTGTTCTAGGAGTTAAAATTAAACGTTTATTTATTCGTCTTTTGCGACGTTTAAAACCGCGACATTTAAAAGTTGATTCTACGTAATGCATAACGTATTTTTCTAATGGTGTTTGTCATATTTAAAACGTTTTATACACGTGTCTGTGTTTACTGGGAAGAAGAACGCTTTACAATACTCAGCTCGAGGAATGGACAAATGCAAGGGTGTCTAAGAATACAGAACTAAGCTGATGGGAACAAGAATCTATACTTTAATTGATCACACGATTTTTAAATTGCGTTTTAATGCACGACTCTACTGCGCGACGTGTAGACGAAGCTTTATGCCGCATTCACAGCTCGAAATTTGGTGAACTTCGGTAAAATTAGTAGAGTTTGACATATAGCTTTGTATGTATCCGTTCACAGCTCTGAAATTTGATGCGCACAAATTTCACTTTCTACAAAAGTTTGCAAACTCCAAACTTTTTACCAAATTTAGAGACCGTTCTACAAATAAAGTACATCGATGGTACAAATTGAACGAATTCTCTAACACGTGGTCAGTAACAAGCCAATCGGAAAATAGCTGGGAGATGATACATTGAAAAGATAATAGATGTCGATATTACATAAATTTCAAGTTGTGAACGCACGAAGTAATTTACAAAAATTCGTGTTTACAAATTTCACCAAATTTCGAGATGTGAATGCGGCTTTAACCTGCCATAAGCGAAGCGAGCCGTGTACGCCATTCAACCAACGATAAAACAAAACACGATACTAATTGTGACTAATTGGCACTGTCTACTTTTTCACTAAAATGACTCGACTCTAAATTACAACTATAATTTTTAGGTTACTCAACAAAAGAAAAAAGGGCGAAATTACGAGGAATAAGAAAGGACAATGAGAATTTGGAATAAGGAATTAAATTGGAACGTAACACCATAGTGTTTTTAGTTTGGAGATGTTATCTTTTACTTGTCTCAATTTACTTGTGTTATTGTGCCTTCTTCCTCTCTTTTGTTGGATATTTTTTGTTTGACACAATTTTTTATGTCGTATGTGTGAATTGGTAGTTCTTGTAATGGGAGGTCTGTTGTTGATTTTGCTGCCATGTCTGCTTCCTCATTGCCGTTTATTCCCACGTGATTCGGGACCCAAATTAGAACGGTACTACAGTTTTTTTTCTCTTTCAGTTTGTGACATGCGACATGATGTTCTGTCTTGGTAGCATCGGTATATGTGAAGATGTGGTGTTTGTATTTTTCTTGTAGGTCATTAAATGTGTTCTTATATATTGTTAAGTTGGTGTTATCTTTTTTGTATTTGGTCATGTCCATGTTTATTATAGGGCTATGGTACAACCAAGGTGGGGTAGGAGATGGATTCTAATGGAGTGTATTTGGGAAATTGAAGTTGAGTTCTGTTATGGAGTTTTGGATATTTGTTAAGAATGGGTTGTTTTGTCTTAGGCAGATAGTATTATTCGTTTTCTGGAATAAGGTGTGATAATTTGGGTGGCAGGGGTTTTCTGTTAGATTCATAAGATATGATAAGGTTAAATAAGTTCTCCTAGCTGCGAGAGAGTGTTCTCCTGTCTCTATTAATATGCTGTGAATAGGGCTTGTTCTAAAGGCTCCTGTTATAAGCATTAAAGCTGAGTTGTGTACACTGTCTATCATTTTGAGGTGTGTTGTTTTTGCCGACGCATCCGTAATCTATTTTTGATTGAATTAATGCTTTGTAGGTTCTTAAAATAATATCTCTTTCGGCTCCCCAATCTTGATTGCTTAGTATTTTTATTATATTAAGTCTTCTGGTAGTTTCGGTTTTAAGATTTTGTAAATTTAGTTTTCATGAGAGTTTTGAATCCGGAGTTAGATCTAAAAATTTAAAGGTTTCGGTGTAGGGGATATTTTTTTCCTTGAATTTGAGTGCTGGTTTGTTGAGCGGCTTTCTGAATTTGTCAAATTGCATGGCAACTGTTTTCGTTGTAGAAATTTTAAATCCTGTGAGTCGATCCAAGTTCTCTAGGGCTGTATTTATATGATCTCTTATTGTGTTTATATTTTGCCCCTTGCAATAAATGCATAGGTCGTAGGCGTAAAGAAGTGCTTTTACCGGGGGTGGAATGATGGAGATAACCTGGTTGATTGCTATTAGGAAGAGCGTTACACTTATTACTGACCCTTGTGGTACACCATTTTGGAGCGTTTTTTTCATCTGAGATATGACCATTGAATCTAACTTTAAATTTTCTTTCTCGAAGGTAATTATGTATGATGTGCAGCATTCGTCCTTCGACATGATATTTTTTTAATGTTTTAATTATATTGTATCTCCACGTTGTGTCGTATGGGATGGCTAGCTCAGTGGTATGAAGTCGGCCTGTGGATCCTGAGGTCCCTGGTTCGATTCCCACAGGCGACAAATTTTCATAATTTGAAAAAGCTATCCCTGTGGCTCCTCCACCACTAACATGTTTGGGGGCCGTGATTTGACGACTGGTAACCGCACTTCACGCGCAAAATATATCACTTACCGAGATCTGCTTCAGCAGAGTGCCACACCCAGTAATGGGTAGAAGGCGTGATGATATATTTATATTTATTTACGTTGTGTCGTATGCTTTCTCCATATCGAAGAATATTGCGGTTACCTTTTGTTTGTTTCTAAAGGCATTTTGGATGTCATTTATTATTGCTATAAGATGGTCCGTGGTTGACCTGCCTTTTCTGAAGCCGCTCTGAAACGTACTTATTAAGTTATTAGACTCAAAGTACCAGATTAATAATTTTTTCCATTATTTTGCAAAGGGTACTTGTAAGAGCTATAGGTCTGCAGTTTTGAGGGTTAGTTTTCTTCTTATTTGGTTTCAGGATTGGAATTATAATAATTGCTTGCTTCCATTGAGTCAGGAAGGTGTTATTTGTCCGTATATAGTAGATAGTCCATGGTTTTTTCTGGCAGGTGTTTTATGATTTCGAATGGGATATTATCTGGTCCAGGCTACTATTATTTTTGGCGTCGTGTATTGATGTTAATAGCTCTTCTTTGTTGATTTATTTATTGTATTTGTATCGTCGTGTTCAATTTGTATTTGTGTATTTTCTTGACTATTTAAATTTTTTGAATGTTGAATAATAATTTTTATCAGATGAATTTGACTCGATTGTGTCTGCGATTGTATTTGCTATTTGGCGCGGATTTGTTATTTTTTATGGTCCTGCATAAGCATTGTTGTGGGTAGAATGTAATTTACATTTTTGATTTTTCGAATTTTATTCCAGACTGCAGACATAGGGGTTTCTGTGGAAAGTGTGGATACATATTTTCTCCAAGATAGTTTTTTATTTGTTTTAATAGTCCTGCGGGAAATGGCTCTTGCTTTCTTAAAAGCTATTAGGTGTTCAGTGGTTTTGTACTTCTTATATTTATATTGTGCTTTTTTACATTCTTTTATAGCTTTTTTTACAATTTTCGTTCCACCATGGTACACATTTTTTTTTTAATATTTTAAAAATCCTATATTCTCTTCGCTGGCTGTTTTTATAATGTTTACTAGACATTCGACAAGTTTATCTGTATCTTCTAATTGTGGGTATGTCATTTCTTGTAGATTTTTTGCGAATAGAGCCCAATTTGCTTGTACTAAGTTCCATTTCGGTAGTATTTGGCTTGGGTGTTGTTTCGCTGAAATATATTGTAGGTGTATGGGAAATGATCACTTTCGTGAAGATCAGATAGTGCTTCGAACGTATATTTTGTGGCTATGTTTGGGTGGGAGAAAACAAGGTCTATTATTGAGAAGGTTCCGGAGGCACTACAGAAGTGGGTTGGTGACTCATTATTTAATAATACATAGTTTTCAAACGTACTCTCTATAACGTTTCCTCTTTGATTTGTGATTTTTTTTTCTGTGGCTTCTTTGGCGGCCCAACTACTTAGGTCATATGCCGCCATTACGCCCTGATCTGCGTTTTAGGTATTATGGTCAACAGCAACGCGGGTTTTCTCTGGACGGTCACCCATCCAAGTACTACCCGCGCGCAACGTTACTTAACTCACGTTATCGCTTAGATCAGTTCCAACGTGTGCAGCCATGGCCGTTGACATTTGTGATTTGAGAGCTCCAGTTGGTGTTATGGGCATTAAAATGTCCTACTATTAAGTTTGGGTTTGATAGTTGGTTGACCACTGCTTCCAGTGTGGTTTGGTCCGGGCATATATCAGAAGGTATATAAATGTTGCAGATACTAATTTTCTGTGGGTATAATATTTGGATGGCTATTGCCTCTATGTTGGTATGAAGATGGAGTTGCTTGGACCGTATTGAGTTTTGGACTAGTATAGCTACACCACCACTGGCGTGTTCACTATTTCTATCATTTCTATAGATATCATATCCCTTTATGTGTAGTTTTTTATTTTTCTTCAGATTCGTTTCTTGTATGCCGAATATATTAGGCTTATATTGGTTTATTAAAAGCTGTAGTTCTTCGTAATGGCTCCGAAATACGTTACTGTTCCAGGTTATCATTTTGTTAGTTTTTTAGTAATGTTTTTCTTCAGTGTAAGTTTTGAGTGTATTTATAAGTCTGGTAAAACGGTATTTCATTGTTCTGTACTTGAATAATGAGTGTAGTAAGGTAAGAGTGTCGACTAATTTATTGATATCGGTCGTATATTCTTTTACGGTGTTTAATGGATCAGTGGATTGGTGTACGTTTTCAATAAAATCCTTGAATAGGTTGTAAGGTAGAGCAAATTTTTTTGGATTTTCATTTATTGGCGTTAAGAGTTCGTCTAAGGGTAGTTTTGCATTAGGACTTATGGATCTATCAGTTTTTTTTTGCTCGTTTGTTACTTGTGTTTGGAGGATCTGGTATATTTTCTGCAATTGGGTTTTTTTGAGATAGCTGCGTCTCCATAAAGTTCTGGCGGCGCACTAGCCGGCCAATGAGCGCCGAGCATAACCCCCACTAGCCACAGCGCGAGCCGACCAATGAGCGCGGAGAATAATCCCCACTAGATGCAGCGATCAGTATAAAACAGGACCGCGCAAGCAGCAGAAATCAGTCAGTCCACGACAGCCGAACTGGCCTAGTAGACTGGTCTCATCCGCACGACAGCCGAATAGGCCTAGCGCGCAAGACTTTCCAGGTTCATTCCAAAGCAACGATCTACCGCACGGCAGCCGAACAGGCCTAGTGTTACGACGCTCTTGTTTCAGAGTTACCAATAGACCGTTGGGAACGTCGACGACGACAACCTGGATTCGTCCTTGAAGACCACCACGTGACACGACACCAGCAGTCGGTTTCTCGCGACCGTGGCCACGACGAGTCCATGTTGCGCGCCCTGGTACGACCCGCTCGTTACGCAGCTCGCTCCGTACGAACAGTATCACAACTTCGGATAACGCCCAAAAAGAAGTCCCGGAGTACATCATCCACGCCTGATATTCCGTGCGCCAAGTAGTCACTGTGGACGATCCGACTTAACTACAAGTCGTCTCCGACCGTCGCATCGTCTAGCGACATGCTGTGAACATTGAACCCGTGCTGCAAACATTCAACAATATTTATATAATTTTCATGTGTGAATAAAAGAACATTCAAACTGTTTCAGCTGTATCATTTAGAAAACACCTTATCCTACTGCTTAAAAACAGTTGGTAATCGGGCGCAACACGACACACGCCCGAACCAACAAAGTGATTTTCTTCACTTTGGTTTTGTTCATTGTTGTCATCATCAATTGTTTCTGCTGAACGTTATTTTTTTCCTGCGTAAGTTTTTTGTTTGTGTTTTCTGTTTTGTTTTTCTCAAATATTGGTTCATTCTGTTTTGTATTTGTTTGCGTATTTTCTTTGTTATCTTTTATTTGTCTGTTACTGGCCATTTGATATTTTATTACTATGTGTCCTTGTTGTTTACATATTGCGCAGGTTGGTGCGTCTGTTGTGAGGAAGATCCTGTATGTCGTGTCTTCATGATTGATTACAAGTGAGGTAGGAATGGTGGAAGTCTCCTGTTCGCTCTGTTTAATATAAGCTTGTCTACGGAAACTAAGGATGTGACTGTATTCTGGTTCACGTAGTAATCCTTGCTTTAAGTAATTTATAGGGGATATGATTTTTAAACCAGCTTCTTGTAGTGCTATTTGAATAATTTCGTTTGGTACGGTTGGACATACGTTAGATAAGACGACTCTTTGTGCTGGTGTTATTAATCGACGGATTGTGACTTCTTGGTTGTTTATTGTTACTTTAGAATGCTTTTTTATGAGCTTGTCTACTAAGTTTTTATTTTTTAAGTAGATGCACGCACATACGGTTATTAGATATTCGAGACGCGTATATTATATTTATTGGTCGTACTATATCTCCTATCGTTTTTATATAATCTCCGAGTTGGGTTTCCTCAATTATATGCATTACAATTGTTTGTTCTTTTTTCGGGTTGATAATGTATTGAGTTATTTTTTTCGCGTATGTTTGAGGTCGTGTTGGTTGCATGTTTTGTGTTGAATTTATTTCTATTTCGTTTGTTATAGTGGCAGTTGCGAGATTTGTTGCTTCCTCAGACAAAACATTACTAGACAAATTATGCCGTATTCAAGTCAATGCAGTGTTGTGAAGCAGGAAGGGATGGAATAACCTGTTGGTGAGGCGGGTGCGCGGCAAGGAGCGAGTACACTTTGATGTTATGCAAGTTGCATCTGTGTAGTTATTTTTATATTCAATTACTTACTTTTCATACATCAAAGTAAAGGTTACTTTTTTATATATTAAGTGTTTTGTATACGCACTTTTGTATTTAAATAAATAAAATGCTCACGTCTGATAACTGTCATCAACATAAATGCAACCTGCATGACACCAACTTGTACTAGCTCCTTGCCGCGCACCCGCGTCTCATCACCCAATTATTCTATCCCCTTCTGCTTCACAACAAACGCCGTTGTTATCTGTCTAGTAATGTTTTGTCTGAGGTTGCTTCCATGGAATGAACATCATGAAGGCTCATGTTGGTTTCTGTTATTTTGGTTTTGTTTGGTTCATTACAGTGTCCTGTACTTGCGATGGTAATGTTGGTTTAGCCGTACTGCTATTGTTTAATAGATGGCGCTGTGATCTATTATTTTTAACTCTTTGAGCTAGAAGTAAAATTTTACTTTATAGGTTATATTTAAGTAAGGGTGAGAAGGAAGTTGTATTTAAGGGGGGTAGGGTGTCAGTTATACATGCTGGTTGTTACTGCAATTTGGAGTATCACTGTTCACTAATATACACTGCTTTGTGAGTTTACGAAGGACTTTTGTGATAAGAGACTTAAGACACGTGTTTAAAAGAAACCATTTTTCACTTTTTTTCATTTTTTATTTTACACATACCTTAAATTTTAACATTTAGAAATTAAAATCTTCTGCTGATTACAAATGTATACATGAAAAATTCTCCGAATGAAAAGCAAGCTATTGTAACTATAAATCAATGTGAAACAATAGAAACTATATTAGGAATATTAATATCTCTGGAAATAATAATGTACATATAAAATATGAAACCATTTGTCACTACAAAGATCGAAATATTTCAATTTTCGTGTATCGATAATTTATTTTAGTACCAATAGATCTGTAATTACAATCTATTAAATGAATTTTGTTCAGTTTATGAAAAATATGTTTCTTATTTTTTAAACTATAGAAGAAAACACAATAAAGCATTATTGTTTGTGACGTTATCATAACTGCTTTAAAACCGGTCGACACTAAAGACGCTGAATCTATCTGGTTTATGTCTACTTGAAATGAACAAAATAAAGTTCGAAAAACTATCAAAAAAGTAATCTGGTTTCACGTCAGCATTTTTTTGTTTTATAGAATATGGAATATTACCAAGAAGTCTAGAAAATTTGTAAAATGGTACAACTGCTGCAAATATATTATCGGCTTTAATATTAATTTTCTTAATAGGAAAGGACAAATAGAAAGCCGTATTTATGAAAATGTTGTGTAATATGATAGTAATTTAGATAAATTTCTAATGATATAACATGAATTAGAAATATTTAATAAATTACGTTTAAAATTATTGGACACTGATGACATTAATTTTGATGGCATAAATTGGTTATTGATTAATGAATTTATTGTCAAGCTAATGAAGTGGTACACATCTATATCAAATTTATTCAAGGTATTTAAATGTTGTATTTAAAGAATGGTTAAATTATTCTATGTAGAGAAGAAGCCAATAAATTTGTAATTAAAAAAAGAGCTATATAACTGTACTTTTGATTATTATCTCACCGTCATTCTAGGTCTGGGTGCAGCGAATTTGGCACATATCTGTTGTTTATTAAATAGCATGTTAAATATATTAATATAATTGTTACATTATCTTCATTTTTTAGTCTGGTATTAATTTAAGGATACATGTGTTTGATCAAATGTTCTATTTCAGTATTTATTTATTTGTGACACTCTGCACAACAGGAACTTAATTCTAATTACAGTACAAGGCTCACTGAGTCACAGTGTTGGTAGTTCATATTGGTGCAACATATGTAAGGAATAAAGATATTATCTCCTGCAATAATCATATTCGTTTCACCGATATTCTATTATGCAATGTTAACTATAGTGGAATCCAAAATGTAAATTTTTTTTAAAACAACACGTATTTTTGAGATTTTACAAAAAAAAAATTTATTCGTTATCAGTATATTGTATACTACATGCCCCTAAAATTAATGCACTAAGTCGTGAATAATCTTGTATACACTACAAATACTCTATGAGAAATATATGGTACAGTCCAATTAATACATGTATTGAGTTAATAGGGTTTCAAATCACTTTTATACTACATGTTCCTTGTTGTAAAGTTTTTTTGTATTTCTTTTACATTTTATCATGTAAATATCTACCTACTAAAACACATGTTAGAACATTATTTAAATATTAGGCCTAAGACATCTTTAATTTAACTCCATTATACAATTTATAATTCGCTATTAAGTACCTATGTCAACTACTAATATAGATTAAAAATCATTCTAAAATTTGTAATTGCTATTTTATTAAAAGTCCTCTGAATCTTCAATGCTGACATCGGGTCATAAAATTGACATTATAAAGCAAAATAATAATATTGTGGTTCAGTCTTTGATTCTTTCTTTACTAAGATGTAGAACGTTTTCTGAACATACGTTTAGCTCTAGTGTATGTATCTCGCACATTCTGCCACCAAGTACCCTCTTCCGTTCTTGTCTCCTGGTTTATGTCTGAATCCTGCTGTAAAACAACAAATTCAGAAATTAAATTTATAAAACGCAGCCCTACAAACAATAACAGGTGTCTATAGCCCGATAAAATGTCTACTGATAGAAGTAGAGCAACTTCCACTAAAAAATCAACGAAATCGGCTAATTTTGTCATACATAACAAATATCGTAACAACCGAAATACTCAATATTCTTCCAAAACAGTTACCAAATACAGCTTAAACAAACTACCCCATTCCATAACTACATATGCAAAAACTTACTAGTCCTATAATTAACAATATCTAACATAGAAAATAACTTACATACGGTTTAATATTCTGGAGCATTCGAAAAATAGATAGTAATTTAGAACTGACACAATATCCAAAAAAACTGTACCCACTCAGATATCTACAAGAAAATATTCAAACACATTTGCAATCAATACAAGGACTATAAATAAATCTACACGGACGTCTGAATAACAAAAATCTTAACTGGAGCAGCAACAATAGAAAACAATGACATAACAAAATTCAAACTACCTAAACAAAATTGTATATACTCAGCCGAAGGACTTGCTATTTACCAATGTCTTTAAAACATCCAGCGACACCTTATATGTAAAGAACACTATAATAACAAACATAAAAAAATACAATTTAATTAGTATTTTAGTTAAATACTTAACAGTTGATGCAATCAAATTGAATTATATATATATATCGCCAATATAGTAGGGTGGGTCGAAAAAAATAGATTTCGTTCTCTAGGGTCTAAAATGAAAGAGTTCCATCCAAAAAGTTGTGGAGATGTGCTGAAACATTTTTCTGATGAATACCCAGGCAGCACCGAGCACCTTAAAACGCCGTTTTTTGCACTTTTTTTAGATTCTGGCCAATAACTTTTTTCAATTTGCTTCAAATTGGCTGAATTTTTTTTCTGATATTCCCAGATCAATACCGAATAAGTCAATATAAGCGACATTGGGGTTTACCCTTTCCTAAAGGCGAAAAAAAAAATCCTCAAGTACCCAAAAATCGGGTTTTTCAGGTATTTTGTTATTCCGTCGATTGGAATCGTTATATTTTGTTTCTGTGTTACATCCAGAACATTAGATTCATCAATTGTATGATCTACAGAACAGTTTCAGATCATATAAGTATGAGGATAGGTGGCAGCACCTAATTAAATCCAATATTTATCGCCTATTTAATGTTGATATAAATATTTCTAAATGTGGTTCGTATATTTGATTTAAAATAGTTCAAATGAAATAAAATTAGGAATTTCCAATCTATAATATTATTTTTCTAAACGGGAATTGTTTTATTTTCGATATGTCGAATTTAAAATTTAAGAAAGTCGAATTTTCTTTCCATTACATTTCATTTCTTCGACACCAATAGCAGCAAAGCACCATTTGAGGTTAAAATACTTGGGTCCATCAAGCCTTGAAGATATTGCCTCGTTTCGATTGAGCGCCCAACGTAGTTGCGCGCATTTCCAAGAGATGGCGTCACTGCGCTCCGCCAATCGATCATGTATTGACGTGTGGTCTCAGTGTTTATTTTACCTCATTGCTTTAACCACAGTTCTAGTCAAAAGCTTCACCAGTGTACTGTGTAACGATGAACACTGACCAGAAATTAGAACTTTCAAGAGAGCTTGACACAGAAGTTAAGAAGGTAATCGATCCTGTCATTCAGCGGAACGCTTACTTCGTACATCCGGAAAATTTACTGTTAGCGATGATGGTCGATGAACGATTAGACATTCGTATAGACGCGCTGCGAAAAATTCTGGACTGCAGAAAATCAAAACCGAATTGCGAGTTTTCAAAGTACCTGAGATAAAATTTGAAGCTACAGACTACAAGGATTTGATTAAATGGGAGAACGTAACCGAGCCTCCCATGATTAGACGCATTCCAGATGAGCAATTAACCAGCTTGATTATGAATGACAATAATGTCTTGAAACAAATTCTCGACTATCCTTGTCACACCCAAGCAGTAGAGAGGCACATAAAACTCGTTACCGAAGCGTCAAGTTCTGTTTGCGGGTATTCGAATCGGCATTCGCGCATAATCTCAATTCTTGAGTCCAGAAAACTTATGCCAAACTTTTCTAGCAAAAAAGATTTTGTCCCTGCGGATGGAAATAATTCTTAACAAACATTGTTCCAATGATTCGTACGTTTATTTACTTCAAGCCCAAAATCCCAATTTTGTTGTAATAATGTTTTTTTTTGTAAAGACGAAATTGCCTTTGACTTCAAAATTAAAATTAACCTCAAATGCTTTGCTGATATTGGTGTAGAACAAAAGAAATGTTATGGAAAGAAAATTCGACTTTTATTCTAATTTTCCAAGGTTTTATAACTTAAAACATAAGTTCTGCACTTTGATGGCGTTTCGATATATAAAAAATTTAGAAAAATAAATTGTAGATTAGAAAGTCCCAATTTTATTTCATTTGAAATATTTTAAATCAAATATACGAACCACATTTAGAAATATTTATATCAACATTAAATAGGCGATAAATATTGGATTTAATTAGGTGCTGCCACCTATCTTCATACTTATATGATCTGAAATTGTTCTGTAGATCATACAATTGATGAATCTAATGTTCTGGATGTAACACAGAAACAAAATATAACGATTCCAATCGACGGAATAACAAAATACCTGAAAACCCCGATTTTTGGGTACTTTGAGGATTTTTTCGTCGCCTTTAGGGAAGGGTAAACCCCAATGTCGGTTATATTGACTTATTCGGTATTGATCTGGGAATACCAGAAAAAAATCAGCCAATTTGAAGCAAATTGAAAAAAGTTATTGGCCAGAATTTTAAAAAAGTGCAAAAAACGGCGTTTTGAGGTGCTCGGTGCTGCCTGGGTATTCATCAGAAAAATGTTTCAGCACATCTCCACAACTTTTTGGATGGAACTCTTTCATTTTAGACCCTAGAGAACGAAATCTATTTTTATCGACTCACCCTAATATATATATATATATATATATATATATATATCACGTCTTTTACCCAATACTGGGTGTTGTACTATGCCGTAGAAGATCTCGATAAGTGGTATATTTATTTGTCTGAAGTGCGGTTACCAGCCATCATATCACGGCCCCAAAGATGTTAGCGAAGGGAGAACAACAGAAGTAATTTTAATGTAGTGAATGTTATAAAGAAAATATTGTAATTCTACCAGGACTTGAACCTGTGACCTATGAACTTCGGTCATATGCTCTAAACTAAATAAGATACGGTCCTCAGGTGATTAAAATATGATTTTGTTCCAATTTTGCTCTCAATAATTCAATTTGATCAAAAATAAAATTAGTAAGTAACACCACCAATACACAATATAAAAATTATTTTATTGGATCCTGGACTTTGACATACATCGGAATAAAAAAAGGTGGCAGTTTCTACAGCTAAAGACACAAAAAATTCTGAAGATTTAAAACTCTAAACACAAACACATGACTTTAAAAGAGAAATAAAATATAAAATAATGCTAAGAACAATAGATTCAAGAGACAATAAATAAGTTCGGAAAAATAAAACACTACACCAAATTATGAAAACAAATAAGAACGAGAAGAGAACAAGTCATCATCAGTAAACTAAGAATTGGTCATACCCGTTTTTCTTTAAAAGAACCGATTCTGAAATATCTGCAACGTTCTCATAATAGTAGTATTACTACAATGTGAAAAATACCGAAACGCAAGAAAAAAACACAACATCCCAACTAACTCGATGAGACCCTATAAAATACTTAAAATCTACTAATTTATACAACAAGAAATTACACATTTATCTATAAAAAGGATACCAATAAAATAACCGTGTTGTTGATGTATCTTAAATTTTAAATAATAAAACAATCTCCATATATCTGTTAGTGAAACAGGTATATGTTGGTGAAATTGAGGGTGAAAGATTGCGTGGGCGACCTATGAATAAATGGATGAATATGATAGAAGGATTGTTGCGTGAACGAAAGTTTCCGAGTACGAGGAACAAACGTGCATGTATGAAAGGAATTATGAATGTGGATGAAGCAAAAATGGTGTGTCAGGATAGGAACGTTTGGCGAAGATTAATTGCGGAATGAATCTGATGATTTCAGAAATGCGCAGGGTTTTAAATTTTAGTTTCGTTGTTTAGTAGTTTCATTAGAGTGTTTACCTGTAATTGTGTGAAATTCACTTTCAAAAACAAGCGCAGGGACAACACTCCCTTCGTTTCTTATCTTTTTTATTCTTTTCTGATCTTACATTGAGTGTTTAACTGCAATTGTGTGGAATTCACTTCCAAAAACAAGCGTAGAGCGATACTCCCTTTCTTTCTTATCTTTTTGTTTCATTTTAAGTTACTGCATTGTGTGGTCTTTTCTTTCATATATAAGTGCAGACTATCGCTTTCATCTTTTCTAATCTTGTAGATTCGTTGTTAGTTTCGTTGTTGGGAGTGAACGTGAGTAATTTGAGATTTTTTATGCATGCGTTGTGTGCGTTGAAGAAGGAAAGTGAGTGGTAGGTGAGGGGGAGTGATGTGATTGAAGGTTTGTTGTGTGATAGTAGTTTCGAGTGTATAAATGAATGAGTTTATATGGAGTGATCTTTGAGGGTGGTTGAAGTGAGGGTGGTGTGTTTGGATGAGAGTGTTTGACGATGATTGGTTGTTTGATGGGTGTGTTGAGTGAATGTTTTATGAGTGATTTTAGGGTTCGTGCTACCCCATTTGTTGGGATATGGCGTGAAGTTATGTATGTATGTATGTATGTATGTATGAATCTAATAACAACATTATTTTTGAACTATTATATTTCGCAAGTTTTTTTCGACAAAAATTTTAGCTGTTTTTCAAAGTCGCCGGTCTAGCAAAGTGTAATAAACGACAGTCGCGTTCTTTACGATAAAAGTTAACTACGTATTTGAATAGATTTAAAAGTAAATTAAAAGGTTGATGATTAGTTTTTCAGTTGTGAGTGGAAAATTCCACAATTCTTAGAATTTTAGTATAGTTCAATTGGGAGTCTAATCAGCGGATGTCAATAAATTTGTGTTAAACGTCAAATAGTTTTTTATGCGAGAGTAGTGCCCAGTTAGCGTTATTTTGAGAGCCACTGTTATAAACCTTAGTTATAAAGTGTCGGAACCATGGGCAGTGCAACGACTTGCATTTTGGCTTTCCGTGTGAAATGGTCAAAGATATTATACAGTTTAAGGGCATCTCTCGATCGCATTGTTATGTTGGGAAGTTTATTGTTCTGAGTTCATGTAAGTACATTTTAGTTATATAATAAGAATTATTGATTGCATATGTTTGTAATAATCTGGATTATTGAATTGATTGTGTATTTATGGTGTAAGTGATACTGTGGTTTATATAGCGTCAAGTATTCAGTTCGTAAATATCTTTCATTTATATAATTTATATTGACCCATTATTCGTTATTAAATATTATATAATTTTATTATTATTGAGTAAGTGTTTGATTTTGCCCGCGCGCATATTTCCGCTATTTTGATCATCGGTCTCATTTTAATTACTCGTCGGAATAGAGTTAAATATTCCGTGGTGGCAGCGTTTACGCTATTCTTGAGTATTCATTTAATCAAGTAAATGATTTCGTATCTCAGTTACCTCTTAGTACGAAGTACAAGGTACCTGTTACAAAAGTATTAAATTATAATTTAAGAACATGTGTGACATCAAGACGGCCGTCATGTTTATTGCGTATTGTCAATTGTTTGGTATGAATACAATTTACTTGCGATCAAGACAGCCAGGTTTGTATTAAGTGGTCCAAATAAAAATGGCTGATTTGAAATTAATATTACGAAAGTTTCATTCCAAATTTTATTATTTATATCGAAATAATAAATATTTATGAATAAGAGTAAGGAATATTCCGACAAACAAACAAAAAGGCTACTTATAATATGTTAATTAATAATAATGCTCTGTAATTGCTTTCCTCTGTTTCGGCATTAGCATAATATATTCTCGCACGCTAGATGCTAGAATGAATATCATTCTTAAACAATTTTTTGGTCACATATTGTTATCGTAGATTGTTATAACTACATTCAATACATACATATATATATTTATATATATATATTTATATATATATATATATATATATATATATATATATATATATATATATATATATATATATATATATATATATATATATATATATATATATATATATATATATATATATATATATATATATATATATATTTATATATTATTATTATTATTATTATTATTATTATTATTATTATTGATACATTACCCAACAGGCAAAGCGCCCAATTCTAGGGTAAGGAAAAAAACACAAAAATTAGCGGGAAGTAATAAATTTCTTTATATCATTTATGTTGTTATGAAAAATATCAATTTCACGCTCAAAGTCATTGTGAGAATTAATCATTTGATGAATTGGTGACTTAGATAACATATTAGTTCTAGCCGTATGCAAGTAGAAGATGTTCTTGAACCTGGATGACATTCTAGTAACTTGAAACAAGATTCTGCTCATGATAAATATGCAATCAACGGCGTTGTGAATGATTTTATATAAAAGAGTTACAGCAACAATATTACGCCTCTGCTTGAGTGAATGTAATTGAAATGTATCCAGTAGTGTGGATTGGAGTATTCCTCTAGGAGGGTAACAACCATCCAAGATGAAAGTTGCAAACTTCAAAAATTTCCTCTGAACATATTCCAGTGATTCAATTTGATAACAATACAACGGATTCCATATCAAAGAGCAGTACTCCAGATGAGGACGAACTAATGACACAAATAATAGACGCAAGGTACTTGCATCAACAAACATGTCAGAATTGCGAATCAGAAAACCTAGGCATCTAAGGGCAGTTGCTACTTTTATTTCAATGTGTTTGGTAAAAGATAATTTTGCATCAAAAATTACTCCTAAGTCCACTGTCGTATCGGGCCTGCTTAAAACAGAATTATTTATTGAGTAGTCAAAACAAATCGGATTTAAGACATACAGTGGCATTTGGAGATATTCAGATGAAGTTTATTACTGCAGCACCACCTGAAAATAAAATCAAGATTTTTTTGCATCTTCAGACAATCATTGAAGGAAGAGATGACACACAACAGTTTTAAATCATCTGCATATAGTAAGTGCTCAATGTCAATATTAACTGTAATGTCATTTATGAAGATGTTAAATAGTAAAGGCCCTAAAATTGAACCTTGGGGAACACCAGATTTTTGCAGAAAATAATCAGACTGAAAACCCTGTATATTCACGAATTGAAACCTATTATGGAGATATGACGAGATGAGCTGTAAGAGGGAGTCAGAGAAACCAAAGAGATTAAGTTTCTGTAAAAGAAGGGAATGATCTAACTTATCAAAGGCCTTGGAAAAATCCGTGTACACGACGTCTACTTGACCTTGTTGATCCATTGTTTCGCAAATTAACTGCGACTTGCACATAAGATTCGTGACAGTAGATCTGCCTTTCATAAAACCATGTTGATTAATAGAAATAAGACCACTTATCTGACTATAGACTCTTGCATGTAAGATTGATTCGAATATTTTGCTGAAATTAGACAGTATTGCAACAGGTCTGTAATTGCTAATGTCATTTTTGTCCCCTTTTTTAAAAATTGGTTTCACCCGTGATATCTTCCACTTCTCCGGAAAAGTTGAACTTTTTAACATAAGATTAAAGATTATGGTAAGAGGCTTTACAAAAACAGAAGCACAATCTTTTATAAGAAATGAGGGAATTAGGTCAGGTCCCGCAATCATGTTGGACTTCAGCTTTTGAATGGCTAACATAATTTCGTCATGTGTTATAGAATTAATAGAGACAGTGGAAGAGTTGTAAGGTATAGAACAATTTGTGCTATCTTTATTACAATCATCGTTAAATGAGCTCGAAAAGAAATATGCGAAACAATCAACTATCGATTGTGGATTTTCCAGAGAAGTGTTATTGTAACTCATAACAGACGGAATGTGAGAATTATTTCGTTTATTATTTACAAATGTCCAGAATTTTTTAGGCTCCTGGATGATTTCATTTTGCATTTTCCAGCAGTAGTTCTTATATTCTTCATCAATCTCAATTTTTACTTCGGCCCTTAATTTAATGAACTCTTGTTTAGCAGCGTAATTATTGTATTTTTTGAATCTGTACCAGGCTTTATGTTTGACCTTTAATTTGTGTATTATCGAACCTGTAAACCACTGAGGATAAGAACCAGTACACTTACGTTTCAGGGGAACATTCATCTGCACAGCATTGTTTATGACGGAATAAAAAGTATCAATAGCGTAATTCACATCATCTATATTGTCTAAAGAGTGCCAGTCAATCATAGAAAAATCATTATAAAGTGAAGGAAAATTAGCTTTTTTAAAATTAAAGCCGTAGTTACTGACAGATCGAAATTTTTTCAGTTTAGACTTTATGGAAAACTCAACCAATAAAGGAGGATGATGTGAGTACTCACGACATAGAAAATCAATAGCCTTGGAAACTACGCACTGATTATTACTAATGACTAGATCTAAAAGTTTACCATTATCATTCACTATAAAATTAAATTGCTGTAAATTTAAAAAGTTTAAAAAATTATTGAGAGAGCTGAAACGCGGGCAAGATGCGGTATTGTTATAGCCACTCAGATAAAAGGGAATGTTGAAGTCACCAAATATAATTATTTCAGAGTTATGAAGAAATTGTAAACTTGCAAGTGAATCAAATAATGTATCATAGTCATTAACCGAGCAAGAGGGAGGAATATAGATGTTCAGTGCAAAAATAGTTGAATGATTAACTAATATTTTAATTAATATGATGTCAATGTGAGGAATAAGATTAAATCCATCACAGTAAGAAGTAATATTAATTTCGAAAGCTTGAAAATAGTTTGAGACAGCAAAAAGGACACCACCACCCCGTGTTTTATTTGTAACAATTAGATTACGATCGCTTCTGAAAACGCTGAATTGTTCGGAATCAAAAAGCTCTGAGCTGCGAATACCGTCGTGGCACCAAGTTTCAGACAAAGCAAATAATTGATATTGCCCTGCACTTAAGGAAAATTTGTATAAGTCACTGCATTTAGAACCAAGACCGGTAACATTTTGATAAAAACAACTGAGACTGTCCTTATCATTCTTATTGCACGAGTTATTTAGCAGTGATGGTGATGAACTAATAAAATCGCACTTATTATCGGGAGAGCGGTTGTCAAGAATCCGTAATTGCTATGAGTCCCCAAGCACAGTTTTTTTAAATTTATCGAGTGCAGCTTTATATACTCGGCATTCATTATCCCATACAGCATGATCAGTTGGTATATCAGCATCATTTGCAGTTTTAAATTGAGAACAATTAACACATTTCAGATGAGTTGCAGTGCATGTATCAAGCCGATGAGATTCAGCACATTTTGGACAAGTTGGAGATTTTTTTGTGCACTGAGAGGCTAAATGATGAAAACCGCAGCAGTTATAACAACGCCGTACATCAATCGCATCATAAACTGAACAAAAATCATAACCAATAAAGAGCTTGCCAGAATCCATGATCTCATAGTAAGTTTTATGGTCAACCTGAATTACTGATTGGTAAATATTTTTATTATTACGCAATGGTTTAAATGAAATAAACTCGCATTGACTGTCATTGGTGAAACATGATTTATTCTGCATTTTTATATAGTTAACTAAAACACTCGCCTCCATTTTCTCCGATATGCCAACTATTTTTATTCTTGGGTTTAATACTGAGAGTTGTTTGACCTCATATTTATCACTCAGTTTTTCCGTGAAAATTTTTTTGAATTTCGAAGAGCTGGCAGAACTATCACAGCTTAATACAATACTTCCGTTACTAGCATTTTTTATATTGGTAAGTTGAATATCATTCTCCAGAGGATTGAGGGATCGTAACATGTCAGACTTCGTAGTACTAGTATTTTGAGTTCCTGATTTAGGCTTCACTAGGATTTGAGGCTCAACATTTCTGCCTTTGATTACTGACGCAAAAGATAGTGGTTCAGAACTACGAATAGGAATAGGAATATTTGAAATAGATTGTTTAATATTCGACATTTTATTTTCATTGTCCTTAAGCAAATCATTTTTGAACGCGACAAACATAGTTTCCATTTTACTCACTAATGAAGATTGCAATGAATCGAAAAGTTTACGAACATTATCATCAATCGATTTCGTATGATTATCATGAAGTTCACCAATTAGAGACGAAATATCAAGAGATTTCTTTTTGTCAACAACTTCACAGGTGGCATTACAGGTATCACACAAATAGAAAAAATTACATTTTTCCAAAGCGATACATACATCTTCACTAATGTTAATGCACGAGGTATGAAACCGTCTATTGCAGGAGCCCTTACAATAAATTAAACTCTGATCCTTTTTTTTATACCTGCATTTAGCGCAATCGGCCATTATTGCATTAAAATTAATAATAAATCAATAAAAATCTGAAAAAAAAAATAACATACACAAAGCAACTGAGTTAAAAACACCCTGAGGATACCTGAAATAGAACACACACAAATTCGAAATAAAAAAGAAAAGAAGACAGATACGGGAGCCACACCCTACCGCCCCCAATCCTGTGGAGAAAAGTACAATAATTGTCATACAGATAATTTATCATGCAGAAAGTAGCGGAATACCATATACAATTTTTAAATTATCAAAAAAGATGGAATATCGTATAGTTCAATTAAGATTTATTTACAAATCGAAACCAGAAATATGTCGGATCAATTAGTAACGAAAACTAATTAACCAGTATGCGAGTTTTTAAATCGGACATCCGAAGTGAGAAGATGTCTAAAAAAGGGACAGTAAAAACAAAAAAAACAAAAAATGTAGGTAAAACTAAAGGGACGGCTGGACGCATGGAGGCTGAAAGGGTTAGTCCTACCAAACCTAACTCATAAGAGCCGATTTCAGAAGGCATTAACGATAATAACCCCGGAATTGTTCGGATATATACATCCTGGTTAAAAATATATATATATATATATATATATATATATATATACCTATATATGGAGTAGGTGGCACAGTGGTTATCGTGTCGGCGAGAACCCTGGTTCGATTTCCACTGGCGACAGACATTTTCACCACATTAATACTACTCCTGTGGCTTCCCCTCCACTAACATCTTTGGGGGCCGTGATTTGACGGCTGGTAACCGCACTTCACGCGCAAAAATATATCACTTACCGAGATCTGCTTCGGCAGAGTGCCACACCCAGTAATGGGTAGAAGGCGTGATGATATATTTATTTATTTATTTATTTTCATATATCTAGGCAACGGACAACATAAGAAACACAATTTATACAAACATCTAGGCAACGGACAAAATCAATCATAAATCACTGTCACCAACTTAAATATTCAACCAAAAATTTCATTCAAAAAGGAAAGCCGAAACAGAGAAAATAATCTGAAATACTCTTTACAGAAGGCAATTTCGAACTCGTGCTAGAATAAGTCTCATTCTGCAACTTGTATTTTAATATACTATTTTTATCCGGGTGTCTGTTTTTTCAGTATTTGAAATTGCAATTTTTTTAGTATTCATTATAGGTTTCTTTATTCATACTCAAATAATTAAACCAGTCTTTAGGTACTTTGAATATCTGCTATATAATATCTGCTATATAATTTTTATTATTATTAAACCAGCTGCTGCAACTACTGCTAATATTTAACGATCGGCCATGGTTTTTTTATTATTATTATTTTTTTTTGCAGAACTGACAACAGAACAATTTTTAAAAGGGAATGTCTGGGGGTTTCACTGGCTTTCGTATTGTATTACCAGTTAAGATGACAAATAAAACGACCGATAAGTATGCATGTCTATGGCAAATAAAAATGAAAATACTAGAAAGTAATATAACAGGGATAAAGATTTTACTTCTAGAAAATGGTTAGTATAAATTTACTTGAATAAAATTAAAAGTTAACGTTGAATTAAAATTACTTAATTGATGCAATAGTGACATCAGGGCCAGGAAACTTGTATCATATGATGGTCATGTGGTATTAAAATGATCGGTGATTGATAATCTTATATAAACAAACAAACAAATAAAAAAGTCAAGACAAACTAAAACTAAATACATTTTCATTTGAATATAGGGGTTTTTACGAATTTTGCCTAGTATTGGAGTAACAAATATTTTTAAAATCTTACGCCGTATGTAGACGAACGATGACAGAATACTTTTTCAGAGTGATAAAGTAATAGCAGCAATGAACGACAGCATGCGCAATGATTTTTAAACGATATATAAAGTTGTCGAAACATTTATCTACTTACGTCAGTTATTTGGCGTTTGGAAATTGTTTTGAATAGTTACATTGTTTATTTATCACTTGTAAGTACGTAATACTTGTTTATTATTTTAGCATTATTATTATACATTTGTTTAAAATTGATATATATATATATATATATATATATTTTCTAAATATTCGCAGCCTTGGAAACCCTTAATATCTAAATGTTGACATATTTTTACTAAATTTAAAATTCTTTTCAATTAGATTAATTAAAAGTATTATAATTTATCTGATGTTTTGTAGTAAAATTTATTTATTTTAAACCAATTACGCAAATAATTGTAGCGAAAATTCGTATGAATCCTAAGTTAAATTTAGTTAAAAATGGCGGCGTGATTATTAATTCAGTAACCGTAGTGGAAACTAAATTAGAACGCAATCACCATTTGATTAAAGCACACGAACATATTCTAATTGTGGACTGAGTACACTCAATTTGTTCCAAAATATAAAACGCAGATTACAAATAAATATATAAAATAAATATATCATCATGCCTTTTACCCATTACTGGGTGTAGCACTCTGCCGAAGCAGATCTCGGTAAGTAAGTATTTATGCGCGTGAAATGCGAAGATGGTGGTGGGGGAGCCACAAGGGTAATTTTAATGTGGTGAAAACGTGTGTCGGCTGTAAACAAGGGTCTCATGATCCACAGACCAATTCGATACCACTAAGCCACCTACCCCATAAGGTCTACAAATAAAACTATTACACGTACCTGAAATTTTTCCGGATTTTCTAGTAAAGCAGCTAAATTCTGGAATCCTCGTGTACGTGCATCTTGCGCAGGTGTTCGGCCGTATTTATCCACCACATCGATTCGTGCACCATGCTCCAACAAACATCTAGCTGCACTTATTCCTCGTGCCTCTTCTACTTTCCATACATCTAATCCATCATTAACATAGTAAAGAGGTGTTCTGCCATATGTTGTCACATCATGCACACTTTGATGTAATTCACAAATTAGAAAGTGAATGAGATCAGTGTGGAGAGCCCAGGCCGCTGTGTGTAGCAGTGACGAGTCTCCCGAAGTTTCAACTTCGGTGCACGCGCCTCGCTCTACTAGCCACCGTAATACCTCACACAACTTGTCTTGTGGTCCAGTGTAGCGAGGGAAGCCTGATGCTAAAATCAGTGCGTGAAGAACTGTCCAGTTAGGTGTATCAGCAGCGTTCACGTCCGCTCCTCGTGTAACTAATGCTTGTACAGTTTGTAGTTCTAATTCGCGAGCTGCTACATGGAGAGCTGTGGCGTTTCCATCGCCTGTACTATTGATGTCAGCACCACGCGCCAAAAGCAAATCCAACATGTCATGTTGTCCATAATGTGCCGCTTCATGCAACAAGTAGTACTCATTTATTTTCTCTGCTACGGAGTCACCCAATTCATCTAACTTTTGAGTTAAAGAAGGAATATCCCCGGTTGCAATTAGTCCTCTTAATAAATCGCTGGCTTGTAAAGTCTAGAAACGAATCATACATTATTTGAAACCTTTATACCATTTGACGAGGTGTTAGTATCCTGATCTATTCGAAATAATTGTCTAGAAAGAGCATTTTAAATTTGACACGCAAATCTCACTTATCATGACTGATGCATCGGTCGTGGTCTTTTTATTATAAAAAAAATGACTTTAGACTAAAAATTTAAATACCTTTTTTTAACTTAATAGGCCAATGCAGCTAAGTGGTACACAACCTAGCGGTAATTTTTAGAACTACTGTATCCAGGACTCATTTTGAAATGTATTATATATTAGATACAGATATTTTGAAATATTTTGGGTGTGTCGTTAAAATATATAATGTAGAATGATTATTGCTGCGTATAAGAATGTAAATATTTCAGAAAAAAGCATCCGGATGAATCTTTTCATGTACTGCCAAAAAAAGAAACATAAAAAGTAAAATTTGAGACAATGTTTATGGTAGCCGAATTAATAGGTAAGCATACAGTATGGATTATGTGATTAAAAATAGGGAAAATGTTAACCCATCTACGGTAGTATGTTCCCTACATTTCACAAAAAAAATTATATTATTATGTCAACTTTTTCAGTAGTAGAAGAATGCTATTTCAGGAATGTTTACGTTACCATGTATATGTCTTAGGACCAAAAATAACATTTTTCTATTTCGGTGTTCTTATAGCTCTATAAACGCGCTGTAAACACGTTGCTAAGGAGATCTATTAGCGCAATGTTTTTGGCGCTTTTTATTTTGTAGGAGTGGTATGAAGCTCTTAAATCTGACAGATGAATGATACATAACCTCAAAATTGTAAATTGTCGGTGATGAAATATTACTAACAGAATACGCTAGAATCAAACAAAATTCAAAACATTCACAATATAGGAAAAAGTATTGATTAATTGTCAAAAAATATGATATTTCAATTGTCTGTGTTATAAGAAATGCTACCAACACGAATGATAAAAAACACCAACTTATATTTTTGACAAGTCGCAGTTTTTTAAAATCTAACAAAATTATAAAATTATCTCAATAGAAAAAATAGTATAAAGAACACGTTTCATAAGGCCTGTTAACACACTCGTCCTTTGTAAAACTCGCCGCACAGCGGCTCGTTTTCCAATTTTAGACTTTGATATAGTATTTTACTACAATTGTCATGATGATAAATAATACAATAATAATAACCTTTATTACTCCATCCGAAAACTAGTATTTTTAGTGCTAATGAAACAAATAACTATTTTTTCAGGGTAAGTAGTTAATCAAGTAATATGTAAATAGAGCTGTGGCCAAATACAATTTTTCACTGTACATCTCAAACGTAATGCAATACCTATGAATTCGCCAAAGGCAAAGAAAACACGACTAATTAATTCAAGATAGTGACAGAATTTTGTGAATGAAAAACCCATTGAGATGCAAAATTTCGGACAAAGTGAACATGAAAATACTACGTATGACAATTCGAAATTGAGGAAAGTCATGTTACAAAAACAGTAGAAGAGAGATATACTATAATAAATGTATTACATAATCAACCGAAAGCGTTTAGAGATTCAGAAGTACAGGTAAATACGCCGAAAAGACTTACTGTCGTACATTTAATAAATACAATTTTACAGGCTTAGCAAATTTTGATACTTTAATTTTTATTCTAAATTCAATAGATTTAATATATGTATAGTGACAATCATGTAAATAAATTAAGTATAAAAGAAAGAGTTATTTTGTGCTTTATAAAATTAAAATGCGATTTACGTTTTGTAATTTTATTTCTATTAGTTGGTATCAGTCCTTCTTTATGCATAATGCACTTCAATTAAATGTGAAAAATTATTTCAGTTTCCCGTGATGTATTTATTTAAAATAATCTATTAAAGAAAACCGAATTTCCCCCAGAACTTATAGGTAACCAAAATAGTATTTTTATAAACAAACAAATATTGCACATGAATTGTACATTTTAAACTGATGTATAATTCAATTATTACAGAAGCAGTTCTTAAGCTTAAATTTCTTTTTAAATATAAGAATAAAATCTATCAAATATTTAAGTTTCTCTACAGATCAAAACATAAATCAGAGATAATAGACATAAATTAAACCAAACAACTATGAAACGTCAAAAATCTATCCTCGATACGTTAGTTCGCGAAATGTTCCAGATGGCGCAGCGATCTTAATTTTATTTGCCTATTAGTTATTTATAATTAACATGAAATTAAATATTTAATACTTCAAAGTTGGTTAATAACAGAAATCCATTTCTCATACAGTAAAACTCCAATTTAAGACATAAAAGTATTTTTTTTAATAATGTTTTTCAAATAAGCTACATAGTACAGCTTTTTATAAAGTTTGAATACCAAATTTTATACATATATATATTCAATTTAAAAATTAAAAAGTTCAAAATGAATTATTAAATATGATAAAAATATTTAAATATTTAAAAGTTCTGCTCTCTCTCTAGTAATAATAATAATAATATTAATAATAATAATAATCGATCATACATACTTCACATGTTACATAGCCTTGTGATGGATTTTGTAGATATGTAGCTATATACTCGAGTCCCCATTTTCGAGCATATTTTTCAGGAGAATAGGTCCATTTATCTGCGACATCAACACGAGCGCCATGCTCTATTAAATTTATTGCTGTACGCAGTCTTCTTCCTCTTTCTGCACACCATACATCACAAACACGATACAGAGCTGTTCTTCCGACTATATCCGTAGCATGGATATTCATTTGAAACTCGCTGACGAGAAAGTGAATGAGGTCTGAACAGTGAACCAAGGCCGCCTTGTGAAGCAAAGTCCAGCCGCGATATGTCACTACCTCTGTATTAGCGCCGCAATCCTTTAACCATCGCAATATTTCACACACCTCCTCCGATTTGGCGACAAACTGTGGACGACCTGATGCAGCTATGACTACATGTAACACTGAGTCACCAGATGTATTAGTTGCATTGAGGTTGGCTTTGTTCGATGTTATAATTTTAATAGCACGAAAATCAAGCATGCTGGAAGCGAGGAGGAGCACAGTGTCTCCAGATTCCAGTCGCTCGTCTACATCAGCATCACGTTCTAGCAACAGTTCTAAAACGCCATATTGCCGACATTTTACCGACTCATGCAACATAACATGAGAGTTAATGACATCAGCAGCACGAAATCCCAGGTCGTTAAATATTTCAGACAAAAATATTTTACATCCTGTAGCAATTAAATTATAAAAAAATGTATTTTTAGATGAAATATCGAATTTATGAAGTGAATAAAAATTCTGGAACGTAACTAAATGTTTATCGGCAAATTTAAGTATGAAATAACTATGAATGTTATCAATATTTAATAATAGATGCTCTAAACAAGCGAAATAACAGTCCTGTTGGTTATTTTCTTCTAGCTGAATTTGAATAAGTGTGTCTTGAACGAGTCTATGAATAATGACTTGATTTTCAATAAAATGAACAAAAGAATATTTATCTAGCAGTGATAAGGCTCTTGCCAGATCATCATAAGTGTCATCACTGTCCGACAACAAATTTTGAATGCACGATTTGTTTAAAAGATCAGAAAGAACTATTTTGTCGGGGTTTAGATATGAACATAGGTATAAAATTTTTAGGGCTAAAACAGATTTTTTTTTATCAAATTTTGAATCGATAATTTTGCGGAGCGATAGTTTGATAGCATGGAAGATGGAATTTTTATAAGTATTTTCAGAAGTATTTTCACTACAATTTGAAATAGATTTTTCGATAAACTGATGGCGAGAATTATTTAATTTGTGAACACATTTACTCAAATCAAACCGTTGACCTAGTTCACACATTTCCTGACGTACGTACGCTGCAACAACCTGCAGTGCTAAAGGTACGCAGCTACAAGTGTCAGCTAGTTCACTATAGAGAGCCTCATTATCTTCCTGAAAGCGATGCTGTAGCACGACGCGCAACACATCCAGTGCGGATTCCATCACCAACGGGGATAATTCTAAAAACGGTATATTATCTCCCCAATCCTTCAAATGAGATGTTATTAAAGATAGGGACTTCCCAGTGGGTTCAAAGTCTACAATGTTTTGTCTATCCCGCGCATTATCAAATACAAACATGCTCGATTTCGTGCTGAAATACTGGTGCACTTTTTGAACCACGGTATTAATATCCAAATCTGACCTCGACTTATTGTCTAACCACTTTAAAAGTTCTCGAAAAGAATGCTCCATACTTTCTCTTCTTTCTGAGTTGATCCACAGGATGTTTTGAAGCAGTTTTTTATCTAGACAATGTCGCGTGAAGTGCTTCGCCAATTCTGTTTTGCCATATCCGGGTAGGCCGCAGATCGCTACAATTGGTTTCTCGTCTTGGAAGAACCAGGTCGTGAGCTGCTCGAGCTCTGTCTCACGACCTCGGAATGACTCAACTAGTTTCGGTACATCGAATCTAACAATTTCATTCTTGTCTTTTTTTTTGGGATAATGATGTATATGAATGTCACCGCTGGCATTATTCTGAGTTCCAATTATACTGTTTACATTGACTATTTTCATGGTTGTCATAATGGGTTCATTCGCTATAGTCACAAAATTATAAATTAGTTATTTATTTATTTATTATTTTATTTATTTCGAACTCTCGAACATAGGACTTTAACATGTAATATCATAATTTTGTAATTTCCTGCTTCCCTAATTATTTTAAGCTAGAAAGCTTAAAAAAAAGGTTTCAGGACATAAAATTCTGCATCTAAATCAATAAACAAATTTTGCATGCTTTGTAACAACACGAATTAGATCTGAAAATTACGAAAATTGCCTCAAAACTATCGATTGCTATGGAATTAAAACAAAATTAAACAAATATTTGTCGTTTTATTTGTCAAAATAAGTGAAATAATAAATAATAGTTATTTTTATAACAAGTGCCGAAAAAGGCTCGTTACGTGCAAGTGCAGAATTTAAATCTGCACGAGCACGTAACCTTTTTCGGCACGTGTTATAAACAAAATTTTTCCTATAACTGTGCGATTTAGTAAATCACTAAAATATTATTAAAATTTATAAAATTTATAAAATTTTAATGATATTACATGACAACGATGTTTTACGGCGTTGCTATGGTTTGTTTGTTGATTGCTTGCACATTGTTCTACGTTATTTAAAAATATTTCACTAACGTCAAAATAATTTCTTCAAAATCATCTTGATTGGAATAGTACAGTGAGTGATTCTTCTTTATCATTAACACCTCCAAAGATAATTGAAGCTCCGGATCATACTATGTTGGATCTATTTTCGACAATGACAATCAACCTGCTGCTGGTACTTCTGAAGCTTCCGAAATTGTTACCAATAATATTACTGGTAATAATATGAACAGGTACGGAAGAAATCAATGTTTCTTTAGACACAAAAGTTTTCACTTTACATTATGTCAATATAAGCAACTGTAACAACTGTATGAATAATATACACAAACAATAAATATGAAGTATTTCACTTACTCTTTAAATAAAACCATTTATCGATATATTTTACTTTGTTCGGTTCTTTTTATTAATTGTCTACAGATTAGATATACTGCAAAATAAGGTTACGTTTATAAACGTCAAAATATACTACTGCATATTTACTAGCGCTGGTTCACCGTATCTTCTTCTTCCATAAGCGTCTGTGGTCAAAATATAAATTCCGCGCTCGGCGCGAAATTTAAATCGCTGTCAAAACAATATTCTTTTGACAGTTACGTAATGAAGCACTTTTCGCACTAGTGTTTCTTTGCTTTCGGAAACGCACTTGGTCTGCATTCATCTACTTTCCATACGTAACCAAGGCAATTATAGTTACGTAATAACAAAGAAATCGCACAGTTGTAGGAAAAGAAATTATTTGACAGTTTCGACAGATTAAACGTCAAACATTTGCTAAATTTTGTTTCAATTCCATAGCTATCGATAGTTTTGAGACAATTTTCGTCATTTTCAGATCTAATATGTACCGATACGAAGCATGCAAAATTAATTTTATTTTGGTTAAAATGCCTTGCAGCTTTCAATTGAAGCTCGTTTTGTTTAAAATAATTAGGGCAGCTGGACATTATGAAATTATTGATTTTACATACTAAAGTCCTAAGTATGAAGGTATACATAGGAGATTAACATGAAAAATGAGTTTTATTTTTTGCATGCTGTTACTCGGTGTTCTAACAATCATTGTAGTATCAATCGACAGATATCATTTTCCCGAATCCGACGATATAAAAAAAATTAAATTCAGTGGTCCCGTAAATTAATTCTTAAAATAAATAAATATAAATATATTACCATGCCATCTCGGTAAGTTGTATATTTATTCGCGTGAAGTGCGGTTATCAGCCGTCAAATCACGGCCCCAAAGATGTTACAGGGGTAATTTTAGTTTGGTGAAAATTGTGCCTGTGGGAATCGAACTGGGGTTCTCAGGATCCGTAGGCTGACTCGATACCACTGTACCATTACTCCATACAAATTAATTCTTAAATTTTGAAAATGCACCGATATATTTAATTTTTATCGAAAAAAAAGTTTTCATAATAATAATATTTAATAAATTTTTAATTTTAATCCGTAATTTAATTCTCTACAACTTCTATTTGAAGTATTTTCCTATAAAATTAATTGGGAAGCAATGCGCACCAAAAAAACTGATATCACATATAATCTTTGTTATATAAAGAACATATATATGGTTAGGTGTAATATTTGCTGAATACATTTTATATGTACAAAAAAAAACTGTTTTCAATGTGGATCGAAATACATAGATGAATTATATACTATATATAGAAAATATTTTTAGTTTAATAAAATATATTTTGTTAAATATTTTAATAATACGATAAATAATGAAATGTTATATATGTACAATACAACTTTGTAAAACAAAACGTAAAGAAATTTTATATAATTATAAATCTATTTTACGACAATTAAAAAAAGAATAACTACACTTGTTTTTTATTATTGGCACTAATAAAAAAAAAACCAAATGTACAGCATTGAAAACAAAAACCTTAATTCATTAAAAATGGAATAAAAAAAAACTAAATATGTATTAAAGGGAGAGTCCATCGTCTCATTGGACCATTCTTCTCCGGGCGCCTATGGATAATGAAAATATTTTTATTTATTGCCGCTGTATAACTTTTTATGATTTAATAACGATCTATAATTACAATACAATTATTATATTTTTGTTTCTTTTTATTCAGTTTTCTCAATACTAGAAATGAAAATGTAGCTTACTCTATTTATTAAATATTATTGACACGAAAAATTAATCAAATAAGTTAAGACTAAACTAAAGAAACATTTTCCTTTAACTGGAGACTAAGGATGTTTCATAATAGCTCTTTAATTGTTGAACAAAAGTCAATTGCAAAGATCACCAAATAAGTTTATAGAAGTAAATAGATTCATTAAATAATTCAAATGAATTAATAAAATGGCAAGGACACAACTAAAATTTAAGATATAGAACTTTTTGTAACGTATCACACTATCAGAACTTGATAAGATATTTCATATCATGCACTCACTTATGAAAAGAAATAATTAAAAGTTAAAATTATATTTCTGATTATTTGTTACCGTTACTTTTGTTGTAGTTTGTCACTTGCTTATAGCGATCTAAGTAGAGAAGTTGGAGTACGAATTAAAATCGATACGTCTTGCGAGCTCGCAAACTATTAATGGTAAACAATTGATACAATATCGGGATTTCCCGTCTGGGAACTATTTTACTGACGTCATTTATAATATTATCATTGCTATTGTTATTCGGTTACTCATAATTGATGGTAGGACAGTTCTTTGTCCAAACATAAAATTTGTCGCTCTTAAGTTCACAATTTTTTCATATTTACAATGTTTTATTCATGCAAAGAGCACAGCCGGTTTTACTATGAGATCCCATAGAAACATTAGTAATACATCGTATAATCACATGAATTTTTGTTGACCAATTCAAACATTTTTTTTTAAATCATCCAGAAGTCTTCATATCTTTCTTAATTTCGAAAACACAGTGATTTTTGATATTTTTCAAATCTCAAATTTGAAAGCTCATCTCTCGAAAACTAAAAAAGGATATTGAATATTGGTTTCAACAAGTGTTTTCTCGTGCTTTATTTGACATATATACAAATTTTCAAAAGTTTCAGTTTTTTCAAAAATTAGTAGAGATAATTAAAACTTATAAACACAAGTGTGGCATTATTTATAATTTAGATAGTTATTGTTAAATTATGTGTTTAGTTTTACTCGTTTTAGTTAATTTATGGTTATTGGTTTTAGAAAATATTGTATTGTGAGAATGAAATGCTTGGGGTTGTGTTTATGTTTTCCAAGCCAATAAATTATGGTCAAGTGTGTCTGAGTCTGCCTGAGTGACGCCGAATGTGAGAACATGTTGGAATAGGTGAGGGATGAAGAGACGTGTGTAAATGGTTAAGGGTGTATGAGACTTCGTAAATAGTTTCTAAGATAGTGTGTATCCGGCGATAGACGAGAAAAGTTGAAAGGTTTAATCATTTGTAATTATAAATTTTAATAAAACTGATGTACATATTCACTGTACTTCGTCTATTATTTAACCTGACAAATTCATGAATAGATAAGTGCAGAAGGAGCATTAATCACAGAAAAAGTTACATCGTATTTAGGCGACAATTATCAGAAGTGGGATAGAATTTAAAGTGCCTGAGTTTGAACTGTACGAGTGGGATAGAACTCTAATGCCCGATTTTTCAGTGACGGTTTAAACTTAAGTTCAGCTGAACCTTGAACTTGAGCCTGAACTTTTTTCTGTTTATAACCTGTCAAATTGAACTGGTTCTGCTGAACCTTTACTGAATGTCAAAATAATTTTGTAGTGTTGTGTCATTTGGGATTTTGAGAAAATATCAACGATTTCCTAGGTTACTGAAATTGTATTTACAGGTATGTCAAAATAAGAAAAATTCATTTAAAATAGGTATCTGTCATCATCATTTTCTTTCTTGAAGGAAACTAAAAGGGCAGCGAATTTTTCTACTGACAAAATCGAACTGTTAATGGATATAGTAAAAAGCATAGAATGTAAAAAAAAATAATAATTTGGAAAGAATAGTGTTGGGAGGAAATTTTACAATATTAGCGACAAAGTTCATTAGTTAAGGAAGAAATACGAAAATTTCAAGAAAAGAACAAAAGTTAAATTCACAAATTCTACAAATAAAATCTATAATTAATAAAGACAATTTAACAAAAGATATTGAAGATGGTAAAAGGGCGCAATATTTACTAGAAGAAAGAAATTTGAAAACAAATAAAACATTATATACATATGGATATGAAAAGATTGGAAACAGAAAATTTTGAATTAGAAATACAATTAAAAAAGCAGCAATTAAATGTAATTAATAACTAATATGTAATATAAATAAAAATATGAATTAAACATAGTATGAAAATAATATATAATAGAATTTCTTGTTCTGTTATTCGGGCCAACTCGCTATCGATAATTATTGCCATTTATTGCGTTTACGAAATTAACAGCTGCTCCAACTTCTTCGTTAATAGCTTCTTTTTCATTACAAGCAATATTGTGTAGTACAGCTGTAGCTACAACATATGTTCCAGTACTTCATTTTAGCCTAATACCCATTATCGCCCGACAATAATTAATTTTCCATTTGGCCATGATCAAATAAAAATTTATAACATCATCATCTGAAGATTCCATTTTGATAAAATTATAGATTATTTGTGACAGGTAAACGTCAACAAATACAGTGAAACAGTCGTTTAATTTATTATAATAACAATGTAGGCCACGGTTGAACTTGACTTAAACCAAGTAAAATGACGGTTCAGGTTCAAGACAAATTTGAACTGAGTTTAAGGTTAAACTGCACTGAAAAACACTTTGAACCTTGAACTTGAACTTGAACCGATGTTTGAGTTTAAACCGGCACTGAAAAACCGGGCATAAGTGTCTGTGATTGTGCGTGTGTCTCCGGAATAATTAGTGCATGCACCGGTTTTATTTTATCGAGTGAATTAACATTATAATTAATCAATGATGGGTGTAAAACGTGGACAACAGAAAGCGGAAACGGAGAGTTGCCGCAGTGGTCGCAGCGGTACCTGCGTAGATGCCAGGGGCGTACATCTGGGTGGTATACGTGAGTTATTGCCGCTGTTTGATCCTGTAAAGGGTTGCGATATTGGAGAGTATATCGCCAAGCTGGAAGAGTTTCAGCGCCTTTACCGATGGAACGACGTCGAGATTCGGCATTATGCCCTGGGCAACTTAAGTGGAGTTGCGAGGAGCTGGCGAGACAGCGTCCCCGTAGGTGACCGGACCTGGAGCGAGTGGAAGAGGCTCCTGCAGAAGACGTTCCCGAATCGACAGTCTGCGATGAGCTTGAGGTTGGAAGCTCAAAATTACCGTCGGAGATACACTCAAGATGTAATTTAATCCCACAATTTTTTACCGGACACTTTTTATTTACCAAAAAATAATTTTAGATATAAATTTTTACATTTATATTTACATGAATGGAATAGGTGGATCCTGAGAACCCTGATACAAGTCCCACAGCCGACAAACATTTTCACCACATTAAAATTACTCCTGTAACATCCCCACCACTAATATCTTTGGGGGCCGTGATTTCACGGTTGGTAACCGCACTGCAAGCGCATAAATATATCACTTACCGAGATCTACTTCAAGAGAGTGTCACACCCAGTAATGGATAGAAGGCGTGCTCATAATTTTTTTTACTCTTTAAATTTGTACAAAATGTTATTAAGTTATTCATAATAGAAAAAAGAAAAGAGTTGATTCTAAAATCTTCTTTTGTAGAATAAAACATAGATAATCTTTGTTAAATAAAGTGCATATGTGGTTAGGTGTAATGTTTGCTGATTACAAATTTTAAAAATATTCTGAATTACTGGTACATACTCGTATCTCTTGTATTTGTAGCACTTCCAGTTCTTACCAAGTTATTTTTATTTGGAAGTCAATAATTATCAAAAAAAGATAAGATAAAGACACGGGCACCCGTAGACTTTTTTTCAATGTGGATCGAAATAGATGAATTATATACTATATATAGAAAATATTTTTAGTTTAATAAAATATATTTTTTAAAAATATTTTAATAATAAGATAAATAATAAAATGTCAAATATGAACAATAGAACTTCGTAAAATAAAATATAAAGAAATTTTATATAATTATATATCTATTTTAAGCGTATTATATAAAGAAATACTAAACAAGTTTTTATTATTGGCATAAATAAAATAAAAACAAAATGTATAGCATTGAAAAAAAAAACTTTTTTCATTAAAAATTGGATAAAAAATACTAAACTCCAGGTATTAAAGAGAGGGGGGGTCCATTGTCTCATTGGACCCTTCTCCTGCGGACGCCTATGGATAATGATAATATTGTTATTTATTGTCTCTGTATAACTTTTCATGATTTAAGAAAGAAGAAAAATAGGAAAAAAAATTCCAACACTTGTCAAAGTTTCACAAAAAATACAGCACATTTGAATCTACTTATTAGGTCATTAGGTTATGGATAGTTGATCGCACCATACTGATGAGCTCCCACAGAGCGAAACTCATCTTTGGCTAGCTGAACTGACCAGCCGTTTGATGATGACCTAATAAGTTGATTTAAATGTGTTGTAACTTTTTGTGGAACTTTGACAAGTGTTGGAATTCTTTTTCCTATTTTTCTTATTTATTAAGACTCAGTTCCACATCGTAATTGACATTTTGTCTTTATATTATTTTTATGATTTAATAACGATTTATAATTACAACACATTTATTATTCTTTTGTTTCTCTTCGATCACAGTTTTCTCAATACTAGAAATGAAAATGTAGATCACTCTATTTATTTAAATATTATTGTCACGAAAAATTATTTAAATAATTTAAGAATAAACCAAAGAAACATTTACCTTTAACTGGAGCTAAGGATGTTTCATAATAGCTCCTTAATTGTTATAAGTACATCAAATGAACAAAAGTCAGTTCCAAAGATCACCAAATAAGTTTATAAAAGTAAATAGATACATAAAATAATTCAAATTAATTAATAAAATGGTGAAGGCACAACTAAAATTTAAGTTAAGAACTCTTTGTAACGTAACGCACTATCAGCACTTGATAAGATATTTCATATGATGCACTCACTTATGACCGCGTTATATGATAAGAAATAATTAAAAGATAAAATTGTATTACTGATTATTTGTTACCGCCACTTTTGTTGCAGTTTGTCACTTGCTTACAACGATCTAAGTAGAGAAGGTGGAGTACGAATTAAAATCGATTTGAGAGCTCATCTCTTGAAAACTAGAAAAAGAAAAACCGAAGGGGTGTCCGTTTCCCAGAGAATGGCCCATATATATATATATATATATATATATATATATATATATATATATATATATATATATATATATATATATATATATATACAAATTAGGAATTATTTTTATAGACTTATTTTTTTTTTTAATTTTCAATAAAATAACTGATTTAATAAAAACCTCACCTCTACATGTTCATGTCAATATTTTTTAAATGAACCATTTGCGAGCATACTTCTAGACCAAAAATAATTTTTTTTTATTAATTTGAAACTTTCAATCTTTATTTTCGGTCGTTTAACCCGAGAACATCCTGTATCTGTGTAAGTGAAAACTTGAGAGGTATTTAAATTTCTGTAAATAAGTGTATTATCTGTGAGCATTAAGTAATATAATTAAATTTTATTTACGATTAATACATTAGCTAAAGGGGCACGAGTCCCAAAAACACTGTAGCTGTTGTTTTCCGCATTTCCCATAGTTATAATTATTCATGTGTCTATTTTCTTATTTCGTATAATTGTTAATCCATGTTAGATATAAGTTAAGTTATATAATAGTCATCTTAATTATATTATCATTAAGTATGTGGGCATCTAATTTCTTGCAGTCATGTATATATTTTTTGTATTCACAAAACATTCCACAAGAACGCCTAATTCCAATCCGCTTTCTAAATCCAACAATGTTGCAACCCTATGACTATATATATATATATATCCGAACAAATCACTCATAAAATATTCACTCATTACATTCATCAAATAATCAGCCCTCGTCAAATATTATCATCCGAACACACCACCCTCACTTTAACCACATTCATATATATATATATATATATATATGCATGTATCTTGTCGCAGGAACCTCCGCAGACTAATGAAAATACAAAATAATAGTCACGTGACTATGTCAGAAAACAAAGTAGTCACGTTTACATGAGTTTGCTATGTTTACATTTTATTACCAATTATAATTTCATAATAAATAAATTTTATATTTATAATATACATACGTTTACTACACATACACAATATCTTGGACATCTAGTAAATATTGCATTCAAAACCTCAAAAGTTCATCTCTGCGATAACATATATTATACAATAAAATTAGTAACGTCTTAAAGACAATCCACAAATGTTTTTTGTTAACTTGTCAGATGAGACCTGTATGGGATATTGAACATCTCAAGGAGGAAACATGTTTACTGGGATATGTTCTATTAAAATTGACATTAAATTAGAGACAGATAGTCATTATTTTTCAATATACAGCGTAAGGAATTCTTAATCATTTTAAAGTTTGAGATTAATATTTTTGCTACATACAATTATATACGTAAGCCTGTCGGCCCGGTTTGAGGAAATTCTTCCTTATAAAGATTTATATTTTAATAGGTTATAAAATTATGGAGTGACGGCGTCACACAATTAGAGTATTTGCATACTAATAATGATAATGTTTGACGTGAGCTGAAAGTTTGATGAGTGTGATGAGTGAATGTTTATGAGTGATTTTAGGGTTCGTGCTACCCCATTTGATGGGATAAAGCGTGAAGATATGTATGTACAAGGCCGGTCCGATAAGTACTTAGTCTCACCGCCAGATAGCACCACTATCGCAAGAGCAATTTTGTATCGCTTAGAACGTTCTCGTAGACAGTTACTGTTAAAATTTCAGACGAATCGGACGCGTAGTTTTGTTTTGACCGCGTGTGGAAACGAGCGTGTTCGTAGATTTGAGAAAAATGGAAAAAGAACAATATCGGTCGGTGATTCGATTCTTGTTTTTGGAAGGGAAATCGCGCAACGAAATCAAAGAACGCTTGGATGCTGTGTACGGGGACATCTACATCGACTACCTGTAAAAGGACAAAACGATCACAGGGCTCTACTATGCCGAATTATTGGGCCGATTCGACGCCAAATTGCAGAAAAAATGGCCCTATTTGGCGAAAAAAAGAGATGACAATGCTCCGGCACACACCTCCGCCGTCGCTACGGCCAAATGGATAGAATTGGGCTACGAACTGCTGCCCCGTCCACCGTATTCTCCGGATTTGGCCCCGTGCGACTTTTTTTTGTTTCCAAATTTGAAAAAGTCTCTCGCCGGGCAGAAATTTGAGTCGAATGAGGCAGTTTTCGCCGCCACGGAGGCCTACTTTGCAGACCTCCAGAAAACATATTTTTTAGACGGGTTAAAGAAGTTGGAGCATCGCTGGATTAAATGTTTCGAACTCAAAGGAGATTATGTTGAAAAATAAATCGCCACTTTTCCAAAATTTAAAAAAAAAATTGTTGAGTGTACATTTATTTATAGTTACATAATCTCATCCCTTATTTGTTACAAATTGTTATTTTATTTTAATAAACTCAGAAGATTTAAATCAAGATTATAAATAAAAATGTTGAAATACCTTTTTATCTAAAATTTTTGCGATTATTTTTCAAGAATTTACTCAACTTCAAAGTCTATGATCGTGATCTATCAATTATTATATCAGTACTTCATTACAAGTTTAGAACAAACACTTGATATATTATTAAATGTACAAAGTACAATATTAATTACAGGTGATTTTAAAGTAAACTTTAGAATGAAAAACAATATGACATGTGAATTAATTAACTTGCTCAATTGTTACTGGATTTAGTCCCAGAAACAATGATATCACAAGATGCGAGAGTAGTAACTCTCGGTGTTTGAATAACATTTTCACTAATATTGAGAAAAATGCATATAATATTACTTATTTCGATCCTGTAATTTCTGATCATAAAGCATTGCTAATTAAATTTAATGTTAGCATGTACAAAATCTGTAGCTAAACACAAGTATTTACATAGTCGACGTATAACTGAAAATAATTTGCAGATTTCCTCAAATCTTTAAGCTCGTAAGAATTGGGTGATGTAGTTAATTTCCAGCATCCCGAATAAGCATTTGAATTATTCTTTTAAAAAAAATTGTAATAGCTTGCAGGATCATTTCCTTAAAAAAAATTGATAATAATACATTTAACAAAAGTTAAATGGTTCACAGATGACCTCAGACATAAGCGAGACAAACTCATATCTCTAAATGATTTATATAAATCAACAAAGAATCCTGCAATAAAAGCAATCTTTTTTTCTCCTAAGAAACAATATAAAAAATGGAATAATATTGCTAAGAAAACTGCTTACTCTAATTTCATAAATAATTGTAAATATAAATCCAAGGACGCAGGGCAAGTAATAAATCAAACTAGATAATAATCACGTTGACAGAAACAATGCTTTAGATTTAATTAATATTGATGACAATAATGAATATTTGATTAATATTGCTACATATTTATTATCGAAATTATCATGAAATAATCATGATGGAGATTCACTTGATTTCGTTTGTAATATTACTGTAGACAACAGAAATTATTTTTTTCTGAGGTATCTGAGGTAGAAATCTTTAATATTATTAATACCTATGGCGACAAATATTAACATATCTGAACTAACGAATTTCAGACAAATATCTTTAAAGCCTGTTGAAGTCGCTCTTAACAAGCGTATTACAGATTATTTAGACGTCAATAATATTATAAATAGTAAACAATATGCTTCAGGAAGACTAAATCAACTACTGACGCGTTTCAATATTTTACTAGCTATATTTTAAATATATTCGAGAACCATCTTTATATAAACGCTAAACTTTGTGATTTGTCAAAAGCGTTTGACTGCATTAATGTTCATATTTTTATAAAAAAGAAATTGGAACAATATGACTTTCGAGGTATACTATTAAAATTAATTTAATCTTATTTCATAAATAGATGTAATTTTTTACGTATAATGAAAAAACCTCTACTCCTCAATTATTACATCACTGCGTGCCTCAAGATCCTACATTATTTATTATCTATATTAATGATCTGTCGTATAATATTGATAATGCTGATACTTTAATATACGCCGACGGCACTACCATACTAAGTTGTGAGAAAAGTTTGCAGTTAGTTCAACAACAACGAATTTGCAACACAACTGATTCGACACTAATAAACTCACGATACACACAAAAAGAATCAAAATCTTCTTTTATTATCTTCGGATCTTATTCAAAACAATTCAGTAAAATTATTAGGTATGATTATTGATCCAAAATTACACATGCATTTCCACATATAAATATATGTAATAAGCTTTGTAAAACTACATATGTAATTCGAACTTGTGTACATTAGTACACAACGAATATGGACACTGTACGTGTGACCTACTTTGGACTTCTACAGTCAACCATGACCTATTGTATCATACTATGGGAGTATGCCCATCAGTACACAAGATATTCCTTCTGCAAAAAAAAAATCGTATTATCTATTGTAGAAATGTTAATGTAAGAGAACAATGTAAACCCTTATTTAGAAAATATATTAATTTATCCTCTTTCTCCTACTTTAGTTTGGAAATATATATATATATATATATATATATATATATATATATATATATATATATATATATATATATATATATATCCGAACAAATAGGGTAGCAGGAACCCTAAAATCACTCACAAAATATTCACTCATTACATTAATCAAATAATCAGCCCTCGTCAAACATTATCATCCGAACACACCACCCTCACTTTAACCACATTCATAGATCACTCCATATAAACTTATTCATTTATTACACTCGAAATCATTTATCACAATCAAACCTTAAATCACATCATTCCTATTCACTTATCATTCATCTTCTTCCTTCGACCTACATAATATATGCATAAAGCATCTCAAATTACTCACGCTTACTCCTAACAACGAATCTACAAATATTAGAAAAGATAAAAGCGATAGCTTGCACTTGTATATTAAAGAAAAGTCCAGACAATGCAGTAACTGAAAATGAAACAAAAAGATAAAAAAGAAAGAAAGGGAGTGTCGCCCTGCGCTTGTTTTTGAAAGTGAATTCCACACAATTGCAGTTAGACACTCTCTAGGTAAGAACGGAAAACTAATTGAAAGATAAGAAAGGAAGGGAGTGTCGCTCTACGCTTGTTTTTGAAAGTGAATTCCACACAATTTCAGTTAAACACACAATGTAAGATCAGAAACTGAATATAAAAAAAAGATAAGAAACGAAGGGAGTGTCGTCCCTGCATTTGTGTTTGAAAGTGAATTTCACACAATTGCAGATAAACACTCTAATGAAATTACTAAACAACGAAACTAAAATAAAAAATCCTGCACTTTTCTTAAATCATCAGATTCATTCCGCAATTAATCTTCGCCAAACGTTCCTATCCTGACACACCACTTTAGCTTCATCCACATTCATAATTCCTTTCATACAAGCACGTTTGTTCCTCATACTCAGAAACTTTCGTGCACGCAACAATCCTTCATTCATATTCATCCATTTATTCATAGGTCGTCCACGCAATCTTTCACCCTCAATTTCACCAACATATACCTGTTTTACCAATCTCTCATTTGACATACGTTCTACATGCCCAAATCATCTCAACTGACTTATACCTACTTTTTTAACTACATTCTTCTCAATTTCACACTCATCATACACGAATGTATTCCGGACACGATCTCTTCTAGTATAACCACACACACCCCGCAAATACCTCATTTCCACAGTAGTTATACGACGTTCATGTTTCTTCACCCACACCCAACATTCACTACCATACATCAATGTAGGCACTAAAACACCATTATAGATACTCAATCGAGCATCTCTGGATACATTCACATTTCGAGCAAAGGTTCCCAGAGCACCCAATACCTTGCATCCCGCAGATACTCTTCTTTCAATCTCACAATCAATACGTCCATCCCTCGAAAACATACTACCCAAATATAAAAACTCATTCACTTGACCAAATCTTACACCATTCACCGAAACATTACAATCAGTCACCAAATCGCTATTTTCAAACACTACCACTTTACATTTATCAACATTTAATAACAAATTTAAATCTTTTCCTACTTCATTTATACTGAAAATCATTCGTCTCAATTGCTCTTCAGATTCACCCATAACAACATCATCCGCATACGCTAACGCAGGCACAACACTACCACCAATATGTACACCATCCACTCCATTCAACGCCGTTCGTAACAACACATCCATGTACAAATTAAAAAGCCACGGAGACATCCCACAACCTTGTTTCACGCCAATATCTATACAAAACCAATCACTCAATATACCATTAACACTCACAGTAGCCTCACTACCTTTATACAGCGCACGAATTGCACCCAACAAATTTCCATTTATACCGTACTGTAGCAGTACATTCCATAATGTCTCGCGATGAACACTATCATATGCTTTTTTAAGAACGAGAAAGCCACAGAACACCTTCTTGTTCTTAGCAAGTGACTTTTCAACAATCATACGAAGAGAAAACAATTGATCCACACACCCTCTCTCAGGCAAAAAACCACCTTGCATATCGCTTAACTTGGAGATTGGTAAGGGTAATATACGCCGACGGCACTACCATACTAAGTTGTGAGAAAAGTTTGCAGTTAGTTCAACAACAACGAATTTGCAACACAACTGATTCGACACTAATAAACTCACGATACACACAAAAAGAATCAAAATCTTCTTTTATTATCTTCGGATCTTATTCAAAACAATTCAGTAAAATTATTAGGTATGATTATTGATCCAAAATTACACATGCATTTCCACATATAAATATATGTAATAAGCTTTGTAAAACTACATATGTAATTCGAACTTGTGTACATTAGTACACAACGAATATGGACACTGTACGTGTGACCTACTTTGGACTTCTACAGTCAACCATGACCTATTGTATCATACTATGGGAGTATGCCCATCAGTACACAAGATATTCCTTCTGCAAAAAAAAAATCGTATTATCTATTGTAGAAATGTTAATGTAAGAGAACAATGTAAACCCTTATTTAGAAAATATATTAATTTATCCTCTTTCTCCTACTTTAGTTTGGAAATATATATATATATATATATATATATATATATATATATATATATATATATATATATATATATATCCGAACAAATAGGGTAGCAGGAACCCTAAAATCACTCACAAAATATTCACTCATTACATTAATCAAATAATCAGCCCTCGTCAAACATTATCATCCGAACACACCACCCTCACTTTAACCACATTCATAGATCACTCCATATAAACTTATTCATTTATTACACTCGAAATCATTTATCACAATCAAACCTTAAATCACATCATTCCTATTCACTTATCATTCATCTTCTTCCTTCGACGTACATAATATATGCATAAAGCATCTCAAATTACTCACGCTTACTCCTAACAACGAATCTACAAATATTAGAAAAGATAAAAGCGATAGCTTGCACTTGTATATTAAAGAAAAGTCCAGACAATGCAGTAACTGAAAATGAAACAAAAAGATAAAAAAGAAAGAAAGGGAGTGTCGCCCTGCGCTTGTTTTTGAAAGTGAATTCCACACAATTGCAGTTAGACACTCTCTAGGTAAGAACGGAAAACTAATTGAAAGATAAGAAAGGAAGGGAGTGTCGCTCTACGCTTGTTTTTGAAAGTGAATTCCACACAATTTCAGTTAAACACACAATGTAAGATCAGAAACTGAATATAAAAAAAAGATAAGAAACGAAGGGAGTGTCGTCCCTGCGTTTGTGTTTGAAAGTGAATTTCACACAATTGCAGATAAACACTCTAATGAAATTACTAAACAACGAAACTAAAATAAAAAATCCTGCACTTTTCTTAAATCATCAGATTCATTCCGCAATTAATCTTCGCCAAACGTTCCTATCCTGACACACCACTTTAGCTTCATCCACATTCATAATTCCTTTCATACAAGCACGTTTGTTCCTCATACTCAGAAACTTTCGTGCACGCAACAATCCTTCATTCATATTCATCCATTTATTCATAGGTCGTCCACGCAATCTTTCACCCTCAATTTCACCAACATATACCTGTTTTACCAATCTCTCATTTGACATACGTTCTACATGCCCAAATCATCTCAACTGACTTATACCTACTTTTTTAACTACATTCTTCTCAATTTCACACTCATCATACACGAATGTATTCCGGACACGATCTCTTCTAGTATAACCACACACACCCCGCAAATACCTCATTTCCACAGTAGTTATACGACGTTCATGTTTCTTCACCCACACCCAACATTCACTACCATACATCAATGTAGGCACTAAAACACCATTATAGATACTCAATCGAGCATCTCTGGATACATTCACATTTCGAGCAAAGGTTCCCAGAGCACCCAATACCTTGCATCCCGCAGATACTCTTCTTTCAATCTCACAATCAATACGTCCATCCCTCGAAAACATACTACCCAAATATAAAAACTCATTCACTTGACCAAATCTTACACCATTCACCGAAACATTACAATCAGTCACCAAATCGCTATTTTCAAACACTACCACTTTACATTTATCAACATTTAATAACAAATTTAAATCTTTTCCTACTTCATTTATACTGAAAATCATTCGTCTCAATTGCTCTTCAGATTCACCCATAACAACATCATCCGCATACGCTAACGCAGGCACAACACTACCACCAATATGTACACCATCCACTCCATTCAACGCCGTTCGTAACAACACATCCATGTACAAATTAAAAAGCCACGGAGACATCCCACAACCTTGTTTCACGCCAATATCTATACAAAACCAATCACTCAATATACCATTAACACTCACAGTAGCCTCACTACCTTTATACAGCGCACGAATTGCACCCAACAAATTTCCATTTATACCGTACTGTAGCAGTACATTCCATAATGTCTCGCGATGAACACTATCATATGCTTTTTTAAGAACGAGAAAGCCACAGAACACCTTCTTGTTCTTAGCAAGTGACTTTTCAACAATCATACGAAGAGAAAACAATTGATCCACACACCCTCTCTCAGGCAAAAAACCACCTTGCATATCGCTTAACTTGGAGATTGGTAAGGTTCGTACCTTATGGATAAGAATTTTTCCGTACAACTTCCCTACCACACTCAGTAAACTTATCGCACGAAAATTAGTACATTCACTCGAACTACCTTTACCTTTAAATAAAGGACAAATGATAGCACGTTTCCAATCATCAGAAGCCACACACCGTTTTAAACGAAATCTAAACAAATAAACTAATCATTCAAATAACCTCTCGCCTCCATGCTTCAACATCTCATTCGATGTATCATCCAAACCGGGAGCCTTACCATTCTTCAAACGCATCAATGCGAAACTAACATCACTCTCATCTATATCCCATTCATCATCACAAACATTTTCTCTAACATTTTCACTACAACCATTCGGTCTATTAATGCTACTATATAAATCCCTTAATACTCACACCATCTATTAGTAACATCTGATTCATTCCACTCACCACCCATACTCTTAATCGCTTTCACTGCTCTTACATTACCACCTCTCAATCTCTTCACTCTCAACCAAAACATTTTTTATTCATACTAAAATCATTAGTCAATCTTTCACTCATCAAATTATCAAAACGCGCCTTGCTTTCTCTCACTTCTCTCTTAACACATTAATTTAACCTCTTGTATTCCAGCAAGCATTCATCACGTAAACTTCCAGGCACATCTTTCACATTTAGAAATCGCAAATATGCTCTCTTTTTCATTTCAATCGCCTCTTTCACTTCTTTATTTAACCATGCATTCTTTGGACAAGAGCCTAAAATACATTCACCACAAACTTCTTTTGCACATTTAAGAACTATATCCTTAAATTTCAACCAAACATCATTTATGCGGCATTCAAAATTAAGCTCACATACAGGCAAAGATTTATTTATTTTCTTAACAAACAAATCTCTAACATCTTCATTCTGTAGCGCACTGGATTTCACACGAAACATTTTTTTGGTATTTTTCACTCTCATTCTCCAACATTTATCTAGACGTATACACGATACCACCAAATAATGGTCATTCGTACCCAATTCAGCACCACGCTTCACACGCGTATCTACAACTAAACTTCTCAATCGTTCATCATACAAAATAAAATCAATCATACTCCGTCTATTCTCACTAACATTCTCCCATGTATACAAATGAGCTAGTTTATGTTTAAAGACAGAGTTGGAAACAAAGAGATCTCGCTCCAAACAGAAAGAAACTATTTTCCTACCATTTTCATTCTCAGCAACACCCGACCACAAGCAAAACATTCCATCCACCTCTTCCTCACTACATCCTTTCCTTTTAGTCCCACTGACACACAAAACATCAACATTATACAGGTACACACGCATTACATTCGTCAATTCATTTTCTATACCAGATATACCCCTAACATTCCACGTACCAAACTTACATTCATAAAATTTCACCCATTTATTCTTCATTTATCCAACAGAAATAAAAGAAGGATTCTCTCGGTAGAAGAGTAAAAGTTCAGGTAGCTTACCAGGCTTATCCTTAACTATAAATGAAAATAGAAATCAATTACACTCACACAACTGTCAAATACTGTCAACTGTAAAACGTCAATCACACCCGAAAACAAAACATAACTCAGCGTTTCTATATAAGTAACCAATATAAACAAATAACGATATGAAAGAAAATATACTACAAAAAAAATTATACTACTATAAAAATGAAAGATAACACTTATCTTAATAAAACGATACTCGAGAAGTCCGGTAACAAACAGCATATTTTAATCCTACTCCGTAACCGCGCATAAATATATCACTTACCGAGATCTGCTTTGGCAGAGTTCCACACCCAGTAATGGGTAAAAGGCGTGATGATATATATATGTTTTATTTTATATATATATATATATATATATATACGAGTATATAAAATAAAAATAAATATATCATCACGCCTTTTACCCATTACTGGGTGTGGTAAGTGATATATTTATGCACGTGAAATGCGGTTACCAGCCGTCAAATCACGGCCCCCAAAGATGTTAGTTGTGGGGGAGCCACAGGGGTAATTTTTTTTTTAATTTCTGAAAATGTTTTGTCTTCTGTGGGGATCGAACCAGGGTTCATATATATATATATATATATCTAAACAAGGGGAAAACCAACATTACACGACTTGTGAACCAAGCTAGTGGTCAAGGTTGAATCCACCTTGCCGAACAAATACATAGCAATTTGTACTAAAACGAAGCAATAAGCCGTGTCTAATGAACCAATAGGTTGTTTCGTCTACTGATGATGAGAACTTAGTTCTCGAAATACGTATTTAGATTTATCTTTATATTAATTAAGGCTTTGGGGTTAAATTTATTTTTAGTTATTTCATTTATTTTGACAGAGATATAAATAATACATTCCAGTATTACAAATAATCCTGTTCCACTAGTATGTTCTCCTAAAACTGATTAAATACAAACAAAAATAATATGAAATACTTATTTATTTTCATTTATAGGACCGTCTTAGGTCATGCAGGGGTCTTTTTAGAAAGTTACAAAAAAATAATGCGAATGAAAATGTATTTTTGTTTAGTGACTTTATTGGTTATTATGGTTAGCTTTATACAAATCAAATATAAGTGAAGTGATTACTACTCGTATTTTGAGAATTGGACTTACATTAATTATGATAGTTTCTATATTTATTTTATTATTTGTATACATTTTATAGGATTAATTAAGAAATTAATTTAAAATGTGTGAAAAAATCGATTTAGTTCCATTTCAGATACAGAAATACACCAACAAATTTTGGAGACAAGTTCCAAGAATACATTAATAAGTAATCAATCGATATGAACCTAGTTCAAAATCTTTTAAGTTGGATGAATCAACCTCAACAGCTAATTCAAAAAGTAATCTAATTAAATATAACTCGAGAGCTCGATAAATTAGAAAATAATTCTCCAGTATCTTTCTCAAACTTGTTGCCATTTGGCAATAGCCACTCAAGCTGTGGGCTTTCGTGACTATTGCCTGGCAACAAGTTTTCGAAAGATCTGTCAATTTATTTTTAATTTATTCTCACTCTCTTGTTATATTACATTACTGAGAACTAATCGAAATAATTAAATATTTTTTTCAAATGACAGAACAATGGAAATTTAAACAAAACAAAAATCAAGACTATCTTCTTAATAATTATAATATTTCAAAAAAATGCTCTAATTCTATTCAGATACATATATATTTATTTCGGTTGAAGAAAAAAGAAATATGTTATTCGGATTAAAAGTGCCTTGTATCACTTTTAATCGTAATAACAAAATATGCGACTTTGCTACATGCAAAATAGTTTACTGTTGTTCATATTCCAAAATTTGTTTAGCTATGGTTATTTCATTAAATTGAAAATAAATATTGATGTGAAACATATACCATATAATACAACAACGTAACGACTGCCGCCTCATCTCACAGCTACCTGATTCATGTACTTAAGCCGATCAGTCCGGTTTGAGGGACGTCTTTCTTATGCAGATGTATATTTTAATTATATGAAATTAAGGAGTGATGGCACAATTAGAATACTTGCATCTGAAACCGCTAGAAGTAGGTACAGATTTTACAAAATTTTATTGAGTGTAAAATAAATATAAATAAATATATCATCACACATTCTACCCATTACTGAATGTGGCACTCTGCAGAAGCAGATCTTCGTAAAAGATATATTTTGGCGCGTGAAGTGCTGTTACCAGCCATCAAATCACTGCCCTCAAAAATGTAAGTGGTGGAAAAGTCACAGGGATAGTATTAATGTGGTGAAAATGTTTGTTGACGGTGAGAATCGAACCAGGGTTCTCAGCATCCACAGGACGACACGATACCAAATGTCACGTACTCCATATATTACATTTAATAATTTTATATACGAGGTCTGTTAGAAAAGTATCTGACCTTTGGCTTCAGAAAAAACTGCCATATCTGAAGCGTAGGAAATTTAATCACCCTCAAAGTAGTCTATTTGGGACTCCACACACTTCTCCCAGCTGTGCCGTCATTGTTGGAAGCATTCCGACAAAGCCTCTTCCGGAATGGAGTTTAGCTCGGCTGTCGTTGCAGCCATAATGTCCTCTCTTGTCGCGTTCCTTTCAATGGCCTCTTGAGTTTGGGAAACAGTCAGAAGTCGCAGGGGGCCATATCAGGAAAGTAAGAAGCCTGTTGAACCATGGGAATCTGGTTTTTCGTCAAAAAAGTCTGAATCAAGTGCGAGGTATGTGCTGGAGCATTATCGTAATGGAGGCTTCAATTTCCTGTTGACCACAACTTCAATCTCTTGCGCCGCACAGCATCACGTTGGTGACGGAGGACATCCCTGTAGTACTCTTTGGTGATTGTTTGACCCTGTGGTGCGTACTCGTGGTGTACCACACCGCGGGAGTCAAAGAAAGCAGTCAGCATCACTTTGACGATGCTGCGAACTTGTCGGGTCTTCCTTGGTCTTGGTGATATGGAATGCTTCCACTTCCACTTTGGCAATGACCTAGTCATTTTAGCATGTTGATGGCCGACCGGAGCGTGACTCGCTCTCCACCGATGTTCGGTTGTCTTTAAACCGGTTGTACCATCCCTTAATCTGAGTGATGTCCATAGCATCGTCGCTGAAAGCCGTCTGAATCTTCCGAATGGTTTCCATGGTTGTTGCCCAGTTTCTGGCAAAATTTGATGCAGTTAAGCTGCTCCAGTCATTCCATCATTTTCCTTGCAATGAAAAACCGACGAGAGCACTACACATAACCGCAATCAAATACTACTTGACAGCAACAGACGCTATCGACAGACGGATAAAAATCACGCATACGCAAGAAGGTTCAAGGTTGGCTTATGCAATCGCGCTTCATTCAAATCCATTAGGTTTTCGCAAAAAAAATAAGGTCGAGTATTTTTCTAACAGTCCTCATATTTAAGAGAATAAAGAAAACAGTACTTATACAAAAATAAAATTATTTAAGCAGAAAAATCCGTGCTTGATTTCGCTTAAAGAATTGATTAAGCTATAAAGCTAGGGAAGCAATTTAAGTCGTAAAATTTGTAAAAATATGTTTCTATATAGGTAAAATATTTTCGTGTTTGTAACAGTATACGGTATTTAAGAATAAAATATTCCTCGTCACCTGACCAATTGTAACAGTCCACAGTTACAGATAAAATTAATAATGATAAAGAACTAGTTTTAATAACTGTCTATAAAAAAGCTTTACTTAAATGTTTGAAAATAATTAAAACTTGTAAATAAATTTATTTTAATTTAGAATTTTAATGTTAACTGGTCAAAATTTTAATACAGAATGAATAATCATAATTTTGACATTACAGCAAATAAAAAATAACATGATTACAATATAAATTGCCATGACGAAGAGTAATGTAGCAACGAAATATTACTTGATAAAAATAAATAATTTAAATAAAGTAAGCACCGATACAACTGTATGACTTCTAGTATAAATAAATATTTTATAGCCCTGCGTTGTGTTTATTGATATTATATAATAAAGTAAAATGATCTACGTTGTATTTAAAGAAATGTAACCCTCAATAGTTCATAATACGAAGTAGCTGGGTGAAGGAATTCGGGAAAGGTTGAGCTGAGTGAAAGATGTAAATTCCTTCCAAAAGACATAACGGTAACGTTATATCTTGTGCATTTATTGAAAATTAAGTAAGCAACAAAAAAATCATTTATATAACGAATTTAGAACTACGTAATTTGAATACAAGTTTATGTCGTAAACAAAATAACTTTTTGGTATTTACCTTATGCAAGAGGAAAAACACAATACAAAAAACCCTAAGCAGAGAGACAAACCAAGTCATGAAAATATTCTCAAAATAACTCTAACATTAAAATTACAGATTTTATATATTTCATTCACAACATCACAGAAGTAATACTTCCAGAAAAGTCTCAATAATTTGTCAAAACAACATCTTTGGTTATAGTTAAATCGGTGGATCAGTATAGTTAAAAGTGTTATTGTAACCCTCCCTTATTCAAAGGAGAATTAACAAATAATTTTAAATGGGTTCTTGTCAGCCCGGAGAAAGGACAAGTACTAGGGTTTGTTGTAAATAAGTTTGTATTTACAATTTGGTTTAACAAATAACAAAGATTTATTCACACGTAATTTAATACAAGGTTTCTTCTACTTTGCGTTGTCTCCTTGGAACACACTTCACTCACAACCGTGACTACTTTACTCTACTCTTGATTCTTGTGACTGTTTCTTATGACTCTCTTGTAACTCTGTGACTGTTCGTACTCTACTCTTGTGACTATCCATCTTACTTACTAACCTAACCTATTTATACATTACTCCAAAGTGCTAAGTCAGCAAAGAGTTAGCTAATACATAAAACAATATTATTTTGAATATTTGACCTCATTACACCATGCTCTACTTTACTTAATTGTATTCACTAAGAATGTGCTTACTTTGACTTGTTACATTCCTCCCTTCTTTGGGGAATTTGCTTCCTGGAAAGGAGTACAATTCCCAGAAGCATAATTCTTACTCTACACTTATTGTCTCTACATGACCACATTTAACTTAACAACATTGTCTGTATTGAGCCATACCAACGTATTGTTAGCACTGTTTTCTTCTCTGATGTCACCTCCCTTCTTTGGAACTGATGGGCTGACACTTCACACTGCTCTCCTCGCAACTCTGCACTTAGAGCTCACATTGGTGACATTGTTTCTCCATCGCTTCTCTTTTGGGGGTAGTGACTTCTCGGGGTGTGGTTGGTTGCACCTTCACTACTTGTTGCGCTGGCTGGTGGTCTTTCCTAACTAATATAAACTAAACAAACAAACAAAATATTTTCTTATTCTAATCTAGCTATCCCTGCTGTGGTTCCATAACTGTTTACTTATTTTCATTTGTCCTGGTTCTCTAGGGGGCGCACTAGGTGTTACAACCCCAGGATTTCCCATATCTTCATCGTGATTTATCGCAATTGATTCTAGCTCATGTTCTTGTTCCTGGGTACGGTGACGCGTTCTGCGGTGGTGATTATTCAGAACGAGATGTGTCAACTCGTTCCAGAGACAAGCCGCCATACTAAATGTGCATCCCATTGTATTATATAAATTAAAACCATTAACCAATGCATCCAAAATATATTTAAAAATTTTGAAAATTGGGTAAACCCCAATAAAGCCTGACATAAACATACCTATACTGGAGAACCAACCCCACATATGCTTTGCAGTAGATTTCGCCAAGTTTCTGAGGTCGCCCTTGGAAAATAGGTCGAAAGTTGTCAGACCCTGATCTGCAGTGTCCCGTCCTATTACCCTCCTGGTTATTATATTGGCTATGACTTGCCGCTCTAGTCCGAAGATCAACGCATCTTGAGCCGACTTAATCTCTTTCTTTGAGTAAATACCAGCGTTTCCAATATCATACAGTGGTTTGAACTTGAATTCTGGTTCCCGCTGTACCACTAGTACTTCCGGCTCGACACCTTGCGTTAGATGCGGACTATAGCCTAACCATTTGTTGGCCATGTAGTACAGGGCCGGCGCCAGGTGGCTGCAATCTATCTGCTCGGCTTTGTCTTGGAGAATATGAGTCATTGGAGTCAAGAATAATTCTTCCTCATCTGCAAAAACTGGTAGCTCGTTGTAGCATTCTTCTACCCTTCGTATCTTTACTACCCTCGGGGTGCATTGCATGATGTGAATGACTTCGCTCATGACTCCCCCTACATAGAGTTAGCTAATATATAAAACAATATTATTTTGAATATTTGACCTCATTACAACATGCTCTACTTTACTAATTTGTATTCACTAAGAATGTGCTGACTTTGACTTGTTACATTATAATTAGGTTGGCCTTGAGGCAACCACGAATGGAGGGTTTTCCTAAGTTTCCTTTATAATTAACCATTATTCATTCGCTGGGGGTTTCCTTATAGGTAACCATTGCCCATCGGGGGGGGGGGGCGATTCATTCAACGATAACAGTGCCCAGTGTAGTGTCGTTTTATAAAACAATAAGCAAGAAATAAATGTAATAATTAGAATTAAATCTTAGTGACACTCTTTCAGTAAGAAACAATATACAAATATTTAATTAGAATTCTACTGAGCCAAACGATAATAATCCCTATTCATGTCGAATAACTTCACTCGTGAAAAAGTGACAACAATTAAAACTGACGTATGTCACTAAGCCCAAAAGTTTATATAAAAGGTATTCTGGGTAAGATAGCACTGAATGTAAATTTGAAGGATGATACGCGTGCCCGGATGCCGATAACACTGCGTACGGAAATAGGAGAATCACTCGTGCCCGGATGACGATAGCACTGAGTGGAGATTTGGGGATTGATACGCGTGCCCAGATGTTGATAGCACTGCGTACAGAATTAGGAGTGTTCAGCCATGCCCGGATGCCGATAACACTGAGTGATGAGCGGGAAGGTGATGGAATTTCTGAACTTATTGATATAAAGTCAGAGTGGAGTGGATTGAGGGAAATTGTGCAGTTTATATACTCTAGTTGTTCTTTCGTTTCTGTATCCAGCTGATCTAAGGTGGGTGCTCGCTCCTCATCCCTTCACAGAAGTTGGCGTGGATTCCTCTCTGCACCCCGTCTCCGAAAGTGGCATGAGTTCCTGTATCCTTTTTACCACGGGAGGCAGCGTCAGGCACTGTTTAATGTTTTACACACCAAACCAGGGCTCGAAATGGACCGGAGCTGACCGGAACGCTGTTCCGGTTCGTGAAATGGTTAGTTATATCGTTCCGTCTCGTAAAATTATGGATAATACCGTTCCGGTTCGTGACTTTTCAAAAAACATAAATGAAATATTATAAAATTATATTTATTTTTAATTCCTAATAGAATTAATTTTGAAAGACGTTCTGAATCACAATTTTTAAAAAAATTTGTGGTTCATATTTCCGTATTTCAATTAAGGCGCCTAGTTAAATAAGCAGTCTCCTGCGCAGCTTTCAGAGACTGCGCTCTAAGGCTTTGTATGTTTCGTGCACTCTACGCCCTTGCATATTCTGTGCTGTTCTGCTATATGATATGTGAGTAATACTAAATCAAAAATCATAATAAATACAAAAATTATATTTAATTCATAATTACAATCATTTTAGGTTACAATAAAAGACAAAGCATGAATTTTATAAAAAATTGGTTAAATAATTCATGGACCAAGAAAGATGAACAAAATATTGATTTATCAACACCGCAGAAAAAAATTAAGTTATCCTGTAAAGTAACTGTTACTAATTCTAGTGAGGAATTTGATAAAACTATTATAAATTACTGAAATTGATTCTGATCTTCCATCTTGTTGAACTGTGGAACAAGCCAAGTTGTACCAAAGTAGTAATTATTGGCTTATTATTAAAAAAAAAAGCTTTAGGGTGCTCCATCTGCAAAACTTTTCAAGATTTTGGTATAAACAGCGACAAAAACCTACGATTATCTAAAAATTGGCAAAATTGCTTAATCAAGTCTTGTGGAAAAAAAAGAAAAATATTGGATTATAAGTTGCGAGTTTTGCTTCAGTCGAGGAGACGCTCCGGTGCCTCCACGCTAACTCTATGTTAGTAAGTCCAGAGTTCTATTCCTTTCCGCCACCAAGCGTTTTTGGCTCGGCCAGGCTGCTGATGGACTTTCATACCCTCACCAAGCGTTTTTGACTCGGCCAGGCTGCTAGTGAAACTTACCATACCAAATACACATTTCAATGAATTTCTGACTTGATAATATGACTCAGTTAACGATTGCTATTGGTACTAGTCACAGGAACAATGCAATTTTACTTAAAATACTTATAGAAGCTGCTGCTATATTGAATGATGCATTTAAGTATTATTTAATACTAAAAGATAGTCACAATCATATACAAATAAATTATCAGAAATGGAGAGTGAACAATTCAGTTTGAGAAAAAAAAAATATATAAACATAAGAAAAGTGATGCTCATAAAAAAGCAGCCCTAATGTTTATAAATATCGTAGGACCACCATTATGCAGTTTCAACCAAAGAAATACGTTCGTTCTTGGGTAGAAAAAGGTCATCAGTCGGCAGATGATACAACTAGTCAAAAAAGGGAAACTCAAGTTGACAATACGTATGAACATCTATGGAAATTATTGTAACAAACATTACATTGCTTCATTTTTTTCTTCGTATGTTTATGTTTTTGTTTCATATAATAAAATTATATTATTGTTGATATTGTATGTAATTTTTTTTTGTGTATATAATATAATAAATATTTTAAATCGAGCGTTCCGTTTCGTAAAAATTTCCATTTCGAGCCCTGCACCAAACTGAAACAAAGACGTATACATTTCGCACAGATTTATTAACATCACCAAACTATATTCGAATTATTGTGATTCTATTGCAGGGGCGTACCTAAGATTCTTAGCTGGGAATTCTAGTAGAACAAATGTATACCATATTTGCGAATGTTCCTGCTGGAGCTGTAACTAATATTATGCATCTGAAGTTCGATTACCTAGTTTTCTTTTATTAATTCATAATTAATAACGACAGAATTTATTAGTGGTTTCACTATAACTTTGGATACACCACTATTCATGCTGCGTCTCATACCCTTTTTAGAATAGCAGCTTTTTTTCTACCGGTAAAGTAAAGTCAGCTGAGACGTGCGTATCTCGGCCAGCGGGACACACAAAAATCAAAAGTACAGTTATGGGCATAACATTAGACAACAGTTAAATAAATTCAATAAATTTGATATTGATGCTTGAATACGCCAACTAGCGGTAAAAAAAATAACTACTCGTGGTGGGACTGTTTCATTTACTGTGCATGTTTGTATGGTAAACATACGTATTCTATTACGTTAATTTTACATTTTTTTCTATGAGAAACCTAAAAGAAGAAAATCTAATACGAACTGTTGACTTTAAGGATGCAAATCGCTCTGAACTATTGCAACTTATGATAAAAGAATAGTCATCAGTTAATAATTTGTAATACTTGTTCCAGCAGCAATTTTTTAACTCAAACATTACACTGCTAATTTCATACATTTATAAATTATCGTAACAGTGGCCAATAAGTAATTTAAATTTAGGTTTTAATTCAGCAGTTTAATCATGTTCTTGTAATTTTGTATGCCGGTCTGTAGAACATAAATGTATTTCGAAATCTTCAGAATATGAAATTAATATAAATTTGTATTGAGTAAATATTCGATGTTTACATTTTTTAAGTTTAATTTTTTGATAGTTGAATACCTATCGCTATATTTAGTATGTGTTTTGTAACCATAAATCATTTATCTATGCGACAATAATATTATTCAAGCAAAAAGTAAATGATCATGAGAAAAAAATCTGTTTTTATTTTCTAATACTACGCGAGTTATTCAGAATTTAAAAAATATATACAATTTTCCTACGTATATGTAAACATCCAAGACTTTAAACAAATGCACACTACTTAATTTCATCGTCAAAATTGGCGAAACGAGCTCTACATTAACATATGTATTCTAATGTAAACACACCATTTATTCTACGAAAGCTAGGCGAACGCCGCGCCTCTATAGTTGATTTGAGTTGTCAATAGATGCATACCACTTCATGTTTTATATTTAAAAAATCAGAAACTAGGCTCGGTCATAAATTTTAGGAGATAAAATACTAATAACTTTTTTCAAAATATTTAAAATAAAACTGGTAATGTAATAATTTTAATAAACAAATAATAAAAAAAGTTTACTCTAATAAAGTATATAAAAAACTTAAAATATTAGCAAAAATTATTCAACATCAGTTATGTAATTAAATAATTCATTATCATTTTTATTAAAAAAATTCATATAGGCCAGTTATACTTTAAGAATCATATCCTTCATTTTGCGAAGTTTGTAAAAATTCCTTTTGACTGTGTATTAGGAATGTATATATGTATCTACACAAAAAAGTATCCCTATTTAGAACACCCTGTATTTAATGTGAAATATATATCTAATTGGGTCTAAACCTGTGCGCCACCACCACCGCTAAACGATTAATAAAAACAATGTATCATTTTATTAGAGTAGTTAAATATACTCAATTCTAATTTACAGATCTATATTTGAGTACATCCAGCGTCATACCAAGCATAGATCTTATAGTATGATTTTAAGATCTATGATACTAAGCAAATGTCTCAGCCACGGAGCAAACAAAGTAATAATTTTTTTACAAACTTGTACAATGATGAACAACTCTATCTACGCAAAAATAATCGTAAAAAGAACTACTGTTGCTCCGATTTTTTGACCATTTAGAGTGCTGCCGATCCTGCGATCGCAAACGTCTATTGCCGAATGACAAAAGTGTACCTAAACTAAATATTATGTATTTAATTTTTATATAATTTTGTGATTACATACTCATGTGGCTAACAATATTTCACATGTATAATAAAAAACCTTCTTTATAGCCAAAGTATATAAATAAATATTTTTGCCGATTGACATGAAAAGTGGTATTTGTTGATAACTAACGGACTGTAAAATGCTATTTTACAACCTAGGCACAACCAATTTGACATTTATTATTTAATTAAATAAATATAAATACAACCGCATGTCGCTTCTTTAATCTGGGCTAGAGGTTAACATTCCTTTATCACTATATATTAGCTATACATTTTAAATTTAATTAATATATAGTCATTGTCAAGATTCACAAAAACAGAATGGCATTTATGAAAATAAAAACGTCACATTTGTCTTCATATAGCCACTGTTTAACAAAGGCATAACAACATGATGTCTACAATGATGCTTATAACATTTAAATAAATAAAATAAATAAACATAATATCGTTGGTTAGTGCTACGTTAGTGCCCTTTAGTGCCTCTAAAATTTTTGTACCAGTTATCGCTGTGACGTCATAAATTGCGTTCGATTATTTTTCTGCCAAGTTCAGGCTAGCCGGCAGTTTTTAGTAAAAATTAATAAAATTATATCGTTGGTTAGTGCTCTTTAGTGCCTACAAAATTTTTGTTCTGCTTATCACTGTGACGTCATAAATTGCGTTCGATTATTTTTCGGTCAAGTTACGCTACCTACCCGGTAGTTTTTAATAAAAATTTATAAGCATTATATCATTGATTAGTGCTTCAGTAGTACCCTTTAGTGCCTCTAAAATATTTGTTCTATTTATCACTGTGACATCGTAAATTGCGTTCGGTTATTTTCCGATCAAGTTCACGCTAGCCGGCAATTTTTAATAAAATTTAATAAACATTATATTTAATAAACATTATATGTTCTGGCTATCACTGTGATGTCATAAATTATGTTCGATCAATTTCCCGCTAAGCTGACAATTTTTAATATAAATTTATATATTTGATATACCTAATTAGTTAGTGCTTAATTGATGATCTTTGGTTCCTCTAATATTTGCTTATAGAAGAAAATATGTTTTAATTTAGTGGTTCTCAAGTATAACTTTATATTTTGTCAAATTAGATTCTATAAATTTTCTGTGTATATTCGATAGCGTGTTTTTTTTCTTAATTCAACCACATATATTCCGATCCGTAGAAATATAAATTTGTATTCTAATTTGAGAACAACTGGTTAAAAACTTTATTTTCTTTTAAGACCAAATGTCCCCTTTGGTCCCCTTTATTTTTTTCTACAGATTTTTTTTGTTACTGTAAAGAAAACAGTGGCGTTGTTACACGTATTTTTATAAACTATGTATTTGATTTCCTTGAATATAGTTGTTCAAAATATTGCTTTACTCAATTCAATTAGGTAAATTAGGTCTTATTAAAATGTAAAAAATTAATTTGTATCTTCAATTTTTACTATCGTATCGAGCTAATCTAATTTAGTCTTGTATAATCGAGCTAAATTAATTTGAAATAAATTATCTTGTAGCTGTTAGTGATAATTAATTAATTAATTTTACATCGATATCAGTATAGCCTGACTAGGGATCGAAAAATGACGTTTAAATTATTTTATGCTTGTGGTTTCCTTTCAAAAGTTTGGAGGATTTGTTCCAGGTACCCAGCTAAGTACTAGATTTGGAAATCCCAAAGGAACATTAACATGCCTAGCTTAAGATAGAGGGATCGCTGTTGGAAATGAGAATAACAGAACAGAGTGTATTGAAAATTTAACTACCGTTAATATTTTAGAAATAATCCATTACTTCTTGGAATTTCCATAAAGTTTAGTATAAAAACTAAACTACTACAGAAGAAAACAATTTTGCAAAAGAATATGTAGTAGAACAAATTCGCTAATTTAATTAATAAATATTTTATTTGTCAACGGCCATGGCTGCACTCGTTGGAACTGATCTAAGCGATAACGCGAGTTAAGCAACGTTGCGCGCGGGTAGTACTTGGATGGGTGACCGTCCAGAGAAAACCCGCGTTGCTGTTGACCATAATACCTAAAACGCAGATCAGGGCGGAATGGCGGCATATGACCTAAGTAGTTGGTCCGCCAAAGAAGCCACAGGAAAAAAAAAAATATTTTATTTTTTTAGCTAAAGGAAAGAAGAAGAAATCAGCATACAAGAATCCCTATTCAGAAATTTTGTAAGTTAATGATGGCGAAAAAATTAATATAGGCATATTAAGCATCGGCAACGTTAGATCCCGACATAATAAATGAAAATAAATTATTTTTTTCACAAACCTGTGCTTTTGATAGTATTCTACAAATATCTGTAGCTGCTTTTGCAGACAGTGTTTTGTATAAAACCATATTTGAAACAGATAATGAGACACCAATGATTAATTTAATAAAGCATTTTTTAAGTTCAGGTCCGAAACATAAAGCCTATAAAATAAGGGGAGATATTTTAGTCAATATGAACTGCTTCCAGAAACATACCTTAATAGATAGAATAGTTAGGATTGATTATAGCGCAAATGTTGCAACCCTATTTCATAAATTATTCATTAATTATCCGTCCGTTAAAGAAAAATCATTATGTTAAAATGAAACATGTTCTCGGGGTATTTTCTTTAGAAATATCCATATATTGCCCATTAATATTGATATATTAAAAACAGATTACAAAAATATGTCTGAAGCAATTTGATCTGGTATGGAAAAAAATATTAAATGTGCTATTAAAACTGACAATAAATTATGCAATAGTGGTATCGTTTTCGAAACTAATATTAGTGATCTCATCATTATCTAAAGTGCGAATTGTGGATTAATTTTATTGGCGGAAATTAAAATTTGTATTAAAACATTTGAGAAAACATTTATATTAAGAGGATTATGTAACTACATACCAGCAATTTCAAAAAGTATTAGTGCTTCTGGACACAAATAAAGTATTGCATGTTAGTAATGCTACTAGAGTCAATCCGCATATTATATTATATACTATTTAATTTATATTATGTATTTGTTCATTCATGTTGCACATTTATTTTTATAATTCTGGTAATTTTAAATTTATTATTTTTGTTATTAAATTTGCTATTTTCGTATTTATTTTATTATACCTATCAAGCAGATTCATAAAACGGGTAAGTCACACACATAATTAATAATACAAGCAAATTCATAGATTCTATTAAATTTGTTCCTCACTAATTTCTTTTTTAAACTGGTTTAAAACAATTCTGATTTATGATTTAAACACTGTTAAATATGTGTTACATATTTTCTCATTTTATTAATCTGCGGGTATTATGTTTATACCTACTTTAGATATTTATTAGAAATATAATTATCATTTCTTTTTCTTTTTTTAGATATAGTTGTGTTCTTGCTTATATATTTATTTTACATATTTTATACATGTCAACATAAAAAAATAGAAATATTGTTCTTAATTATTATTCATTCAATTTTATAAAATTACTTCTGTATACATATTTATTTTTTATTATTATTATTTAAGTTTACGGTGGGTGCAACTGTCAAGGTTATATGCCTGTGGCGACTCGAACCTAGAACGTCACGGTCCTAAGCCAGGAACGCTAACCGCTAGACCATCGATGTGGATAGCATATTTATTAAAAATAAGTAAATAAAAAAAGCATCATCATACCTTTTACCCATTACTGGGTGTGGCACTCTGCCGAAGCATATATGCACGTGAAGTACGGTTACCAGATGTCAAATCACGGACCCCAAAGATGTTAGTGATGGGGGAGTCACGTAGGTAATTTTAAATTGGTAAAAAATATTTGTCGGCTGTAGAGATCGAACCAGGGTTCTTAGGATCCACAGGCCGACTCGATACCACTGAGTCATTACCCCATAGTAGTAGAATAATTTCTTTTCGCAAAGCATACTACTTTTTCCATTATTTCGTAATGGTAACTTGCTAGAAATAAAATTAAACGTAATTTATGACGTCACAGTGATAACTAGAACAAAAATTTTAGAGACACTAAAGGGCACTAACGAAGCACTAATCAATGATATAATGTTTATTAATTTTTATTAAAAACTACCGGGTAGGTAGCGCGAACTTGACCGAAAAATAATCGAACGCAATTTATCTCGTCACAGTGATAAATAGAACAAAAATTTTGGAGGCTAGTGTGAACTTGGCAGAAAAACAATCGAACGCAATTTATGACGTCCCTGGTTCGATTCCCACAGGCGACAAATTTTCATAATTTGAAAAAGCTATCCCTGTGGCTCCTCCACCACTAACATGTTTGGGGGCCGTGATTTGACGACTGGTAACCGCACTTCACGCGCAAAATATATCACTTACCGAGATCTGCTTTAGCAGAGTGCCACACCCAGTGATGGGTAGAAGGCGTGATGATATATTTATTTATTTTATTTTACAGCGATAACTGGCACAAAAAAATTATAAGCACTAAAGGGCACTAACGAAGCACTAACCAACGATATCATGCTTATTAAATTTTATTAATAACTGCTGGCTAGCGTGAACTTGACAGAAAAATAATCTAACGCAAATTATGACGTCACAGTGATGTCTGCTAGAAAACTTTTAGAAGCACTAAAGAGCACTAACGTAGCACTAACCAAGCGTATGTTTTTTTACGTTAGTGCTTAAATTTGTTTGCCAACTTCACGCATCTAGCACTCTGCCGTAGTAGATCTCGATAAGTGATAAATTTATGCGCGTGAAATGCGATTACCAGCCGTTAACTCACAGTTCTGAAAGATGATAGTGGTGGAGGAGCCACAGGGATAATTTTAATGTAATGAAAATTTTTTGTCGGCTATGGGAGTCGAACCCGGATTCTCAAATCCACCATTCGGCTCGATACCACTAAACCACCTACCTCATAATGGTGTTTATAACATTAAAAATATTAAAAATAATCCCAAAATGTATATTAATTTTTATCAATCAGTAAAAAACCTGCCTTGGCTACATTCAAACTCCAACCACGGCAGTAAATCTGTAACTTTTTTGCCTAGTTAAACAAATAACTATTTTGTAAGGTATCTTCCGTATTATAAGATGGTATATAAGTGCAAGAAATAAAATAATATTTTATTGTATTATCATTTTATTTTTATTATTAAATACATATTTTTTATCTCTTTTTTAAATATATTGACGCCGGAATGCCGCCACCGTCGCTATAAACACACTTGGCGCACTGGTCTAAAATTGGATCTGAACATAAAACAATATTTTAAAAATATATCATTCATATTCAAGTAAAACCTAATAGTAAAATTTAAAAAAAAAATAAGCCAGTAGTATTTTCGTTGCGATCTAATACACTAAAAATTATTCATGTGTATTTTTAAAAAATGATTGTTATATTTTTAAAATATTATCATAATATTTTTCTTTCAAAATGTTCAAATTTACCAGCAAAGTTTACTTAGTTAAATAGACTTATATATTTAAATTTTTAATTATAAGCTTAACGCATTAAAAGAATAATAGGATATACTACAATAAATAACAGTTTGGATTATGTACGTCTATTGTACACGTTGTTATAGATGAGCTTTCAAAAAATATGGTGAAATATCAGTCCTTGGTTGACAATCCGTAATACGGTTGCTGTTATTTGAACTAGTCATGATATCTGAATAAATGAAAATAACAACTACAAATATACATACGTATATATTTGCAATATATTTGTAGTTGTTATTAGTTACATAATGCCACCCCTTTTTTGTTACAAGTTGTTGTTATTTTTATTTTAATAAATTCAAGATTATAAACAAAAATGTTCAAATACTTTTTTATTTCAAATTTTTGCGATTAGGTCTTAATCAACTTTAAACTTAACTAACCATATTTGAGTAATTCTACGTGAAATTGGCCAAAAAATTCCGACCCTCTCCGATTTGTGTGAAAATGCATATACTTATTCATTTTCATCTAAAAATACCATGGATTTTTGATATATTAAAATATGATTCTTCCTCTACGATCTGGACCTGCGAAATTTCAGCAAAATCTGAGATGATGTATTTGAGATATCGATTTTTTGAAAAAAAGGTGTATTTTTACATTTTCCCACATAATTCCCACAGTTATGCTAAAAATCGCTTCCGTTCACTGAATAGCCTAAAGTCAGCTCTTTTAGAATATCATACACTTGCTTTAATTGGAATGATTGGTACAATTTTTTTTCGAGTGCTCTGTGCAGCAGGGCGAAAATGATCATATATGAATATGTAGAACAAAAATGAAAACGCGGTAAAATGAGCCAAATAAGGAAAATCCTAATTAGTCTTAGATGAAAATGAATAAGTATATGCGTTTTCTCACAAATCGGAGAGGATCGGATTTTTTTTGACCAATTTCTAATTTGATAATAAATGATTTTGTTTTGTATTTCATATAAATCAATAAGAAAATATTACAAAAATATATAACTTCATTATTACATACCTAATAGTACAAATTGTTTCATAATTACAGTCTTCGACTATTTTTTTATTTATTTATATATCTTCATCTACATTGAAAACATTCATCAAACAGTAGGGTTTACGTATAATTTTAGTGACATATATGATCTATTTTATCAGTATTGTAAGTATGGTTAATAAATAAGAAAATAGGAAAAAACTTTCCAACACTTGTCACAAATCCCATAAAATTTACAGCACGTTTGAATCAACTTATCAGGTCATCATAAAACGGCTGGTCAGTTCAGCTATTTTTCTTATTTATTACGTCACAGTTCCACATCGCAATTGACTTTTTGTCTTTATTTTATTTCAATTGCTGTCAATCAGTTTGCGATTTCTGTCGGTAGATGGCACCACGGGTTGCTCAGTAGCTCTCATGTCATGCATATCGGCTTACATACTTTTTAACATCAGTCAGTTCAGCTTGAAAAAGTATCATAGTTCACTAGTCCCTAGTTGATCACACCATACTGATGAGTCCCTAAAGGACGAAATGCGTCTATAGTTAAAGCTGAATTAACCAGCCGTTTGATGATGACCTGATAAGTTGATTCAAACGTGCTGTAAATTTTGTGGGATTTGTGACAAGTGATGGAAAGTTTTTTCCTATTTTTCTTATTTATTAAGACACAGTTCCACATCGCAATTGAATTTTTTGTCTTTATTTTAAGTATGGTTAACTTTAAGTCATTCGAATCTAAAGATCCTGAGTTCTAATTCTACACAAGTTAAAAATATATGTACTATCATACTGCGACTCGATGAAACCGGACCCTGAACTTCAATTGGGATTCCTGTTTTACAAAGTAACATCAATATATAGATAAATAAATTTAGAAAAAAAATATAAATACAGTTTAAAAAACTGACGTGGCAAAAAAATATAAATGTGTATAGATATAAGTTATATGAGGAAGAAAAATAAATAAACTGTAAGATTTCCTTAGTCAAAAGATTGATTACCACTGGAATGATTTGCTGATCTATGTCATGCAACATGCTTTAAAGTTCAGTACTTTACTTATTTGTCTCAATTTAACCTAAGTGTCAATCAACCATTTTTACCTATGTATCATAATTAGTTAACAAATAACATATTACAAACAATAATAGAAACAAAACATTAACCTACATTTTTTTTGTGTATTAGACGAAAACATGCAAGACATGTTAAAAACTAATTAGGTTTTTAAATCTTTAATCATCTCGGGTATAATGGTTTTCAGTCTAATCATTATATTATATTATATTATTGACTAATTTTCTATTTTCTATAGTGCAGAACATCATTCAAGTACGGCAACAGGATTTAATTAATGGATGGGCACGAATTGGCTCCATATTTTTAGGTAGGCACTTAGGTGTAAGTGAAGGGAACTAAATGCCATATTTTTAATGTAAGTGTGGGCTTTACTAATTATGTAATATGGTACTCAAAACAAAAATAATTTTATACTCCATTCAGTCGATAAAATATCTGATATCTAAGCATTATACAGGTGTCTCCTCTGCGTATACGAGGGTTGCCATTATGATCTTGAGAACTGTAAGAGTACAGACAGTCTGTATATGTTAGGAAGCACGACTATAGTTAAAGTAGAAAAAAATTGTCACTTTATTAGGTCAATTTTGCTTTTGATATGTAAAAACTCATAAAGCCCTATTTGCTTTAGATTATTAACATAAATATTCTAGATCTTATTTTTGAGATTAATATTTTTGTAATGGAAAGAGAATAGTTGAAAATGACATATTTCCCCATTTCCATGGTATCTAGCTTGCTTTTTTAATTGTCTAAGTTTATTTATATACGAGCTCAGAATGACATTATTTGTCCCATAATTCTTTTAACGTTAAAAATTTACAGCCAGATTCTCAAAAATGTTTTAGTTAATCCTGAATTTCGGATTAGCTAATCTTATTCTAGTCCGATTTAAAAAAAAAAATTCATCCAAATGACTCTCCGAAAACTAAATGGTAACAAGATTATATTACAGTCTATATAAACATATTTGAGAATATGGTTTAACTTAATTTAACTAATCCAAAAATCAAGATTAGCTAAAACTCTTTTGAGAATTGAGTTGTTAAATAATACTACAAACACTGGTATCTCACATTTACTAAATTCTATAATTAAAGATCAACATATTTAACTAAAGTTAACATTAAATATACCTTGGGCACAAGATGTGTAGCAGTGTTACAAGTATTTTTTTTACAAAAAACTAATTTTTCGCTTAAACGGATTATCTTGATTATTATTATGTAGGCAGTTTGATGGATAAGAGCAAAGTTATTTATTACACAATCCCACAAAAAAAAATTCAAAATAGCGAACTAGACTATCATATTTCCATGTATTTCCTGACGCAGAATCCCAATCCGTGGTTAAAAAAATTCGCACTCCCCCAAAAAAATGAGATAGAACCAAAAAACACTCCCTGAATAGGGTAAAAATGAAATCTATCTCCGAGGATTTTTAATTATCGAATTATATGAATTCTCAAGTTTATCACAGTAAATTGAAGGTTCACATAAGCGTTCATTCAATATTAATTGAAACACACCCCGCCCGAAGGGATGAACGACTCGCATATTTTACCAAACTGATAAAAAGCAATGTCAGCTGGAAACGTCGGAGTTTTTTAAAGTGACAAGGGAACTGTGGTAGATTCCACTTAATCCATCAAAACTACTCCCATAGGTTTGCGAAAAACCACCCCGCCATCAAATGACTTGGGAAAATATTCAATCAAATAGGATTACCATTTTTATGGATGCCACGGTAGGTCAAAGTTTTGTACTGCTACGTCTTCGATATGTAGTCTCACGTACTACCAACGTAATTTTATGACGACTCCAGTGGGGGTGAAAACTACCCCCTACTCTCTACTCCGTCGTTTCCATCTTTTTCAGCAGACATTATTGCTTTTTATCAGTTTGGTTAAATATGAGAGTCGTTTTCCCCCTGTGGAGGGGTGTGTTTCAATTAATATTGAACGGACGCTGATGTGAACATTCAATTTACTGTGATAAGCTTGAAAATTCATCAAACAACTATTCTCGGATGCTGATTTCATTTTTACCCTATTCAGGGGGTGTTTTTTCGGGATGTCTGGCTCGCTGTTCTGAAAATAATTTTTTTTTATAGGGCTGTGTTATTTAAAACAAATTTTATTATTATACAGTTTTTGAATAAAACGAAAAATTTTTAGATAATACAGACATGTTTACTTCTTTTAATGGCTATCATTTCAAGAAATATGCGTCGATTGACATCAAATTTTATCTGTGTATTAACAACATACTATAAATTCCATTTCAGTCTCTTGCATATTACACAAAAAAAAATGCAAAATAAAACATAAAACGAAAAAATAATATTCGAGCCAACCTATGTCACTCAGGATTCGTATATATAATAGAAAGTCAATAAATTTTTATTAAAAGTCATATTTGACTTTCTTTATAAATGAGAATATTGGATGAGGACTGATTATTTGATGAATCTAATGAGTGAAGATATTTTGAATGATTCTAGGATTCGTGGTACTCCATTTAACGAGATTTAGCGTGATGTTATGTATATATAAATGATTCTAATTTTACGAACAGTCGCGATGACCGAGCATATTAATACACATCTCTTAGCATACTGTGACGTCATCCGAACCCAGGTTCGTCATTTGGAATCCGCGTTTCGACAAAGTATGATTTCTCGTCAAATAAAAAATACAGTTACTTGTATTAATCATACTCGGGTGCTATAAGCTAGTTACTTATACATGTGCATTAAAAAAAAAGTAACATCGACTACGGAAACCAGCAGTACGGCAGTGTAAAAACTGCGGCACGGTGTGCCCGGTAGACCCAGGCCCGATTCGGGCTGTAGCGCCATTGAAGAAGAAGAACATTTTTTCGTATTAGGCGTGAAATATTTAATTGAGGATTGGGCTTGATTAATATTACGCCGTGTACGGAATATTACATTTAAGTGCAATTTTCGTAAGACAATTTTATTTTTGAAAAAAATGTAATGCTAAACCTACCAGTTGCCCACCACAAAAGGTAAACGTTATTCTCATATATTTACGCCCTTTTTAATTATTTCATTTATATCTGGGCTATTGCACCCTAACCAGTGGCGTAGCCATTGGGGAGTTCGGGTTCCAAAATCCCATGACGATTTTAAAATTAAATATTCGTAATACAGAAATTCCATTTGTATCCACATATTTCAATTTTTCAGAATTAAAAATATATTGTATTAAAAACAGTTAAATCTCATGCTATAATTTGCAAGTATCTAATATGCCTGGAAATGACTAGTTCTAGATCAATGAAGCTTCATATTTAAGTGATGACACCAATTAGTCCCAGTAGTCGAAAGATCTACCACCGCTACCCATATAGTGATTACATTTTTCCAATAAGAACCAATGTTTTTACAACTATTTCTCATTCTTTCAATTCTGAATTGTGTTTGTTATTCGCTAGTGTAAGATTGTACTTACCTATTTATTTGAATTCTTTTTGTTTACAACAACCAAAATATTTCTTAATCTATTTGTTTTTATTTTTATAGATGAGAGGTCTAAATTTATTTACTTTTTATAATTTTTTACTGAATAAACTATTGTTAAATATACTTAATATCTCTTTTTACTATAAATATAAATAACCTAAATTTATTTTGTCCGTCCTCCACCCTCTTAACATTTCCCAGCTACGCCACTGACTCCAACTTGTGTTTTGTATAACTTACAATTCTTTCACCATAGTGGCAAGTACTGGCAGCATGGTTCAGCAACCATGCTAATTATTTTAGGTTATCATCATTTTAAATTTCATCTGTAAGTAAAGTGATCATTTAGCATTAGGCTGGATTATAAGAGTATAAGTTGTATTGTCTAGCATTAATTATTTTCAGGTTTTCAAAGACACAAAGTAATGTTTTAATTATTTGGTTTCAGTGAGTTTCGAGGTTCTTAGTAGTATTTGAGAGCTGTAATCATTAGTTATAGTTGTCAAACTGAATTGTTATCAACACTGTTATAGCTACCATTGTTATATTCTCACATCATACTGCGTGAACATCAATAGCTGCAAATCGCAAAATCAAGATTTTGTTTGCAAACAAAAGTGTTTACAATTTATAAGAATGATTATACAAATTAAAAATTAGTTATGTGATTGTGATTATAAGTGTGCAAAGTATAAATTTTTTAAATTTTACGATACATTATAATATTGTTGGTAGTTCAGCGGTATCGAATCGGACAGTAAATTTGGAAAGTCGGTTTCGATCCCACAACCGACAAACTATTTTCGTTACATTAAAATTACCCCTGTGGATCTACCACCACTAAAATCTTTGGGGGCCGTATTTGAATTCTGGTAACCGTATTTCACGCGCATAAATACAGGATGTTAAGAAATAAGTGTTACAGAATTGTAGGACATAGAGAAAAAAATAAAAATAAATCAAAAAGTTTTTTACAACATGTATTAAGTTAATCGTTTTGTAGATATAGTTAATTTAGATATTGTAAACCTCCCTTATTCAAAAGAGAATTAAGAAATCATTTGAATGGGTTCTTGTCAGACCGGAAAAAGGACAAGTACTAGAGTTTGTTGGAAATAAGTATGTACTTACAATTTGGTATAACAAACAACATTGATTTATTCACACTTAATTTTACAAAGATTTCTTCTGCTTTCGCGCTAACTTCTTGGAACACACACTTCACTCACAACCGTGTCTAACTTTTCTCTCCTCTTCATTCTTGTGACTCCCTCTCTTACTTACTAACCTAACCTATTTATACATTACTCCAAAGTTCTAAGTCTGCAAAGAGTTAGCTAATACTGTACTTAATCGTATTCACTAAGAATGTACTGACTTTGTCTTATTACAATATAATCCTAAGTAAATACCGACAGCGACGATTTTCTTTTGTAAATTTTGAATAGTTATTTCGTAGAAACGGATAACCATGCAGATTTAACTTTATGAATAGTTTTATTCTTTACAAATCAGCAGTTACAAGCTACAACGACCGTACATTAAATGCATGTTTTTCAATTCTGAATTTGTAAATTTTAAATTTAATATTTATAGCTTAATTAATATTAAGTGAAATCTTTGACACTTATATGGCTGTCCGTTTCTACTGTTTACTTAGGATTACATCTAAATTAAAATTCTTATATCTCTGAAACGGTTAATTTTTGTACACATGTTGTATGAAACTTTTTGACTTATTCTCTATGTTCTATAAATATGTAACAATTATTTTTTAACATCTTGTATATCAATTACCGATAACTGTTCAGACAAAGTGCCACACTAAATAATTGTTAAAAAGCGTGATCATATATTTATTTATTTTATTGTCGGGTGTTCAGCATGAATGGCCATGAGATCTAGTCACTTTACTTCAAGTTTTTGCGGTTTCATACCCAAGTATAGATTTTGTATATAATTTAGCAATTTGTACAAATTTGCTGGATAACCGAATCGAGAAAGGAAGACATCACTGCTGCTCTTCACACCGTAGCTGAATAGTTTAATTAATATCATTTTTTATATTTAATATATTCGTAGACTGGTAAATTTACGAGTAGTTATAGGATGAAAACTTCAACAAATTGATTTTTTCACTACCAAGTCAGAAAGTTGGTTTATCTACACTTATTTAATAATACTATTATTAATACTTCATTATGTTGCACTATTAAAAATATAATATATCAATTTTGCTCTACATTATATAAAAACATAATATTATTGCATATCATTTTACTAATAACTGGTAACACATTACATAAAATTACTTGAAAACTGTTATCAAAAATAATATATCACATGTGTATATGAATAGATCAAACTTTAAAAATTTATATCTAAGTAGAACAAACCTAGCACTAACTCCGCATATCAAAAGATTTTTAAAAACTGGAAAGATTGGATAGATTTACTCTTAGTGTCACGCTGGGTTCCCCACGTCAACTGTTAATAACTTGTGTATATGAATAGAACAAACTTTAGGAATCTGGATCAAACTAGAACAAACCTAGCACTAACTGAACATAACATTTTAAAAAGATTTGAGATAGGGGGCCATCTAGCGTGACGCTCATAAAATTGTTGTCTTATTGTATTCAATAATGTTTGTGTACCACAATGCCCGAGATGTTCATGTTCCTTTCGCAGTATTAATTTCATAAGTTTTGTGTATAGGAGAAAGTAAAATTCAATGTTTTTATCGTAGTCGTAATAAGAATTCTTTAAACATCCTCTCATTCGGATCAAATCGTTTTTGTCGATAAACGGATTTAGCTTCAAGGTGGAGCTCGTTTTCCAACGATATGATAGTGCCTGTATCCAGTTCAGAACAATCGTCGAATCACACTAAATATATTATTGATCAAAATTGATTTGAATTGTCAAATGCACCTTTGTTAATATTTGCGCCAATAAAACTGCACCACAATGTTCTAATTTAGGCAATGTTATATTTTTGAGTGGTGCCAATCTAGCCTTTACTGTAACCGTTACTTCATTTATCATGTTGACTGATCTAATGAAGATATGTCTTAGTATTTTTAAGTCATTTAGTAAATGCAGTTTTGATTTGAAATTAATCCATTTAGAGAACAATCAGTCGTATTCTCGTAACCATTGTATTTAATACAATATCTTAAAAAATACGATTATTGTATACTTTACAATAATTCTGAAAATTCGTATTCACGTGACCATTGTATTGAATACGTTCTTGCATGTAATTCAATAACTTATAGATTTCAAGAACTAGTCGAATTCGATATTCTAGTGACCAATTTTTAAAAACCGACAATTGCATTGAATACGATAATTGTGTAAACTTATTGTAATCTCGACAAGTGCTTCGAAGGACTTGTATTGTCAAAAAATATTAACTACTTCTGAAATTTAGTGAAAAATGGCAAATGATGGATTTATATTATTAAATGATATACTGTAATATTTTTATACCTTCGAAATATGCTCACAATTGCATTATATTTGTTTTAGGGCTAGTTTTTCAATCGTTGATTAACTATCGATTAATAACCATAGTTTCCATTATTATTTAATTATAATTAACATTAATCGGTGATTGAAAAATTGGCTCTTAGATTTGTAATGCTCAGTTAAATTTTTTTGCCGGAAATGCAAATATCGGCAACCAAAATAATATAAATAATTAGAGATTAATTTAATTAAATACTGTGTATATTTTTATAAATAATTATTTTTGAAACATATTTTTATCATTAATGTAACGAACTGTACTATATTTATTACAATTATTTAAATATGATTGTAAAAAAAATATTTTATACTTCACAAATTTTTTTCAACTTCTCTTATCGGTCCATAACCGTACGTATTCAGTGCATTTACTAATTTCAACCACAACTTTTTTATTGATTCTGGAGTTATGTTAGGATTTAATTTTCCAGTTCGTAAAACGCTATGTTAGTTTAAATACTTTAAGCATATTTGTTGTTGAGTTCTGGAAACTTTCTTCCTTGTTGGTATGTTCTTACTTTTAGGTTAATGTTATTATCAAACGTCAAAGATACCAACATGCCCAGATGTAAAATAATTTTTAATTTGAGTAATATCATATTTTTAATAAATATTTATTTATATTAAATGTATTGGAAGTAAATATGAAATAATACAATTATTTAATATTACCTTAAAATGATTAAAAATAGTTTTTAAGCAATCAAAATAATTGCATATTATGTTGGTACCGATTATCACCAGTTTCATACTTGTATCGATTACAATATTGTATTTATAAAATATCTTATTTTGTATTTTACAAGATGGTCACCAGAATACCAAATTATTACAATGTCTTAGAGTACCTTGAAATCGTAATTGTAAACTTTATGATATTGTATCGAATACAATGGTCACGAGAATAGGCCTGAATGACCCTTGTATTGATTCGTCCCATGATACCTTATCTCTCCATTACTGCTGCATTATTATTTTTTGCTATTTTTGTAATTGGACCCAAGAGTACCAGTTGATCATTTTGGGCAATTGTTGACAATATCGTTCTTTGTTCATTGTTCATTGTTGGTGTATTCCTTTATTGAATATAGCAAAATATATTCATTGGAATTCCATTTCACACCCAGTGTTTTCATTCCGGAATTTTCGTATACGTAGAAGGTGGTTTGTTCATCTTTCGAATAGATAGCTGCGAGTACGGCATTGCTATTTGCTGACCACTTTCTTAACTGAAATTTAGTTGATTGAGGTATAAACGTGAGTTTCTTATACAAGGTAAATGCTTCATGCACAGTTTTTACTCTGGTGAGCAAATCATTCACGTAAAAGTTGTGTTTAATCTCCCTACTAGCGTTCGGAAACTCGGGCTGTGTGTCTATTGCCAACCAGCACAAACATCTTATTGCCAGATTCTGTCCTGAATGTTATCGTATTCGACTGGCTCTTCTTGATTTTCCCGCGAGTATCAATTGCAAATTTCACTGTGATTCTAATACTAAGATTTGTCAATACATTTGAGTTATGTCTGCTGTGATTACGATAGGATATCTCCGGAATCTAATAATTATTAATATTAAATCGTCTTGAACTGTTGGCCCAGTTAACTGCAACTCACTGAATGATACTCCCCTGTCAGTTTTTGATGAGCCGTCGAAAACTATGCGTAATTTTGTGGTAATGTTTGATTCTCGAATCACTGGATGATCCGGTAAATAATAATATATGGAATTTTACTTGCTTCATCTATTTTTGTCATGTGGTTTAACTGTTGATATTCCCTCATAAAGTCGACGTATTGTTTATTGAATTCTTATCTTTATTGAATTTTTTTTCCATTGCATAAAATCGATGAAGTGCTGCACTTCTCGATTCTCCTAATTTGTTTAATTCCTGTTTGATGGGAATTTTTTACTACGAATCTGCCTTCAGCAGTTCGCGTTGTATTGTGAATAACATGATTTTCACATTCTTGTTGTTCTTGGGAATACTTTGTAGTTGAATCTTGAAATTCTTCAATTCCCCAAAACTTTGCGATTTGATTACTCAGTTTGACATCTAATTCTTCATTTACATTACGTCAAAAGTTACAACATATTTAAGATTGTGGTAATGATACTAGTCCAGACACAATTCATCCTAGTATTGTTTTTTGTAACAGTGGTTCAATGTTACCTAATTTAATTTGCGTAATGCATATCAGTTTATAAAATATTGAAACTTCTAATAATATGTCCACATTGCTTGGTTTATTAAATATGAAGTCTACTAATTGAATATTACTAGGTATATTTAAATTTAACGCATTGAATGACGTGAGTGGCAATACTCCAGTTGCTAGAGAGCAGTAAACAGTTGATTGTCGGATTGTATGCGTTTTAAGTTGATTTAATTTGAATATCTGCTTTATGCTTGATTTGAGATTCTATTAAATTAAGACCTGCAATTGAAACATTCGCTTGCAATTTTGTCAATCTGAGTTTTTTTACATAATTTGTACGTAGCAACATTTGACTGGAATCCGTTATCCATTAATGCGCTGCCTCAGTTTTCCATCTGCGTCACGAACTATTATGAGTGTTGTTGCGAGAAGAATTTGACTAGACGTATTCATAGCTGCATGATTTACTGTCTTTGTCACTAAACATGATTCGGTATTAGATTCAACTGTAGTTTATACGCGAATTTATTCTTTATTACTAGGTGTTGATTCTTTGATAATATGAAGTAACGTATTATGATTTAAATGACATATTTTGCAATCAGTAGATTTGCAATCTTTTAAAAAATTTATTAGATTTTAAATAATTTAAACCCAATTTGATATTTTTTATTTCTAAGATTCTTTAATTTGGTATTAATTTTAAGAATCTCTTACACTGATATATTCTATACTTGCTTTTGATAAAGTAGACAATTATTCGTGTTGGTTGAAAACTAAGCTTTTAAATTTGATAATTCTTGTTTTTGACCTTTGAATTTTAAATTATGTTCATATTTTTCGAGAATGTCACATCTTTCCTTAAAAAAATTTGTAAATTGAGTCATAGTGGGCATGCTCATTCCTCGAATCTATTCTTTCTATTCACGACGTGTTATTGTATCAAAGTTTGATGATATGAGGTATATAATAAGAACGTCTCACGCATCAGTTGGCAAATTAAGACTTTTTAATGCCCGTAAATGTTTTGTAGCCGTATCGAACATTTGCCTCAAACTATGTCGACTTAATATGATGATTCACCATTTTACTTTTGTTTTTGAATCTGTCAATTAACAATGACCACGCGATTTGATCTCGCCGCTGATATCTCTAATGACTGAATTGATTGTGCTGCTTTGTTTTTTAAACAAGACTTGAGATAGTTAAATTTTTGTATATCACTAAGTATTTGATTTTGATGAATTAATGAATTGAATGTATCATGAAATTTAAGCTACTGACCAAATGACCCAAAAAATGTTGGCAAAATTGTGTTAGGTAATCTTACCTGATTGTTTAAATTATGTTGGTTGCAGTTTCGACAACGTTTTCATTTAATGATGGTGAATGTTTGGTAATGTCAACTATTAATAATTTTTTTATTGCTACTACTAATTTATAATATAATTGCTCAAAGGTGTCTCTTTCATTTTCTTGTTGTGGATCGTTACCCTCACACAAGATTTCAATAAAGGGATTAACATGGATGGATCAACGGAGAACCTTATAATTCAAATTTTGTTGTCCTTTTTGATGCTCATTTAATCTTAGACTGACATTACGACTGATATTACAACAGAATTATCAACCATTGAATCAACTACTGATTCAAAGATCTACTGAAGGATTCACAACATGTTATTGCTAGTTCTGTCATCTAATGAAACTGACTCCCTGGAAAAAGGTTTGAACTTTGTGATCCACAGAAGCCTGTCTAAACGGGATTTTCAAGCCCTAACAGTAGATTCAAAAATAACACTATATGGTAAAAGTTGTGTTCAAAATATAAATAATACTAAGTTGCTTATAGCGTCAGCAATTAAAAAACAAAAAATAAAAGTTAAAAAGCACAATCAAAATTTAAAATTCAAATTCACTAATTCTATCTTTAAATCTATTAAAACTAAAAGAAAAACCCATGATCTTACCTTGACAAAAGCAGATAATAGAAATACAATCACCATTTTACATAAATCTGATTACTTATCTAAAGTCCAATTTTTTTTAAATAACAATAATATCTCTAAGTTAGATTCTGATCCAACTGTACCCTTCAATAAGCAGATTAGATCAATTATTAATAAAGATAATACATTTTTTAGTAGTTATGAGAAATCAAATTTAACTGTCTAACGTTGGTGTATATAAAACGGGATTGACAATAGATTTTTGGATCTTTGGAAATTCAGAAAACTATTATAAAATATTATTATATAATAATTATACTGTTCTCCGTTGATTTGTCCACTTTAATACCTTTATTATTTTGTTCATTACGATATATTTTTTCTTGAGGTACCGTTTACTCTACCTGTGTCACTATATATAATTTTCACAAACATGAACAAATTAATTCTACACTTTACCTGATGATGGTTCAGTCGACCGAATTACGTATCGTAAATAAATTATTGTTTGAAACTTATCTAGTATTTTTCTCTTTACATATTCTTCAAATGTTTCTACGACAACCGACAACAAAATCTAACAAATTAAAAAATCAATAGTAAATATGTCATCAATATAAACATTTTGCTAATTAAATTTTTGTCTATTGTTAGTCTGACTCTATCACGAAGTATATCTACTTGCGAACCTGTTTAAATTATGTTATTTATAATGCATAAACCAGAACATAATTTAAATATGTTCGCAGATAGATATACTTATCTCTTTTAATTCCTATTATACTTATCATAAGTGTTTTTATTTTTTTTAAATCTCCCAATAAAAATATCATTTTCAGTTTTTATTGATTGTCCTCAGTGAACAATCTATCAAATTTTAGGAACTCAATATCTAAGCCACTACAATAATAATTATTTTTCGTCCACACTGGATCTTTAACAAGACACAATTATTACTCAATTCTATCGTAAATCTATTAATAATTTTTGTGTATGTATAATTACGTACCTACCACAAGTATGTTTGCTTATAGTCTCATCTGGACACAGAGTGTTAAAAAAAGATAAAAAAACATTAAGGGTAGATATAATATACATATAAACATTTTGATATGCTAATTCTAAATAATTTTTTTCCAAATTCGCAAAAATCGAGGTCATAATTTCATTTTTGGTGCGATGTTTGTAAAAAAAATAATAATGAATTATTTAATCACGCAACTGATACCGAATAATAAATAAATAAATTTTATTTTATTTTGTAGTACTAATGCGTTGCTTTTAAATTGAGCAGTTTAACATAGTGTTCTAGTTCTTAGTTCATCAAAATATTAAATCATGCCTTTTTATTTTAACTTTGAAATGGCCGATATAATTTTGTGCGCAGTCGAGTTACACATGCCGTTTTTCAAGCGATTTTCACTACTTTTGATAAATTAATTTGTTATTCAACATCAGTTACGTGATGAAATAAATGATTATTTTTATTAAAATATTCATGTCAATCAGTAGCAATAAAAATGCATACTTCAAGAATCACATCACTTTTTTTTGCGAATTGTGTAAAAATTATTTTTGACTGCGAATCAGCACATCAAAATATGTATACTTTCAAAGCTTTTTTACCCTTTTTTTAATACTCGGTATTTTATACCCTATTATTTAAATCAATGTATCTAATAATTCATTACTTAAGTATGTTTTAGATGAAGAACAATATTTATAATTAATTTTAGACTTTAATCTACGTTACTTAAATACTTGCTATTTTATTCTTAAAATACCATATTAACCTCTTGTATGCCTAAATTTACTATCTTTGACTTGATGGGTAAAAAACAACATTTAATTTTAGTATTTTAACTTTTAGAGCTAACTCTAGAAACTATTATTCAGCTAATAAAACAATAAAAACTTGAAATGAACGAGCATTTAAAAAACATGTGTTTAATGTTTCAAATATTATTGCTAATCTAGAATTTTTAAACTTTTACTTACCAAAATCACTAAGATAGAAACAGTCTTTATTCTGTAATATAGAAACAGGTACTGTTGCTTGACGTCATAGTTACAGAGCTCTTGGCTCTATTTTGCAGAATAGATGTCCAACATCAATTTCAATTATTTTTATTTCAGTATTTGTTCTTTTGGAAATTACTAATTTAAACTTAATTCTTTATACATTTGTGTTTATTTTTGCTATTGCACGTCTATTGTTTATTGTGCAGGTTTTATTTTATAACACAAATTTTTTCTCACTACTTAACATTTTGTTGTATTATTAGTTTAATTACATTAACAGCAACGATGTTTTAAATATAAAAACTAAATTTACAAAGCCATTTTATCTCTTACAACTTTTAACAATACTATAATCTTTACTTTTTATACTTGTTTATTTTATATCGCTATTCTTTATAAAATTCTTCACACCCACCATCACCATTAAAATCGAGTAATAAGTATGCACAGATTTCACTAACATGATCGCTAGTCTTTTAATGTTTTTCGCAACACCTCCCCTTACTTAAGGTGAAATCTGACAGTTGTCTGACAGTACTAGCTGCGATTGATTTCAAGTCAAATTTTGATGTTACTATATATATACATAAAAAATTTCTCTAAAATTGTTGTTGCCATTTACAGTTTTTATTATTAGTTTTCAATTAATATGTTTAAATAAGCGTTATATTATAAAATTTGTAATAACTCTAATTGCATGCACTTGATTGTAATGAATGGCATAAGCATATTTATACTATAATACATAATACAGAATTATTTTAACATATGAGTTCACGGTACGGTTTATTAGTAAACATATTTCAGGCCAGGTTCAATGTGCTAATCTACTTACAAAAACATTTTTTTTTCGGTTTTTTAATTCTGTTGCAAAATTTCTAAGAAGGAAAAAGAAGGTTTATTAATTAATCATGAAGTAGCTCTTGGTGATAAAAATAGAATTAACAATAAGAGAGAAAGCATAATAATGAGAACGACCATTATTTTTTGAGAGAGGTGGGTATAATTTGACAAGAGTGCGAAACATCTCACAAAACTAAATTTACACTTGTTTACTTTTCAGTCAACAATTCTTTTTGCCTGGTTTTACTGGTTTATATTATAAAAAATTTGTGAAGATCTATATAATGTTAATTACTCCCTCCCTTTCTTATCTTTTTGTTTCATTTTCAGTTACTGCATTGAGTGGTCTTTTCTTTCATATATAAGTGCAGACTATCGCTTTCATCTTTTCTAATCTTGTAGATTCGTTGTTAGTTTCGTTATTAGATTCGTTTTTAGGAGTAAACGTGAGTAATTTGAGATTTTTTATGCATACGTTATGTACGTTGAATAAAGAAAATGAATGGTAAGTGAAAAGGAATGGTGTGATTGAAGGTTTGTTGTGTGAAAATAATTTCGAGTGTAATAAATGAATGAGTTTATATGGAGTGATCTATGAAAGTGGTTGAAGTGAGGGTGGTATGTTTGGATGAAAATGTTTGACGATGACTGGTTGTTTGATGGGTGTGATGAGTGAATGTTTTATGAGTGATTTTAGGGTTCGTGCTACCCCATTTGTTGGGATATAGCGTGAAGGTATGTATGTATGTATGTATGTATAATAAAAATAATTATTTTACAAATTTAAGAAGTAAACATTTATGTACTTTTTTAGGTTCAATTAAAATGGAAGAATTTTATGACTAGGTTATTGTGCTATTCTAATATTTAGTGTTTTAAATATTGTTGTAATTAAATATTGTTTTGTCCCGAATTACCATCTCGGTGCACATGCGCATTGCCTCACAATGTGAAGTTGCAGTTTACTCGAACTACCTACGTCACAAGAACATCAATGACGATCGTTTTGAATAATTCACTTTTTAATTAAATATTTTAGATGTTAATACATTACTATGAATCATATTTTTATCTTTATTGTAACACATTTACAAGTAAAAATTGATATGTGCTAAATATTCCTTTAAACGCTGAACTGTGGGATTAGCCTGCTGGTGATGCAATTAAGTTGCAAGTAAGTTGCAATCTTTCATTTAGAAAAGTTGCAGAACTTTTCTTACTTAATTCTTGACTAAGCTGCATACATTCTTTATTTTTATCTCTGTCTATCTTACTTCCTCAAAAATTTGTATAATTGTTTGTCATTCGCATATCAAATTATTTAAAGTGAAGTGTTTTATGAGAAACAGGTTGATTTTAGACAATGTGTTCAATTAAAAAAACATACTGATATAAAACAGCCTTATCTACCTTGCAATTTAGGTAGAGTAAGATGGGCAGAAGCTATGGAGTGGGGATAAATGTTAAATTTTCGCGTGGTAAACAAGGTATTCGAAGCCATAACCTTATATTTAACAAACATTTGAAAAAAAATGAGTCATGAAAATATACATACATATATAACATCACGCTAGGGTGAATGTGATGAGTAAATGTGTTAATCTATAAATGTGATTGAAGAATATATATATATATAAATTAAATATTGATTTATCGATTTTAATAAAAAAAATCTTTTATTAATTTTTTGTTGCACTACAATGAAATGTACATGTGCGTTCAAGAACTTACAGGAACAAGTGAAACCTTATCTATGCTACGTGCTATTTATACTATTTCTAACTTAGTGGAAAACTACTGGGTGTTTAGCTGATGCAGCAAGTTACAACTTACAATGTTTGTGAAATACCTTCAAGGCCTTACATAATTCCTCCCTTCTAAAATTTTACAATACTTGTGAGGTGTTATTCTATTGTTTCTAACGTATTTAGTTTATTATTTAATACATTCCTTTTTGGTTTCCATAGGTTCTTACATTTATTCTTAAGTTTATAACATAACATAAACAATACAATAATTACAATAATACAATATAATATATAAGAATGATGGTTATTATTTATTTGCAGTTCTTTTATCTTTGGAACATTTTTGATTTTTATATCTACTGATTTTATTTCTTTTAATTTATTCTGATTAATTATTTTCGAGTAATTGAAGGAGTTGAAATTTTCGAATTGTATTTCTTTATAATTTTCTTGAATAATATTAAATTTGAAGTTATTTATTCTACATCCTTCTGTTAATTTAAATTTATATACTCCTTGTATATTTTTGTTAACAGTATTTGTTTGACAATTAATTTGAATTTGTTGTTCTGTGGGACTTATAATTATTAAGTCGTTTGTATTTTCTATCTGTTCCCAAGTATTTTCTAGTTTTATATCATGGAATGAACAACCATCGTTCTTTTGATTATTTACAATATTCATAATACATTTATTTATTTTAATATATCGACTATTACAATAATAGCTATTATTTATTTGAATACAGTTATGAGTAATATATTTATTTCCATTATCTAGGTAATATACACTTTGTTTTTCATTAAGCATAATGAGGGAATCATTTTTATAAACAGGGATGGGGGTAAATTGATGTAAGGAGTAAGTATTTAAGGTGTATATTGGGATATTTATTATAAAATGTATTTGTTCTTTATCATTTCTACAATATGTTTCGATGATTTCATTAAAAAGCCAAATATCTTTATTTTGTGTTATTTGTTGTAGGTTATCGGGATTTATGATGCTAGTGTGTAATTTTCTTAAGCTACAGAATGTTAGGCTAACTTCGATTTGTTTACACAAATCATTCATATTTTGTAAGAGAAATATTAATTTTTGAAATTTATTATCAATATCTATCTTGCTTTGCCAATCAAGGTTTTTTATTAGAATAGTTTGTATGTCATTTATTTGCATTTGTAATTGATTTTCATTACTTTCAAGATTCTTTATTTGTTCATTAAATTTGTCAATCATTTCTCTGTTTATTTTTATGTTTTGGTCATTTTGTATCTGTAGTGTCTGTTCATTTTTATTTATTTGTTCAAAAAGTCTGTCATATCGTTCTCCGTCCGAGGCGTCTAAGTTACCAGAAATAGATTTTATGATACTACCTATTCCGTTTATTAAACCGCGTTTTACTCGTTTGTTAAAAAGTTTTTGGATTTGATTTTCTAAATCATTATGAATATAGGTTATTATGTTTATATAATCTTGGAATAATGTCTTTTGATCAGAGACTTGTTCTAATAGGATAGATTTTAATTTCGTTACTTTTATAAATTCTTGATATATGGGGGTAATATTATAATTAAAATATATAATTTGTTCTGAGCTTTTTAATTTACATTATAAATATCAATGGTTTGACCATTTCGTAAGCAACTGGTGAAAGGTTTCGTCAATTTTGCAAATTCCGGGATGAATTTACGGTACCAACCAATGGTACCAAGAAATGATTTTATTTCTTTTTTTGTTTTTGGGATGTTTAATTTCTTTATTTTTTCTACTTTGGATGGGTCTGTTTTAATACCGTCTTGTGTAATGATATAGCCGAGGTATTTAGTTTGATTTTGTAAAAATTCGGATTTATCAATTTGTATTTTAAGATTTGCTGTTCTGAGTTTTTCGAATACTGATTTTATATTTTGTAAGTGTTCTTCAAGTGTTTTTCCAAAAATAATTATGTCGTCGAGATAGACAAGACATATTTTGTTAACTAAATCCCCTAATGCGATGTTCATCATTCTCTGGAATGTTGCCGGAGCGTTCTTTAACCCGAATGGCATGCGAATAAATTCGTAGTGTCCGGACGTAGTAGAGAAAGCGGTTTTTTCAATATCGTCTTTATTCATTAAAATTTGATGGAAACCAGAGTGTAGATCGAGTGTTGTGAAGTATTTTGAGTGTCCTATGTGATCTAATAGTGTATCTATGTTAGGGATTGGAAATCGATCATCTTTTGTTTTTGTGTTTAATTTACGATAGTCAATAACTAACCTTGTTTTGCGTTTGCCGGACGCGTCTAATTTTTTCTGAACGATCCAAATAGGTGAGTTCCAAGGTGAATGTGAGGGTTGTATTACATTTTCTTTTAATAAATTTTGAATGTGTTCCTCGATATCTTGTTCATAGATTTGTGGAAGCCTATAGTTTTTCGTGTGTATGGGAGTTTCTTCGCTAACTATGATTTTATGTGTACAAATGTTAGTATTAGATAATTTTTCGTCTTTTTTTGGGAATAAGTCTTTATATTCTCTTATAACTGAATCTACTTTTAGTTTTTCTAAATTATTTAAATGTTCGTTTCTAATTTGGATATTATTGTTTTGTTTTAATGTTTCTAGGTGATTATCTAATTCTCTTTCTTTTCCCTGTATTTTAACGACGTTTTTTACAAAGTCAATTTGTATGTTTAACTCTTTAAATGCTTCTATGCCTAGAAGCAGGTTATATTCTTTGTGAAAATTATGAATATAACATTTTATCGGAATTTTATTTAATTTTATTATGACATATTCGCTTATTGTGGTTTTTCCGTTTACAGTTTTAAAAGTGCATTTTTCATAATATGTTTTCATATTTTTTATTTTGACTAATTCAGGGGTTATTAAATTTATACTAGAGCCTGTATCAAAGAGAATAATATAATTTTGAATTTTTAACGACGGTAGGTGATAGGTCATGCTGGACATTACTTGTTTAATTTGTCCTCGCCGTTTGCTATCTCTAAAAAAGAATCTTCATCTACTTCAATTTCGTATTCGTGTTCGTGGTCAAATTGTTCTGTTATTTCTGTGTCATCAGTTTCGTCAAGATTGTAATTTTGTCTGACTGTTTGCGTTGACATGGGTTGGGTTACGCGAGTCTGTTGTGTCATAGGTCGTGGTTGGAAATTGCGTTTTGTTTCGTAAAAATTTTTTAAATTCTGTCTTGGTGCGAATTGTGTTGGATGTTTACTAGCTGTGTTAAATGGTATGGGTTTTGAAGGGAATTGTTGACCAGGGAATTTTTTAGGAGGTATATTAAATGAAAAATTTGGTTTTTCTTTTAACATTGGTGACTGATGTACAAAATTAAATTCATTTCGTAAGAGGATTTCGCATTCTTCTAGAGATTTGGGTTGTTTTACGATAAAAGATCCTCGTATAGTAGTTGGTAATAGTGAAATAAAATATGTTACGATTAATTTTTGATTTTCTTTGATTATTGCATTTTTCTGAAGTTGGTTATATTCTGTTAAAAGGATTTTGGATTTATATTGTGCGAATTTTTGTGAGATAAGCTCTAAAGTTTTATCGGAACTAATTTTATTTCTAATTTGTAATATTTCTATTAGGATAGTTTCGGCCGTACTTTTGTCACAAAAGTTATTTGTTAGGTACGTTTTTAATTCGTCCCAAGTTGCAAATTTATTTTCCGCTAATAATTCGGCAGCTTTGTGAGTGAGTTTATTTTTTATTAAACCAAACATATATGTTTGTTGGATATTAGTAAGTGTTACATTAATTAATGTGTTCTGTACGTCTTCTACAGCGGATATGAAATTGTTAAGAATTTTTATATTTCCATCGTATGAAGGAATAATTTCTGACAGATTTTTCAGTTCTGATAATGTTGTAGTAGCCATTGTTAAATTTGAATTACTTAATCGACTTGGTCTCAATAAATTTTTCTTTATCGGGTTATTGTTGAATTGAGTGTTTTCAACTTGTGGATTTAAATTTGAATTAAGATATTCTGATTCTGATGAACTATTATTGTTCATTAATTTTGTGTGTTGAGACTGTGCCGGTCTCTCGATACTTTTATTACTAGTCTAGCTAGAAGTATCCCTTTGTGTAATAATATTATTAATTTGTTAATTATATGTAACTTACAATGGTAGCAACAATATAATTGTGGATAGATGTTTTACGGACATCACCGGATTCTTGTTCTTCTCGTCTTCTCGTGATACTTCAGGAGGACAGCAGATGTTTTCGGACGACGTGGACCAATTACGGAACAGCAAGTTCTTCTCGTTCGAGCAGGACGTGATCTCGTAATGGAACAGCAAGTTGTCGATCTGGTGTTTTCTCTTAAAGATGGGCCGTGGTTAGGCCTTGGTGGGCTTAGGTTGAAGCCGTTTAGTAGTCTCGTAGATTTGTTATAAAATGGTGTAGTAAAACTTTTTATAAAGTACCACAGATTAAATTTTTATATTTAATTTATCTGTGTCAGCACCATCCTACCGACTGCGCCAATTAAATATTGATTTATCGATTTTAATAAAAAAAATCTTTTATTAATTTTTTGTTGCACTACAATGAAATGTACATGTGCGTTCAAGAACTTACAGGAACAAGTGAAACCTTATCTATGCTACGTGCTATTTATACTATTTCTAACTTAGTGGAAAACTACTGGGTGTTTAGCTGATGCAGCAAGTTACAACTTACAATGTTTGTGAAATACCTTCAAGGCCTTACATAATTTATATATATATATATATATATATATATATATATAAATAATTAATTAAAGTATGCAGGTACTTAATAAGTCATAATTGTATAAATCTTATAGCCGGTTTCACCAACAAAAATTTAATTTGAAACATTGATTAAATAAATGAAAGCAAATCAAAATTACATATCAAATTGAATAATTGAAGTTGCTGTCATACTTTTATTTATGTAAACTAAGTTTAAAGTTAAACTTTTGTTGGTGAACCGGCCATTATACTTTTTAATATAATAATTGATTAAATCTAGATATTTGTCTACAAATTAAATTTATCACTACTTTAATTTCATGAGACAATGATATGAAATTTATAATCTCCAACACGAATAAGAACAATTTGATTACATTTTTAGATAATAACAAGGACACCAGTTTAAAAAAATTGTTTATTACAATAGAAAAATGAATAAAACAAATAAATTAAGTAATATTTTAACTACAATAATTTAATTTTTTCTTAATCTCTTACAAAACCATTGTTTCCCTGGCCACCTTCAAGAGTCGAGGGCTTTTCATATACAGACAATTCTGGTTTCTTTGGTTTGTACTCTAAATGACAAATGTAATTAAATTTTGCTAGGTTTTATACTAAAATATATACTTACCCATTTTGAAAAAAAGTTTTTCTATTGTAATCATAGGTGATTCATACGCTAACGTTAAATAAACAGAAATTGCTAGCGAAAACATGAAATCTCCCCAGAACTTATACATCTGTACAAAAAAAAATCATTAAAAGAAGAATTATACAATTAATTTTATTTATTACCACATTAAAATCTGAGAAGTAACTACTGGTTTTACTTGTACCAATTATCAAGTACTGAAGACTGTAATGAACTAAATACACAGTATAAGTGAAGCGAGCCATAATTTGAAATACTGACCATGACAAGAATGCATTTATTGGACCTGTGCGATAATAATTAATCAGAAATAAAATGATAATAAATAAATCAGTGTTTACCTCCGTATCCCTGCGTGCAAGCATAAATAACCCAACAAATACCTAAACTCCAGCCATGCTTGTATAAACCATTAAATAAAGAATTATTCAATTTATCCGGATGTAGGATTAAACCATGTTCAACAAAAAATGATGACAGTAATAATCCCATGCTTATAATCCAGCCAAATGTAACTTGAGCTGGATGCTACAAGAAAAGCAATTTATTATCTGATATTTAATACTAGTAATTAATTAATAAATTACCAGAGTTATTCTACTGTTTTTGCTTTTCTTCAGTTTGAACACGTAGTAGCCCAGCATGATTCCCATCAACCAAGGACCATAACGTGTGTGTGTTGTGTAGTAATAATTATCCAAGTACCTCACAGAATCACTGAAATAACAAATGTTTAATATTATTTAGAGCGAAAACTGAGATTTTAATCCGAGATTGTTGATTTTTACCTGATTTTTTTTTAACCAACTAGGATAAATAATATGTTATCTCCACAGGTAATAATAATTTATTAAAAATTGTTTTTTAGTACCTACCCAGCCATACCAGAAACTGGTAAATCTTGAACATAAGTTATGGCAAATGAACTTGCCATGGATCCTAAAACTAAAATTACAGAAACTAGCAGAGTTCGTTTCGGCCATTTCCAAAGAGGAATTAAAATGATTGGTGAAAGAATAAACAATTGCATGTCAACTGCAAGATACCACGTTTGGCTAATACACTGTAAGTAAAATATTATTTGTTAATTATTTTATTATATTCTGTATTATTGTAAAGTTACCATTTGTTGAGTATTGTAGTAATTTTGTGCATAAACTAATGGTGACCACCAGTACTCAATGCAGACATCTTGAAGAAATGATACAACTATCGGCCAAAAAGGTCCTGATCCAAAATATCCTAGAATTGTCGCGTGAATCCAAACCAAAACTGCAAGAACTGGAGTCAATCTAATTTTGAATCACTCGTTATTTAATTAATCATTATTTTCAGCTCGTAAAGATATAACTTACCTTAAATACCGATGTAAGTAAAATAATATTATATTAAATTTTACGCCTTTATCCATTGCTAAGCAATAACTATATGCCAATAACATTCCACTTAAAACGAGAAATGAGTCAACAGATACTGAAGCATTTATAATGTATATGTTTGCTGGATTAAGTAGCCACTATAAATAATTTTAAGGTATTAAGTATCATTACAAAAAAGAAAATAGGAAAATACTTACATCTTTTAAATCAATCATGTTCGTAATTGGTTCCATAGCACTTCTTAAAAAACTATGACCAAATACGACCCACATCATACTTATAAATCTGATTCCATTTAAACATGGTAACTGGTCTGGATTGTTACTGATGCTTAATAGTTTTTTACCATTTGTTTTCACCGAAAAAGCTATGAGAATTATGTGCGCTGGTTCTACAACAAGAAAACATAATTAATTTCTTTCTTTAATTTGTTAATTGATTATTTACTCTTCTTGTGATGCTGAACATACATATCATAAAATGTGCTAATTAACATTAAGGATAAAGTTGCAGCCAAAAATATTCTGAAAATAAAATTGTATAATTGAAAATGATGTTGTAAAAAATGAATGATTGTCTTACAAAAGTATGATCTGTTTTGCATTGTACTTATTTTTTATATCATCTTTCGTTTGACACACGCCGCCATTAACTGGTTTAATTTTAATTTCTGGATCAATTTCTCGAAGAATATTTGATAAAACTTCAGAAAGTTGATCAATAGGACATATGTGTGGAATACACCATCCTAAAAATAACCCTGTTGAATTGTCACCACCTCCTAGAATCATTACTCTTTCTTGTATATTTTGAACATCTTTGTAAAGTTCGGAAATGTCCACATAATTATTTTTTAAAATTGCTGCGATAGGCATTCCTAAATCTATTTCTGAAGTCGGAAGAACAATTTTCATTAAACAATATTTGCCTTTAATTGTTTCACTTTTGTTATTTTTTTCATCTATTCCTAAACATTGATCAAAATGTCCTAAATCGATAAAATTTCCTGAGTTCAAGCCACTTGGGAGTTTTCCAGATGCATCAAGCACTAAAAATAAATAACAATTTAAATAAATGTTTAATCATGCTATTTCACCCATTGCTGAGTGTAGCAAAGATGTGGTTGAAAAGGCTATCGCAGGAATAATTCAAATAGAGTGAAAATCAAATTTCTCATTTTAATAGATTTTTAAATTTGTGTTTTAACATTATTAAATATTATTGCTACTTAATTATTAAAGAGTAATTTTATTTAGCTAAAAATAAGTTTACGGGGACTGTACGAAAAAATGTATTTTACTAACCTAGTTTTTTTATTTTTATTAATCAATCAAAACCAGTTAACTGTATTTTTTATAATTTATTATTTTAATTTAGATTGATTATTTCTATATTTAAATTTTAATTGTCACGAAGCAATAAATTTTACTTTAAATTTATTATTTATACTGAATAAAGTGAATTGAAATTCTGAACAATATTTGTTTTTCTTATATCGTACATTTCGTATTTATACTCAAAGCTGTTTAATTAATTAGTTACCATTTAAAAAATATATAAGTAGATGGTTTATAGTATATATTACTTGATCGTACCTCGTAACAGAGACAATTTAAAATAGTTTCACCATCGAAAAATAAATAGTTTTATACCTAATGATAATAATAGTCAGACAATAAAGGATCTAGATCTTAAGTGCAATTAGCCCCATTGTGCCTATATATGAGTAGACCCGTTCTTGTTGCAACAGTCCGATAAATTACAACTACGCTTTTTTACGCGACTGATGCCATTTAAATGTTTATATATTACAAGTTTACTTACTTTTGAATGTTGGCACACATTTTTGAAGTTCCGGATAATTCCTGAAGATATTTTTTAAGTCAATACTCTCAACGGCAAAAATAACCGCGAGAAAGATAAGTAGTCGAGATAACATTTTACCACCAAAAAAAAGTAATTGCGACTTATAGCATTTTGTGAACCTTTATATATAAATCAGTTGAGTACTACAAATAATTATTATCAGATGAAACAATTTTTCAATGACGCTATGTTTAATTTGTTATCATCAGTTCTCACTTGATATTGAATACTGACGTAATTGTCATTATTATAAATATTATTCAGATCAATAAACTTTTGTGTGTTATTCTTTTATTTATAGTTGACTTTGTGTGAAAGACTATACTTTGATTTTTTTTTAAATTCAGTGATTATCGGTTATTCTCCTTATTTTGAATACATATGTGTTTTATTTTTTGAAGAAGTTTCCTGGTCAGTTAAAATTAAAAAAAAAGTATTCCTTCAGATTCTCGTTTTGCACGCCAAGAATCGATACAGGCTATAATTGAATATTATTTAAATCTTCACTAAATGTATACTAACAATATTAAAGTATATCAGGATTCTAACTGCAAATTAATGTTATTAAAATAGTTACTATTGCACTTAAATTAATGTATGGTTTTTGGTCATATAATTCATAAGTATTTTCTCAAACATAGGATAAAGTAGCCGATATTACACCGGTTGCTAAATCGCATTATAGTTAATTTACAGACCTCTATTTGATATATTTTGAGAACTGAATAACAGGTGCTGCAGGAAACTTTATAACATTTTCAAGGTAAAAAACTTTTATTGATTTCCAATATAAATTACATAATACTCAGCTTGAAAAAGTACACGTCATTAAAGATTTAGGTATCCTCATTGATGCTGATCTCAATTTTAAATTACATATTGATTCCATAGTAAAAAAATCTCTTTAATTTTGTGGATTTGTTTTTCGCCATTGCAATGACTTGGAAAATCATAATTCAGTAATATTATTATATAACTCTTTAATTCGTAGTAATTTGAAATATTGCAGTATTATTTGGTCTCCATATTATCAAAACAGTGTTACTAGAATTGAAAATATTCAGAAAAAAATAGTAAACTTCATTTTTTACAAACTAAATTTATACAAAGAAAACTATCCGTACATTGAGAGATTAAGGGTCAAATTCATAGTCGTGACTCACCCTCACCTCATTCTCATCTCACACTTAAAATCGAAGTAACTAAGGCAACTAACTCAAATTGTGCAAATTTTTGAGTTAGTTTCCTTAGTTACTTCGATTTTGAGTGTGAGGTGAGGATGAGATGAGTGTAAGTGACGACTCTGAATTTGGCCCTAAGAATGCTCAATTTCAAAACATTAGCTGAAAGGAGAAGAAATTCTGAAATTATATTTGCTTTTAAAGTACTTAGCGGCCTTATAGATGCCTCTGAACTTCTAAGTTTATTTTATCTCAAAAAGCGCAGATTAGAATAGGATCACATCATATATTTAATATTAACTTTAGTCGTGCTGTATATGGTCAGCATTCCTTAATTAATAGGTTGTCGAGAAATTTAAATGATATGTCCTCAAGTTTCAATATATTTAATATAACTTTGAATATGTTGTTAACAACATTACGATAAATTGACCATTTATATGTTAGCTATGTACTTCATTGGGCAAAATTATGATTTTTTGTTTATTTTTATTTTTTGTCTCTATTTTGTATTATGTTAAAATTAAATTCTAATTTGTTATCCTTATATATATATATATATATATATATATATATATATATATATATATATATATATATATATAAGGCATAGAAAAAGACTTGATAACAAGGAATATAAAGTATAAAATTGATTTCAAACCTTGTCACCTCAATGCATGTATTAATTGGTATATACACGACATACATTTTACATACAGAGTTTATAATGTGACATATAATATGAACAGTGGTAGTTGTGACGTCATCGGTCTCTCGGCTCTACTGATTAGCTCCATCTCTCGACCACCTCGTCTCGATCATACCTGCATGACAAAACACAACATGGCATTCCATTCCCGGTCGACGTTCACTAAGAGTTACATTTCAGTTAGTACAACAAAGTTACGATCGTAAGTACGAGGCAGGTCCCCAACCTGAACATGTCCCAGACACACTATGGATTTCACATTCTTCCGAGGTCCCTGACCTCATTGTTGCGGGTATTTAGACCCGATTGTTGCGAGAGTGTTTCATCTCAATCAGTGCCGGAAGGATAAGGATCTAGGCACGGAGCAGGTCCCTGACCTGAGGATTTCCCAGACATCCTGTGGATCCCAGATCCACCCGAGGTCCCTGACCTCATTGTTTCGGGTATTTAGACCCGATTGTTGCAGGTATTTAGACCCGATTGTTGCGAGAGTGTTTCATCTCAACCAGTGCTAGATGGATAAGGTTCTAGGTACGATGCAGGTCCCTGACCTGAGAATGTCCCAGACATTCTGTGGATCCCGGATCCACCCGAGGTTCCTGACCTCATTGTTGCGGGTATTTAGACCCGAGGTCCCTGACCTTATTGTTGCGGCCGTGGATGTCCCAGACATCCGTGTGAATCCAATTCACACGAGGTCCCAGACCTCATCGGTGCGGGTATTTAGACCCGATCGCTGCGGGTATTTAGACCCGATAGTAGCAGGTCCCCGACCTGATCATTGGATCAGTACTGTCGTATGCGCTGAAGACCGCTAAACACAAAAGAGGAGGGACTCCAATTACAGACAGGTAAATTTACCCCTGTGGTCATTAGTAAGCAGCCAATGACGGATGCGCAGCTGGCTTCGCAGAGCCAGCGCGGAGAGCCCTCAGTACGGCCCTGTATTTCACCACCACCTGTACAGTAATTGCAGTATGCTCTTAAATGTCGCCACCTGGCGGAGGGACTTCAGTACTGAGTTCGTAAGGAAGGCAAAGTGTGGAAACAGAACATAGCACATCGGTGCGGGTATTTAGACCCGATCGTGGCGGGTATTTAGAACCGATGGTAGAAGATCCCTGACCTGATCATGGATTAGTATACAACATTTTATCAGACACATATATCCATAAATAAATACCACACCAAACATGAATATATTATCAATTAACGTGCCATACATAATAAACAACACACATGCACCATATTACGCTGCACTTAGACATAGAATGACAGTGAGATAATATATATATATATATATATATATATATATATATATATATATATATATATATATATATATATATATATATATATATATATATATATATATATATAAGTTGTAATTTACATTTAATTTTTAATGTTTAATTTTCAATCATGTTTAGCGAAATACCATTATATAATTCAATGTAGGTACTATTTGGGCTTTGCCAGTTATGTACTTTTAAGAAATAAATAGATAAATAAGAGCGTCATCAACCGTTCAGATAACAATTCATTGGAAAAGTTGAGGTGTACTCGTATTTGTTCTGTAGTATCTTGTTATCTGTCGTAAGAGAGTAGCCGCAAGATAAGCGATAATAATAAGTAAACTCGCATCTACGATGGGAACGGAATTTGAATTTTATTGAGTTAATAGGCCAAAATAACTTTTTGATTGATATATAAAGGTTAAACATATTTTTATCACACAAGTTTTCTATATATAATTATATTTCGCTGCAAAGTTGTAAGCACGCTTGTTTTACCGCACCGTAACTGTGAAGATTTGTCAAGTATTCTTCGAGTCATTTTAGTGAATTTGTTAACCGAAGAGTGCAGTTTTTTGTGCTCTTTACGCCCATATTTCTTAGTGTCACTTTACAAACTAAAGGTAAATATTTTGAGCTACTTTCCTGTTATCAAGTGTACCTCATATTCTTCAATTCAACTATATCACTGCCGTTTAATTAAACAAGTGGAATCATCAATTTATAAATTAATATTGAAGCAAGTTGGTGCTCAAGGTCTTCAGCTGGCTGCATTGTTTGTAAATTATTAGTTAACGACAAATGTCCGATTGCATGTGATATTTATAAAGGTGTAGTACACTCTACCTGTAGTCAACTTAGTCGGGCTGAAATTCAATGTTTATCATCTCGAAATCGCACAATAACATACAGCTGTTTATCATTCAAATCAACCGATCCACTCACTTTATTTAATAAACTACAAGATACAGTCACATCTCTTCAACAAGAAATTATTCAGCTGCGTAATACTCTTGCAGCTAATCCATCCGTTAATACTGATACTGAATTAATTATATCAGAAATTCAAGATCGCCAACGTAGAGAGCAAAATTTAATTCTCTAAAATATACCTGAGTTCGGCGCTGCAGATAAAGACTATGATTGTACTGAAATTCACAAGATATTTAGTGAAATTGCGCCCTCTATAAAGATTGATGACTCACATATATTTCGCCTTGGTCGCACTATTTCTGTGAATAAAATTCGTCCCATTAAAGTAATATGTAGCAACAGATCTGATACTCTCAGTGTTTTAAAATATAAAAACAAATTATCAAATAAAAATATTAAAATTACCTCCGAATGCACGCCCATGCAAATAGAATATTTCAAAAAAATTAAAAGTGAATTGGAAGACCGGAAAAATAAAGATGAAACTGAACTTACAATTAGGTATCACAATAGTATTCCCAAAATTTTTTATCAGGCTCGAGTTCCAAAAAACCCGCATCAACAGAGACAACACTAAATCTTAATATCCACAACCAAAACGCTAGCAGAATTAGTTCTAAACTAAATAATCTATTTATATCAATGATGGCATCTGATTTCAACGTTATAGCTATATCCGAAACATGGCTCGATGACATTGTGCTTAATGGTGAATTCGCGACTGACTCTTACAGTGTTTACCGTACTGATCGTGACATTCATGCCTGCGGCCTGTCAAGAGACGGTGGTGTTCTTCTGGCCATACACAACGACTTTCCGTCTGCTCGTGTGTCGTGTGATGAAGCTGAAGTTATCCTTCCCCCAAATGTCGACATTATATGTGCCAAAATTATCACCTGTAATAAACCCTTTTTCATGTTTAATTTATATATTCCGCCAAATCTAAATGTTAATTATTACCGTAATGTTTACGAATTCTTTGAATGTTTGCCTTTTTTGAATGAAAGTAACTTTATCATATTGGGTGACTTCAATTTGCCTGAAATCACTTTCAATCCCGATTGCCTCCAAATAACAACATTTCAAGACTTTTTAAGCTTCATTGATGCTCATCAATACAACGATATATTAAACGCGAACAATAGATTGCTAGATCTAGTTTTATCGAATATCTCTTGCGTAGTTTGTCCTTCAGCGGATCCAATTTTTGATATTGGTCAGGCTCATCCCGGTCTTTGCATATGTGTTAACCATTCTATTTAAAAAATAAATAGGTTCCCTCCGAACTTTCATTCTAGTAGCTATAATTTTAAAAAAGCAGATCTCAATAAACTTTATTCCTATATTAATGAATTTGATTGGAATCAGCTCAAAATTTTTCAAAACGTTAATAATGCACGTGTCTTTTTTTATTCAACTCTCTACTCATACTTTGATGAGTGTGTGCCACTTAGAAAAACACGGAAAAGTTCTAGTCCTAGTAGGGTTTCACAAGATTTAATTATAGATATAAAGGAGAAGGCGAAATTACTTAGGATGCATAATAAATATAATACTAACAATTACTATTTAGATAAATACAAACGTCTTCGTTCTCAAGTTAAAATAAAAATGAAACATTGCTATAATACCCACATCTACCAAGCCGAGAACACTCTCTTGTCAGATCCCAATAAATTTTGGGGTTTTGTCAATTCCCATAATAATAAATCTAGAATTCCGTCAACTTTGTCACTAAATGGTAATATTCTTAAGAATCCAGTTGATATTGTTAATGGTTTTGCGTCCAACTTCAAGAATACCTATTCACCTTCTCATTCTACTTATGCATAGATGTTGACATGTAAAACCAGGGGTATAATTCGACAAATTTACGAGCTGTAGCCACAGCGAATTGTTCAAACCGCTCAATATTTATATCATGGCCAGATGAAATTGCTTGTAAAATGATGTAAAAACGTTTGATTAAAACTTCGTCTATTCCAGTTATTAGGGCGGAAACCTCATACTGCTGAAAAAAGCGCCGAGCAGTGTTACCGTCATTAGAGCTACCATATCCTTGCTTTGGTTGGTCGATGATAAGTCCTAACCGTTTGCGGAAGCCTTCTTGGATAGTTTTCTTTCGAACTCCGACAATAGCTTTTTCTTCAGCTGAACGTACTTGCCACTTCCGTATTTCCAGTTTGTACCCCACGTACAAGCAACACTCAAAAAATCTTATCCATGCATGTAAAGATGAAATTCCAAACTGGTAATTGCCTTTTTTTACTTCTTTTTTTAAAATGGCATCGATATTATTAAAATCTTTAGATGTTGCATTGCAAATGTAACAGCGCTGAGCAGAAGAAGTTCCAGTGATTGCGTTACACACTTTTCCGTCAATCATCGGCAAAGCAAGATGGTAAGACACAGTTATTGCTTTTCCATCAATAACTGTATCATATGGAACAAGTTTGTTTTGCTGTTCTTGTATATATTCCACTTCTCTTATCGTACTATCTACGTTTTCGTGCAAAAATTGTATACGATTTGGTCTACAATATCGAGGAGAAGAAGGCCGTGGATTTTTCCATACAACGAGTTCTTTATTGGTCCCTTCAAAAGAAGATATTACCTGTAGAGGCACAGGCGAAGTGAAAAATATGCTTGAATCAGAATTGATATCATCTGAAAAGGTTTGTTTATAATTGCTGTGACCAGAACTGCCATCGCATCCCCACTTACAAATCAGATTCATATTACGAACATTTTCAGAAGTGAAACTCTTTACAACTTCTTTTTGAGTCAACAAAATTCGCTCAATTGTGTGGTCCAACAACGTTTTCAATTTCACTTCAGCACTGCTCTCAGATATGGTTATATCTTCCCTGAACGGATAACAATTCAGTTTCGCTTTTAGTACTGCTCTGTATATAATTTACAATTGTAGGCTTACATTTCGTATACTTTGATATTGGCCTTTAGACAATTTTTGCTCGACTATGAGAGAAAGGGCAGAATCAGCTGACATTCGACTTTCCGGAACAAACTCTAAGGATCGTCTGTATTTTTGTGCTGTAGACGGATCTTGCAGAGTAACATCTTTGACAATTTTTACGGCATCAATTTTGCCTGTAGCTCGTAGTTTCATTTGCGTTGCAAACGCTAATTCTTTCTCACAGTTCTCGAAACGAATATACTCGGTTCTCAGTTGCTCAATATCCAATGTTGGACGACCTATAACTATATATACTCATATATGTATATATATATATATATATATATATATATATATATATATATATATATATATATATATATATATATATATATATATATATATATATATGGGCCATTCTCTGGGAAACGGACACTCCACCTTCTCCAAAATTTGGAGCATCAACAGAACTTTTGAAGGGCATGAGGAAATCGAAAAAAAGTATCTAGTTTTCAAATATGAGTGGCGGAATTGATAATTTTTATTATTTGTGGGTGTTTTGCCCATTTTTTTTGGCCAAAGATTTAAGCGAAAAATTTTAAAGTTGAATAAAATGCTTGGGTTTGGTTTTTTTCTTATTTTGACGGTAGCATCTCGTTTCTTTTTGAAAAATTGAAATATTTTATCTCTTGCCAATTTTTCTAAAAAGTTACCCTTTTTTATTAAAAGTGGGTCAAAAAAAATATTATTATTTGAAATCTATCAATTTTTTACTCAAAAACAAGGCATCCTACAAAATAAAATTATGTAACAGAAAATGCTTCAAATTCGTCGGAGAATACGGTTGATTTTTTTCAGAAATTTTTGAGACATTTTTATTTTTTTTGGACTATAGAATTTTAGAAAAATTTTAAAATATTTCAGAAAATTCTGAAAAAAATCACACGTATTCTTCTATAAATTCGAAGCATTTTCTGTTATTTAAATTTTTCTGGAATTGTGATCCTTTACGAGTAAAAAAATCATTAAATTTTTCTATTCCAATTTTCATACTCTTTCAATTTTCGCGAAGTAACATTCTTAAAATTTCTTGTTTCTTGGTTTTTTATCTTTCAATATAGCGTTAGCTTTAAGGTGGTACTATCATAAAATTTATCAGAATGTTCTGAAACATTTTAAAAAATTTCTAAAATTCTCTTCTAAAAAAAAATTAAAAAAAGGTCTGAGAAAAATTACACGTATTCTCTGATGAATTCTAAGCATTTTTTGTTACATAATTTTTTTTTGTAGGATGCTTTGTTTTTGAGTAAAAAATAAAATATTTTTTTTGACCCAGTTTTACTAAAAAAGGGTAACTTTTTAGAAAAATTTATTGGAGACAATTTAAGAAAAAAAGCAAACCTAGGCATTTTATTCAACTTTAAAATTTTTTTCTTAAATCCTTTGCAAAAAAAAATGGGCAAAACACCCAAAAATAATGAAAATTAACAATTTCGCTAGTCATATTTGAAAACTAGAAACTTTTTTCGATTTTTCCATGCCCTTCAAAAAATTTTTGGATGTTCCAAATTTTGGAGAAGGTGGGGTGTCCGTTTCCCAGAGAATGGCCCATATATATATATATATATATATATATATATATATATATATATATATATATATATATATATATATATATATATTAGGGTGGGTCGAAAAAATACAAAAATGTCGGTTGGGCTCTAAAATGAAAGCTTTTTATGTAAAAACATGCGGAACACAGAAAAAACTGTACAAAAAATTTTTTTAGAGGGCGCGCGAGACCCTCAAAAGTGCCATTTTTAGCACTTTTTTCAGTTTTAAGGCTGTATCTCTGAAAGAATACGTCAGAAATGGCTGATTTTTTTATCTTTCGCATGTTTTTAGACCGAAAACTTTCATTTTTGACTCAGAAAAATAGCAACTTATTAGCTTAAAATACGTTATATTGTCGAAAACTTAAAACATGGCGAAAAAGGTGTATTTTAAGTTAAAAATATTTCAGCCCATATACAGTTTTTTCTGTGTTCCGCATGTTTTTACATAAAAAGCTTTCATTTTAGAGCCCAGTGACATTTTTGGATTTTTTCGACCCACCCTAATATATATATATATATATATATATATATATATATATATATAATATTATGTAAACAATTATTTTTAAACATATGTTAATGATTAGACTATTTTGCTGTGTACCTGAAAGTACTGGCATCTTTTCAATTGTCTCTATTTGGAAAGAAACGGGGATGGAAAGCCAGTCCTAGTATTTTGCTAGAAATAGGTTCTCTCTCCTTTTGGCTTTTCGCCACCTTGATCTCAACTCGTATATCAATTTCCTGATTAACGGTTTGATATTTTCAGGTGTTGAATAAGGATGTTCCATAAGATCAGAAATATGCTCTTCAATTTTAAAAAATATATCAGACACGTCTTCATTTAAAGATCCTTTCAAAAGTAAAAAAAATTCTTGTCTTGAAATTTCTATACTTTTGTGACCAACAGCTTCTAAAATGCACAAAATAAATTTAATTATATATGACATGGATTGATTCATATGCCTGATAATCCGATTTTTTTCCAAATTATGGTAAATTTTTATATTTTTAATAATATTAACCTGAAAAGTTCTTAATTTTAATTATCGACTAAATCTGCCAATTTTGATTAATAATATAAAAACAAACGAAATAGCACCTAATAGCAGCTAATTTTTTGCTGTTTATTTTTACAATAATATTAGAAATAAGATGACGTTAAGCTTTCGACAGAACACGGCGGTAAAAATTACTTTTTCCTTGTTTAAAATAAAATTTGTTTTTTATTTTTATGTTAATTTTCATTAGCAAAGATTGTTGATTATTATACTAACAAATTAAGTAAACAATTTTTATTATACATCCTATAATTGTACTTACGTTCAGGAGATGAGTCCATTTTACAGATCGAAATTCCGTTGATTACACGCCTAATTATTCACAAATGAAAAAGACGTAGAAATCCGGCTCGCCAGATTTGCACCGCTCGAGCGTCACCTTTCAAATGTTCTCTATGCTTATGTTTAAGACATAAATTGTAACTGCCTAGAGAATTTGATAGAGCTAATATAACTCTATCAAAGTAGTAACGTCAAAATCCGTAGATAGTAATTTGTTTTTTTTACTTATGACCAGCTTTTCGGGATTCTGGACCACTGTGCGACGGTTGAACTTGACTTAAACGAAGTAAAATGACGGTTCAGGTTCAAGATAAATTTGAACTGAGTTGAAGGTTTAAACTGCACTGAAAAACCCGGGCATAAGTGTTCGAAATTTGGATCCTGTTATATGGTTGAAAGAACATGACCGACTATATCCAGAATTAAGCACACTTGCCCTACGATATTTATCGAGCAGTGTTTATTCTGAGAGAATATTTTCAGAAATGGGTCTGATTTATGAGGATCGAAGATCCCGGTTAATACAGAAAAAATATTTTTTATACACCATAATTCGCCAAAATGTAATTTTGAATATTAATACCATTTTATAGTTTTTGTTACATGAAGTACATATTTTTTTGTTATAAATGTTACTTTTTGTTTATTTCGTTATTGTATGCAAAACATGTATTCTCATTTCATACAGTACCTTAATTTTGATATATATATATATATATATATATAAATATTTTATTTTTTGTACCACATATTAATTTATATTATTAATTTGTTATATTTTTTGAAATTTATGTAAACGTGTGTTACCGGACAATGCATGTAAAATATGCATCTTTATACTATATTGTTCTTGTTTTTAAAATACGTAAATAAATATTGCAATGTTATAAATGGTTATTTGTTTCATTATAACTAGAAATCCAAGTTTTCTGGTCTAGTAATAAAAGTTGCGGATTCTGGAAATATTTAATAGACTCGAAATAGTATGTTTAGTCCGATTGATACATATTACTGTTTTTTCACGCATTTGAATATGACATTATTATTTAAATTTTTTCAATAGTAAAAGAACTCTATTTCAGGAATGTTTACATTACCATGGATACGTCATCGTTTTTTGGTCTTAGGACAAAAAAAAAAGATTTTTACTAAGGTTGTCATGCTGTTAAAAATAATTTCATCAATTTGATTGATTTTAATTTGAATGAATCTGTGAAATTTTCTAAATAATTTGGTTGAAGAGTATTTTTGAGGTATGTACATATAACAGGATGTTCAATTTAGTAGTGCAACCATTGCTATCTCCAGACCTGTGAGAGGTACAAGGTTGATTAAATTAGCAAAGAAAAACAATTTTGTGTTTGTGTTTGTTTCTCAAAATACGCGGTACAACTTTCTTATTTTAAATGGCAACCTATTTTTTTATTTGCTTGATCAATTTAGTTTTTCATTTTCTGAATTCACTGACTATACATTTCAATACCCTCACATTAATTTTTTTCTACAATAATGCCTATTAAATAGACGTGAATTTAATTAAAATCGCATAGGAATCAGCGTTCTATGAAAGAAACAATAATTTTTTCACAAAATAGTTGTATTGACATAATAATGAATCAGACAAAGAAAAATATTATGATTTGTTAATTTGTTTCTGTTGTAGCACGCTGAGTCCTATGCGATTCTAATTAAATTAATGTAATGTAACATGCATTTTTCACAAAAATTTTATAATTTGAAGGTACTGTACTTTGTAGTCATTGAATTCAGAAAAAAATACTAAATCGAATAAGTAAATAAAAAAATAGATTCCTATATAAAATAAGAAGATTTTAGGAACCACTGGTCGAAAAAAAATTTTACTATTTTTTCTTCAGTAACTATAAAAGAGTAGGCGAAAAATTAGTAATTATTTTTATTAATTTCATTAAATTATGACATCAAAATCTAACAATCTGTATTAAATAAATTGTAGTAATATTAGCAGTATTGTGATATAAAATTTGGTGCCATAATTTATCGCCGGACACTTTATATATATATATATATATATATATATATATATATATATATATATATATATATATATTAGGGTGTCCGTTATTTTTGCAAAGTCGGAAATTTGATGCTCGCACCCTCTAAAACTAATCAAAATAAATTTTAAAAAATTGAGCCTAAATCCCAGGCCCGTCAAATGACGTTAAAACGTGCCACCAGAGGGCTAAATATTTACATGTAGTTTAAATGAGAAAATTTCTTTTCCCGGTACTTTTATGTCTAACTTTTTACGATTTAGACCTAAAAATATTTCAAGATAACTGCCAGAAAGCTCATGAAATAAGCTTTCAGGCAGACTAAAATTCAAGTCGTTTGGATAAAAAATAAGGGCGTAGTGTCAATTTGAATAATAAGAAGTTTGTCGCAAAAAAACGGCAAAGACGTTAATATATGTTTGATGTAATTTTATAAAAATATTTTAACAATGGAGCAACCTGGTGAACCTTTTATGTTTCACTATATTAATAGCAATACTAAAAATAAAAATAACCCCTAAGCCTTAATCAATATAAAGAAAAATCTTAATACGTATTTCGAGAACTAAGTTCTCATCATCAGTAGACAAAACAAGGGAAAACCAGGCTTACACGACTTGTGAACCAAGCTAGTCAAGGTTCATGCATATTGGTTCCTTAGACACGGTTTATTGCTCCGTTTTAGTATAAATTAAGTCGTGTAATCCTGGTTTTCCCTTGTTTTGTCTACTGATGATGAGAATTTATTTCTCGAAATACGTATTTGGATTTTTCTTTATATTGATTAAGGCTTAGGGGTTATTTTTATTTTTAGTTATATCTTAGCCTTAGATTTTTACATTTTACAATAGCAATACTGTTCAAAAAATATTATTTAAGCTAAAATCGAACGTTGTGGGTGCAGATAATATTTCGCGTAAGTTTATTTTACCTTATGTTTTGTATTATAGTCAGTGGTGAAAGTAGGCCGGCACGGTCCGGTACGCCGTACCGATAAGAGAAATACAGCCGGTACGGCGTACCGGTAAGAAAATTTTACAAATAAGTTTATTTTCAATTATACTTATAATTAAAAATGCTGTATTTAATATTACATAATTTTTATATTTGAAAAGACGACACTATTTTTAAATTCTTGGTAATTGTAACATGTACACTAAACGAACTCAATTCCGAGGTTTGTATAACAATTTATGTTGTGAATTTTACGGATTTGTGCTCTGTACTTAGAATTTCGTATATTTCGCAATTAATATTTATTTCAACTACTGTTCTTCCGACTACGATGTTTAATCCCTAGCCATATATTAAATCGTGGTTAGGATAAAAATGATACGCGAACTGGAGGGAATGAATGAATATTCGAAAGTATTGTACCTGAACCTGCCTTAAATATATAATTTTTTTATATTATTAAAATAATTATTGCATATAGAGCATGAAAAACTAAAGTAACCTTGTATCTGGAATGCGCTTTAACTCCATCCATTTAGGTATATAACGAATGGCGTAGTTCTGCTTTGGCGCAAAAGTCAAATATACAGTATCAGTGAAAACACTTGGCCGCCGCACCATGTACAATATGAGCATTTATGTATATTTGTTAATGATATATTTATTTATTATGAATCCAACATAATTATTATTTGACATGCTATTTTTATAAAAGGAAAAAATTACACATTACGTCTATATACATTCAAATAATCCGCCTGTTTTGTAAAACCCACTTTTGATACTGAACGGACTGACGATAGTAGCGACCTCCTCTTAGGGTTGTAAATTACTTTGGCCAACTTTATATATAACACATGAAACCATTTTTTAATCTGAGAATAGCGCCCCTCTCCCCTAACTCTTTAAAAGTAGCGTACCGGTAAGAAAATAAATCTACTTGCACCCCTGATTATAGTACACACATTATAAATACTTGTGTTATTGACAGTATCGTTCCTTAAATTTGGAAAATCGCACTTATTAAACTATTTCCGAAGCAAAAAAAGAACATGTGCTATCTTCGATGACATTTATCTAAGTATATAAATCCGTGCTCTCTAAAATTCTCGAGAAAGTATGCTGCGATCAAATTATGAATTATATAAGGGAAATAAATATTCTTCATAAATGTCAATCTGAACAGAGCACAACCACGTTAACATGTTAAATATTATTGATAAAATTTTAAACAACTATAATCCATCGAAATTGTTTATTCTTATCCAGTTCTTAACAAGTTCTTCTGTCATTTACCGGCTTAATCCAAAATGTTCACATACTTGTTTAACTAAAAGTTTTGTATATTAGATTAACACTCTACTTTTGCAGACTTCAACAAAACTTAGATCAAAGGTATCACAATTATTGCCCAGTTTTTCAGTGCCGGTATAAATTCAAACATCGGTTCAAGTTCAAGTTCAAGGTTCAAAGTGTTTTTCAGTGCAGTTTAAACCTTAAACTCAGTTCAAATTTGTCTTGAACCTGAACCGTCATTTTACTTAGTTTAAGTTAAGTTCAACCGTAGCCTACATTGTTATTATAATAAATTATACGACTGTTTCACTGTATTTATTGACGGTTATCTGTCACAAGTAATTTATAATTTTATCAAAATGGAATCTTCAGATGATGAAGATGTTATAAATTTTTATTTGATCATGACCAAATGGGAAATTAATTATTGTTTGGCGATAATGGGTATAAAACAAGAAATATTTTACTAACTCCACTATTAAATCCCCAAAGTTTTGTTGAAAGTTTATACAACGAGCGCCATATTAGGACTAGAAATACTGTGGAGAGGCAGTACGGCGTATGGAAACGTAGGTTCCCTGTACTTGCAACTGGTATTAAGCTAAAATGAAGTACTGGAAGATATGTTGTACTACACAATATCGCTTGCAATGAAAAAGAAGTTGGAGCAGCTGTTAATTTCGTAAACGCAGTAAATGGCAATAACTATCGATAGCGAGTTGGCCCGAATAACAGAACAAGATATTCAATTATATATTATTTTCATAGTATGTTTAATTCATATTTTTATTTATAATACAATTAACAATAATATTATCAAATATATTAACTTCAAATGCCTACATATTAGTTATTAATTACATTTAATTGCTGCTTTTTCAATTGTATTTCTAATTATAAATTTTCTGTTTCCAATCTTTTCATATCCATATTGTATATATATATATAATGTTCCCTTTTTTTCAAATTTCTTTCTTCTAGTAAATTTTGCAGCCTTATATCATGTTCAATATCTTTTGTTAAATTGTCTTTATTAATTATAGATTTAATTGTAGAATTTGCGAAATTAAATTTTGTATTTCTGCCTTAAAACTAATGAACCTTGTCGCTAGTATTGTAAAATTTTTAATTGTTTTTACTAAAATGGAGAAATTTATTTATTTATTTATTGTTTTTTATTGTCCACTTAGAGTCAAGGGTGAGATTCAGCCAAGGGCTGTTATCCCACCTAATCCTTACAAATATATTACAAACATTCATACCCTGGGCGGGATTCGAACCCGCGACCTACGGCGTGCAATGCCAAGCAACTGCTACGCTAGACGCTTGCTACTGTGACCGGTTAATTCAGATCACTCCAGTGTTCACAGCTACATTTTTATTACAAATAAAAAATAGGTCATGTCTAACAGTCCGGGGCCGGTATTAGAACTAATTCCTGTTCTGTAATGACGACACATAAAAGATGTTACTAACAGCCTAACTTCTTAACAATCCCGGATCAGCCATGTCATTTTCTATTTTCTAATACTCATACGGTTCATGCGTAAATCGCACAGATAATGCACAAGTAGCCTACGTGTCGCGGTACAGTAATTAGTTGATGTTTGATAGATTAGTGAATTAATTAGTTTGAAATAAACAGTAAAAGAACTCGCAAAATTATGTTATATTAACGTAAGTATAAATATTATTCGATTAATAATTCAATTACTCAATTTTAGGGCATTATGTAAAATTATATTACACATCTAGGGAGAGAAATACAATTTAATTCTCTTCCGAGGTGTATATACTACTTTTTTACGACCCAAGTAAGATTAAAAACGGAAAACGTAGTTTTAAATTCGAATTTATTCCTATTTTTATTGACATTTATTAATTTTAAAACTTTTAGTAGTCTTTGATAAAAAATAAAATCCTAGACAACTGCGAAATTTTATGTAAACAAGATTGTTTATTTCAAATTACATGACATTTCTAGAATGGAATACCAAGAATACAGTGAAGAATCTGCGAAAGAATCCCAAAAAATTTTGAATGCAGCTTCTGCAGTTGTAACAAACTTATTACCAACGAAATAAACTAAGTTGTACGATACTTCCCATAACCGCTTCAAAGAATGGTGTATCAAGAAAAAAACACACAGTCTTTACGGGAATCATAGATAATTTGTTTTACAGAACTCTATACTTATATTTGACAACTTAACTGGCAAAATAATTAAACTTCTTAAAAGAATAATATACATGTAATTTCCCTAGGGACGAAAAGTTTTACTTCTGTCCCAGTTATATATCGGTCATGAAAAAAATCATTTCAGCATTAAGTTATTCAAATTTTATGATGTCTTGTGAAAAATATTAATAGTTTAAATGGATTATGACTATAGGCACGGAATGAACTACAACGTGGTAGAAAATTCTTCACAAAATGTGAGCTTATATGTTTCAAAATTGTTTTAATATTTAAAAAGTTAGATCTATTTTCGTCAACTATGTAAAAGTGAATTAAAACAAAAAGATATTATTAATGTAAATTGCCTCTATTACAAAAATGTTGTCAAACCTAATTATATCAACACTCATTGCAAATAGCAGTCTTGTTAAAAATCAAAATTTTAATTTGAGATAATAGAGATTGTTAAGAATTCTAACTGTCACTGATGTCCATTATGTGACATCATTATAAAGCCGGGACTAGTTCGAATACCGGCGCCGGGAAGCTAGACACAGCTTAAGATATATTCCTGTATTATTTATAATTGATGTACTTTTTCCTAGGGTCAAGATGTCGCTGCCCGGTGTTATAGTTCCATTTGTTTTCGTCATCATATTCTACTTGGCGTTCATTGGTAATGGAATCATCGCCTATAAGATCCTGCGGCATAGGAAAATGCTAAACATAACAAATATGTGAGTGCAGTTTAATATTTGTTATATACATATTAGACTTGTTCAAAAAAAATTTTAAGTTCAAAATCGAAGTTGCTTTTGTAGTGTATTATAAAGCACTTTATTTCTTGAAGGTCTGACAAAATTTGAGCAAAATTGGTTCATATAGTCGCTCAAATGCGAAACGTAAAATTTGAAACAGATAATGGGCGTTTTCAAAGGTTTCAATTCATTGTATCCCTATAAACGAATTGTTAATCGCAGTTTGATTATAAAATATTCCAATATATAATGTTAAACTATTAAAACGTGTTTAGAATTAATACTATGCCATATATTGATTAAAATATTAATTTTCTCAATGTGATCTGAAGCGATATTTTTCATTTTTTACACTCAGGCTTTGTTTTTATTGTTCAATATGAACAAGAAAATTAATTTTTGGGTTTATTCAATAAAATTAAAATAAAAACAAAATTCTGAATATAAAACAAGACGATAAGAAAATTCTACATAAGATGTTAACCAAGACAAGCCATGGGCTGCGTTATTTATAAAAATAATGTAAACCATGAAGTACAGTGTATTGAAAAATTAAATATAAATTTTGATTCATATTATTTAAATAATAAAAAGTAATATTATTGTATAATTTTTTGTATGAAAATACACAATTCGAGATTTTTTTTTACTCAACCAACAAAATTAAAGATCTACGTCTATATGAAATCAGTTATCATGCAGTCATTTTGGCTGGGCACATATTAACGCATGCGCGCTGTGGCGCATAACATCGAGTTTCGCTTTGTAACTCTTATTATACTGTAGTTATAGTAACCATATTACAAAACAAAATCCCTGTAATTGGATTTATTTTTAATTTTGGAAAAAATTCAAAAGATGGCGAAACCAAGTACTAAAGAAACAATATTTAAAATTCATTCAAAATTGAGGCCGAGTTCAAAGTTGAGGGGCTTAAAGGTAGTACTAGCGTGAAAAAAAAAATTCCAGATCTGAATGAAATTTGGCGCACGTAAACATTGGCTAGTCATACGCATCCTGTTAAAATATGAAACACATTCATCATTTGTGAACAAATATATTCGCTTGTAAAGTTGAGTTCTTATACACGGGAATTATGACGATCAACACTCAGAATCGCACATATTTGGTTTGTGTACCTCTAAAATTTTGCAGTTTCAGTTGAAAAAATAGTATGATGTTCTAGAACTATCCATGTATATTGCATCAGAAGCAGAAAGTTTTTTATCGTTTAGTAATGAACTAGTGGTCGACCTGGCTTCGCCAGGCCTTCACGCTTTGCTCCGTGGACACTGAAGTAGTATTTCTTTCTGACAATTAACAGAATATAGATTGAATTTTTACCAATTTAAACTTTTCAATTCTACACGTCTGTCCTTCTAAAAACCTTTTAATTGATACCAAATACAATAGGTTTCAAAAATCTTTCACTAAACAATTGTCGATCGAAAAAAATACCAATTCCGCATGCGAATCTTTCGAGAGACCTTTTATTTGATATCAAATACGATAAATTATGATGAACTTTCATTAAAACAATCGCCGATCTAAAAAACATAAATTTTTCACTCGAGCCCTTCAAAAGACCATTCATTTGATACCAAACACGATAGGTTTTGAAACCTTTTTTTAAAACAATTGCCGATTGAAAAAATTCCAATTCAGTACGCGAGCTCTTCAAAAGATCTTTAATTTTAAATCAAGCATTGTTCGTTTTGAAGCACTTTTACTAAAACAATTCATAATCGAAAAGTATTTAATTTTATGCGCGAGTCCTTCAAAAGATCTTTCATTTGATACCAAACACCTTAGGTTTTCAAGTACTTTAACAAAAACAATTGCTGATTTAAAAAAATCTCAATTTTTCACGCATGACCGTCTAAAGAACTTTCATATTATAGCAAATACAATGGGTTTTGAAGCTCTTTCAATAAAACAATTATCGATAAAAAATGTAGAATTGATTGATTCTAATTTTAGTTATATGTTTTTTGCTTTTTTGCTCAGTTTTACTATATATTATTACCAAGGACAAATTTGGTTGGGATTACCTGTATGCTGTATACGACTTGTCAATATGACGTTTTGTATTAAAACCAATTTCATAGTGGACTGTCAAAAATTTACTTTTTAAATATACATATTTGAAATGTGTAATTATAATAAAAAAATTCCCCTCATTCCTCCAATATGCGTAAAATATTTGAAAACTGCTTCCAAAAATTTTACATTTAAATAATTTATAAATAAAAATGGGACATGTTCATAGAAAAATGTCAAAATTGCAGTAGATTTTCTTATTAAAAACTTCAAAGAAAATGTCACTAAAATAATTAGCTGTTAGTTCAAAACAATTGACGATCGTAAAATATATTTTTTTATTATTTCATCTGAAAGTTCTTCTAAAGCCCCTCCATATATCAAACACGATATAATTCGGAATACTTTAAGTTTAAAACAATTGACGATCGTAAAATATATTTTTTATTGTATCATCTGAAAGTTCTTCTAAAGCCCTTTCATATAATATCAAACACGATATAATTCGGTACACTTTAAGTTTAAAACAATTGACGATTGTAAAATTTCAATGAAATACATGTTTTATTTCCGAAAACATTTCGCTAAACTGTTAAGAATCCTTTGAACGTCATTTCTGACAGTTCCACATTTATATTGTGTTTCTTAAATCTATGAATTTCAAAACCTGGATGTAGTATATAAGAAGTAATGTTGTTCCTTAAGCATAGATTTGTCAAATTGAAGTTTTGTGTTAAAAAAAATTTTATATAAACATGAAATCAATTGAAAACAGATCAAAACATATATCCTCAATCCTATAATACCTTAATATATTTACAAAATTGCTCTAACTTGTCTTGTCTTAAAAATGCGATATGTCTACGATGTTTTTCTTAAAAATTTCAAAGCCTGCACACTCTTTGAGTTCGTCTACGAGCCCTAACAACTATATATTGGGACAAAATCAAATACATATATAATTAAGATATTAGAGAATTTATTTTTTTTTCTAATATTTCTTTTAATTTAATACTATTTATTTTCTTAATTAAGAATATTTGAGGCCAATCAGCAACACAAAAAACAAAATACTTATTCTGTTAACTGTAATTAACAAGAAAAATTTTCATTTTGTGTGGTAACTAAATATTGGGACAATACAAATTAACTGTTAAATATGAAACAAGATAAGATAAGAATTTGTGAAAACAATGCAGAACGAAACGTCGGATTAATCGACAGTTGCTTTCTTATTGTTTTGAATGAATCGCTGCGTTTATTGAACATAATACTACGTTATATCTTTACAAGTTCAAAAATTCGTGAGTTAGTGTGTAAAAATTATTGACGCACTAAAACAATACGTGAAGTGGCAGATTAACTTAATATTTGTAAAACTACAGTGTGGAATATTATTAAGCATTATGGAGAAATCGGAAGTATTCTAGATAAAAAGGTAAAAGTCCGGATCGTCCAAAATTAGTTTCTGATAGACATAGTAAAACTATGCAAAAAAAGGCCGAAGAAATACTTTAAGGCAAATTACGACTGAATGGAATGACGGAATCAGATTAAATCTGTCAAGGGAGTGCTATAACCAGTGGATACATAAATGTTTTTATAAGGTTCAAATAACAAGAAACAATTTAAAAAGTGTATTTTACAAAAAAAAATTCTTATAGGCCAAGGAAAAGCCACTATTAACGGAAAAACAAAAGAAAACCACGCTCACATGTACAAAATATAAACTATCTTGGTCGGTAGAAGATTGACAGAGAGTAATTTTAGCGACGAATCCAAATTAGACGTATGTGTTAGTGATTACAGCAAACGCGTGATTCGCACTAAAAATGAGGCTTTCCACAAGGATTGCCTAAAACGTACAGTAAAATTTCGTAAAGGAGTGATGATTTGGGGTAGCATGACAGCTTCAGGTTTATGTTGCTTTGAATTTATTGATGGTACCATGAATGCTGCGAAATATCAACAAATAGTGCAAAACAGTCTGTTATCAAGTATGGCGTAGTTAAATGTTGGAGAAAATTACAATTTTCAGCAGGCCTGTCATACGACCAAAACCACAAAAAACTGGTTTGACGACGTAAATGTTCTTTCTTGATCTTCTAACAATCCTGATCTCAATATCATTGAAACAGTGTGGCATAAAATGAAACAAACATGGAGGAACAATCCACAACGAACATTACTAGAACTTAAAACCACAATAGAGCAAATTTGGAATTGATTTACTTCTGAAACGTACAGATCCATAGTTGAGTCAATGCCCAATCTAATTCGAGCGGTCATAAAATATAAGGGCGATGTTACTCCATTTTAGAAATAAAAATTCCTGTTATGTCCCAATATTTAGTTGTCACATAAAATTAACATTTTATTTGTTAATTACGGATGATGGAGTAAGTATTTTGGTTTTCGTGTTGCTGATTTGTTCGAATTATTGTTAATTAAATGAATATAAAGTATAAAATTAAAAAAATTATTAGAAAGGAAAATAAACTCTCAAATATCTGAATTATATATGTTTTTCATATTGTCCCAATATATAGATGTTAGGGCTCGTATATACTTTATAAAACTTATCAATTTAAAAGACATTTTATTTGAAACCAAACACGATAAGTTTTGAAACACTTTGAAAAATTGACGACAGAAAAGTATTAAATTTTGTAAGCGAGTTCTTCAAAAAAAACTTTCATTTGATACCAAACAACGATAGAATTTGAATCACTGTCACTAAAACAATTGCCTATCTAAAAGTATTTAATTTTGTACGCGAGCTCTTCAAAAGACCTTTCATTATATATCAAACATGGGGTGGGATTCCATAACTCGGTTGCTATCATTTAAACTTGTTATGATATCAACTGAAAATATCAACTACAAAGTGAACTTGCGATTCTGTAACAGTAATCGTTATTTGTGGTTGTTACGTAACAAGAGAAATAAAGTACACTTTACACGAATTGAAAATGTCCAATCGCAATGCAAATTTGAATTCCCGCCATGAAGACATCTGGTGATAGATATTTATACTAATATAAATTTGTCATTTGTAATCAGTAATAAATACAAATTTTGCTATTTTGACTGTAAGTTTTTGTACATTTATTATTACTGATGCATAAAATTAGTGTTACATATTTTTCATTGATTTGCTTAGTGCATAATGTTGTTGGTTGAATATTCTTTCGTTAATTAATAATAATAATATTAACAATAAATTTATAATCATCTTTCGGTATTTAAATTTGAAATACATTTATTGATAGTAACAAAATAGCTCCAATATATTAATTCTTTCTTCTTCGTTTCACATTCTATGCATTCGATGTCCGGCATCTCGTCTTGTAGAATTTGTTCTACAGATTTTTCATTTATCTTTTCTACGCAGTCTTTTCGTACGTGGTAAATCGTTTTTAATTCTTTCTCGCATATTCTGCACTCTTTTCTTCTTGTCTTGCCCAGTAATAGTTTCTTTCTTTAATTCTCATTCTAAATCTGCAATGATTTGAAAATTTTTATTGTCTGTTCTCTACGATTTTTTTTTGTATATAGGCTCTTCTTGTATTTTGAATTATATAATAAATTTCGTATTTATTCTTTCTTTTCTTGTATTTGGATTTCCTTTTCTCTTCTTATTGGATCTTCTGTTAAATTCTCCTTGAGTTTTTTCTCTTTCTGTGTTAGCTGTTGTGTGTCAGTTTCTGTGGTAGAATTTAGTTCCCTCTTCATTCCATTGATTCATCTCTTGCCCTGTTTCTTCTTTTCTTGCCATTGAGTTCTTAGTCTTTCTTCATATCTAATGGCTCTTTTGCATATGAATGTCCACATTTTGTAACGTTTAGTTTCTTCAAGTATTATATAGGTTGAGCTTGCTTTGCTTTCAAAAATAGGTTATAATTTCTAAATATCTGAAAAGTACCAGATTTTTTATTTATTATTACACAAAACGAATATTACCACTTTAAATAAATAAGTTACATGTTTAATTCATTATAAAAATTGTTTATACTTACTGCTTTCTTTCAATTATATTGCCGAACTGTCAGCTGTCAAATTTAAAAATTCAATATGGCTGCTGTAACGGTTGGCAATTTTCAATCGTTATTTATCAATTGCAAAACAACGTGAGTAATTGTCATTTGTAGTTGCTATTGAGTTACAGAATACCGATTTAGATTTGTAATTGCTACGTAACAAGAGCAATGGTTATTTGTAGTTGTTATGAGTTACGGAATCCCACCCATGGTTGGTTATTAAGCACATTCCCTAAAACAATTCTCGGTCGAAAAAAAAACCAATTTTATATTCGAGCCCTTCAAAAACCTGTCATTTATTACCAAATATGATAGGTTTCGAAACACCTTTTAAATTACTTTCATTAAAACAATTGCGGATCAAAAAAGTAAATTTTACATGCGAGCCCTTCAAAAGATCTTTTATTTGATACCAAACGCGGCATGATTCGAAATACTTTAAATTTGAAACAATTGACATCGTAAAATTTAATTTTTTTCTTCTTTCAAGCACTTTAAAAAAAACAATTGCGGATTGAAAAAGTCAATTTTGCATACGAGCCCTTCAAAAGATCTTTTATTTGATGCCAAACACGCCATTATTCCGAATACTTGGAATTTAAAACAATAGACGGTCGCAAAGTTTAATTTTTTTTATTTTGTCTGAAAGTTCTTCTAAAGCCCTTTCATATGATATCAAACACGTTATGATTTGAAACACTTTAAGTTTAAAACAATTGATGGTCGTAAAGTGTCAATAAAATATGTGTTTTATTTTCGAAAACATTTTGCTAAACTAATTTTTGTTATTTCACCTGAAATCTCTTCTAAATTTCTTTCATATGACAGCAAATAAGGTATGATTCGGAATAATTTATGTTTGAAACGTAAAATTTTACTTTTCTTTATTTCATCTGAAAGTTCTTTTAACACCATTTAATATGACACTAACGACGGTATGATTAGGAATACTTAAGTATGAAACAATTGACAATTGTATAATTTCAACTTTTTTTTTATTTTATCTGAAAGTTCTTCTAAATCCCATTCATATAGTAAAATGTACAATTTTTTATTTAATCTGAAAGTTCTTCTAAAGACTTTATAAATGATACCAAATAAGGTATGATTTGGAATACTTTAAATTTTGAAATAATTGCCTATCGTAAAATTTCAGCTAATTTTTTTTTATTTCATCGGAAACATTCTAAAGTCCTTTTATATGACACCGACCATGGCATACTTTAAGTTTGAAACAATTGACAGTCGTAAAATTTCAACCATATACGTGTTTTATTTCCGAATACATTTTGCTACATATCAAAAATCCTTCGGACGTCATTTCTGATGTCGTTCCACATTTATATTTTTTATGTACATGAAATCAATTGAAATTTTTCTTTCAACTTTTTTGAAAACCCGTTTGAAATCGCTTGAATATTATATCTAACATCATTTTTTCGAGTTACCTTTTTTGCATTATAGACTCCTGCAATCAAATTTTTTTTATTTTACTGTATATTATTACCGCGGACAAATTTTGCATTGTTTCACTATATACTTTTCAAAATTATTTATCAAACTGACGTTTTGTCTTAAAATTTTTATATGAGCATGAAATCTAATGCCTAAATCAATTTTAAAAATTTCTCTAACATGTCTAGAAATTGAAATATTTTTATCAGAAAATTCCATGCGTACCAAACAGGATTAGTTTTGATGCACTTCGCTAAACAATTACCTATCGAAAAAATTCAATTTTTCACGCGAGCCCTTCAGAAGACCTTTCATTTGATATCAAGCACGATAGGTTTTGAAGCACTTTCACTAAAACTATTGCCGAACAAAAAATGCCTTTCAAAAGACCTTTTATTTGATACCAAACACGATGGGTTTTGAAGCAATCTCATTCAAACAGTTACCGATTGAAAAAAATTTTGTACTCGAGCCCTTTAAATTACTTTTCATTTGATACCAAACACGATAGGCCTTAAAGTACTTTGACTAAAACAATTGCCGATCGAAAATATTTTACTTTTGCACACGTACCCTTTAAAAGAACTTTCATAATATATCAAATTCGACTCGTTTTGAAGAACTTTTAATCAAACAATTATCGATAGAAAATTTAGGAGTACGCAAATGATTCCAATTCGAGTTAACTGGTTTTTCTAAATTGTACATATCCGTAGACAAAATTTGCTTAGTTTTACTGTATATTATTAGCGAGTTCAAATTTGGTTGAGTTCACTGTATAGACCACGGGCGTGTGACGTCATCAAATTTAGATGTGCTCCGTAACTGTCAAACGAGTGACTCTCAAATCAGTAATAAATGTGCGATTTACAATGTATAGATAGAATATATTTTTAACAAGTATATGTGCATATAATTCCAAAAGTGACAAGTTTCCATTCTGTGCATCATTTTTCGCATGACAAAGTGTGTGATTTATTTTATCAAGTGAAACGTAATTTGAAGATTGTGCCGCGAGTGCATACTTTTATAATTTTATAGTGTTTATATATTTAATAGATAGAAAATAAATGTTTAAAAACAATTTTATATGTTTACTTCATAGTGTAAAGCCAAGAATTTACTATAATATACAGTAGTTTTACTTTTATTGAAGTTTGAACAGTTCATTTTAGGTTAAAAATTTTAAAATCAACTAATTTCGTTAAAAAAATTTATATTTTACTGTAGTATTTAATGTTTTTCATTTATAATTGTTATTGTGTTTTCGATCGTAGCGGAAATTTCAAAGAATCGACAAAACGAATGTTTATGATATTATCAGAATTGAATCAAAAGAGAAAAGGAAGGTAGGTCGAGGTTTTTCGCTCAAGATATGTTGAATATTACAATATAAAAAATAGAAAGAGTATTTCAAAACATTTATATTTAGTTTTCTTTAGGTTTTGACGGTTACTGTTATAAATGCGAATCATGTTATATTAAAACACGTTGTTGTAACCAATGTTTTGTTGCATGAACACATTGTTGCAATCAAAGTATTGTTATAATCACAATATTTTAAGACTTTGCACCTTGCCCGGAATCCATGTGAAGAAATACAAGTCAGGATGCTTTAAATCTTTGAATTCTGAATCAATCGACATTGATAAAATGGAAACTCTTGAAGCTCTTATATCGGAATCTGTACCGGAGTGAAGAAACCCGATGTTCCTTCCGTTCTTGCTCTAAGTCTTGTAATATTATGATTATTGTGATTATGACAATATTTTATATTACCTTTTTTATATTGTTATTACTATTTCAGAGCCAAACAGTCCTTGTCCCTTTTGATTCATTTCAGATAGTAACCTAAATATTCGTTTTGTCGATTCTTTGAAATTTTTTCTACAATCGAAAACACAACAATTACAAATGAAATAAAAAATAAATATTAGGTACAGTCAAATATTAAAAATGTTAACGAAATTAGTTGATTTGAAAATTTTTAACCTAAAATGAACTGTTCAGAACTTCAATAAAAGTAAAACTACTGTATATTATAGTAATTACTTGGCTTTACACTATGAAGTAAACATATAAAATTGTTTTTAAACATTTATTTTCTAACTATTAATATATAAACACTATAAAATTGTAAAAGTATGCACTCGTTTCACTTGATAAAATAAATTTTACAGTTTGTCACCCACAAAATGATGCACACAATAAAAACTTGTCACTTTTGGAATTATATGCACATATACTTGTTAAAAATATATTCTATCTATACAGTCTAGATTGTACATTTAATACTGATGTGAGAGTCACTCGTTTGGCAGATACGGAGCACAACTTAAATCGTGACGTCACACGCCCGTGGTCTATAAATTATAAAACTTGTCAATTTGACGTTTTGTTTCGAAACCAACCTCATAGTGGAATGTAAAAAATTTACTTTTTAAATACACGTATTTGAAATGTGTAATTATAATAAAAACGTCTCCTCATTTCCACAATATGCGTGAAGTATTTCAAAACTACTCACAAAAATTTAATTTATAAGTAATTTATAATTAAAAATGCGACATGTCTCCTGACAAATATCAAAATGACGTTAGATGTTCTTCTTAAAAAAATCAAAGCCTCCATATTCTTTACACTTTACAAAACTTGTCAATTTGACGTTTTGCTTTAAAACGAGCTTCATAGTGGAGTGTCAAAAATTTTCTTTTTAAATATACATATTTAAAATGCGTAATTATAATAAAAACGTCCACTCATTCCCCCAATATATTTCAATATATTTCAAAAGTACTCTAAAACATTTATTATTTTAATAATTTAAAATAAAAAATGCGACATGTCCACTGACAAACATCAAAGTGACAGTAGATCTTCTTCTTAAAAATTTCAAAGCCTCCACACTCTTAGTTGATTTTGCCCCAAAAACGCATGTTTTTTCAAGTTTTCTCGCACATCATGTGCACGAAAAATCTGAGACTATCAAACGGCACTCCCGTGATTGACCTCTATCAAATAAAAAAAGTTAGAAATAAATCGGATAAACCGTCTAGGCTGTAGCGATTTATTTCAAACTTTCACGCTATGCTCCACGGACACTGAAGTAGGATTCAATTCTGTAAGACAATTGCCAGAATATAGATTGAATTTTTATATTTAAAATAATTGAGTCGTAATGTTTATTTTTTTTTATTTCGTCTAATAGTTCTTCTAAAGCCCTTCCATGTGAAACAATTGACGGTCGTCCAATAATTTTTTTATTATTATTTAATAAGTTCTTTTAAATCCATTTCATATGACACCAAATACGGTATGATTCGGAATACTTTAAGTTTAAAACAATTGACGATCGTAAAATATATTTTTTATTATATCATCTGAAATTTCTTCTAAAGCCCTTTGATATGATATCAAACACGATATAATTCGGAACACTTTAAGTTCAACGTAATTGACGATCGTAAAATATATTTTTTATTATTTCATCTGAAAGTTCTTCTAAAGCCCTTTCATATGATAGCAAACAAGGCATGATTCGGAATAATTTATGTTTGAAACAATTGAGGATCGTAAAATGTAACTTTTTCTTATTTCATTGGAAAGTTCTTCTAAAGCCCTTTCAAATGAGACCCAACATAGTATGATTCGGAATACTGTATGTTAGAAATAATTGCCTATCTTAAAATTTCAACTCTTTATTTCATCTGAAAGTTCTTCTAAAGCCATTTCATATGACACCAAATAAGTGATGGTTCGGAATAACGTAAGTTTGAAACAATTGCCCATCGTAAAATTTAAACTTTTTTATTTCATCTGAAAGTTTTTTTAACGCCCTTTAATATGACATTAAAGACGGTATGATTGGGAATACTTTAAGTATGAAATAATTGACAGTCGTAAAATTTCATCTTTTTTTTATTTTATCTGAAAGTTCTTTTAAATCCCATTCATATGGAACTAAACACTGTATGATTCGGAATACTTTGTTTAAAATAATTGACGGTTATAAAATATATATTTTTTTATTTCTTCGGAGAGTTCTTCTAAAGACCTTACAAATGATTCCAAATAAGGTATGATTTGGAATACTTTAAATTTGAAAAAATTTCCTACCATGGCATACTTGAAATTAAATTTGAAACAATTGACAGTCGTAAAATTTCAACCAGATACGTATTTTATTTCCGAATACATTTTGCTGCATGGTAAAAATCCTTCAGATATCATTTATGATGACGTTCCATATTTATATTTTATATGTACATGAAATCAATTGAAATTTTTCTCTAAACTTTTAAAAAAACTTTTGAAATCGCTGGAATATTGTTTCTAAAATCGTTTTTTCGACTTACCTTTTTTTGCATTGCAGAATACTGGGTCTTTTTTTATTTTACTGTATATTATTACCGCGGACAAATTTTGCTTTGTGTCACTATATACTTTTAAAAATTATTTATCAAACTGACGTTTTGTCTTACAATTTATATATGACCATAAAATCAGTTGAAAACAGTTTAAAACATGTACTGTCAATCATATATTGCCTATCATCTATTGCCTAAATCAATTTTCAAAATTTCTAAAATGTCTAGAAATTGAAATAATTCTATCAGAAAATTCCATGCGTACCTAACAGGATTAATTTTGATGCACTTTCACTAAAACAATTACCTATCGAAAAAAATCTATTTTTCACACGAGCTCTTCAAAAGACCTTTCATTTGATATCAAATACGATACGTTTTCAGGCACTGTCATTAAAACTATTTTCGATTGAAAAAAAAAATGAATTCTGTACGCGAGCCCTTCAAAAGACCTTTCATTTGATACCAAACACGACAGGTTTTGAAGCACTTTCACTAAAAAAATTGCCGAACAAAAAAATCCAATTCTGTACGTGAGCCCTTCAAAAGACCTTTTATTTGATACCAAACACGATGGGCTCTGAAGCACTCTCACTAAAACAGTTACCAATTGAAAAAATCTATTTTGTACTCGAGCCCTTTAAATAACCTTTCATTTCATACCAAACACAATAGGCCTTAAAGTACTTTCACTACAACAATTGCCGATCGAAAATATTTTACTTTTGCACACATACTCTTTAAAATAACTTTCATAATATTTCAAATTCGACTGATTTTGAAGAACTTTTAATCAAACAATTATCGATAGAAAATTTAGGAGTACCCAAATGATTCTAATTCGAGTTAACTGGTTTTTCTAAATTGTAATTTGCCTTAGATAAAATTTGCTTGGTTTTACTGTATATCACTATCGAGATCAAATTTGGTTGAGTTCACCTGTATAAATTATAAAACTTGTCAATTTGACGTTTGGTTGTGAACTGTCAAAAATTTACTTTTTAAATACACGTATTTGAAATGTGTAATTATAATAAAAACGTCTCCTCATTTCCACAATATGCGTAAACTATTTCAAAACTTCTCAAAAAAATTTAATTTATAAGTAATTTATAATTAAAAATGCGACATGGTTCCTAACAAATGTCAAAATGACGTTAGATGTTCTTCTTAAAAAATTCAAAGCCTCCATATTCTTTACACTTTACAAAACCTGTCAATTTGACGTTTTGCTTTAAAACCAACTTCATAGTGGAGTGTAAAAAATTTTCTTTTTAAATACACATATTTAAAATGCGTAATTATAATAAAAACGTCCAGTCATTCCCCCAATATACGCATGTTTTTTCAAGTTTTCTCGCGCATGATATGCACGAAAAATCTGAGACTATCAAAAGGCATTCCCCATGATTGACCTCTATCAAATAAAAAAAGTTAAATAAATCGGATAAACCGTCTAGGCTGTAGCGATTTACAAATGGGCGTGATGAATCCATATATATATATATATATATATATATATATATATATATATATATATATATACATATATATATTCCCATGGTCTCTTACAATGTAGGAGTTACGCTGTTCCCTATGAGGTCCAAGCAGTCGCTCCATGCCATTGTGTGTATTTCATCCATTTCTAGTTCTGGAGTCCCAAATTTTTGGTATCTCTTTATTGCTAGAGCCTGACATTCACAAAGGAGATGTAACGGAGTTTCCTCTCCTTCTCCACATTTAATGCATAGCGGGCTTTGAGCTACTCCCAATGTATGCATATGCTTGTTCAGGCTACAGTGACCAGTAATGACCTCTGTGGTTGCCTTTATTCTGTCTCTGCTCATTTTGATCAGAGATGAGCTTACATTTTCTCTTGGTTTCGTTATGAGAGTCCTGGCATGTCTCATTCCAGTGCTGTCCATCCAGTATCTTTCATGTTCCTTCGTTATCCATCTTTTAATGTGCCCTTTAACTGTCTCATATGCAATGTGACAGAAGGGTTCTGGTCCAATAGGCTTCCTTTTTGCTCCCTGCTTGGCTAGTACGTCCGCCTGTTCGTTGCCCTCTACATTCGAGTGCCCTGGGACCCACAACAGAGTTACTTTGTTGTGTTCAGCCAGTACCTCAAGATTGTGTGTGCATTCTAGAACTAATTTGGATTTTATGATGTTTGAGCTTAAAGCCTTAAGTGCCGCTTGGCTGTCTGTGAGAATGTAGATTTGCTTGTTTTTATAAGCTCTCTGCATTATCTCTTGACAACTTGTTAGCACAGCTAGTAGTTCTGCCTGGAATACTGTGGCATAACGGCCCAGAGATAAGCTAATGCTAGTCCCTGTTCCTTTATTGAGTATTCCCGCTCCACTTCCTGTTTCAGTCTTTGAGCCATCTGTGTACCATACGAGTCCATTCAGATGTATGTTTTTATTGTCCCAGTCACTCTTGTCTGGTATTAAGACCTCGTACTTCTTGTTGAAGTGGTACGTCGGTTTCCGTCTATCTGACTCCATGTCAAGGATGTCATTTGCGGTCCCTTTTTTTTTTCATTGAACCATACTTCTTCCCCTTTTAGTTCTGAGAACCTATAGAGGGACATTTTAGCCTCAGCTTTAACCACTATGTGGAGTGGTGGTAGACTGAGAATTGCTTCCATGGCCGCAGTAGGTGTGGTTCTCATTGCCCCAGTTATACCTATGCATGCCATGCGTTGAATTTTATTTAATTTCTGCCGACAGATCTCTAAGTTGGTTCTTTCGCCCCAGACTATAGATCCGTATTTAATGATGGGTATTATTGCCGATGTGTATAACCAATGCAACATCTTTGGCTTCAATCCCCATTTTTGTCCGAACATTCTCCTGCAGGCCCAGAAGAGCCTCTGAGTTTTGCCCGTATTTTTTTCCACATGTTCTTTGAAGTTTAGTTTCTGGTCTAAGATGAGTCCCAGATACTTAACCTGAGTTGACATTTTTATTTCTTTCTGAAAAAGGATGGGTATTTTCAGGCCATCTAGATTCCTTTTCCTGGTGAATAGTACTAGGTTTGTTTTTTCTGGATTAGCAGAAAGACCCTCCCTTGTACACCATTTTCCTACGATGTGCAGTGCCCTCTGCATGAGTTCGCTGGTGGTCGTAAGAAATTTCCCATTGATTACTAAAACAAGATCGTCTGCATAACCTTGTACATAGTATCCTTCCCTGGTAAGTTCACAAAGAAGTCCGTTCACAATTAGACACCACAGTAGTGGCGAGAGTACACCACCTTGTGGACATCCTTTCATTACTTGGGCCTTCAGTGTGGTTTCGTTCAGGTTGCCCTCTACTTTCCTGCTTCCAAGCATGTTCCTAGTCCATTTACAAATAGTCTGTTCTATACCATGCTTTCCTGCAGCCTTAATGATTGAGTTAATAGAGGTATTGTCAAAAGCTCCCTCAATGTCCAGAAAGGTGGCCATGGCATATTCTTTGCCCTTGATTGCTTTCTTTAGTTTTTGGTTTAGCTGGTGCAGAGCTAGTTCACAAGATTTTCCTGCTTGATAGGCATACTGGTTCTTATGCAGAGGTGTGTGAGCCAGTGCTGTATCCCTTATGTGCCTGTCTAGCAGTTTTTCTAGTGTTTTTAACACGAAGGAGGATAGACTGATTGGCCTGTACGATTTCGCCGCGGCGTATGTTTCTCGTCCCGGCTTAGGTATAAATACCACTCTCGTCAGTCTCCAGTCTTCCGGTGTGTATCCCATGGCCAGACTGGCTCGTAGTATTTTAATCAGGGTGCCAGATAATATGTCCAGTCCCTTTTGTAGGAGTACTGGAAATATACCGTCTCCCCCTGGTGATTTATATGGCTTGAAAGCGTATACCGCCCAAGCCAGCTTATTTTTGTCTACCACTTGCTTGGCCAAATTCCAGTCTGCCCTGCTAGCCCTATTGTTTGATAGTTCTCTTTCAGGCTCCTGGTTTTGCCCTGTCGTAATGGTAGAGCCCGAAAAGTAGGTTTGGAGCAAGAGTTCCAATGTTTCCTTTTCCGTTTTTGTTGAAGTTCCATCCGGTTTCTTAAGCGATTCCAGTTTTTGCACTGGTTCTCTGCTTAATATTTTTTGGACTTTGGCACAGTCCGATACACTGTCTATCTCTTGACAGAAGTTTTTCCACTTATCGCGTTTAGCTTTCCTAATTTCGTTGTTGTACCGAGTTAGGTTTTCCTTGTATTCAGTCCACAAGCCCGTCCTTTTGGCGGTATTGAAAAGTCTCCTGACTTCCGCCCTTAGTTCAGAAAGCTTGCTGTTCCACCATACGGTGTTTGACGTATCCTTCGGGATAGTTATTTTACAGCTGCTTTCATAGGCCATCTTTATGGCCTGCGTTAAGCAGCTGGCTGTAATTTCCAAATCCACGACGGTGTTAGTTGTCGATGGACAGTCCCCGAGGTTTTTCCCAAGCTGTTCTCTGTATAGATTCCAGTCGGTGTTTCTTGGGTTTCTGTTCATTTTTACCTTGCTTTTCGAGCTTATTTCGAATCTGATGTACCTGTGATCTGATATGCTCGGCTCACATGATACATGCCAATTTTTAATTTTATCCGCGAGACTTATAGTGGTGAGTGTTACGTCCAAGACCTCCATTCTATTGCTCGTAACGAATGTTGGTTCATTTCCTATGTTTGCTACATGTAATTGCTCTGCCAGAATGAAATCAAGAAGTCCCTCTCCTCTCGGATTGACATCCGTGCTCCCCCACACAGTGTGGTGAGCGTTGGCGTCAGCCCCGAGTATGAGGTTCATCTTGAATTTTTTGCTGTACTTCGTGATCTCTTTTACTTCCGGTGTGGGAGGTAAGCCTTCCTGATCGTGGGGTAGATAGACAAACCCTACTATCATTTCTGTTTTTCCCGCCTCTTGTTCAGTGGTTATTTTGACTGCTGTAAGATCTCTAGAACAAAAATCCCATAGTGTTAAAAATTTCACCTTCTTGCTAATTAGAAGACATGTACGAGGGTTTGCTTCGCCCATGTTATAGATAACGTGAGCTTTAGCATCCCCTAGACCTTTAATCTGCCCTTTGTGTATCCAGGGCTCTTGGATTAGGACTACATCAATATTTTTTAGTAGAAAGTACCTACCCAGGGCACCCGAGGCTGCCCTGCAATGATGCAGATTAACCTGGAGAACCTTGAAGATGGTATCAGTATCAGCTTCTTCTGTCGGTTGAGGTTTCTCTAGTCCCTCCACCTCCATAGACTCGACTGTTCCCTCCGGTTTCCCTTCCTTCTTGCCAAGTACCTTAAAGGTAACCCTGGAGAAGTTTAGGTGTGGCCGGTGGTCTACACGTCCGAGGGATTCCCACGATTTCTCGTCCATAATGATGACAAGTTGCTGGCCCTTATCCTCACTCTTCCTACTACTAAATGTTTTGTCCTACAAATCTCAAAAACTACTGAACCGATTTCATTTATTTTTTGTATACGTTAACTATTTTTAATATAGATTGTCATGAATATAAAATAAATTAATGTTTAATTTAAATTATTTCGGAATAATGAATTTTATTTTAATTTAAAATGATTATTTACTTCCATTTTAATTTCATGACAATCAGCAAGATTAAATGAATTCAAATATATCTTACTTTGCAAAACAAATGTTTCGTTTTTCAGTTTTGTAGGACAAAAGAATTGTTCATAAGCGTAATATAAAATTAGTTCAGTGTAATTCCGCTTAGCGGCGCGTTAATCGTACTGCACTCTAACTTATGTCCGCTACTGTCTCGCTGTGCCGCGATGTTTTCTCTATTAGGAATGAATGGGATTCTTTTATGAGTACATGAGTAGATAAAATTCTAAGGACATGAAAACTATTTAACAAGTGTAAATTTCATATACGCTCTTTGAGTGAGTAAACAATAGAAGATTAAAATACAAGTTACATCAATTTTCACTGTTTAAAATCGTATAAAAATAAATTAAAAGAAAACAAACATTTTTACGTAGATTTACAAAATATAATATCCAATACTATTTCTTCTGTTGCGCTTCAAGGATGTACAGCGGATCTTTACATTTTTGTTTTTTTTTTAATTCTACCCAAAAATAGTTCAACGAGAACACATTCTTTATAAAATAAAATAAGCTTCGGTTCCATTTTAGTCTTCCATAATTCTTTATTAAATATTATTTGTTCCACAAATAATTTTGCATTATCATTCAAATATACAATGAAATATCCCCTTTTTTAAATTTGTTATGTGCATTTGACCTTGAATCTGAAATGGTAGTATTTATTAGAAAAATTACTCATATACTACGAGTTTCAGAACGTACCTGATAATAATATGAATGATTAGTTTTCACCTGAATTTTATTATTTTTCTTCTCTAAATAAAATGATTTATTTCTCGCTATTTCACTTTCCACTGCTACTTCCATTTCCTCCATAGAATCATAAAGACAGTAAACACATTTTATGAAGTATAAGATGTAGTTTTTGGGTTTGTAAAAAAATCAAGATCTTTTCTAAAAATGTAAAAATTTGAAACTATACTGAAATGTGTATTTCGTATTTTTTTATTTGGCTTTTTTTAATTAAATAAATTTAAATGCCGAAAATATTTTATGAACATTAAAAAAACCTTGCAGACGTAGATCATTCAGGAGATATTTCTTTTTTAGGAATATTTTTCTTTTGATGCCTAATTTTTGCAACTCTAGCTTTTCGATTTCTTTTTCTAATTTTACTTGGACGAATTCGCTTTGGTGACATTTTAATCTAAAAATTGCAATTTGGAAATGAATTGATTAAAAGAGAGTAACAAATTAAACATATGCTTTACAGTAATAAATTATTACTTATTAAGTTCATGCAATAAATTTTTTTAATGAATATGTATTGATACATACATATTTTGATAATTTACTTATCACTATGTTATATATTCACACTCACTTTTCCAAGATTGAACTTAAATTTATTTTCTTGTATGCACTTTTCAACGAACTGTATCAGAATAATTTGTATTTGGTGATATTTCAAGCTTCTCTTAAAATTGTAAACAAATTGTTTGTATTTTCAAGCGATACTAGAGGGAACGTTGATTTTTTTGGGTAATAAATTGTGTCCATTTATGACACAAATCGGTTTATGCCTGAGTGAAATGCATGAGTGTTTGGATAAAGGCGTGTACTTGTGATTTTCTTATTTATTTTTAAGGTTGGGTAATAAGGCGATATTGGTGGACATTTGGCTAAGAATTTTTATTTTTTTTTGTGAACTATGTTTTATAATTTTTATGTCACCTAAATACACTGCATCTTCAATAAAACAATATTGAAATAAGTTTGTTTATAAAAGAATGAAGCATATGTATTTACTTATCACTATGTTATATATTCACACTCACTTTTCCAAGATTGAACTTAAATTTATTTTCTTGTATGCACTTTTCAACGAACTGTATCAGAATAATTTGTATTTGGTGATATTTCAAGCTTCCCTTAAAATTGTAAACAAATTGTTTGTATTTTCAAGCGATACTAGAGGGAACGTTGATTTTTTTGGGTAATAAATTGTGTCCATTTATGACACAAATCGGTTTATGCCTGAGTGAAATGCATGAGTGTTTGGATAAAGGCGTGTACTTGTGATTTTCTTATTTATTTTTAAGGTTGGGTAATAAGGCGATATTGGTGGACATTTGGCTAAGAATTTTTATTTTTTTTTGTGAACTATGTTTTATAATTTTTATGTCACCTAAATACACTGCATCTTCAATAAAACAATATTGAAATAAGTTTGTTTATAAAAGAATGAAGCATATGTATTTCTTGTTAGTTTACCTATATATTTCAGGACATGATGATAGAAAAACGTAACATCATAAATCTTCGAGTTTATCGTCTCGTCTCCCAAATGTAAATAATACATACTACAGAATAAAATTAAAATCTATTGCTACGAACACTCGTGGTGCGAGGAGAGGAGGAAGAGTTTGCTGGTAGTAGAAGTAACTATTGGCATTAGATTTTGCGCTCACAGTGCTCTCCTAAAGTACAAGTGGCGCCTACGGAGAGCGGTCTGCGGATGTTACGAATAGTAACACATTTTAACGCGACCTAAGTTCTTCACCACACTGGTTAGCCACTTCTGGGTTTGTTCATCGGCACACGTGATGCCAAGAACTCCCCCTTGGTAGCTGCTGCCCAGGAATCTGGGTGAAGTCTCTCCCGCTTCCATTTGATCTATAAGGTTCAAGATGCTTCCCCTTATTTGATCAGCTTGCTCACTAGTAAGCATATTCTCCGGGTAGTCAGAGGATGCTACAGCCATCCTTGTCCCCGTCAATGCCTCCTTGAACGAAGCAGGGTTTCCACCCGGCCTGCTCTTCTTCTTCGGCGGCTGTCTCGTTGGCGTACTGCCGTCCGATAGGTTTCGCTTCTGCGGCCCTGTCGTATCGGCAGTACTTACTGGCTTACAGACTGGTGTCTTAGAAGTCCCAGCTTGTTCCGCCTGTCTCTCTCTCTTAAGCCTCCTTCTGGCTGCTCCAGAGAGTTTCTTGCCTTCAGTGAGTTCCCTCTGGCCCTCCACTGAAGATAGTGTCGGATTTCTCACGGTTGAGTCTCCGCTGGTGGTTTGTGGTTTTATGTTTTTATCCATATTGGTCCCACGAGAAGCTAGGGAAGAAATGGTCCGCCTCGACAGAGCCCCGCATGCCAAGGTAAGGCCTCGCCCGAGGACTATACAACCGAGTGCGGCCCGGTGCTCGGAGGTGCAGCCAGTAGTAACTGCTCCTCTATACAGACATGCACCCTTCGGCCTGGTCTACCCATCTTGAGTTTAGGATTTTTATTGAGGTTTACTCCTTTCCTACCCCGTGAGACGTGACCACAGTCAGTAGGGAGGTGCATGGTTTCACGGATGGTTGTACCTTAACGGTAGTCCCCATCCGGCGCCGTTACCCTGGTGCAAACCCTTAGTCACGATACGATAACCGGATCAGGAGGTTGGTCCGCGGGGTGGCTTTCCCAAAGTTATGTTGCGGGTTTTATGCCGCTCAAACATTGCACATCCTCACCAGCCATGTTGCGGTTTTTACGTCGCTCAGGCATTTGGATCCTCGTATATGTGGTTATGACCACTCTTCCCATTATTGGGATTTCTCCTATCCGCCACCTGGAGACGCGCCCGATGGGTAACCAACCACACGGGTATATATATATACAGTAGCGGTATCTGTGTGAAGGGCCGGGCGGCGTCGGATTTCTGAAATTTAAAAGCAAAGACCACCGATTGTCACCGTGCTGGCAGACGGCGGGTGATGCCAGGAAGGAAACAATTCCTCCCTGAGTTATGTAGTGTATGAGGTCAGGCGGACACCCTCAGGTGACGGCTGGTATAGCGAGCCCCTTTCAAAAGCAAGAACGGCACGGCGCGGGCAGCGGTCTGATGGCCGTTACGGGTGTCGGTCGGTAGACCTCCTGGGAACGGCGACGGGGGCTCTGTGGTGCTGATTGGCCGGGCCAGCGGCTCGCTGTAGAAATCGTGATGACCAACGAGTGTCACCGGAGTGACAGTCGGAGGAAAAGTATGACAGTGAGAAAATATTACTCACTCAATAATAATACAAAAAATGCCAGTGAGGAAATATTACTCACTCAAAATGCCAGTGACGAAAATAATTCATCACTCGATAATTTCTGGGTAAATAGTCCCCAAATACACAATATGACTTTATTGCACTTTAGTAAGCTTGTCAATTGTGATATACAAGTTAAAAGGTCGTGAATCTTCGCCCTTGTAATAATAATACATTGGTCTACGAGTTAGCAGGTTGTGAGGCTCCGCTCTCGCAGTTATTAGGTGCTCAAAGAGCTATTTCAATTAATACGATGGCCTCACAGAACGTGCAACGACCAAGAGTAGTCAAGTCGCATCTGGACTGTGAGACTTGAAACCTACGGAACGTGCAACGACCAAGGCTAGTCAAGTCGCATCTGGACCGCAGGAATCAACAATGATGAAAATTACCAATCTCGCAGAACATGCAACGACCAAGAGTAGTCAAGTCGCATCTGAACTTTGAGAAAGAAAATGACCAACAGAACGTGCAACAACCAAGAATAGTCAAGTCGCATCTGAACTGAAGCTGACCCTGGCCGAAACCAAGGTGCCGTTCCTGGTCAAAAACGACCTGTTTTATACAGGTAAGCACTGCCCCTTGACCCTCGATTGAACTGCGATCAGAGATGGCATTTTCCTAAGATAAACAGAAAACACAACATATTTCGGAGAAAACGCAATTGTTTATGTTACTCTTATTCGTCAGCCTTGTCTTGGCGTGCTAAAGGACAGAAAATAGTATTTGGCTAGTGTCAGAATGAGTGAACCGTTCATCCAGGCTCGTTCATTTCTCTCTTATTTGCTGCGTGCAATTCCCAAATATTCGGAGTGACTTGGAAGGGTGAAATTCATGCATGTTGATTCGTTCGTTGGGTTCTGGTAGGGTTTCCTACCCATCGTGGTGGTGCATCCGATGCTCTGGTTTGTGTTCCAATTCGACAGAGAAAGCTATAGTCTGCCGTTAGTGGGTGAGAAAGAGACGGAACAAGATCGCTTTACTTTTTACTCCCTCTTAATTTTACCACGTCTTGTCGTTTTACTAAATGTTACATCGAGTATGTAATTTCTTCAAAATGCACTAATAATAATAATATGGATAAACTAAATCACCACGATATCTACTTAAAGAAAGGTGATAGAAATATTTTCGTATTGTCAGGTATCGTCTTTGCAACCCAATTTCAAACAGGGTTGGCTTCCCGTTATTTGTAATCGACAATGAATAAAATATTAATCTATGTTACTACGGTAACAGGATGCTGCAACTAAATTGATTCTTGGAGTTTATCTAATTCTTGTTTAAATAGTGAGAGTATCAATCTACTTTTTATGGTTTCTAATAATTTACTTCAAGGAACACAAATTTGTCGATACGCCCCTGTTAACTACCCTCGGCTAGCTAGACACTTGACGCTTGGCCTTCGACAATCTCGGGTGCTGGTTAATGTTTTTCACAGCCTCTGTCGTTTATTAATTTATGACACGTAAGCCCTGTGTTTTCTTTATATTTCAAACAAGACGATTAGTTTCGGCGTCAATAATTGTTTCCAAAAAAATTAGTGATCTCTACAAGCTTTGAGTTTGTTATTTAAAAAATTTAACTATGATTACAGTATTATTAAACATGAAATATAATAATTTTATATTAGGTGTACCGTCTCATATATATATATATATATATATATATATATATATATATATATATATATATATATATATATATATATATATATATATATATATATATATATATATATATCTTTTCCAAATAGTATATAGGATACATAGCCATGCAAAGCCTTGTTTTTAACGAAAAAATAAGAATCCCAATTTATAATGGCAACACCACATGGTGGTATGGTATAATAACCTGTTAACAATTAATGATATTCAAATCATAATCGGTATAAAACACTTATTTTATTAAATTTTTATATTTTTTGAGCGTCAGTCTCGCCACTCGACAACCGATGGCGCCACCGTCACACTAGTACTACCTTAAGAGCGACTTGTTTTGTATTATTGCATTTAGTACAAGTGCTTTAATTTTGGATTTATCTAATTATTATAATCTTTTTCAGATACTTTCTGTCTCTAGCTTGCGCAAATCTACTATTTATAGTTACCTGTCTACCATTTGATTCCCAGGTATTCACATTGAATTTTTGGCCATGGAGTACATTTCTCTGCAAGTTATCAAGCACTACCAGCAGAATCTTTGAGAACGTCTCTATTTTCACATTGATAGCTTTATCGGTGCTGCTATTGTCAAACCTATAGGAATTTTACAGGTAAGGAAAGTTGGTTCTGCCTACAGTCATTGAAAATTGAAGGACAAATGACTATTTTGTTATTTTTAATTTTAGATCTATCCTCGTACCTTTTGTTAAATCGAAGCAGTGGTGTAGCCAGAAATTTTTTAAAAGAGAGGTCTACATTTTTTTTGTCTATATGGTGATATCTTATTTGCATAATTTTACAAATAGATAAACACAATTCGACGCACTATTTAGAAACAAAATTGATAAAATTTAAATAATTTCATTTTGATTAATATTTTAAAATCGGACTATCATATTAATACAAGCACTAGAAATCTCGACAATAAGGACGACCATATATTTTTGTTATTACGCAGTGTTTTTATCAAAAATGTATTTTTTTTTATTTTTTAAATTGTAATATTATTAAAAAGGAAACGAACAGTATCTAAAACGACGTATCTCGAATTGCACGTCAGTCACTTTCAAACTGACACGTACGACCGCTCTAGTTACTAGTTTTATTCTGTTTTGACGAGATTTTTAGACAACCTAATATAATTACATTTGAATGAAAAAGTAACAGAATAATGAATTACATTTGAAAGGAGAATCATGAAGTCAATAATTAAAAATAAATATTATGCAAAAACTCCAGCACCTTCGCCATTATTTCAAGTCAATTGTGTATTATTGAGACCGTTTTGTGACAAAAACATGGTTTTATTAAGTACTTTCAAATTCTGTCATGAAATGTAAGTATTGAAAGCAGTATATTTTTTCTATGACCGAGCAGAAAATTAACGTTTACAATTATCAGTTAAAAGTAGAAAATTGACGTTTGCTGCTTGTTAATTGTAAATCTAGTGGACTGTATACTTGTATGATATATGCACTTGTTTGCTTGAATCAACTAATTTATTCACGTGTATTACTTGTACAAAACTGAAAAACAACCGTTCTCCAAGTACCTCATACACTTGCCAACTGTTTGATAATCAGTGATGCCAACATTTGGTTGCAAACATCCCGCTCGCCTTGGGAGAACTTGATTGAGCGTACAATATGAATTGTTTACTTAGCTAAATTATTACATATAATTCCAAACATTTATATATTCATTGTTTAAATTGGTTGCTACTTTTAATTTAAACTAATTTGGCACTTCATTAATAACTTCACTGGATAACGGACACAGGCCTTTTAATTTCACCACGTGATGTTTTCACCATCACAACACGCATTATTCCATCTTCACAAGGAAATGTTGCCGTGATGCAACCGAGAAACCATTGTTGTGAGGGTAAGTTGTCATCAATGATGAGAACCATGGTGTTGACTTGGATGTTGACGTTCCGGTGCCATTTTCCTCTAACCTGAAGTTGATGTAAATATTCACGATGCAACCGTTGCCGGAAGTGCTGTCTAATTTGTTGGATACGTTGCCAGTGATTTAATCTATTTTCGGAAACTTGTGATAAGCATTCTTCAACAGGATGAACGAGAATATCTCCAATTAGGAAATGGAAGGAGGTTAAAGCGATAAGATCATTTGGTGAATCAGATAAGGGGGTCAAGGGTCTAGAATTTAATATGACCTCTATTTCAATAACTAACGTGTTTAGCTCTTCATATGTAAATGTTGACATGTTAGTGATTTTTGTCAGATGCCTTTTAACATATTTTACGGCTGACTCCCATAAACCACCAAAGTGTGGAGCTCTTGGGGGTTTAAATTTCCAGTGAATTTTTTGCCTTGCTATTTCCTTAATTACTGTTGTTTCATTGTTTCGTAGAAACTCGTATAATTCTTCAAGTTTGTGATTAGCTCCAACAAAGTTGGTGCTATTGTCCGAATATAGTGTTTGACATATGCCTCGTCGTGCAACGAAGCGTTTTTGATCTGCTAAGAAGTTGTTTGATGTTAAGTTACTTACAACTTCAACATGAATGGCATTCGTAGTGAAGCATACAAATATGCACAAATATGCCTTGTTCAATATTTGTTTCCCTCTTTTTCTACTTTCCTTTACAAGAATAGGACCAGCATAATCTATCCCTGCCACAAGGAAAGGCCGTTGGGTTACTGTTACTCTTGTTTTAGGTAGATTACCCATTATAGATTGTGCAATATTTGGGGTTTGTTTGAAACATGTTTAACAAGATTTAATTACTCTTTTTGCCATTTGTCGACCTGCTAGCGGCCAAAACTTCAATATTAGTACTGACAAGAACTGTTCTTGATTGCAATGATGCAATCTATCATGTACTTCTTTCATGATGAGATAAGTTACGTGATGATTTTTTGGTAGAATGTAAGGATGTCTTTGATCGACTGACACTTCTGTCTTTTTTATTCTTCCTCCAACTCTTATTAATGAGTTGTCATTTAGCTTTGGGTTTAAAATGATTAGTTTGCTTTTATTATCTACTATATATCTTATTTAAATGTAAATTCTTTAATTCACTTGAGAAACTTTCTGCGTCAACTAAGTAACTATTTTTCTGGTAGCCATTTATAACTCTACAAATGCTAAGTCCGTTGTCTGTAACACTCTGCTTGCACGGTTTCTTGCATAATTTATAAATCTGTAACAGTATGCCAATACTCCTTGCAATTTTTTCCAACTAGAAATTTTTGAAGTAAATTGCAGTGTACTGTTGCTATAGTGCATGCTAATATTGTAGGTTTTAATTCAAATATTGCTTCTTGAATAGTGAGTGTTGGCTGTATGACTGCTACTGGCCAATTTGATTCGTCTTGATGAAGCCATGTGGGACCATTCCACCATAAATAATTTTCTTGAATGTGTTGTGGTAAATACCCTCGCGATAACAAATCAGCAGGGTTGTTAAATGAACTAATATGTCGCCATTGTGCTGTTTTCTCCATAATGTCTTGAATTTCACTTACTCGGTTGGTGATAAAAGTTTTTAATCTATGTGATTCTATGTTTATCCACCACAGAGTTATTGATGAGTTTGACCAAAGGATAATTTGATTAAAGTCTAAGCTCAATGAGTTTATTACCGGTTTGAATAAATGTGCTAAAAGTAAAACTGCACAAAGCTCAAGTCTTGGCAATGAAATTTTCTTTAGAGGTGCAACTCTTGATTTTGAACAAATGATTTGTACTGTGTGTTCATTATTTTGGTTTGTTGAGCGTATATAAATTACTGCTCCATATGCTTGCTCGAAAGCGTCAGCAAAACCATGAACTTGCACGAATTTGCGACCAGGTTGAACTAGATATCTTTGTATTTGAATATTATTTAGGTGATTTAAGTTTTCTTGTACTAACTTCCATTCCTCAAATATGTTGCTTGGAACTGGTTCGTCCCAATGAGATTTAAGCTGCCACAATTTTTGCATAATTAATATAGAAACTACAATTACTGGGCCAAGTAGTCCCAAAGTATCAAATACGAGGGTCGTTCAATAAGTCCTTAGAAAATCCAAGAGATGGTGCTCTTAGTATCGAAAATTTTTCCAGTAAGCAGCACTCCTAACTAGTCAACTGTTAGAGTTTTAGCTTTAGCCGTCACGTAGTTTCATTGTTGTTGTCAATTGTAGTGAAAAACTTTTGATAGTTTATAATAATGGATAAAAGTGAGTTTCTAGCGGTGATTAAACATTTGTATTTAAAAGGCTTAACGCCGAAAGAAATTAAAGCTGAGTTGGATGAAGTGCATGGCACATCTGCTCCTGTGTTTGCAACTGTTTACAATTAGGTGAATGAGTTTAAACGTGGCCGTACATCCACAAAAGATGAACATCGTTCCGGACGCCCTGTAGAAGTGTCTACCCCCGAAATGATTGACCAAATCCACGATATGGTTTTAAGTGACCGACGAATCAAAGTGCGCGAAATAGTTGAGGCTACAGTCGTTTTAATTTTGCACGAAAAATTAGGTGTGAAAAAAATGTCGGCAAGATGGGTGCCGCGTTTGCTCACAGTGGCGAATAAACGCAATCGTGTGGTGGACTCTGAGGCTGTTTTGGCGCTTTTCCGTCGTAATCCTGAAGATTTTCTGCGTCGATACATAACTGTGGATGAGACTTGGATACATTACTACACGTCAGAGACAAAAGAACAGTCAAAACAGTGGATTTTTTAAGGCGAACGGGCTCCGAAGAAGGCGAAGACGGCGAAATCGGCTGGCAAGGTTATGGCAACGGTCTTTTGGGATGCACGCGGAATCATCTTCATCGACTATTTGGAAAAGAGAAAACGATAACAGGAGCGTATTATGCGTCGTTATTGAACCGGCTGAGCGAAGAAATAACAGAAAAAGTCCTCATTTGAAACGCAAAAAGGTCCTTTTTCATCAAGACAATGCACGTGTGCACACCTGCGCAGTTGCGATGGCCAAAATTACGGAATTAAAATTCCAATTATTGCAACATCCACCGTATTCACCAGAAAAGAGATCTTTAAACGAGAAAGATGCCAATGATGAAGTTCTGAAGCCAAAAAGGCGTATTTTATCATAGGAGGATGACTTCGACGTGGAAGAGCAATACGGGCAACGGTTGCTGTATAGCGATTATAATGATTCTGCGAAAGGATGTGAAATAGACATAAACAAATTTTTTAATGAAATAGATTTAAGTAACGATCAATTAACGTTAGTGTTGAGAGACTCGTAAGTTACGCATTTTCAAGGAACAAAGATATAATATGATTGATTGAATTCATCGTTGGTACTAGGTGGAATTAGGTGGAACCTTTCAATAAGGTAAAATAAGTAACACTGGGCTAAGTTTTACAAGATAAAATTTAATGTCTTTATCGCGATTTCGGCTTCAAAAGACTGAGAATATACGAAAGAATACATATATATATATATATATATATATATATATATATATATATATATATATATATATATATATATATATATAAAAGACTTGATAACAATGAATATAAAGTACAAAATTGATTTCAAACCTTGTCAACTCAATGCATGTTTTAATTGGTATATACACGAAATACGTTTTACATACAGAGTTCATAATATGACATATAGTATGAACAGTGGTAGTTGTGACGTCATCGGTCTCCCGGCTCTACTGATTAGCTCCGTCTCTCAACCACCTCGTCTTGTTTATACATGCATGACAAAACACAACATGTCATTCCATTCTCGGTCAACGTTCCCTAAGAGTTACATCTCAGTTAGCACAACAATGTTACGATCGTAAGTACGAAGCAGGTCCCTGACCTGAAGATGTTCCAGACGACTATGGATTTCACATTCATCCAAGGTCCCTGACAGCATTGTTGCGGGTATGTAGACCCGATTCTTGCGAGAGTGTTTCATCTCAACCTGTGCTGGAAGGATAAGGTTCTAGGTACGACGCAGGTCCCTGACCTGAGAATGTCCCAGATATTCTGTGAATCCCAGATCTACCCTGACCTCATTGTTGCGAGTATTTAGACCCGATTGTAGCGAGAGTGTTTCATCTCAACAAGTCCTGAGATTGTCCCAGACATTCTGTGAATCCCAGATCCACCCGAGGTCCCTGACTTCATTGTTGCGAGTATTTAGATCCGATTGTTGCGGCCGTGGATGTCCCAGACATTCGTGTGGATCTAATCCAAACGAGGTCTCAGACCTCATCGGTGCGGGTATTTAGACCCGATTGCTACGGGTATTTAGACCCGATAGTATCAGGTCCCCGACCCGATCATTAGATCAGTACTGTCGTATGCGCTGAAGACCGCTAAACACAAAAGAGGAGGGACTCCAATTACAGAGAGGTAAATTTACCCATGTGGTTATTAGTAAGCAGCCAATGACGGATGCGCAGCTGGCTTCGCAGAGCCAGCGCGGAGAGCCGTCAGTACGACCCTGTATTTCATCATCACCTGAATAGCAATTGCAGGATGCTCTTGAATGCCGTAACCTGGCGGAGAGACTTCAGTACTGAGTTCTTAAGGGAGGAAAAGTGTGGAACAGAACATAGCACATCGGTGCGGATATTTAGACCCGATCGTGGCAGGTATTTAGACCCGATGGTATCAGGTCTCGGACCCGATCATGGATCAGTACTTCCGTATGCGCTAAAAACCGATAAGCATAAAAGAGGAGGGACTCCAATTACAGACACAAGTAAATTGCTCACACACTGTGATTATCTATATGGGACTTCAGTACTGAGTTCTTAAGGAAAGCAGGGTATGGAACACATAATATAACATATGATGACTCAATACATAATATTTTATGAAACACATATAACCATAAATATCACACCAAACATGAATATATCATCAATTAACATGCCATTTAATAAACAACAGACATGCACCAAATCACTGCAGATGACAGTGAGATAATTCACATTTAAATACTGCTAATCCAATATAGTGTCCAGGTAAGAATGAATGTATAGTTCTATATTTCACTTGTTCACTTCTACTCCGAGTCGTTCGCAACCGCATACTGAGCGTCTAACCGTTAACTACCCTCACACATCGCGTCACCACATCTCTCGTTGACAGATGTATGACCATCAGCGCTTCCAAATCAGTGGATCGCGCTGTTTTAAAACGTACATCTTACATTCGGCCAATTCTGACATTTCCTCGTCCTCGAGGATCTTCGTATGACTAATTTTTATTTATTAGAAATAATTTTTGAAAAAGCAATGATATGCAAACGAAACTGAACAATTTGGTGACAGAGGCAAGAAAAGTAGGACTCAATATAAATATCGACAAAACCAAAGCAATGCGCATAGGCACAAATAACAATACACCACTTGCTACTGGTAACGTAGCGACATGAAAACGCACCATCTTGCAGGAAATTAAAAATTCGGGAAAAACCTGGAGTCAAATCAAGAATATCGCCCAGAATAGAGAAGAATGGCGAAAACTGGCGGAGGCCCTATGTTCCAACTAGGAGTTAAAGGACTGTATATAATGAGCGTTCGCCGGGATTTGAACCCAGAACCTTTCACTCGCATGGTGACTGCTATAACCAATTGAGCTATAAACACTCGGCGAATACTCATGCTTTTTCGTGTAATATTTAGTTGAAGAAATGTAAAGTAACATGGGTTGTGTCAATTCGTTACAAGTCAACAACCTAGTATGTATTGGGTGATATTCCCTTGGTGAAATTATTATAAGAATTTGTTTATTGACTTTTTCAAAAATTATTTCTAATAATTACCAATAGACAATTGTGTCACAACTAAATTGAACATGCTTTATATAGAATATCAGAAAAATATAAAATAATTTGAAACAAAACAATAAGTAATTCTATCTGTCTTATACTTTTACTTCTACTTTACTTTTTACTTTATTGTCTTATACGAGTACTTTTATTAAAAAAATGACATTATGCAAAATAAAAAATTTTAACAGGTAAAATAAAGTTGAAAAATTTATAAAAGTGCTCATTTGTAGTGATTGCTATGGTATGTATACAAAATTACAAACAATGCAAAACAATTTTCAATAGTTTGACAGTTCACGCAAGCCTTATTATTGCCATTATTTCACACTTTTAGTAAGTATTCCGTAATAAAAAAATACTATGCAATAATGAGAATAATAATGCTTACGTGAACTGTCAAATTATTGAAAATTGTTTTACGTTTGTTCAAACAAAATCAGTAGGGAACGACATATAGTTAAATAAAAAAAAATAACATTGTATTTCCTATATTGCATAAATAAATTCATCACCACCACAGACTGTTTACGTGATGCACCATTGCTATCTCGAGATTTATATAAGCTACCAAGTCAATTAAATTAACAAAGAAATACTATTTTGGAAGTTTATTACAAAACTATTAACAAATATTTTATTTTTTTTGAATAGAAAAATCGTCAAAAATGGGACACAACTTTTTTATTACTTTCTTATACGCAGTATAAGGAAGTACTGGAATCGTGAAAAAAATCGTTGACGAGATTTTCGCGGAAATACGTGTTTTGAGATCCACTGAATCCGTTTTGAACATTTTCTCAATGATGTCTGTGTGTGTGTGAGAGTATGTGTGGATGGGTGGATGGATGGATGGATAGATGGATGTGTGTCCGAGTGTGCAATATCTCATGAATGAGATAAGATTTGTTAATGAAACTTGGTAATTATAAGTTTCATGAAAATACGTAGAGCTGAGTTGATTTTGAATGAAATTGAAAAACCGGAAGAGGAAGTTTACTGGACACACAAAACAATAAATTACATTTATTTCAGAAATGGAATCAGTTACGAAAAAAAGTTTCAAATAAAAGATGTTGGAAAAAATATTTGGAACATAAAATGTTACTTGCAATTTTTCTGTATATGCGTCTAATTGTGAGAAAAACTAATTTTTATATTTAATAATATATTTCAATAATCATAGTAGCAATAGAAACAAAAAATATAGATTTTAATTTTCGCTTTATCTAGTTATCTATGTCTTTTTTCGGAAAAACAAATACATCATTAAAATGGTCAACTAATTTGGCAACTTTGCGTCACTTTAATCGACTTCGTATCTCACGGTTCTTGAGATACCAAGGGTTAGGCTCCAAAAACGGACTGCCTGTATATGCCTCATCAGTAAAGTTAGACATAAAGTAGTCAACATTACTAAAAAATTATATTTGATATTTTATATATTTCAAACATATAAATGCTGAATTACTGAAAATCTAAATTACATATTATATATTCTGAATATTAAATATGCTGTGTATAAGAAAGTCGTGTGGTGCCCACACCAGATTTTTTAAATAAGAGAATAAGGTTTTCAATTTTTACGCCTGTTGCAGAAAAACTGTGACTGCCTGCACCGAATGACTATTGCAAACTAATGAGTAATAATCATGGGTTAATGCTCACTCTATAATTAATCGCCAATTTTTACTTTGTGGCTTATTACTGTCGCTCTCTAAATAAGGGAAGTGGTGTTGGAATCTGGTGTCATAAAAACTTGCGTGTGCAACAATTAGATCTTGATTCCTTCTGTGTCGAAAACGATTTCGAAATATGTGGCGTAAAATAGACACCTGATTCCAACATCGCCTATCTAATTCTGAATGTTTATAGATCACCATCTAAGATTAGTACTGAAATTATATCAAATTTCATGTCAAAACTTTCTCTAATTCAGGAAAGCATATTCAAACCTGAGTACAAACTCATATTGGCCGGAGATTTTAATTTAGGTCCTACTCAAAATGAGACACAATACAATTCTTTAGTAGATGTACTTATAAGTATGAAAAAATAAATATATCATCACGCCTTCTACCCATTACGGGTGTGGCACTCTGCTGAAGCAGATCTCGGTAAGTGATATATTTTGCGCGTGAAGTGCGGTTACCAGTCGTCAAATCACGGCCCCCAAACATGTTAGTGGTGGAGGAGCCACAGGGATAGCTTTTTCAAATTATGAAAATTTGTCGCCTGTGGGAATCGAACCAAGGACCTCAGGATCCACAGGCCGACTTCATACCACTGAGCTAGCCATCCCATACTTATAAGTATGAATTGCGCAAATATTTTATCTGATACAATTCGAGGTGACTCTAAATTTGATTATATATATTTACTAATTTCTCCGCATTTACATAGTTTTGTAATTATTTTTTTTATTTCTGATCATCATCTAACTTGTAGCAATGATATATCTTATCAACAAATTGTTGAATGAAGACTGGGATAAAGTTTTTTTCTATAACAATTTATAATTGTCTCAAAGGACTTTCTACAGCATATTTTTAAAACTCTTTCCAGAATGTGTTACATTAAAATCGTCAAAATTAAAAAAAAAATATCAGAAAAGTTGGATTACTAATAATGTAAGCTGTGTAATCTCTTTCTGTTGCAAAAATCTTTCCTTAATTTAATATCTATTTTAACAACGTAAACATTTCCACATAGTCAATAATATAAACTACTATCAACAAAAAATCTTATCTTCAGATAACATTAATAGAACTACCTGGAAAATTAAAAATGAACGGTGGCCGCTTGAAAAAAAAAATTAAAAAGCAAATATTTTCAAATAAAATTGTAAACTAAATCATCACAGATCCAGAAATAATCTGTTTCTTTACATGAGCTGAGCAATGACAGTTAAAATGATTGCTTTATATTTGACATTTTTGCAACTAGACATCTCAACAACTTATCCTCAAAAACTGTCGTACAAAATGGAATTTTGTAGCACAAAATTCTCTTTTTAAATGCGATAAAGGAAAATATATTTTTTTAATGTGTAGAAAATATACTTTCGTATTTTTGGTCACTTTCTTAGGTACCTATATGTAATAAATATCCATGTATTAAATTTATCTATCTATTATTTTTTGTCACATTACAATTCTTCAACTAATATTGTAAGAAAAAGCATGAGTACTTCGCCAATTGTTCGAAGCTCAACTGGTTAAAGCAGTCATCTGGAATATGAAAGATTCTGGGTTCATATCCTGGCGAACGCTAATAACTTTTTGAAAAATTATTTCTAATATCAATTATTTGTCGCCAAATTTCATCTTCTATGTACAGTCAACTGAAGCCAGATTTTCTTACGTCAAGAATTGCAATTTGGCGCTAATCAATATGTATTACACATATTTTACACGTTATTTTTCCGCGTAATTAATGAAAATTTACATATACCATGTAGGTTATAAACGATATGTATCCTTTTGACTGTAATCAATTATGTAATTAATTATAAAAATCGTTTCAAATAAACTTATTTGTAAAATTTTCTTCCCGGTACTCCGTACCGTATAATTATTTATAAATAAATAATTGTGTATTATATATATATATATATATATAAAATTTATTAAATTTTCCACTAACATGTCATTATCACTAATCATTTGTAACGAGAAAAATGGTTTAGTGCTCTTGGAAAAAATAATGACTCGACAACGAGAAGTTTGCTCCTAAATTATGGTTGTTTGTATCCAATACTACAACTACAAATCCCCCCACTCCAATTATTGGAAAATTTCTTAGAAGACTTTTGCCAGTGTAAATTCAGAACAATTTCAAATAATTAGTTCTGTTCCTATGCTTAATGCTTAGTGAAACAATATTGTACTTATTTTGTATTATTTTGTGTGTAACTTTCTGTGTAAAGTAGTAAATATTAATTCCAAAAAGTTATCTAAACGTGATTTACTAAAAATAAGACGATCGTTGATATCACGGTGTTATATGTGTCTTAAGATCATAAAAATTAATTTTAAAACTATTACGCAATTTACTAATTCATCGGTGTGGTAATTTTCTATGTAGCAGTTCTCGGTAAAAGTTCAGATAGTCAGCTCACAGGCTTCACGTATATATATGTATGTGTTAGTGGTGAGGCAACCACAGGAGCAATTTATTTGTTGTAAAACAGTGTTTTTCAAACTTTTTTCAAACGCGACCCCAAAATGACTCTAAAAACTATCGCGACCCTCAGAGCTTCCAACTTCGTCTTAATAAATGCGAAGTTCATATTTATATTTATTAATTAAATATTGAAGGTAAGTATTTTTATGCGTAGTGATTAGTGTAATATTTCTCGGCCGTTACGAGGAAATAAAACGGAAAATGTGCGTGCAGTTAATCGCGGTGACGAACGAAGACTACGAACGACGACAACCGACACAGATACAAACAAATGTATATTTACCTATCTAATTATTAACTGCAGTAGAACCACGCGGAACAACTGTTATTAAATTCAAACGCTGAACCCTCGCGACTGGGGCTGGGCGATCTTTGCTTATCTGACCATAATATGGAAATGATTTATGCGGTCAAAAAGATCAAGAAACGAGAAGAAAACAATTTGTTAAAAATCAATTTTAATTTAAAAATATGATCAAAAGGTTGATCTTATCGATTTTTTAATATAAAATCGAAACACAAGAAATCTATTTGATTTAATTATTTTTATATTTATATTTATATCACAATTAGGTTCAAGTTATTAATAGAGATTTGGACACTACGCGTATCATGTCGCAATTTCAGTAGCTAGTTGCGCTTTAGTAAATATTGTAAACGAGAATGAAAAATCTATGTTAAATGAACATATTTATGATCAAAAGAATATTAAAAAATCGGTAACATTGATTTTACTGATCAATCGAATTTTAAAATTTTTCATTAATCTATAATCCAAATTTTTTGATAAATTAATTTTATCGATCAATCGATATTTTTAAAATTTAAGATAAACTTAATTTTTTTTCGCTTCAATCGATCTAATAATTTTTTTTCCCAGCCTTGCCCAGCCAGTATATTCGTAGGAGAAAAGGAATTAATTTTTCTTTATGAAATTCATATGAAAGTAAATGTAATATGACAGTGGTATCCATGAACTCAAAAGAAACTTATTTTGAAAAATTAAGTACATCGTTAGGAGTAAAGGAAATCGGAAAATATACACTAAAACACTCTGAAAAAGTAAGAAGGATGTTCAGAAAAAGAAGATTAAATGGATATGGAAAGAAAAAGAAGTATGGAAATTCTCTTCCAGATAATAATTACGAACCAAATGCCGAAAATCCATCGCTAGATATGGGTAGCGAAGAATATGATGCTGAGAAAAACTTCTACAGCTAATATTGTAACAAAATATTTCATGTGATTCGTTTGTTAGTATCAAAGCTATAAGGTATAGTATAAATAATGAAGAGAAGGCCATCATATGCCTGGAAAAAAATAAATAAAAAAGTTGAAAAAAGTGCTTTAATTATACATGAAGGATTACCATATCTAGCTGCATCCCCTAACGGCCTGATAAATACAGACATATTACTAGAATAAATTTGTGTTATTTCGTAGTATGAACAGAAAACGATTTATTTGTGGAAAAAATATTTAGAAACGATGCATTCAGGAATGAAAAAAATAGTTATTACTGTACAAAACTTCTAATTTAGTACCTATATGAATAACAAGTAAAGAAGAAATATTTAATAGAAGTATTACGTAACTAGTTTTACTACTCATTCGTGATTTGTTACATTCCATTGATTGATGTTATTTTTAATAATAAATCATTATTATTTGTATTTGTACTGTATAAAAATTATATATATATATATATATTTATTTATTTATTTATGTATAATATACAATTATTTATTTATAAATTAATGTTATATAATTATTGCATTTAAAATTTATAAAACATATTTTTAACTTTTAACTTTTAACTTATTTTTTTTTTAATTTAGCGTATAGCCCATGACCCGAAGCAGACCCCCTTCCACGCAATTTTGTGTGGAACAACAAATTTGTAGAAAGAGCGAGGTGACACCATGCCGATTCGATCAACTGCTTTCTCCTTTCGGCACTTCTCCCTGCAGATCTCTACATTCGTTTGACGATTAACGGTTAGATCACGTGAAAAACGTCAAACTGTAAAGCAATACCATGTTGGCTACATAACAAATTATTAAATTCTATTTTACTCACTAGATTGTATAAGTCCCTATTGAACAATGCAATTTAAAACCCTGAGAGGTGTGTCTTCGGAGGTCGCTACTACCGTCGGTACATTCAGTATCAAAAGTTGGATTTAAAATTACGGTTTATTTGATTGTATAAAATAATAAGACGCCGTGTATTTCTTAATATTTATAAAAATAGCACGTCTAAAGAATAATAATTATGATGGAATAAGAATAAATAAACATATAATTAATGAATTTGAATAAATGCGCATATCGTATATGCCGCGGCAATCAAGTGTTTTTACTGAGACTGTATATTTTACTTTCGCCCCAAAGTGGGTAGAGTTAAAACGCAGTCCGGCCATGGTTTTATTTTGGTTTGTCAATCTCTAATCAACAGTAATACGGAATTAGTCGATGTAGCTCGGAAATACTCGAAACAACTTAAAAGTACGCAGATTTAATCACTGCGTACGAGTAGATACCTGTAATTCGTTTATAAGGGATAACTGCTATGTGAACAGTGAGGTAGTATGCGCAGCGTTTAAAATTGTCAAGTGTACGTAAAAAATAATAATAATAATTTAAAAAAATATTGTCTTAAAGGTGATCTAAATATTATTGAATTTACAACAGAAAAACTTATCAAATAAGGTCAGTAAATACACTCGAAAATATTTATTCAAAATCTACCCTAACATACTATAAGAATAAACACAATTTAAGCATAAATTTTAACAAAACTAAATATCAAATTCTCCTATGTAATAATTGTACAATACATGAAATAAGAAAGAGCGCGCTCGTTTTCGCCCAATTAAATATTGCCAAATGTACCAAACATAAAAGCAACTAAATATGTACATGAAAATTAATATTAACTATTATCAATTATTAATTTATCGGAAATTCCAAATAATATAGCTAATCATACATATGATAAATCAGATTTTAATTTGGTAAAAGTTAAAATGATTCAATCTTTAAATTTAATCTGTGTACACAGTACATGAACGTCTTTCTAATGTTATTTGATTATTAAAATTGTATTTTATATTACATGATTATTTGAAGCTGTACAAGTATTAAACGCTAGAGTGTAAGAAATCACACAAAGTTAGAATAATAACTTGTTCGGAAGAATCACGAAAGCTTATACGTTTTGCTGGTTTTTATTTTGAATTTAAAAGTGAAATCATGACTTCTATTTTATTTGATGATAAATCATCCTTAAATGAGGAGTGCAATCTTCAGCTGTTTTTGTATATGAAGTAAAAATTGAGGACAATAATTGATTACGAATCCTGTTCCTAATTTTAATCTTTAATTCTTTATTTTGAGTGTTTCCTTTTAAAAAGGAAAGTCCTTTTTAAAATAATGATTTTTTGATAATCTCTTAAAATTAATAAATATAATTAGAAATATGAAAGTTATCATCATATATTTTACATGATTTATCTCTACATATTTTATGAAATACAAGTTTTTTCGCGTGTAATTTTTTAAATAAATGTTATTATTGTGTGTAATTAATGAAAATATACCATGTAGTTTATACGTGTAAACGATATGTATTCCGTAGACTGTAATCATTTTGTTTCCGCAGGATGCCATATCGCTTACATCCTCTCGCGTATATTTTAAAACCAATAATTCTCTTTTTTCCTCACCATTATCTATCAACCAGATTCAAATTGTATATTTCCTTCAAACGATGATGTCTTTAGACGTGCGCTTATTATGGATTTTATATAAACAAATCCAGTGTGTTGCTTGTAGCGTGCATTGGTATCTGTGAAACAAGCATATTAACAGCAGCCATTTGCAGGGCAGGCGAAAACAACGCGATATGTGGCATTAAGTATCATTCCCTGCTAAAGCTTTAATGTTATTTAAAAAAATAAAAAAATAACTGAAAATATTAAATAAAAATACGTTATGCGTTATATTTTGAAGTATAATAATACTAACAATATAAACAAATAGACAAAAAGAAAAATAAATAACTTATTATTATTGAATCTATAGATTTTAATTTATACTTATCTGTAAATAAAACATATATTCGGAAATAAAATTTTGAGATTATACTAATCTATATATAGATTACATTGGCAAGTATTTATTGTAATATTATTATTATATTATTATAATCACAGTAGTATGGTATCTGGGCCGACAGATTTATTGTTATTTTGTGCTTTGATAGCTTCAGTACTCGTAACTTCTGATTCGGTGATTTCGGGTATTAAAACTGCATTGAAAGAAACAGTATTATATCTTTTCTGGTCGACGTTACCATCAAATTTATTGAACACACTTTTGAAAACATTGCTAATTTGCTACTTCAGACCCTGGTTCAACTGATAAATCTTTAAGGAATTTTGTTTTAATATTTTTTATGATTAATGAATCCGCAATATTATTTTGTTCAGAATTGATATAGTTATTGTAAGCTGTTCTGATTTTTTATATTGAAATCATACGTAAAGAATCTTTACTAAAGATTTATATTTATTTCGATCAGGGGTCGCAAATTTAAGTGCAGCATAGGGCCAGTACGTATGAGTGACACGGGCCGTAATCAATATTACTTTTTCTGGACTTAAAATACGTATGTACAAACGAAGATAAAATATAATAAGTTATATTTTTGTTTGGTTTTTTGTTTTTTTCTTTTTGTTAATGAATATTTGTATATTCTATCCTCAAGGTTTGGTTTAAATTAGATATAATAAAATTCACGTAAAACTGGAATAAAAATTTGTTACAAAATTTTGAAAAATAATGTAAATTTTCTTGCTTATAGCAATTTTTTTCTAAATATTATTGTATCACCTTTGTAGTTTATACTGCATATAATGTAGTGGCTGCCTAGCGAGAGTTTGCTGAAGTTGGGGATAATTTTTATTTAAAACCGCTAGTCCTCTATGCTAAAGGCCACAGACTGATTTAAGAGCCGGTTTGCGATCCCTGATTTAGATGATAAGACGACTTGAGATTGTTATACAGCTTCCTGTGATGATATTTTACCTTATCTCATGTGTACACCAAACTGAATATGTACAGCCAGGCGCGGATCCAGCCCCCAAAAAAGGTTGTGGTCACGGCCATCCGGAAAACGGTCAAGTTAGGAGTCGAACTACGGACTCGCTTACAATCGATATATTGCATTTCTACAAAGGAGACGTTTACAAAATGTATGACGTCTCTACAGTGTGTAGGCCCAGGCGTGCAAAGCCGCGGGGCAAACACTAGTAAAATAATAAACCTGTACTGATCCGATTTTGATAAAACTTTTACAACTTGAAAGTATATCATATTTAATTAAAAGCTGGTACACATTTTACAGTGAACAATTTTATTTAGGTGTTTACTTAAATAACAAATTCAAGTTTACTGAAGATAAGTTGACAACTTTTCGGCTACGGATATTCAGGTCTAAATATAATAAAATAAATTCAACAATTAGCAAATTGTTGGCCAATACATAGTTGAACAATAAACTCACCAGAAATAAAGATGTTGAAAATAATGAAGAATATAAATTTCTTTTCTTAAATTATTCCAAAATTGAAGTTCAGGGTCAGCAATGCGAAAATGAAAAAAATTCCTTGTGAAGTTAACGTAAATTAACAAGACTCTAAATTGCGGTGCTGACCCTGAACAGTCGAGGAAGAGAAAAAAATAACATGTCGCTGATTGAATACAAAAGATACAGTACATGACATCTAGCGGTTAATATTGGAACAAAAACAAAAATATAAACAATACAATGCGGAAAAGAAGAGAATCAACTTAAATTTGTGCAATAAAATGACAGTAGAAAACTAACGTAAAATTTCGTGGAGGTTAGAGTAAATATTTTAACTTTCATTGAAATCCGTTTGAATGTTGATTGATCTGTCATCGTTGCTGATGTAACAACTCTCAATAAATAGGCGTTTTCTAAGATTAGATTCTTTATGGAGAATTGTGAAATTGTGAAATACAAAGGTATGGTTAAAAGTATTACTATGTTCTACTAAGGTACTGTGATTCAAATTACCTTTCATTAGGTGATACTGATGTTGTTTTAACCCATTTTCAGCCAATGTTGCGAAAACGAAACACTAGTTTATACAATTTTTTTCTGTTGTTCTATAATAAAGTTACACCTCTTACATGAATGTTCTGATAAAAGACATATTTATTTACTAAATTGTTTAATGAACTCGTTTTTAATGTTAATGGCGACGTAAATATGAATTTTTAAATTAAGCTAATTTTGGATATTTTTATATTGCACAACCAAAACAACAATAACTTTTTAATAACATGTACAATAAATACTCTAACCATAAATATTACATCTTAAAGATATGTGTTTTCAACATATTGCCATTAATTGACAATTTTAAATCCATTATTAAATCAACGTTTAAAAATAACGTTGCGTTTTCGCAACATTGGCCGATAGCATGAACAAAGTTGGTAGCAGTGAAATTGTGTGGGATTCACATTTGTGTACTCTGAACTGTAAATGTATTTATTAGTTTCTAAAGATTTATTGTTTTGTTTAAAATGTTGAATTTTTTTAAATATGTAAAAGATAATGAATTGCGTTATGCTCTAGAAGAAATTTTGAACGAACTTGATAATAAAGGTAATGTCAAATTTTGCTGTAATTTAAATATATATATATATATATATATATATATATATATAAATATATAAATATATCATCACGCCTTCTACCCATTACTGGGTGTGGCACTCTGCCGAAGCAGATCTCGGTAAGTGATATATTTTTCGCGTGAAGTGCGATTACCAGTCGTCAAATCACAGCCTCCAAAGATATTAGTGGTGGAGGAGCCACAGGGGTAGCTTTTTTGAAATTATGAAAATTGTTTGTCGCCTGTGGGAATCGAACCAGGGTTCTCAGGATCCACAAGCCGACTTCATACCACTGAGCTAGCCACCCCATAAATATTTTTTTATACGTATAGAACAAGTTGATTTTGTATATGTCCCATCGGACGAAAATGTACTAACTGATGAAGAAACTGTAGATGATAATCAAACTTCTTCACAGAAAATTGTTTACATAAAGATATTAGGGGCAGTCAAAAAGGATTCTATGCGACCAAAACAATACGCGAAAAACACAACAAATGTCATTTAGAATCACTGAAAATAATGTCAAAAAAAGAGGGAAGGTTCAAATGATGTTCTCTTTGACGAGGATTCTAATATATCGTTCGTACGCAGGAATGATAATTCTGTAGCTTCAATAATAACTAACAATTTCAACATAGATTCCCTGTGGAATATAAAATGATTTAGTCGAAAAGAGATAAAAGAAGTTAGAACTCAACAATCCGATGATATTTCATAATACAATAAATATATGCATGACAACGCTGTAGAAAATTATAGAATTAGAATTTTAGGTAAGAAAATGTGATGGTCATTATTTTCTAACATGATAGACAGCGTTACCGTCAATGCATGGAAAGTTTATAGACGTGCCACCAACCCAAATATGTTATTATTGGATTTCAAATCCTATATAGTTATAAGGTTGATGAAATTAGATGAAAATAGAAATGTGAGAAACACTGACTTTTAATTTTTTTTAACCACCCTAATAGACATATATATATATATATATATATATATATATATATATATATATATATATATATATATATATATATATATATATATATATATATATATATATTAATAAAGATTTAGTATTATTTAGTAAAAAACACTATAAGATACTTTGTAACGCTATACAAAAAATTCTAGCTGTACAATAAATTTATCGAATAAACAATTAGATAAATTTATTATTAATCCTCAAAATGAAGGTTATTTTAATTTTTGATTTTTTTATGTACTCCAGCACATTTTTTATGGACCCAAGTATGACATTTAATACATTGAATCATTTTTTTATCAGCATGTCTTTTAATAGTTGCCTTGGGCACATGATAAATACGGCTACACTCACTCAAACCAATATCACCTTTCCTATAAGCTGCAACAGCCATTAATAAATCTTTTTCGGACCAACGTCCATAATGCCCTCTTTTAGCCATAAGACCCCTATAAAAAAATAAAATTTAATTCAGAGTTATATCTATATTGCCTAAATTGGATCGGTCCAACTAAGGCAACCGTAATATGGTCCAATCTAAGCGCATGCAGCAGATATGTCAAAATATGCTACATAACCTTAATGTTAACTCATACTAATGAAACTATTACAGTAATTTGTACCGCAATAAATTTGCATTTTAAAAATATAATAACATTTCTTCCTACTTTCTTTAAAGCTGAGTGAGACAGAACTTTTTTTAATAAAATATTTTATTTAGAACTGTCTAAATACAAAATCTCTTCTAAAAACTCTCTCCGCCGTAATTCTTTAATAATAATGAATACAGACATGTAATTTACATCAATGTTCAGTGTGTTACCTATTTTATAGCACAAACGTAAGTAACAAGCAATGTATGGCGATGGTCCAATCTAAGCAACGGTCCAAATACGGCAACTCTCCCCTACATAAAAAAAAAGAATTCAACATAAAAAATCAAGCATGTGCGTACACCCCTGCCTTATTTTTTTAAAATTTGTTGAATGATACGCCATCGTCTGAATTTAAAAGAGTAATAAAATATATAGAAAAAATCACTGAATAAAAACAATGTTGCTTTGAAAATTAGTTAAATAGCATAACTATTTATTTTTGGTGAGACGAACAGCTCTGTCAACAAATTATAATAAATTTGGAACAAAAACCCATCTAGTTTAGTTTATAAAGGTGTGGTAGAATCAAACAATAAAAAGTATCATGTTATTGAGTTTTTTTTATATATAAAACACTTCTTCAACAAAACAGCAGTACGCTGCTATGACAATAATTTATTTAAAATTTTTGCAAAACATCTCCTTAGTGCAATCATTTGAAACAGCTCAGTTTAGTAGCATCTACACTCTAACGACTAATTTTACTTGTTAGGTAACCGTAGTCCTGTGTAGCCCACAACCATTTTGAGAATAGGGTATACAAACACATTCTTACGCACATCATTGTTGTATTATTGCATTATTCCTACGACCGCATAGAATAACCGCACAACAATTAACTATACAAAACAATACTGGAACAAAACGAAAATTCAAATCATTCAATTATATTATTTTTATGTAATTCTTCTATTATTTCTAAAATATCGTTCACACAACCAGAGCGACGCGGTAAAAATAAAACACAATGCTCCAATTAAATTATTATTATATTTATGGAGCGGCTAGCTCAGTGGTATGAAGTCGGCCTGTGGATCCAGAGAATCCTGGTTCGATTCCCACAGGCGATAAACAATTTTCATAATTTCGTGATTTGACGACTGGTAACCGCACTTCACGCGCAAAATATATCACTTACCGAGATCTGCTTTGGCAGATTGGCACACCCAGTAATGGGTAGAAGGCGTGATGATATATATATTTTTTTTTATTCCAAATTTTGTTCTTTTTATTGTAACTTCTAATTGTTCTTTATTTTGTTGTAGGTCTCTTAGTTTTAATATGTTATGTACGAGTAAATCTATATTTATATTGGAAAATAAAAATTGGTATAGAATCACAAAAATGTTTTTTTTTCTTTTTTAACAGCAATATAAATAATATTATCTAAAAATTGACGTTCTTTATCGTATATTTTTGTTTCACTTATTTTACCACATTTATACAATAATAACAAATTTTTGTAAAATGTATATCATTTTTTAAACTTTTTTCTTTATTATTTAATACTTCACTGAGATAAAACGCGATGTAGTTTCAAAGCCTAATAATTGTAATACACATCATCAGTTTATACTTATTGAAAAAAATCATATGTGGGAATTTCCTTATTATGTACTTAGAATTTAAAAACGTAAAGCTTATAACCGTATCAAGGTATTAAAAATTGTTTATCCAGACTTGGGAGTTATACTTAGATTTGAATATAATCCAAACAGCGTTAATTTATATAACAAAATTGAAGAAATTATTGATATGATATATAATGGAAATCATTTTGATACAAGTCTTTCTCAACACGAATTGTTGTATAAAATAATAAGTATTGTAAATCGTCACTGATTTTTTCTCTAATAAATGACAACAAAGGAGAACCTGATAGGATACGCTTTTAGTTTAAGACAATAAACTAATTGAAACTGAAACTAGTTGGTCTAATAATAACTTTAAAGATTTTAAGAAAAATCTTACTAATTTGATAATTTTATTAGGTATAACAAATGAAACAAATCTAGCCATATGTGTTTGTTAACGAACTAATTGAAACTGAAGGTGGTGAGCTTAATAATGACAATTTTGTAATGAGCGGCCGTCTGAGCTAGACGTGCTTAATGTGGTTCTATCATGACAGTCTCATACAAAAGTATAGGTAACCTAAAAAGTTTATAAAAATAATTATTACATTTTTGTAAGGTATAGGTTATTAACAGAATTAACATTTCGCTGCAAATATCGTATAATTAACAATAACATTGAATATATTAAATAAAACTATTTAACTAGTTTATGAAATTCAGTAACATAACAAAATTTTTGGAAGTGAATGTTTCATGTCAATCAATAGCATTGTAAGATTTTACACAGAAGAAGCTATGACAACAAGGCGAGAACTACAAGCAGCATGATATTACCAGTCGGTACGAAACGCGACTGTATTATCGATACATCTTGTTAACAGTTCATAAGAAAAATGAGAAAAATGCACCAAAGCAATTATTATCAACTGTAACAACAAATAAATAAAAAATGCTGTAATATTTTTTTTGTATTAAAATTAATATATTTTACTGATCGAAATAATAACTTTCATAGTTCTTGCTTTGTCATTCGTGCGACTATCTCTGTCTACGCCTGCAACCATCTCTGTTTACGCGTGCGACCATCTCTGTCTACCCGTGCAACGTTGCCAAGCATTTCTGACAGTTTCATTGAAAATCATAGAATATCGAACTTTTATCGCCAATTTCTTTGAAACTAATCCGGTAAGGCATGGATCTTTAATTCCTTTATCTTTACATGATGTACTGTGTTAGTTTTTTGTTAAAAAATAACTACAATATATGAATTTATTACGCAGTAAGCTGCCTCGCGAGGTACAGTTCCTATAACGCCAATGCATTTTTGGTCGACTTTAACTTTACATTACTCAGTTCAACAAAGGTAAACTTTTAAGAAAAAAATGCATACTATTGTAGAAACACATGAAAAATAACATATTTACATTTAATTAAAATCCGTGTTAAATTCTTCCATGATAGTACCACCTTAAGTGTGTTCTGGCTTAACAGTAGAATTTTGTAGTCAAATTTATATTTAAAATCAATATTTGAGTAAATAGTGCAGTGTAATCTTCAATAAAATGCTGATACGTGACGATAAGGATACCATCAAGCAGATGATCAGCGAGTCCTTATTAACACTTAGCTCTAATAAGGCTTTTATAGATCTTATTTTGGAAGCAGTATCATAGACGGTGCAAAAAGTAATGGAAGACAAACTAAATGCTTTAAAACAGGAATTTAAAACAGTGAGGCAACAAAGTAATCATCTAAAACAGTCTGTTGAAAAAAAGTGTTGACGATTTAGAACAATACTAGCGATCGGCCTGGCTTTGCCAGGCCTTCACGCTATGCTACGCGGACACTGAAATAGGATTCACTTCTGTAAGACAATTGACACTATATAAATCAAATTATTAGGTTTTGATGCATTTTTACTAAAAAAATTGCCGATCGAATAATATTTAATTTTCTACGCGAGCCCTTCAATAGACCTTTCATTTGATACCAAACACGATAGGTTTTGATGCGTTTTTACTAAAACAATTGCCGATCGAATAATATTTAATTTTCTACGCAAGCCCTTCAATAGACCTTTCATTTGATACCAAACACGATAGGTTTTGATGCGTTTTTACTAAAACAATTGCCGATCGAATAATATTTAATTTTCTACGCAAGCCCTTCAATAGACCTTTCATTTGATACCAAACACGATAGGTTTTGATGTGTTTTTACTAAAACAATTGCCAATCGAATAATATTTATTTTTCTACGCAAGCCCTTCAATAGACCTTTCATTTGATACCAAACACGATAGGTTTTGATGCATTTTTACTAAAACAATTGCCGATCGAATAATATTTAATTTTCTACGCGAGCCCTTCAATAGACCTTTCATTTGATACCAAACACGATAGGTTTTGATGCGTTTTTACTAAAACAATTGCCGATCGAATAATATTTAATTTTCTACGCAAGCCCTTCAATAGACCTTTCATTTGATACCAAACACGATAGGTTTTGATGCGTTTTTACTAAAACAATTGCCAATCGAATAATATTTAATTTTCTACGCAAGCACTTCAATAGACCTTTCATTTGATACCAAACACGATAGGTTTTGATGCATTTTTACTAAAACAATTGCCGATCGGATAATATTTAATTTTCTATGCGAGCCCTTCAATAGACCTTTCATTTGATACCAAACACAATAGGTTTTGATGCATTTTTACTAAAACAATTGCCGATCGAATAATATTTAATTTTCTATGCGAGCCCTTCAATAGACCTTTCATTTGATACCAACCACGATAGGTTTTGATGCATTTTTACTAAAACAATTGCCGATCGAATCATATTTAATTTTCTACGCGAGCCCTTCAATAGATCTTTCATTTGATACCAAACACGATAGGTTTTGATGCATTTTTACTAAAACAATTGCCGATCGAATAATATTTAATTTTCTGCGCGAGCCCTTCAATAGACCTTTCATTTGATACCAAACACGATAGGTTTTGATACATTTTTACTAAAACAATTGCCGATCGAATAATATTTAATTAAGCACGCGAGCCCTTCAAAAGACCTTTCATTTGATACCAAACACGATAAGTTTTGATGCACTCTTATTAAAACAATTGCCGATCGAATAATATTTAATTTTGTACGCGAGCCCTTCAAAAGATCTTTCATTTGATGCTAAACACGATATGTTTTGAAGCACTTTAACTAAAACAATTGCCCATCGAAAAAAATTGAATTCTGCATGCGAGCTTTTCAAATGTCCTTTTGTTTGATACCAAACACGATAGGTTTTGAAGTACTTTCACTAAAACAATTACTGATTGAAAAAATCTCATTTCTACATGCGTGACCTTCAAAACTTTCGTATTATACCATATATGATAAATTTCGAATTTTGATAATAAATTTAAATAAATAATAACAAAATTGTATTTAATGTACATTGCCGTGAACAATATTTGCTTAGTTTTACTATATATTTTTACCGAGTACAATTTTGGTTTGGTTTGGTTTACCTGTATCCTTTATATTACTTGTCAATTTGACGTTTAAACCAACTTCATAGTGAACTGCTAAAAATTTACTTTTTAAATATACATATTTGAAATGTGTAATTATAATAAAAACGTCCCCTCATTTCCCCAATATGTGTAAAATATTTCAAAACAACTCGCAGATATTTCATATTTACGTAATATATAATTAAAAATGTGACATGTCCACTGACAAACGTCAAAGTGACAGTAGATCTTCTTCTTAAAAATTTCAAAGCCACCACACTCTTAGTTGATTTTGCACCAAAAACGCAGGTTTTTTCAAGTTTTCTCGCACATCATGTGCACGAAAAATCTGAAACTAACAAAAGGCACCCCCTATGATTGACCTCAATCAAATAAAAAAAGTTTCAAATTAATCGGACAACCCGTCTAGGCTGTAGAGGTGAGCAATTGACCGTGATGAATCCTCACAAATATACCTCTTACGCTTTTAGTAATAGGACTAGCGGTCAGCCTGGCTTCGCCAGGCCTTCACGCTACGCTCCGCGGACACTGAAATAGGATTCACTTCTGTAAGACAATTGACACTATATAAAGCAAATTATTTCCGAAGTAAAAGTTTTCAATTGTACACGTCTGTCCTTTAAAATACATTTAATTGATACCAAGCACGATAGTTTACGAAACTGTGGCAATACAAAATTCACAATAAAAAAAAATCAAATTTAGCACATGATCTCTTTAAACGACCTTTCATTTGATACCAAACACGATATGTTTTGAAGCACTTTCACTAAAACAATTGTCGATCGAAAAAAATCGAATTCTGTACGCGAGTCCTTCAATAGACCTTTCATTTGATACCAAACACGATAGGTTTTGATGCACTGTTACTAAAACAATTGCCGATCGAATAATATTTAATTTTGTACGCGAGCCCTTTAAAAGAACTTTCATTTGATACCAAACACGATAGGTTTTGATGCACTCTTAATAAAAAATTGCCGATCGGATATTTAATTTTGTACGCGAGCCCTTCAAAAGGCCTTTCATTTGATACCAAACAAGATAGATTTTGATGCACTTTTACTAAAACAATTGCCGATCGATTAATATTTTATTTTGTCCTTTCAGACCTTTTATTTGATACCAAACACGATATGTTTTGAAGCACTTTAACTAAAACAATTGCGGATCTAAAAAATTCGAATTCTGCATGCGAGCTCTTTAAAGGACCTTTTATTTAATACCAAACACGATAGGTTTTGATGCACTTTTACTAAAACAATTGCCGATCGAATCATATTTAATTTTGTACGGGAGCCCTTCAAAAGATCTTTCATTTGATACCAAACACGATATGTTTTGAAGCACTTTCACTAAAACAATTTCCGATCGCAAAAATTAGAATTCTGCACGCGCGCCCTTCAATAGACCTTTTATTTGATACCAAACACATTAGGTTTTGATGCATTCTTACTAAAACAATTTCCGATCGAATAATATTTAATTTTGTACGCGAGCCCTTCAAAAGACCTTTCGTTTGATACCAAACACGATATGTTTTGAAGCACTTACTAAAACAATTGCCGATCGAATGATATTTAATTTTGTACGGGAGCCCTTCAAAAGATCTTTCATTTGATACCAAACACGATATGTTTTGAAGAACTTTCACTAAAACAATTTCCGATCGCAAAAATTCGAATTCTGCACGCGCGCCCTTCAATAGACCTTTCATTTGATACCAAACACGTTAGGTTTTGATGTATTCTTACTAAAACAATTTCCGATCGAATAATATTTAATTTTGTACGCGAGCCCTTCAAAAGACCTTTCGTTTGATACCAAACACGATATGTTTTGTAGCACTTTAAAACAATTGCCGATCGAAAAAAATTCGAATTCTGAATGCGAGCCCTTCAAAGGACCTTTTATTTGATACCAAACACGTTAGGTTTTGAAGTACTTTCACTAAAACAATTACTGATTGAAAAAATCTCATTTCTACATGCGTGACCTTCAAAACTTTCGTATTATACCATATACGATAAATTTCTAATTTTGATAATAAATTTAAATAAATAATAATAAAATTGTATTTAATGTACATTGCCGTGAATAATATTTGCTTAGTTTTACTATATATTTTTATCGAGGACAATTTTGGTTTGGTTTACCTGTATACTTTATATAACTTGTCAATTTGACGTTTAAACCAACTTCATAGTGAACTGTCAAAAATTTACTTTTTAAATATACATATTTGAAATGTGTAATTATAATAAAAACGTCCCCTCATTTCCCCAATAAGTGCAAAATATTTCAAAACTACTCACAGATATTTCATATTTACGTAATTTATAATTAAAAATGCGACATGTCCACTGACAAACGTCAAAGTGACAGTAGATCTTCTTCTTAAAAATATCAAAGCCACCACACTCTTAGTTGATTTTGCCCCAAAAACGCATGTTTTTTCAAGTTTTCTCGCACATCATGTGCACGAAAAATCTGAGACTAACAAAAGGCACCCCCCATGATTGATCTCTATCAAATAAAAAAAGTTTCAAATTAATCGGATAAACCGTCTAGGCTGTAGAGGTGAGCAATTGGCCGTGGTGAATCTATACAAATATACTCATATACTGATATACAAATATACCTCTACGGCGTTTAGTATATGGACTAGCGGTCAGCCTGGCTTCGCCAGGCCTTCACGCTACGCTCCGCGAACACTGAAATAGGATTCACTTCTGTAAGACAATTGACACTATATAAATCAAATTATTTCCGAAGTAAAAGATTTCAATTTTGCACGTCTGTCCTTTAAAATACATTTAATTGATACCAAGCACGATAGGTTACGAAGCTCTGGCACTACGAAATTGACAATAAAAAAAGTCCAATTCAGCACACGAACTCTAAGAGACCTTTCATTTGATACCAAACACGATAGGTTTTGATGTATTTTTACTAAAACAATTGCCGATCCAATAATATTTAATTTTCTACGTCAGCCCTTCAATAGACCTTTCATTTGATACCAAACACGATAGGTTTTGATGTATTTTTACTAAAACAATTGCCGATCGAATAATATTTAATTTTCTACACGAGTTCTTCAATAGACCTTTCATTTGATACCAAACACGATAGGTTTTGATGAATTTTTACTAAAACAATTGCCGATCGAATAATATTTGATTTTCTATGCAAGCCCTTCAATAGACCTTTCATTTGATACCAAACACGATTGGTTTTGATGCGTTGTTACTAAAACAATTGCCGATCGAATCATATTTAATTTTGTATTCGAGCCCTTCAATAGACCTTTCATTTGATACCAAACACGATAGGTTTTGGTGCATTTTTACTAAAACAATTGCCGATCGAATAATATTTAATTTTCTACGCGAGCCCTTCAATAGACCTTTCATTTGATACCAAACACGATAGGTTTTGATGCATTTTTACTAAAACAATTGCCGATCGAATAATATTTAATTTTCTACGCGAGCCCTTCAATAGACCTTTCATTTGATACCAAACACGATAGGTTTTGATGAATTTTTACTAAAACAATTGCCGATCGAATAATATTTAATTTTCTACGCAAGTCCTTCACTAGACCTTTCATTTGATACCAAACACGATAGGTTTTGATGCGTTGTTATTAAAACAATTGCCGATCGAATCATATTCAATTTTGTACGCGAGCCCTACAATAGACCTTTCATTTGATACCAAACACGATAGGTTTTGATGCATTTTTACTAAAACAATTGACGATCAAATAATATTTAATTTTCTACGCGAACCCTTCAATAGACCTTTTATTTGATATCAAACACGATAGGTTTTGATGTATTTTTACTAAAACAATTGCCGATAGAATAATATTTAATTTTCTACGTGAGCCCTTCAATAGACCTTTCATTTGATACCAAACACGATAGGTTGTGATGAAGTTTTACTAAAACAATTGCCGATCGGATAATATTTAATTTTGCATGCGAGCCCTACAAAAGACTTTTCATTTGATCCAAACACGATAGGTTTTAATGTGCTTTTACTAAAACAATTTCCGATCGAATAATATTCAATTTTGTACGTGGGCCCTTCAACATACCTTTTATTTGACACCAAACACGATAGGTTTTGATGCACTCTTACTAAAACAATTGCCGATCGAATAATATTCAATTTTGTACGTGAGCCCTTCAACAGACCTTTCATTTGATACCAAACACGATAGGTTTTGAAGCACTTTCACTAAAACATTTGCTGATTGAAAAAAATCTTAATTCTACATGCGTGACCTTCAAAACTTTCATATTATACCAAATACGTTAAGTTATGAAAAACTTTCAATAAAGTAAATATCGATAATAAATTTAAATAAATAATAATAAACAATATTTTCTTTGTTTTACTATATATTTTTACCGAGGACAATTTTGGTTTGGTTTACCTGTATACTTTATAAAACTTGTCAATTTGACGTTTAAACCAACTTCATAGTGAACTGTCAAAAATTTACTTTTTAAATACACATATTTGAAATGTGTAATTATAATAAAAACGTCCCCTCATTTCCCCAATATGCGTAAAATATTTCAAAACTACTCACAGAAATTTCTTATTAAAGTAATTTATAATTAAAAATGCGACATGTCCACTGACAAATGTCAATTCTCAAATCTATGAATTTCAAAACCTGGATCTTGTATATGAGAGTTAATATTGTTCCTAAATTATAGATTTGTCAAATTTAAGTTTTCTGTTAAAAAACTTTTATACAAACATGAAATCAATTGAAAACAGATCAAAACATATATCCTCAATCGTATAATACCTTAATATATTTACAAAATTGCTCTAACTTGTCTCGAAATTAATATAATTGTGTTAAAAAGTTTCATACGTAATGTCAATGAATTTTTCTGCTTACGGTCAAATCGTCCGTAGATGTTCTTCTTAAAAAAACCAAAGCCACCACAATCTTAGTTAAAAGTGCGTGTTTTTTCAAAATTTCTCGCACATCATGCGTAATAAAATTATGAATTTATAAAAAGGTCATCTTTCAAGTTGGCCTCTATCAAATAAAAAAAGTTTCAAATTAATCGGACAAACCGTCTAGGCTGTAGAGGTGAGCAATTGAGCGTGGTGAATCTATACAAATATACAAATATATATACCTCTTACGCTAATAGTAGTTGGACTAGCGATCGGCCTGGCTTTGCCAGGCCTTCACGCTATGCTCCGCGGACACTGAAATAGGATTCACTTCTGTAAGACAATTGACACTATATAAATCAAATTATTAGGTTTTGATGCATTTTTACTAAAACAATTGCCGATCGAATAATATTTAATTTTCTACGCAAGCCCTTCAATAGACCTTTCATTTGATACCAAACACGATAGGTTTTGATGCATTTTTACTAAAACAATTGCCGATCGGATAATATTTAATTTTCTATGCGAGCCCTTCAATAGACCTTTCATTTGATACCAAACACGATAGGTTTTGATGCGTTTTTACTAAAACAATTGCCGATCGAATAATATTTAATTTTCTACGCAAGCCCTTCAATAGACCTTTCATTTGATACGAAACACGATAGGTTTTGATGCATTTTTACTAAAACAATTGCCGATCGAATAATATTTAATTTTCTATGCGAGCCCTTCAATAGACCTTTCATTTGATACCAAACACGATAGGTTTTGATGCATTTTTACTAAAACAATTGCCGATCGAATAATATTTAATTTTCTGCGCGAGCCCTTCAATAGACCTTTCATTTGATACCAAACACGATAGGTTTTGATACATTTTTACTAAAACAATTGCCGATCGAATAATATTTAATTAAGCACGCGAGCCCTTCAAAAGACCTTTCATTTGATACCAAACACGATAAGTTTTGATGCACTCTTATTAAAATAATTGCCGATCGAATAATATTTAATTTTGTACGCGAGCCCTTCAAAAGATCTTTCATTTGATGCTAAACACGATATGTTTTGAAGTACTTTAACTAAAACATTGCCCATCGAAAAAAATTGAATTCTGCATGCGAGCTTTTCAAATGTCCTTTTGTTTGATACCAAACACGATAGGTTTTGAAGTACTTTCACTAAAACAATTACTGATTGAAAAAATCTCATTTCTACATGCGTGACCTTCAAAACTTTCGTATTATACCATATACGATAAATTTCGAATTTTGATAATAAATTTAAATAAATAATAATAAAATTGTATTTAATGTACATTGCCGTGAACAATATTTGCTTAGTTTTACTATATATTTTTACCGAGTATAATTTTGGTTTGGTTTACCTGTATACTTCATATTACTTGTCAATTTGACGTTTAAACCAACTTCATAGTGAACTGTTAAAAATTTACTTGAAGCACTTTCACTAAAACAATTGCCGATCGAAAAAATTCAAATTCTGCACGCGCGCCCTTTAATAGACCTTTCATTTGATACCAAACACGATAGGTTTTGATGCACTCTTACTAAAACAATTGCCGATCGGATAATATTTAATTTTGTACGCGAGCCCTTCAAAAGAACTTTCATTTGATACCAAACACGATAGGTTTTGATGCACTTTTACAAAAACAATTGCCGATCGAATAATATTTAATTTTGTACGCGAGCCCTTCAAAAGACCTTTCATTTGATACCAAACACGATAGGTTTTGATGCACTTTTACAAAAACAATTGCCGATCGAATAATATTTTATTTTGCACGCGAGCATTTCAAAAGACCTTTCATTTGATATCAAACACGATATGTTTTGAAGCACTTTCACTAAAACAATTGCCGATCGAAAAAAATCAAATTCTGTACGCGCGCCCTTTAATAGACCTTTCATTTGATACCAAACACGATAGGTTTTGATGCACTCTTACTAAAACAATTACTGATTGAAAAAATTTCTGCATGCGTGACCTTTAAATCTTTGTATTATTCCATATACGACAAATTTTAAATTTTGATAATAAATTTAAATAAATAATAATAAAATTGTATTTAATATACATTGCCGTGAACAATATTTGCATAGTTTTACTATATACTTTTACCGAGGACAATTTTGGTTTGGTTTACCTGTATACTTTATATAACTTGTCAATTTAACGTTTAAACCAAATTTCAGCGTGAACTGTCAAAAATTTACTTTTTAAATATACATATTTGAAATGTGTAATTATAATAAAAACGTCCCCTCATTTCCCCAATATGTGTAAAATATTTCAAAACTACTCACAGATATTTCATATTTCTATAATTTATAATTAAAAATGCGACATGTCCACTGACAAATGTCAATTCTCAAATCTATGAATTTAAAAACCTGGATCTTGTATATGAGAGGTAATATTGTTCCTAAATTATAGATTTGTCAAATTGAAGTTTTGTGTTAAAAAACTTTTATATAAACATGAAATCAATTGAAAACAGTTCAAAACATATATCCTCAATCCTATAATATCTTAATATATTTACAAAAATACTCTAACTTTTCTCGAAATTAATATAATTGTGTTAAAAAGTTTCATGCGTAACGTCAATGAATTTTTCTGCTTACGGTCAAATCGTCTGTAGATCGTAAAATATATTTGTTATTATTTAATCTGAAAGTTCTTCTAAAGTCCTTTCATATGATATCAAACACGGTATAATTTGGAACACTGTAAGTTTAAAACATTTGATGATCGTAAAATATATTTTTTATTATATCATCTGAAAGTTCTTCTAATGCCCTTTCATATGATATCAAACACGATATAATTCGGAACACTTTAAGTTTAAAACAATTGACGATCGTAAAATATATTTTTTAATATTTCATCTGAAAGTTCTTCTAAAGCCCTTTCATATGATACCAAACACGATATAATTCGGAACACTTTAAGTTTAAAACAACTGACGATCGTAAAATATATTTTTTATTATTTCATCTGAAAGTTCTTCTATAGCCCTTTCATATGATATCAAACACGATATAATTTGAAATACTTTAAGTTTAAAACAATTGACGATCATAAAATATATTTTTTATTATTTCATTTCAGAGTTCTTCTGAAGCACTTTCATATAATATCAAACACGATATAATTCGGAACACTTTACGGTTAAAACAATTGACGATCGTAAAATATATTTTTTTATTATTTCATTTCAGAGTTCTTCTAAACCACTTTCATATGATATCAAACACGATATAATTCGGAATACTTTAAGTTTAAAACAATTGACGATCGTAAAAGATATTTTTTATTATTTTATCTGAAAGTTCTTCTAAAGCCCTTTCATATGCTATCAAACACGATTTAATTCGGAATACTTTATGTTTAAAACAATTGACGATCGTAAAATATATTTTTTATTATTTCATCTGAAAGTTCTTCTAAAGCCCTTTCATATGATATCAAACACGATATAATTTGGAACACTTTAAGTTTAAAACGATTGACGATCGTAAAATATATTTTTTATTATTTCATCTGAAAGTTCTTCTAAAGCCCTTTCATATGATATCAAACACGATATAATTCGGAAGACTTTAAGTTTAAAACAATTGACGATCGTAAAATTTCAATCAAATACATGTTTTATTTTCGAAAAATTTCGCTAAACTGTTCAGAATTCTTTGAACGTCATTTCAGACAGTTCCACATTTATATTTTTTAAAGATCTGCATTTTTCATTTTTCTCAAATCTATTGAATTTCAAAACCTGGATCAAGTATATGGGAGGTAATATTGTTCCTTAATTATTGTCAAATTGAAGTTTTCTGTTAAAAAACTTTTATACAAACATGAAATCAAATGAAAACAAATCAAAACATATATTCTCAATCCTATAATACATTAATATATTTACAAAAATGGTCTAACTTGTCTCGAAATTAATATAATTGTGTTAAAAAGTTTCATGCGTAACGTCAATGAATTTTTCTGCTTACGGTCAAATCGTCCGTAGATGTTCTTCTTAAAAAATTCAAAGCCACCACAATCTTAGTTAAAACTGCTTGTTTTTTCACGATTTCTCGCACATCATACGTAATAAAATTATGAATTTATAAAAAGGACCTCGCCCAAGTTGGACTCTATCAAATAAAAAAGTTTCAAATTAATCGGACAAACCGTCTAGGCTGTAGAGGTGAGCAATTGACCGTGATGAATCTATACAAACATATATAGATTTACGCTAATAGTATATGGACTAGCGGTCAGCCTGGCTTCGCCAGGCCTTCACGCTATGCTCCGCGGACACTGAAATAGGATTCACTTCTGTAAGACAAGTGACACTATATAAATAAAATTATTTCCGAAGTAAAAGTTTTCAATTTTGCATGTCTGTCCTTTGAAATACATTTAATTGATACCAAGCACGATCGGTTACGAAACTCTGGCACTACAAAATTGATAATAAAAAAAATCCAATTTAGCACACGAACTCTTTAAGCGACCTTTCATTTGATACCAAACACGATATGTTTTGAAGCACTTTCACTAAAACAATTGTCGATCGAAAAAATTCGAATTCTGCACGCGAGCCCTTCAATAGACCTTTCATTTGATACCATACACGATAGGTTTTGATGCACTCTTACTAAAACAATTGCCGATCGGATAATATTTAATTTTGTACGCGAGCCCTTCAAAAGACCTTTCATTTGATACCAAACACGATAGGTTTTGATGCACTTTTACAAAAAAAATTGCCGATCGAATAATATTTAATTTTTTACCCGAGCCTTTCAAAAGACCTTTCATTTGATACCAAACACGATATGTTTTGAAGCACTTTCACTAAAACAATTGCCGATCGAAAAAATTCAAATTCTGCACGCGCGCCCTTTAATAGACCTTTCATTTGATACCAAACACGATAGGTTTTGATGCACTCTTACTAAAACAATTGCCGATCGGATAATATTTAATTTTGTACGCGAGCCCTTCAAAAGAACTTTCATTTGATACCAAACACGATAGGTTTTGATGCACTTTTACAAAAACAATTGCCGATCGAATAATATTTAATTTTGTACGCGAGCCCTTCAAAAGACCTTTCATTTGATACCAAACACGATAGGTTTTGATACATTGTTACTAAAACAATTGCCGATCGAATAATATTTAGTTTTCTACGCGAGCTCTTCAATAGACCTTTCATTTGATACCAAACATGATAGGTTTTGATGCATTTTTACTGAAACAATTGCCAATCGAATAATATATAATTTTCTACGCGATCCCTTCAATAGACCTTTCATTTGATACCAAATACGATAGGTTTTCATGCATTTTTACTAAAACAATTTCCGGTCGAATAATATTTAATTTTCTACGCAAGCCCTTCAATAGACCTTTCATTTGATACCAAACACGATAAGTTTTGATGCATTTTTACTAAAACAATTGCCGATCGAATAATATTTAATTTTCTACGGGAGCCCTGCAATAGACCTTTCATTTGATACCAAACACGATAGGTTTTGATACATTGTTACTAAAACAATTGCCGATCGAATAATATTTAATTTTGTACGCGAGCCCTTTAAAAGAACTTTCATTTGATAACAAACACGATAGGTTTTGATGTACTCTTACTAAAACAATTGCCGATGTGATAATATTTAATTTTGTACGTGAGCCCTTCAAAAGACCTTTCATTTGATACCAAACACGATCGGTTTTGAAGCACTTTAACTAAAACAATTACTGATTGAAAAAATCTCATTTCTACATGCGTGACCTTCAAAACTTTGATATTATACCATATACGATAAATTTTGAATTTTGATAAATTTAAATAAATAATAATAAAATTGTATTTAATGTAGATTGCCATGAACAATATTTGCTTAGTTTCACTATATATTTTTACCGAGGACAATTTTGTTTTGGTTTACCTGTATACTTTATATAACTTGTCAATTTGACGTTTAAACCAACTTCACAGTGAACTGTCAAAAATTTACTTTTTAAATATACATATTTGAAATTTGTAATTATAATAAAAACGTCCCCTCATCTCCCCAATATGTGTAAAATATTTCAAAACTACTCAGAGAAATTTCATATTTAAGTAATTTATAATTAAAAATGCGACATGTCCACTGCCAAACGTCAAAGTGACGTTTGATCTTCTTCTTAAAAATTTCAAAGCCTCCACACTCTTAGTTGATTTTGCCCCAAAAACGCAGGTTTTTTCAAGTTTTCTCGCACATCATGCGTAATAAAATTATGAATTTATAAATGGTCACATTTCAAGTTGGCCTCTATCAAATAAAAAAAGTTTCAAATTAATCGGACAAACCGTCTAGGCTGTAGAGGTGAGCAATTGACCGTGATGAATCCAAACAAATATACTCATATACCTACCTCTTACCCTTTTAGTATATGGACTAGCGGTCAGCCTGGCTTCGCCAGGCCTTCACGCTATGCTCCGCGGACACTGAAATAGGATTCACTTCTGTAAGACAAGTGACACTATATAAATCAAATTATTTCCGAAGTAAAAGTTTTCAATTTTGCATGTCTGTCCTTTGAAATACATTTAATTGATCCAAGCACGATAGGTTACGAAGCACTGGCACTACAAAATTGACAATAAAAAAAAGGCCCATTCAGCACACGAACTCTTTAAGCGACCTTTCATTTGATACCAAACACGATAGGTTTTGATACATTGTTACTAAAACAATTGCCGATCGAATAATATTTAGTTTTCTACGCGAGCTCTTCAATAGACCTTTCATTTGATACCAAACATGATAGGTTTTGATGCATTTTTACTGAAACAATTGCCAATCGAATAATATATAATTTTCTACGCGATCCCTTCAATAGACCTTTCATTTGATACCAAATACGATAGGTTTTGATGCATTTTTACTAAAACAATTGCCGATCGGATAATATTTAATTTTGTACGCGAGCCCTTCAAAAGACCAAACACGATATGTTTTGAAGCACTTTAACTAAAACAATTGCCCATCGAAAAAAATTGAATTCTGCATGCGAGCCCTTCAAAGGACCTTTTATTTGATACCAAACACGACAGGTTTTGAAGCACTTTCACTAAAACAATTACTGATTGCAAAAATCTCATTTCTATATGCGTGACCTTCTAAACTTTCGTATTATACGATAAATTTCGAATTTTGATAATAAATTTAAATAAATAATAATAAAATTATATTTAATGTACATTGCCGTGTACAATATTTGCTTAGTTTTACTATATATTTTAACCGAGGACAATGTTGGTTTGGTTTACCTGTATACTTTATATAACTTGTCAATTTGACGTTTAAACCAACTTCACAGTGAACTGTCAAAAATTTACTTCTTAAATATACATATTTGAAATGTGTAATTATAATAAAAACGTCCCCTCATTTCCCCAATATGTGTAAAATATTTCAAAACTACTCACAGATATTTCATATTTACGTAATTTATAATTAAAAATGCGACATGTCCACTGACAAACGTCAAAGTGACGTTTGATCTTCTTCTTAAAAATTTCAAAGCCACCACACTCTTAGTTGATTTTGCCCCAAAAACGCATGTTTTTTCAAGTTTTCTCGCACATCATGTGTACGAAAAATCTAAGACTAACAAAAGGCACCCCCCATGATTGACCTCTATCAAATAAAAAAAGTTTCAAATTAATCGGACAAACCGTCTAGGCTGTAGAGGTGAGCAATTGACAGTGGTGAATCTATACAAATATACAAATATATATACCTCTTACGCTTTTAGTATATGGACTAGCGGTCAGCCTGGCTTCGCCAGGCCTTCACGCTAAGCTCCGCGGACACTGAAATAGGATTCACTTCTGTAAGACAAGTGACACTACAAAAATCAAATTATTTCCGAAGTAAAAGTTTTCAATTCTGCACGTCTATTTTTTAAAATACATTTAATTGATACCAAGCATGATAGGTTACGAAACTCTGGCACAAGAAAATTGACAATAAAAAAAAATCCAATTTAGCACACGAACTCTCTAAAGCCCCTGGCACATATAGCGTCAAGACTCCGAGTCTGCTACAAACTGCTGAAAAACTGAGAGTCACGTCCAAAACGGGTGTCACATATAGAGTCGGTGTTTCTGACAGTCAGAAATAAATATTTGTTAATTTTAACGTGTTATTTGTTAATTTGTATTATTTAAAATATTTATCGACTATTAAGAAATATAAAAACTATAAACTACGAAATATAAAAGAAAAAAATTAAATTAAATAAAAATTACATGAACTATAAATGAAATATAAAAACTTAAATATATTATTTAAAATGTTTGTCGATTATTAAGAAATATAAAAACTATAAATTAGGATATATAAAACAAAAAAATAAATTTAAAAAAATGACTTGAATTATAAATGAAATATGAAAACTTAAAAGTTTCTAACTATGTATAAAGTAAATGAATTTAACTATAAAAATGTACAAAAATCAAACAAAAACATAAACAATAATAATTCATACGTCAAACTACAAAGGAAGATATGGAAAAAACCAGCATCATAATGAAGTTGGTTTTCGGCAGTCGTGACTGCTGAAAATAGAGGCGTTTCTATTTTTGGCAGTCAAAACTCCGAGTCTGGTAGACTCGGAGTTTTGACGCTATATGTGCCAGGGGCTTAAGCGACCTTTCATTTGATACCAAACACGATAGATTTTGATGTATTTTTACTAAAACAATTGCCGATCGAACAATATTTAATTTTCTACGCGAGCCCTTCTATAGACCTTTCATTTGATACCGAACACGATAGATTTTGATGCATTTTTACTAAAACAATTGCCAATCGAATAATATTTAATTTTCTACGCGAGCCCTTCAAAAGACCTTTCATTTGATACCAAACACGATAGATTTTGATGCATTTTTACTAAAACAATTGCCAATCGAATAATATTTAATTTTCTACGCGAGCCCTTCAAAAGACCTTTCATTTGATACCAAACACGATATATTTTGAAGCACTCTTACTAAAACAATTGCCGATTGAATAATATGTAATTTTGTACGCGAGCCCTTCAAAAGATCTTTCATTTGATGCTAAACACGATATGTTTTGAATCACTTTAACTAAAACAATTGCCCATTGGAAAAAATTGAATTCTGTATGCGAGCCCTTCAAAGGACCTTTTATTTGATACCAAACACGACAGGTTTTGAAGCACTTTCACTAAAACGTTTACTGATTGAAAAAATCTCATTTCTACATGCGTGACCTTCAAAACTTTCGTATTATACCATATACGATAAATTTCGAATTTTGATAATAAATTTAAATAAATAATAATAAAATTGTATTTAATGTACATTGCCGTGAACAATATTTGCTTAGTTTTACTATATATTTTTACCGAGGACAATTTTGGTTTGGTTTACCTGTATACTTTATATAACTTGTCAATTTGACGTTTAAACCAACTTCACAGTGAACTGTCAAAAATTTACTTTTTAAATATACATATTTGAAATTTGTAATTATAATAAAAACGTCCCCTCCGTCCCCCAATGTTCGTAAAATATTTCAAAACTATTCTAAAACATTTCATATTTAAATAATTTATAATTAAAAATGCGACATGTTCACTGAAAACGTCAAAGTGACGTTAGATCTTCTTCTTAAAAATTTCAAAGCCACCACACTCTTAGTTGATTTTGCCCCAAAAACGCAGGTTTTTTCAAGTTTTCTCGCACATCATGCGTAATAAAATTATGAATTTATAAAAAGGGCACATTCCAAGTTGGCCTCTATCAAATAAAAAAAGTTTCAAATTAATCGGACAAACCGTCTAGGCTGTAGAGGTGAGCAATTGACCGTGTTGAATCTATACAAATATACAAACATATATACCTCTTACGCTTTTAGTATATGGACTATCGGTCGCCCTGGCTTCGCCAGGCCTCACGCTAGCTCCGCGGACCCTGTAGAAGAATTCACTTTTGTAAGACAGTTGACACAATATAAATGCAATTATTACTAATCTAAAACATTTCTGCGTATTATTCCATCCAAAGACCTTTTAATTGATACTAAACACAATAGATTTCGAAGATCTTTTACTAAAACAACTGACGATTGAAAAAAATCCAATTATGCACGTGAGCTCTTCAAAAGACCTTTCAATTGATACTAATCACGAATAATTTTGACGCATTTTCACTAAAACAATTGAGGATCTATAAGTATTAAATTGTGTACGCGAACCCTTCAAAAAACCTTTCTTTTTTATACAAACGCGATAGGTTTTAAACACTTTCACGAAAACAATTGTACAATTTGCTAAACTATTAAAAATCTTTTGGACGTCATTTTTTATAATGTTCTACATTTATATTTTATATGTACATGAAATCAATTGAAAACTGTTTGAAATCGCTGAAATATACTTTTTTGCATTGTAGAATGCTGCTGTCAATTTTATTTTTTTTTTTAATGTATATTATTACCGCACACAAATTTTGTTTTGTTTTATTACATACTTTTAAAAATTATTTGTCAAGTTGACGTTTTGTCTACAAAAATTTTACGCTAGCCCTTCAAAAAACCTTCCATTTGATACCAAACACGATATGTTTTTAAGCACTTTCACTAAAACAATTGACGATCGAAAAATAATAAATTTTGTACGCAGGTCCTTCAAAATACCTTTCATTTAATACCAAACACGATAAGTTTAGAAGGACTTTCACTAAAACAATTGCCAATCGTAAAATATTTAATTTTGTACGTGATCTCTTCAAAAGACTTTTCATTAGATACCAAACACGATAGATTGTTAAACACTTTCACTGAAACAATTGCCGATCAAAATTAAATTAAATGCTGCACAAAAATACTTCAAAAGACATTTCATTCGATATCAAACACGATAGGTTTAAAAGCAAGATCACAAAAACAATTGCGAAACGAAAAAAAAAATTTGCACGCGATCCCTTTAAAAGTCTTTTTATTTGATACCAAAAAATATTTTATGTTTAAAACAATTGACATTCTTCATTTTTTTTTTATTTCATATAAAATTTCTTTCAAATTTTCATATGACATTAAATACGGCATTAATCCGAATATTTGAAATTTGAAACAATTGACAATCGTAAAGTCTTAATTTTTTTATTTCGTCTGAAAGTTCTTCTAAAGCCCTGTCATATGATATCAAACACGATTTGATTCGGAATACTTTAAGCTTAGAAAAATTGACGGTCGTAAAATTTCAATCAAATAAGTGTTTTAGTTCCGAAAATATTTTACTAAAATAACTCTTTTTTATTTCATCTGAAAGTTCTTCTAACTCTATTTCATATGCTCTAGCATTTCTTCAACTAAAGGTTGCACGAAAGGCATGAGTATTCGCCGAGTGTTTGTAGCTCAATTGGTTAGAGCAGTCACCTTGCGAGTGAAAGGTTCTGGGTTCAAATTCCGGCAAACGCTCATTGCTTTCTCAAAAACTAACTTTTTAATTAATTTATCTAAAGGTTCGTCTAAAGCCCTTTCATATGATACCAAACATGGCATAATTCGGAATACTTTAAGTTTGAAATAATTGACAGTCGTAAAATTTCAATCAAATACGTGTTTTATTTCCGAAAAGATTTTGCTAATCTATTAAAAATCCGTTGGATGTAATTTTTGATAGTTCCACATTTTTTTATAGAATTTATTAAGTTTGAAATAATTACCTATCGTAAAATTTCAACTTTTTATATTTCATCTGAAAGTTCTTTTGAAGCCCTTCAATATGACACTAAATACGGTACGATTCGGAATACTTTAAGTTTGAAACTATTGACAATCGTAAAATTTCAACTTTTTTTTATTTTACATGAAAGTTCTTCTAAAGCCCTTTTATATGACACCTAACACAATATGATTCGAAATACTTTATGTTAGGAACAATTGCTTATTGTAAAATTTCAACTTTTTTCATTTATCTGAAAGTTCTTCTAAAGCCCTTTAATATGTCACCAAACACGATAGGTTTTATTGCAATTTCACTGAAATAATTGACGATTGAAAATATTATAATTTTGCCCACATGCCCTTTAAAATAACTTTCGTATTACCGAAAGAAAATTTAAGAGTGATTAAATGATTCCAATTCGAGTTATCTGGTTTTTCTAAATTGTACTCTGCCGTGGATAAAATTTTAAATACACATATTTGAAATTTGTATTTATAATAGAAACGTCACCTCAGTCCCCCAATGTGCGTAATATATTTCAAAACTACTCTAAAACATTTAATATTTAAATAATTTATAATTAAAAATACGACATGTCCACTGACAAATGTCAAAATGACAGTAGATGTTCTTCTTCAAAATTTCAAAGCCACCATATTCTTTATACTTTATAAAACTTGTCAATTTGACATTTTGCTTTAAAACCAACTTCATAGTGTAGTGTCAAAAATTTACTTTTTAAATATACACATTTGAAATGTATAATTATAATAAAAACGTCCCCTCAGTCCCCCAATGTGCGTAAAATATTTCAAAACTACTCTAAACCATTTAATATTTAAACAATTTATAATTAAAAATGCGACATGTCCACTGAGAAATGTCATAATGACGTTTGATGTTCTTCTTAAAAATTTCAAAGCCTCCACACTCTTAGTTGATTTTGCCCCAAAAACGCATGTTTTTTCAAGTTTTCTCGCACATAATGTGCACGTAAAATCTGAGACTATCAAAAGGCACTCCCCATGAATGACCCCGATCAAATAAAAAAAGTTGTAAATAAATCGAATAAACCGTCTAGGCTGTAAAATTGTTAGAATGAACGTGATGAATCTATATATATATAGGGATTTATGCCGTTTAGTATATAAGACTAGCGGTCGCCCTGGCTTCGCCAGGCCTCACGCTAGCTCCGCGGACCCTGAAGTAGAATTCACTTTTGTAAGACAGTTGACACAATATAAATGCAATTATTACAAATCTAAAACATTTCTGCGTATTATTCCCTCCAAAGACCTTTTAATTGATACTAAACACAATAGGTTTCAAAGATCTTTTACTAAAACCACTGACGATTGAAAAAAATCCAATTATGCACGTGAGCTCTTCAAAAGACCTTTCATTTGATACTAATCACGAAGAATTTTGAATGATTTTCACTAAAACAATTGAGGATCTATAAGTATTAAATTTTGTACGCGAACCCTTCAAAAAATCTTTCTTTTTGATACAAACGCGATAGGTTTTAAACACTTTCACGAAAACAATTGTACATTTTGCTAAACGATTAAAAATCTTTTGGACGTCATTTTTTATAATGCTTTACATTTATATTTTATATGTACATCAAATCAATTGAAATTTTTCTCTAAACTTTTTTGAAAAACTGTTGGAAATCGCTGAAATATTTTTTTTTGCATTGTAGAATGCTGCTGTCAATTTCCTTTTTTTTTAAATGTATATTATTACCGCACACAAATTTTGCTTTGTTTTATTACATATTTTTAAAAATTATTTGTCAAGTTGACGTTTTGTCTTAAAAATTTTTACGCTAGCCCTTCAAAAAACCTTCCATTTGATACCAAACACGATATGTTTTTAAGCACTTTCACTAAAACAATTGACGATCGAAAAGTAATAAATTTTGTACGCAAGTCCTTCAAAATACCTTTCATTTGATACCAAAAAATATTTTATGTTTAAAACAATTGACATTCTTCATTTTTTTTTATTTCATATAAAATTTCTACCAAATTTTCATATGACATTAAATACGGCATTAATCCGAATATTTGAAATTTGAAACAATTGACAACCGTAAAGTCTTAATTTTTTTATTTCGTCTGAAAGTTCTTCTAAAGCCCTGTCATATGATATCAAATACGATTTGATTCGGACCACTTTAAGCTTAGAACAATTGACGGTCGTAAAATTTCAATCAAATACGTGTTTTATTTCCGAAAACATTTTGTTAAAATAACTTTTTTTTATTTCATCTAAAAGTTCTTCTAACTCTATTTCATATGCTCTAGCATTTCTTCAACTAAAGGTTGCACGAAAGGCATGAGTATTCGCCGAGTGTTTGTAGCTAAATTGGTTAGAGCAGTCACCATGCGAGTGAAAGGTTCTGGGTTCAAATTCCGGCGAACGCTCATTGCTTTTTCAAAAACTAACTTTTTAATTATTTTATCTAAAGGTTCGTCTAAAGCCCTTTCATATGATACCAAACATGGCATAATTCGGAATACTTTAAGTTTGAAATAATTGACAGTCGTAAAATTTCAATCGAATACGTGTTTTATTTCCGAAAAGATTTTGCTAATCTATTAAAAATCCGTTGGATGTAATTTTTGATAGTTCCACATTTTTTTATAGAATTTATTAAGTTTGAAACAATTACCTATCGTAAAATTTCAACTTTTTATATTTTATCTGAAAGTTTTTTAAAGCCCTTCCATATGACACTAAACACGGTATGATTCGGAATACTTTAAGTTTGAAACTATTGATAGTCGTAAAATTTCAACTTTTTTTTAATTTCATATGAAAGTTCTTCTAAAGCCCTTTCATATGACACCCAAAACAATATAATTCGAAATAATTTATGTTAGAAAAAATTACTTATTGTAAAATTCCAACTTTTTTCATTTACCTGAAAGTTCTTCTAAAGCCCTTTAATATGACACCAAACACGATAGGTTTTGTTGCAATTTCACTAAAATAATTGCCTATTGAAAATATTATAATTTTGCCCACATGCCCTTTAAAATAACTTTCGTATTACCGATCGAAAATTTAAGTGCTCAAATGATTCCAATTCGAGTTATCTGTTTTTTTTTTATTGTACTCTGCCGTGAATAAAATTTGCTTGGTTTTACTGTATTATACTGGAGACAAATTTGGTTGGTTTTACCTGTATACTTTATATAACTTGTCAATTTGACGTTTTTTTTTAGTGGACTGTTTTCAATACATATATTTAAAATGCGTAATTATAATAAAAACGTTCCCTCATTCCCCAAATATGTGTAAAATATATCAAAAGTTGTCTGCAATATTTAATACTTGAATAATTTTTAATTAAAAATGCGAAATGTCCACATACAAATGTAAAAATTAGAGTAGATGTTCTTTTTAAAATTTCAAAGCCTCCATACTTTTTGTATACTTTATAAAACTTGTCAATTTGACGTTTAGAATAAAAACCAACTTCATAGTGGACTATAAAAATTTTTCTTTTTAAATACACATATTTGAAATTTGTAATTATAATAGAAACGTCCCCTCAGTCCCCTAATGTGTGTAAAATATTACAAAACTACTCTAAAACATTTAATATTTAAATAATTTATAATTAAAAATGCGACATGTCCACTGACAAACGTCAAAGTGACGTTTGATGTTCTTCTTAAAAATTTCAGAGCCTCCACACTCTTAGTTGATTTTGCCCCAAAAACGCATGTTTTTTCAAGTTTTCTCGCACATCATGTGCACGAAAAATCTGAGACTATCAAAAGGCACTCCCCGTGATTGACCTCTATCAAATAAAAAAGTTGCAAATAAATTGGATAAACCGTCTAGGCTGTAAAAATGTCAGACTGATCGTGATGAAATATATATATATAGGGATTTATGCCGTTTAGTATATAAGACTAGCGTTCGGCCTGGCTTCGCCAGGCCTTTTCGCTAGGCTCCGCGGACACTGAAGTAAGGTTTAATTGAATTACGGTCTAAAACTTTTTATTTTTGTACTTCTGCTCATCTAAAGATATTTTTTTATTTTACTATACAGGATGGTCCATTTAAAGTGTTATCAGGAAATATCTCGGAAACTATAAATTTTACGCAAAAATGACCTAGACAAAAAACAATCATACAAAAGGGGGCCATAATAACGAAATATTGGTTTTGTCCTAGATGGCGCTGTTGTCGCTAAATCATGGTCAACTCAATTTTTTTTAATGAAAACCCCTATTTTTTTTGAAGAATCAGATTCCTCGTTAAAAAAAAAGAAGAATTTATTTAGTTCACTTTTTCGTCAGCATGATAAGGTTTTTAATGCCCTTTCACATGATACCAAACACGACATGATTCTGAATAGTTGAATTTTCAAACAATTGCCTATCGTAAATTTTTTTCAAATTGCATTTAAAATGTCTTTTAATGCCCTTTCATATGATACCAAACAGGACATGATGCGGAATAGTTGAATTTTCAAACAGTTGCCTATCGTAAATTTTCAATTTTTTCATATTGCATTCGAAAGTACTTTTAATGCCCTTTCATATGATACCAAACACGGCATGATTCTGAATAGTTGAATTTTCAAACAATTGCCTATCGTAAATTTTAAATTTTTTCCAATTGCATTTGAAAGGTCTTTAATGCCCTTTCATATGATACCAAACACGACATGATTCGAAATAGTTGAATTTTCAAACAGTTGCCTATCGTAAATTTTCAATTTTTTCGAGAGTACTTTTAATGCCCTTTCATATGATACCAAACAGGACATGATGCGGAATAGTTGAATTTTCAAACAGTTGCCTATCGTAAATTTTCAATTTTTTCATATTGCATTCGAAAGTACTTTTAATGCCCTTTCATATGATACCAAACACGGCATGATTCTGAATAGTTGAATTTTCAAACAATTGCCTATCGTAAATTTAAATTTTTTCCAATTGCATGTGAAAGGTTTTTAATGCCCTTTCACATGATACCAAACACGACATGATTCGAAATAGTTGAATTTTCAAACAGTTGCCTATCGTAAATTTTCAATTTTTTCGAGAGTACTTTTAATGCCCTTTCATATGATACCAAACAGGACATGATGCGGAATAGTTGAATTTTCAAACAGTTGCCTATCGTAAATTTTCAATTTTTTCATATTGCATTCGAAAGTACTTTTAATGCCCTTTCATATGATACCAAACACGGCATGATTCTGAATAGTTGAATTTTCAAACAATTGCCTATCGTAAATTTAAATTTTTTCCAATTGCATGTGAAAGGTTTTTAATGCCCTTTCACATGATACCAAACACGACATGATTCTGAATAGTTGAATTTTCAAACAGTTGCCTATCGTAAATTTTTTTCAAATTGCATTTAAAATGTCTTTTAATGCCCTTTCATATGATACCAAACAGGACATGATGCGGAATAGTTGAATTTTCAAACAGTTGCCTATCGTAAATTTTCAATTTTTTCATATTGCATTCGAAAGTACTTTTAATGCCCTTTCATATGATACCAAACACGGCATGATTCGGAATAGTTGAATTTTTAAACAGTTGCCTATCTTAAATTTTCAATTATTTCCAATTGCATTTAAAAGGTCTTTTAATGCCCTTTCATATGATACCAAACACGGCATGATTCTGAATAGTTGAATTTTCAAACAATTGCCTATCGGAAATTTTAAATTATTTCCAATTGCATTTAAAAGGTCTTTTAATGCTCTTTCATATGATACCAAACAGGACATGATTCGAAATAGTTGAATTTTCAAACAATTGCGTATCGTAAATTTTAAATTTTTTCCAATTGCATTTGAAAGGTCTTTAATGCCCTTTCATATGATACCAAACACGACATGATTCGAAATAGTTGAATTTTCAAACAGTTGCCTATCGTAAATTTTCAATTTTTTCATCTTGCATTCGAAAGTACTTTTCATATGATACCAAACACGGCATGATTCTAAATAGTTGAATTTTCAAACAATTGCCTATCGCTAATTTTCAACTTTTTCCAATTAGATTTAAAAGGTCTTTTAATGCCCTTTCATATGATACCAAACACGACATGATTCGGAATAGTTGAATTTTTAAACAGTTGCCTATCGTAAATTTTCAATTATTTCCAATTGCATTTAAAAGGTCTTTTAATGCCCTTTCATATGATACCAAACACGACATGATTCGGAATAGTTGTATTTTAAAAAAAATTGTCTATCGTAAATTTTTAATTTTTTCCAATTGCATTTGAAAGGTCTTTAAATGCCCTTTCATATGATACCAAACACGACATGATTCTGAATAGTTGAATTTTCAAACAGTTGCCTATCGTATATTTTCAATTTTTTCCAACTGCATTTAAAAGTTTTTTTAATGCCCTTTCATATGATACCAAGCACGACGTGATTCGGAATAGTTAAATTTTCAAACAGTTGCCTATCGTGAATTTTCAATTTTTTCTAATTGCATTTAAAAGTTCTTTTAATGCCCTTTCATATGATACCAAACATGACGTGATTCGAAATAGTTGAATTTTCAAACAGTTGCCTATCGTAAATTTTCAATTTTTTCATATTGCATTCGAAAGTACTTTTAATGCCCTTTCATATGATACCAAACACGGCATGATTCTGAATAGTTGAATTTTCAAACAATTGCCTATCGCTAATTTTCAACTTTTTCCAATTAGATTTAAAAGGTCTTTTAATGCCCTTCCATATGACACCAAACACGACATGATTCGGAATAGTTGAATTTTTAAACAGTTGCCTATCGTAAATTTTCAATTATTTCCAATTGCATTTAAAAGGTCTTTTAATGCCCTTTCATATGATACCAAACATGACGTGATTCTGAATAGTTGAATTTTCAAACAACTGCCTATCGTAAATTTTTAATTTTTTCCAATTGCATTTGAAAGGTCTTTTAATGCCCTTTCATATGATACCAAACACGACATGATTCGGAATAGTTGTATTTTAAAAAAAATTGCCTATCGTAAATTTTTAATTTTTTCCAATTGCATTTGAAAGGTCTTTAAATGCCCTTTCATATGATACCAAACACGACATGATTCTGAATAGTTGAATTTTCAAACAGTTGCCTATCGTATATTTTCAATTTTTTCCAACTGCATTTAAAAGTTTTTTTAATGCCCTTTCATATGATACCAAGCACGACGTGATTCGGAATAGTTAAATTTTCAAACAGTTGCCTATCGTGAATTTTCAATTTTTTCTAATTGCATTTAAAAGTTCTTTTAATGCCCTTTCATATGATACCAAACATGACGTGATTCGAAATAGTTGAATTTTCAAACAGTTGCCTATCGTAAATTTTCAATTTTTTCATATTGCATTCGAAAGTACTTTTAATGCCCTTTCATATGATACCAAACACGGCATGATTCTGAATAGTTGAATTTTCAAACAATTGCCTATCGCTAATTTTCAACTTTTTCCAATTAGATTTAAAAGGTCTTTTAATGCCCTTCCATATGATACCAAACACGACATGATTCGGAATAGTTGAATTTTTAAACAGTTGCCTATCGTAAATTTTCAATTATTTCCAATTGCATTTAAAAGGTCTTTTAATGCCCTTTCATATGATACCAAACATGACGTGATTCTGAATAGTTGAATTTTCAAACAGTTGCCTATCGTATATTTTCAATTTTTTCCAACTGCATTTAAAAGTTTTTTTAATGCCCTTTCATATGATACCAAGCACGACGTGATTCGGAATAGTTAAATTTTCAAACAGTTGCCTATCGTTAATTTTCAATTTTTTCTAATTGCATTTAAAAGTTCTTTTAATGCCCTTTCATATGATACCAAACATGACGTGATTCGAAATAGTTGAATTTTTTTTTAACTGTTGAAAATCGCTGGAATATTAATTCTGAAATTTTTTTATTCGTTTAATTTTTTTTTTACAATATAGATTCTTTTTGGTATTACTGTACATTATCACCGAGGTCAATTTTTGCTTGGTGTTACTATATACTTTAACAGACTATATATCAAATTGATGTCTTTGTCTTAAAACTTTATTTGAACACTAGCTATTACCCGCGACTTCGTTCGCGTGGTCTACAATTTAATGCGAGTACCCCGCATGCGTTTCATTGCAACTCAAAGAAAGTGTTTGTGTTCAGCTGTCCATGTGAGAAGCATGGATTTTCCAAGTTTAGTCCACACACTTGTAGCGACTGTCCCAGTGCTTTGTTGACGGTCATTGCAAATGCGAGTCGTACCGGAAACTGCAAACGTCTGAATTCGAATGGCTTAGGACTGAAGCTTTATTATACCTATATGTTAAGATTAGTTTTCGTCTATGCTTACACCAAATTTGAATCGAATCAGTATAGTACTTTTCAGGATAGCTAGTGGCCAATTTTGTTTTAAGATGGCGAACTGAAGTTTTATTATACCTATATATTAAGATTGGTTCCTGTCTATGTCTGTACAAAATAAGAATCGAATCAGTACAGTACTTTTTAGGATAGCTAGCAGCCATTTTGTTTCAAGACGGCGGATTGAAGCTTTATTATACCTATATGTTAAGATTGGTTCCCGTCTATGCTTACACCAAATTTGAATCGAATCAGTATAGTACTTTTCAGGATAGCTAGTGGCCCATTTTGTTTTAAGATGGCGGACTGAAGTTTTATTATACCTATATATTAAGATTGGTTCCCGTCTATGTCCGTACAAAATAAGAATCGAATCAGTGCAGTACTTTTCAAGATAGCTAGCGGCCATTTTGTTTAAAGATGGCGAAATTAAGCTTTATTATATCAATATGTTAAGATTGGTTTCGTTCTATGTCTATACCAAATTTGAATCGAATCAGTGCAGTACTTATCAGGATAGCTAGCGGCCATATTGTTTCAAGATAGCGGACTGAATCTTTATTATACAAATATGTTAAGATTGGTTCCCGTCTATGTCTATACCAAATTTGAATCCAATCAGTGCAGTAGTTTTCAGAATAGCTAGCGGCCATTTTGTATCAAGATTATAGACTGAAGCTTTATTATACTAATATGTTAAGATTGGTTCCCGTCTATGTCCATACCAAATTTGAATCCAATCAGTGCCGTAGTTCTCAGAATAGCTAGCGGCCATTTTGTTTCAAGATGGTAGACTGAAGCTTTATTATACCAATATGTTAAGATTGGTTCCCGTCTATGTCTATACCAAATTTGAATCCAATCAGTGCAGTAGTTTTCAGAATAGCTAGCGGCCATTTTGTTTCAAGATTATAGACTGAAGCTTTATTATACTAATATGTTAAGATTGGTTCCCGTCTATGTCTATACCAAATTTGAATCCAATCAGTGCAGTAGTTTTCAGAATAGCAAGCGGCCATTTTGTTTCAAGATTATAGACTGAAGCTTTATTATACCAATATGTTAAGATTGGTTCCCGTCTATGTCTATACCACATTTGAATCCAATCAGTGCAGTAGTTTTCAGAATAGCTAGCGGCCATTTTGTTTCAAGATGGTAGACTAATGCTTTATTATACCAGTATGTTAAGATTGGTTCCCGTCTATGTCTATACCAAATGTGAATCCAATCAGTGCAGTAGTTTTCAGAATAGCTAGCAGCCATTTTGTTTCAAGACGGCGAACTGAAGTTTTATTAGACCTATATGTTAGGATTGGTTCCCGTCTATGTCTTTACTAAATTTGAATCGAATCAGTGTAGTACTTTTCAGGATAGCAAGCGGCCATTTTGTTTCAAGATGGCGGACTGAATCTTTATTATACCTATATATTAAGATTGGTTCTCGTCTATGTCTATACCAAATTTGAATCGAATCAGTGCAGTACTTTTCAAGATAGCTAGCCGCCATTTTGTTTCAAGATGGCGGATTGAATCTTTATTATACCTATATATTAAGATTGGTTCTCGTCTATGTCTATACCAAATTTGAATCGAATCAGTGCAGTACTTTTCAAGATAGCTAGCCGCCATTTTGTTTCAAGATGGCGGATTGGACGTGTGCTAAGTTAGAAACCTTCGCGGGCGTGCACTCAACAACTTAGCAAAATTTCATCGCAATCGGGTGAATGGTATAAGAACGCATAAGGGACAAACAAACAAACAGACAAACAAACATTAATTTTTATATATATAGATGAAATCAATTCAGCAGTCTAGAGTTACTTTAAAAAAATGTATTTTTTTCTATTTTTTTTTAACTGTTGAAAATCGCTGGTATATTAATTCTGAAATTTTTTTATTCGATTAACTTTTTTTACAATGTTGATTCATTTTGGTTTTACTGTATATTATCACCGAGTTCAATTTTTGCTTGGTTTTATTATAAACTTTATCAGACTATATGTCAAATTGACGTCTTTGTCTTAAAACTTTATTTGAACATGAAATATTAATTCTGAAATTTTTTTATTCGATTAACTTTTTTTTACAATGTGGATTCTTTTTGGTTTTACTATATATTATCACCGAGGTCAATTTTTGTTACTGTCAAAAAATGTAATTTTTCTATCTTTTTTTTCTAAACTGTTGAAAATCGCTGGAATATTAATTCTGATATTTTTTTGTTCGATTACCTTTTTTTTATAAAGTAGATTCTTTTTGGTTTTACTGTATATTATTACCGAGATAAATTTTTGCTTGGTTTTACTATATACTTTAACAAACTATATGTCAAATTGACGTTTGGTCTTAAAACTTTTTTTGAACATGAAATCAATTCAAAACAGTTCAAAACATGTATCCTCAATCATCTAATACCTAAATCAATTTACAAAATTGCTACAACTTGTCTAGAAATTGAAATAATTCTATCGAAAAATTCCATGCGTAACGTCAAAAATGACAGCTTAGGTCTATGATTTTTCAAAACCTGGATCGTGTATATAAGAGGTAATGTTGTTTCTTAACCATAGATTTGTGAAATGGACATTGCATCATTAAAAACTTTTATACAAACATGAAATCAATTGAAAACCGCTCAAAACATATGTCCTCAATCCTCTAATACCTAAATCAAATTAGAAAATTTCTCCAACTTGTCTAGAAATTGAAATATTAATGTAAAACAGGTTCATGTGAAACGTCAAAAGTGATTGACAGGTCTGAAAAATTTCTGCTTGCGGTCAAATTTCAAATGCATAGCAACGCGTGCATACTTCGATCAAGAAAATTTGCAAAGTTTGTCGTTAATTTCAAGCGGACTGTACTTTCAAAAAATCTGAAATACCCAAAAGGCACTAGTCCCAAACATTCTTTAAATCCTAGAAAAAAATTCACAACAATCGCACAAACCGTTTAAGCTGTAGCCGTGTCTAAAGTCTGGTTGCCGCCCAGATGAATCCTTAATGAATTAAGCTGATTAGTATATAGGACTAGCGGTCGCCCTGGCTTCGCCAGGCCTCACGCTAGTTCCGCGGACCCTGAAGTAGAATTCACTTTTGTAGGACAGTTGACACAATATAAATTCAATTATTACAAATCTAAAACATTTCTGCATATCTTTCCAACCAAAGACCTTTTAATTGATAGTAAACACTACAAGATTTCGAAGATCTTTCATTAAAACAACTAACGATTGAAAAATATCCAATTCTGCTCGCGAGCTCTTCAAAAGACCTTTTACTAGATACCAAACACAATAAGTTTTGAAGAACTTTCATTAAAACGATTGATGACAGGAAAAATCCAATTTTGTACGCGAGCTCTTCAAAAAACCTTTCATTTGATACTAAACACGAAGAATTTTGAATCATTTTCACTAAAACAATTGAGGATCTAATAGTATTGAATTTCGTACGCGAACCCTTCAAAAAATCTCTCTTTTTGATACAAACGCGATAGGTCAAATTTCAACTTTTTTATTTCATTACAATCTTCTTCTAAAGCCTTTTTATACGACACCAATACTTTAAGTTAGAAACAGTTGACGGTTGTAAAGAATTTTTTTTTTTATTTCATTTGAACTTTCTTTCAAAACTCTTTCATATCACACCAAACTCGGCATGACTCGGAATACTTTAAGTTTGAAACAATTAACAGTTGTAATATTGAATTTGTTTCTTTATTCCATCTACAAGTTCTTTCAAAACTTTTTTATATGACATTAAACACGGCGTGATTCCGAATACTTTAAATTTAAAACAATTGACGGTCGAAATATATATATTTTTATTTCGTCTGAAAGTTCTTCTAAAGCCTTTTCATATGATATCAAACACGATATGATACGGAATACTTTAGGTTTAAAACAATTGAAGGTCGTAACATTTCAAATACGTGTGTTATTTCCGAAAACATTTTGCTAAACTAACTTTTTATAAGAATTTGTTTATTGACACAATTGTTTGTTTGTAGATATTATAAATAATTTTTGAAAAAACAATGAGCGTTCGCCGGGATTTGAATCCAGAACCTTTCATTCGCATGGTGACTGCTCTAGCATTTCTTCCACTAAACGTTGCACGAAAGGCATGAGTATTCGCCGAGTTTTTGTAGCTCAATTGGTTAGAGCAGTCACCATGCGAGTGAAAGGTTCTGGGTTAAAATTCCGGCGAACGCTCATTGCTTTTTCAAAAACTAACTTTTTAATTATTTTATCTAAAGGTTCGTCTAAAGCCCTTTCATATGATACCAAACATGGCATAATTCGGAATACTTTAAGTTTGAAATAATTGACAGTCGTAAAATTTCAATCAAATACGTGTTTTATTTCCGAAAAGATTTTGCTAATCTATTAAAAATCCGTTGGATGTAATTTTTGATAGTTCCACATTTTTTTATAGAATTTATTAAGTTTGAAATAATTACCTATCGTAAAATTTCAACTTTTTATATTTCATCTGAAAGTTCTTTTGAAGCCCTTCAATATGACACTAAATACGGTACGATTCGGAATACTTTAAGTTTGAAACTATTGACAATCGTAAAATTTCAACTTTTTTTTATTTTATATGAAAGTTCTTCTAAAGCCCTTTTATATGACACCTAACACAATATGATTCGAAATACTTTATGTAAGAAACAATTGCTTATTGTAAAATTTCAACTTTTTTCATTTATCTGAAAGTTCTTCTAAAGCCCTTTAATATGACACCAAACACGATAGGTTTTGTTGCAATTTCACTGAAATAATTGACGATTGAAAATATTATAATTTTGCCCACATGCCCTTTAAAATAACTTTCGTATTACCGAACGAAAATTTTAAGAGTGATCAAATGATTCCAATTCGAGTTGTCTGGTTTTTCCAAATTGTACTCTGCCGTGGATAAAATTTTAAATACACATATTTGAAATTTGTAATTATAATAGAAACGTCACCTCAGTCCCCCAATGTGCGTAAAATATTTCAAAACTACTCTAAAACATTAAATATTTAAATAATTTATAATTAAAAATGCGACATGTCCACGGACAAATGTCAAAATGACAGTAGATGTTCTTTTTCAAAATTTCAAATCCACCATATTCTTTATACTTTATAAAACTTGTCAATTTGACGTTTTGCTTTAAAACCAACTTCATAGTGAAGTGTCAAAAATTTACTTTTTAAATATACACATTTGAAATTTGTAATTATAATAGAAATGTCCCCTCAGTCCCCTAATGTGTGTAAAATATTTCAAAACTACTCTAAAACATTTAATATTTAAATAATTTATAATTAAAAATGCGACATGTCCACTGACAAATGTCAAAGTGACGTTTGATGTTCTTCTTAAAAATTTCAAAGCCTCCACACTCTTAGTTGATTTTGCTCCAAAAACGCATGTTTTTTCAAGTTTTCTCGCACATCATGTGCACGAAAAATCTGAGACTATCAAAAGGCACTCCCCGTAATTGACCTCTATCAAATAAAAAAAGTTGCAAATAAATCGAATAAACCGTCTAGGCTGTAAAATTGTCAGACTGGTCGTGATGAATCTATATATACATAGGGAATTAAGCCGTTTAGTATATAAGACTAGCGGTCGCCCTGGCTTCGCCAGGCCTCACGCTAGCTCCGCGGAATTTCTTCAACTAAAGGTTGCACGAAAGGCATGAGTATTCGCCGAGTGTTTGTAGCTCAATTGGTTAGAGCAGTCACCATGCAAGTGAAAGGTTCTGGGTTCAAATTCCGGCAAACGCTCATTGCTTTTTCAAAAACTAACTTTTTAATTAATTTATCTAAAGTTTCGTCTAAAGCCCTTTCATATGATACCAAACATGGCATAATTCGGAATACTTTAAGTTTGAAATAATTGACAGTCGTAAAATTTCAATCAAATACGTGTTTTATTTCCGAAAAGATTTTGCTAATTTATTAAAAATCCGTTGGATGTAATTTTTGATAGTTCCACATTTTTTTATAGAATTTATTAAGTTTGAAATAATTACCTATCGTAAAATTTCAACTTTTTATATTTCATCTGAAAGTTCTTTTGAAGCCCTTCAATATGACACTAAATACGGTACGATTCGGAATACTTTAAGTTTGAAACTATTGACAATCGTAAAATTTCAACTTTTTTTTATTTTATATGAAAGTTCTTCTAAAGCCCTTTTATATGACACCTAACACAATATGATTCGAAATACTTTATGTTAGAAACAATTGCTTATTGTAAAATTTCAACTTTTTTCATTTATCTGAAAGTTCTTCTAAAGCCCTTTAATATGACACCAAACACGATAGGTTTTGTTGCAATTTCACTGAAATAATTGACGATTGAAAATATTATAATTTTGCCCACATGCCCTTTAAAATAACTTTCGTATTACCGAAAGAAAATTTAAGAGTGATCAAATGATTCCAATTCGAGTTATCTGGTTTTTCTAAATTGTACTCTGCCGTGGATAAAATTTTAAATACACATATTTGAAATTTGTAATTATAATAGAAACGTCACCTCAGTCCCCCAATGTGCGTAAAATATTTCAAAACTACTCTAAAACATTTAATATTTAAATAATTTATAATTAAAAATACGACATGTCCACTGACAAATGTCAAAATGACAGTAGATGTTCTTCTTAAAAATTTCAAAGCCACCATATTCTTTTCTATATATATAAAAATTAATGTTTGTTTGTCTGTTTGTTTGTTTGTCCCTTATGCGTTCTTATACCATTCACCCGATTGCGATGAAATTTTGCTAAGTTGTTGAGTGCACGCCCGCGAAGGTTTCTAACTTAGCACACGTCCAATCCGCCATCTTGAAACAAAATGGCGGCTAGCTATCTTGAAAAGTACTGCACTGATTCGATTCAAATTTGGTATAGACATAGACGAGAACCAATCTTAATATATAGGTATAATAAAGATTCAATCCGCCATCTTGAAACAAAATGGCGGCTAGCTATCTTGAAAAGTACTGCACTGATTCGATTCAAATTTGGTATAGACATAGACGAGAACCAATCTTAATATATAGGTATAATAAAGATTCAGTCCGCCATCTTGAAACAAAATGGCCGCTTGCTATCCTGAAAAGTACTACACTGATTCGATTCAAATTTAGTAAAGACATAGACGGGAACCAATCCTAACATATAGGTCTAATAAAACTTCAGTTCGCCGTCTTGAAACAAAATGGCTGCTAGCTATTCTGAAAACTACTGCACTGATTGGATTCACATTTGGTATAGACATAGACGGGAACCAATCTTAACATACTGGTATAATAAAGCATTAGTCTACCATCTTGAAACAAAATGGCCGCTAGCTATTCTGAAAACTACTGCACTGATTGGATTCAAATGTGGTATAGACATAGACGGGAACCAATCTTAACATATTGGTATAATAAAGCTTCAGTCTATAATCTTGAAACAAAATGGCCGCTTGCTATTCTGAAAACTACTGCACTGATTGGATTCAAATTTGGTATAGACATAGACGGGAACCAATCTTAACATATTAGTATAATAAAGCTTCAGTCTATAATCTTGAAACAAAATGGCCGCTAGCTATTCTGAAAACTACTGCACTGATTGGATTCAAATTTGGTATAGACATAGACGGGAACCAATCTTAACATATTGGTATAATAAAGCTTCAGTCTACCATCTTGAAACAAAATGGCCGCTAGCTATTCTGAAAACTACGGCACTGATTGGATTCAAATTTGGTATGGACATAGACGGGAACCAATCTTAACATATTAGTATAATAAAGCTTCAGTCTATAATCTTGATACAAAATGGCCGCTAGCTATTCTGAAAACTACTGCACTGATTGGATTCAAATTTGGTATAGACATAGACGGGAACCAATCTTAACATATTTGTATAATAAAGATTCAGTCCGCTATCTTGAAACAATATGGCCGCTAGCTATCCTGATAAGTACTGCACTGATTCGATTCAAATTTGTTATAGACATAGAACGAAACCAATCTTAACATATTGATATAATAAAGCTTAATTTCGCCATCTTTAAACAAAATGGCCGCTAGCTATCTTGAAAAGTACTGCACTGATTCGATTCTTATTTTGTACGGACATAGACGGGAACCAATCTTAATATATAGGTATAATAAAACTTCAGTCCGCCATCTTAAAACAAAATGGGCCACTAGCTATCCTGAAAAGTACTATACTGATTCGATTCAAATTTGGTGTAAGCATAGACGGGAACCAATCTTAACATATAGGTATAATAAAGCTTCAATCCGCCGTCTTGAAACAAAATGGCTGCTAGCTATCCTAAAAAGTACTGTACTGATTCGATTCTTATTTTGTACAGACATAGACAGGAACCAATCTTAATATATAGGTATAATAAAACTTCAGTTCGCCATCTTAAAACAAAATTGGCCACTAGCTATCCTGAAAAGTACTATACTGATTCGATTCAAATTTGGTGTAAGCATAGACGAAAACTAATCTTAACATATAGGTATAATAAAGCTTCAGTCCTAAGCCATTCGAATTCAGACGTTTGCAGTTTCCGGTACGACTCGCATTTGCAATGACCGTCAACAAAGCACTGGGACAGTCGCTACAAGTGTGTGGACTAAACTTGGAAAATCCATGCTTCTCACATGGACAGCTGAACACAAACACTTTCTTTGAGTTGCAATGAAACGCATGCGGGGTACTCGCATTAAATTGTAGACCACGCGAACGAAGTCGCGGGTAATAGCTAGTACTTTATAAAACTTGTCAATTTGACGTTTTGAATTAAAACCAACTTCATAGTGGACTATAAAAATTTTTCTTTTTAAATTCACATATTTAAAATGCTTAATTATAATAAAAACGTCCCCTCAGTCCCCCAATGTGCGTAAAATATTTCAAAACTACTCTAAAACATTTAATATTTAAATAATTTATAATTAAAAATGCGACATGTCCACTGACAAATGTCAAAGTGACGTTTGATGTTCTTCTTAAAAATTTCAAAGCCTCCACACTCTTAGTTGATTTTGCCCCAAAAACGCATGTTTTTTCAAGTTTTCTCGCACATCATGTGCACGAAAAATCTGAGACTATCAAAAGGCACTCCCCGTGATTGACCTCTATCAAATAAAAAAAGTTGTAAATAAATCGGATAAACCGTTTAGGCTGTAAAATTGTCAGACTGATTGTGATGAAATTATATATACATAGGGAATTAAGCCGTTTAAAATGCGACATGTCCACTGACAAATGTCAAAGTGACGTTTGATGTTCTTCTTAAAAATTTCAAAGCCTCCACACTCTTAGTTGATTTTGCCCCAAAAACGCATGTTTTTTCAAGTTTTCTCGCACATCATGTGCACGAAAAATCTGAGACTATCAAAAGGCACTCCCCGTGATTGACCTCTATCAAATAAAAAAAGTTGTAAATAAATCGGATAAACCGTTTAGGCTGTAAAATTGTCAGACTGATTGTGATGAAATTATATATACATAGGGAATTAAGCCGTTTAGTATATAAGATACTCGGCGCAACAACATACGTGTTTTTGGACTATCTGAAGCTAAAAATGAGAACATTGATAATAGTGTTGTGAATCTTTTTCGTGAAAAGTTACATGTGGACTTGTCTTTATTTATTTATTTATTTATTTATTTATTTATTTATGACCACTCTACAGGATACAAAAATCCCAATTACAGAGGGTACTTATAATATGACAATAATATTAACAAATTAATATAAAACACAATATATAATCAAATCAAATTACTAAACTACTTATCAATGCATAATAATAAATGAAGCATACAAAAATGAAACAAAGATAGAAAGCAAGCAAATTTTACAAATAATTAACATTGTACTTCATTAGAGAAGTAGGAGAGTACTTTAAGTTTAAAGCAATTGTATGTATCATAAAATAAATCACACGAAAAAGGTAACTCATTGAACAATTTACATATACGGTTAGTTGGTGAATTAATTTCATAATTAGTAACACAATGTTGAACTAAAAATGTTAAATTATATCTAGAATTTACACGAGGTACAAAAAAATTTAACCTCGACAAAGTATGACTATCAGAAATAATGTTATTAGCTACTTTAAAGATATGTAATAGATCTATGACATTTCTCCGTTTGTCTAAAGATAACAAATTAAATGTGCGTAATCCCAAATTATAATTTAGATAATTATCATAAACACCATTCTGCTTATACCAGCAATATTTAATTAATCTTTTTTGTACATTTTCAATCAAATATTTGTATTTTGCATAATAAGGACACCATATTTGACAGCAGTATTCTAATTTAGAACGAACATAGCAGAAATACAAAGACTTGACTGTGGAAATTCTTTTGAAATTTTTAGAAGAACGTATAACAAAATGTAAATTGCGGTATGCTGCGGATACAGTGTTGCGTATGTGTTTATCAAATAATAACTTAGTGTCAAATAAAACACCTAAATCCTTGGAGTCAGTAACTCGCAACAGTGGTTGAATATTCATGTGATAACTGAATAAAATTGGTTGTAGTTTTTTGCTGTATGTCATAATTTTACATTTATCAACATTAAAAAAGAGCTGGGACGACTCAGACCATGTAATTAAACTGTTAATATCCATCTGAAGTTCAAGACAATCATTTATTGAATTAACTTTTTTAAATAGCTTAATATCATCAGCATACATGAGAACTTTAGAAAAACGAACCGTGTCAGTAATATCATTAATAAATAGTAAAAATAGTAATGGTCCTAAATTAGAACCCTGAGGAACACCTGAACTTGCAAGAAAAATATTTGATACAAATCCATTAATCTGGACAAACTGATAGCGATCATTTAGATAAGAAGAGAGAAGTTTACAAAGTGGAAGAGAGAAATTGAAGTCATTGCACAGTTTGCCTATTAAAATATCATGATCAACTTTATCAAAAGCCTTGGCGAAATCTGTATAGATTACATCAATTTGAGTATTCTTAAGTAAGTTAGAGGAAACATAGTCAGTAAAATTCATTAAATTGGTAACAGTAGATTTGCCTTTTAAGAAACCATGTTGAGCAGGTGAAATATATTTATCTGTCATACTGTAAATATACTTGCAAACAATTGTTTCATAAATCTTAGAGACATTAGAAAGTAAAGCGATTGGACGATAATTAGATATATTGCAAGGGTCACCAGATTTCAGAACAGGGCAAATACGCGCTTTTTTTAGTATAGTCGGGAATATACACTTACTGAGGGATAGATTGAATAGAATATATAATGGTTCAACAAAAATATCTTTACAGCCCTTCAAAATATAGGACGGAAAATTATCAGGACCATTATTTGGCTTAGATTTTAAATGATTAATTGCATTCAGTATATCACTCTTGGATATATGTGTAATTTCAACATGATCACAGCTGATATTATGTGTATATGTACTACTAATATTAGTTCTATTTGCAACCTTGTCTTGTTTTGAATAAACACTAGAGAAAAAATCTGCAAATGCATCAGCAATATCCCTACCATTCTCATATTTATTTTTATTTAAATACATATTACGAGGAATACGTGAAGAAGATTTTTTATTTCTGAGATGATTCCAAATTAAAGAAGGATCATCAGTAATGTTTTTTTCTGCATTTATCATGTATGTCTCGTAAGCTTTTTTAATATCTTTCTTAATTTTAGCTCTAAGGTTTATATAGTCAACTTTACATGACACAATACCATAACGTTTATAAAGTTGTCGGTTTCTCTCTTTAGCTTTTATGCTGCAAACAATATCAGGAGTGAACCAAGGCGGATACTTAGATGCAATTTTCTTTCTAGTCGGTATACATTTATTAAATATGTCGGTGATAATTTCAAAAAATCATTAAAGGCTGTATCGACATCATTGTAATTTACAAATGCATTCCAATCTATAGACTCAAGTGACCTGTAAAGTAATAAAAAATCCGCATTTTTGAAATCATAAACTACATTGTCAGCTATGTTGAGTGATTTAGTACTTGTTTCAAAATTTAACTCTATAGATAATGCAGGATGATGAGCATCTTCAGTTACCAACGGAACAGGATCACGTGTCACTAAACATTCAACATTGCTAAGAATAATGTCTAAGATTCTAAGGTTATCATTTAATATTCTATTGTGCTGTTTTGATAATAAAATTAGAAACAATAGAGTTCGTGAAACCGTGATTGTAGTGATCAGATAATTGAGATATGTTAATATCGCCAGCAATTATAAAGTTATCTGTATAGATGAAGGGAAGAGATTCAATGCAGTTGTAAAAAATATTCAGTTGCTCTGTAGTTATAGGTGGGGGAAGATACACTACTAGAACATATATCCACTTACCAACTGACAATTGGACTTTCACGCATATAATGTCAAATTTAGAATTCAAGTCAAGCGGTAAGCGAATGATAGAAGATTGAAAACTATTATTGACTGCACAGATAACTCCACCACCTCTTTTTTTATCAACTCTCGCACAATCTCTATCAGCACGGTATACATTAAAATTGTCATCAAATAATTCATTATTTGAGATGGATTCGTTAAGCCAAGATTCAGTTATACAAATGATATCAAAGTCAGAAGAACAAGTATTGTTAAAAAAATCATTAAGCTTAGAGTTTAAACCACGCACATTTTGATAAAAAATACGCATTTTAGCAAATAACGTATAGGGCACTTTTATAATATTGACAGCAAAATTTGACTCAGAAATTAATTTCAAATAAGTAATTGTAAAAAATATATATCAAAACAGAAACTTAACACACTATACCTACCACTGAAGAACGAGTTGACAAGTGAAATAATAATAAATTAATATTGACAGCTATCACGCACAAATACAAATATAAAAGAGAAAGGTCAATGAACTCAGTTTTAATTCACCAACTAATTACAACAAGTTTACTAACGTCGCGACTTATGCTATGTAAATGTAGAAAAACTTAATAAAAAAAGTAATGCAGATTTAAACAAACAAGTTATGGATAAACACAAAAGTAAACAAAGTATAAATAAGAGATGTAATTTAGATATTTATAAATATATGTGTAACTCCAAAAAAGAGAAGTAAAAAAAAGGAAACTAAATACAAAACAAAAGAAACTGATAATAAACTACACTACTAAGGCATACACCTACATCGTAATAATAATTATTATAAAATTTTATAGTAATTGGCCTATATTATCAATACGCTTTACAGTTCCATCATCTAACTTGACAGATATATTTCCATCATATGACCACGCGTTTTTGAAACCATACTTTTTTGATGCAGCGTTCAGAAGTTCAAGTCTTTTGGCGTTCAAATCTTCTTTAATAGTAATTTTGGTACCACTTAAAAGTTTACGCGCTTTTATTATGGCTTGACGCGTTTTATATGATACACACTTCACAATTACTGGACGTGGACGTGTTTTCTTGGGGTCCTTTTTGCCGATACGATGACAACGGTCAATTTCATGAGTCGCAATGTTTAGTTCGAGTTTACTATTAAAAATTCCACGTACCTTGTCCTCAACATTCTCACCATATTCTTCCACAACACCAAACACGCGAATACAGTTTCTTCGCGAGTACTGCTCCAGATGATCTATTTCATCTCTAAGCCTTAGATTTTCGTTGGACAATTTGGTTACAATTGTCTCGTAGTGTAACTTGAGCTCATCAAATTTGGCATCGAGTCGAACACAGACTTTATCTACCAATTTAGTGATGAAGGAGTCATCAAGCAGAAGTGAAGCCAAGGTCTCATTGATCGCAGAATTCATATTACGAGTATTTCCGCCCATTATAATATTTTTTTATTATTTTCACAATAACCGAAAGTCAGCAGCACTAAACAATTTTGGAGTTACAGCGAAGCACGTCTACTCTCGACGGAGACACATACTATTATGTATTTAAGTGATGCAGACTGATGTCACCGAATTGGCAAACCGCAGTTTGATGTCAACAGACTGATAATAGTTAAATTTGTCAGCTATCGAACTAGGAACATAGTATTTGCATCTAAAAAAAAACTTATAAAGATCGGCATCACCATCAGGCAGAGCTGGGCAGTAGCTAGCTACTTTTGTAGCTTAGCTACTAGCTTAGCTACATTTACCTTAGCTGTAGCTGCAGCTTAGCTATCTGTGAAAAAATATAGCTGTAGCTTGTAGCTAGCTACTTTTTTTTCTATTAGCTTAAAAATTACAACTGAAGCTACTTTTAAAGCTACTTTTTGTAGCTTAAAGCTACTTTTTAAGCAGAAGGTCAACAAAGTACGCATGCGTACAAGCTAAACCCACACAAAATTATTATTTGTTGCCGGTTCTAACTGGCTCTAATATGCAAAAATACACAGTAGGTGACAGATGTTATGTGCTATTTTTGATATTTATGTACATAACAGTAAATTAACAGTCATTATAACAAAAGACTGATCATATGACAATGGCAAATTTAATTATTTCACAATAAACAGCTACTTTAACGAAAGCTTTTAGCTGTAGCGTAGCTATATTTTACAAAATATAGCTTATAGCTGTAGCTTAGCTACTTTTTTAAAGAATAGCTGTAGCTGTAGCTTAGCTACTTTTTTTAAGTAGCTTGCCCAGCTCTGCCATCAGGGAGGATTTAACTCAAAAATACTTCTTAAAGCCACAACATATAAGAACCATTTTAAGAATGTTTGGATATCTGATGGTCGTATTTTAGTTAATATCAAAGATAAAGTCAGAGATAAAAAAATGTATGTTAACAGCCTCAATGATTTAAATATGTAATTTAAATTGCTTATATTTGTCTCTCTTTTTAATTTCTACTTTAGATGTTTGCTCAGATTAATATAGTAGTAAGATTACCCGCTCGCCGTCCCCAAGGAATGCGGATGTGACGTCATGATAGTGGTCCGGATGAATTATGGAATATGATAGTTGCCCAGATCAATTAATGAATGTGATGAATTTTTTGTGAATGAATTTTTTTTTGTAAAAGTAATAATAATTTTTTTTGTAAAAATAATAATAATTTTTTATTTTTATTTTTTTGTTACACGAATGGACTTGTGATAAATTTTGTTTTTTCCAATTGAATAATATATTTATATCTTGATAACTGATGTGAAACTGTTTGAAAACGTTATTACCTTATTGTGGGAAAAAAATTGAAGCAAAATGAAGCATTGTTTGCGATACAGGTTTATTTAAATAACTGACTTATTAAATGAACGTCACAGTGTTGATTACAATTCAAGGCAACCGGACAATAACAAAAATTACGCGACCTTGCCCAATGTTGGAAGATTGGCGCGAAATTTAAAATCCTACTTCGAAGATAAAACAGGTTTTTCGATTATTTTAAAAAGACTGTTAACAACTTATTCAGTACTATAAAGGACAAAACAGCTGTAAATATACGCTCAAATATCGTTTATTGCATTCCTTGTTCAGATTGTAATGCTACATATATTGGTCAGACAAAGAGATACCTTAAAACTAGGATTATGGAACACAAAAGAAATGTCCTCACAGGCACGAATGTCGATAAGTGTGCTCTGGTTACACATGCGTGAGACAAACAACATTCTTTTAACTATGACGAGACGAAAGTACTGCATACTGAACAAAATTTATCTAAAAGACTGTTACTTGAGATGTTATATACATCTCGACAGATCCAAATGCTGTAAACTTCTGAACCGACATAGATAAATTAAGCAACATCTACTGCAACTGCGCACGCACTAATCATCCACATCCGGTGATGTAGGCTTATCTGACGCACTGTTCTTCCGGTTCCTGGCATTGTTCTACCAGACTTCTTACTGTGTACCAGCTTTGTATTCTAGAGGAAAAAATAATAATTGAGATTTATCAGTTTCTTTATGAATTCCAATTTTATACATTCATTGTTAAATTTTCTTATTGTACTGACTGTAAGTTAATGTAAGGCTTAATATTAAAATTTACTTACTCATAATGTTTTGCAGATCCTGAGGATGTTGTAATTGACAACGAAACGTCGATGTGTTAGTATCGTAATTAAAGAAATTATTGACTGAAGTCCTGTTTAATTGCAAATTTAATTTGCTATCAACACCCAACTAGATTTGAACGAAAAATACTACTCAGGCAAAGTACCTAACATTTTACAAATTAGTAATAATTCAAAAAAATCACAATTGCTATCATTGTCTTTAGCAATTTCTTGTTTTACATTATTCCACAAATTTTTCAATTTATACATATGACTAGCTATGTCATCCAGAGGTTTTCTTTTGTAATTAAAGAACTAGATACATAAATAATATGCTTTGTTTTCTGAAACACCATCATACAACCTGTGTAACTCTAGCCATACTTCTCGTGCAGTTGAAAAACGCATTATCTTCTGAATAGTTTCTTCAGTCATATTTGTCGTCAGTACTATTAATGCATTACTTTCCGCCTTACAAAAGTTAGCTAAGTCAGACTGGTACTTTGTTTTCTCTTCTAATGTAGCCTTTTCTTCTAGTGGTTTCGGCTTCTGAAGGTTTCCCTCTATAATTTCCATACCACCAATAATGCCACGTAAGAGAATACATATTTTGTATTTCCATATAGGCCAGTTTGACTTGCCGTCTAATAGACATTTGCAATTTTAAAGCATTCATGACTTTACAATCAAAAAATATTACTGAACAAATAAATCTACGCATACAACGAGCCTGAGCCCATAACCTATTGAGGTTTATTTATCAAATAGGAGAAAACAAATACTTCAGAAAATATAACTATGTATTGAACTGTGAGAAATCTTTTTTATAAACATCACATTGAAAAAGTACTTAATTCAACTATTTTATTTCCAATACATCAATAACTTTATTTTAATATGTAACTAGATTACAAATAATAAAAATTATATCTACAACAGTATATATTGATGAATTCTTAAATTTCTGAAAGCATTTGTCTATTAAACTAACGGCTGCCAGATTAAAATTGCGTCATCTTTATAAATTTCGTAATGAACTTTCAGTATTAGTAAAATTGCGCCTAGTAAATCACTTGTCCAGCCAATATTAGCCTATTGTTCTTTGGTATATGTTCCAAATTTATCTGAAATCGATAAACATAAAATAACGCTATTGCTGAATTCCTAGCTAAAGTTCGTATATAATGTTCATAAATATGATCATATTTCGAGATACCGAGGCCTTACTGGTTTGGATGATATTGATATTCAAGTTAAAAGATTCTATCTGTCTCATGCATAAGATCAGACTTACTGCTACGTTACGTGGAAAAGATTTATATGCTGTATCTGCTTTTAATAAGTAGAAATTTAAAAGTTCTTTTTCGTATCTGACTCCATCACTTTACAATGAAATTCCAAACTTTTTGAAACCTTTGTCATTAAATTCTTATAAAACTCATATCAAAAATGTACTTTAAGATTGTAAGATAATGTAAACTATATTTCGTCATTGCACTAACATTATTATGAAAAAGTAGTTAAGGATAATTTGACTAGTATTTAGAATTTTGTATTTTTACATATTATTTCTTGTTAATAAGTGAATAAGTTGATTTTGTTTAAATTTGTTGGCGTGTTTGTTACACACTCTGTATTATTTTTCTTATTTTGTTTGGTTAGGTGGAAGAACAGCTTTTAGCTGAACCTCGCCATTGACTGATTGTCAATAAAGTTATATTATTATGATGATTATTATTAATTCAAACTTTTGTAGAAACTTAACAAATCAAGTACATAAACAAATCAACATATTAATACCCCAGATATTGATAATGCAAATGAAATTAAAAATATTCTAGAGAATAATTTAAAGTCAATGATTACATACATTGAAGATATTAGTAACACGGTTAGAGATACAAATGCTCGAGTAAAAGTATTAGAAAAGTAAGAAAGTGATTCCGAATCAAATACCGAAGAGTCAGTTGTAGAATCAAATAATGAGGAATCAAGTAATGAGGAACCAGTTGTTGACGAATCAAATAATGAGAAACCAGTACTTGAGGAAACAATCACAGGCAAGTCTGCTTCAGCTGACGCTAATAATGAATCAGAGGATATGATTCAAAAAATACATTAACTCTAGAAATTAATATTTAACGACAACGTTAAAGTATACGTGCACTTATGCTTAGCATGTCGTCAAAGTATTTGGCATCAATATGCTGTAGATCGTGAAAGATTTCATCAACGAATTAATAAATGTTCAAATATTATTACACCTGTTTTAGAAAACAAATAAAATAAAATAATTAAAAATAAATGATTTATTTTGTATTCCGGATGCTCCAGTTATAGATATTGATGGTCAGGTTTATGAAAAATGTAGACAGTGTTTAGAATATTCATTTAACACAACCGCTTATGTACCACAATGCATTAATTGTGATTTTCATGTAATTAATAAACAAATTAATAAACTACTTATTAAACTTTTTGATAAGATGAAATATGTTGAAAAATTAGTTCACAATTATCGAATAGAAATAAAACCATTTTTTTTTACTTCTCTTAATAAGTAGCACTAAAGATGAAATAATTAAATATTTACTTAATTATTTGTATACACGTGGTTGTAAAAATGATGTACCACACAAGTATTTTTTAAATAAATTCTTGAATAAACCTCTCAGCTCACTAGCGATGCGCATTTTCTGTAAAAAAGAAACCCGGCCCGAACTGACCGATATATGTTCCGAACCGACCCGAACCCGACCCGACACGAAATGAACAAGTCTGACCCGAACGGTACCTGGTCCGAACTGAACCAACCCGACTTGAACGGTACCGACCCGAAATGAACCAACCCGACCTGAACGGTTCCAACCCGAAATGAACCAACCCGACCTGAACGGTACCGACCCGAAATGAACTGTCTCGACCCGAACTCGACCCGAAGTGAAAAAATCTTTGTTTACCTAAACAAAAACTAATATCTATTTTAAATGGCACGAGAAATACACCTATGGCTATAGTCTCACCACGCCAGAAATGATTACTCACGTGTTGACGTCTGGTAAACACCCGCACGGTAACATATCATTAGTTTTTAAATTAGAACTACGTATTTTAATGAACCTGTTTCAATAAATATTGTAATACAATAACTGTTTTTGAAACTCAAATTTTGCCTTCTATCAGTAAAAATGAGTTTAAAGGGTAAATGTACGGTCAACCTCGCAAGAAATTAAAGCAGGGACGTGTTTCAAGTGTAGCAATTAAACTTGAAGCCAAATCAGCATTACCATTTAAAATTTTATTTATTTGTATAATTATTTTTAAATCCAGCGTTATTTTTATTTCTCTATTACATACTTTCTTATCTGTTTTTCACACAAACGCGCTATACTTCGCTTCAAAATGGGCTGGAATTATAAATCAGTCCGTCAAACATAGTATTCCAGTGGCGTGTCAATAAATTGTTGTTTGTTGATGATTCTCAAAAGAACTGAATTCGATAGAGATCGACCGTCTCAGCTCCCAATTATTTTTTAGAGATCAGCTAAACTCACTTTATATTAAAATAAATATAAATTTTGCAAATTTGCAGATAATGTAAATACATAAACAAATCTCCATGAAAACTTCTCTCTACGGCTATGCAAGTCTTCAAAAGGGATTATTGAAAGTTTTAGTGAGGTCTTTCTATTGTTAGATATTGCTAGAGAAGTAAATTTTGTTCAGATACAAAGTGGGTGGTGCCCTAGTAAAGTTATATCTAATATTTTTAGTGAGTTTACTTGCCGCATCCCTGACAAAAATCCAATAAAATTTTGTTCAGATACAAAGTGGGTGGTGCCCTAGTAAAGTTATATCTAATATTTTTAGTGAGTTTACTTGCCGCATCCCTGACAAAAATCCAATAAAATTATTACAAATTTTGATATATTATACCAGCTCATTTCGAAACGAAGTACAATGAGAAATTATACAAAATTCAAATCAAAGAGAGAGAAAAAAATTACCTGGGATTAGGTAAATTATATAATAAAACTGGAATATATCGAGTAAATATATGAATTTTTAATGTTTCTTCAAAAGTCAAAAGTTAGGGGAAGGATAACTAGGAATTTATTGAATGAATTTACATTGTTGACTCTACTATTACTGGTTTATATTTCGGCGACTGTTTAGTGCCATCTTCAGCTATACAAGGCAGAAAAGCAAAAAATACATAAGTATACATAAACTTAACAAATACGAGATACAGTTTAAGGTTAAACAAATAACAAATAAACTTACATTAAATTGATGATGTGTGAAATGGAATGGAGATGCAGGATGACTGAATTGGGTGACAAAATGGTGGTGTATAAAAGAGCAATGAATCGTAAACAATATGTACTAAAATACCAAGTTACGCTGTTACTCCACAGGTGGCGTCTGCATCAGGTATTACTGCCGGTAATGAATTTGTCGATAATCAATTTGTACTGCGGATGCAAATTATTGGTGTCGGTACGCAAGTTAATAGTATTAGGATCGGCGCTAATATAAATCATTTCTAAAAAGGTGCGAGATCTGTAATTAGCACAGGTGTGTAAAATGTGGGTGTCGTTGAAATTGAATGTGTGTGAGTTGTTGATGGCGTGTTGTGTGAGTGCTGTTTGGTGTTGTATGTTTCGAAGTTGTGGATTAGTGGAATATCGTTTTACTGTGCTTTGGTGTTGTAGTATGCGTTTTTTGAGGTGTTGTGACGTTTGACCTACATAAGTGGCGTTACAGTTGTTACATTTTATTGAGTAGATGAGGTTGGATTTAAGTTCTTTGGGAATTGTAGCTTTAGTTTGTGTGAAAAGTGTGTTGAGAGTGTGATTCAATTTATCAGCTATGATGATATTGTCTGTTCTAAGCGTGGTTTTTAATTTTTCTGACAGGTGTGGTATGTAGGTCAGTGACGCGTATTGTGTGTGTGTGTTGTTGTGTGCGTGACCAGTGTTGTGTGAGTGTGTGTGCGAGGTGGGTTGATTAGGAGTAAATAAATATTTGCGGAGGAGGGCGTTCGGATAGCCATTGTTACTAAGCTCGCTGTGGATGTATCTGAGATTTTTTTGGTGGAAGGATTTGTTGCTTAGGGTTAGGGCTCGATGTTTTAAATTTTTTATGAGGTTAATTTTATGTTTTAGCGGGTGTGAGGAGTAAAAATTGATGTACCTACCGGTGTGGGTGGATTTATGGAACCAGTCCAGGCATACTTGTCCAGAAGGTTGATGGATAAGGGTAAGATCGAGGAAGCTGATTTGGTGGTTATTTTCTAGTTCAAAAGTAAATTGTAATCTGGGATGGAAGGCGTTAAATGCACTAACTGTGTTATTGATCTGATTTATAGGGATGCATGTGATAATATCATCTACGTAGCGTTTGAAGAATGGAAACGTGAAGGGGATGTTGGGGAAGATGGCATTCTCTAAATATTCCATGACAATATCAGCCAGGGGTGCTGACCTACATACCACACCTGTCAGAAAAATTAAAAACCACGCTTAGAACAGACAATATCATCATAGCTGATAAATTGAATCACACTCTCAACACACTTTTCACACAAACTAAAGCTACAATTCCCAAAGAACTTAAATCCAACCTCATCTACTCAATAAAATGTAACAACTGTAACGCCACTTATGTAGGTCAAACGTCACAACACCTCAAAAAACGCATACTACAACACCAAAGCACAGTAAAACGATATTCCACTAATCCACAACTTCGAAACATACAACACCAAACAGCACTCACACAACACGCCATCAACAACTCACACACATTCAATTTCAACGACACCCACATTTTACACACCTGTGCTAATTACAGATCTCGCACCTTTTTAGAAATGATTTATATTAGCGCCGATCCTAATACTATTAACTTGCGTACCGACACCAATAATTTGCATCCGCAGTACAAATTGATTATCGACAAATTCATTACCGGCAGTAATACCTGATGCAGACGCCACCTGTGGAGTAACAGCGTAACTTGGTATTTTAGTACATATTGTTTACGATTCATTGCTCTTTTATACACCACCATTTTGTCACCCAATTCAGTCATCCTGCATCTCCATTCCATTTCACACATCATCAATTTAATGTAAGTTTATTTGTTATTTGTTTAACCTTAAACTGTATCTCGTATTTGTTAAGTTTATGTATACTTATGTATTTTTTGCTTTTCTGCCTTGTATAGCTGAAGATGGCACTAAACAGTCGCCGAAATATAAACCAGTAATAGTAGAGTCAACAATGTAAATTCATTCAATAAATTCCTAGTTATCCTTCCCCTAACTTTTGACTTTTGAAGAAACATTAAAAATTCATATATTAACATTACAAGTCAAGATATCCTAAATTATATCGAGTAAAGTAAATATGTAGGTCTGAATTTCAAACTCAACCGACTATAATTATTTCTTCGATAGCCAATGAAATATTTTGAACAAACATTCAATAAATATATATTCCTTATAATTTTAAATCGATATTCTTTTTCAAAGAACTCTTGATTTGACTTTTTTATTTTAGAGAGGTTTGAAATTTGAATGAACATCTGGTTGTCGTTTATTATCCCGTTATAGCCATTGTTATTATTTCAAGTATAATTCGCAATTCCGGCAAAATACCTGGGAATGGGAAAATTCTTTGATAGAACATAGAAGGATACCTGGTACCAAAATGAGAAATTACACTTCCACCGTATTTGGTCATCTGGATGACATAAAATTTTATAATAATCTCTTCTTGCATGAATTGTGTCATATGAACTGCCGTCCGCACGATTATAGAAATGAACAGAGATGAACCAACCCGACCAGACACGAACCCGATCCGAACCCGAGCCGAACCCGGAGCTGAGAGAACTCGTACTGAACCAACCCGACGTGAACGGTACCTGACCCGAACCCGACCCGACCCGAATTTGAACCAACCCGACGTGAACGGTATCTGACCCGAACTGAACCAACCCGGCTCGAAATGAACCAACCCGAGCTGAACGGTACCTGAACTGTACCGACCCGAACCCGGCCCGACCCGAACTTATCCAGCCCGACCCGAACTGAACCAACCCGACGTGAACGGTACCTGACCCGAACCCGACCCGAACTTTATATTTGGATATAAAATCGACCCGAAACCCGACGGTGGTTCGGGTCGGGTCGGGTTTCGGGTTCGGGTTGAAATGCGCATCTCTACAGCTCACCTTGTTTATTGTTATTATTATGATTGATATGTTAGTTACCTTTAAATTTATTTATTTTATTATTTCCTTTTGCAAATGTTTAATTGTAAATTATTTTCTTAATTTCACTCTGTCGGTAAGGTAGTGTTTTCTGCTATCTTGTATTTGTTTTGGAGTAGATGTCGCCAGAAGGCGGTATGTTTAGCGGCCGAGACTGAAATCTTTTTGAATGTAATTAAAGAATGCATGAAATTACCTGATTAGTTTTGATTTACTACTTTTAATGGATTGTTCGAGTTGCGAATTGAAAGATAAAATGTGATTTTCAAGTCGGAAAGTTAAGCTATTTGTTATATTATTGTCGCGTGTTTGAATCTAGTTCAGTTTGATCGCAAAATAATACAGTTTAACTGGATTTAAAGTAGTGTCAACCAATTTGAATATTTAATATTCATCGGATTTTCCGAATTTAATTTCGACAAGATTTTAATCATTTTTTCCCACTTTAAGGCCGCCTAAGAAATCAGGTAACACAACTACACAAAAAAAGTCGTGATCCTGGATACTGACATTGGTATGTATTTTTCGACGCTGAATTCGAATCCGAGGTCAGAATTTGCCTAGCACCCTCAGATTTTTCCCCACCACCCCTCCCCACAATTCCCAAAAGGTCAAAATTTCTAAATTCAAAATAACTATCTTATCCTACGTTTTTTGGTGTGCCAAAAACGAATATGAAGTCAGAATTTACTCATCGCCCACATATTTCACCCCAGCAACCCCCCAGAACCCCAAATATTCCCCCCAAAGGGTCAAAATTTCAGAATGTTGCGGTTCTATTCTATTTCAGGCTTTTTTTCTGTTGGTTGTTTTCGTTTTTGTTCCGTTGTTACTTTGCGCTGTTTGCCTTTTCTATGACGTTGTGTCGTTTGAATCCTGAACATGGGCTTGGAATTATCGTTGGCGTAGCAAGGAAAAATCGCAGAACCATGTGGAACGGATGTGATGTCACGAGCACACATGTGATATTCACCATTTTGGAATTTGATGTTCTACCGCCAATATTTTGGACTAAGTCTACCCAGCTACAGGATCATGTTAACAGCTAAGCTCAAAGATCTTAGTTATTGTTTTTGTCTATTTTTGTATTTGAATTTACGGCAATTATTTTAGTATATTTTATAGTAGTTTATATAGATATTCAAGTTTTACGAGTACTTATATTATGTTGTACAAATCCCGTTAAACATTTATTTTTGGTTTATTCATTAGTGTTGACATATGTTGTCTCAAGTTGTGTAGCTTGTTTATTGAAGAAGTTATTAGGTATGCGCGTTGATAAACGTTAATTTTGTTTTGCGAAGCGTATCGTGTTTTGTTGGCTATTGAATCGTAATATTATTATTTGGTTTTATTTCTGACAATTTTTGCTGAGTAAATCTTAATTGGATTTCTTGATTTAGTTTTTGTCTATGATTTAGTATCAGTATGTTGAACTATCTTAATTATTATTTTCATTTGTATTTAAATATCAGTTCAGAATATAACCGTCAATTCATTATTAATTGTTTAGTATTCTTTACTTCTGTTGTACCACAAATTCAGCATCCTTACTTACCTTGCGAGTCACCCCTTTTCCCGAACGCCGAGTATTTTATAGTTCCAGTACCTTCGCGGTTGGGTATCGCCGGCAACGAAAACAATCACGTGGCGCCCTCTATATTTATTTTAGTTTTCGATTTCGATATTTATTTTTTTTGTGAATCTAACTCCTTCATCTCCACTCAGACATTTCGCTAGCCGCCGGATCGTATAAAGAATCCAGCCGAATCGTGATATAAATTAATACTTAGTAATGATAGAGCATGACATGGGGTAGGTGTCTCAGTGGTATCGAGTCGGCCTGTGAATCCTGAGAATCTTTAGTTTTAAGGAAGAAATACGAAAATTAGTAGAAAAGAACAAAAGTTCACAAATAAAATCTATAATTAATGAAGACAATTTAAATAAAAATATTGAATATAATATATTAGAAGAAAGATATTTGAAGAAAAGAAAACAATGATATACATGTGAATATAGAAAGATTGGTAAAGGAAAATTTAGAATTAGAAATACAATTTAAAAAGCAGCAATTAATTGTAATTAATAACTAATATGTTGGCATTTGAAGTTTATAAATTAATTTATTTGATAATATTATTGGTAATTGTATTATAAATAAAAATATTAATTTAACATAGTATGAAAATAATATATAATATAATTTCTTGTTCTGTTATCTGGGCCAACTCGGTATCGATAATTATTGCCATTTACTACGAAATTAACAGCTACCTCAACTTCTTCGTTAATAGGGGAAACAACTTCTTTTTCATCACAAGCGATATTGTGCAGTACAGCTGCAGCTACAACAATATATCTTCTAGTATTTAATTTTACCTACTCCGTACTGCCGCTTCACCGTATTTCTAGTCCTAATATGGTGCTCGATGTATATATTTTCAGCAGGATTTCATAGCGGAGTTAGTAAAATATTTCTATTTTTATACCCATTGTCGCCCAACAACAAATAAATTCCCATTTGGCCATTTCAAATAAAAATTAATAACATCTTCATCTGAAGATTCCATTTCGATAAAATTATAAATTATTTGTGACTGGTAAACGTCAATAAATACAGTGAAACTGTCGTTTAATTTATTACAATAACAATGTAGGCGACGCACAGTGGTCCAGAATCCCGAAAAGCTGGCCATAATATGAAGGTATTATGCGATTTATCTGAAATTGCATATATCGGGGATTTTGAGCATGCTGATTTAGAATTTGACTATAAAATTTTAAAAAAACAAAATGGCGGACCAAATATGGCGATCAAAATTTTTTTGTTAAAAAAATTTCAAACGGTACATCCGTGTTTTTGAATATGCTGATTTAGAATACGACTTTAAAATTTAAAAAGCAAAATGGCAGACCAAATATGGCGGTCAAAAATTTTTGTTTATTATTTTTTTTACATAAAAAACAGCACATCCATGTTTTTAAGCTTGCTGAAAAAGAAACTATCTTTAAAATTTCAAGAAATAAAATGGTGGACCATATATGGCGGACAACATTTTTGTTTATTGTTTTTTATATAAAATGTGTATTAAAATAACTTCGAGTATAGAATTATTCATTTAACATACACGCGTCATTCGCTATCCGACGATTCATCGAAATCTGTTGTTGACTCTTCTACCACAGGATTGCTTACATGTGCAGTAGGTATTGCAATTTCCGGAGCCTTTAGTAACTCCAGGATTTCCACGGATAATGCTCTCAAACTTTTTTGAGGTAATTTCCTAAGGCTTGTAATAAAAGGGTCTGAAGAAACTAAAAGTCTGTTATATACATCCTCCATAGTTTTTTTTTCGGCTACATTTTCGTGAAAAATCTTCCCGAAATTTTTTAATATATTTGTTACAAGATTCTTGTGCATCTTCAGACATTTGTCCTATTGGCAATAATGCGGAAGCAATAATTTCCGCACCATGGAGGAGAATCTTATGCAGGGGTATAATTTGACAAATTTACGAGCTGTAGCCACAGCGAATTGTTCAAACCGCTCAATATTTATATCATGGCCAGATGAAATTGCTTGTAAAATGATGTAAAAACGTTTGATTAGGACTTCGTCTACTCCAGTAATTAGGGCGGAAACCTCATAGTGCTGAAAAAAGCGCCGAGCAGTGTTACCGTCATTAGAGCTACCATATCGTTGCTTTGGTTGGTCGATGATAAGTCCTAACCGTTTGCGGAAGCCTTCTTGGATAGTTTTCTTTCGAACTCCGACAATAGCTTTTTCTTCAGCTGAACGTACTTGCCACTTCCGTATTTCCAGTTTGTACCCCACCCACAAGCAACACTCAAAAAATCTTATCCATGCACGTAAAGATGAAATTCCAAACTGGTAATTGCCTTTTTTTACTTCTTTTTTTAAAATGGCATCGATATTATTAAAATCTTTGGATGTTGCATTGCAAATGTAACAGCGCTGAGCAGAAGAAGTTCCAGTGATTGCGTTACACACTTTTCCGTCAATCATCGGCAAAGCAAGATGGTAAGACACAGTTATTGCTTTTCCATCAATAACTGTATCATATGGAACAAGTTTGTTTTGCTGTTCTTGTATATATTCCACTTCTCTTATCGTACTATCTACGTTTTCGTGCAAAAATTGTATACGAATTGGTCTACAATATCGAGGAGAAGAAGGCCATGGATTCTTCCATACAACGAGTTCTTTATTGGTCCCTTCAAAAGAAGATATTACCTGTAGAGGCACAAGCGAAGTGAAAAATATGCTTGAATCAGAATTGATATCATCTGAAAAGGTTTGTTTATAATTGCTGTGACCAGAACTGCCATCGCATCCCCACTTACAAATCAGATTCATATTACGAACATTTTCAGAAGTGAAACTCTTTACAACTTCTTTTTGAGTCAACAAAATTCGCTCAATTGTGTGGTCCAACAACGTTTGCAATTTCACTTCAGCACTGCTCTCAGATATGGTTATTTCTTCTCTGAACGGATAACAATTCAGTTTCGCTTTTAGTACTGCTCTGTAAGGGAGATATAATTTACAATTGTAGGCTTACATTTCGTATACTTTGATATTGGCCTTTAGACAATTTTTGCTCGACTATGGGAGAAAGGGCAGAATCAGCTGACATTCGACTTTCCGGAACAAACTCTAAGGATCGTCTGTATTTTTGTGCTGTAGACGGATCTTGCAGAGTAACATCTTTGACAATTTTTGCGGCATCAATTTTGCCTGAAGCTCGTAGTTTCATTTGCGTTGCAAACGCTAATTCTTTCTCACAGTTCTCGAAACGAATATACTCGGTTCTTCTACATTTCGCTCTTTCGCTCAGTTGCTCAAAATCCAATGTTGGACGACCTATAACTATATATACTCATATATATATATATATATATATATATATATATATATATATATATATATATATATATATATATATATATATATATATATAATATTATGTAAACAATTATTTTTAAACATATGTTAATGATTAGACTATTTTGCTGTGTACCTGAAAGTACTGGCATCTTTTCAATTGTCTCTATTTGGAAAGAAACGGGGATGGAAAGCCAGTCCTAGTATTTTGCTAGAAATAGGTTCTCTCTCCTTTTGGCTTTTCGCCACCTTGATCTCAACTCGTATATCAATTTCCTGATTAACGGTTTGATATTTTCAGGTGTTGAATAAGGATGTTCCATAAGATCAGAAATATGCTCTTCAATTTTAAAAAATATATCAGACACGTCTTCATTTAAAGATCCTTTCAAAAGTAAAAAAAATTCTTGTCTTGAAATTTCTATACTTTTGTGACCAACAGCTTCTAAAATGCACAAAATAAATTTAATTATATATGACATGGATTGATTCATATGCCTGATAATCCGATTTTTTTCCAAATTATGGTAAATTTTTATATTTTTAATAATATTAACCTGAAAAGTTCTTAATTTTAATTATCGACTAAATCTGCCAATTTTGATTAATAATATAAAAACAAACGAAATAGCACCTAATAGCAGCTAATTTTTTGCTGTTTATTTTTACAATAATATTAGAAATAAGATGACGTTAAGCTTTCGACAGAACACGGCGGTAAAAATTACTTTTTCCTTGTTTAAAATAAAATTTGTTTTTTATTTTTATGTTAATTTTCATTAGCAAAGATTGTTGATTATTATACTAACAAATTAAGTAAACAATTTTTATTATACATCCTATAATTGTACTTACGTTCAGGAGATGAGTCCATTTTACAGATCGAAATTCCGTTGATTACACGCCTAATTATTCACAAATGAAAAAGACGTAGAAATCCGGCTCGCCAGATTTGCACCGCTCGAGCGTCACCTTTCAAATGTTCTCTATGCTTATGTTTAAGACATAAATTGTAACTGCCTAGAGAATTTGATAGAGCTAATATAACTCTATCAAAGTAGTAACGTCAAAATCCGTAGATAGTAATTTGTTTTTTTTACTTATGACCAGCTTTTCGGGATTCTGGACCACTGTGCGACGGTTGAACTTGACTTAAACGAAGTAAAATGACGGTTCAGGTTCAAGATAAATTTGAACTGAGTTGAAGGTTTAAACTGCACTGAAAAACCCGGGCATAAGTGTTCGAAATTTGGATCCTGTTATATGGTTGAAAGAACATGACCGACTATATCCAGAATTAAGCACACTTGCCCTACGATATTTATCGAGCAGTGTTTATTCTGAGAGAATATTTTCAGAAATGGGTCTCATTTATGAGGATCGAAGATCCCGGTTAATACAGAAAAAATATTTTTTCCTACAACTGTGCGATTTCTTTGTTATTACGTAACTATAATTGCCTTGGTTACGTATGGAAAGTTGATGAATGCAGACCAAGTGCGTCTCCGAAAGCAAAGAAACACTAGTGCGGAAAGTGCTTCATTACGTAACTGTCAAAAGAATATTGTTTTGATAGCGATTTAAATTTCGCGCCGAGCGCGGAATTCATATTTTGCCCACAGACGCTTATGGAAGAAGAAGATACGGTGAACCAGCGCTAGTAAATATGCAGTAGTATATTTTGACGTTTATAAACGTAACCTTAATTTGCTGTATATCTAATCTGTAGACAATTAATAAAAAGAACCGAACAAAGTAAAATATATCGATAAATGGTTTTATTTAAAGAGTAAGTGAAATACTTCATATTTATTGTTTGTGTATATTATGAATACAGTTGTTACAGTTGCTTATATTGACATTATGTAAAGTGGAAACTTTTGTGTCTAAAGAAACATTGATTTCTTCCGTACCTGTTCATATTATTACCAGTAATATTATTGGTAACAATTTCGGAAGCTTCAGAAGTACCAGCAGCAGGTTGATTGTCATTGTCGAAAATAGATCCAACATAGTATGATCCGGAGCTTCAATTATCTTTGGAGGTGTTAATGATAAAGAAGAATCACTCAGTGTACTATTCCAATCAAGATGATTTTGAAGAAATTATTTTGACGTTAGTGAAATATTTTTAAATAACGTAGAACAATGTGCAAGCAATCAACAAACAAACCATAGCAACGCTGTAAAACATCGTTCTCATGTAATATCATTAAAATTTTATAAATTTTAATAATATTTTAGTGATTTACTAAATCGCACAGTTGTAGGAAAAATGTTGTTTATAACACGTGCCGAAAAAGGTTACGTGGTCGTGCAGATTTCCGCACTCGGCAAGCCTCGTGCGTTAAATTCTGCACTTGCACGTAACGAGCCTTTTTCGGCACTTGTTATAAAAATAACTATTTATACACTATAATTCGCCAAAATGTAATTTTGAATATTAATACCATTTTATAGTTTTTGTTACATGAAGTACATATTTTTTTGTTATAAATGTTACTTTTTGTTTATTTCGTTATTGTATGCAAAACATGTATTCTCATTTCATACAGTACCTTAATTTTGATATCAATATCAATATTTTATTTTTTGTACCACATATTAATTTATATTATTAATTTGTTATATTTTTTGAAATTTATGTAAACGTGTGTTACCGGACAATGCATGTAAAATATGCATCTTTATACTATATTGTTCTTGTTTTTAAAATACGTAAATAAATATTGCAATGTTATAAATGGTTATTTGTTTCATTATAACTAGAAATACAAGTTTTCTGGTCTAGTAATAAAAGTTGCGGATTCTGGAAATATTTAATAGACTCGAAATAGTATGTTTAGTCCGATTGATACATATTACTGTTTTTTCACGCATTTGAATATGACATTATTATTTCAATTTTTTCAATAGTAAAAGAACTCTATTTCAGGAATGTTTACATTACCATGGATACGTCATCGTTTTTTGATCTTAGGACAAAAAAAAAGATTTTTACTAAGGTTGTCATGCTGTTAAAAATAATTTCATCAATTTGATTGATTTTAATTTGAATGAATCTGTGAAATTTTCTAAATAAGTTGGTTGAAGAGTATTTTTGAGGTATGTACATATAACAGGATGTTCAATTTAGTAGTGCAACCATTGCTATCTCCAGACCTCTGAGAGGTACAAGGTTGATTAAATTAGCAAAGAAAAACAATTTTGTGTTTGTGTTTGTTTCTCAAAATACGCGGTACAACTTTCTTATTTTAAACCTATTTTTTTATTTGCTTGATCAATTTAGTTTTTCATTTTCTGAATTCAATGACTATACATTTCAATACCCTCACATTAATTTTTTTCTACAATAATGCCTATTAAATAGACGTGAATTTAATTAAAATCGCATAGGAATCAGCGCTCTATGAAAGAAACAATAATTTTTTCACAAAATAGTTGTATTGACATAATAATGAACCAGACAAAGAAAACTATTATGATTTGTTCATTTGTTTCTGTTGTAGCACGCTGAGTCCTATGCGATTCTAATTAAATTAATGTAATGTAACATGCATTTTTCACAAAAATTTTATAATTTGAAGGTACTGTACTTTGTAGTCATTGAATTCAGAAAAAAATACTAAATCGAATAAGTAAATAAAAAAATAGATTCCTATTTAAAATAAGAAGATTTTAGGCACCACTGGTTGAAAAAAAATTTTACTAATTTTTCTTCAGTAACAATAAAAGAGTAGGCGAAAAATTTGTAATTATTTTTATTAATTTCATTAAATTATGACATCAAAATCTAACAATCTGTATTAAATAAATTGTAGGAATATTAGCAGTTTGTGATATAAAATTTGGTGCCATAATTTATCGCCGGACACTATATATATATATATATATATATATATATATATATATATATATATATATATATATATATATATATATATATTTGCAAAGTCGGAAATTTGATGCTCGCACCCTCTAAAACTACTCAAAATAAATTTAAAAAAATTGAGCCTAAATCCCAGGCTCGTCAAATGACGTTAAAACGTGCCACCAGAGGGCTCAATATTTACACGTAGTTTTGTTTTTTTTTTATTTGACAATTGAGTACATTTACAACTGGCCTGTTATAAGCCAACCAGCAAATTTGATGTAATTTAATATAATATGTGTGAGGTTAATTCCCAGCGGAGTTTCCTCTTTTAATTTACATTTACAGTATTTTTATCACAGGTATTTTAAGTCTAACGGTTTTGTCCTTTTCAAGCGTCTGGGGTCGTCCTCGTTGTTTAGGAGGTTCAGTGCAAGTTCATTTGGGTGGTCGTACAACTTATCTTCGTGCTTGGAAGCGAATATTTTTATTTGCTCGTGAACATATTTGACTTTCAGGTCCTTATGTATTGTATGGTTGCTGACGTACCATGGGGCGTCTAGGATCATACGTAGGGTCTTGTTTTGGAATCGCTGAATTATATTGACATTGGACTTTTTGGCGCATCCCCATAATTGTATTCCATATGTCCAAATTGGAATAATTATGACTTTATAGATTAAGAGTTTGTTTTCTACTGATAATTGCGATTTGCGTCCTAAGAGCCAGTACATTTTCTTTACGGTCATATCTAGTTGTTTTCTTTTGTTTTTCAAGTGTTTATTCCATACTAATCCTTTATCTAGGAGGATTCCTAGGTATTTTGCCTCTTCTTTTGTTTTCAGGTTCTTGTTATTTATTTGAATTTGTGGACATGTTACTTTTTTGTTTGTAAAGACTACATGTGTCGATTTGTTTTCGTTTATTTTAATTTTCCATGCTCTAGCCCAGTTTTGGATTTCGTCGAGGGATTCTTGTATGAGTGCTGATACTTCTATGGGATCTTCGTGTTCAGCGATGATTGCCGTGTCGTCAGCGTAAGTTGCTATTGTGACGTTTTGTGTACAGGGCAAGTCGGCTGTGTAGAGCTGGTAGAGTACTGGTCCAAGTACACTACCCTGCGGTACACCAGCACGAATTTTGTAGAGTTGGGAGGTACATCCTTCGCAGTTTACTTGGAAGTGCCGGTCTTCTAGGTAGGATTTTATGAGAAAGAAATATTGGTATGGTAGAGATTTTTTAATTTTATATAGTAAACCAGTATGCCAGACTCTATCAAATGCCTGGCTTATATCAATGAAAGCTCCGGCACAAATTTTTCCATACTGCAGGCAGTTTTCAATCACGTTTGTTATCCTGTGCACTTGTTGAATTGTGGAGTGTCTCTCTCTAAACCCGAATTGGTGTTGTGGAATTAGGTTTTCATTATCTATTATAATTTTTAGTCGTTTTAGTAACATTTTTTCAAATAATTTGGCTGCTGTGACAGCAGGGATATCGGTCTGTATGAAGAGGCTTCGTGAGCCGGTTTTCCAGGCTTTTGGATCAGGATTATTTGCGCATACTTCCACTGCACTGGGAAATATAATATTCTTATCATTGCGTTGTATATTTGAGTTAAAAGCACTATGGCTTTTCTTGGTAATTCTTTTAAAATTTTTGCTGTAATCAAGTCGTATTCTGGGCATTTTTTGTTATTGAGGTATTTTATCTCATTTTTTATTTCGTTTGGGGAGAAGAATTTTATTGGTGGAGAGAGTTGAACTGGCGATGTTAGGTACTCTTCTAGCTCGTTTTCTTCGTCAGGTGTCAGTGTAGTTGGATGAGGTTCGAATACTTTGTATAGATGTTTTGCTAGTACTTCTGTTTTTTCTTCGTCTTCTCTGGCCCACGTTCCGTCTTCCTTCATAATAGGTGATATGTGCCCTGTTGGTCGTTTCAACTTTTTTGTTGCTCTCCATAATGAATATTCTTTTTCTGAATGAGCGGATAGATTACTAACGTATTCATGGAATGAGTCATTTTTTATTCTTTGTATTATATTTTTTATTTCTTTAGATTGTTGGTTTAGTTTATTTTTATCAACAGGGTGTCGTGTTTGCTGCCATCTACGCCTTGTTTTTCTTTTTTCCGCAATTTTATCTCTAAGATATTTAGGTAGATTAGTTGTGCATTCGTTTTTATTTTCGTTTTCTGGAGTAGAGTACCACGCGGCTCTTTGAATGCAGGTGGTTAGGTATTCGACTGCTTCGTCCATATCGTCAGCTGATTTGAGTGGAATTTTGAGATTTATATTTTCGTTTAAGTGTTTTTTGAATTCGTTCCAGTTGGTGTTCTTGTTGTATAGTCTAGGTTTATTTTCTTTTATTATTAGTGTTGAGCTCACTGTTAGGATGATTGGCGAGTGATCTGATGTTAGATCATAGCATGGTTCAATATTTGTGTAGTTTTGTGAAATATCTTTTACTATGAAGAGGTCCAGCAGATCTGGTCGTTTATTGGTATCTGTGGGCCAGTACGTAGGTTTTCCCGTGCTTAAATGGTTGTACCCTTTGGCTAGTATTTCTTTTCTTAGTTCTGTTCCTTTTGGATTTGTTATTCTCGAGCCCCAGTGGGGGTGTTTTGAGTTGTAGTCCCCTCCTGATATGAATCTGTTCCCCAGTGTTTCAAAGTATTCTTCAAAGTCATTTTTCTTTATGTTGTGTCTTGGCGGGCAGTATGCCGCAGAGATAGTCAGTGAGCCATGAGAGTCTTGAATTTTAACATTTGTAGCTTGTAAGTGTTCCATTTCGAATTTTTCTAGTTCGCAGTGTTTGATTCTTTCGCTAATTATTACCGCAGTACCCCCATGCGCTGTTTCATCGGGATGGTTTGTGTGGTATATTTTGTACGTATGTATTTTAAAATAGGATCTTTGGGTGAAATGTGTTTCACTTATTAGCATTATGTCTATTTTTTGTTGTCTGAGGAAGATTTCTACCTCGTTGCGGTGTTGGGCTAAACCGTTGGCGTTCCATAGTGCAATTCTAATAGAATCAGTCATTTTTCTTATTTAATAGGCTTGTGAGTAGATTTATGATCATTATATTCTGTTGCATTAGTTGGCTAAACATTTGTTCAAATTTGCTTAGGAATTTTGACATCACGTTGTTATTATTATTGTTTTCAAATTGGTGTTGGTTTTGAGGTTGATAATTAGTAGTGTTTTGAGTTGAATTTATGTCTGCTGCTTCGGCATAGCTTACGTTATCTCTTCTTTGTGAATAGTATTGGGTTATTTGCGGCTGTGTCTTGTTTAGGGCAGTTTTGTTTCTAATTTGTTGTAGTTCGCGGTAAACTTTGCAGCCTTTATAATTTGCCGGGTGAGGTCCCGTGCAGAGGGCACATGTTGCTGCTGTTTCTTTGTTTTTTGTACATTCTTTCGACGGGTGATTATCTCCGCACTTTACGCAGTAGTATGGCTTTTTGCAGTATCCCTTTGTATGACCATATTCTTGGCAGCGCATACACTGCGGTATTTCTGTCTTCTTCCTCGGTGCTTCAACAGCGATTTTAGTACCAAGTATATGTTTTAGGTCGTAGATCTTTTTGTTGTCTTCATTTGGTTCCTGGTCGACGAAATGCATTGGTAGGGGTTCTTTGCTTTTCCAGCTTCTTATGTTTGATATGTTTCTTATTTTAAATCCTTGTTCTATTAATGCTTCTTTTATGTCGTCTGTTGGGACAGAATGGTGAATATTTTTTATGACCACCCTGTAGGCTCTATTTTCACGGGGTTGGTATGTGTGATACACAATATTGTTTGTGTTTAATAGTCTTACCAATTTTCTGTATGCTTCTGCCGAATTTGTATTTATTTTAATGTTGTTATTTACATGCGTTTTGCATATGAACTCTGTTGTTTGCAGCACGGTTTTTAATGCTTCCAGCATTAGAGGGAAGTTTGTCACATCTTGAACAAATACTGGTGGAGGTTTAGGGCTTTTATTGATTTGCGTCTCAGTAACGCTGGGTTCGTCATTTAATATGGAAAATCTGTTTGTTGTAGAGGAGTCTGATGCGATCTTATTATTAGGAGTGTTACTTTTCTTATTTGTATTTTCATAGGTTGAGTCTGTATCCCTTTCTCTGGCTCGTTTTGCTGTCTTCCTTATGTTGACCTTTTGCCAAGGAAGATTGTTGGAGTCTGTCGATATTTGGGTGAGATTAATTTCTGGCGACGTACAAGGAGATGTAGTCTGTTCTAGATTTAATGGTGATATCGATCTTGATCGGAGATTTCTAAATATTGTGTTGTCAGTTATATAACTGCTTATTGGTGTTGTTTGAGTCGTAGTCATTGTTGATAGGGTGTAATGGGGTGTATTAGCTATTGTTGTTATCACGTTTGTTACTGTGTTAGTAACTATATTAGATCCACCACTTGTTTCTGACATTGCGTCTGTATTTACAGAGTTTTTTATTTCTGCTACCGTTGGCAACACTGTTTGATTTAAATCGAACTGCGCGCTGTAACTTGCGGGCGCTACACACGCTTAGCACGTGCTGAGTATTTGTTTTAAGTCACTTGTATATCGGTAAATGGTTAGATTTCCACTGGATTCACTATTTTTTTCAGTTGCAGTACACTTGTACACAAGGCACCACACTTTTTGAAATTAAAATGTCTTATTATTGATGGAATTAGGTGTTTTTTATGTTTAGTCAAAGAAATATTCACTATCACTTACAAGTATTAACAATTATTATTTGACATATACCCTTAATATATAAATAATTATTTTTTTAGATCTATTTTATACATATGACTGTTGACAGGTAATTTCAAATTTGTCAAACACAATTATTACACGTAGTTTAAATGAGAAAATTTCTTTTCCCGGTACTTTTATGTCTAACTTTTTACGATTTAGACCTAAAAATATTTCAAGATAACTGCCAGAAAGCTCATGAAATAAGCTTTCAGGCAGACTAAAATTCACGTCATTTGGATAAAAAACAAGGGCGTAGTGTCAATTTGAATAATAAGAAGTTTGTAGCAAAAAAACGGCAAAGACGTTAATATATGTTTGATGTAATTTTATAAAAATATTTTAACAATGGAGCAACCTGGTGAACCTTTTATGTTTCACTATATTAATAGCAATACTAAAAGTAAAAATAACCCCTAAGCCTTAATCAATATAAAGAAAAATCTTAATTCTCATCATCAGTAGACAAAACAAGGGAAAACCAGGCTTACACGACTTGTGAACCAAGCTAGTCAAGGTTCATGCTTATTGGTTCCTTAGACACGGTTTATTGCTCCGTTTTAGTATAAATTGGTATGTACCTGTTCGGCAAGGTGGATTCAACGTTGACCACTAGCTTGGTTCACAAGTCGTGTAATCCTGGTTTTCCTGTGTTTTGTCTACTGATGATGAGAACTTATTTCTCGAAATACGTATTTTGATTTTTCTTTATATTGATTAAGGCTTAGGGGTTATTTTTATTTTTAATTATATCTTAGCCTTAGATTTTTACATTTTACAATAGCAATACTGTTCAAAAAATATTATTTAAGCTAAAATCGAACGTTGTGGGTGCAGATAATATTTTGCGTAAGTTTATTTTACCTTATGTTTTGTATTATAGTCAGTGGTGAAAGTAGGCCGGCACGGTCCGGTACGCCGTACCGATAAGAGAAATACAGCCGGTACGGCGTACCGGTAAGAAAATTTTACAAATAAGTTTATTTTCAATTATACTTATAATTAAAAATGCTGTATTTAATATTACATAATTTTTATATTTGAAAAGACGACACTATTTTTAAATTCTTGGAAATTGTAACATGTACACTAAACGAACTCAATTCCGAGGTTTGTATAACAATTTATGTTGTGAATTTTACGGATTTGTGCTCTGTACTTAGAATTTCGTATATTTCGCAATTAATATTTATTTCAACTACTGTTCTTCCGACTACGATGTTTAATCCCTAGCCATATATTAAATCGTGGTTAGGATAAAAATGATACGCGAACTGGAGGGAATGAATGAATATTCGAAAGTATTGTACCTGAACCTGCCTTAAATATATAATTTTTTTATATTATTAAAATAATTATTGCATATAGAGCATGAAAAACTAAAGTAACCTTGTATCTGGAATGCGCTTTAACTCCATCCATTTAGGTATATAACGAATGGCGTAGTTCTGCTTTGGCGCAAAAGTCAAATATACAGTATCAGTGAAAACACTTGGCCGCCGCACCATGTACAATATGAGCATTTATGTATATTTGTTAATGATATATTTATTTATTATGAATCCAACATAATTATTATTTGACATGCTATTTTTATAAAAGGAAAAAATTACACATTACGTCTATATACATTCAAATAATCCGCCTGTTTTGTAAAACCCACTTTTGATACTGAACGGACTGACGATAGTAGCGACCTCCTCTTAGGGTTGTAAATTACTTTGACCAACTTTATATATAACACATGAAACCATTTTTTAATCTGAGAATAGCGCCCCCCTCCCCTAACTCTTTAAAAGTAGCGTACCGGTAAGAAAATAAATCTACTTGCACCCCTGATTATAGTACACACATTATAAATACTTGTGTTATTGACAGTATCGTTCCTTAAATTTGGAAAATCGCACTTATTAAACTATTTCCGAAGCAAAAAAAGAACATGTGCTATCTTCGATGACATTTATCTAAGTATATAAATCCGTGCTCTCTAAAATTCTCGAGAAAGTATGCTGCGATCAAATTATGAATTATATAAGGGAAATAAATATTCTTCATAAATGTCAATCTGAACAGAGCACAACCACGTTAACATGTTAAATATTATTGATAAAATTTTAAACAACTACAATCCATCGAAATTGTTTATTCTTATCCAGTTCTTAACAAGTTCTTCTGTCATTTACCGGCTTAATCCAAAATGTTCACATAGTTGTTTAACTAAAAGTTTTGTATATTAGATTAACACTCTACTTTTGCAGACTTCAACAAAACTTAGATCCAAGGTATCACAATTATTGCCCAGTTTTTCAGTGCCGGTATAAATTCAAACATCGGTTCAAGTTCAAGTTCAAGGTTCAAAGTGTTTTTCAGTGCAGTTTAAACCTTAAACTCAGTTCAAATTTGTATTGAACCTGAACCGTCATTTTACTTAGTTTAAGTTAAGTTCAACCGTAACCTACATTGTTATTATAATAAATTATACGACTGTTTCACTGTATTTATTGACGGTTATCTGTCACAAGTAATTTACAATTTTATCAAAATGGAATCTTCAGATGATGAAGATGTTATAAATTTTTATTTGATCATGACCAAATGGGAAATTAATTATTGTTGTACGGCGTATGGAAACGTAGGTTCCCTGTACTTGCAACTGGTATTAGGCTAAAATGAAGTACTGGAAGATATGTTGTACTACACAATATCGCTTGCAATGAAAAAGAAGCTGTGCCTGCTATTAAAGAAGAAGTTGGAGCAGCTGTTAATTTCGTAAACGCAGTAAATTGCAATAACTATCGATAGCGAGTTGGCCCGAATAACAGAACAAGATATTCAATTATATATTATTTTCATAGTATGTTTAATTCATATTTTTATTTATAATACAATTAACAATAATATTATCAAATATATTAAGTTATGAACTTCAAATGCCTACATATTAGTTATTAATTACATTTAATTGCTGCTTTTTTAATTGTATTTCTAATTATAAATTTTCTGTTTCCAATCTCTTCATATCCATATAATATATATATATATATATATATATATATATATATATATATATAATGTTCTCTTTTTTTCAAATTTCTTTCTTCTAGTAAATTTTGCAGCCTTATATCATGTTCAATATCTTTTGTTAAATTGTCTTTATTAATTATAGATTTTATTTGTAGAATTTGCGAAATTAAATTTTGTATTTTCATGAAATTTTTGTATTTCATGAAATTTTTGTATTTCTGCCTTAAAACTAATGAACTTTGTCGTTAATATTGTAAAATTTCCTCCCAACACTTTTCTTTAGACAATATTTTTTTTTACATTCCATGCTTTTTACTAAATCTATTAACAGTTCGATTTCATCAGTATAAAAATTCGCTATCCTTTTAGGTTCCTTCAAGAAAGAAAATGATGATGACAGATACATATTTTAATTGTTTTTTTTTTAATTTTGCCATAAATAAAATTTCAGTAACCTAGGAAATCGTTGATATTTTCTCTAAATCCCAAATTACACAACACTACATAATTATTGTGATATTCAGTAAAGGTCCAGCAGAACCAGTTCAGTTTCACAGGTTATAAACAAAAAAAAGTTCAGGCTCAAGTTCAAGGTTCAGCTGAACTTAAGTTTAAACCGTCACTGAAAAACCGGGCATAAATGCGCATGTTCGAACAGCAGGTTCTAGTTCTGTTAGCAGGATTAATAGAATCAGTTACGAATCAATATCAAACCGATTTAACTATTCCGCGAAAAGAGAACTATTGGCCCATAGTTTCGGATGATTTTAATCGCGAACGTTTAAAAACAAAGCTATTAGCTATTCCTTCATCTCTGTCTATTACTGGGCATGACATATTTTCTAAATGAATTAAAGCAGCAGTTACTTCTATTTCGCAAATCTTATTATTTGTTTTATTTTGTTTTGAAAATTGTAGCGTAAACTTTTTATCTGACATTTGAATCACATTGATTTTTACAATAAAAAAGTATGAAAATTTTCACCGATTGAAAAAAAAAATTATGTAGTGTAACATGAAATCATTTTAAGAATTAAAGAAAAATTCTCATTACGTGTGATTTAAGTCACGTGACGTTATTTCTCACTTTTGTCAAATCTCACTAATACCTCATTTTTCAAGAATTGCATCCCAGGATTGAACTTGATTATAGATCAATGTTGAATTTGAATTAATTGGACAGTATAATTCAATAGCATAGTTAAAACGAGCCTAGATTTAAATAACTGTGTCGTTCGAATTATTATTTTTTAAATTAAAAAATTATAATTTATTTTTAAAAAGACGATTCAAAAATTGAAAGATAATATTTTGTACATTTTTCTATAAGAAAGCATATATTACTAATGTTGAATAGTTTACCTGTTAATGGTCAGTAACGATTTTTAATTGTTTTTACTAAAATGGAGAAATTTATTTATTTATTTATTTATTTATTGTTTTTTATTGTCCACTTAGAATCAAGGGTGAGATTCAGCCAAGGGCTGTTATCCCACCTAATCCTTACAAATATATTACAAACATTCATATCCTGGGCGGGATTCGAACCCGCGACCTACGGCGTGCAATGCCAAGCAACTGCTACGCTAGACGCTTGCTACTGTGACCGGTTAATTCAGATCACTCCAGTGTTCACAGCTACATTTTTATTACAAATAAAAAATAGGTCCGGGGCCGGTATTAGAACTAATTCCTGTTCTGTAATGACGTCACATAAAAGATGTTACTAACAGCCTAAATTCTTAACAATCCCGGATCAGCCATGTCATTTTGTATTTTCTAATGCTCATACGGTTCATGCGTAAATCGCACAGATAATGCACAAGTAGCCTACGTGTCGCGGTACAGTAATTAATTGATGTTTGATAGATTAGTGAATTAATTAGTTTGAAATAAACAGTAAAAGAACTCGCAAAATTATGTTATATTAACGTAAGTATAAATATTATTCGATTAATAATTCAATTACTCAATTTTAGGGCATTATGTAAAATTATATTACACATCTAGGGAGAGAAATACAATTTAATTCTCTTCCGAGGTGTATATACTACTTTTTTACGACCCAAGTAAGATTAAAAACGGAAAACGTAATTTAAAAATCTAATTTATTCCTTTTTTTATTGACATTTATTAATTTTAAAACTTTTAGTAGTCTTTGATAAAAAATAAAATCCTAGATAACTGCGAAATTTTATGTAAACAAGATTGTTTATTTCAAATTACATGACATTTCTAGAATGGAATACCAAGAATACAGTGAAGGATCTGCGAAAGAATCCCAAGAAATTTTGAATGCAGCTTCTGCAGTTGTAACAAACTTATTACCAACGAAATAAACTAAGTTGTACGATACTTCCCATAACCGCTTCAAAGAATGGTGTATCAAAAAAAAAACACACAGTCTTTACGGGAATCATAGATAATTTGTTTTACAGAACTCTATACTTATATTTGACAACTTAACTGGCTAAATAATTAAACTTCTTAAAAGAATAATATACATGTAATTTCCCTAGGGACAAAAAGTTTTACTTCTGTCCCAGTTATATATCGGTCATGAAAAAAATCATTTCAGCATTAAGTAATTCAAATTTTATGATGTCTTGTGACAAATATTAATAGTTTAAATGGATTATGACTATAGGCACGGAATGAACTACAACGTGGTAGAAAATTCTTCACAAAATGTGAGCTTATATGTTTCAAAATTGTTTTAATATTTAAAAAGTTAGATCTATTTTCGTCAACTATGTAAAAGTGAATTAAAACAAAAAGATATTATTAATGTAAATTGCATCTATTACAAAAATGTTGTCAAACCTAATTATATCAACATATCACACTCATTGCAAATAGCAGTCTTGTTAAAAATCTAAATTTTAATTTGAGATAAAAGAGATTGTTAAGAATTCTAACTGTCACTGATGTCCATTATGTGACATTATAAAGCCGGTACTAGTTCGAATACCGGCGCCGGGAAGCTAGACACAGCTTAAGATATATTCCTGTATTATTTATAATTGATGTACTTTTTCATAGGGTCAAGATGTCGCTGCCCGGTGTTATAGTTCCATTTGTTTTCGTCATCATATTCTACTTGGCGTTCATTGGTAATGGAATCATCGCCTATAAGATCCTGCGGCATAGGAAAATGCTAAATATAACAAATATGTGAGTGCAGTTTAATATTTATTATATACATATTAGACTGGTTCAAAAAAATTTAAAGTTCAAAATCGAAGTTGCTTTTGTAGTGTATTATAAAGCACTTTATTTCTTGAAGGTCTGGCAAAATTTGAGCAAAATTGGTTCATATTTAGTAGTCGCTCAAATGCGAAACGTAAAATTTGAAACAGATAATGGGCGTTTCAAGGTTTCAATTCATTGTATAAACGAATTGTTAATCGCAGTTTGCTTATAAAATATTCCAATATATAATGTTAAACTATTAAAACGTGTTTTGAATTAATATTATGCCATATATTGATTAAAATATTAATTTTCTCAATGTGATCTGAAGCGATATTTTTCATTTTTTACACTCAGGCTTTGTTTTTATTGTTCAATATGAACAAGAAAATTAGTTTTTGGGTTTATTCAATAAAATTAAAATAAAAACAAAATTCTGATTATAAAACAAGACGATAAGAAAATTCTACATTAGATGTGAACCAAGACAAGCCATGGGCGGCGATATCAATCAATTTTTCACTCGAGCCCTTCAAAAGACCATTCATTTGATACCAAACACGATAGGTTTTGAAACCTTTTTTTAAAACAATTGCCGATTGAAAAAATTCCAATTCAGTACGCGAGCTCTTCAAAAGATCTTTCATTTTAAATCAAGCATTGTTCGTTTTGAAGCACTTTTACTAAAACAATTCATAATCAAAAAGTATTTAATTTTATGCGCGAGTCTTTCAAAAGATCTTTCATTTGATAAAAATTCCCCTCATTCCTCCAATATGCGTAAAATATTTGAAAACTGCTTCCAAAAATTTAACATTTAAATAATTTATAAATAAAAATGCGACATGCTCATAGAAAAATGTCAAAATTGCAGTAGATTTTCTTATTAAAAACTTCAAAGAAAATGTCACTAAAATAATTAGCTGTTCAAAACAATTGACGATCGTAAAATATATTTTTTTATTATTTCATCTGAAAGTTCTTCTAAAGCCCCTCCATATATCAAACACGATATAATTCGGAATACTTTAAGTTTAAAACAATTGACGATCGTAAAATATATTTTTTATTGTATCATCTGAAAGTTCTTCTAAAGCCCTTTCATATAATATCAAACACGATATAATTCGGTACACTTTAAGTTTAAAACAATTGACGATTGTAAAATTTCAATGAAATACATGTTTTATTTCCGAAAACATTTCGCTAAACTGTTATGAATCCTTTGAACGTCATTTCTGACAGTTCCACATTTATATTTTTTAAAGATCGGCATTTAAAACACCTTTTATTGTGTTTCTCAAATCTATGAATTTCAAAACCTGGATTTAGTATATAAGAGGTAATGTTGTTCCTTAAGTATAGATTTGTCAAATTGAAGTTTTGTGTTAAAAAAAACTTTTATATAAACATGAAATCAATTGAAAACAGATCAAAACATATATCCTCAATCCTATAATACCTTAATATATTTACTAAATTGCTCTAACTTGTCTTGTCTTAAAAATGCGATATGTCTACGATGTTTTTCTTAAAAATTTCAAAGCCTGCACACTCTTTGAGTTCGTCTACGAGCCCTAACAACTGTATATTGGGACAAAATCAAATACATATATAATTAAGATATTTGAGAGTTTATTTTTTTTTCCAATATTTCTTTTAATTTAATACTATTTATTTTCTTAATTAAGAACATTTGAGGCCAATCAGCAACACAAAAAACAAAATACTTATTCTGTTAACTGTAATTAACAAGAAAAATGTTCATTTTGTGTGGCAACTAAATATTGGGACAATACAAATTAACTGTTAAATATGAAACAAGATAAGATAAGAATTTGTGAAACAATGCAGAACGAAACGTCGGATTAATCGGCAGTTGCTTTCTTATTGTTTTGAATGAATCGCTGCGTTTATTGAACATAATACTACGTGATATCTCTACAAGTTCAAAAATTCGTGAGTTAGGGTGCAAAAATTATTGTCGCACTAAAACAATACGTGAAGTGGCAGATGAACTTAATATTTGTAAAACTACAGTGTGGAATATTATTAAGCATTATGGAGACATCGGAAGTATTCTAGATAAAAAGGTAAAAGTCCGGATCGTCCAAAATTAGTTTCTAATAGACATAGTAAAACTATGCAAAAAAAGCCGAAGAAATACTTTAAGGTAAATTACGACTGAATGGAATGTCGGAGTCAGATTAAATCTGTCAAGGGAGTGCTATAACCAGTGGATACATAAATGTTTTTATAAGGTTCAAATAACAAGAAACAATTTAAAAAGTGTATTTTACAAAAAAAAATTCTTATAGACCAAGGAAAAGCCACTATTAACGGAAAAACAAAAGAAAACCACGCTCACATGTACAAAATATAAACTATCTTGGTCGGTAGAAGATTGACATAGAGTAATTTTAGCGACGAATCCAAATTAGACGTATGTGTTAGTGATTACAGCAAACGCGTGATTCGCACTAAAAATGAGGCTTTCCACAAGGATTGCCTAAAACGTACAGTAAAATTTCGTAAAGGAGTGATGATTTGGGGTAGCATGACAGCTTCAGGTTTATGTTGCTTTGAATTTATTGATGGTACCATGAAAGCTGCGAAATATCAACAAATAGTGCAAAACAGTCTGTTATCAAGTATGGCGTAGTTAAATGTTGGGGAAAATTACAATTTTCAGTAGGATGGGGCGGCCTGTCATACGGCCAAAACCACAAAAAACTGGTTTGACGACGTAAATGTTCTTTCTTGATCTTCTAACAATCCTGATCTCAATATCATTGAAACAGTGTGGCATAAAATGAAACAAACATGGAGGAACAATCCACAACGAACATTACTAGAACTTAAAACCACAATAGAGCAAATTTGAAATTGATTTACTTCTGAAACGTACAGATCCATAGTTGAGTCAATGCCCAATCTAATTCGAGCGGTCATAAAATATAAGGGCGATGTTACTCCATTTTAGAAATAAAAATTCGTGTTATGTCCCAATATTTAGTTGTCACATAAAATTAACATTTTATTTGTTAATTACGGATGATGGAGTAAGTATTTTGGTTTTCGTGTTGCTGATTTGTTCGAATTATTGTTAATTAAATGAATATAAAGTATAAAATTAAAAAAATTATTAGAAAGGAAAATAAACTCTCAAATATCTGAATTATATATGTTTTTCATATTGTCCCAATATATAGATGTTAGGGCTCGTATATACTTTATAAAACTTATCAATTTAAAAGACATTTTATTTGAAACCAAACACGATAAGTTTTGAAACACTTTGAAAAATTGACGACCGAAAAGTATTAAATTTTGTAAGCGAGTTCTTCAAAAAAAACTTTCATTTGATACCAAACAACGATAGAATTTGAATCACTGTCACTAAAACAATTGCCTATCTAAAAGTATTTAATTTTGTACGCGAGCTCTTCAAAAGACCTTTCATTATATATCAAACATGGTTGGTTATTAACCACATTCCCTAAAACAATTCTCGGTCGAAAAAAAAAACCAATTTTATATTCGAGCACTTCAAAAACCTGTCATTTATTACCAAATATGATAGGTTTCGAAACACCTTTTAAATTACTTTCATTAAAACAATTGCGGATCAAAAAAGTAAATTTTACATGCGAGCCCTTCAAAAGATCTTTTATTTGATACCAAACGCGGCATGATTCGGAATACTTTAAATTTGAAACAATTGACATCGTAAAATTTCATTTTTTCTTCTTTCAAGCACTTTAAAAAAAACAATTGCGGGTTGAAAAAGTCAATTTTGCATACGAGCCCTTCAAAAGATCTTTTATTTGATGCCAAACACGCCATTATTCCGAATACTTGGAATTTAAAACAATAGACTGTCGCAAAGTTTAATTTTTTTTAATTTGTCTGAAAGTTCTTCTAAAGCCCTTTCATATGATATCAAACACGTTATGATTTGAAACACTTTAAGTTTAAAACAATTGATGGTCGTAAAGTGTCAATAAAATATGTGTTTTATTTTCGAAAACATTTTGCTAAACTAATTTTTTTTATTTCACCTGAAATCTCTTCTAAATTTCTTTCATATGACAGCAAATAAGGTATGATTCGGAATAATTTATGTTTGAAACGTAAAATTTTACTTTTCTTTATTTCATCTGAAAGTTCTTTTAACACCATTTAATATGACACTAACGACGGTATGATTAGGAATACTTAAGTATGAATTGACAATTGTATAATTTCAACTTTTTTTTTATTTTATCTGAAAGTTCTTCTAAATCCCATTCATATAGTAAAATGTACAATTTTTGATTTCATCTGAAAGTTCTTCTAAAGACTTTATAAATGATACCAAATAAGGTATGATTTGGAATACTTTAAATTTTGAAATAATTGCCTATCGTAAAATTTCAGCTAATTTTTTTTTAATTTCATCGGAAACATTCTAAAGCCCTTTTATATGACACCGACCATGGCATACTTTAAGTTTGAAACAATTGACAGTCGTAAAATTTCAACCATATACGTGTTTTATTTCCGAATACATTTTGCTACATATCAAAAATCCTTCGGACGTCATTTCTGATGTCGTTCCACATTTATATTTTTTATGTACATGAAATCAATTGAAATTTTTCTTTCAACTTTTTTGAAAACCCGTTTGAAATCGCTTGAATATTATATCTAACATCATTTTTTCGAGTTACCTTTTTTGCATTATAGACTCCTGCAATCAATTTTTTTTAAATTTTACTGTATATTATTATCGCGGACAAATTTTGCATTGTTTCACTATATACTTTTCAAAATTATTTATCAAACTGACGTTTTGTCTTAAAATTTTTATATGAGCATGAAATCTAATGCCTAAATCAATTTTAAAAATTTCTCTAACATGTCTAGAAATTGAAATATTTCTATCAGAAAATTCCATGCGTACCAAACAGGATTAGTTTTGATGCACTTCGCTAAACAATTACCTATCGAAAAAATTCAATTTTTCACGCGAGCCCTTCAGAAGACCTTTCATTTGATATCAAGCACGATAGGTTTTGAAGCACTTTCACTAAAACTATTGCCGAACAAAAAATGCCAATTCTGTACGTGAGCCTTTCAAAAGACCTTTTATTTGATACCAAACACGATGGGTTTTGAAGCAATCTCATTCAAACAGTTACCGATTGAAAAAATTTTTGTACTCGAGCCCTTTAAATTACTTTTCATTTGATACCAAACACGATAGGCCTTAAAGTACTTTGACTAAAACAAATGCCGATCGAAAATATTTTACTTTTGCACACGTACCCTTTAAAAGAACTTTCATAATATATCAAATTCGACTCGTTTTGAAGAACTTTTAATCAAACAATTATCGATAGAAAATTTAGGAGTACGCAAATGATTCCAATTCGAGTTAACTGGTTTTTCTAAATTGTACATATCCGTAGACAAAATTTGCTTAGTTTTACTGTATATTATTAGCGAGTTCAAATTTGGTTGAGTTCACTGTATAGACCACGGGCGTGTGACGTCATCAAATTTAGATGTGCTCCGTAACTGTCAAACGAGTGACTCTCAAATCAGTAATAAATGTGCGATTTACAATGTATAGATAGAATATATTTTTAACAAATATATGTGCATATAATTCCAAAAGTGACAAGTTTCTATTCTGTGCATCATTTTTCGCATGACAAAGTGTGTGATTTATTTTATCAAGTGAAACGTAATTTGAAGATTGTGCCGCGAGTGCATACTTTTATAATTTTATAGTGTTTATATATTTAATAGATAGAAAATAAATGTTTAAAAACAATTTTATATGTTTACTTCATAGTGTAAAGCCAAGAATTTACTATAATATACAGTAGTTTTACTTTTATTGAAGTTTGAACAGTTCATTTTAGGTTAAAAATTTTAAAATCAACTAATTTCGTTAAAATTTTTAATATTTTACTGTAGTATTTAATGTTTTTCATTTATAATTGTTATTGTGTTTTCGATCGTAGCGGAAATTTCAAAGAATCGACAAAACGAATGTATATGATATTATCAGAATTGAATCAAAAGAGAAAAGGAAGGTAGGTCGAGGTTTTTCGCTCAAGATATGTTGAATATTACAATATAAAAAATAGAAAGAGTATTTCAAAACATTTATATTTAGTTTTCTTTAGGTTTTGACGGTTACTGTTATAAATGCGAATCATGTTATATTAAAACACGTTGTTGTAACCAATGTTTTGTTGCATGAACACATTGTTGCAATCAAAGTATTGTTATAATCACAATATTTTAAGACTTTGCACCTTGCCCGGAATCCATGTGAAGAAATACAAGTCAGGATGCTTTAAATCTTTGAATTCTGAATCAATCGACATTGATAAAATGGAAACTCTTGAAGCTCTTATATCGGAATCTGTACCGGAGTGAAGAAACCCGATGTTCCTTCCGTTCTTGCTCTAAGTCTTGTAATATTATGATTATTGTGATTATGACAATATTTTATATTACCTTTTTTATATTGTTATTACTATTTCAGAGCCAAACAGTCCTTGTCCCTTTTGATTCATTTCAGATAGTAACCTAAATATTCGTTTTGTCGATTCTTTGAAATTTTTTCTACAATCGAAAACACAACAGTTACAAATGAAAAAAAAATAAATATTAGGTACAGTCAAATATTAAAAATGTTAACGAAATTAGTTGATTTGAAAATTTTTAACCTAAAATGAACTGTTCAGAACTTCAATAAAAGTAAAACTACTGTATATTATAGTAATTACTTGGCTTTACACTATGAAGTAAACATATAAAATTGTTTTTAAACATTTATTTTCTAACTATTAATATATAAACACTATAAAATTGTAAAAGTATGCACTCGTTTCACTTGATAAAATAAATTTTACAGTTTGTCACCCACAAAATGATGCACACAATAAAAACTTGTCACTTTTGGAATTATATGCACATATACTTGTTAAAAATATATTCTATCTATACAGTCTAGATTGTACATTTAATACTGATGTGAGAGTCACTCGTTTGGCAGTTACGGAGCACAACTTAAATCGAGACGTCACACGCCCGTGGTCTATAAATTATAAAACTTGTCAATTTGACGTTTTGTTTCGAAACCAACCTCATAGTGGACTGTAAAAAATTTACTTTTTAAATACACGTATTTGAAATGTGTAATTATAATAAAAACGTCTCCTCATTTCCACAATATGCGTGAAGTATTTCAAAACTACTCACAAAAATTTAATTTATAAGTAATTTATAATTAAAAATGCGACATGTCTCCTGACAAATATCAAAATGACGTTAGATGTTCTTCTTAAAAAAATCAAAGCCTCCATAGTCTTTACACTTTACAAAACCTGTCAATTTGACGTTTTGCTTTAAAACCAGCTTCATAGTGGAGTGTCAAAAATTTTCTTTTTAAATATACATATTTAAAATGCGTAATTATAATAAAAACGTCCACACATTCCCCCAATATATTTCAATATATTTCAAAAGTACTCTAAAACATTTATTATTTTAATAATTTAAAATAAAAAATGCGACATGTCCACTGACAAACATCAAAGTGACAGTAGATCTTCTTCTTAAAAATTTCAAAGCCTCCACACTCTTAGTTGATTTTGCCCCAAAAACGCATGTTTTTTCAAGTTTTCTCGCACATCATGTGCACGAAAAATCTGAGACTATCAAAAGGCACTCCCGTGATTGACCTCTATCAAATAAAAAAAGTTAGAAATAAATCGGATAAACCGTCTAGGCTGTAGCGATTTATTTCAAACTTTCACGCTATGCTCCACGGACACTGAAGTAGGATTCAATTCTGTAAGACAATTGCCAGAATATAGATTGAATTTTTATATTTAAAATAATTGAGTCGTAATGTTTATTTTTTTTTATTTCGTCTAATAGTTCTTCTAAAGCCCTTCCATGTGAAACAATTGACGGTCGTCCAATAATTTTTTTATTATTATTTAATAAGTTCTTTTAAATCCATTTCATATGACACCAAATACGGTATGATTCGGAATACTTTAAGTTTAAAACAATTGACGATCGTAAAATATATTTTTTATTATATCATCTGAAATTTCTTCTAAAGCCCTTTGATATGATATCAAACACGATATAATTCGGAACACTTTAAGTTCAACGTAATTGACGATCGTAAAATATATTTTGTATTATTTCATCTGAAAGTTCTTCTAAAGCCCTTTCATATGATAGCAAACAAGGCATGATTCGGAATAATTTATATTTGAAACAATTGAGGATCGTAAAATGTAACTTTTTCTTATTTCATTGGAAAGTTCTTCTAAAGCCCTTTCAAATGAGACCCAACATAGTATGATTCGGAATACTGTATGTTAGAAATAATTGCCTATCTTAAAATTTCAACTCTTTATTTCATCTGAAAGTTCTTCTAAAGCCATTTCATATGACACCAAATAAGTGATGGTTCGGAATAACTTAAGTTTGAAACAATTGCCCATCGTAAAATTTAAACTTTTTTATTTCATCTGAAAGTTTTTTTAACGCCCTTTAATATGACACTAAAGACGGTATGATTGGGAATACTTTAAGTATGAAATAATTGACAGTCGTAAAATTTCATCTTTTTTTAATTTTATCTGAAAGTTCTTTTAAATCCCATTCATATGGAACTAAACACTGTATGATTCGGAATACTTTGTTTAAAATAATTGACGGTTGTAAAATATATATTTTTTTATTTCTTCGGAGAGTTCTTCTAAAGACCTTACAAATGATTCCAAATAAGGTATGATTTGGAAGACGTTAAATTTGAAAAAATTTCCTACCATGGCATACTTGAAATTAAATTTGAAACAATTGACAGTCGTAAAATTTCAACCAGATACGTATTTTATTTCCGAATACATTTTGCTGCATGGTAAATATCCTTCAGATATCATTTATGATGACGTTCCATATTTATATTTTATATGTACATGAAATCAATTGAAATTTTTCTCTAAACTTTTAAAAAAACTTTTGAAATCGCTGGAATATTGTTTCTAAAATCGTTATTTCGACTTACCTTTTTTTTGCATTGCAGAATGCTGGGTCTTTTTTTTTATTTTACTGTATATTATTACCGCGGACAAATTTTGCTTTGTGTCACTATATACTTTTAAAAATTATTTATCAAACTGACGTTTTGTCTTACAATTTATATATGAGCATAAAATCAGTTGAAAACAGTTTAAAACATGTACTGTCAATCATATATTGCCTATCATCTATTGCCTAAATCAATTTTCAAAATTTCTAAAATGTCTAGAAATTGGAATAATTCTATCAGAAAATTCCATGCGTACCTAACAGGATTAATTTTGATGCACTTTCACTAAAACAATTACCTATCGAAAAAAATCTATTTTTCACACGAGCTCTTCAAAAGACCTTTCATTTGATATCAAATACGATACGTTTTCAGGCACTGTCAATAAAACTATTTTCGATTGAAAAAAAAATGAATTCTGTACGCGAGCCCTTCAAAAGACCTTTCATTTGATACCAAACACGACAGGTTTTGAAACACTTTCACTAAAAAAATTGCCGAACAAAAAATTCCAATTCTGTACGTGAGCCCTTCAAAAGACCTTTTATTTGATACCAAACACGATGGGCTCTGAAGCACTCTCACTAAAACAGTTACCAATTGAAAAAATCTATTTTGTACTCGAGCCCTTTAAATAACCTTTCATTTCATACCAAACACAATAGGCCTTAAAGTACTTTCACTACAACAATTGCCGATCGAAAATATTTTACTTTTGCACACGTACTCTTTAAAATAACTTTCATAATATTTCAAATTCGACTGATTTTGAAGAACTTTTAATCAAACAATTATCGATAGAAAATTTAGGAGTACCCAAATGATTCTAATTCGAGTTAACTGGTTTTTCTAAATTGTAATTTGCCTTAGATAAAATTTGCTTGGTTTTACCGTATATCACTATCGAGATCAAATTTGGTTGAGTTCACCTGTATAAATTATAAAACTTGTCAATTTGACGTTTGGTTGTGAACTGTCAAAAATTTACTTTTTAAATACAAATTAAATAATAAGTTCGGAACAAAGCTTTTTTAAAAATTGTTTATTTTACTCAACAGCTCACAACTCAGTTGTTTACACGTTCAGTGTTAGCTATGATCTGAATACTATTCTATCTTTTACAATAATACATTCTTAATCTAACAGTAACCTAATACATGAGATAAGGCGTTCTCAGCAGACATGCTGATGTTGCATTGTTGGGTTGGACATAACTCCTCCACCCTTAGATGGAAGCTTCCCCTGGAAGTTGAATTTCCCTGACAGGAATGTTAGTTTCTTTTGTCTTTCTAATTTTTATGTTCTTACAGTAATTATACAAAGTTTTTATTACTATCATTACTATTATAATTATAACAAGAATATACAGAATTATATAATTATAATTTACAGTTTCATTTATTAATACAGGATTTATTTCATTTAATTTTTCTACATGAAATTTCATTTCCTTTAAGTTTTCCAATTGTATTTCTTTATTTAATTTATTACTATGATTAATATTTTTCTCCTCATAATTTTCAAAGACAATAGGGGATCCAATCTGGTTTAAGTTTAGGATGTTTACACCATTTATTTTACACTTATTAGCTTCTAACATATAAATACCTTCAAAATTATATATTTTATTCATATTATTACAATCAATATTTATTTTTTGTTTATTAATAAATTCTAATATTATAATATTAGTATTTTCTATACTAATTACATGATTATTTCCTTTTACAGATATATATTTACAGCTATTATTAAACTTATTACTAAGTATCTCGTAGTCGCAGTTTTCTTTTTCTAGTGAAATTAAGTCTTCGTTAGTGCAGAAATATAGAGATTTTTGAATGTTCAGACACGGGTTAAAAACTTGTTTTAGGGTGTTTTCGTGTTTTATTATAAAATGTTGGGGTGAGAACACAGTGATGTAATTATTGCCATGTTTTGTGGGTATTGGAGTAAATTGAAATAATTCAAATAATTTAGGGAAGTTTATTGGGATTTTTATTATATACTTTATTTTATTATTGTCAATGTGGCAGTGCGATTTCATCTATTTAATTAATGAATTTATATTCTTTTCATTTGGTTCTACTGGCAATTGGTCGCCATAATAAGAGTAAATTAATTTTAAATTATCTAAAAGAATATGAGTTTTAATTACACTATTATGGATTAATCCTAAACTACAGAATGACAGTGACGTTTCAATCTCTTCGAGAATGTTTAATAGGTTTGTTATTAAAAAGGTAATTTGATTATAAATATCCTTAACATGTAAAATTTCTTGCCAATTAAAGTCTAATTCCAATAATGATTCTATTTGCATAATTCGAGATTTTAGAAGTAACTGATTATGTTTAATTGTTTCAATACTTTGATTATAATTTTGAATTATTTCAAGGTTTAGGTTATAGTTTTGTTTTAATTGCTTTTGTAGGGACAGCTGATTTTTGTTCAGGTCATTTATAATTTTATCATAATGTTCCGCGTCTGCGTTATCTAAGTTTCCTGTTATCTGCTTGAGTATAGAGCCGAGGCCGTTGATAAGTCCTCGTTTAGTTCTCTTCGAATTTAGATTATTAATTTTTGTTTGAACCTGCGAGATGATATAATTAAGTATCTTTTCATTATTTTCAAATTCGAGTTTAGTATTATTCGGAATTTTGTTACTCAACAAATGATGTTGTAATTTTAGGTTTATAAATTCAAGGATTAATGGGTGTAAGTTATATTCATAATATATTATGTGGGAAGTTTCCTGTAATTTTGCTTCTCCGAGTTTAACGATAAAGGCACCAGGGTTGATTGTAATGTTCTTTATTTCCTGGCATATTCCTGACCAGAACAGGAAGACTCTGTAACAGTTTCATTCATTATTACTCTTGGTCTTTTAATTTTATTAATTTTGAATTTTTTCTTATTTTTTGTTGCTATAGTTTTTCTTTTAGGGTCGATACTTTTTATTGGTGTTTTAATATATTTTTGCTTTGCAATTTTTCCTGAATGTCGTGGATTTTGTTTAACGAAAACTTCGCTAGGAAAATTTATTGGTAACGCTTCCTTATTTTGGTTTATTTTTGTTACTAATTTTTCCTTTCTTTCAGTAAGATTTTGAGTTAATTCTTCATATATTAATTTCATTTTATCTCGATGTTGTTGATTAAAATTCTGAATTAATTTTTTATCTAAGTCTGGTAATATATCATTATTTTCAAAGTGACCATTTAGTAATTCTATAGGCTTATAATTAGTGGCACTGTGAATAGTGTTATTATATGCAATTAGGGCGTATTTTAATTTGGTTTTTAGTATTTCGTTTTTAAATTCATCTCTTATATTTAAGATTCTGAGATGTTCTATTATTGTTGAGTGGAATCTCTCAACTAGGCCGTTTGAATTTGGATTATCTATGGATGTGAAGTGTATTTTGATTTTATGTAATTTTAGTAACTCTTTTAAGGTGTTATTATTAAATTCTGTTCCGTGATCGCAGATTATTTTATCTGGGATACCGTGATGCGAAAAGTATTTCAGTAATTTATTAATTATTTCTATAGAATTCATAGAATGTAATTTATATGCTTGTCCGTATCTAGTTAAACTATCAATTATTGTTAAGAATTTTTGTTTCTCTAGTGATAATACATCAATATGAATTTGTTCTAAAGGTCTTTTAGCTGAATAGGTTAAATTCATTTCCGGTTTTATAGGATTTCTTTCATATTTACATTTGAGACATACTTCACATTGGTTTACATAATTTTGAACAGTTTTCATTTGGTTAGGCCAGTAATATTTTTGTTTTATCTGTTTTAGGGTTATCAGTATACCTCTATGATTTGTTTTCCCTTCATGATAATTACGAATGATTTCTATTTGATCTTCTAGTTTATGAACATCCTCAAGAATTGAGCTACATTTAATTAATTTCATTGTATTATGTTTAAAGAATTTTTGAATAACATCATTAAAATTGTTATATAAATTATCTTGGAATAGACAATAATATTTTACATTTGGTTGCAAGTAATTTTTTATAAAATTAATAATATCTTCATTTAGTTTTGTATTAGAAATTTGAACTGTGAGTCTTTGTTTCATTCCAAATAATTTTTCTATTTTAACTGGATTTGTCGTGAAGGGGACCTTTTGAATAATAATCTGGTTATTTCCGATGTTAATGGGAGAGTCGATTATAGTTATGCCGCTGATAGGGTTTTCTTCGGCTGAATGTATTGTACTTATATCGCTTTGGTCATCTTTTACCCCCCGGTTACTGTCTATATCGGTTTCTTCTACTTCGTTTACGAATGTTTCTACTGGGTTAAAAATATAAATTTTAATTTTGATATTTGAATTTTTGAAAACATTAACAATGATTTGTTTTACTTTTTCCCAATCTAATTCGTCTCGTCCGCATCCTAATTTAGGAAAACATATTTCGTGTATTTCATTTTGTATCAGGAATTCTTTTAATGAATTTAGTGTTATGGACAGATTTTCATAACTCGGTTTTTTAAAATAATTTCGTTTAGTAACTAAATGGAATAGGAGTTTATTATTTTCAATTCTTTGGATTAGGATATTGGTTACGTTACTTTTTAAATTTGCCAAGAATTTTTTACTTTGGAATTTTTCATCTATTTGTGCCGCTAGGCCTTTTCCTAATTTTAGATCTTGACTAATGCAATGTGCAATATTACTATGGCAATTTAGTATATTTTCATGTATTTCAATTATTTCGAAATTGTTAATTTTTATTCGCGATAATGCGTCTGCGTTTTGATTTAATTTCCCTTTTTTGTACTCGATTTCATAATTATATTCTTCCAATCGTAATCTCCATCTTATTAATTTGGAATTGGGATCTTTCAGTGAAAAAAGCCATTGGAGGGGTTTGTGATCCGTTACAATTTTGAATTTTGTGCCATACAAGTATGGCCTAAAGTATTTGGTTGCCCAAACGATTGCCAATAGTTCTTTCTCTATAACTGAGTAATTAATTTCATGTTCATTTAAAGTTCTGCTTGCGAAAGCGACGGGTAAGTCTTTTCCTACTGGTCCTTGAGACAGAATGGCACCTACTGCAAAATTGCTCGCGTCAGTTGTGAGAACGAAGGGTTTGTTAAAGTCAGGGTACTGTAGTATTGGGTCGTTAGTCAGTAGTAGTTTACATTTTTCAAAACATTTAATGTATTCTTCGTTTTTTATATCAATTTTTGAATTCTTTTTTAAGCATTGCGTTAGCGGCTTGGTAATTTTGGAAAAATCTTTTATAAATCGACGATAGTACCCTAGTAATCCTAGGAACCCTTTAATTTCTGTCGTCGTTTTTGGAATGGGATATTCAAGAATGGCATTTATTTTGTCGGGGTTTGGCTTTACACCGTCTTTTGTGACTACGTGTCCCAGATAAGCGACTTCCTTCTGTAAGAATTCTGATTTGTCTACTTGGACCTTTAAATTTGCATCTTTGAGTTTTTGGAATACTTTTTTAATGTTTTGAATGTGTTCTTCAAGACTCGTTCCTAAAATAATTATGTCATCAAGATAGACAAGACATATTTTTCCTATTAAATCTTTTAAGACAAAATTAATTAGACGTTGAAAGGTACTAGGCGCATTTCTGAGACCAAACGGCATTCTTTTAAACTCATAATGTCCGAACTCGACGCTGAAAGCTGTCTTTGGTATATCTTTTTCAGTGACTTCGATTTGATGAAATCCCGAGGCAAGGTCTAGTGTCGTAAAATAATTACAATTTCCGAGTTTATCTAAAATATCGTTAATATTAGGTATGGGGAATTTATCCTCTATCGTTTTTTCGTTCAGTTTCCTGTAATCTATAACCATGCGGAATTTTCTTTTACCCGATGCGTCTGGTTTTTTGGGCACGACCCACACTGGGGATGACCAGGGTGAGAAACTATCTTGTATTATACCGTCCCTAATTAATTTTGAAATTTGTTCTCTGACTTCTTGTTTATAAATTTCGGGATACCGATAAGTTTTAGCATACGTGGGAATTTCATCTTTGGTTTTAATGTCGTGCTTTATTTTATTAGTGAATGATAATTTGTTTTCATCTTTATAGAAAATTGTTTTATATTCTTTAATAATTTTTAGTATTGCCCGTTTCTCTTCCTCGTTTAAATGTTCTAGTCGGAATTTTGATAATTCTAATTTTGATTCTACATTAATAGTTTCCTGCTCAAATTTATTAATATCGTTAGATATTTCATATTTATTTAGTTCAATAAAATTTATTTTCAATTCTGAATAATCCTGAATTTCGTTAGTATTATTAAAAATAGGATAAATTAATTTATTATTTTTTATTTGTGCTATGCCATCAGGCAACCCTATTTTATTATTTTCATTTTTCTCTAATAAGATGTCTTTATTTGGGGAATTAATTTTGAACATACCGATTTTATATTCTTTTGGTTTCAATTTATTTTTATGAGTTATATTTTTAAAATAAGTTAACTGGAATTCCTCATTTAACAAGATTATTATATTCTTTTTAATTTCTATTCTCGCATCTAAAATTTCTAAAGTATCTAATCCAAATAATAAATCAAATTGATCATGAAATTTAAATAAATAACATTTAATTTCTTTTCCTTTATATGTAAAATAGATAAATTCATTTCCTTGAGATATTCCATGTGCAGTATACATAGTAAAGTGTTCATTATAAATTTTAAATTTATTTTTATACGCAATTTCCGGATTTATTAAAGATCGTGTGGATCCGGTGTCGATTAAGCATTTATATTCTTTTAACTGTAAGAAAGGCAGTTTACTTGTATAATTTAAATTCATTATTTCACCCGGTTGTTGTGGAGGCACGGATCTTCTAAAAAAGAATCATCGTAACTTTCGCTTTCTACTTGATTATCATAAGTTATATTTTCCTGCTCGTTTTCTAGATTAAAAATTTCTTCATTTTGTATCTCATCGTTTGTGAAGTTTGAAGTTTCACAAGTGGGATTTTGTTCGTTGCTTATGTCATTATTAAATAGTTCTTCACTAATGAAATTAGGCATTTGTCTATAATTTTGTCTAAATTGTGAAGTACTTGGCCTTGGCGTAAAAGTTTGTTTTGTTGAAATACTCATTGGTGTCGGGTTTGATTGAGCTGGTTTATTGAAAGGTGGTCTAATAAAATTTTGATTATTTGGTTTCGTTATCATTTGTGAATTTGGATTATTTAGGTTACCATAAAAGTTACGATTAAAATTTGTATTCGGGTAATAATTTGGTCTGATATTCTGTGGTCTATTTATTTTAAATCTTTGTGTCATAATAGGTTTCTGGATTGGTTTGGTGTTAGTTTTAAATACTTCATTCTGGAAGTCATTAGTTAACATATGTAAAGCAATATTAAGGTCTTCGGGACTTTTAGTTCGCATAAGGGATCCTAAGGGTTCTTTTAAACCTTGAAGTAAAACTCTTAATGCAATATTTCTACCCATTTGGTTTAATATTTCTTGTTCTTGGGCTTCTATGATATGATTTTTGACATAGGCAATATACATATTCAATACTTCTAAAATCTTTTCATAAAATTCAAAACATGTTTCATTATTTTGTTTCAGATGCGTTAATTCAATAATGAGGGTGTAACAATCCCTCTTATCCGCGTATGTATTTAGTAAGACCGTTTTTAGGTCGTTCCAAGTTACAATGGAATGATTAGAAATTTTAATAGCGGCGTCACCTTTTATTTTACTTAGAATACTCATCATAAGGTATTCATTCTGAAAATCATTTACTTCTATGCGATTAAAGAATTTATTTACGAGTTTCTCAGATATTTGAATAAATCTGGCTAAAAGTTTTGGTTCCCCTGTAAATTCGGGAACCATATCTATATATTCTTTCTTTAATGTTGGCACTGCCATATTGACAATATAATAGTATTTTAAAAATCACACTAACTATATAATTAGTTTTAAATTAGCAAAGAAGGAATGGCAATAATGTACTCACAATAATATAATTTTCTTCATTGAGATCACTAGGTTCTGGTTGCCGACTCGATGCGGTGTAGAGCTGCTGGAGTTGTAACACGCTGGCCCCTGGGATGGGTTGCTCTGGTACGGCCACTTATTTCTCCTTACGTGGATCGGACTCGTACTTTGGTGTTGCACTCAGAAGAACAATTTTTTTTCTATCACTTTGTTTATTACCGAATTAATCGTAGAAACGAACCGAGATTTTATTGATTGATTTCTCGTTTCGGTAATCCTACCGACTGCGCCAATTAAATAATAAGTTCGGAACAAAGCTTTTTTAAAAATTGTTTATTTTACTCAACAGCTCACAACTCAGTTGTTTACACGTTCAGTGTTAGCTATGATCTGAATACTATTCTATCTTTTACAATAATACATTCTTAATCTAACAGTAACCTAATACATGAGATAAGGCGTTCTCAGCAGACATGCTGATGTTGCATTGTTGGGTTGGACATAACTTACACGTATTTGAAATGTGTAATTATAATAAAAACGTCTCCTCATTTCCATAATATGCGTAAACTATTTCAAAACTTCTCAAAAAAATTTAATTTATAAGTAATTTATAATTAAAAATGCGACATGGTTCCTAACAAATGTCAAAATGACGTTAGATGTTCTTCTTAAAAAATTCCAAACCTCCATATTCTTTACACTTTACAAAACCTGTCAATTTGACGTTTTGCTTTAAAACCAACTTCATAGTGGAGTGTAAAAAATTTTCTTTTTAAATACACATATTTAAAATGCGTAATTCCCCCAATATACGCATGTTTTTTCAAGTTTTCTCGCGCATGATATGCACGAAAAATCTGAGACTATCAAAAGGCATTCCCCATGATTGACCTCTATCAAATAAAAAAAGTTAAATAAATCGGATAAACCGTCTAGGCTGTAGCGATTTACAAATGGGCGTGATGAATCCATATATATATATATATATATATATATACAGTAGCGGTATCTGTGTGAAGGGGGATATATATATATATATATATATATATATATATATATATATATATATATATATATATATATATATATATATATATATATATATATATATATATATATATATATATATATATATATATATAGTTAGTTAGTTAGTAATCTGTGGGATCGGTTCACGACCCGATGCACCGCGGCCTCTCGGACCTATTGTGCTTTCCCATGGTCTCTTACAATGTAGGAGTTACGCTGTTCCCTATGAGGTCCAAGCAGTCGCTCCATGCCATTGTGTGTATTTCATCCATTTCTAGTTCTGGAGTCCCAAATTTTTGGTATCTCTTTATTGCTAGAGCCTGACATTCACAAAGGAGATGTAACGGAGTTTCCTCTCCTTCTCCACATTTACTGCATAGCGGGCTTTGAGCTACTCCCAATGTATGCATATGCTTGTTCAGGTTACAGTGACCAGTAATGACCTCTGTGGTTGCTTTATTCTGTCTCTGCTCATTTTGATCAGAGATGAGCTTACATTTTCTCTTGGTTTCGTTATGAAAGTCCTGGCATGTCTCATTCCAGTGCTGTCCATCCAGTATCTTTCATGTTCCTTCGTTATCCATCTTTTAATGTACCCTTTAACTGTCTCATATGCAATGTGACAGAAGGGTTCTGGTCCAATAGGTTTCCTTTTTGCTCCCTGCTTGGCTAGTACGTCCGCCTGTTCGTTGCCCTCTACATTCGAGTGCCCTGGGACCCACAACAGAGTTACTTTGTTGTGTTCAGCCAGTACCTCAAGATTGTGTGTGCATTCTAGAACAAGTTTGGATTTTATGATGTTTGAGCTTAAAGCCTTAAGTGCCGCTTGGCTGTCTGTGAGAATGTAGATTTGCTTGTTTTTATAAGCTCTCTGCATTATCTCTTGACAACTTGTTAGCACAGCTAGTAGTTCTGCTTGGAATACTGTGGCATAACGGCCCAGAGATAAGCTAATGCTAGTCCCTGTTCCTTTATTGAGTATTCCCGCTCCACTTCCTGTTTCAGTCTTTGAGCCATCTGTGTACCATACGAGTCCATTCAGATGTATGTTTTTATTGTCCCAGTCACTCTTGTCTGGTATTAAGACCTCGTACTTCTTGTTGAAGTGGTACGTCGGTTTCCGTCTATCTGACTCCATGTCAAGGATGTCATTTGCGGTCCCTTTTTTTTTCATTGAACCATACTTCTTCTTCTTTTAGTTCTGAGAACCTATAGAGGGACATTTTAGCCTCAGCTTTAACCACTATGTTGAGTGGTGGTAGACTGATAATTGCTTCCATGGCCGCAGTAGGTGTGGTTCTCATTGCCCCAGTTATACCTATGCATGCCATTCGTTGAATTTTATTTAATTTCTGCCTACAGATCTCTAAGTTGGTTCTTTCGCCCCAGACTATAGATCCGTATTTAATTATGGGTATTATTGCCGATGTGTATAACCAATGCAACATCTTTGGCTTCAATCCCCATTTTTGTCCGAACATTCTCCTGCAGGCCCAGAAGAGCCTCTGAGTTTTGCCCGTAATTTTTTCCACATGTTCTTTGAAGTTTAGTTTCTGGTCTAAGATGAGTCCCAGATACTTAACCTGAGTTGACATTTTTATTTCTTTCTGAAAAAGGATGGGTATTTTCAGGCCATCTAGATTCCTTTTCCTGGTGAATAGTACTAGGTTTGTTTTTTCTGGATTAGCAGAAAGACCCTCCCTTGTACACCATTTTCCTACGTTGTGCAGTGCCCTCTGCATGAGTTCGCTGGTGGTCGTAAGAAATTTCCCATTGATTACTATTACAAGATCGTCTGCATAACCTTGTACATAGTATCCTTCCCTGGTAAGTTCACAAAGAAGTCCGTTCACAACTAGACACCACAGTAGTGGCGAGAGTACACCACCTTGTGGACATCCTTTAATTACTTGGGCCTTCAGTGTGGTTTCGTTCAGGTTGCCCTCTACTTTCCTGCTTCCAAGCATGTTCCTTGTCCATTTACAAATAGTCTGTTCTATACCATGCTTTCCTGCAGCCTTAATGATTGAGTTAATAGAGGTATTGTCAAAAGCTTCCTCAATGTCCAGAAAGGTGGCCATGGCATATTCTTTGCCCTTGATTGCTTTCTTTAGTTTTTGGTTTAGCTGGTGCAGAGCTAGTTCACAAGATTTTCCTGCTTGATAGGCATACTGGTTCTTATGCAGAGGTGTGTGAGCCAGTGCTGTATCCCTTATGTGCCTGTCTAGCAGTTTTTCTAGTGTTTTTAACACGAAGGAGGATAGACTGATTGGCCTGTACGATTTCGCCGCGGCGTATGTTTCTCGTCCCGGCTTAGGTATAAATACCACTCTCGTCAGTCTCCAGTCTTCCGGTGTGTATCCCATGGCCAGACTGGCTCGTAGTATTTTAATCAGGGTGCCAGATAATATGTCCAGTCCCTTTTGTAGGAGTACTGGAAATATACCGTCTCTCCCTGGTGATTTATATGGCTTGAAAGCGTTTACCGCCCAAGCCAGCTTATTTTTGTCTACCACTTGCTTGGCCAAATTCCAGTCTGCCCTGCTAGCCCTATTGTTTGATAGTTCTCTTTCAGGCTCCTGGTTTTGCCCTGTCGTAATGGTAGAGCCCGGAAAGTGGGTTTGGAGCAAGAGTTTCCTTTTCCGTTTTTGTTGAAGTTCCATCCGGTTTCTTAAGCGATCCCAGTTTTTGCACTGGTTCTCTGCTTAATATTTTTTGGACTTTGGCACAGTCCGATACACTGTCTATCTCTTGACAGAAGTTTTTCCACTTATCGCGTTTAGCTTTCCTAATTTCGTTGTTGTACCGAGTTAGGTTTTCCTTGTATTCAGTCCACAAGCCCGTCCTTTTGGCGGTATTGAAAAGTCTCCTGACTTCCGCCCTTAGTTCAGAAAGCTTGCTGTTCCACCATACGGTGTTTGACGTATCCTTCTGGATAGTTATTTTACAGCTGCTTTCATAGGCCATCTTTATGGCCTGCGTTAAGCAGCTGGCTGTAATTTCCAAATCCACGACGGTGCTAGTTGTCAATGGACAGTCCCCGAGGTTTTTCCCAAGCTGTTCTCTGTATAGATTCCAGTCGGTGTTTCTTGGGTTTCTGTTCATTTTTACCTTGCTTTTCGAGCTTATTTCGAATCTGATGTACCTGTGATCTGATATGCTCGGCTCACATGATACATGCCAATTTTTAATTTTATCCGCGAGACTCATAGTGGTGAGTGTTACGTCCAAGACCTCCATTCTATTGCTCGTAACGAATGTTGGTTCATTTCCTATGTTTGCTACATGTAATTGCTCTGCCAGAATGAAATCAAGAAGTCCCTCTCCTCTCGGATTGACATCCGTGCTCCCCCACACAGTATGAGGTTCATCTTGAATTTTTTGCTGTATTTCGTGATCTCTTTTAATTCCGGTGTGGGAGGTAAGCCTTCCTGATCGTGGGGTAGATAGACAGACCCTACTATCATTTCTGTTTTTCCTGCCTCTTGTTCAGTGGTTATTTTGACTGCTGTAAGATCTCTAGAACAAAAATCCCATAGTATTAAAAATTTCACCTTCTTGCTAATTAGAAGACATGTACGAGGGTTTGCTTCGCCCATGTTATAGATAACGTGAGCTTTAGCATCCCCTAGACCTTTAATCTGCCCTTTGTGTATCCAGGGCTCTTGGATTAGGACTACATCAATATTTTTTAGTAGAAAGTACCTACCCAGGGCACCCGAGGCTGCCCTGCAATGATGCAGATTAACCTGGAGAACCTTGAAGATGGTATCAGTTCTCTGCTTCTTCTGTCGGTTGAGGTTTCTCTAGTCCCTCCACCTCCATAGACTCGGCTGTTCCCTCCGGTTTCCCTTCCTTCTTGCCAAGTACCTTAAAGGTAACCCTGGAGAAGTTTAGGTGTGGCCGGTGGTCTACACGTCCGAGGGACTCCCACGATTTCTCGTCCATAATGATGACAAGTTGCTGGCCCTTATCCTCACTCTTCCTACCTACAACCTTCCAGTGCTTCGTTCGGAGCCCTGTGTTCTGCACGGCGAGCCTGTGTAGGATCTTTTCCGGTTCCATTATTGGCCCCGGGATCCAAGTCACCGTCCTCACCGGTTTAGGTAGTTCTTTAGCCACCACCGTCATGAGCTTGGGTCCATCCCACGTTAAGTTCTTCACCACACTGGTTAGCCACTTCTGGGTTTGTTCATCGGCACACGTGATGCCAAGAACTCCCTCTTGGTAGCTGCTGCCCAGGAATCTGGGTGAAGTCTCTCCCGCTTCCATTTGATCTATAAGGTTCAAGATGCTTCCCCTTATTTGATCAGCTTGCTCACTAGTAAGCATATTCTCCGGGTAGTCAGAGGATGCTACAGCCATCCTTGTCCCCGTCTATGCCTCCTTGAACGAAGCAGGGTTTCCACCCGGCCTGCTCTTCTTCTTCGGCGGCTGTCTCGTTGGCGTACTGCCGTCCGATAGGTTTCGCTTCTGCGGCCCTGTCGTATCGGCAGTACTTACTGGCTTACAGACTGGTGTCTTAGAAGTCCCAGCTTGTTCCGCCTGTCTCTCTCTCTCTTAAGCCTCCTTCTGCTCCAGAGAGTTTCTTGCCTTCAGTGAGTTCCCTCTGGCCCTCCACTGAAGAGTGTCGGATTTCTCACGGTTGAGTCTCCGCTGGTGGTTTGTGGTTTTATGTTTTTATCCATATTGGTCCCACGAGAAGCTAGGGAAGAAATGGTCCGCCTCGACAGAGCCCCGCATGCCAAGATAAGGCCTCGCCCGAGGACTATACAACCGAGTGCGGCCCGGTGCTCGGAGGTGCAGCCAGTAGTAACTGCTCCTCTATACAGCCATGCACCCTTCGGCCTGGTCTACCCACCTTGAGTTTAGGATTTTTATTGAGGTTTACTCCTCTCGGACCAGGCGATGAAGCCAAGTCCCCCCGCACCTTTGCTACCCCGTGAGACGTGACCACAGTCAGTAGGGAGGTGCATGGTTTCACGGATGGTTGTACCTTAACGGTAGTCCCCATCCGGCGCCGTTACCCTGGTGCAAACCTTTAGTCACGACACGACAACCGGATCAGGAGGTTGGTCCGCGGGGTGACTTTCCCAAAGTTATGTTGCGGGTTTTATGCCGCTCAAATATTGCACATACTCACCAGCCATGTTGCGGTTTTTACGTCGCTCAGGCATTTGGCTCCTCGTATATGTGGTTATGACCACCCTTCCCATTATTGGGATTTTTCCTATCCGCCACCTGGAGACGCGCCCGATGGGTAACCAACCACACGGGTATATATATATATATATATATATATATATATATATATATATATATATATATATATATATATATATATATATATATATATATATATAGTAGCGGTATCTGTGTGAAGGGCCGGGCGGCGTCGGATTTCTGAAATTTAAAAGCAAAGACCACCGATTGTCACCGTGCTGGCAGACGGCGGGTGATGCCAGGAAGGTCTGACGGCCGTTACGGGTGTCGGTCGGTAGACCTCCCGGGAACGGCGACGGGGGCTCTGTGGTGCTGATTGGCCGGGCCAGCGGCTCGCTGTAGAAGTCGTGATGACCAACGAGTGTCACCGGAGTGACAGTCGGAGGAAAAGTATGACAGTGAGAAAATATTACTCACTCAATAATAATACAAAAAATGCCAGTGAGGAAATATTACTCACTCAAAATGCCAGTGACGAAAATAATTCATCACTCGATAATTTCTGGGTAAATAGTCCCCAAATACACAATATGACTTTATTGCACTTTAGTAAGCCTGTCAATTGTGATATACAAGTTAAAAGGTCGTGAATCTTCGCCCTTGTAATAATAATACATTGGTCTACGAGTTAGCAGGTTGTGAGGCTCCGCTCTCGCAGTTATTAGGTGCTCAAAGAGCTATTTCAATTAATACGATGGCCTCACAGAACGTGCAACGACCAAGAGTAGTCAAGTCGCATCTGGACTGTGAGACTTGAAACCTACGGAACGTGCAACGACCAAGGCTAGTCAAGTCGCATCTGGACCGCAGGAATCAACAATGATGAAAATTACCAATCTCGCAGAACGTGCAACGACCAAGAGTAGTCAAGTCGCCTCTGAACTTTGAGAAAGAAAATGACCAACAGAACGTGCAACAACCAAGAATAGTCAAGTCGCATCTGAACTGAAGCTGACCCTGGCCGAAACCAAGGTGCCGTTCCTGGTCAAAAACGACCTGTTTTATACAGGTAAGCACTGCCCCTTGACCCTCGATTGAACTGCGATCAGAGATGGCATTTTCCTGAGATAAACAGAAAACACAACATATTTCGGAGAAAACGCAGTTGTTTATGTTACTCTTATTCGTCAGCCTTGTCTTGGCGTGCTAAAGGACAGAAAATAGTATTTGGCTAGTGTCAGAATGAGTGAACCGTTCATCCAGGCTCGTTCATTTCTCTCTTATTTGCTTTTTGCAATTCCCAAATATTCGGAGTGACTTGGAAGGGTGAAATTCATGCATGTTGATTCGTTCGTTGGGTTCTGGTAGGGTTTCCTACCCATCGTGGTGGTGCATCCAATGCTCTGGTTTGTGTTCTAATTCGACAGAGAAAGCTATAGTCTGCCGTTAGTGGGTGAGAAAGAGACGGAACAAGATCGCTTTACTTTTTACTCCCTCTTAATTTTACCACGTCTTGTCGTTTTACTAAATGTTACATCGAGTATGTAATTTCTTCAAAATGCACTAATAATAATAATATGGATAAACTAAATCACCACGATATCTACTTAAAGAAAGGTGATAGAAATATTTTCGTATTGTCAGATATCGTCTTTGCAACCCAATTTCAAACAGGGTTGGCTTCCCGTTATTTGTAATCGACAATGAATAAAATATTAATCTATGTTACTACGGTAACAGGATGCTGCAACTAAATTGATTCTTGGAGTTTATCTAATTCTTGTTTATATGGTGAGAGTAACAATCTACTTTTGATGGTTTCTAATAATTTACTTCAAGGAACACAAATTTGTCCATACGCCCCTGTTAACTACCCTCGGCTAGCTAGACACTTGACGCTTGGCCTTCGACAATCTCGGGTGCTGGTTGATGTCGTTTATTAATTTATGACACGTAAGCCCTGTGTTTTCTTTATATTTCAAACAAGACGATTAGTTTCGGCGTCAATAATTGTTTCCAAAAAAATTAGTGATCTCTACAAGCTTTGAATTTGTTATTTTAAAAATTTAACTATGATTACACTATTATTAAACATGAAATATAATAATATTATATTAGGTGTACCGTCTCATATATATATATATATATATATATATATATATATATATATATATATATATATATATATATATATATATATATATATATATATATATATATATATCTTTTCCAAATAGTATATAGGATACATAGCCATGCAAAGCCTTGTTTTTAACGAAAAAATAAGAATCCCAATTTATAATGGCAACACCACATGGTGGTATGGTATTTGAAAATTCACTAGACCAATAACCTGTTAACAATTAATGATATTCAAATCATAATCGGTATAAAACACTTATTTTATTAAATTTTTATATTTTTTGAGCGTCAGTCTCGCCACTCGACAACCGATGGCGCCACCGTCACACTAGTACTACCTTAAGAGCGACTTGTTTTGTATTATTGCATTTAGTACAAGTGCTTTAATTTTGGATTTATCTAATTATTATAATCTTTTTCAGATACTTTCTGTCTCTAGCTTGCGCAAATCTACTATTTATAGTTACCTGTCTACCATTTGAATCCCAGGTATTCACATTGAATTTTTGGCCATGGGGTACATTTCTCTGCAAGTTATCAAGCACTACCAGCAGAATCTTTGAGAACGTCTCTATTTTCACATTGATAGCTTTATCGGTGGAAAGATATACTGCTATTGTCAAACCTATAGGAATTTTACAGGTAAGGAAAGTTGGTTCTGCCTACAGTCATTGAAAATTGAAGGACAAATGACTATTTTTAATTTTAGATCTATCCTCGTACCTTTTGTTAAATCGAAGCAGTGGTGTAGCCAGAAATTTTTTAAAAGAGAGGTCTACATTTTTTTTGTCTATATGGTGATATCTTATTTGCATAATTTTACAAATAGATAAACACAATTCGACGCACTATTTAGAAACAAAATTGATAAAATTTAAATAATTTCATTTTGATTAATATTTTAAAATCGGACTATCATATTAATACAAGCACTAGAAATCTCGACAATAAGGACGACCATATATTTTTGTTATTACGCAGTGTTTTTATCAAAAATGTATTTTTTTTATTTTTTAAATTTTAATATTATTAAAAAGGAAACGAACAGTATCTAAAACGACGTATCTTGAATTGCACGTCAGTCACTTTCAAACTGACACGTACGACCGCTCTAGTTACTAGTTTTATTGTTTTGACGAGATTTTTAGACAACCTAATATAATTACATTTGAATGAAAAAGTAACAGAATAATGAATTACATTTGAAAGGAGAATCATCAAGTCAATAATTAAAAATAAATATTATGCAAAAACTCCAGCACCTTCGCCATTATTTCAAGTCAATTGTGTATTATTGAGACCGTTTTGTGACAAAAACATGGATTTATTAAGTACTTTCAAATTCTGTCATGAAATGTAAGTATTGAAAGCAGTATATTTTTTCTATGACCGAGCAGAAAATTAACGTTTACAATTATCAGTTAAAAGTAGAAAGTTGACGTTTGCTGCTTGTTAATTGTAAATCTAGTGGACTGTATACTTGTATGAAATATGCACTTGTTTGCTTGAATCAACTAATTTATTCACGTGTATTACTTGTACAAAACTGAAAAACAACCGTTCTCTTTCAAAGTACCTCATACACTTGCCAACTGTTTGATAATCAGTGATGCCAACATTTGGTTGCAAACATCCCGCCCGCCTTGGGAGAACTTGATTGAACGTACAATATGAATTGTTTACTTAGCTAAATTATTACATATAATTCCAAACATTTATATATTCATTGTTTAAATTGGTTGCTACTTTTAATTTAAACTAATTTGGCACTTCATTAATAACTTCACTGGATAACGGACACAGGCCTTTTAATTTCACCACGTGATGTTTTCACCATCACAACACGCATTATTCCATCTTCACAAGGAAATGTTGCCGTGATGCACCCGAGAAACCATTGTTGTGGGGGTAAGTTGTTATCAATGATGAGAACCATAGTGTTGACTTGGATGTTGACGTTCTGGTGCCATTTTCCTCTAACCTGAAGTTGATGTAAATATTCACGATGCAACCGTTGCCGGAAGTGCTGTCTAATTTGTTGGATACGTTGCCAGTGATTTAATCTATTTTCGGAAACTTGTGATAAGCATTCTTCAACAGGATGAACGAGAATATCTCCAATTAGGAAATGGGAGGAGGTTAAAGCGATAAGATCATTTGGTGAATCAGATAAGGGGGTCAAGGGTCTAGAATTTAATATGACCTCTATTTCAATAACTAACGTGTTTAGCTCTTCATATGTAAATGTTGACATGTTAGTGATTTTTGTCAAATGCCTTTTAACAGATTTTACGGCTGACACAAATATGCCTTGTTCAATGTTTGTTTCCCTCTTTTTCTACTTTCCGTTACAAGAATAGGACCAGCATAATCTATCCCTGCCACAAGGAAAGGCCGTTGGGTTGCTGTTACTCTTGTTTTAGGTAGATTACCCATTATAGATTGTGCAATATTTGGGGTTTGTTTGAAACATGTTTAACAAGATTTAATTACTCTTTTTGCCATTTGTCGACCTGCTAGCGGCCAAAACTTCAATATTAGTACTGACAAGAACTGTTCTGGATTGCAATTATGCAATCTATCATGTTCTTCTTTCATGATGAGATAAGTTACGTGATGATTTTTTGGTAGAATATAAGGATGTCTTTGATCGACTGATACTTCTGTCTTTTCTATTCTTCCTCCAACTCTTATTAATGAGTTGTAATTTAGCTTTGGGTTTAAAATGATTAGTTTGCTTTTATTATCTACTATTTATCTTATTTAAATGTAAATTCTTTAATTCACTTGAGGAACTTTCTGCGTGAACTAAGTAACTATTTTTCTGGTAGCCATTTCTAACTCTACAAATGCTAAGTCCGTTGTCTGTAACACTCTGCTTGCACGGTTTCTTGCATAATTTATAAATCTGTAACTGTATGCCATTACTCCTTGCAATTTTTTCCAACTAGAAATTTTTGAAGTAAATTGCAGTGTAGTGTTGCTATAGTCCATGCTAATATTGTAGGTTTTAATTCAAATATTGCTTCTTGAATCGTGAGTGTTGGCTGTATGACTGCTACTGGCCAATTTGATTTGTCTTGATGAAGCCATGTGGGACCATTCCACCATAAATAATTTTCTTGAATGTGTTGTGGTAAATACCCTCGCGATAACAAATTAGCAGGGTTGTTAAATAAACTAATATGTCGCCATTGTGCTGTTTTCTCCATAATTTCTTGAATTTCACTTACTCGGTTGGTGATAAAAGTTTTTAATCTATGTGATTCTGTGTTTATCCACCACAGAGTGATTGAGGAGTTTGACCAAAGGATAATTTGATTAAAGTCTAAGCACAATGAGTTTATTACCGGTTTGAATAAATGTGCTAAAGTAAAATTGCACAAAGCTCAAGTCTTGGCAATGATATTTTGTTTAGAGGTGCAACTCTTGATTTTGAACAAATGATTTGTACTGTGTGTTCATTATTTTGGTTTGTTGAGCGTATATAAATTACTGCTCCATATGCTTGCTCGAAAGCGTCAGAAAAACCATGAACTTGCACGAATTTGCGACCAGGTTGAACTAGATATCTTTGTATTTGAATATTATTTAGGTGATTTAAGTTTTCTTGTACAAACTTCCATTCCTCAAATATGTTGCTTGGAACTGGTTCGTCCTAATCAGATTTAAGCTGCCACAATTTTTGCATAATTAATTAAGAAACTACAATTACTGGGCCAAGTAGTCCCAAAGTATCAAATAACTTACTAATTCTTGTCAATATTTGTCTTTTTGTGATTGCAATACATGGCTCATCTGTAACTTGGTATGTAATTGTATCTTTGTATGGATTCCAACTTACTCCAAGGGTTCGAATTGTTTTATCTCTTTCTACAACGAATTCTAATTTTGCGTTATTTGTTTCTTCATCTACTAATTGCGAGCAATTAGACATCCACTTATCAAGGTGTAAGCCTCCTGAATGCATGATTTCGATTAATTCTTAATTCTTCCTTTGTTAGCTTTAACTCATTTATGTCGTCATCTCCGGTAAGAATATAAATAAATCGTTTAGAATTATTTTACAGGTTTTCGGATACTGTAGTATGTTGTTCTTTGCTAATTGTTGTAATAAACGGGTAGCCAAGATAGGTGTGGATGCAGTACCGTATGTTACAGTATTTATTTTATACCCCTGTATCGGCTGGTCTGAACTTTCTCGCCAAACTATTCTTTGCAAATTGCGTTTATGAGTATCTGTCGTTACATCTGGACTATGTCTCCTGCTAGGACATATCGATGTTGACGAAATCTTGTTATTGTTGCAAATAAATTCTGTGGATAGTTGGTGTAACCATTAATCGTCGTTTAACGACAGTAGATTTGTTGTTTTGCTGCTGGCGTCAAATACAACTGGAATCTTCCTGCTGTTGTCGCTTTGCTTGAACACAGGGTGATGTGGTAAGTAATTTACTATTGTTGTATCGTTATCATCATCGCTGATCTTAGTCATATGATCTATACTTTCATATTCTTTCATGAACAGTGAATACTGTTTCTGTAATACCGGATCCTTGGATGCTTTTCTTTCATATGCTTCAAGTCGTTTAATTGCATTTGATTTGGAGTCACCTAAATAGTTGGATCTGTTTTGAAGGGAAACCTTACAACATATCTTTCTGTTGCATCTCTTGTGTGAGTATTGGCAAAATGTGTTTCACACTCCATCTCTTCTTTCGAATGGTGCTGAATGGTTCTTCAATTTTCCAAAATAGTTCAATCGAATTTTCTAGTGATTTGTTTTCTGATACAAAACACGCAGACTTTTCATTAAATGATGATACGTGTTTTTAGTCACATGTCCGTATATGATCCATCCAAAAACTGTGTTTTGTAATACTGGCGAATCTTTCCCAAGTTTTATTTGTTCATTCAGAAAAATATCAAAATAGGATTCTGCTCCAATTAGCAGATTATAGTTTTCATCTGCTAATTTAAAATCGAGTAAGTTTGCTATTGTGACTGTGGTTGTTGTCAGATTACAAGTTATTTTCGGAATTATTAGAAATTCCATTGACTTTTAAATCTTGCTCTTTCCGCATGAATTTCCAAATTCATACATTTATTTATTAAAGTTCCATTTTCGCTAATGCCTGTGACAGTAAATTTACTTTTATTTGTCTTATTGTTTACAATTTCTGCGAACCTTGTAGTTACAAAATTTGATTGCGAGCCGCTATCCAGGAGCGCTCTTGCCTTCTGCTAATTGCCATATTTGTCCTTGATTGTAACTACTGCTGTAATTAATAGAATGATACTTTAGCATTAACCGATGACGTTGATTGTGCAGAATCACATGATTGTTACTGCTCTTAATTTTCTTTTTGTTTTTCATGTGATTCTTCTTTATGTAGCATAGTGTTGTGTCCTTTGTTGCATTTATAAAATTCAATTGCTGTAATATTAAAAAGTTCAAAAAATTATTGAGAGAGCTGAAACGCGGGCAAGATGCGGTATTGTTATAGCAACTCAGATAAAATGGTATGTTGAAGTCACCAAATATAGTTATTTCAGAGTTATGAAGAAATTGTAAACTTGCAAGTGAATCAAATAATATATCATAGTCATTAACTGAGCAAGAGGGAGGAATATAGATGTTCAGTGCAAAAATAGTTGAATGATTAACTAATATTTTAATTGATATGATGTCAATGTGTGGAATAAGATCAAATCCATCACAGTAAGAAGCAATATTAATTTCGAAAGCTTGAAGATAGTTTGAGACAGCAAAAAGGACACCACCACCCCGTGTTTTATTTGTAACAATTAGATTACGATCGCTCCTGAAAACGCTGAATTGTTCGGAATCAAAAAGCTCTGAGCTGCGAATACCGTCGTGGCACCAAGTTTAAGATAAAGCAAATAATTGATATTGCCCTGCACTTAAGGAAAATTTGTATAAATCACTGCATTTAGAACCAAGACCGGTAACATTTTGATAAATGCAACTGAGACTGTCTTTATTATTCTTATTGCACGAGTTATTTAGCAGGGATGGTGATGATCTAATAGAATCGTTTTTATTAGATACAAAATTTGCATTAATTATTACTTCACAAGCTATATTTTTTCAAATAACATTTTTATCAATTAATTTTTCGTTCCTTCCGACCATTTCTGATTTGCTGGAAATATCATAGTTTATCGCGACTTGTCCGACTGAGGGCAGCACCTTACGCTCAAATGACGCGGTTACAGACGACGACATACCAATAATACAGAAACTTATAACCTTCCTGTCCGACAAGATGTAGTTGAATTTTTTAATCATCTTTGTAATTCGGTAGAAAATATTCAAGATGTGGTTAAAAAAAAATTAAAATATACAATTACATGTTTGAATAACGATAGTGTGTATACAAATACTCATGAATTTTTGACATTTGTCATATAGTCATATCGCATTTTTTATTATAAATTACTCAAAAAATAAATTTTGCTGAGTCGTATTTAAATATTTTACGTATATTGGGGAATGAGGAGACATTTTTATTAAAATAACATATTTTGAATATGTGTATGTAAAAAGAAAATTTTGACAATCCAGAATGAAGTTGGTTTTAAAACAAATCGTCAAATTGACATGTTTTATAAAGTATACAGTAAACCCAACCAATTTTTTTCGCGGTAATAATATATAGTAAAACAAAGCAAATTTCGTTAACGGCAATGTACATTAAAAAAATAAAAACACAAAAAATAAAACAACTAGAATTGGAATAAAATTTGACACTCCTAAATTTTCTATCGACAATTGTTTAGTCAGTGCTTCAAACCCTATCGTGTTTGAATCAAATGAAAGGTCTTTAGAAGGGCTCGCGTACAAAATTGAATATTATTCGATCGGAAATTGTTTTACTGCTAGTGTATCGAAATCTATCGTGTTTGGTATAAAATCAAATGTCTTTTTAAGGGCTTGCAAGCAGAATTAGATTTTTTTCAATCGGCAATTGTTTTAGCGAAAGTGCTCCAAAACCTATTGTGTTTGGTATAAAATCTTTTGAAGGGCTCGCGTACATAATTTAATACTTTTCGATCGTCAATTATTTTAGTGAAAGTACGTCAAAACTCATCGTCTTTAGTATCAATTGAAAGACCTTTTGAAGGGCTTACATGCAAAATTAAAATTTCGTCGATTGGCAATTGTTTTAATAAAAGTAATTCAAAACCTATCCTGTTTTATAGCAAATGAAAGATCATTTTAAGGACTTGCATGCAAAATTAGAATTTTTTCGATCGGCAGTTATTTTAGCGAGAGTGTTTAATACTTTTCGACCCCCAGTCTTTACAAAGTTACTTAAACTGGTAACTTTTTAAAGACTGGGGTCGTCAAGGTTTTTTAATTAATTTTTTTTTATTTGACCTCATATTTTTTTAATTTGTATATTTTTCTTGGCTTAATAAGATATCACTTTTTTAAATTTGTAATATATAGATATTACAATTTTTGGTGAAGGTTGTAAAAGTCAACTTTTTGGGGGAGGGACTTTTTTGGGAGAGAATCTTTTTTCTGGGAAGGCGCGAATCTGCGTAATCTTGGCGTACCTTTAAAAATGTAATTGTTTTTTTGGGAGATCATTATTACTTGAACTTAATGTAACTACGGCATTTATAGTAAATAAATTGCAATAATTTCACTGAATACGACAAATGGCCCAAAAGGTGAATAATATGACATGTCAGAGACAAAATGTAATCAATAATTTTACATAAAATTATTTCTAATAAATTCTTTTCGTTACAAATTTTCGTCAGGTTACTTGCACAATTAAAATGAGACTGAAATCGTAGATTAAATAGTTTTATATAACCGGGCAGATGTTTTATTTTATTAGCGTATTGCATTTTATAAATTAATTACCTCGCAAATGATTATATTCAATGTTTATTTGATTTACTGTATTGAATACGTGATGCCATGCTTGACATTACTAACAATCTTCATAGGTCACGTGACATATGAATTATATGCTCAGTTGAACAAATTAAACATATCTGGAGTATTTTCTAAACAAAATTTAAACATATTCAAAGTAGCATTCCTTTGAATAAACATTATCTGGTATTTTATTTACTTTATTGTTATACTACCTGGAGCACTGTAGATAGCAGATACTTATGAGTTTATTGATATTTTGTGAGTGTTTTTGTGTACAATTATGAAATTTTACTTATATTTTATTTTGTTAATCTGCCTCGAAAGTTATTATATTTATAATCATTAAAAATTTGGATATTCGAACATCATTTTATAATCAAAGGACTCTAATTCTTTCTTTTGCAGTCAAGATCGCTAACTGTTTGCATCGTAATAATCATTTGGGTGGTCGCCTGCATCCTAGCTTCATCTGTAGCTGTCTACAGCAATGTTACTGACAACGGATTCTCCCCGCACTGCTACACAAAAATAGATTTTTTGGAAACCTACGAAAAGGTTTACGCAACAATTCAAGTAGTCGTGAGCATCCTGCTGTTGTTCGTTAGCATAACCTATATATTCACAAACAAGAAAAGTTTCGCCGCGCAGAGTAGAAACCATGATGGACAACATTTAGCTGGAGCAGTGATGATTTGCGCTATTGGTAAGTGAAGAATACGAGATGTAAAGCCCTGTTCGCATATAGATTGTTTGACGTTACTTTCATGCTATTGTTGCAAGAAAAAAAAGTTTTCCAAGATCCAAAAAAATTACATTATCTTATGGCTCTTATATGTAGCCTGAAAATTTATGTCATCTTACAGTTTTCAAATAAAATGACAATTTTGCTGCTTCAGAAAATTTCATTTAATACAATGTCGTAAATATATTATTAACAATATTCTTGAATTACAATTAAAGATTTTTTTATGAATATTTTATAATTAAATATTTCCACGAAAAGTACATATTCAGTTAATTTATTTGGGGAATTCATTAAGAATATAGGGTACAAAAAATAAATCTTATGTTTCACATATGTTTGTATGAGTAGACCTAGAATCATTTGTGAAGTTCGAATTTTGTTTCATTATCAATCTTCAGAAATTATTTGCTTCAAGTTTTCTGATTCATTCATTCATAAATTTAGAGAATTACAATTTAAGTACGTAAATTTTCCCATCACGAGTTTGTTAGTTAGAATCTCAATCAAACTGATCTAAAATCAACGAATTACTCAAGACTCATTAAAGTTTCAAAAATCATACTTCTCTGGGTTCAAGGGTGTGAAAGTACTTATTAATATTAAACTAAAGCATAACATAGCATAGCATAACATAGCATAGCATAGCATAGCATAGCATAGCATAGCATAACATAGCATAGTATAACATAACATAGCATAGCATAGCATAGCATAACATAGCATAGCATAGCATATTAGGACTACTACACAATATCGCTTGTGATGAAAAAGAAGCTGTTTCGCCTATTAACGAAGAAATTGAGGCAGTTATTAATTTCGCAAACGCAGTAAATGACGATAATTGTCGATACCGAATTGGTCGCAGCGACGCTGGTGGTCCTGCAGCTATTGTGCAAGAAGGTGCGCGTCCGTGAGTATTGCGTAGTAGTGCAGAGTGTCGCGTAGTAGGCAGTCAGTGTAAGGCGAGCAGTACGACAGTGCGAATGGTAGAGACGAGTTTAGAAGTAAATATATATAAGACAGTAGAGATAGTAGATTTTAGTGTAATAGTTATTTGACCAGAATAAAGTAATTAAACGCTACATTGGTGACAGCGGTCGGACTGAAAACTACGTTTGGTTGGTGTGTTTACGTTTTGTGGAACAATAACTGTGTGTGGTGTCGGTGTTTGACAATATGGATGGCGTACAGTGTCCACGTTACTCGGGCGGGGATTGGGCCCAGTTCGTACAAATGTTTGATGCATATGCGTTGTTAAAGGACTGGATCGAAGATAAGAAATTGATTGCGTTACCATTATTTTTATATGAGCCGGCTAGACAAACTTTTAATGGTCTTGCAGTCGGAACGCGTTCTAACTGGGCTGCTACGTGTGATGCGTTAAAAATCGCGTTCTCTCCGGATGACAGTAATAAGAAACAAGTATTCCAGGCAAAACGACAACAAGAGGGTCAGACAATTGCAACATTTGCTGCGGTGCTACGTGCGTTGGACGCTGAAGGTTTTCCCATACAATGAGGAAACGCAAGAACAATTGCTAGTTCAGCAGTTTCTTCGAGGGCTGCCGTTGCAGGTGGCTGAAGAAACAGCGCGTCAGAGTCCTACAACGCTAGCTGCTGCTGTTACGTCTGCACAAAATGCACTGAAAGTGCGTCGAGCCATTAACGATATTCATGAGTCGGCGGGAGTGAAGCCAGAATCTGCGGTAGTTAGTGCAAATACCGGGCAAGTCTGTTCTATGTCATGTCCACTTTCACGAGAAGTAGATGATTTTCGAGAAGAAATTAGAAACCTGGCAACTGCAGTGATAAAGATGACGTCACGTCAAGTGTCTTTTGAAGATGAGAGAGATAGACGTCGTGATTCATCTGTCTCACCATCGAGAGGACGACGGTGGTCACCTGTTTCAACTAAAAGAAACAATGACAATTCGAGTGAATCGAAAACATACGAGCGAGCTTAAAATCGTGTAAATCAAGCTAACGATGAAGAAAGTAGATGCTACGCTTGTAGACGACGTGGTCATATTGCCCGAGAGTGTTAGACAAGACGCAGCCGGGTGGACAGGAGGGTTGAGAAGAATTCGGCGGCTCCGGAAAACTAAACCAGGCTGCCTCAATCCCCTCGGGGTCAGTTCAGCAAGATGAGGGGCTGTTAGTGAAAGAAAACAACTACTGTTTTAATGAAGTCGTTGTCGGAGACGCTCCTGCAATACAGGTTGCAGGCAGAGTAAATGGACATTCAGTAAAATGTCTTATCGATACAGGGGCATCGCGATGTCTAATTCGTGAAAGTGTTTGGAAACAAATTGGGGCTGTTCTGTTGAGGCAAGAGGATGTTATAGTGACTCTGGCAAGTAGTGCTCCTCTGAAAATTATTGGAGTTGCAGTAGTGCAGATTGTACTGGGACATGTTACCGCTAGTGTCGAAGTAAGTGTTTGTAGTAATCTTGTTGAACAGTGTGTTATCGGTTGTAATTTTATAAGACGATATAAGTGCCGCATAGACATTGAAGCCGGTTTCGTTGAAATTCGTGGATCGCGTGTGGCTGAAACTCCGTTAGGTAGTTCACCAGCTGTAGTTGCTGATACTATAATAGTACCTGTACGTTCTGAAGTGATCGCAAAAATTCATGTCGCAAGTGAGGAGAACGGATGTACTACGTTAATAGAACCCAGTCCAGACTGTTTGAATAAATTGGGTTGTATTATTGTCAGTAATAAGGGGTTCTGAGGGAGCTGTGCTATTGAAAAACACGTCTATAAATGCTTTTACAATTCATCGCAACACGCATGTTGGGACTGCGACTGCGTGTTCTGTCGTGGACCCGGATAAATCTATTAATACAGACTGTGTGGCTGATCATTTTGCTTGGAATGGAGCGAGTAAGCACTTAACTGCCCAACAACTAGTTTCTGCTAAGAAGATGATAAACCGTTTTGATGTTGCGGTAGCTAGAGATAAGAAGCATACGGGGCGAACGAGTATGCTGAGACATTATATTAATACCGGTACAACTCAACCCATTCGCCAGCAACCCCGACGTTTACCTATAGCGTATAAGGAGGAAGCGCAACGGGAGATCCAGCGGATGACCGAAGCGGGAGTGATTCGTCCCTCTTCATCACCGTGGTGCTCGCCAGTAGTGCTAGTTAAGAAGAAAAAAATGGCACCATGCGATTCTGCGTCGACTTCCGCAAAGTAAACGAAGTTACCCTAAAGGATAGTTATCCTTTACCACGCATCGACAACGTGCTGGAATCACTAGCTGGCTCTACTTATTTTTCTGTGATGGACCTCCAGTCAAGCTACTGGCAATGCGAAGTGGAGCCACGGGATCGTGCCAAAACTGCGTTTTCAATCGGAACAGGACTCTACGAGTTTAATGTATTACCGTTCGGTGTGTACAATGGGCCCGCGACTTTCCAAAGACTGATGGACGTTGTTCTGGATGGGCTTAACTGGCAGAGTGCGTTAGTGTACTTAGACGATGTTATTATTTATGGAAAAACATTCGAGGAACATTTGTCTCGTTTATGTGAAGTGTTGACACGATTTGCAGAGGCAGGTTTGAAAGTGAACCCGCGAAAGTGCCGTTTATTTCATCGGGAAGTTGAATTGTTGGGACATTTGGTAGGACCGAAAGGAATCTCGACTAATCCTGCAAAAGTGAAAGCTGTGAAAGACTGGCCAATCCCTACTAATCTGACAGAATTACGTGCATTTCTCAGGCTGGCATCGTATTATAGACGTTTCGTTAAAAACTTCGCCACAATTGCAGAACCGTTGCACAAACTGTTGAACAAAGGACAACGATATTTGTGGACTGAACAGTGTGACTCGCATTTAATAAACGTAAAGAGTGCCTCACTAACTCTCCTATATTAGCTTACCCAAACACGAAAGACATGTATATTATTGACGTCGATGCGAGCAATACCGGCATCGAGGGTGTCTTGAGCCAAGTACAAGATGGTGTCGAGAGAGTTATATCGTACTACAGCCGTGCCTTGACTAAACCAGAGAGGCAATATTGTACGACGCGACGCGAGTTATTAGTGTTGGTGAGTGTCTGCAGACATTTTCACGGATACCTAATGTGAGTGCGATGCTAATGAATGAATTGCCGTCATCTTTGGCATGTCCTAATGCAGTTAAGCTGCCAATTTCCGAAGATGCTGAATTGCCGATGGAAGAAATTATAGTATCTGGGCAGCAGACAGATCCAATATGCTCTGCTATTAGAAGATACCTCGAGTCAAACTGTCGAGATCCTGCGATATTGCCAGTAGAAGCCAGAACCCTTCTGCGTTATCAACCCTGCATGCACAGAGGCTTACTGTGTATTCAAGAACAAAATGACTCGCAAATAAGATGGCGGGTTGTTGTACCTGCATCCCTTACAACCCGCATTATGCTTGATTATCACAATAATGTGGCATCCGGCGCTCATCTTGGGGAGACCAGAACTTTAGCAAAGATACGTGAGCAGTACTATTGGTCTAATCTACAACAGGACATAATAGATTGGTGCAAGAAGTGTGAAGATTGCAATAGGCGGAAATCACCTATTTCTGTTGCTCGAGCTCCCTTGCAAACGGCTCTAGCAACACGGCCCTTGGAACGAGTAGCAATTGACATCATGAGTATGCCCACCTCAGAAACAGGAAACCGGTACGTGTTGGTTGTTAGTGATTATTTCACGAAGTGGGTGGAGGCATACTCTATGCCAGATCAGAAGACCGAAACCGTCGCCCGTATCCTTACAGACGAGTTTATATGCCGATATGGAGCTCCGGAGATTCTTCACTCGGATCAAGGAACGCAGTTTGGGTCTCAGCTTTTTCAAGAAATGTGTCGTTTGTTAGACATTAAGAAAACGAGAACATCGCCATTTAGACCTCAATCTGATGACCTGGTTGAGCGGTTCAACCGTACACTGTTGAAATATGTTGAGTCACTGGGCTGGAAAGCGTCAGCGATTATGGGATGTTTAATTAGCTCATGTGATGCTGGCTTATCGTACTAGCCGTCATGAGAGCACGAATACACTCCTTTTGCACTTATGTTCGGCCGGGAAGTAAGATTACCAGTGGATATTCAATACGGTCTTCCACCATAAACATCATGTACTTCGAACCAAAAATATATCCGCGACCTGCGAGCATCATTAGATACAGCTCACGGAACAACGCGAGAATATTTAAAAGCTGCGCATAAGAGACAGAAATATTACTATGATAAGAAAATGCAGGAGGCCAAATACTACGTTGGATGTATTGTGTGGCTTCACCAACGAACATCATGCATAGGGGAGTCTCCTAAATTAAATCGACCATGGACGAGACCTTACCGAATAATAAAAGACATAGGAATGAATACGTACCGGATCCAACATTGTGTTCTCAAACACAAGAGATTGGTTGTCCACCAAGACAGACTAAAACCATGTGTCGAGGTTCCAAGCCACGAATAAGCAAATCGGGATGAACCGGCGACCCGCCTTCCTGGGAGACCACGGAAACCACATAGTGAGGTAAAATTAAAGTTCGAAGAGATGGCGGGCACCCGGGGAATACGCTTTCGTTCACTGTGTGGCCGAAGATTTTCAGATGACAACCGGAATTGTAGCAGATTTCCGGTTGAGATATGGGGGGATGCAAGAATTACTCCGAGAAGGAATTAAAGTTGGGGGCGTCGCAGTTTTAGAAAGAGATGGCCGCGTCATATTTTACTTGGTTACCAAATCACAAAGCAACGGGAAACCTACATATCGAGCCATGGAAAATAGTCTCCAGTCTTTGCGGGATGAAATAAAAAGACGACGGATACGTAAGCTGGCGTTACCAGCGATAGGATGTGGGTTGGATGGCCTGAGTTGGCGTAAAGTTCGTGAAATGCTCCACAAGGTTTTTTCCGAGGACGATTGCGATATTAGAATCTACCACTGGGCAAAAGAGAAGTCAAAGAAACAAAACCTGTGAAAGAGTTCGGCACAAGATGAAGTGAATGAAGAGGAGAATAGAAAAATGCTACCCGTTGGAAGAAGCCGATCACCCACTCCGCCCAGTGGCCCTGAGAGGAGTACATAAAAAGGAAGATAGATGTGACGAAGAAGACGGTGCCTGGGACCCCGAAGACGATATTCCATTAGCACGATTGACAGAGCAATGGTCAACCGAGGCAAGAACTAGAGAAAGCCAACCGGAGAAGGGATGGGAACTCGAGGATGAAATACCGTTATCCGATCTAAAGAAGCGTCTGAATGCGTTGAAGGAAGTTTCAGAATCCGACCTGCTTCCAGGAGGAAGCTTGGACTAAGGATGGAGTGATGTAACATAAAATTAAGTACGGTCCTGTCGCAGCTATTGTGCGAGTTGGTGCGCGTCCGTGAGTGTTGCGTAGTAGTGCAGAGTGTCGCGTAGTAGGCAGTCAGTGTAAGGCGAGCAGTACGACAGTGCGAATGGTAGATACGAGTTTAAAAGTAAATAGATATAAGACAGTAGAGATAGTAGATTTTAGTGTAATAGTTATTTGACCAGAATAAAGTAATTAAACGCATATATTATTTTCATACTATGTTAAATTCATATTTTTATTTATAATACAATTAACAATATTAACAAATAAATTAAGTTATGAACTTCAAATGCATATACATATGACTAATAAATGCAATACATCCAAAATCTGCAGTTCCACCACCAATTCTTTTTAAATTACATTTTTCGTTTGCGAATTTAAGTTTTGTTCTTTTCTTAAAATTTTCGTATTTCTTCCATAATAGTAACGAATTTCTATAAATTTTGCCACTAATATTAAATGACGCTGAAATTTTCTCCAAACACTTTTCCTTTTCTTTCCAAAATATTTTGTCTGATTTTTTTGCATTTCATAATATGCTTTTTGTTTTTTACTAAATCCACAAATAGTTCAATAGAAAAATTCACTGTTCTTTTAGTTTTCATCAGGAAAGATGATGATGACATACCTATTTTGATCGAATTTTTCTTATTTTGACATAAATACAAATTCGTTAACCTGGGATATCGTTGATATTTTCTTAAAATCCCAAATTACAGAACATTACAAAATTATTTTGACATTTAGTTAAGGTTCAGTAGAACCAGTTCAATTTGACTAGTTATAAGCAAAAAAAGTTCAGGTTCAAGTTCAAGGTTCAGCTGAACGTAAGCTTAAACCATCACTGGAAAACCGGGCACAAGGCTTTTAGTACACAGATACATGTAATCCTTACTTTTTAATTGTATTTCTATTCTAAATTTTTTTTCCAATCTTTTTTATATACTTCATTTTCCTTTTCTTTAATAAATTTTGCTTCCTTATATCATATTAATATATATATTTTTAAAAATAATTATAGATTGTCTTTTAGATTAATATATTCTTCTTTATTTTCTGCTAGTTTGCACCATTTATTATTAGAATCTGCCCCCGTTATTTTTCTCTTTTCTACAGTTTTGCGAAGTAAAATTTGTATAAAGGTTTTTATTTCAAATTGAGTTGACAAAATTTTCGTTTTCGGTTTCCTGAATTAAAATTTCGCCGCTTACATCTTTGCACATATGTGTGAAGCAACTACTAAAGAAATAAATTATATGACATATTTTTAAATATGAACAGAAAGAATTTACTACCTAAATCGCTAGCATTTGTAGAAGTTTCAAGTATATTATCATATATTATTGTACTGGTATCTACCTATTATTGTACTGGTAGATTCAATATATCCAAAAACTGCAGGCCCACCACTAGTTCTATTTGAATTACATTTTTAGTTTGCAAATTTAAGATTTGTCCTTTTCTTCTAATTTCTGTATTTCTTCCTTAACAATAATAAATTTCTACAAATTTTGCGGCTAATATTGTTAAATGACGCCAAATTTTTTCCCAACACTTTTGTTTTTCTTTCCAAAATATTTTGTCTGTTTTTTTTACATTCCATGATATGCTTTTTTTTTTACTAAATCCACAAATAGTTCACTAGAAAAATTCGTTGCCCTTTTAGTTTCCATCAGGAAAGATGATGACATATCTAATTCATAGAATTTTTCTTATTTTGACATAAATACAATTTCGGTAACCTGGGGAAACGTTGATATTTCCTCAGAATCCCAAATTACACAACACTATAAAATTATTTTGACATTCATTTAAGGACCAGCAGAACCAGATTCATTTGACAGGTTATAAACAAAAAAAATTCAGGTTCAAGTTCAAGGTTCAGCTGAACTTAAGTTTAAACAGTCACTGACAAACCGGGCATAAGGAAGTTACATTTTGGATCACTTAATAAATATCTATCAGTAGAGTGCACTGCACAGTCGCAGGCAGTAGTGTAGTTCCGCAGTAATACAATTTGCAATCGGCGAACGAGCAACAAAAAAAAAATTGCCGGTAATTGGTATATTATAATAAATATACGGCCCACCTAGATTTTTTGGAAGATTACCGTTAGCCCCTCCTCCCCCGCCCCTCAGAACAAAATCCTAATTTCGTCCTCAGAAGCTACGGACCTATTTAATTCAAATTTAATGTTATTTTAATTTTGACTGAATAGTCATAACGTCTGACTGCCTTGAATATATTACAAAATAGAAAGTAAAATTGGAAACATATCACATTTTAATTAAATGGGTCCGTAGCTCAGTTGGCTCAAATCCTAGCGGTATTTTAATTTTCCTCACTATTATTAAATTTAAATCTATTACGTACTATTTTACTGAGCAAACCATGAAAAACCTTAAATGCTGTACTGCTATTGGTCGTGTCATAATGAAAATCTGTATCTTTTTTCAGTGTTCTTCATATGTTTCGCACCTAAGAACGTATTTTGGATGTTGGTCTACTACAAAAAAGAAATAATTTTTAACAATGACTACTACTTCTTCGAGAAGTTCTGGTTTCCATTTATTATAATTGAATTGTGTTTAAGGTGAGTTTTGTTTTAATATTATAAAATTGAATGATGTAAATATCTCAGTGGAAACATATTATTGTACAATAGAAATGAAAATATATGAATTCGATTCCCGCGATTCTACGACCGTAAAGTCAGAGACTATATATATAACACTCAAAACTAAAAATTTAAAATGTAAGAAAATATAGTATTTTATTTGATATTATAATTTCAAAAAAAAACGACAGAAAGACATTTTCTGCCGCAGATGAACTAAAAAAATTCATTGATTTTAACGAGCGTCAAAAAAAGTATTTGACAGAAAAATCTCAGTTTAACTGTTTCTATAGATTCTGATATATCATCATTTTCTAACGATTGAAGAAAACATGTCATATTTAGTTTCTCGCGACGTATTCACTTCACCTAGATATACTGTTTGATTCAGTTCCATGTAACTGTCTATAGTGGTTTTCAAATATCGGCTTTGTAAATGATGTTCAGTAATATTGAAAGAATGGCATCTTGAAGATCTTCTCGCTGGGTACAGAGGTGCCTGGCTACTTAATCAGCTTCATTGGGTGGCATGAGCACACCGTGAAGCTTGACCTAATGCTACTATTGCAAGTGGTCTATGTTGAAGAATACGACGGCTTCAAACTCATTGTGTTGACAGCGCACTTGGTGAATGCAACTATTGCAGCAAATAGTAATGTATCTTGCGCTCCGAAAACAATGTTGCTGGTGAATGTTACGTAGCCACTAAATACGACATAATATTAGATATGTTTAAATGAACAGAGATATCAAATATACCTTCTCAATGAATTCCTCCAATGTATTGTTCTTTAAAATAATAGTTTGAAGGACAACCAGGTAGTTTCTTGTACATGTAGTTTTTTTTAAAAAAAAAGAACATCTGAAATGTGTAGATATTAGTAAGAAAATAAATGAAGACTTTAGATTTTTATCAAATTACCGAATATGTTTTTTTTTTAAATTTATTTATGGAAAGGAATTGAAGGTATATAAATTTTAATGGTATTTTAAATATTTTAGAGAAATGGAAAATTAATTGGAATATGGAATATAATGATAAGATAGGTTGGATAAAATATTATAACCTGATGCATAAGGATTGGAAACGTAAATGGAAAATAATAACTTCTTAGAACGATATTTGCAATCAATGAACTATAGATAATATATGTATATATTCATGATTTGGCCGACTTTTGTAAGTATAGCTTTTTATATACAATTTTTCGGTTTCACCATTTATGCCAGTTTATGCCACTTATATATCAATATATCAGTCATGACGAATTAAATGTTTTTCTATTGTCCATAAATGCACCAAAAACCCTATTTTGTGTACCACTGAATTAATCAGGATATTTGAACACTTTTAAAATTTCTTACTTTCCACGTTTGTATGGCATATTTTTGATCAACATACTTCTGTCTTTTCGTGAATAAACTATTTTTGGAGCAAGTTCCTTTACATATTTTTTTTTATTATTGGAAGCATCTATTGAACAAACTCTTCCTTTTTATTCTCTCTACTTCTATACCCTGAGGTGTCCAAATAATAAAATTACTTTCCTTTCGTCCTGTTATGAACAACTGGCCTTTTATTTGGTAGTAATAATTGTGATTCATCTTTAATTTTAATTTCTCACAATCTAAAACAGAACAGAAGTTTTTATTTTAACAGCAGCTTCTTCGGTAACAAATATCGAGGTGTCCATGCTCATTTTATTTCAATTACTTCATCTTGCCCAACTAAACCATCTGGCGAACCAGCTAAATATCCTGCATTAGGTTCTAAATTTACAAATAAACTACATAGTTTTACTGTAACTCCAATTACCTGCTCGTAAACTTATATTTCCATAGATTCTCGAGTTTTACCCCAACCAGTTGTTGCAGTTGTAATATTTCGAATTGTAATCAATATAACAAACATGTTATTTCCATTTTATTTTGATGAAATGTTTGAGGTTAGAAATGAATTACTTTCTATAACCGTACAATTAAAAACTTTAATGTTGAAAATGTCGTTTATTGAAAGATACATAATACATTCCAATATTTCAATTTATCCTGTTCCACTAGTATGCTCACCTTAAACTAATGAAATATTTTATTATAAAAAAGTACTTATAATTTTGAATACTATAATGAAATTTAGCACGAAAAACAAAAAAAAAGACATCTTTCAAATATCAAATTATGTAATACTTACTTATTTTCATGTATTTCTCTATGTAGTGCAACATCTTGAAACATGACAGCTGTCATTCTTTCTGATCATGTTAGCGTCGAGTGTACAACGAAGCACACAACACTTGTAAAAAATGAGAATTTCGCGAAGTAACAAATTCAAATTTCAATAAAATATTTCATGTATTTAATCTCACCCAAACATCAACAAGTAATACTACATAATCTCTGAAACTTCAGATTTTTTATATGTGTATGAACAAGAATGTTTAATCTTTACAATACAAATAATTTGGAGTTAAGGTGAACCATGCGTTCTGAAATTAGTATCAGAACGATGATTTGCCTTGATCTCTTTGAAACGAAATATTATTCTTATTATGAATGAAACTTATTAAGTATTGTATATAATATTGAAGCCAAAACTTCAAAGTATGGTAATAAACTAGATACCATTAATGTTGTGTACAAATATTGAAAGAAATTACAGTCAAAATTTAAATTTATTTCTCAAAAATGCTAGGAACGATTTTATTTAAAAAATTCTGTATTATTAAGAATGTGGTCCTCTATAACTCAGAAAATTTTTATCCAATTTTAATTTACAGTTCTGGAGAAAAAAAATAAAATATGCGAAAAATGGCTCAAAACAGGACTTTTTTGTGTATTTTTTGTTTTTTCTCCAAAACTGTAAATTCAAATAGGATAAAAATTTTCTGAGCAATAGAGGACCATTTTTTTAAATATACAGAATTTTTTAAACAAAATCGTTCCTAGTATTTTTGAGAAAATTAGATCTAAAATTTTGATACCATGCTCCCCTACACTTCAATTTTAATTTATTTGTATTATAAAGATTAAATATTCTTGTTCATACACATAACAAAAAGCTGAATGTTTAGAGATTATGTAGTACTACTTGTTTGTTCATTTGGATGAGATTAAATATATGAAATATTTTTTAGAAATTTGAATTTGTTCAAGCTACTTTGCAAAATTCTCATTTTAATCTATTGAAGAAGGCTTTGGTGTACACTCAGTGCAAACATGATCTGGCGTTTTGACAGCTGTCATGATTCATGATATATTTTAAAATGTTACACTATGTACATGAAATGAATATTTCAGAATTTGTGGTTTGAAATATGTTTAGTTTTGTTTTTCGTGTTATATTATAATATTCAAAGTCATGGGTACTTTTTTATGATAAAATATTTTCTCAGTTTTAGGAGAGCATACTAGTGGAACAGGATTATGTGGAAAATTGAACTGTATTATTTATCTTTCAATAAACGATATTTTCAACATAAAAGTATCTAATTATACGGTTATAGAAAGTAATTCATTTTTAACCTCAAAAATTTCATCAAAATAAAATTCATAACTGGACGAAAGGAATGAGATTTTATTATTTGGACACCTCAGTTTATAGAAGTACAGACAATAAAAATTGATGAGGAGTTTGTTCAATGGGTGTATCCAATAGTAAAGAAATATTATGTAAAAGAACTTGCTCCAGAAATAGTTGATTCACGAAAAGAAAGAAGCATGTCGATCAGGAATATGCCACAGAAACACGGATAGTAAGAAATTTTAAAAGAGTTCAAATAACCTGATTAATTCAGTGGGACGGAAAATTCGGTTCTCTGGTGCATTTATAGACATTGGGAAATATTTTTATGCATATAAATCATTCATTAAATGACACTTCTAATTCGTCATGACTCTAGAATATATTGATATATAAGTGGCATAAACTGGCATAATGGTGAAAGCGAAAAATTGTATATAAAAAGCTATACTATATCAGAATCTATAGAAACAGTTAAAGTTAGATTTTTCTGTCAAATACTCTTCCTGACGCTCGTTAAAATCAAGGAATTTCTTTAGTTTACCTGCGGCAGAAAATGTTTTCCTGCCGCTCACGAGTGGAAGAGAAATTATATGACATAATGGGTAAATATTCCGGCGTTTGAAGAAAAAATAGCATATTTTATGTGGAGTGAAATTGACGTTTTGTGTCGCATTTGCAGTTGATGGACGAGTGCACAAAACGTATCACTTTAACTCCTTATAAAATAATATACTTTATATATGATTATATATAATTGAAATAAAATTGTAAGTAACTTTTTAATTTTTTTTATTATAATATCAAATAAAATACTATATTTTATTAAATTTTAGTTTTTGTGTTGTCGTCATATAGAAATATTTCTTGTGATTTAAAATAATTTTCTTGAAAATTTTCAAGTTTGTATAGTTTTTAAACGCGCGCCAATACTTTTTTCACTATTCTGTACCGATCTACATTCTTGTTAGGACCACAAGAAACCCTACTTACGCTATAACAAATTGTTGATTAACGAACTTCAGGCCGCATGTTTCACCTTAAATTGTAGATCATGATATCAAAATTTTAAATCTGATTTTCTCAAAAATTCTATTTATGATTTTGATTAAAAAAATTGTATATTTGAGAATATTATCTTCTATAACACAGTAAATTTTTATCCATTTTGATTGTGGGACTTTTAAGAGAAAACAAAAAATACACGAAGAAGTCCTATTTTGAGCGTTTTTTCGCATATTTGATTTTTTTTCTCCAAAACTGCACAATTGTTATATTATAGAAGACTATATTCTTAAACATAGAGAATTTTTTAATAATTAAAATCGTACTCAGCATTTTTGAGAAATAAATTCAAATTTTGAGTATAATTTCTTTCAACATTTGTACATAACATTAATGGTATCTAGTTTATTACCATACTTAGAAGTTTTGGCTTCAAAATTATATACAATACTTAATAAGTTTCATTCAAAATATGAATAATATTTCTTTTCAAAGAGATCAAGGCTGATCATCGTTCCGATGTTTACTTCAGATCGGATGGTTCACTTGAAGCTTAGGTACAAAAATATATGTATAACATAAATATAGCATTTTAAATACTCTTTTTAAATTTTGATTGGTTGCAAGAGAAAACATCAGGCAAGTTAATTGCATTACGAACAATAATATTGTGTCGTAGAGATAGTCTATTTACAGGACAATTTATTGTTGCATTAGTTTTAAATTTGAAAGTAAAAAAAATATTCATAATTTCTGGTAGTCAGTGCATTAATTTTAAAAGATAATTTACACAAGAGCAGAGGAGATTCAATGTAATTATTTAGAAGCTTAAACAAGAACATCATATCTAAATAAATTCTACCTTTCTCTAATGAAACTAAATTAGGATTAATAAATAAGAAAAAATAGGAAAAAATTTTCCATCACTTGTCTTGTAATTCCACAAATTAGGATTATAAGTAGGAAATATTTGTTGTAAAACTCTTAAAAATTTTTAATGTATACTTTCTATCCTTTCAATATAAGTTTGGTATTGAGGTGACCAACAAACATCCAAATTCTAGTTTGGAGCGAATAAAAGTGTATTTCAAAGAAATCAAAGTGGTAGGGTTTTTAGAATTTTTTCCAATACATAATATGAAGTCTAGGATTTTATATAATTTTTTAACAACTGTGTCAATATGCCGAGATCATTTATAGATGTGACAAGTTGTAGTTAGTACATTACCAGATATATTATAACGAAAATCGAATGTATGCCTTGTTATATTCTAATCTGATCCTTCACTTCTTTTATTCATATTCCTTCTTCTTAAATTAATATATAATTTAGTATTAATTTTTGTTTATTCATTAATTTGTTTAACTTCATACTTAAATTTTGTTTTCAATTCACTACTTTGCTTCATTTTTGTTTCATTTTATTATTAAATTTCAGTTTACTAAAGGTTGATTTACAGCGCAGCATCAAACGAATGTTACTAGATAAATTAACAATAAATTAATGCAATAAAAATTTTCGTATTCCTTATCTCACTTATTTAATGTAACTTAGTTTAATTTTTCCGTATTCCTAATTTACATACCCCTGATTGTTGTTCGGACATAAATCTTCCGTTGCGTATTTCCATAGCCTGTTTACTGTTTTTCTTTCTCGTTCACTTATTCCTTTCTCGCCTTTTTTATGTCGTATTTGTTTTCCTTGGCAACTCTAAAATACAAGAATGTGTTTTTGGATGTGATTTAACTAAGGATCAATTAAAGTTAAGACTGATGATATGCGGAATGACTTGATGATTTTTACATAGTTTTTTACGGGGTATAGAGAAATCAGCGTCCGAAACGGAAAGTGAGTTTTGATTAAGCAAATTTTGGAGTTTTGACTTTGTTGTAAAATTAATACACGGTTAGGGATTTTAAGTTGCGCAGCTATCCAGAATAGTATTTTATTAGTAGGACTTGGTCTGGATAAAAATCGCCGAAGACTTAAAATACGTTTCTTCTCACTTTACAAGCAGCCTACGAACTAAAGCTTGTTTTGTTTTAACTGGGTTTATGCTGTGCTTTATTTGCTAGCAGAGCTTTTCTTCTTATCCAGGGCGATATTTTTTGACGAGGAATTGACCCCAGCACCATTCTTAAATGATTTGTGTGACGTCACGAGGCTACGAGTGACGACGCAATCTTGGGTGTGTGTGGACGAATTGATGCCCATACATTTAGATCAATCCGGTTCAAGTAATCTGTATCCTGCCAGCTCCTAGACTCCACCTGCAGGCCAGATCCTTGTTTTATTATCTTTGATAAATTTTTTTGTTTCATTTTTATTTCTTAATTTGTTTTAATTGACGAGTTATTTTGATTTTACTAAGAAGTGTATTGTAATACGTACCAACGTTGATTTTTAAAATCCGGTTAAGCGTTTTATTTTGCTTTAATCATTTTGGTAGTGATTAAGTTTCACACTGGTAGTATGTAGCTCGTGAGTTGTGTTAGTTCGTAAAACCTGGTTGATTTTTTTACTCGGCGTGCGCATTGTGTTGTATTCATCGAATTACCATGTGTTAATTTTTACGGCTTTATCACTTTAAAATTTTACTTTACGCGACCAACCTTAGGCCTACCCTGGAATACAGCGATCCACTATTTGATTAAATTTTCTTGTTGTTTCTTTTTTAATCTTGATTGGATTAAGACATTGCTACCTTGTAACTTCATTTAACTTAATTAATATAGTCCGTCAATTAATTTTTTTTCAACCGAGTAGCAAAATCATTAAATTATTATTCACGTCGATATTATTCATGCTATCGTTCTCTACGTAAGCGCTTCTAGCCTAATTTTTTCCATGTTTGATCTTAGGTAATTTTTTGCTCGTTTCAATGCGAAAAGCGACATCTCTGCGGAAGCATTTAATAAAATCAATTTTCAACAAATTAATAATTTTGGAGTACAGACTGTGCAATTTTTAATTTTTGCTTAATTGTAATAGATTTTGTATTATCACAAAGAACTTGAAAATGTTAATTATGATTATTAAATATCCCCTTGATATTTGAGCTTTGACAGATATTCATCGATCATGTTTTGGTCATTTGTAAAAAAAAAACATTTAAAACTGGACCCAACATCTGAATATAATTCAAAACTTCTCCTTAATTCCTAAATGTAAACGGAGAAAAAAATGTATACGGGGTATAGAATCGAAATATGAAACAGAAAATACAATGGTATTTTTTTTAAAGGATGTTTGCTGTTTCCCTATATAAATTAGACCAAAAGTGTAAATGAGTACCTTCTCGTTGTTCAATTGTTTTTAATATAAGAGTAAGAAGAAAACGAAAAATGGCTTTTATGAAGAAAATTATGGATTGAAAGTGCTGTGAAAAACAATGAAACAAAATAATTTTTATTACCGTATAAACTTTGATAGTTACTGAAATATCAACGTCAATTAATTAAAAAATAGCATGGATAACTTTGTTTAACAGTTAATTGTTGTGAATTATTTTAAATATGGAAATATTTTATAAGAACGATAAAATTTTATTTATAAAATTGTATTACCCGGGAAATTCGTCGTAATACGTAATCTATTTAATGCTTTGAATTCTGATTCACCTATTTCATCTACTGCGACCATTAGAAGAGTTGTAAAACAATTTGAAGATACGGGTAGTGTACTAAAACCATGTAAAAAGTGTAAGGGTCAGAATCATAATCAAGGTGATGAAGATAATGGAAATAAATTAAATGTTTTGCTATGTATTGCGGAGAATGCAAATTATAATATGCGAGATATAGGCAAACAAATAAATCTTCATCACACAACTGTCCGGAAAATATTAAAAAGGGAAAAATTTTATTCATATAAGTTTACAAGAAACTGAGATATTTATGAACAAGACAAAATGTCTAGAAATTCTTTCTGTGAAATTTTAATGGATAAATCGATTTTAGATAGAAACTTTTTTAAACATATTTGTTTTTCGGATGAATCCACTTTTATATTAATGGTGACCCCAACACACAAAATTTTAGATATTGGCGCAAATAAAATCCACATTTGATGGTCGCAACTCATATACAGTATTCAGAAAAACTAATTGTATGGGCTGGTATTTTTAAATTACAAATAATTGGCCCATTTTTCATTGATGGGTCTCTAGATGCAAATAAATACTTGGAATTATTTCAAAGTTTTATTGATCTAGAGTTACAATACATTACTGGTGAAAATGATATTGTCTGATTCCAGCAAGATAGTTGTCCTGCACAAAGTAGTATTGAAGTAAAAATTAATTTGAACCAATGCTGTCCTAATTCTTTAATAGGTCGAGGTGCACTAATAAATTGGCCAGTAAGATTCCCTGATTTGAAAACTAACGATTTTTTTTTGTGGGCCTATTTAAAAGAGAAAATTTATAAACCAAATCAAGTCGACACAAACTCATTAAAAATTCAATAAGATAAGAATGTGACACAATAATAGCGCGACAATTAGCTGTAGTTCGTCGGAAAATTTTCGACAGATTAGGCCAATGTTTAGCTGTAAATGGAAATATTTTTGAACATTTATTATAATCAATACTTTGCATTTCCTTAAAATTTATTCATTTACTTTTTATTATTAATATTGTTATTATTAATGTATTATTATTATTTATTATTACCATCAATGAAATATGACATTACATGTTCAAGTATAATTTATTAATAATTTCGGTTAAGCAATGTTGTTTATTTATTTAATGGGCTTGCCAAATTATATCATAATATAAAATACATTTCATTTGTGTATTTCATCAGAGCGCAAATATTAATTAAATATTTATAATATTCGTAAAAATAAAGGCTTGTATGAAAAATTTAAAACAGTTGTCTACTGTCAAAAATATTGACGTTAATATAATACAAATAATGGGATACATTTTCTGTAACTTTCAGCGCTATAGATATATTTTATTATGTGCAGCTTTTCTTCGTGTTCTTTGTCCGTGTTTCTATATTAACTATACTATTTAATGCATAAACATAAAAGCAAAATTTGGAGTACACAAACTTTTTTCTTATACATTGCGCTTATGTAACTATAATTTGTAGTTCTGAACGTTCTTGGACGTTGCCGACTATCAAACTTTCTTGTGCATTATGTGTTGTTAACAATATATATTAGCATTATGCATTAAAACAGTAACGATATTGTGAAAATTATTTCTTATGGCACACTTTTCGTGGAATAGGTACCTATATACTAGATGTATCATGAAAACCTGGCCATAGGCATTTAACGAGAGAAATCACTGTATCCATTTGCAAAAGTGGTTAACTCTTTAGATGAAAGAAAGTTACAAACTAAAACTTTCGGTGATAAAAATGTCATACATTTGTTTGTTATTTCATTTAAATTCCACGGCTGTTACTATAAAAAATAAATTCTTTTAAAACTTCAATTTTGATTGTTTGGTTACAAAACGTGCAAAATAAAATGTGAACTTAGATGTAATGCAATTTGTATTTTAAAAATTGTTGTCTAAAATTAACTAATAAATTTTTCGCAAGAAAAACTGATGTTCAATGTTAAATGCTTATGATCAGTTTTTCATGTTATATCCGGTATAATACTCGTACTACAGAGTGTTACTCGAAAAGCGGAAATTCAAGATTAAAAGATTTTTATGTAGTAATTGCCTTCTAAATTACTCTAGAGAAATATATTTAAAATAATAAATTAGAATTATATTTGAATTAATATTTTAAAATTTCATTTTACTCATTATAATGGCTAAAAAGGATAAAGTTTGTATTGTTTATGGAAATTGCCAATAACATCTAACGTATTTAAATTTTATTATTGTGCAATTATTAAGAAGAGTTGTAGAGTAAACATTTTCTCCGCTTTTTTTCAGAGTGTTCCAGTCGTGCACCATGCCAATCATCCTGTATTGTGTGGGCGGATACAACTTTGGTTACTTATATTACCGCCCCTCGTCGCAAACAGGATATGCTCCGGATACAGAAATGGTTAGCGTTCACCTCCGCGGAGAACGCTTGTAGTAAACAGGAATGTTATTATAGGCAAATCACTGTATACATTACACATGAAAATAAGATATTTTTAATTACAAATATAAATGTACAATTTAATTTTTTATAAAGAATTTTTTTTCAACTTCATGATTACTCCTCATAAATGTTTTCGATAAATGTCCGATTTTGATAACTTTACAGGAAAAAGTTTTAGATAAAAGCTATAGATAATTTGGCATTTAAATCACGCATTTTAATTTCCTTACTGTTTTATAAAATTAAATTTTAAAAGTTGTCAATAATTGTCATTATTGACCAGTTGCACCGTAAAAAGTTGAATATAAATGTTGGCTTCAATAGATAATTATAATATCAGTAATTGCGTGTAACGTACTTTCAAAAAAGCACAGTAACGCACTCTTCCTTTCTTATCTTTTTAGATTCATTATTAGAGGAGTGGGTGTAAGTGAGTTAAGATTGTTTGATTTGATTATTTAGAGTGTATGTCTAATGAAAGTTTAATGAAACAGATATATAGGACTGATTGGATGTATGTGATTGAAGGTTTGTTGCGTGAGGGAAGATTTGGAATGTGAGGAATAATGATAATAATAGTAATAGTAAAATGGGAAATAGTCAATCAACAACAATACCATCCTGGGAAAGACGCGTAATAAATGAGATCGCCAAATTGCGTAAAGTCAACAACAATGACCCAACGCTAGCAGAAAAGTTAATATTGCAGCTGCGAATATGATAGAAAAACATCGGCCACAGAAGAATTCCAGTATGGTAGAAATTTTAGATTTTTTGAAGCAAAAGCTAGCGGCATCAGCGAGCAGATTTAAAAGATTCCAAATCAGCAATGCCCGGAGACAACATAATACAAAGTTCATTTCAAACCAAAAACAATTTAACAAAACCGTAGAACAGCTACCACCAAACCGGATGAGTGAAGACAAACAGCCCAAAGTATATGAAGCAAAGAAATACAGGGAGGGAATATGGAGCAACTCAATTCAACATCGAAGAAGCAAGTGGTTTCAAGATGAGAAGAGAAAGATACAGAACACCCTAACAATGCTGAAATGGACAATAACGAAAAAGGAAATGACTAAATATGTAAAAAGAACTCTGAGCTGGAAAGTACCAGGCCCAGAAAAGCTACAAAACAATTTGTCTCCACACACGAACAGTTTGCAACATGCTATACACAAATTCTAGAAGAGCCCGAGATTTTGACTGACTTCATGACGATAGGTACAACCTATCTTCCCCCAAAGAGTCAACCGAATAGCCCCGATCCATCAAAATATAGGCCAATTACATGTTTACTCATAATATACAAAATATTCACCTCTATACTTACAGAGAAAATCTACAAACACCTAGATATCAACAAGCTACTATCTGAAGAACAAAAAAGGGTGCCGTAAAGAGTCAAGAGGATGTAAAGAACAATTAGTCATGGATGTAGTAATCACGAACCTTGCACGTAAAACAAATAAACCATTACACACTGCATAAGATTGAACCTCACATCCATAAATTTCTGACTCACGCTATGGCAAAATGGAGCACATCACTGACACTGAACGGCACAGAGAGGAGAGAAGTCGGTAATATAAGCTTCAAACGTGGAAATATTCAAGGTGATGCTGTAAGCCCACTATGGTTCTGCCTCGCATTGCGGCCACTAACAACAGCGCTCAATAAAATAGGGAAAGGAGTGAAACTCCTCGACACCCATAATAACCACATATGGCACATGAATGATTTTAAGTTCTATTCCAGTAACAAAGAAGATCTTAACAAACTAGTAGAAATGTCGGGAAATTCAGCACAGATATGTCGTTTGGCATGGATAAGTGAAAAATCAATAATATGATAAGGGGAAAATGGTTTATAACCGAGGAACATTAAGTAGAAGGCAATCAGGGGAATGGAGGATAGCGAAAAGTATAAGTACTTGGGATACTCACAGTCCCTAGGAATCGACCAAAAAAAGTCAAGGAACAACAAACGGTAGCCTACCTTCAACGATTATGGACAATACTGCGTACGGAACTATTGGCTATAAATAAAAAGCAGTAAATACTTATGCCACTTCGGTACTAACATATAGTTTCGATGTTATAATTTGGACACAAACGGAACTGGATTATGCGGACAGGAAAACAAGAAAAGTTTACCGTAACCAGAGAGATCACCACCCACAAAGTGCGATGGAACGATTTCATCTACCACGGAAATACGGTGGAAGAGGCATCCCCAGCTTGCCCGCCAGATACTACAAGCAATTTGAGAGCCCCAGATGCCACTTTAGCGAAAAGGTTGAGACCAGCAAGCTTCATGAAACTATAGTCAACCTGGATAAGAAACGACCACCGCTGAGGCTTGCAAAAATATCGTACCATCCTGAAGCCAACATTATTGAAGTAGTAGAAGTGAAGAGACAGTGGAAGAGCAAACAAATTCATTGAAGGTAGAAAGACATTATGAAAAATACATAATTTTTGTCAACTTATTACGTAAATATACTTGCCTCCCAAGGCCGTATGTATGTATATATATATATATATATATATATATATATATATATATATATATATATATATATATATATATATATATATACATATAATCACGGCTTCTACCCATTACTGGGTGTGGCACTCTGCCGAAGCAGACCTCGGTAAGTGATATATTTTGCGCGTGAAGTGCGGTTATCAGTCGTCAAATCACGGCCTCCAAAGATGTTAGTGGTGGAGGAGCCACAGGGATAGTTTTTTGAAATTATGAAAATTGTTTGTCGCCTGTGGGAATCGAACCAGGGTTCTCAGGATCCACAGGCCGACTTCATACTACTGAGCTAGCCACCCCACATATATATTATATTGCAGTAGCTCTTCCATAATAATGCTTAGTAGTATAAGGTATTATGTTATGCTGCGTAGTTGCTTTATGGCTTGTAACATGTAAAATATTTGTAAGTTAGTCTAGAATCAAGCTTGTATCAAGCAACATCGTTGCTTGTGTACGAATAAATATCTTTAAAAAAAATTAACTTGCGTAGATCGAACTTTTATTGGCGCAGTTTTGGTAGGATTTTCAAAACAGCACTATCGATAAATAGTACTGGATCGTATTAACGATTTAAGGCAAATTAAGAATCTAAATCGATCAACAAGTGGCAAGTAAAAAGTGACTCCTATCGTCGAACATACTTCAAGCATTGTAGCACCGTCTATCGTGGCCGAGAGAACATCGAACACACGACACCCACGTGAATTTCGAAGGCATCACGAGCAGTCCGAAGGAATATCGAAACGTCTTAACTTCGCACGGATCAAAATCTTCATGAAGACGCTGAGTCTGCTGTAAGTCTGTCTTTTAGAGATTCTAAAATAATAATTAATTCTGACTCAAGTTCTGAAAGTGATCTGTCCCCAAATATTTTGACTAATAAAATAGTCTCAAGTTCATTAATTAAAAATCCCATATTTAATTTTAATCAAATAAGAATGGCTATACCAGCATTAAAACGAGAATACCTCGTTATGATCCGCGCCTTCCATGGGGAACGCGAACTTTTACCCCGATATCTTGAAATATGTCAGAAATTGGTAACTAAATTTTATAACATAACTGACCCAACGGATTTCCAAAAGAATATCTAATGTCCACAATATTGCCAAAGATAAAAGGCGACGCCGCAGTTAATGTTACGAGCTGTACCATTTCAAATTTTAAAGAATTAAAAACTGCTTTAACCAATACGTACGTTGACAACCGCTATACACATACACTGGCTATAGAAATGACTGAATTAAAACAGTCATATAATGAAACACCTTTTCACGTTTATAACAAGTTACAACAGTGCCGGTTTTACAAATTTGGAGGCCTAAGGTGGAAGGAAATTAGAGGCCAGTAGCGGGGTGAGGGGGATTATATGCCATATAAAGGTATCCAGAAGAAAAAAAATTGTACATAAATGTAAATATAATGTATCTTTATATTTAAAAATCATAAAATACAAATAGTCACATAACAAAAAAATATAAAAGTTGCACCTACACAGGATTAAAAAAATTATTATTATTCAGTCCGTACCTACATGAAGCTAAAATCACAGTCTCATACTATAATAACATAAAATAAAAAATATATTATAGAATGCGAAATTTACATTAATACAATTTCTTTTTTCTTGATTTTTCTTCAACGAACTTTGAAATTATATTATTACAATCAATGGATTTCAAAATCTCTGCCTCTATATTTAATATGGCTAGTGATACTCTTTTTAAGCATAAAAAAGATTGATCAGCGCACGCATTTGATAAAGGATGCATTAAATATATTTGTAGGAGAGTCATTATATTTGGAAATGTTGCTTGTAATCTATTTTTAATAATCAATATATATTTTTCTCGAACCGAGGGATTGTGTGGAGTAACCTATGCACTTTGCGCTTTTGGCCGATGCTACGTACTACTGCTACTGTTACAACGCGACTACACAGTGCTGCCACATGTACTTAGGTATAATATATACCTAAAATACAAAACAATTCGTTGCGGAAAATAGTATTTATAAAATTAAATTTTTATTTTGTATAGTAATTGTATATTAATTTTTTATATATAAAAATTCTAATTTGTATGAGGCCGAATTTTTATGAGGCCAGTAAAAATCGGAGGCCTAAGGCGGTCACCTCACCCGCCTAATGGCAAAACCGGCCCTGAGTTACAACATTTGCTAAATCGTCAGATTTCTTATATTAAAACTCATTCGGATCCTAGTGAATCCAACGAAGCCGCTCTTTTATCGCGTTACTTTCAAAGTTATGCGTAACGCATATTATTAAGAGCAATTAGAGAACCGATAGGACAACTTATGGGGGCTAAAAACCCCGCATATTTACATTCCGCATTAAGAATGTTAACTAACGATTTCCAGTTTGATAGCCCGTGACTAAAATTCCCAAACCACAAAATAATATACAGAAAATCGCTCCAAAATTTAATCAACCACAACAATATAACTAGACTAAACCATTATACCAAACAAATTACGGACCACACGTAAATAAACCTTTTAATAGAAATTTCAATCAAAACTTCAAACTAACAAAAATAAAACCACTCAAAATCAAAATTTCGGTCAACGATTTCTAAATCCAACACCCATGACCATATTCACAAATAACACATATCAACCACGACCAGGATCATCGGTTACCAAAATTTTAGACCTAAACAAAACATAATCTCCGAACAATTATACAACATAGCCAGTGAAACAATCAAGTATGAATATGACACGCACACAGATAACACGTATGAATAAACTAAACCGGGCATCGAATTCCCCACAGACACAAACATTGAATCGGATGATTTTTTTTTTGCGAAACCGCCTCGAAAACTTTTCAAGAATAGAATTATTAAACCTAAGGAACAATCAAAACACATTACCTTTCATAATTATACCAGAATATAATCTCAAAGTTCTAATAAATAGGTACCGACAGTACAAAATCATTCGTGAAACCTGATATTACACATAAATATTTCAAAAAATCAATTTCTTAAGATGCATAATCTGTACAGCACATGGCACTTCTTTAAAACAATTTAGCACTCTAATACTCACTCCAAAAAATTGTAATATGAAACACAGTAACAATCCTTGCCTAAAGTATCACTTATTTAATTTCCATGATAAGTTTGACTTACTGTTAGAAATAGATAACCTAAAATTATTAAAAATTATTATTGACGTAAATAACGATTTATTAATAACCCCAAATACAAAAATTAAAATTCATTACCTTCAACCAAATAACAACAAAGTAAATTTAAATAATATCTCTGTCATGAATAAAATGGTCCTAGAACCCCAATCCGAAAAATTCATATAAATTCAGGAAATATAGTTATTGCAGAAATCAAAACAAATAATTTAAAAATACCAGAATGTGTCACTAAGGCTGAAAACTATGAAGCATTATATACAATGATGAACCCAACAGACTTAAAAATCTCACTGAACATACTACAACCACTGAACGTTGAGTTATTCGATAATTATGTATCATATTCTAGTCCTACCCCTAACTTAAATTTATTACAAATAGAGAAAAATAGACTTGACATATCAAAATTTTGTACAGATCATATGAATCATAAGGAAAAATTAGCTATAACCAAATTATTAAACGAATATTCGGACCTTTCTTATTTAGAAAATAATAAATTAATATTTACGAATCAAATTAAGCAAGAAAATTGGAACAAAAGATGAACTACCTCTTTATAAAAAAACATATAGGTATCCGGAAATACACAAACAAGAAGTACGTACGCAAATTACAATATTGCTGGATCAGAATATAATAAGACCATCATATTCACCGTGGTCATCCCCTATTTGGATCGTTCAAAATAAGCTTGACGCTTCCGGCAAACGTAAATGGCGTATTGTAATCGACTATCACAAACTCAATGACAAAACTATTGACGATAAGTACCCACTATGCAACATTACCGACTTACTAGACAAACTCGGACGTAGTCAGTATTTTACGACATTGGACTTGGCATTAAGGCCCGTATTTATGAACGTTCCTTAGGAGTTCCTTAGCTTAAGGTTTCCTTAGTTACCATTCCTTAACCAAATTCGTATCTATGAAACTCCCTTAGTTGTTTTCTTAAGGAATCGCTTAGGACTTCCTTAAATTTGACACTTCTATCCTTAAAGTTTCCTTAGTTACCATGCCTTAACCAAATTCGTATTTATGAACCTTAGTTGTTTTTCTAAGGAATCCCTTAGGAATTCCTTAAATTTGACACTTCTATCTTTCCTTAACGTCAAGGTAGGTTTCTATCAACCTTAGAAGTTAATTTTATAACATTATCGAGATTAACAGGGACGATTTTTTACAAATTTAGCAATATGTGGCTGAAATTTCTCATAGAGTACCTAAAAGAGCATTTATTGCTCAACATTTTTAATAAAATTATTAAACTTATTTGCAAAAAAAATTGCTGTATAAAATAATTATGTTTAAATTTACATTCCACATATTCGAAAATTGGTGTTTGTATTCTTGTTTGGAGAATTTGTTATATCTAGCTTGTTAACTTCGTTCTTGTTCTTACGATTGCTTTACATTTTCATGCTATTTACAATCAAAAATCTATTACAAAATCACATATTGCATGCTATTATTGTATATAATTCTTTTAAATATTCTTTTTCTAGCAAACTGAAATATGAAGTTCGTTTTCTTTTTTTTATCGTCCATTTATAAAATATAATGACAGCGATAATACGTAAATATATTTTGACAGATACTGTCAGGTATAGATAAATTTTCATAGTAAAACAATTCATAATTCTTATTGGTTGTTCTTATGACGTTTTCTATAAAGGACACCTTTATCGTACCTTAATAAAGGTTTCCTTTAATAAAGTAAAGGAAGGTTTATAAAATACTATTTCAGTTAAGGAAAACTTAACCTTAAGGAGTACTTAAGGAATCCTTATTAAAGGTACACTTAAGCGTAAGTAAAGGAACTCCTAAGGAGCGTTCATAAATACGGGCCTTAGTGTTCACCAGACTGAGATGAACAAAAACCTTCCAATGTGTTATGGATAATATCCTTCGAGGCTTAACCAATGAAAAATGTTTAGTCTATCTTGACGACATTATTATTTTTAGCACAAGTTTCAGGAACATATTCAAAGTTTTCGATAGAATTCGTAAATCAAATTTCAAAATCCAAATTGACAAGTTTCTAAAAAAGGAAGTCGCTTATCTAGGACATGTAGTAACTAAAGAAGGTGTAAAACGGAACCCTGATCAAATAAAATCCGTTCTGGACTATCCTATCCCAAAAAATACAAAGCTTATCAAAGGATTTCTCGGTTTACTAGGCTACTATAGACGATTTATACAAAATTTCGCAAAAATTACTAAACCACTGGGAAAGTATTTAAAGAAGGACGCGACTATTGACATAAATGACCCTGAATACGTACAATGCTTCGAACTATGTAAAAATATCACAAATTAACACATGAACCATTACTTCAATACCCTGATTTTTCGAAACCCTTTAATTTAACAACAGATGCAAGTAATGTAGCCATAGGCGTAGTGCTATCACAAGGTCCTATCGGCAGCGATAAACCAGTTGCTTACGCTAGCAGGGCGTTTGACACTTGAGACAATACTTTAGACCATACCTTTTCGGACGAAAATTCACTATAATAACCGATCATAGTTCCCTGCAATGGTTGCACTCATTAAAACAATGCAGTCAAAAACTAATAAGACGGCGTCTAAAATTAGATGAATTCAACTATGAAATTGTTTATAAATAAAGGAAAACTAAACACAAACGCACACGCACTTAGCAGAATACAAATAACAGTAGATATTAAAAGAAATTAAACAAAAAAACTTACTTTTGACTGTTAAAAAGCAATGTAGACTTCTGCTTACGTTAGCGTCGCGCGCTGGCTGACATAACCTGGGGAACGCGTTTAGACATGCATGCTGTTTCTCCTTCCCCTAGCACCCATTCCAAAATTTCCTATAGTTTTTCTGTTATGACGACTGTCACTACCGTAACCTGGCACAACCGTACCCAGTCTCCCCAGTACACTTAAAAGACTTCAACGAAAATTTATTAGATCCTAACGATAACAACTCTCCCGACGACTCTCAATCTTTAATAGTTGAAGTAGGTAACAAAAAAGTTAAAAAACTGCAATAAAATAATTAAGCCCCTCCAATTTAGTACTAACGACAAAATTAATCATATTAAAATACATTCTACTAACATAAGAAATAATAGAGGACTAACCGATGGTCTAGGAACGATATTTAAATCACTGGTAATTTGGACTCTGAAGATGAAAAAGATTAACACAATTTTGAAACACATGCCAAATAATGAAAAAAATTTACAAAATCAAATAAACATGGCATACAGTGTGCATCACCAAATAATACAAAAATTTAATGGTACAATTCAAGATATTCAACATAACGAATCATTATTAAAATTAAAAATTCTAAATTTACATCAAACTTATATATATATATATATATATATATATATATATATATATATATATATATATATATATATATATATATATATATATATATATATATATATATATATATATATATATATATATATATATATATATATATATATACATATATATATATATATATATATATATATATATATATATATATATATATATATATATATATATATATATATATATATATATATTCGATAGCAAGGAGAATAGAAGTCATAACCCACAAACTGTTCCTTCTTTGACTTCTTATCCAATTTTGTGCGTTTGTGATTTGGAGTCAGTACGTAGCACTCGCACCCAAAAGATTTCAGCTTGTGTACTTGTGTGCGACATCCAAACCACAGATCAATCGGACTCTTACCTTTCTCAGTACTCGTACCTGTCTGGTTGAGTGTAAATATCACATAATTTACGGCTCCGGCCCAGAACCAGATTTTGTAGTGGAAACAGGAATCGTAAAAAAATCATATTAAAATCGACAAGGGACGGTCAAAGTCAGTCAAGTAAGTCACGAAGGAAGTTATTGACAGTCTCAATTTATCACGTCAGAGAAGCACGAAATTCTCGAAGCAAGTCAGCAACGATACTAGTTAACAGCGTAATATCAACAGTGAATTGAAATTTTAACACAAGTATTTGAGACGTAGTATTTAAAAAAATGGAGTCTGTGAAATCACACTTAAAGATATTACATGAAGATGCACAGGGATGTGTTAACTATGTTTCATGGAGGTTTAAAATAAATTTAACTATGAAAACAAAAGAAACATTTGATGTAGCCACTGGTCAGACAGTAAAGCCTGAAGGTGCAGCCACGGACGAATCAGTAAAAGTCTGGAACAAGAAGGACATGGAGGCATAGGCTCTGGTAGGTCTAAACGTGAGCAGCAATATTGCATTGAAAATTGGAAAGAAGTCGGATATTTCAGTAGGGGGTCTGCAACGCAAGTTTTTCGGATATGTGTACAATACCACAATATCGGTTGTACAACATTGTTTAGAAATTTTACAGATCACTGAAGATTTGGAAATGGAAGGAGACAAAATGAAGGATGGCTGGGTCATGACACGGATCCTTGGCATGCTGCCACCAAAACTTCACCATTTCCGAACTGTGTGGGACAATCTGTCTGCAGCGAACAAAAGCATTGATACTTTGATTGAACGTGTGCAACACCAAATAATACAAAAATTTAATGGTACAATTCAAGATATTCAACATAACGAATCATTATTAAAATTAAAAATTCTAAATTTACATCAAACTTATATATATATATATATATTAGTCAGATAAAACCATATTATAATTAATTAATAATTCTACGCCTTTTATTTTAAATAATTGATTTAATATATATATATATATATATATATATATATATATATATATATATATATATATATATATATATATATATATTAATCAATTATTTAAAATTAAAGGCGTAGAATTATTAATTAATTATAATATGGTTTTATCTGACTAATATGATATTTGGTTAATTTATTCTTGTTCGTATCCCATATACAATAAACAGAATCTGAAAACTTCTTTGCAATAATTAGAGGCCTTCCATTTGGTTGCAAATCCCGCATGAAAGTTACGTTCTGCATCAGATATTGGATAATTTCGTACCCAAACTAAATTCCCCTCTGAAAATAATTTAACAATCTGTTGAAAATATCGAGTACGGTACTGTTTAGTATTTTCTCTAGCTATATCATGTATGTTTTTTAAATTTTTTCTTTGCAATAAATAACATTCAGATAGTGGTATTGTATTTTCTGCTTCGAAAGAAATTTGCCAGTGGTGCGTTTTAACAATATGTTTGATAAATTTCGATCCCAAGCTTTGTGATTTTTATTTATTTTTATTCTAATTAATTTCTTAATTTCCTGATTTGCCGTCAGGGGATATACGGGTACTGTCCATTGTTCACAGCCCCAAGAAAATTGTGAAACATTGTCACTAGGAAAACCCCATCGAGCAAATAAATTCTTACAAATATTAATAATTTTATTTGTCATAGCAATCCGTAATTACTAAAATAAATCTTTTCCCTGATCCTGAATGAGGATATGGACCCATAAAATCAACAGAAATAATTTCCCATTTATTATTCACCCTGCAACTTGTCATACTGTTTTGAGATCTACTTGCTTTAAAAGAAGCACAGATACTACATCGCCGAACATATTCTTTAACATCCTAATCTAATCCTGGCCATATAAATTTATCTTTGATATTTCTAACTGTTTCATCTCTACCAGGATGACCAGCTAATACAGCATCATGGTACAAAAATAAAATATGTTTCCTGTACTCTGTTGGCACTACTGCTAAAAATTTATCGTAACAAAATTTATACAATATTTTATGTTTAACTTTGTACGTATTGATTATTTCAGGATCATTAGTTTTAATTTTGTTTATGATTGTCTGACAGAAACTATCTTGTTTCTGAGATTTTATAATCAAATTATCTGACCTACTTGTCATTGCAGTAGACATTAAATTATGTTCATTTTTTAAATCATTACAAACTTCTGACGGATATAAATTTTTTTCTATATTGTCATTTTCTAACTTTGAAGTTACTTCCCCGACTGGGTATCTACTGCAAAATTTTCAATTCCTGACTTGTGGACTACTGAAAACTCAAACTCAAAAATTCCTATTGCCCATCTAGTCAACAACGCTGAAGTATCTTTAATTTTGTCTAACCACAATAATGCCCGATTGTTTACAATTAATTTAAAATGTTTAAACTTTATAATTGCCCATAATACTGCTACACATTCTCGAGCTGTTGCATGATATTGTTTGTTGTGATTTGCTTAATTTTCAACTAGCATACAAAATTATATTTTTCTTTTCTTTATCTTCCTGATAAAGCACTGTCCCTAAACTTGTTCCGCATGCATCAGTTTGTAAAATGAATTATTTCGTAAATTCTAGATGTGCTAATTTATTCGCGCTCAATACCCCTTGTTTTACCGCGTTAAATGAATGAATATCGCTCTTTGTTCTCCCATACCCAGTTTCGTTTATTTTTCAATAAGTCAGGGGTGGGATTCCATAACTCGGTTGCTATCATTTGAACTTGTTTTGTTATCAATTGAAAATATCAACTACAAAGTGAACTTGCGATTCTGTAACAGTCATCGTTATTTGTGGTTGTTATGTAACAAGAGAAATAAAGTACACTTTACACGAATTGAAAATGTCCAATCGCAGTGCAAATTTGTATTCCCGCCATGAAGACATCTGGTGATAGATATTTATACTAATATAAATTTGTCATTTGTGGTCAGTAATAAATACAAATTTCCCGATTATGACTTTGACTATGAGTTTTTGTACATTTATTATTACTGTTAATTAATAATAATAATATTAATTTATAAATTTATAATTACATTTCGGTATTTAAAATTGAAATACATTTATTGACAGTAATAAAATAAGTACAATATATTATTAATTCTTTCTTCTTCGTGTCACATTCTTATCCATTCGATGTCCGGCCTCTCGTCTTGTAGAATTTGTTCTACAGATTTCTCATTTATCTTTTCTACGCAGTCCCTTCGTACGTGGTCAATCGTTTTTAATTCTTTCTCGCGTATTCTGCACTCTTTTCTTCTTGTCTTGCCCAGTAATAGTTTCTTTCTTCAATTCTCATTCTAAATCTGCAATGATTTGAAAATTTTTATTGTCTGTTCAGTATGATTTTTTTTTTTTGTATATAGGTTCTTTTTGTATCTTGAATTATATAATAATTTCGTATTTGTTCTTTCTTTTCTTGTATTTGTATTTCCTTTTCCCTTCTTATTGGATCTTCTGTTACATTCTCCTTGACTTTTTTCTCCTTCTGTGTTAGCTGCTGTGTGTCAATTTCTGTGGCAGAATTTAGTTCCCTTTTATTTCCATTGATTCATCTCTTGCCCTGTTTCTTCTTTTCTTGCCATTGAGTTCTTAGTCTTTCTTCATATCTAATTTCTCTTTTTCATATATATGTCCTCATTTTGTAACGTTTAGTTTCTTCGAGTATTATATAGGTTCAGCTTGCTTTGCTTTCAAAAATAGGTTATAATTTCTAAATATCTGAAAAGTACCAGATTTTTTATTTATTATTACACAAAACTAATATTACCACTTTAAATAAGTAAGTTACATGTTTAATTTATTATAACAATTGTTTATACTTACTGCTTTCTTTAAATTATATTGCCGAACTGTCAGCTGTCAAATATAAAAATTCAATATGGCTGCTGTAACGGTTGGCAATTTTCTGTCGTTATTTATCAATTACAAAATAACGTGAGCAATTGTCATTTGCAGTTTCTATTGGGTTACAGAATACCGATTTCGATTTGTAATTGCTACATAACAACTACAAATAACCATTGCTCTTGTTACGTAGCAATTACAAATCGAAATCGGTATTCTGTAACCCAATAGCAACTACAAATGACAATTGCTTACGTTATTTTGCAATTGATAAATAACGATTGAAAATTGCCAACCGTTACAGCAGCCATATTGAATTTTTATATTTGACAGCTGACAGTTCGGCAATATAATTGAAAGAAAGCAGTAAGTATAAACAATTTTTATAATAAATTAAACATGTAACTTACTTATTTAAAGTAATAATATTCGTTTTGTGTAATAATAAATAAAAAATCTGGTACTTTTTAGATATTTAGAAATTATAAACTATTTTTGAAAGCAAGGCCTATATAATACTCGAAGAAACTAAACGTTACAAAATGAGGGCATATATATGAAAAAGAGCCATTAGATATGAATAAAGACTAAGAACTCAATGGCAAGAAAAGAAGAAACAAGGCAAGATATGAATCAATGAAAAGAAAAGGGAACTAAATTCTGCCACAGAAACCTACACTCAGCAGCTACCACAGAAAGAGAAAAAACTCAAGGAGAAAAAGAAGATCCAATAAGAACGGAAAAGGTAATATAAATACAATAAAAGAAAGAACAAATACGAAATTCATTATATAATTCAAGATACAAGAAGAACATATATCCAAAAAGAACATACAATAAACATTTTCAAATCATTGCAGATTTAGAACGAGAATTGAAGAAAGAAACTATTACTGGGCAAGACCTGAAGAAAAGAGTGCAGAATACGCGAGAAAGAATTAAAAACGATTTACCACGTACGAAGGGACTGCGTAGAAAAGATAAATGAGAAATCTGTAGAACAAATTCTACAAGACGAGAGGCGGGATATCGAATGGATAAGAATGTGACACTAATAGTATATTGAAAATGAATCACGGTGCGGTTCAATTTTACCACGGTTACGGTTAGAATGACGTCATAACGGAACACTTTCACGATGACAGTTGTCACTTGACAGATGAGTTTCGAAATGTGAAATTTATTTAATATGGAAAAATGTTTATATTATAAAAATATTGTATTCTGCATTACACCTGTTTTAACTTAAATGTAGGGATAAAAAAATAACACAAAGAAAAAAGTAAATACGAGCTTCAGAACAAATAATAAATTCATCTAATATGAATATATACTGTTAAATAATAAAAATACATTTTGTATCACATGCTTATTTATCAGTCATCATAAAAATATAGTTTTATAAGACAAAAATCCACAAACACTGCAAAAGCCGCCAAACACGTTTCAAACTTGTCAACAACATCTGTGAAGTAACCAAACTAACCGCCGCTCGAGCACGGTTAGTTTGGTTATTAAAAACTAACCACAATTTTCAAAAACCGTGTTCCGTAATGAAACCGGTTACTGAAAAAACTAACCGGTTCATTTTCGGAATACACTATAAGCAAATCAATTTACAATATGTAACACTGAAATACTAATTTTATGCAACAGTAATAATAAATGTAAAAAACTCATAGTCAAAGTCATAATCGGGAAATTTGTATTTATTACTGACCACAAATGACAAATTTATATTAGTATAAATATCTATCACCAGATGTCTTCATGGCGGGAATTCAAATTTGCATTGCGATTGGACATTTTCAATTCGTGTAAATTGTACTTTATTTCTCTTGTTACATAACAACCACAGATAACGATGACTATTATAGAATCGCAAGTTCATTTTGTGGTTGATATTTTCAATTGGTATCATAACAAGTTCAAATGATAGCAACCGAGTTATCTGATTTGTTGAGATATACCTTCACCTGTTATTGTATGACCTAAATAATTTACCCTGGATTGTGCAAATTTAGATTTGTTAATATTGATAATTAAACCATGCTGTTGTAAACGAGTTAATACTTTTTGTAAATATAAAATATGAGATTCTAAATTCGTACTATATACATATAATTACATCATCTAGATATATATTACAAAATTCTCCAATATACTCTCTTAAAATTTCATTCATTAAGCGCTGAAATGTTTTTGGTGCATTTTTTAAACCAAATGGCATAACTTTAAATTGATATAATCCTATTGGAGTTCTAAAAGCAGTAAAAGCTCTAGATTCCTCTGACATTTCAACTTGCCAGTAACCACTTTTCAGGGGTGGGATTCCGTAACTCATAACAACTACAAATAACCATTGCTCTTGTTACGTAGCAATTACAAATCGAAATCGGTATTCTGTAACTCAATAGCAACTACAAATGACAATTGCTCACGTTATTTTGCAATTGATAAATAACGACTGAAAATTGCCAACCGTTACAGCAGCCATATTGAATTTTAATATTTGACAGCTGACAGTTCGGCAATATAATTGAAAGAAAGCAGTAAGTATAAACAATTTCTATAATAAATTAAACATGTAACTTACTCATTTAAAGTGGTAATATTCGTTTTGCGTAATACTAAATAAAAAATCTGGTACTTTTTAGATATTTAGAAATTATAACCTATAGTTGAAAGCTAAGCAACCTCAACCTATATAATACTCGAAGAAACTAAACGTTACAAAATGAGGACATTTATATGAAAAAGAGCCATTAGATATGAAGAAAGACTAAGAACTCAATGGCAAGAAAAGAAGAAACAGGGCAAGAGATGAATCAATGGGAAGAAACGGAAACTAAATTCTGCCACAGAAATTGACACACAGCAGCTAACACAGAAAGAGAAAAAACTCAAGGAGAATGTAACAGAAGATCCAATAAGAAGGGAAAAGGAAATACAAATACAAGAAAAGAAAGAATAAATACGAAATTCATTACATAATTCAAGATAGAAGAAGAACCTATATTCAAAAAGAACAGACAATAAAAAATTTCAAATCATTGCAGATTTAGAATGAGAATTGAACAAAGAAACTATTACTGGGCAAGACAAGAAGAAAAGACTACAGAATACCCGAGAAAGAATTAAAAACGATTTACCACGTACGAAGGGACTGCGTAGAAAAGATAAATGAGAAATCTGTAGAACAAATTCTACAAGACGAGAGGCCGGACATCGAATGGATAAGAATATGACACGAAGAAGAAAGAATTAATAATATATTGTACCTATTTTATTACTGTCAATAAATGTGTTAATATTATTATTATTAATTAATGAGAGAATATTCAACCAACAACATTATACACTAAGCAAATCAATTAACAATATGTAACACTGAAATACTAATTTTATGCAACAATAATAATAAATGTACTAAAACTTATAGTCAAAGTCATAATCGGGAAATTTGTATTTATTACTGACCACAAATGACAAATTTATATTAGTATAAATATCTATCACCAGATGTCATCATGGCGGGAATTCAAATTTGCGTTGCGATTGGACATTTTCAATTCGTGTAAAGTGTACTTTATTTCTCTTGTTACATAACAACCACAAATAACGATGACTGTTATAGAATCGCAAGTTCACTTTGTAGTTGATATTTTCAATTGGTATCATAACAAGTTCACATGATAGCAACCGAGTTATGGAATCCCACCCCAGGTCAGTAAATATTTTACAATTTGCAAAATCGGATAAAGTTTCCATTAAAATTGGCATTGGATAACAACTGTCAGTAATTTTTACTTTATTAAGAGGTCTGTAATCGATTCAAAAACGAAATTCATTATTTTTCTTTTTAATTAAAACTTTTCGCGAAGCCCACGGTGATTTACTTGGTTCAATAATCCCATTTGCTTCCATTTCTCTAACTTGCTCAATTATATATTTTCGCTTTTCTTTTGAATATGGATACGGATTTTGACAAATTGCAATCGAGTTAGATAATATTATTTGATGTTTTATAGTACTAGTTCTGCCAATTACGTTCTTCATGGAATTTAAAACTTTGATAATTACATCTTTTTGTTCTTTTTCACCACCTATTATTAAATCAACTGACTTTAAATTTATATCCACAGAGTTTTTATTACTGATATTGTTCAACCATGGTATAAAATGTCTACGTTCAGTACCAAAACAAAGAAATCAATTATTCCTTTAACATTGCAAAGAAATTCATTTCCAAGAATTACATCTTTTGCGAGATTATTAACCACTAGAAATTCAATTTCAAATATTTCATTGTCAACAAATAAATTAACTTTACAAAATTTATTAGAAGTATATATATATGATCAGATATTCCTAATTTGTATATAATTCTTATCTGTCCCCGTATCAATTAAACTTACAACATCTACGCCATTGAAATTTAAATTCACTACTGACTTATTATAATTCAAATTACATGAACTAGATTTATTACAAGTAACAAAATAAAAAAATGGACAAGGACTTATCGGGATTGATTGGATGCCTCGTTTCCGATCTCCCTCTATTCGTTTCCCTGGGAAGTCGGTTTATATTTTTCTTCGTTCCCCGTTCCGGACAAATATTCGCTAGATGAGTAGTATCTTGGCAAATGTAACATCGTTGAAATCTTCTTTCTTCTGTCTTTGAATATAAATATTGTTGGTTTCTGTTTTCGCAGTCCTTCAAATCTTCTTCAGTTTGCCGAGCGACAACCACCAATTCTTCCAGTGAAGTAATGGATGCCATGCGCAAGAAAGGTTTTAACTCAGGTTTTAATTGGTCGATGATCTTTATTTTTGCTGCAGATACAGATTCATCATGATACAGACATTTATGTAAAACGAATTTATTTCTAATAAATTATTCTGTATTTTGATTACTTGTTTGATGAATTGAACGAAGTTTAGTTTTTAATTCGTTCACTAATACTTCTGCATGAAACCGAAGTAAAAAAATTTCTTCAAATGATTTCCGTGTCATGGATGTGTTTTGTATTCATAACCACCATTTTGCAGCATTGCCTCGTTGCTTGTTATAGCTAGCCAGATATTTCTTTCCAAATTAATTTTATTTAATTTTTCTTCACATTTTCTAAGAAATAACAATCTTCTTCTGGAAATCCATTATAACATGGAAGTGACCAGTCCAATAAAGTTTTAGTTGAAACTTCACCTATTTTAAGCCTGAAGTCATTAATATCCTTTTTATGACATTAATATCATCCCTCATTTGACATACCAATTTCTCTAAATCATCTATTTTCTTTTTATTTGAACAATATTCGCAAATAAATACGGTTGTAAAATTCTCTCTCCAACCTAGACAGAACATGTGCTTCCATTTACCACATTGTTCACAATTTAGGATGTTCACAATCTCCGATTTCACAACTTCGTTCGGGCGCCATTATTCTAGTTTCAATGTATTTATTAAAGAAACTCTCGTTCTATTTTAAAAAATAACTTTATTCTTTTTAACTCTTTTATTCTATGTCACATTCAGCCACATTTCATAATAAACAATAATTCATTTTTTTATAACAACAGTACCACGCTTACTGTACGGAATAAATTATTTTAGTTATTTATTTTTGTGTCAAGTTGACAACACTGCGAGCTCACACACATACACATGCATCTAATCTCACACAAAAACAACAGTAAAAAAATATGACAGATATTTCTTAATATAGACTGAAACAATTTGAATTTGAAGGATCCGTTTTTATATGTAAATTGTAATTTGTAGGCACAATAAACATTTATTCAAGATTGTCGATATTTTTGTATTCTATTTTGTTTCTACATGCTATCGCTCAACAGGTTATGGGCCCAGAATTTGCTACTCAGACCTTTAGCATGTATTTCTGAACGTGCTGCTTCGACTTTGGTTCTCATTTCTCGTTTGATGCGTCCGTTCTGCTCCGGCGTGTATGTGTTGTTGAAGGTGTGAAATACTCCCAGCTCCTCCAGAATTCTCCTAGTATCCGAATTTTTTATCTCAGTTCCGTTATCCGATCTCAAGGTTTTGACTCTCCTCCTGAACTGATTCTCTACCATCTTCATATAGGTCTCCAGTTTTGATGCTGCTTGGTCCTTGCTCTTTAGAAAGTAGGCTGTTCGGAAGTGGGAATAGTCGTCTTTGAAATGCAAGAAGTGCTCCTCCCAATGATAGCTCATTCATCTCGCACAAATTTACGTGCACGAGATCCAAAAGCTGCTTTGCTACCTTCTCATTTGTGGGTTGAGATATGCGATGTTGCTTCCCAAAAGCACATCCTTCGCATACATAGGAGTTCCAGTCGTCGATGTAATTTATCTCATTTCTGTTCAGGATGTCTCTGACATATTTCACATTTTGGTGCGCGAGTCGCTCATGCCTTGTTCTAATTGAAGTTGTTAGTAGGCATTTGTAGTCTCTCCGACGTAACAGCATCCTGTACAGGCTTCCTTCCCTTTCTGCCATTGCAACGACCTCCTTCCTGTCTGACGTTAGAAATACAGCTGACTCTCTGTCAGCTGATTGTATATAACCTCTGTCCAGTATCTGTCCTACTGAGAACAGGTTGAAATTTAATTTTGGAACGTACAATACTTCTTCAAGGACAACCTGATACCAATCCTTTCCATCAAACGCTTCCAATTCGATCTTCACGACGCCTACTGCTTCAATCTTGTTTGCATCTCCAATTATCACCTGCGTAGGATTTTTCAAATCAGCTTACTGAGTAAACCAGTCTCTATGCGACGTCATGTGCTGGGTAGCAGCACAGTCTTGATACCAGCACTCTAAGGAATTTTGTCTTGAACTAATGTCGTTGAGCTTGGCAGTTAACAGTCCGATTGTAATAAGTGCCCTGTGCTGTCTGAAGTCAGTTCGTTCATTTGCATCCTGTTCGTTTTTGAACTGCTTCCTATCACAATCTTTGGCAAAATGACCCTCTTTACCACACGCATTGCAAGAATAATTTTCTTTACAGTATGTAATATATTTTGCACACGGTTTATTTTTACACTGTCTTTTCATATGACTCCTCTGTTCACACTTGAAGCAATTTAGATTTCTTTCGGATTTGTTTGTGTGACTCTGACTAGACTTCCGGTTTGACTTCACCAGTAGTGCGTTATGGGACGTTGTAGCAGCTATTTGCTCACTATCATTCTGTCGATCCTCCTACTATCTCATACGTTCAATCAAAGTATCAATGCTTTGTTCGCTGCAGACAGATTGTCCCACACAGTTCGGAAATGGTGAAGTTTTGGTGGCAGCATGCCAAGGATCCCTGTCATGACCCAGCCATCCTTCATTTTGTCTCCTTCCATTTCCAAATCTTCAGTGATCTGTAAAATTTCTAAACAATGTTGTACAACCGATATTGTGGTATTGTACACATATCCGAAAAACTTGCGTTGCAGACCCCCTACTGAAATATCCGACTTCTTTCCATACATATTGTTCAATTTGTCAAGCATTTCTTTTGCTGACCTGCAGTTTGCAATTTTCAATGCAATATTGCTGCTCACGTTTAGACCTACCAGAGCCTATGCCTCCATGTCCTTCTTGTTCCAGACTTTTACTGATTCGTCCGTGGCTGCACCTTCAGGCTTTACTGTCTGACCAGTGGCTACATCAAATGTTTCTTTTGTTTTCATAGTTAAATTTATTTTAAACCTCCATGAAACATAGTTAACACATCCCTGTGCATCTTCATGTAATATCTTTAAGTGTGATTTCACAGACTCCATTTTTTTAAATACTACGTCTCAAATACTTGTGTTAAAATTTCAATTCACTGTTGATATTACGCTGTTAACTAGTATCGTTGCTGACTTGCTTCGAGAATTTCGTGCTTCTCTGACGTGATAAATGGAGACTGTCAATAACTTCCTTCGTGACTTACTTGACTGACTTTGACCGTCCCTTGTCGATTTTAATATGATTTTTTTACGATTTCTGTTTCTACTACAAAATCTGGTTCTGGGCCGAAGCCGTAAATTATGTGATATTTACACTCAACCAGACAGGTACGAGTACTGAGAAAGGTAAGAGTCCGATTGATCTGTGGTTTGGATGTCGCACACAAGTACACAAGCTGAAATCTTTTGGGTGCGAGTGCTACGTACTGACTCCAAATCACAAACGCACAAAATTGGATAAGAAGTCAAAGAAGGAACAGTTTGTGGGTTATGACTTCTATTCTCCTTGCTATCGAATATATATATATATATATATATACCACTCAGAACTGAAACTTCCGTTGAAAGGAAACAGTACGCAAGATGAATCAGAGACAAAAGCAAAAGAGGACAGTATTCGAGAAGAGGAGCCAGATCATGTTCCTCAGAAAGAAGAGATAGCGACAGTGCTACGCACTGCTCCTGCGTAGCTGTTGTCGTACGGTCTTCCTTACCGTTGGACGAGGTGCCGGCGTCTCAGTGGGGACGGGGGTGGTGGAAGCTCGGGAAGAGAAAGGGCGCCACTCAATTTAAAAGTACTCTCGACCAAACCTAATTGAGGAAGGGGGTGCATCGAAATCGCAGACCGTAGGTTGATCAACCGGGAAGCGAGACAAGTACAGGGAATTAGGGGTTGCGCGAATCAGTGCAGCGCGAACTGCGAGTACTAACGGTGTACTAACCAACTGAATAAACCAACAAATAAAGTTCTTACCACTACGGTTCCTTACAACTAAAATGTGTAAAAAGTATTCCGTGAGTGTTAACTATCTCAACAAAAATATAACCAAACTATGTGAATGAACTTTACAAAATAAAATACTACTATGTTCAAAATAATAAGAATTATCACAATCCAAGTGTGTGTAATTAATAATAACTAGGTCTGACATACAACATAAAAGTGTATCAAATATGTGTGAAATGTAAAACATATAAATACGCACAAAAATGGCGTCAAAACGTAGATGACGTGTTTAAAAATAAAATAATAAATAAACTAAATGTTCTCGAGCACAGGAATCTGGACCCGAGGAATGGATCGCTACCTCGCAAGAACTCTGCTTGATGTTCGAAATCGCCCTCGACGTTGTCGATACCTTGGCGGGTGGCACGGGGTTGTTTGAGATTCGCTGATGGTCGGCGAAGATGATTTGAATTTATGCAATTACGCAAATCCCCAAAATGGGTGTTTTTCTGAGTGTACCCAAACAGCAACTCAATTGCACCAAAAATATGCACACTCAGAAAATCGTGGATTTCTACTTCCAAATCCCCAGACGGGTATTGCACACAGCAATATAACAATAGTAGAAATCACTCGCAAATAGCGAAAACGAAATATCAACTCAAAACTTTAACAACCAAGAATCAAGAAAGTCACGTAAAAACTTTTCAACAGTCAAACTTCGACTCTCCATTGTGAAAGACATCACCACGTGCAAACAGAAAAAAAGAGAAAGAAGATAACAAAATAATAGAAGGTAGTGAGAAAGAGAGTTACAGATTTGGCGGTAAATGGAAGTGTGATTGCAAGTATCAAGAAGAACGTTTTACAATACACAGCTCGGGGACTGGACTACACAAAATTAAGTGAAATACGAAAGATTAAATTCTGAATAAATACAAGGGGGTCTAAGAAGGAATAACTAAGCTGATGGGAACAAGAATCAATACTTTAATTGATCACACGATTTTTAAATTGAGTTTTAAACACGACTCTACTGCGCGATGTGTAAACGAAGCTTTAACCTGCCACAAGCGAAACGAACTGTACGCGCCACCCAACCGGCAATAAAACAAAACACGGTACTAATTGTCACTAATTGACACTGTCAAAAGAACATAAACAAATATAAACAATTACAAAATAAAGGAAACTAGATCACTTAAATCGAGGGAAATATTGAAAGATTAAAACCTAGGTGAGTGTACAAATATGCTAATTCTACTTTTCCACTAAAATGACTGGACTCTAAATTACATCTATAATTTTTAGGTTACTCAACAAAAGGAAAAGGCGAAATTACGATGAATAAGAAAGGGAAAATGAGGATTTGAAGAAGGAATAAAATTGGAACGTAATAACAGCTTCGCCAATGAGACTTAGATTACGAGATTAGCGAAATCTTCGTCCACCCGGGAGACTCATCGACTACTTCTGGAAAGGCAGCGACTCAGATGCGGCCATGATTAGCGAGGTTGGAGATATCTCGGTGTCGGAGGCTCTGGAAGACGAAAATTGGAGAAACGAATACGACTTATTGATGAAAATGGGAACGTGGACTTTGGTGAACTGTCCGAGAGGAAGAAAACCACTCACTTGTCGATGGATACTACGTGAGAAGTTGGACAGAAGACTTACGGCAAGACTAGTAGCTCGAGGCTTCCATCAGGAGAAGGGCATAGATTACTCGGAGACTTTCAGCCAGGTGGTGCGACATACTTTAATTAGATTGATCTTAAGTCTCGCTGCTTCAGAGAACATGAAGCTGGTACCGTTCGATGTGACAATAGCTTTTTTATACTGGGATCTAGAAGAGGGCATCTACATGCTTCAGCCTGAAGGATTCCACGACAGTACGGATAGAGTCTCTAAGCTGAAGAAGAGCCTGTATGGTTTGAAACAGGCTCCAAAGATGTGGAACGAAAAGGTGTCGGCGTTTCTAAAAACTATTGGTCTCTGTAATACCGATGACGACCCCTGTGCTTATTATAATGAGAAGGAGATAATCTTGATGACCTTGTTCGTCGACGACGGGCTTATTGTTGGACGGAACGAGACTGAAATCTATGGTTATCTGAAACAAATCAGTCGGCAGTTCGAGATAATCTACAATCGCAAGGTACAAAATCGAATCTCATAACTTGGTATGAACATTGAGATTTCGGAGAAAAAGAATTTTCGTGAACCAGGCAGAGTATACCAAGAAAGTTCTAAATCGGTTCAACTGCAGTGATTGCAATACCGTCTCGACACCAATCAAAAGAGGAATGGTCACCGACGAAGACAACAAGGTACATGAGAAGCCAGTGACATCTGAAATTCCTTATCGCGAGGCGATAGGAAGCCTCCTATACTTATCTACGATTTTACGACCGGACATCTGCTACGCCGTAAATCTTCTGAGTCGCCACTGCAACAATCCTATGCTGAGTCATTGGTAGATAGTGCGAAGAGTGGTGCAGTACCTGAAGGGCACTATTACTTTCAGAATTCGGTTCAACGGGGACAGAACTTTTGTGGTCTACTCAGACTCTGACTACGGGGGAGACATCGAAACGGGACATTCCACAAGTGGAGTTCTTGTGGTCAGAGGGGGACCAGTGATATGGTATACGCAGAAGCAACGACTGGATGCAAAATCTACAGCGGAGGCGAACGACGTCTGTTCTATTCAGATATTAGTTTTTGAGTTGGGAATATTTGAGAAGATTGAGGCTGCTCCTCTGTTCGTGGACAATCAGTCTGCGATACATATGCTTTTCAACACTCACGAGGGCAAAACTTCAAGAGGAAAGAAACATATTGAAATACCTCGAAAGTTCATAATGGAACATATAAGCAAAACAGTTGTACCAAAACATATACCCAGTGCAAGTCAGTTAGCAGACATACTGACCAAACCTCTGAATAGAAAATTATTCACGTCCTTGAGAAATAAAATAATTGAAGAGGAGTGTAGGGAATAAATTATTTTAGTTATTTATTTTTGTGTCAAGTTGACAACACTGCGAGCTCACATGCATCTAATCTCACACAAAAACAATAGTAAAAAAATATATGACAGATATTTCTTAATATAGACTGAAACAATTTTAATTTGAAGAATCCGTTGTTAAATGTAAATTGTAATTTGTAGGCACAATAAACATTTATTCAAGATTGTCGATATTTTTGTATGCTATCCTGTTTCTACATGCTATCGCTCAACACTTACTTACACTAAAACATTCCCTAGCTTACTTGCACTACAACAACCTAGAAGAAATACCAATAAATCCCATTATTCTGATTAATAATCAATCTCCCAATTGGCATATGCCTAGTATTCGAACAATTGTACCTACTTTATGCTGGACTTTTAATTAGCATACTACGGTCTCCAATATGTTAGACAGAAGAAGATCCAGCGCAGAACTAACGTCTCAGCCGCAAATGAAGCTATTCGCCTACCAGAAGGGGCTCAATTTTAAGAAGGGAGGAGTTATATTGCAGTAGCTCTCCTATAATAATGCTTTGTAGTATAATATTTATCTTAAGGTGTTATGTTATGCTGAGTAGTTGCTTTATGCCTTGTAACATGTAAGATATTTGTAAGTTAGTCTAGAATCAAGCTTATACCATTACACGTCAATTATGCCTGTGCCATTGTTGTCATTTCGGACGAAGATTCCACGCATGGCAGTCATTGGTTAGCTATTTTTATCGACAGAAATGGTTATGGAGAATATTTTGACAGCTATGAAAGATCACCACTGATTGATAACCCATATAGTTTTTGAAACGTAATACCTAGATATTTCAGTTACTCATCTAGCATCCTCTTTTGGGTGGTCACTTAGAAATCTAGACCATGTGGCACGAAATTACATATTATGCCCTTGAACTTACCTTTGTTGATCAACATAGAATACTGTTTGAATAAAAAAAAATTTTAGGAAAGTTGTTATTAACGTTTCTGAAAATTAGCAACTTTTTACAGAATCGGGCTGAATTAATTTTTACAGTAGTACCATTTAAAATATTTCTACATAGTTCCTTTAAGAAAAAAAACTAAATGTTTGTATATTCACTGTCAGAATTATGACTGCTAACTATTTACTAGATGAATAAATGAAATTTAAGGTTTTAATGAAATAAAATAATTAAATGTAAGACAAACTTTATTATACTTAATAAAACAAAACACATTTTTTATCTTAATTGTAAGAACCAATACTTATAGCGAATTTAAAATTTTATATTCTAACATCAATCGGTGAAAATTTCTTATTTATTTTCGGAACAGTATTGTTTTTACTTTCTAATAATTCTTTTACTCATTTCTCATTTATTGTCAATGGCACATATAAACTAGATTGTGTAAAGTGCTGAATCAATGAAAAATCTTACACAACTAATAATACTACAACTTCATTTTGATCCTTAATTCATGAGCACTTTTTAAGCACAGCACATTTTATTAGCCGTGCAGTCTTTTATCCATAGCAAAGGATTAATTACAACTAAATACTTCATATTGTTTAAATATTGCATTTGTTCTTGTTTGTATTTTGAAATCATTTAAAATTAAGACTTGCTGAAAACTTTGTCTATTGTATCAGCAAGAACGAGACATATTATTTCCAAGTGTTTCTTTCTTCTGCATATTAAAATATCTACGAATATTAACAAAATAAATATTAGTGCAATACTTAAATAGGTCCGTCGTATGTCAACAGAAACAATACCTGCAGCTAGTTACTCGTTTGGAATATAAGAAAGAAAAAGTTGAATTTTTTTGTCAGATTTACACAATTTTTTTAACAATTATACTTTACTTTACCATGTTTTATGAGTAGTAGTAGTAGTGGTGGTCACGTTTTAGTGCGCTCTCTCTATTTACTAAATTTTGTCAGTAAATACGTAAAAATATTTTATTAAATTAGTACCGATCAGAAGCTTATTTAATACGTTATCTGTGAGTTCAAAGTTAATTAGTGTTTCATTCGTGAATAACTCTTATTCTGCTTTATATATTTTTGCATATTGCAAAAAATATTATCAGTGAAGGTCATTGAGTCAGCTGGTGATAATACAGATTTAAGCGTGCAAACGTAGCTGTGCGAGAACAGGTGTTTCAAGTGGTCGTCAATCAGTGGCAACAATGGAAGAAACTATAATTGAAGATGATGATATCAAAATATGCGCTAAATGTGTTAAAGATTTTGATGGAGATAAGGTCATAGGCTGCGATGGAAAATGTAAACACTGGTTCCATCTAAAATGTGCTGGAATGAAAGATAAAGATTTTAATGCTATTAGTGCATGTAAGGGAGTAAAATGGTTTTGTGAAGAATGTATGAAATGTTCCTATGTTAGCATTAGAGATGTACAAAATATTGTCGATAAAGCTATAAAAAGTTATCAAAATGAAATAGAAAATCTAAAAATATTAGTGAAAAATGTTGCTAGTCATTTGGTACATAATGAAGTAAAACGTCCCTATTCAGAAGTAACTAGTCAAGCTACGATTATAGTAAAACCAAAAACTACTCAAAAATGTTTGCAAACAAGAAAAGACGTTACAGAAAATGTTAAACCGGCGGAGTTAGCTGTTAGCGTATCCTCTGTTAGGAACGCGAAAAATGGTACCGTTGTTATCAACTGTGAAAAAGAAGAGGATGTCAAAAAAATAGAAAATAAAATAACTGAGAAACTTAGTAAAAATTATGAAATAAAAAGAGGAAACATACGTAATCCATTCATAAAAATTGTGGGAATGACTGAAAAATTATTGGAACAAGATCTAGCTCAAACTGTTATGTTACAAAATGCTACCAAGATTAGTGAAACCTCAACATTTAATATTAAAAGAATCTGGAAAAATGAAAAGAAAAACATGTATAATGCAATAGCTGAAGTTGATGCAATAACTTTTTCAAAAATTATGAATGATGGTAAACTCAATATTGGATGGAATAGATGTGTGGTTTATGAGGATTTAAATATAAGAAGATGCTACAAATGTTGCGGTTTCAATCACTATGCTGATGAATGCAGAAACAAACAAGCGTGTAGTAAATGTGCAGGAGAACATAAATTTAATGTATGTACTAGCAATGATATTAAGTGCAGTAATTGTATTGGCATGAATGAAAAACTAAAACTAAATCTCAATGTCAACCATTCCGTTTTTGACAATGAATGCCCAGTTCTTAGTAAAAAAATTTCTGCTCGAAGAGAACAAGTTAAATACATAAATATATAGCAATCACAGAGTAGAAAAGATTTACCATCATTATTATATTTAAATGCACAAAGTTTCCTAGCACATGCTGATGAAATTCGACAACTTGCAGAAACTAGTAAACCGATTGCAATATTATTATCAGAAACTAGAACTACATCGGACATCATGGATTGTGAACTAGCTATTAATAATTATAAAATTTTTCGTTGTGACTCATTAAGCAGGTTTACCGGTGGTGTCATAATTTTTGTGAAAAATGATATAAAAAGTAAGGTAATAAAAATAGAAAACCATGAATTAAATTATTGGATAATTACTATTAAATTAAATTATGAAAATATAAATTATATAGTGACAGTTTTATATCACACACCGAACAGTAACCACAATGACTTTTTGAACTTTATTGATGACTTTTTAGAAAGTAATATTAATAATAATGAAACTAATATTTTGCTTGGTGATTTTAATCTAGACTGGACTTCTAATAGTTTCTATGCCAATAAACTTAAACAAATTGTGGAAATGAGTGGCTACAAACAAATGGTTACAGATTACACGCGTGTAACTCAACAGTCAGAAACTTTAATAGATTTAGTATTGTCAAATAATTACGATATAAAATGTCTAGTAAAAAGTACTCCAATGATAACTGATCATCAAATTATAGATATCCGTCTTCCGCAAAATCCAGAAACAAGCAGTGAAAAATGTGTATTTAGTAAAACCAATTATGATGATCTTGAAGATAGACTTTTGCAGTGTGACTGGAACTACCATGTAAGTGATGTTAACGATGTTTATAACAAACTATATCATAATATAACTAGGAGTATTAAATCTAGCAGTGTATGTGTTGTGAGACATAAAAAATTAAAGAATGATAATAAATGGTTTAATAAAAATGTTCAAGATAGTATTAAGAAACGTGATGTCTCATATACAAAATTTACTATTAGCGGTACTATATTAGACTGGAATATCTATAAAGACAATAGAAATCGTGTTGTTAGTACTATAAGACAAGAAAAACAAAAATACTATAATAAACTGATTGATAACTGTAGAAATGATCCTACATCAATGTGGAAAACTCTGAAAGATTTAATTTGTGTAAATAAGAAAAACTTTATTACTGAAATTATGTTTGAAAATAATTTATATTGTGATGCTGCAATTATAGTTAATATTTGTAACAGATTCTATGTAGAGAGTATTACTGATATAATTAACTCTATCGAATGTCCTAGTACTGACATGTTATTCACTGACAGTATTTCTTGTTGTAGTTCCACATTGCATTGTTTTAAAATTATTACTATAGATGAGTTGAAAGCAATTATTTTCTCACAGAAAAATAAGTATAGTGTTGACGAATTAGGAATAGCTGTTCTAAAGAAATTTTTTTACATTGTTGGTTTTCCAATTTTAGATTTTATCAATAAATCCTTGGAATATGGTATTTTTCCTGAAAAATTAAAGCTCTCAACAATAACTCCAGTACCAAAAATTAGTGGAACTAATAAAGTCGACGAATTCCGTCCGATTAATGTATTGCCTGCATGTGAAAAGATATTAGAACTTGTAGTTCACAAACAGCTGTGTTTATATTTTAATAAGAATAATATCATTACTGGTGAACAGTCAGGGTTTCGTAAGAATCACTCATGTGAATCTGCTCTCAACTATGTTATTAATGATTGGAAGCTCAATTTAGATAATAACAGGATCATTTGTGCAATATTTTTAGATCTCAAAAGAGCTTTTGAGACTGTAGATAGAAATATTCTGTTGTCAAAACTAAACAAATATGGTGTGTGTAACTTGGCTTACCAATGGCTAAAAAGTTATTTATCTAACAGAAAACAAATTGTTAAAATTAATAATATTAAATCAGAACTACTTGTAAATAATATGGGAGTACCGCAAGGCAGTGTACTGGGACCTTTACTGTTTTTAATATATATTAATGATATTCCAAATATATTAACTAAATGTAATATTCAATTATTCGCAGATGACACCTTAATATATTATGATAGTAACGATATCGAAGATGCATATTTAACTGTAAATACTGAATTAGATATAGTTCAAAATTGGATGGTTGTAAATAAATTAAAGTTAAATGCTTCTAAATCAAAATATATGATACTGTGTTCCGAAAATAAATATACAGCTATTAAAAATAATTCCAATTGTTCTGTGAATATAGGTAGAAGTAACATAGAATTAGTAGAAGAAATTAAATACTTAGGAGTTATAATTGATAGAAAATTAAAATTTCATAATCATGTCCAATATATTTGTAAAAAAATTGCAAAAAAATTAAACTTTCTTCATAGAATTGGTCAAGATCTATCTTTGTGGTCCAGACAACTAATTTATAATACAATAATACTGCCTCATTTCACTTATTGTAGTACAATACTGTATATGTGTGACCAAGGTGATCTGTATAAGTTACAAAAATTGCAAAACAGATGTATGCGTATTATACTTAAATATAATAAATACAGTAACATTTCAAATATGCTCACAATATTAAATTGGTTAAATGTTGAACAATTCTGTGAATATAATAGCATGATTTTTATTTTTAAAATACTTAATGGTATGTATCCTAATTTAGCTAACAATTTGCAAAGTGTTAAAAATGTACATAATTATGTAACTAGACAAATTGACCATTTTTATGTTACAAAAAAGAATAAAGTTAGTTCATCAAAATCAATTTTTGATCAAGGGCTGTTAGTTTATAATAAATTACCCTTAGAAATAAAAAATGCTAAATCTCTAAGAGAGTTTAAATATAAAATTAAGAAATTGTATTTACCTTTGTAAAATAATGCTTCTCTTATACGTTTTTGTAATTTTTTGTAAATTGTTATTAGGTATTTATTTAATTTTATTTAATTTGTAATTATGTGGTTATTAGCAACTCTGCTAAATAAATAAATTTATTATTATTATTATTATTACTTACAGATTCCAACAGCGTGGACTATTGTTTCCATGTGTTTCTTTCTTTTGCATATTAAAATACCTACGAAGATAAACAAAATACACTTTAGCGCAAAACATAAATAGGTTAGTCGTATGTCAATAGAAACAATACCTTCAACTAGTAATTTATTGTTTGGAATATTATAAACAGTAAGTTGAATTTTTTTTCTCAGCCTTGCACAATTTTTCTAACAATTATACTATACTTTCTGACAAGTTAGAGTGTTTACTTAGGTTATATTTTTCTTTTGTTACCTAATATACATATTTATACATAATTTTATAATAATAAAGTTATTATAATTGTTAATATTATATATCTTTGAACATTCAACCACTTGCATGCGGACTTTAAAGATATATTTTATATAAATCGATAAATGTCAAAGGCATATTTACAAACATTTAGTTTTGTACTACTGGCTTTGTATCCATTTCCGATCGACAATGAAGCGAGCTCAGGTATTTTCGCTTTCGATGTTATGAGAAATCTGTGTCGCGAGATTTCGTGTTTCCGTAATGCTTCGAAATTTTTGATATTACTCTTTTTTACGTGCATATCTTATCATATTTTTATACATTGAACACATTTTTAAACACACGCCAATACCTTTTGCACTATTCTATACAGATCCACATTTTTGTCAAAACCCCAAGAAACCCTACATACACGATAACAAATTGTTGGTTAACGAACTTCAGCCCGTATGTTTCACCTTAAGGCACGAACTATTATATTGAAGGACAGGCGAGTCTTGCGGGTAAAGCATCCACAGAAATGAAGCGGAAAGAGAGCGTCAAAAACGTGAGTGCGATAGGAACAAGAATCTGGCAAATGCTTGGGTGCTTACGAGTCTATTCATGTTTTTTTTACTTTATAGAACTAATTACTTAAAATGTTATTTGCAATTATATAAAATTAAAGACAAATTTTTCTATAATTATATCAGGTTTAGCTTGACAAATATAAATATGTAATACCATAGACAAACACATTTTTCTTGTAGTACTTTTTTGTTGTTTAATTACACCATGACAAGTTACACAAATGTAAAATTGACATATATATTTAAATTTTAAAATACAAAATGGTAAAATTTATACAATAACTAGGACATTTTATTAAAAAAATAATAAAGAAAATAGATAGAACCGAATATTTAATTTTTTTCTTAACTAATATTTTTGTACTTTATACAATACATTTTATAATTTTATAATAATAAAAATAGATCGAACTGAATATTTCAATTCTTTCTTAATTTAGATTTTTCGATCTTCCTTACACTGAGATTTGACATTATTTTGATTCTGTTTAAAATATTGCTTCAAGCGCATTAAAATAAATTCATGGACAAAAACAGATATTATTTTTTTCTTGTGATCTCTACAAGATAAAGAGAATGCATAATTTTCAATTACAGAATACACTGTTTCTTCATATACACGCGGTTTATCTATATATAATATTGATTTATCTGAAATATATTTGGATAAATCTAAATATGTTTATATTTGGGTGGATTAAAAAACCACGACTTTTAACATTTGTTAATTCCGCTTCTTTTATGTGACGTACATTTTCTTTGTTTACAAGGAATATATATTTATATATATATATATATATATATATATATATATATATATATATATATATATATATATATATATATATATATATATATATATATATATATATATATATAAGTTAGAACGGCTGTTCCCACGAGACCCGCTGACCACAGCACCTTCCCATGGCCAACCGAGGACATTCCATAAAATCATATTTCTGTTAGATAAGCTTTTTGATACGAGAAGTCTCTAACCATCTCTTTTGTAAGACAGTTACTGTCGAGAGACTGAAGTATCAACTTGTATTAAAATTAATCTGATGTAATTATTCTAAGTTGTGTAAAATAAAAATTATTTTTTATTGTAACCGTAAATCACGTTTACGTTACTGGCGCAGTCGGTAGGATGCTCAGACGAATTATCGATTAATACCAATATCGAAAAAATTTCGTTTCGTTTCAACGATTAACTGAGCATCGAAAAATCACAACGAAAAGTCGTCGAGACTCTGTCATATCGCGAGTGCATATCGTGTTTGAAGAGATCTTCAGAAGGCCCTGCTGTACACAGAAATCCAGCTCTATCCTGCCACGAGCGAATATCGTGCAAGAAGAGACCGTCGGAGAGCCCAGCTGTACGCAGTCCGCCGAGAGTCGACACCAGTCCACGGAGCCGCCGCAGCCGTGCCCATGGACAAGTTGATGTTTATCCTGTAAGTGCTTATATGTCGATCAGTGATATCATTCAACTAAATTTAAACTCAGATTCAGATACGGATACAGATTCAGTTGCTTCCAGTAATTCACCCCCTTTGAATCCTATAAGAAATATACTTAGCCTTGAAAATCTATTAAGAGATTTTAACCATTTAAATATAACTAATAATATGGCTACTCCAACATTAAAGAGAGAATATCTCGACATGATCCCGGATTTTCACGGAGATCCTAAATTATTACCGCGATTCATAGAAATCTGCGAAAAGTTATTGAATACGTTTTTTAATAATGTAGAACCCGCGGACTTTCAGAATGAATATCTGTTGTCCACGATTTTATCTAAGATTAAAGGCGAAGCCGCCGTAAATTTAGCTAGTTCCAACTTTAACTCTTGGGCTACTATTAAATCCGCTTTAATAAATTCTTACTCTGATAAAAGAGATTGCTATACTCTCGGAATAGAGTTAACAGAGTTAAAACAAGGTAATGAAACACCTTTTGATTATTATAATAAAATCCAAGATTTACTAAACTTACAAGTTTCATACGTTAATTTGAATAATCCGGTAGAAGCAAACGTACTTGCTAATTATTTTAGGCAGTACGCACTGCGTATTTTACTACGCTGTTTAAAAGAACCACTAGGTACACTCATGCGTACAAAGAACCCAGCTGATATGAATGCAGCGCTAAACATGCTGACCAATGACTTTCAAATTGAGAGTTGTCTGCGGCAACAAAACAAAATACACACATTACAAAAACCAAGACAATTCATTCAGAATAATACACAACACAGATACCAACAACCACAATTCAGATACACACAAACACAAACGCCACAATCAACATATCGACCTAACCTATATTCCAATACACCAATGAATAAACCCTTCAATCAAAGTCAAATGTCTAAACAAAATGCTTTCAAACCTAATCCTAATGCACGATTCTCAAAACCAACTCCAATGAGTATCAGCACTCGACAGACATTCGTACCCAGACCAGGCCCATCAGGCTACAACAATCAATCCCGACCACAACAATATACACAACAATATACACGACAATATCCACAGACACAAACAAAACCTAATGAAGAAATGATGTACACTACAGAAATTACCGAATACACGGACGAACAGTATTATGACGAAAACAATGCTATTATTTACGAACCCGAATCAGACATTGATAACAACGAAATCGAACAAAAAACTGTTTCAAATAATTTTTTAGAATTCCCTGCCTCGGAAACGAGTTTGAGTTAATGAATTTAACCAATAATTTAAGTGAATTACCATTTATTGTTTACCCCGAACAAAATTTAAAAGTACTGCTTGACACCGGCAGCACACGTTCATTTATCAAACCAAGTATTGCACGTAAATTCTTTAAAGATAAAATTATAAATTACCCTTTCAAAATTACCACTGCTCACGGTACATCTACCGAAAACTTTAGTATAATTTTACCTTGCTCAAAATTATTTGATAAACCAAATATTATGCTCAAATATCATCTCTTTGACTTCCATGACCAATTTGACATATTGCTAGGACTCGACAATCTCAAAACAATAGAAGCGAACATCGACCTAGTAAAAGATAAGATAACAACACCGGCATGCGAGATAAAGATTCACTATCATCAGCTAAAGCCGCGTCCTCACTACGTATCAGTAGAGCCGCAATCCGAAAAAATTATAAAGTTTTACACCAATTGTATAGATAACGGAGAAGTATTTATTCCAGAATCTCAAATTTCTAACGCCATAATACCAGAAGGTATTGCAAAAATTGATAATCATTTCTTTTATTACCCAGTAATAAATCCAAATGAATCAGAAATAACTTTAAATACCATAGATAATAAAATTTTAACAGAACCTTTAGAATGTTTCGAAATTAATAACATAAATTTTAATAATTATCATAATGCAAAAACCTCTTTCGACATATCACTAATTAGAACTCAACATATAAATCCGGAAGAAAAATCGGCAATTACAAAATTAATTAAAGAACACGCTGACGTATTCCACCCTGAAAATAATTCTTTATCTTTTACCAACAACGTTAAACTGAACACGAACGCAGACGCTCTAAGTCGCATTCCACCAACTACCCCTATACAAAATGTACTACATGCTACTAACGAATCACAAATGACGAAATACCAGACTTATTTACAAAATAAAGACACTGGTAACAACAATTATAAAATTTTTGAAATAGAAGCAAATCTTTTTGACGCTCCACCAAACGAAAGCCTTGCCCACTGTATCAGTAAAGACTTGAAAATGTCGGACGGAATAGCAAAAGACTTTAGAAAAATATTTAAAAATGTAGACGTCTTACATAAACAAAACCCCCAACTACGTAACTTGGTATACTTAAGAGATAATCAGAAATTTATAATCTATTTAATCACGAAAGAAAATCACTTCGAGAAACCCACTTATGAAAATATGTTTTACACCCTAGTAAATTTAAAGTATTTTTGTGAAAAAAATAAAATTAAAATTTTAAATATCCCTAAAATTGGATGTGGCAATGACACATTAGAATGGAAAGATGTAAAATCAATGTTGCAATTTATTTTTCAAAATAGTAATATAATTATTACTGTTTACAAATTGCCTGATAGTGATACACCCAACCTTGAAATTAACACGAACGAAACTAAAGACGATAACAGCGATGCTTTCTTTAAGTATATGGACGACTTTAACAAACAGCTTGAAAATAATAATGAAACAGATAACGAATCTCTAATTGTAGAATACGACGACAAAACACATAATAATACCAAAGAACAAGACGACACTGACGCGACTATTCATTCAAATCCCGAACATCCTATCATCGGTATCCCCATTATTGAAAGTTCTGTCAATATAGGAAAAAATCAGTTAATAATTTCAGAAGTTTTACATTCACCCGCTAAACCTAAATTTATTAAATTACACACCGATAAAATGAGACTCCAAGTGCAAATTTCAAAAAACAATTTCGAAAAAGACGTAATTAATTTTGTTAAAGAATTTATAATACCTAAAGTAAAATACTTTTTATATTTCGAGCAACCGATTTATGAGAAATTTAGTGTAATCTTGCAGAAATATTTCAAAAATTCTGAAATTAATTTCGTTAAATGTAATAATAAATTAATAGATATAGAAGATAAAACTGATATTTCTAATACCATTAAAAATTATCACGAAGGCAAGACGAACCACCGAGGTACTCACGAAACTTATAATCAGATTAGAAAAAAATACTATTGGCCTAACCAATTTAAAGATATTAGTGATTATATAAATCAATGTGAAATTTGTCTAAAATCTAAATATGAGCGGAATCCTATAAAAACTAAATATAATATTACTCCAACTCCTAGCAAACCCTTTGACATAATACACGTAGATACACTAAGCTTAGAAACTTGTAAATTTCTCACTATTATAGATGCCTTCTCTAAATACGCCCAAGCGTACCAAGTCACGTCAACAAATGCAATTGAAATATGCAATAAATTAACTAGATTCTTCTCACATCATGGAATTCCTAAATTAGTTGTATCTGACAACGGTCCAGTTTTTTAAAATAACCTCTTGCAAGAATTATTTATTTTACATAAAATCGAAATTCATTTTACCAGCTCACAACATCCAGACTCTAACGGCCTCATAGAGCGTTTTCATTCAACCTTAATTGAACATATACGACTTTTTAATTTACAAGAAAATCAAAAGAACGAAATTATTAAAAACAAAGTTAATTTTGCAATATTGGCATACAACACATGCCATAGTTCCACTGGTCTTAAACCAATCGACGTAATAAACGGGCACTTTGAAACAAATTCTCCCCTAGACATAGAATTAGAAAAAAGAATAACACAAGACTATGTTTTAAATCACCGAGAAAAAACCAAATTAGCATATAAAAATATTACTGAAAAATTACAAAATAATAAAATTAACTTGATAAATAAATTAAACGAAACTCGAGAAGATTTACCTGATATCCCGGAACTTGTATACGTACATAATAAACAAAAAGTAAATAAAACAAAACAGGCAAAATTCAAAAAAGAAAATATTAAAACAATCGATCAAAATTTAAAAACTGCAAAAATTCAGACCAACCCTAACGATAACAAAAAACAAAGTAAAATTCACTTGTCAAATATTAAGAGACCCAGAAAAATAAATAAGAAAACTAATCCAGATTACGATCTTCCAGGTCCCTCTACCTCACGTACACCTCCGGACTAGAAATCAAAAACATTACACAGAACACTGGACTTTTACCACTCAAATTAGGGACAGCAAAATTACAGAAATCAACACACACCTTTTTACACTTCTACGATTTACAACCTATCCTTGACCAGTACAACAATTTAAAAATACAACACAACAATCTCAAACGTACAATACACATAAACAATGTCAGCCTATCAGACTCTACTAACCACGATAAAATTATTAACTATTTACTAGCTTCAATAGATGATAAACTTAGTCATTTAATTATTAATTATGAAAAACCTAGATATAAAAGAGGAATAATAAATGGATTGGGATCCATTGTAAAAGCACTAACCGGAAATTTAGATGCGGAAGATGAGAAAAGATATAATAAAATTTTGAAACATTTAGAAACCAATCAATATAAAATTAATGACCAATTAAAGAACCAATATTCTGTTAACCATCAGTTGATAGAAGAATTTAATAAAACTATTAAAATAATTAAACAAAATGAGCAAGAATTAAAAACAAAAATCGAACAGCTGCTTCACATAGTTATTGATGGAACTCAGCAATTAAATAAATTAGCCGTTTATGATATTTATAACCAACTGAATACTTTATTCAGTATGATTTTTAGCATTTTACAAGACAGAAAATTCTTTAACTTTTTGCAAATTGCACGTATTGCATCCCAGTATTATAAAATTAAACGACTTTTACTTAGAATTAAAGAAAATTTCTAAATATTATAATAATGAATTTCCCCTGGAGCCCACCTTTGAGAATATGTTAGAATTTGAAAATATAATCACAGTAAATTGCAAGTTAAATTCAAATAAAATTGTATATTTCTTAGAAATTCCTATCAATTATGAAACGGATTTCCAATTATATCATCTCATACCTATTCCAACCAAATATCAGACTGAATTTGTAACTGTCATCCCAAATAAAAATTATTTCTTAAAAACTCCCGATGGTCATATTAAATCACTGAACGGCGTATGCACAAAAGGAACCATCTACCAATGTCCAAATAAAATTGAAGAAATTAACGATGAAACTTGCGAAAAGAACATCATATTATACAACAACAATAAAAATTGCCAATACACAAATGTTAAAATTATAAAAAATCATGTTGAAATTATAGAAGAGATCAATCAGTTCTTAGCAGTCCTGCCATAGCCAGAGGTAATTCACGCATCATGTCAACAAGGCGATGAAATCAAGACTTTAGAAGGAATATTCCTAATAAAAGAGGACCAATGCCTACTGAAATTTAAAAATCAAAATTTGAAATTTCAAGAGGGAACTTTCGGCAAACCAATCATCCTAGAAGATTTCCAAATTAATCTAAACAGAAGCCAAATTCCTACGATGAGCATCGACATTCATAATATTCAAGATTTAAAATTACCCATTAACAAATTCGAGAACATCAACGAAGACTACAACATCGAAACCACGAATTATGCTATCATATCTCTCTATCTGATCTTATCAATTGTTAGTATAATTATTTTCGCAGTTTTTGCCAAGAAAAGATTTCTCCAGAAGAAGACGCACCCTTGCAGGGATCCAGTCATACAACTCCAACCAGGGCCTTCACCCCCTAAACGCCAGCTGAACATCCCCGACGATATTCCATTCTGAGAAGGGAGGAGTTAGAACGGCTGTTCCCACGAGACCCGCTGACCACAGCACCTTCCCATGGCCAACCGAGGACATTCCATAAAATCATATTTCTGTTAGATAAGCTTTTTGACACGAAAAGTCTCTAACCATCTCTTTTGTAAGACAGTTACTGTCGAGAGACTGAAGTATCAACTTGTATTAAAATTAATCTGATGTAATTATTCTAAGTTGTGTAAAATATAAATTATTTTTTATTGTAACCGTAAATCACGTTTACGTTACTTATATATATATATATATATATATATATATATATATATATATATCTGCTCATATTACTACTTTTTTCCAAATTTACAACTGCTCTTTCGGAGCACGAAACAAAGATATTTTGTCATGATTTGAGTCATACCCGCTGGTACAATTGGGCGCAAAACACTTATAACCCATTGCAAACTAATTGTTTATAACTATTTATCACCAAACAACACTAATGATTGTAAGTCATGCGCGCGAATGACATAAAGCTGGACGTTTATTAACTGCGCTTATATACGAAGTTGCATAGGGCTGCCTTAAGGTGAAGCATTCCACTTGAAGTTCGTGAACTAACAATTTGTTATCGCGTAAGTAGGGTTTCTTGTGATCCTAACAAGAATGTGGATCTGTATAGAATAGTGGAAAGAGTAAGGCGCGCGTTTAAAAACTATACAAACATGAAGATTATCAAGAAAATTATTTTAAATCGCAAGAAATATTTCTATATAATGATAAGACAAAAACTAAAATTTAATAAAATATAGTATTTTATTTGATATTATAATATAAAAATAAAAAATTTTACTTACAATATTATTTCAATTATAAATAATCATATATATATATATATATATATATATATATATATATATATATATATATATATATATATTGTCAGACCCTCTTTTACCCAATCGGGTGTCGAGGTTGTTTTTCCTTATTGGTCTTTCGTGAAATTGTTCCATTTTTTCCGATCCTTTGCTAAAACATGCGCTTGTCTTGATGTAAGGTTTTTCTTTTCTAGTAAATCTAGTATGGTATCATCCCATGTTTTTACTGGTCTTCCCCTGCTTCTTTTCCCGGTCGTTCTTGCTTTCCATATCGATTTTACTGGCCTATCTTCTGGCAGCCTGATAAGGTGTCCATACCATTGTAATTGTTTTTCTTCTATCTTCTGCACTACTGCTTTTACTTCGAGCGAATTTCTAGTGTATTCATTTCTAATCCTGTCCATCTTTGTTATTCCTTGAATTCTTCTAAGATACTTCATCTCTATTGTTTGAATTTTACTTCGTTGCCTAATATTGGTTACCCACGTTTCGCTGCCGTACAAGAGTATGGGAAGAAAAATCGTTTTATATACTGTTAGTTTTGTTCTTTTAGATACGTTTTTATGGTTAATTAGGGTTGTTCTAAGTAGATGGTACGACCTTGCTGCAATCTGGATCCTGTTATTGATTTCTCCTTCATATCCTCCACCGCTCTCTATAATACTTCCAAGGTAATTGAAGCTATCAACTTGTTCTATGTGGACTGTGTTTAGAGTTATATTTACAATCTTATTAAATTTTGTTACAGCCATTGTTTTCGTCTTACTAGCATTTATTTTCATATTTGCTTTAGTAAATTCATCATTCCAGATCTGTAGATTTCCTTCCAAGTCTTTTTCCGTATTGCCAAATACTGTCATGTCATCAGCAAATATACATTCAGTAATATTGATATCTTTTAAATTCAAGTATCCTAGGTGCGTTTTCTTTAATTGTATTTTGGCTTTGCTAGCTATATCGTCCATATATAAAATAAATAATAAAGGACTTAGGTTGCTGCCTTGCTTTAGTCCCTGGGTTGTTATAAATTCCTGTGATATTTTGTTTCCCGTACGTACATAATTTCTGTTCTTTGTATATATATTTTGTATTGCTCTCTGCAATTTGCTTCCAACATTTCTGTTTTTTAATATTGACCATAATATATTTCGGTTTACTCTGTCAAACGCCTTTTCTAGGTCGACAAAACACATAAATTTCTTTGTTATATTTTAACGTTCTTTCTATTATTTGGCGTAGGCTAAATATATGATCTTGTGTACAATATCCTTTCCTGAACCCACTTTGAGTTTTACTTAATTCTTTTTCTATCTTCGTTCTTAATCTGTCTTCTAAAATTGTTTCGTAGACTTTAGCTGTTATACATATCAGAGAGATTCCCCTGTAGTTTGAACAAATTCTATTGTCTCCTTTCATGTATATCGGCATAATTATTGTTGTTTCCCAGTCCTTTGGTATCGGTTCGCCATTCCATAGTTTGTTAATTAGTGTGTGTAACATGTCTATGCCCGCATCTGCCATAAATTTTACTTGTTCTGGTTTTATACCATCGTGGCCAGCAGCCGTTCCTATTTTTATTTTCCGTACTGCATTTAAGACTTCTTCGGTGGTAATTTCTTTTTGGTTTGTCATCTCTATATTTTCTGTTGGTATGCTCGTGATACTAGCTTTGTTTCTCTTAACTTCCAATAGTTCTTCGAAATGTTCCTGCCACCTGTTCATTATTTCTTCATCATTTCTAAGTATATTACCAGTTTTATCTTTTAATTGTTTTATAGGGGTCTCTTTTGCCTTTCTTACGTTTTTAGTTACTCTATAGAATAGTTTTTTATTTTCTTTATAATTTGATTCTATTTGGTTTCCAAAGACTTCCCATTCTTTCTTCTTTGCTTCTTGAATTAATTCTTTTACTTTCTTTCTCTGCTGTTTATATTTTTGGTAATTATCTTGTGTTTTGTTGGAGATATATTCTTTCCATTTTTGTTTTTTTGTTTTTACTTCTTCCTTAATATCTTGATTCCACCAATGTGTTTGTTTCCTTCCTTCAACTACTAGCTTAATACCACATGTTTCCTTTGCCGCTTCATACAACATATTTTTAATAAATTCCATAGGTCTTCAGCTCCGAGATTTGAATAATCTCCTAGATTTACTACTTTTCCTGCGATAGCCTGCTGGTACATTTCCCTAATTTCTTCATTTTTTAATTTGTATGTTTTTAATGTCTCAATTTTTTCCTCTTTCTTTGTTTGATTTTCATTGCCCTTACCTAAATCTCTTATCCTTACTTTAGCCTCTAAAAGGAAGTGGTCACTACCAATTTCGAAGCCCCTTTTGACACGCACATCTTCTATTTTATTTTTGTAATTTCTGTTTACAATAATGTAGTCTATGATTGACTTTTCGTTTCTGCTTATTTCTTCTCTTGTTATTTTGTGAATATCTTTGTGTTGGAAAAATGTGTTCATTATAATTAATTCATTAATAATACAGAAGTCAATTAATCTGTTTCCATTGTTATTTCGTGTACGTTCTCCATTTATACCCATTGTGCTTTCCACTCCTAAGTTGTTGTTTCCTACGCGCGCATTAAAATCTCCTATTAAAATTATTGGTTCTTCTTTTCCTTCTAATATTTGTTGCAATTGTTCCCAGAATAGATCTTTGTTGTCTTTAGAATCGTCTTCGTTTGGCCCGTACACAATTAATATGGTTGTTTTTTTCCTTAGCTATTTCTATCGCTATAGAGAGAATGCGTTCTGAATAACTTTCCCAGTTTATTAAGGTATTTGCAAGCGATTTCTCAATGATACATCCTACTCCTCCCTTGGCATTCTGACATGTATCTACGCCGCTAAATATTAGTACATTTCCTTGTATTTCCTGTATGCCTTTGCCTTTCTTTTTTGTTTCCGTAATTCCCAGTATACCTAACTGTGCTTTATTGAATTCTTTAATTAGTTCTTGTTCCTTCCCTCTTATACTTCTAATATTTCAGGTAGCTATTTTTAGTATATTACTTTTGATTTCCTTCTTTGTATACTTTGCTATTAAATTCATGTCCATTATTTCAATTATAAATAATCATATATAAAGTATATTATTTTATAAGGGGCTAAAGTGCGCTCGTCCGTCATCTACAAATAAGGCACAAAACGTCATTTTCGCTCCACATAAAATATGTAATTTTTTTCTTCAAAACGCCACAATATTTACCCATTACGTCATACAATTTCCCTGCCACACATGAGCAGCAGGAAAACATTTTCTGCCGCAGGTAAACTAAAGAAATTCTTTGATTTTAACGAGCGTCAGGTAGAGTATTTGACAGAAAAATTTAACTTTAACTATTTCTATAGAATCTGATATGGTATAGCTTTTTTATATACTATTTTTCGCTTTCACCATTACTGCAGTTTATGCCACCTATATATCAATATTTCTAATCATGACGATTTAGAAGTTTCATTTAATAAATTATTTATATGCATAAAAATATTTCCCAATGTGCATAAATGCACCAGAAATCCGTATTTTCCATATTCCATATCGACATGATTCTTTCTTTTCGTGAATCAACTATTTCTGCAGCAAGTTCTTTCACATAAAATTTCTTTAATATTGGAAACATCCATTGAACAAATTCATCAATTTTTATTGTCTGTACTTCTATAACCTGAGGTGTCCAAATAATAAAATCTCATTCCTTTCGTCCAGTTATGAATTTTATTTTGATGAAATGTTTGAGGTTAGGAATGAATTACTTTCTATAACCGTACAATCAAAAACTTTTATGTTGAAATTATCGTTTATTGAAAGATAAATAATACATTTCAATATTACACATAATCCTGATCCACTAGTATGCTCTCCTAAAACTGATAAAATATTTTATTTTAAAAAAGTACCCATGACTTTGAATATTGTAATATAACACGAAAAACAAAACTAGATATATTTCAAACCACAAATTATAAAATACTTATATATTTTTATGTATATCTCTATCTAGTAAATCTTGACACATGATTATGACAGCTGTCATTCTGCCAGATCATTTTAACGCTGAGTGTACGTTAAAGCCCACATTACATGTGGAGAATGAGAATTTTGCGAAATAGCAATAACAAATTCAAATTTCAAGAAAATATTTCATATATTTAATCTCATCCAAATGGAGAAACAAATAGTACTAGATAATCCCTGAACATTCAGCTTTTTGATATGTGTATGAACAAGTATACTTAATCTTTATAATACAAATAAATTGAAATTGAAGTGTAGGAGAGCATGATATCAAAATTTTAGGTCTGATTTTCTCAAAAATGGCGCCTACGATTTTGATTAAAAAAAATTGTATATTTAGGAATATGGTCTTCTATAACACAATTTTTTTTATCAAATTTGATTGTGAGAGTTTTGAGAGAAAACAAAAAATACACGAAAAAGGCTAGTTTTGAGCGTTTTTTTGCATATTTTATTTTTTTTCTCCAAAACTGCACAATCAAATTGAATAAAAATTTACTATATTATAGAAGACCATATTCTTAAACACAGAGAATTTTTTAATCAAAATCGTAGGCAGGATTTTTGAGATATAAATTCAAATTTTGAGTGTAATTTCTTTCAACATTTGTACATAACATTAATGGTATCTAGTTTATTACCATACTTTGAAGTCTTGGTTTCAAAATTATATATAATACTTAATAATTTTAATTCAAAATAAGAATAATATTTCGTTACAAAGAGATCAAGGCAAATCATCGTTCTGATACTAATTTCAGATCGCATGCTTCACTTTAAGTATTCACCTGGTATATTTTATAAGTAGAAACTTCAACTAATTTCTTATGGCTCGTTTCCATGCATCAGTCGCGTCCGTTGCAGTGGATACAGCGCTGCGCGCTGCACGACGGACGAAAATTCATGCGTTCACATGCATCCGTCTTTTTGTTTAGTTATAACCTCAAAAATGTCGGCTAATAATATATGTATTGTTTCATATTTATATTTCAAATACGTTAAAAAGCAGGGCATGAAATGTTCCCGCATCGTTAACAAAATTTTACCTATAAATTTATAATAATCATTAACCAAATGCAAAATATTTCTTTAAAATTAAAATAAAGTTACAAAAGACATATGTAGATAATATAATAATTAGCCTAGCCGTAAATACACGGTATTTGATATTTGTCACTAGTGCTATCTCATACTATATGAGAGAGATGCTTCCGTCTTCAAGGTGACACTGCATGGAGTAGAGAGTAGACGAACTCTGTCCGTCACTGCAAGTAGCTTCGCGGCCTTTTCTATTATTCAAATTCAACCAATCAAATTTCGCGACGGACGCACTGCAACGGACGCGACGGATGCATGGAAACGAGCCATTATGGTGAAGCAGGCCGCCTGAAGTTCGTTAACCAACAATTTGTTATTGCGTAAGTAGGGTTTTCTGCGGTCCTAACAAGAATGTGTATACAAATAGTGGAAGGGGTATTGGCGCGCGTTTAAAAACTATACAAACGTGCAGATTTTCAAGAAAATTATTTTAAATCGCAAGAAATATTTCTATATGATGACAACAAAAAACTAAAATTTAATAAAATTTGAATAATATAATTTTTGGATCCATCTTTACCTTCATAAAATTTAATAAAACATAGTATTTCATTTGATTTTACTTACAATTTTATTTCAATAATACATAATCACATATAAAGTATATTATTTTATAAGGAGTTAAAGTGATACTTTTAGTGCGCTCGTCCGTCAACTACAAATGAGGCACAAAACGGCATTTTTACTCCACATAAAATATGCAATTTTTTTCTTTAAACGCCGGAATATTATCCATTGTCATATAATTTCTCTGCCACTCGTGAGCGGCAGAAAAACATTTTCTGCCGTAGTAAGCTAAAGAAATTCCTTGATTTTAACGAGAGTCAGGAAGAGTGTTTGACAGAAAAATCAAGCTTTACTGTTTCTATAGATTCTGATATGGTAAAGCTTTTTATATACAATTTTTCGCTTTCACCATTACGCCAATTTATGCCACTTATATGTCAATATACTCTAGTCATGACGTATTCGAAATTTCATTTAATAAATGATTTATATGCATAAAAATATTTTCCAATGTCCATAAATGCACCAGAAAACCCTATTTTGCATCCCACTGAATTAATCAGGTTATTTGAATTCTTTTAAAATTTCTTACTTTCCACGTTTCTGTGGCATATTCCTGATTGACATGCTTCTTTCTTTTCGTGAATCAACTATTTCTGCAGCAAGTTCCTTTACATAAAATTTCTTTAATATTGGAAACATCCATGGAACAAACTCCTCATCAATTTTTATTGTCTCCACTTCTATAACCTGAGGTGTCCAAATAATAAAATCACATTCCTTTCGTCCAGTTATGAATTTTATTTTGATGAAATGTTTGAGGTTAGAAATGAATTACTTCCTATAACCGTATAATTAAAAACTTTTATGTTGAAAATATCGTTTATTAAAGAAAAATAATACATTTCAATATTACACATAATCCTGTTCCTCTACTATGCTCTCCTAAAACTGATAAAATATTTTATTATAAAAAAGTACCCATGACTTTGAATATTATAATATAATATAACACGAAAAACAAAACTAGACATATTTAAAACCAAAAAATATGAAATAGTTATATACTTTCATGTACTATATCTCTATGTAGTAAATCTTGACACACATGATTATGACAGCTGTCATTCTTCCCGATTATTTTAACGCTGAGTGTACGTTAAAGCCCAAATCACTTGTAAGAAATGAGAATTTCGCGAAATAGCAATAACAAATTCAAATTTCAAAAAAACATTTCCTATATTTCATCTTCTCCAAATTAAGAAACAAGTAGTACTACATAAACTCTGAACATTTAGCTTTTTGATATGTGACTGGACAAGAATGTTTCTTCTTTATAATAGAAATAAATTGGAATTGAAGTGTAGGAGATCGTGATATCAAAATTTTATATCTGATTTGCTTAAAAATCCATCATACGATTTTGATTAAAAAAAAATTGTATATTTAAGAATATGGTCTTCTATAACACAGTAAATTTTTATCCAAGTTGAATTTACAGTTTTGGAGAAAAAAACAAAAAAATTCACGAAAAAGTCTTGTTTTGAGCGTTTTTTTTGCATATTTTATTTTTTTTCTCGAAAACTGTAAATTCAAATTTAATAAAAATTTACTATATTATAGAAGACCATATTCTTAATCATAAAGAATTTTTTAATTAAAATCGTAGGAAGCATTTTTGAGAAATAAATTCAAATTTTGAGTGTAATATCTTTCAATATTTGTTCATAACATTAATAGAATCTAGTTTATTACTATACTTTGAAATTTTGGCTTCAAAACTGTATACAATACTTAATAAGTTTCATTCATAATAAGAATAATATTTCGTTTCAAAGAGATCAAGGCAAATCATCGTTCTGATACAAGTTTCAGGTCGCACGCTTCATCTTAATTCATATTTTGTTTTAAATTTGAGGTAACTTTTTTGCTACTCAATCTAAACTTCTATATTAATTTATTTTGGATAAGATAGACCTCAAAAATAAACAAATATATTTAGAAATTATAGATTTTGAAATGTCAAACAATCCAGTTTATTCCTATTCGTCGAAATTTTGACGTTTGTCGCTAATTTTGTGACTACTACCGCGCGGAGGTTGTAATAAAAATTACCTCACGGGGATGAAGCTGCCGGCTCCTCAGGGAGAAGGGTATGGGTCGGGTAAAGGGCGCCACGTAATCTGTCCTAGGGGTCCTCATCCGCTAGACTACGTAGGGCAAGGCAAAATATTCGAAGTTGACAGCCGGAGCGGTACCTGCAAATTCGCTGAAAAACAAATCGGGGCAGTCGAAAGGAAAAACGGTAACCTAACTTGATAATTAATTTTATTAACCTGTAAATGAAAATATAACAAATAAATAAGATGACACAAAGGATGTCCGCGACGCCGAAAAACTAAAAGGAGAAAACATGAACGCGGACACCAGCAACTATCTTGCCTCAAGCTCTGAGACCGACGCCCGATAAATGTGGGTACTACAAGGGCCCTAACTGTCGAAGCTGGCCAGACGACTTACAAATAAGACGGGTGTGGTCGCGCAGAACTGTGGGGAACACAGCGCAGGCGCAAACAATAATTTACATAAAATACAAATGCGGATATAAAGAAAATAAGCTACAAGAAAAATAATTAAGGCGTAAAACAAACGAACATCCACGTTCACACAAAATATAATAATAAAATAAATAATAAAATAAATGCAGGAAATGCAAAACCAATTAAACTGCAACTTAAGGTTGCGGCTGAAGGCCAACAAAATTAACGTTCCCAAAAATAAAGGTCGGAAGGACCACAAAATTAAATAAATTAAACTAGAATGAAAATAAAGTGCAACCGCACGAAGCATAAAACTTTGCTTCAATCCACTCGTCACAAACACTCTGACCACTTATCTGTCTCTTGCGCGACTTCTGCAGGTGAGCTAGCGCAGACGCGAAGGACGTGGACACCTGGGCCAGATGTACGGGCTGGTACCGTGGTGTGATGGACTGGTGAAGACGAGGAAAACGAAACGTGATGGAGCGGTGGACGTCGGGCTTCAGGATTCCAAGAAATCGCAACACAAATCCCCGTACGGGCGTTCCATGTGGAAGTATACAAACTCCACTCGCGGAAATAAATATTTTCACCGGACTAAATCCCGATATCACTCGGCAACGACACAAAAGACGAAAAATCGTAATTTTTAGTCGGTGAAAAATTGCGAAAACTCAAAGAAACCGTTAAACGACCGTCGTCTCTCAAACTCCAACTGTGACTCGTGTCACCCTGCAAAATTTCGCGAAATTCGCGAACATTTCGAAAATCGCTGTAAGATAAAGAAAATTAGGAAAAGGACAGAAGATATTCAAAAGACGCGCCAAGTTACGAAGGTTGGCCATGCGAGACTGAGAAACGAGTAAAAAGGATAGAAGATCGGAAACTAATGCGCAAGACAGAGACAGAACAATGATTGATGTGAATACAATTAAATGTCACTAAACTGGTAGAATTAAGTAAATAAAAATTACTAACTAAACATCTGTCACGGCAAAATGTAAATATAACCTCAAATTGAAACAATGTTTAGCCACGCGGTATGAATATAAAAACTAAATAAGAAATAATTATGAACGAGATGAATTGAATAAACAAAAAGATTAATTAGAATTAAGAAAAAGTAACAGATAAGTATATTTAATTTTTAGGCACAGAAGCAAAAATATGTGTGATTGAAAATTATGATTTTTGGAAGAAAAAAAGAAAAGACAAATAGGAACGTAACAAGATTCTACACTGAAAGAACGGTTTTGTTGCAAATACAAAATTTATTTTGTTAAAGAATTTTTTGTTATCTTAACAAAATTTTGAAAGAATATAAAACAATTTAGTTAGTGCAACTGAATTTATTTATTTGAATCAACAATTTTTTATTTGGTGCAGGGAATTACATATTTTTGTTATTTTAACAACTTATTTTTTTGAAATAACATTTTGCCTTTTGTTAAAGTTACAAACTAATATAACAAAAGTTATTTGTTATTTATACAAACCTTATCTTTAAAAAAACAAATTCGTTTTGTTCGATTATTAAAACATTTTTTTGTTGACATTATGAAATATTCCTTTCATCTAATAATACTATTTTGTTGAACCAACTATATATTTTGTTGTATTTCGTCTATTTCCGTTTATTCCCGGTTTTTTCTTGGGTGGTCTGCTAGCGCACATGATGTGATGTGAGACATTGCTAGGGGAAGTACGCAGTTGTGTTATACGTTGTACTGCAACCTGTTGTGTATTTGCTGTATGCTGGATTTAGTAAATAATGGCGGATGAATTTGTCCAAAGCTTTTTAAAAACATCCAATTTGGAAGAATTAATTCCACTGTTTGTAGGTAAGTTCAAATTATATTTATTATATCTGTGTTATACGTAAATATATATATATATATAATAGAGATGTTATAATAAACATATATATTTATGGTTAATTTCGGCCATTTGAATATGTCTGTGTACTTAGTTTGCTGTTTTAATTCAGATTACCATGTTTTATTTATTTAATTACAAATTGATCTCTAGTTTAAGTTAATTGCATCTGGACGAATAAACTATTTATTTTTCTTATGTATCATATTCTAGAACAAGGAATAAATCAGGATGCATTTTTTGCTTTAAACTCTGATATGATAAAGGAATTAATTCCACAAATAGGACAAAGAGCAATATTTTTAAAAAAATTTACTGATTTGCAACAATTGCAACAAGCTGAAGTATTATATGTAGAACAGTCATCAGATAATACTGAAACAGTGAGTAATATCTGCAAACATGTAACATGTTTAAATAATATATAAGAAACTGTGTAGGCATCTCCTTCGCCATGTACTTCATCATCGGCTAGCACTAGTTCTTCGTTGGACAAAATATCGTTTGAAATATATGATCAAGCACCTCCAAGACAAAATGCATTTTACGGGGAAGAACAATTTAATATGAGCTTACGACCTTCATACCAATTACAGTTGCAACAATTTTTGGAAAGCACAGTGAATGGTCGAATGATTCTTAGTACATACGAAAAAAACAAAATTTTAGACAGAAAAGCTAGATCACAACTAACTGATCTAATAATAAGTTATCTTTTGTCTCACACGCCAAATAGGTATTTCTAACATAATAAATATTTTTTAATACTGATTGTTTTTTCGCAATTTCAGACATTTAAAAAATGAAGACTTTCATTTAGTATCAAAACAAATATGTGCATTATTTCCAAATGAAAAACAAAATGTATATTTTGTACCTCCAGTAAGTGCCCGAACCAGTAGAGATAAAAAGTCTGTAATTGCTAGAGGGAAATTAGTCGACAAATATAGAAACAAATTAAGAGACTTCAGAAAAGCGGGAATGAATTTATTTACAGAATCAAAAGATAACAAAATACAGGTTACTGAAACAGGTATAATGTATACTAATATTAGTTCTTCAATATTTTTAAAAGATATTTTGTTTCTACATTTAATTTAGCTGAAAATGTGGAAGGAAGTGTTATATGGTTAAAAAATAATACAGAACCATGGAATGATGTATTACAACATTGGAATACAACACTAAGTTTAAGAAAGAACAGTACAATGAAAACAATAAATGAATTTATGCAAGAATGGCCAATTCTAAACATTTCTTTCGGATATACTTTGGTATGTAAAATATTTCAAACAATGATTCAGATTCTTCCATAATTATTAATAAATTACATAATACTAATGTTACAGATTGATAAAGATTTTGACAACTTATTCCCAGAAAAAACACTAAACTTACTCACTAAGTGGACTGCATTCATCAACAAAGTAAAAGAAAAAATTAAAGTTACAGATACAAGAAATCTTGATGAATTATTTAATTATATTAAACAAGACACAAACAACAGTATTATTATTAGTATTATTATTATTATTATTATTATATACATAAGAAAATATCTATATGTTTTAGATACAAAAGTGTCAGTCGAAATTATGGCTTTACCTTACTTTTTTCCTCCTGTGGGTAGATTTCGCCATGGTAGAAAAAAACAGTGGAAACCATCGATAATGGAATGCCAAGAAAGTATGATAGTTCACATCAAGGTTCTTATATAACATCTCTTTATATATATATATATATATATATATATATATATATATATATTATATATATATTATGGTATTTATACTTATTATGTATAATAAAATATTAATTTTAATATTTCAGTTAGCAGCAGATATTGAATCATTTATTGTAACTCGACGAAAGAAATTTGAGGAAGTGGGAATTAATGTACAACCGTACATTATAGTACAAGGCGTAGATTTCAACTCCCTGGAATCGTTCTATGTTGTTATTGAGAATATATTTTATAAACTAGAGTCAGCATTAAAGGCTCTTGATCTGTGCTTCAAGATATTCCATGCCCTCAATGCACAATATCCTGTTCAAAGCGAACATATTTGGTATGTGATTCAATACGATATATATAATATTGTTACAGAATACGACAAACAAATACCTAATGTAAGTGCAATATTAAGTACTTTGAATAGTGAAAGCTAATTTTGTCATTCCTTTTAAAAATATTTTGATTATTTCTTTGCTAGTACTATTTGTTTTCGTTAAAATGATAAATTGTTGTTTTTGTTCAGAAAAATTATTCTCTATAAAACAATTAGTGTTACATTTAAATCTACAGCATTATATGTTAAATATTTATACTTGTGCACAAAAAAATTGTGGTAGAACATATCAGAATATATATTCATTTAAAAAACATTTGCGAACACAACATAGTGAAGATTGTACAAACGAATGTACTATTCCTATAAAGATTACTAATAATAGTAATGTAGATATAGAATCTGTTGAAATAGATAACAGAATAGAAGAAGTACAAGATCATGCAGAATTAAATACCCCAACACTAAGAGATTTTTCAAATTCTTTAAATTATAATGCTGCTTTGTTTTGTGCTAAATTATATGCAAATTATTCTCTTCCAAGAAATATTATTCAACAACTAATTGAAGATATCACTGACATGTTAAGTTATAGTCTGTTTTATATACTTCGAGAAAAAATTGATACACTCCTTTGTCATGAAAACGAGGAAAAAATAAAAGATATTTATAAGTTTCTATCAGTTTTAAGTGATCCATTTTCAGATTTAAAATCTGAGCGCTCAAGAATTAATTTTTTTGAAAGTAAGAACTGTTTTGTTAAACCAGTTTCATTTTATATTGGAGAAACTATTGATGATAACAGACATAATAATACTGTCTCTTTAAGTATGGTACAACGTTTTGGTCAGTATATTTCGTTAAAGAAAACTTTAAAATTATTTTTGGAATTACCAAATTTATTTGAAAGTATTAAATTATACCTTTCAGATTTGCAAAATCAAAATTTTGTTTCAAATTTAGTCCAATGTGAAATATGGCAAAACATTAAAACCAAATACAGTAATGAAATAGTTCTGCCACTTCACCTTCATTTTGACGATTTTGAGGTTTGCAATCCGCTTGGAAGTCATGCAGGTATTCAAAAACTTGGTGCAGTATACTGTACTCTAGCATGTGTGCCACCGCAATGGGCTTCTAAATTAGAAAACATTTTTCTTCTTCAACTTCACAATTCTTCCGATCGGTCTCTTTTTGGAAATAAATCAACATTTAAAAAAATATTAGATGATTTACATGATTTAGAAACTAACGGACTAATTTTAAATATAGAATCAAAAGAAATAAAAATATATTTCGTCATGATTCATTTTTTAGGAGATAACTTAGGAATGCATTCATTGTTTGGTTTCGTAGAAAGTTTTTCGGCTAATTATTTTTGTAGATTTTGCCGTGCATCAAAAGATGAAACTCGTTTTCAGTTAAAAGTAGATGAATCTTTTATACGAAATAAAATCAATTATGAAGAGGACTTTCGTAACCGAAATAAAGGAATTAAAGAAGAATGTATTTTTAATAGTTTATCTAACTTCCATGTCACCGAAAATGTATCTTGTGATGTAATGCATGATATATTTGAAGGTATTTGCAGATACGAAATGGGATGTATCATTTATTATTTCATATATAAAGCTAAATATTTTACATTGGATATTTTAAATAATAGGCTAAAATTTTTTAATTATGGTTCCCAAACCTCAAATCGACCACCATTAATATTAAAATCTCATGTACTCAAGAAATGTATTATTATGTCTGCTTCAGAAATGAGAAGTTTCACTGAATATTTCGGGTTATTAATTGGTGATCTTGTACCTCTTCAAAATGACGTTTATGAACTTTATTTAATATTGAGAGAAATCATTGATATAGTTATGTCAAAAACTGTAAATCCAGGTACATATATTTTATTAGAAGAAATAATAACTGAGCATCATTCATTGTATTTAGAACTGTTTGGTAACTTTAAACCTAAACACCACTTCATAATACATTACCCACAAATTATGAGAAAATTTGGACCCTTAATAAACTTATCGTCTATACGATATGAAGCAAAACATAAAAGTCTAAAATCAAATGCAAATGTAGTCAAATCACGAAAAAATATTGCCTATACTCTTGCTTTTAAAAACCAAATAGCTTTGTGCCAACAGTATTTCCAAAAAAAAATTACTCATTTAATTAAATATGGCCCTGGTGATGAAATTGATATAAATAATCTTCCTTATATTAAAGATGAAAGTAGTAAAATTAGAGTAGAACTGGAGGACTGCTGTTGTAGTACTACATGGGTTGAAGTAAATGGAATAAGATATAAGGAAGGTTTAACATTAATAATAGCTTATAATGACTTCTTGTTCCAATTTGGAATAATTACACATATCTTAACAAATAACCGAAATACAATATATTTTCAATTATCTTCTTTGAATACTATTGGTTTTGCGTCACATTTATATGCTTATGAAGTCGAGCACAGCGATATAAAACTTTATATTAGTTATGATGATTTATTTTATAACTGGCCAACTTCGATACACAAAATGAATGATGGAAAATTATATGTACCTGTGACAAGAATGTAAGAATGTATATAGGTACTTTAATTAAAAATTTACAAATTACTCCTATTTTGTTATTTTATATGTACGATATATTTTGTAATAAAACTATTTATTATAATATAAAATTGTAATTTGATTATCCTTTTGATTAAACAATGTAATTTAATTGTTTCAAGAAGATAATTTTGTTAAAACGAAATTACTTTTCATTTGCTTGAAATAATATATTTTGTTCGATTAATCAAAATGATTTTCTCTTTTAATTTAAATATTTGGTTAATTTAACAAAAAGTTAGTATTAATAAAAGCTATGTATTTAGTTACAGTAAGCAATTTGTTGTTTCATAATAAATATATTTTCATTTTGATTCAAAGAAATATTTTTTGTTTATATAACAAACAATATCATTTCAAACAACAACAAAATTTCAATTAAAAAATTTAGTACCATTAACTAAATATTTAGTTGCACGTATACAACAAATAATATTTGTTCTGTTAACAATATTTTGTTTAATTCAACAAAATCATTCTCTCAGTGTAGTAACTTATATGTTAAAGTTAGGGAATTGAGTTTTAATCGCCAATTCGTGGCAATGAATCTGGTAATTAATCTAGGGAATTTTTGTTATTAACGCCAACTCGTGACAATGAATTTAGTTTATTTGATCAGCATGTGTCTCGCCTTTTCGCGCGCCAAATATCAGCGACTCAACACAACAACAAAATTCTAACCGCTCTAACTAATGTCAACTAGATAAAAGGTAAGTTAATAATACAATGAAAAAGAAGTCTAGCAAGGAATTAAATTGAAAACAAATGTAAAATACAAAGTTACATAAAATAAATAAATAAATGAAAATTAAGTGCTAAATTTATATTTTAGGTTAGGAGTTAGGAATATAATTAAAAAGGCAGCAAGGATCAGATCGGAACGTAACAAAGGTTATTCTTAGATTTAAGTAAAGCGTAAAGCCTTTGACACTACAAACCATCAACAACTTTTGTGTAAATTCCAAAACTACAGCTTTAGAGGCAATATTTATAATTGAATTATTTCTTATTTAAGCAACAGACAACAAATTGTTGATATAATTTCGTAAAATCTTTGAGTCGAGCTGTAGACTGTAGGGTACCAGAAGGATCCATAATCGACCCTTTACTATTTATACTATTTATTATTGATCTGCCCAGAGTTTACTATAAATAATATTGTACGCAGATTATAATGTTCCTGTTCCTTCAAACTATATAAAACCAACAAATGGTTCGCCAACAATGGTCTTATTATGATATTTACTTACATAAAAGAACAACTAAATCTAAGTATTCAAATTGATAACTATATACAAAATAGTATTATTGAATAACGTAAAATTGCATGAGTAAGAATTTAAATCGGGACATTGATATTACGTAATTATATAGCAAAATATTTTGTTTGTTATGTACTACGTCAACTAAGAGATAAAGTAAATCTTGATTGTTTCAAATTATATTACTTCGGATACTTTCAGTTCATTTTAATATACGGAATTCAATACTGGGGTGCCTAGCTACCAGAGCTGGGACCAGTACTCAAAAAAAGTATTTAAATACTAAATACTAAATACTTCTTAAAAAGTATTTTAAATACTAAATACCAGTATTACTTGAAATACTTTTTATCGTTAAAATGTACTGACAGTACTAAATACTAAGTAAAATTAACAACTAGGTTATTTTTATACAGAATTTAATTTAAAAACAAAATTATTAATATTATGAAAGATACTTTAACACTTTATAATTCAAAATTAAATATAAGTAAGGAATTCGGCAACTATAACAAACATGAAAGGGTTTATATATATTGCTATTTATTTTTTACTAGTCTTTATCTACTGGATTTGAATTGAAGAGGAAGGACAATCTTCGAATAACTCTTCCATAAATTGACACCATTTCTGCAATAAATTTCGATTCAGCAGTTTTACCGTTTTTATTTTCTAATATCTTGTGTCTGTGTATACTTAATAAACTTAGATTACTCAATCGTTACGATAGGGAACATGTCGCTAGCTGGCCATAAGAATACTGCTGAAAATTTAGTTTCAGCTTAAATTTATTATCATTAAACTTAGAATTTAATTTTTATTTTATTTTATTTATATATATATACATATACAGGGTGTTGACCGCGCCTCTCGAACATAGGACTTTAACATGTAAAATCATATTGTTTTAATTTCCTGCTTCCCTAATTATTTAAAAGAAAAAAGCTTCAAATAAAATTTTTAGGGCATAAAATTCTAAATTAATTTTACATGCTTTGTAACGGCACAAATTAAATCTGAAAATGACTAAAATTGTTTCAAAACTATCGATAGCTATAAAATTGAAACAAAATTAAACAAATGTTTGACGTTCAATCTGTCAAAAATTTCAAAATAAATTAAATAATAAATAAAGGATTTATTTTGACAGACAAAACGTCAAATATTTGTTTAATTTTGGCTATCGATAGTTTTGAGGCAATTTTCGGCATTTTCAAATATAATTTGTGTCGTTACAAAGCATGCAAAATTAATTTTGTTCATTGGTAATTTCATGCCCTAACACTTCAAGTTTCTTTGCTTAAAATATTTAGGGAAGTAGGAAATTATAAAATTATAATTTTACTTGTTAAGGTCGTATGTTTGAGAGTCGTGGTCACAAAACTAGTTTATAACCAGGGGAGGACGTGCGCCCCTTCTTGCCCCTCCCCCTTGCGGATGCCCATGGTAACTGACAATAATCGCAAAGTACCAAAAATATAAAATCACGACAGCGTTAGAGCGTATTTGTATAGACCTGCACATGCTAAATTCCCTTTATGATACAAACTTCGCACTAGTTATGCGCATGCGAAAAGTATTTAGTATTTAAAGTATTTAAATTACTTTAAATACTTTTTTTTTACTTTAAATACTTTTTTGTACTTTAAGTACATTAAAGTATTTAAAATACTTTTGCATGAAAAAAAGTACTTTAAGTACAGTACTGAATACTAATTTTCAAAAGTATTTTAAGTAAAGTATTTTAAGTATATGATGTACTTAAAGTACTACTTCCAGTACTTTTACTTTAAGTAGTTCCCAGCTCTGCTAGCTACTATAATTATAGATGGGATGGGAAAAGTTTTGAAATAAATTTAAAACTTTTTCTTGAAGAAAAATCATACTACGATACTAAAGATTATTTTGTAGATGATTTATGATACATTAATTATACTGAATTATCTTGTACTTCTTTTGAGATTTTTAAGAAAAAATCTATTACTATATTTTCCTGTTTTCTGAGATTTATTCGGCCTACATTATTTTATTAAATAATATTTGAATCGATATTATTAATTCTTCTTTAGCTAATTTTATTAACTCGTTATATATTATGTCTTCGCCTGAGAATTTGTTGGGTTTAATTTCACTGATAAATGTTTCATTTCGCTGTCCTTAAAGTATGGTATTTTTGTAGGGTTGTTTTCTGGAGCTTCTTGATCTTGCCGGTTGTATTCAATGTATTCATTGTCCGAGTATAGATTTTTATAAAATGTTGCAAAAAACTCTCAGATAGACATAAATTTCTAAAATATTTTTTTTTATATAATATAAATACAAATACACATAACAAAAGACAAAAAAATATTTAAATTTGTGAAATAAATTACTAGTCTTTGTCATCTGGGTTTGAATTGAAGAAGGACAATTTTCGAATAACTCTTCCATAAATTGACACTATTTCTTCAATAAATTCCGATTTACAGTTTTTATTTTCTAATATTTTGTGTCCGTGTAATACTTACTAACCTAGATTACTCAATCGTTACGATAGGGAACATGTGGCTAGCTGGCCATAAGAATACTGCTGGAAAGTTTTAGCTTGAATTTATTATCTTTAAACTTATAATTAAATTTTTATTTAATTTATATATACATATACAGGATGGTGCCGTGACTCTCGAACAGAGGATTTTAACATGTAAAATCATATTGATTTAATTTCCAGCTTCATAATTATTTAAAACAAAAAAGCTTCAAATAAAAGTTTTAGGGAATAAAATACGAAATTAATTTTGCATGCTTTGTAACAGCACAAATTAGAATTGAAAATGACTGAAATTGAAACAAAATTAAACAAATGTTTGACGTTCAATCTGTCAAAATTGACAAAATAAATTCTTTATTTATTATTTCATTTATTTAGACAGATAAAACGTCAATCATTTGTTTAATTTTGTATCAATTACATGCCTATCAATAGTTTTGAGGCAATTTTCGTCATTTTCAAATATAATTTGTGTCGTTACAAAGTATGTGAAATTAATATTGTTTATTGGTTCAGATGCAGAATTTTACGCCTTAAAACTTTTATTTCAAGCTTTTTTGCTTAAACTATTTAGAGAACCAGGAAATTACAAAATTATAATTTTACATGTTAGAGTCCTATGTTCGAGAGTCGTGGTCACCACCCTAGTTAATATCCAGGGAGGAGGCGCCTCGGCTTGGCCCCCCCTGCCCCCTGCGGACGCCCATGTATGTATTCCTGTCAAATTCTTTGTTCGTATAAAATCTATTTTATTTTTATGATTCGGCGTCCATTTTCGGTTTTTCTTTTTGAATTAACTATTTTCAGTTGGTATTGCATTGCGAAGTCTATCAATATTTGCCCTCGATAGTTTCATATTCCGTAGTTTGACTTACCCATTTTGTCTTCGTTCAATTTTTGCGTTCCAATCAACCATCACGATGAGATGCGGAATATTATTATCTTTTTCCTGTATAGTTTCTTTTAGCTTCTTATTAAATTATTGTTCTGCTTTATCTTGGAAAGATTCATGTATCTGAATTATTTTTAATTTTATTTGTGAATTTAAGTTCACTATCAGTTTGGATATTCTTTCATTTTTTGGTTTAAATTCTTATAGTTTGTTTTTTAATGTATAGTTTATAAAAAATCCAAATCCACATGGGCCGTTTATCGCTGATCCATGATAAGACAGAATTTTAGATATTTTTCTGTGGTATTTACATAGTTTTTCCTAATTTTCGATAGTCCGACTATGTCCTAGTTTATTTTTGAAAGTGCAAGTTTTAATTCTATTACTCTAGATTTATGCTTTATTGTTCTGGCATTTAACTTACAAATGAATAAGGACGATGATTCCCGTGATCGGCCTTGTTGGGGCGCTTGTATTAAATCTTGTGTTTTTGTTTGTCTCTGCCGTGGATCGTTATTTTTGTTTATCTGTAGTTGTTAATTCATTGGGTTGATCCTTGTTCTGATTGGTTTTTCGTTATAGCTGTTAGTTCTGTTTATATTTATATTTTCACATAATGTATTTGTGTTTGTTTTTGTACTTGAATTTGAAGCTAGCAGTTTATTTGAAGGACCCGGATTTTCCTCTATTTTTGCATCTTTTTGTTTGTGTTTTTTTCCTGGTTTTTAACTTCATTGTTTTGTTTCGTTTCTCATCGGTACAAATTACATTGTTCTCTTCCGCTTTTTCTTCGAAATGTAATCTTTTTTCTTTTCTTAAGTTTTTACCAGTTGTCCGTAAATTAATTTTACTTTTATCTTGTTTTTTACCGTTTACTATTAAATTCTTCTTGTCTGAATTGTCTCATTAATGGAACTAATTTTTTTTCTTTTACTTTTCTTGGGAAATCAGCTAAAATTCAGATTCCTGAACATTATAAGTTTTTTTTGCATGTAAGAGTAGTTCCCTCACTTTCCTACGTGCAACAAATTCTATGAGAATAGGCCTCGCTTTGTTAGTATTTGATTTTAAACCAATGCATTATTAATAAATTCTAGGTATTTTACCTCTAAATCAGTTCTTCGTTCTTCTTTATCATCAATTCCATATATTATCAGATTATTTTTCTGTATACTCTTTCTTGATTTTTCCATTTTTCTTCGTGTGCTTCTATTTTTGCTGTGTTTGCATTTAATTTGTTTCGTAGATTTGTGTTTGCTTCTTTGATGTCATTTTTAAGATTGGTATTATCTGTCTTGATACTTGCTTTGCTTGCAGTATTATTTCTGTATCCATATTTGAAGAATTCTATTTCTTTTAACTCTTTACGCCGACGAGTTATATTATGTTGTGTGTAGATCTGCGATGTTAGTTGCAGATGAAATTTATATCGATATTTAGATATTTGCTATAAGATGTCGCTACTTGACCATAGCTCGATGTGAATTTTGTTAAGGACTTTTCTTTGCCTTTGTAGGTTAGTAAAGTTATAAATTTATAATTCTCAAAGGATACATAAAGCCAAAATAAGATATTATTATTGCTTAAGCTGCACTAGCAACTCTCCACTTTTCTGTATATTTCAGTCAATTTCATTAACTTCATTAATATAAATATATTTTATTGACACTACTTGGCAGCACAAAACAGTTTACTACCTAGTTTTTCAATTTAATTAAGTTTAGTTATATATTTTTTTTGTATTTCTTATAACATTGTTACGTCCCATTTTTTGCTTATAATGGTTTCCTCAAATTTATTTTGCTGTTTCTTTTCTCCTGTCTAAAATTTATTTTATGAGTAAATATTTGCATACTAAAATTCAATACTTCTTACCTTCATTCTATTTTCTTTCTTTTGTAATATTTAATCGCCTAGTATAATTTAAACTAAATTTTCTCTTCTAATTTTAATTTCGGGTTAAACACGTTGTTTTGTTTTGATTCTTTAATTGTGTAACGGCATGCAATGAATTTAACGTCTGTCATTGTTGAAAGTTAATTCCTCTATTGCTCACCTTGTTTATTGTCATTATTATGATTAAGATTTTAGTTACTTTTAAATTTGTTTATTTTGTGATGTTTCCTTTTGCTTTTTATTATAGAATATGCAAATGTTTAGTTGTAAATTATTTTCTTATTTTTTTTCTGTCGGTAAGGTAGTAAGCTATCTTGTATTTGTTTTTCTAGTAGATGTCGCCAGAATGCGGTATGTTTAGTGACCGAGACTGAAACCATTGTTTGTAATTAAAGAATGCAGGAAATTACCTGATTAGTTTTGATATAACTACTTTTAAAGGATTTGAGTCGCGAATTTAGAGTTAAAATGTGATCTTCAAGTCGAGATATTTGTTATATTATTGTTGCGTGCTTAAATCGAGTTCAGTTTGATCGCAAAGTAATATAGTTTGACTGCATTAAAAATAGTGCCGACCATTTCGAATATTTAATATTCATTGAATTTTCCGGATTTAATTTCGACGAGAATTTCACCATTTTTTCCACCATATCAGCCACCTAAGAACTCAGGTAATTCATGCATACATTATTGTAAAGTAAAGCTAGATTATTTTGGTAATTCTTCTATTGGAATAATTTTGTCATTCAGTTTTGTCTCGCCGACAAATACGAAACTAATTCAGACTTCTATTTCAGGCTTTTTCGTCTTCGTTTTTGTTCTTGCTGTTACTTTGGCCTGTTTGCCTTTTCTGTGACATTGTATCGTTAAATCCTGGTCGTAGTCCTGGACACAGGATTGGAATTATTGTTGGCATAGTGAGGGAAAAAACCGCAGTACCATGTGGAATGGATGTGATGTCACGAGCACACATGTGACGCCCGCCATGTTGGAAGTTGATGTTTTGCCGCCAAAATTTCGGATCAAGTTTACCCATCTACCTGACCACGTTTACAGCTAAGCCCAAAGAGCTTTGTTATTGTTTTTGTTTATTTTGTGTTTGAAATTACGACGATTATTTTAATTTATATCATTAATCTTTCTTGACGCACGTATCATATGCTCAAAATATCTCAAATTTAATCACGCTTAAAGCCTTATTTACAAATCGAAATTAGTTTTATGATTCAACTTGGGAAAATGTATCTTTCTAAATTCGAGTTTATTACAACTTTTAGTAAGTATCTGTGTAAATCTTGCAAAATGTAAATTTATCGACAAGACAGATTTTTGTTTAATAAATGAGAATGTGACTTTAAAATAATAATTATTATTAACTATTGTAGCCATTTTGAATAATAACAGTCACGAATTTCTGAATTTTTAGAGATTTCATTAAAGTTTTTGAACAAATTTCGAGTTTATCAATTTGAACAAATTCTTTATATTATATTGATTTCTATAATTTTGGCAAGTTTAGATTTTTTCAATTTCAACAAATTGTTTAATTTTCACAGGTTTGCAGCTATTTTGAATAAAAATTGCCACGAATTCCTTCATTTGTACAGATTTCATGAATTTTTGACAAATTTAGTCTTTTTAAATTTAACAAATTTATAGAATTTTGACTAGTTTAGATTTTTTAAATTTTAAGAGATTTCTTATTTCGTCTCGAATTCCTTGATTTAATGAAATTTCTTTAATTTCGGTAAGTTAAGATTTTTACAATTTTAACAAAGTACTTAATTTTCGTAAGTGTTGCGACCACTTTGAATCTAAATTGCAAAAAATTCCTTATTTTGTAGAGATTTTATATTTTGTTTTGACAAATTTCAATCTTTTAATATTGGCAGATATCTAGAATTTTTGACAAGTTTCGATTTTACAATTTTAACAAATTACTTAATTGCCACAGGTTTTGCAGCCATTAAAATTTCTAAAAATTCCTAATTCTATACAGATTTAATGATTTTTTTTTTAAATTCGAGTTTTTCAATTTTAACAAATTCTTGAATATTGACAGATTTGTAGAATTATTTAATTAATTAATAATTTATAATTTCTATAATATGCATTATACTAATAATTATTTAAATTATAAAATAGATAACAAAAATTGAAATACAATCAAATTTCAATTCGGGGCCACCGTGGCACAGATGGTTAGCGCATATAATCGGAGTCCATAGCTCCAAGATTCAAATTCTGGTGGTATACCAATTTTTGTTTTTATAATTTAATTTAATTAACTAGGTACTAAGTATTTAGTGAAATTATAATTAAATTAATCATTTTTTGTTGTAAATATTGTTTTAGTATTGCTATTTAATTAACAATAAACATTTTAATGCTGATATTAATTAATTATAATAGAAAAACAAGAAAATATATAAAATGTTGAGGCAGCCATCTTGGCCATTATAAACTTTTAACATGCTGCTAGCTAATAACATAATTAACATTGCTTTAGATAACTGGACTTAAAATTATTCTTATTAAATTTCGATGATTTTACAGGTACTTTTACTTCACTGTACCAGCAAAACCATTAACAAACACTAGAGTGAAATACTGTTAGATCTGTTGATTAAGCAAGACTATCATGAGCCTAAATCTAATTAACAATCAAATGGTACTTAATTCAAAGAAACTATCTCTTAAACTTTTGAAGTTAAAAATATATACATCGTCAATGACACAAAAGCATTACTTTGTTAATATATAATAACAGTTATTGAGTTATTGCCTTCTAAGTAAATGGCACTTATAGTTTAGGTTATTTGATAACGTAATAATTATCACATTATCAGTTATAATCAAAGCTTGGATTTATGGGCAAACATGTTACGTAAAATATGCGCATATATCGTATACGCAGGCTTTTTAAATGAAACATGCAGCAAGGTTTTCAAAATTGGCAATAACATAACCAACATGTGCTAAAAAAAGCTACAGTTTTAATTCGATATTTATTATTCACGAAATTATTACATATTAGTAATATGATATTATATTATTACATATGTAACTAAACTGGTTAATTTTTAACAACAGTGTTTCTATTGACATTAACAATTACGTATTTTTCTAAATTTGTAAGAGTAAATTATTGTCTTCTCTCACTTAAAATATGTAAATAATAAATTGAAAAACTACGCTCTACATTGATAGACGTAATAGGGGCATATTTTAAAGATGATAATATTTTAGGGTTAATATTAATTGGAAGTTCATCTAAATATTCTCCAGTCAATACATTTAATATATTATGCAACAAGATAAAAACCTTAATTTCTACTGAGCACATCATTTAATTTCTTTAAATTGATTGAGCAATATCACCTCTTCTTCCATTAATATTTAACTTTAAATTATCTATCAATTTTACTGATTCTGCTGAAGATGCTTGTTGTTTTTCTAGTTTTAATAATATTTCAGAAATGAATCGATAATTGTTATTATAAAACTCAGGTTTTGACGTAGCCCTGGGTTAATTAAAATTAGTTTTACCTCTTTAATCGCTGCAGATGAATTTTCGTCAAATTGTGATATTACGTTTTGTATTTGTTCAGAGTATTTAAAATAAAATAAAGCCACTTCGAGCCATGTACCCTACCGTGTAATTACAGATTTAGGGAGCAATGGCTCAAATGGTATAGTTTTTCTGTATATTTGGACTCTTAACGGAGCTCTGATAAAAACTTTCTTCATGTTATTAATTAAGTCGTTAACAAGTGGAAACTGATTTCGTACTTCTTCCGTTACTCTGTTTATTCTATTAGCGACACAAGTGCAATGTATTAAATTGAGATAAAAAAACCTTTAAATGTATTCCAACTTAACCATGTATAACGCAGCATCACTAAGCATTAATACAATTTCATTAGATGCTATACAATTGGGCAAAAATATGATTATTAAATTTTCCTGCATACATCTTCTGATTGTTACATTAAATAAAGTTTATTTTGACACTTTTCAGATAAAACACCAATTAATAAGTTTGGTAAAGACTATTCCGAATAAGACCGAATCGAGCAAATAATGAATTGTTTAAAATGAATGAAACCAGAAAACTGTAAATTCACCCCCGACATAACGATACCGAAACTCAGTAAGAATATCCAACTTCTTTCTTAGGGTACGAAAAGATTAAATTTCCAGGCGGCAGGTACATAATTTGGCGAAAACTCTAATTGAAGGGTGTTAAGATCCAGTACTTGCTCGCCAGTTTGAGAAAATTTAAATTTTATTACTTACAACAAATTACCTACCACAATTTTTTTTAAATAATTTGACAATTTTCGGTATGTCTGCTGGTGCATAACTTCTCGTTTTAAAGCAGCAAAACTAATCTAAAGAAATTCCTGCGAGTAGTTCCGTCTTTTCCATAAGGGTACATGGGGAATGAACCCAGGGTCCCGGTTTGATGGAAGTCTCAAAATGTCGGGGTCGTACTTTACACGGATAATAGACAAGCTCAATTTTAGTACAATTATGCAAAGAATTGCCGTTAAAATTTTTGAACGTTAATCGAGAACCTGATGAAATTTCTACATATTTTTTAAACAGTGAACATTTTACTAAATCTGAAAAAAAAAACAAAAAACGTATGGTGTAAAATTTTTCAATTAATCCTATAAAATGTATACAAATATTAAAATAACTTTAAAATATTTAAAATAAACTTTGAGGATATACTAGAAGATTTTGCACAACCCGGAAGAAACTATCATCATTAACTAGTAGTAGAGTTAGTTGTTTCTTATTGAAACAATAGTACAGATTGTTTATTATGATATTTGTCAAACGTTTCGGCCAAGAAACACTGGCCTTCATCAGTGACTGGAGAGAAATACAAAACAATAAAATAATAAGTCACAAAATAAATAACAAACAATAAATAACAAAATAACAAAGAAACAAAATACAGCTATCATAATAGCAAAGTCATGGAAAATGGAAAATAATATAATGAGAACACGTGGAAAATATAAAATACCAAGGAATTGCAATGAAACTATTTGACAAGACGGTGGAACGATGCCAGTCAAGAAGCACGAAATTCAGTAAGCGAAAAATCTACAGTTATTTAGAATTAGTTTCACAAATTCGATAACGTTGTCTTAATTCGTCTTATTGTTGATGGTAGTGTTTTCAAAACCCCCGTTTGCATTGTAATTGATGTATAGCGTTTCCAGAAATAGACGTTTGTGCAGATTGTTTACTTGGTAGATTATTTTTGTTTCATCGAATTTAAAAATGTCAAATTCAAAATGACGCTTACAGAGAGAGTTGTGGTGCTGATCCAAGAGGTCACAATGGTATTTATGCTGATATAAACTTTTCTGTAGTGGTAGTCGTGATTCTCCTAAATAGCGATATTCACAAGCTCCACAATAGACTTGATAAACGGTGTTCTTCGTGTCCATTGCTGCAGTCTTGCCCTTGATTCTAGTGAAATTGCTGGCAGTAGTGATGGCAGAAGAATATGCGATTCTGATCGGTATGTCACGTAAAATATTTTATATTCCTTGCGCATTTAAATTGTTAAAATGTAATTTACAATAAACAATCATAGGTTTGGGACCATAAATTGGTGCATCATTTTTTTTTGACCTGATAACTGTCAGTCTTTTCTGTATGTGATGATTGATAAAATCAATCTGGTAGGAATTTTCAATTAGAAGATTACGTATTATGTTTGAATTCTTAGAACGAAACCTAACACCCGAGAGGCGTATAGCGCAATAAACTAGTGAGTTGATGACATCGATTTTATATAATTTATTAGTGTAGCTATGAAAGTTTTAGTACCGCTCTGAAGCTGTAGTTTTGCGGAACCAATTAAACATCAATGAGCCTCTTGTTTGGTGATGGTGACGTCAAGGAAGTTTATCTGTCGATTCAGCTTTTGTTTAATGGTGAACGACAGCATTGGGTGGTAGGAGTTAACATAGTCAAATATTCTAGTGATGTTTTTGTTATTAGAGATCAGCAAGTAATCATCTACATAGCGTGTAAAAATTGTTATATTTAACTCTGAGTTATTTAATATTTCTTGTTCAAGTTTTTGAAAAATCAAATCCGCCAAATAACCTGAAATACTCGAAGCCATCGGGCAACTTTGTATTTGGAGATAGCTGGATTGATGGATAAATCAGTATGGACCGTAATTTCATTCCATCTTGCTTTGATGTCGTCAATTACTAGTTATGGGGTAGCTAGCTCAGTGGTATCAAGTCAGCCTGTGGATCCTGAGAACCCTGGTTCGATGCCCACAGACGACAAACAATTTTCACCATTTCAAAAACTACTCTTATGGCCCCCTTACCACTAACATCTTTGGGGGCCGTGATTTGACGGCAGGTAACCGCACTTCACGCGCAAAATATATCACTTACTGAGATCTGCTTCAGCAGAGTGCCACACCCAGGAATGAGTAGAAGGCGTGATGATATATTTATATATTTATTTATAAATTACTAGTTCTTGAGGTATGCTTGGATAAAGAGCAGTAACATCCAAGGAGAAGACCCGGTGTTCAGTTGAAAGTTTAAATAAGTTAAGTTGCTCTATGAGTTGGAAGGAATTTTTAACGTTGTTATTAGATGTATCAATCACTTTTTATAAAATTCTACCGATGTATTTAGCGAGTTTATACATAGAAGTGTCATTTGTTGAGGTTATTTGTCTTAAGAGATATCAGGTTTATATATTTTGGGTTGGAAATACATTTTGGCGCTTATTGGATTCTAGACTATTAATTCTTTCATGTTGGTCTTATTTAAATAAAACCTAATCTTTTTGTCAAACGCACCGACAGGATTTTTCTTGATTTTTTTTTATAAGTTGTTACATCACTAAGAATTTCTTGTGCGTTTTCTTCGTAATTGAAACTCTGTGTTTCCAAGGGCCCCTGCATGGCCTAAGACGACCCTGCCTGCGAGGTTCAAAATGTATTCAACTGAAGTAAATATTACAACGAAGAGGAACCCCAATCCTGATAACTGTCAGTCTTTTCTATATGTGATGATTGATAAAATCAATCTGGTAGGAATTTTCAATTAGAAGATTACGTATTATGTTTGAATTCTTAGAACGAAACCTAACACCCGAGAGGCGTATAGCGCAATAAACTAGTGAGTTGATGACATCGATTTTATATAATTTATTAGTGTAGCTATGAAAGTTTTAGTACCGCTCTGAAGCTGTAGTTTTGCGGAACCAATTAAACATCAATGAGCCTCTTGTTTGGTGATGGTGACGTCAAGGAAGTTTATCTGTCGATTCAGCTTTTGTTTAATGGTGAACGACAGCATTGGGTGGTAGGAGTTAACATAGTCAAATATTCTAGTGATGTTTTTGTTATTAGAGATCAGCAAGTAATCATCTACATAGCGTGTAAAAATTGTTATATTTAACTCTGAGTTATTTAATATTTCTTGTTCAAGTTTTTGAAAAATCAAATCCGCCAAATAACCTGAAATACTCGAAGCCATCGGGCAACTTTGTATTTGGAGATAGCTGGATTGATGGATAAATCAGTATGGACCGTAATTTCATTCCATCTTGCTTTGATGTCGTCAATTACTAGTTATGGGGTAGCTAGCTCAGTGGTATCAAGTCAGCCTGTGGATCCTGAGAACCCTGGTTCGATGCCCACAGACGACAAACAATTTTCACCATTTCAAAAACTACTCTTATGGCCCCCTTACCACTAACATCTTTGGGGGCCGTGATTTGACGGCAGGTAACCGCACTTCACGCGCAAAATATATCACTTACTGAGATCTGCTTCAGCAGAGTGCCACACCCAGGAATGAGTAGAAGGCGTGATGATATATTTATATATTTATTTATAAATTACTAGTTCTTGAGGTATGCTTGGATAAAGAGCAGTAACATCCAAGGAGAAGACCCGGTGTTCAGTTGAAAGTTTAAATAAGTTAAGTTGCTCTATGAGTTGGAAGGAATTTTTAACGTTGTTATTAGATGTATCAATCACTTTTTATAAAATTCTACCGATGTATTTAGCGAGTTTATACATAGAAGTGTCATTTGTTGAGGTTATTTGTCTTAAGAGATATCAGGTTTATATATTTTGGGTTGGAAATACATTTTGGCGCTTATTGGATTCTAGACTATTAATTCTTTCATGTTGGTCTTATTTAAATAAAACCTAATCTTTTTGTCAAACGCACCGACAGGATTTTTCTTGATTTTTTTTTATAAGTTGTTACATCACTAAGAATTTCTTGTGCGTTTTCTTCGTAATTGAAACTCTGTGTTTCCAAGGGCCCCTGCATGGCCTAAGACGACCCTGCCTGCGAGGTTCAAAATGTATTCAACTGAAGTAAATATTACAACGAAGAGGAACCCCAATCCTGATAACTGTCAGTCTTTTCTATATGTGATGATTGATAAAATCAATCTGGTAGGAATTTTCAATTAGAAGATTACGTATTATGTTTGAATTCTTAGAACGAAACCTAACACCCGAGAGGCGTATAGCGCAATAAACTAGTGAGTTGATGACATCGATTTTATATAATTTATTAGTGTAGCTATGAAAGTTTTAGTACCGCTCTGAAGCTGTAGTTTTGCGGAACCAATTAAACATCAATGAGCCTCTTGTTTGGTGATGGTGACGTCAAGGAAGTTTATCTGTCGATTCAGCTTTTGTTTAATGGTGAACGACAGCATTGGGTGGTAGGAGTTAACATAGTCAAATATTCTAGTGATGTTTTTGTTATTAGAGATCAGCAAGTAATCATCTACATAGCGTGTAAAAATTGTTATATTTAACTCTGAGTTATTTAATATTTCTTGTTCAAGTTTTTGAAAAATCAAATCCGCCAAATAACCTGAAATACTCGAAGCCATCGGGCAACTTTGTATTTGGAGATAGCTGGATTGATGGATAAATCAGTATGGACCGTAATTTCATTCCATCTTGCTTTGATGTCGTCAATTACTAGTTATGGGGTAGCTAGCTCAGTGGTATCAAGTCAGCCTGTGGATCCTGAGAACCCTGGTTCGATGCCCACAGACGACAAACAATTTTCACCATTTCAAAAACTACTCTTATGGCCCCCTTACCACTAACATCTTTGGGGGCCGTGATTTGACGGCAGGTAACCGCACTTCACGCGCAAAATATATCACTTACTGAGATCTGCTTCAGCAGAGTGCCACACCCAGGAATGAGTAGAAGGCGTGATGATATATTTATATATTTATTTATAAATTACTAGTTCTTGAGGTATGCTTGGATAAAGAGCAGTAACATCCAAGGAGAAGACCCGGTGTTCAGTTGAAAGTTTAAATAAGTTAAGTTGCTCTATGAGTTGGAAGGAATTTTTAACGTTGTTATTAGATGTATCAATCACTTTTTATAAAATTCTACCGATGTATTTAGCGAGTTTATACATAGAAGTGTCATTTGTTGAGGTTATTTGTCTTAAGAGATATCAGGTTTATATATTTTGGGTTGGAAATACATTTTGGCGCTTATTGGATTCTAGACTATTAATTCTTTCATGTTGGTCTTATTTAAATAAAACCTAATCTTTTTGTCAAACGCACCGACAGGATTTTTCTTGATTTTTTTTTATAAGTTGTTACATCACTAAGAATTTCTTGTGCGTTTTCTTCGTAATTGAAACTCTGTGTTTCCAAGGGCCCCTGCATGGCCTAAGACGACCCTGCCTGCGAGGTTCAAAATGTATTCAACTGAAGTAAATATTACAACGAAGAGGAACCCCAATCCTAGCAGATATTCATTTTGTGCCCCGAACAAAAACGGACAAACATAGTGGCGGCAAAGTCGCCCCATGTTTTTATAAAGAAAATAATAAATTTAAGCACTTCAAAAAGAATTACAATTTATGAAACAAAAAAATTAATGACATTATTCTTTTAAATATTTCATTTGCCTAACTGCTAACATATCTAATCTAATGCATAGTTTATTTGATTAAAATATTCTAATTAATAACAAAATATATGCACTGTCTACTACTTACGTAAAATATTTGATACTTTATCTACTATTTACTTTACTGTACATTTATAATGCAGCTGAAGTATGTAATTAATAATTCTGATATTCGTTAGTTAGTTATCGGTTTGGCATTATGATTCTAAATTTAGCATTTAGGCAGCGATTTCTATCCTAACCTATAGAACCAGAAGTTATTTAATCCATAGAAGCATATTGTACAAGTAATATCAGTGTATTTTTGAAGAATTAAAAAGTTGGTAAATGATTTTAAAAATCCAAGTAACGCCCAAGGCACTTTACATTTTAAATAAGAGTAAAATGAATTACGTTCTTCCTAATACCCGTATAGCATTATGTATTTATTTAACAGCACCTTTCACTGTCACAAGTGGCGAGCGTTCGTTTTTAAAATAAAAAATGATTAAACATTATATGTTATCATGTATGGTTTAACAACTATTATCTGATTTTACTATTATTTCAGTTGAAAGTGACATAGTTGATAAACTAAATTTAGACGAAGTTACATAAAACTTTGCGGCTATTAAAGCTAAGAAAGTTTCGTTTGTATGAATTTTTATTGTTTTTTTAAATTCTTAAGTAATATGCAAAAAAATTTGCTGTCATGTTAACACTCAAATATGTAGTTTAAGTTGTAAAAAAATGGTGGTTATTCTGTAACAAAAGATTAGTATTTAAGCTGGATTGATAGTTTACATATCATAGAATAGCATAACATAACGAAAATATAAGTACACACACGTCCATATACCACTTTATAGTTCATTTACATAGCGTGACATAAGAAACGATCAAATTTCATTTCTTATATTATGTTCTTTCGGGAATCTTCGGTCATTATCGGAACCTCTCCGACAATTGTTTGTTTATGTAACCCTCCCTTATTCAAAGGAGAATTAACAAATAATCGAATGGGTTCTTGTCAGACCGGAGAAAGGAAAAGTACTAGGGTTTGTTCGAAATAAATATGTTCTTACAATTTGATGACACTAATAGCAATGATTTATTTAACGTCACACTTACTACATGGTTGATGTTATTGAGTTCATGCTGAACTCTACTGTCTACTCTACTCTTACTACCACTTTTACTAATCTTAAAATTGACCTACTACTATTATATATCTAATTACAAAAGTACTAAGTCAGCAAATAGTTAGCTACTTACGTCAAACAATATTATTTTGAATACCTGACCTCATTACAACATAACCTAATTTACTCAATCGTATTCACTAAGAATATGCTGACTTTGACTTGTTACATTCCTCCCTTTTTGAAACAATTTGTTTCCTGTAAAGGGGCATAATTTGCATGTTACGCATTTAATATATAAACATAATTTGACCATTATTTTTCCTTGTTACATTCCTTTTTTTACCTTAACTTTCACAATTATTAAATTAAATGTACATAAACAATATTATTAAACACTTTTGTCACTTCTACCATCCGTAAAATAATCCAAATAAACACCACCATCGTCTTATGATCATTTTATAACGCATTGAACTAGAATAAAATTGAAGTTTATACCTCGCATCTCGTTCTTTCTTCTGGTTATTTGTGGAAGTCAAATTTGGTTGTAATTTCTTCTTGTAGTACTGCTTGGGTCATTTAGATCTCGAACCTCGTTCGCTCGTACTTCTTTCTTCTTTAGACTATTCGTTCTCGTCGAGTACTTCTTTTGTTCTGGATTCTTACTATCGTGCTGTTTACCTTGTTCTATATTTATCTGAAACTATTTGCTGTTTTCGAACTTAATGCTGATCTGTCCAACTTCGTCGTTACCTTCATTAACCGCTTGTGAAATTTCGTCAATACCCGTACCCTCTATTAAGACATCATTTTTAATCCCTGATGCTTCTTTTTCCTCCCTATTTACCTCGTAAATTTCCAGGGATTTCTCGGTAACGGCGCCTTTAAGTCTCTCTTCACTGCTACGGTTTTCTTCCGAACTTACTTGTTGGGAATCATCCTCATTCATGTCAAATTCAGCAATATTTTTCCTATGTCTTTCTTTCATTTTTTCACAAAGACAGTACTTTTTCTTAGGTATCTTACATCCAGGACATCTTAATACTCCATCTTCCATCGGAATGCCATATAAGTGGTTATAAATCAAAAGAGTTGACTCTTGGTCACCGGATATTTCCGCCATTCTTAACATATTAAAGAACCACGTTTGTTTTATTTTTTCCGCGTTTATTTCTTCATTATTTTTGTTATTTTGGGCTGTTCTTTTTGCTTACCTTCTCTTATACTGTGTATCAATTTCAATGTCTTCCTCTTTTTGAATATGGTAAACATTTTACTTCTGACGCTGATACGTATGGTGACCTTCACGCTGACAATGCCTGGCGTAATACGAGTAGTTGCCATTGCAATTGTAACATTGAACCTTATGTTCATATCTTTGATTTCTATGATTTCTTCTATAACGAGTGTCATCATCTTGTCTCTGATAGTTGTAGTAATTGCCTCTCGGATAATTGTAGTTTTCTTCCCTATGGTAATTATAATTTTCTTCCCTCTGGTAGTAGTAATTTTTCCCCATGATAGTACTAATTTTCTTCCCTCTCTGGTAATTGTCATTTTCGTCCCTCTGGTAGTCACTAAGAATCTGCTGACTTTGACTTGTTACATTTATATATGTCAAACATTTATACATTTTTGATTTATTATTTGGGGTTTATTCATTCGTCTACTTCGTTTCTTCATATTTTCTTTAACAGCAGGTACTCATAATCCATTTTCGTCAAAATAAAACCGAATGTGGCAATAATCTAAATCAATGAATATAGTTGGGAATAATTTTTATGCAAAAAAAAAACAATAAAATTTGAAACTATAAAACCTTTAAAAATCTCTTATCATTATGCTATGCTATGTTATGCTATGTAAACTATAAAGCCCGCTATACCGATCGAAATATTTAATTTATGTGTTCCGTCACTTGATCATTAAAATTTGCTGATGGTGTTTTTTTCATGTTGATGGTCGTTTTGAACTGTTAAAATAAGGGGAAAATGGCGGCAAGATTTTTATATCGATAATAGTATTATACCCCAAATTTTTCAACAGCCCTCGTAATGAAATCTGGCGCCTAGTAATTACGTTCAATGACCCAGAAATGTTTGGATTAACTAGCAATTAAATTTTAAATAGTTTTTGTGAATTTTCGACAAATGATATATAATTATGATATATTTTGCAAAAATTTTAATTTGGAAATTATTTGTGGAGTTAGTCATCGGTTTTATATTTAGCTTTCTATTTGGTTAAAATATATGTGTGTATTTGTTTAATATATTTTGGTGATTACTACAACCAGAAAATATAAAGTAAAAGTATTATACTTACGTGAAAATATTCTTGCTGCTTGAAAATAATCGGTATCACAACTATTTAAAACAAGTGTAAATAAAAAGAGTTTGAAAAATATTATCAAAATTCAGGATAATTGTTATACCTCTAAAGTACATATTATTAAACTTTTACGATGTCGTTTACAGTCACGATGAATGAAAAAAGAAATATAATTATGTTTAAGAAGTTTTGCAAGAGATTTAGCACTCAACCAATTCCATTGTACCATTTTAATAGATGAATATCGGTGTATTCTATAATAAGCCGTGTAATACGAAGAAATACTTAGTACAGAAGAAAGCCACTCTTAACGGATTATTTTGAGGCGAAATAATATATTACATCTTTGCTATTTTGAAATAAATGTAATAGAAAGAAGAAAATATTTACGTTATACAAATTCTGTAACTTTACAAAAAATATAACAATTAAATAGTGAGACATTAAATGACATAAATAAGATGAACTGTCCTATAATTCAATTATTTGACGAAAGCAATTTTTGTATATATATTAACGACTAGTTTTGTCGAAATAATAGTTAGGTTTAAATATTTTTACTATTTGAAATAAATGTAATTACGAGAATATGAAAATAATATACCTAATTTTAAAAATATCTAAGTTATACAAATTTTGCAAGTTTGTCAAACAATTGAAATGTATTTTCTTCACAGTATTGCTTTCCATCGTGCACGTATATTTTTTATCATGACCTCCTCAAGCTTTGACAACGACTTGGTAATTTTGCCTGCATCGGGAACTGTTTCTGCATGGAGGAAATATAAGAGCAAGTGTTGGAGAACCCTAGAGTCTGTGTGGCGGTAACAGAGCTTCTGAAGACGATAGTGATTCCGGGAATATCTAGGGACACCGTGGACAATATTACTGTAGATGAAGAGGACACTCAGGTCGTGGAATCACCAGCAACATCTTCTGCGACGTTGAGCGAGATTCAAGGGCTGAGAGATGATCTGGAATCTCTAAACCAGAACCAGAGATATCCGAATAACACACAGTCTTCTATGGATGAAATTATTAGAGAAGTCATGGAAAATATTAGAGACTATCAGCCTGCATCGTCACCTTCTACAGCCACAGTGGATGTGGAAAAAATTAAAGATTTGTCAACGTCTGTTAAAAAAGGATCTTTAAACGAGAAAGATGCCCATGCTGAAGTTCTGAAGCCAAAAAGGCGTCATATATGTTGCATTTTATCATTGGAGGATGACTCCGACGTGGAATAGCAATACGGGCAACGGTTGCTGTACAGCGATTATAATGATTCTGCGACAGAACGTGAAATAAACATAAACAACTTTTTTAATAAAATAGATTTAAGTAACGATCACTTAACATTAGTGTTGAGAGACTCTGAAATCGCAAATTACGCATTTTCAAGGAACAAAGATATAAATATGATTGATTGAATCCATCGTTGGTACTAGGTGAAACATTTTAAGTTAAGTTAAGGGCGTTCCATACTAAAAAAATATTTCATGTTTGCTCCTTACTTAAAATAATTAACACTCGGCTAAGTTTTACAAGATAAAGTTTAATGTCTTTATCGCGATTTCGGCGTTTACACCATCTTCAGAAGACTGAGTAATGTACGAAAGAATACATCTATATATATATATATATATATATATATATATATATATATATATATATATATAATTTTTTCCACATCCACTGTGGCTGTAGAAGGTGACGATGCAGGCTGATAGTCTCTAATATTTTCCATGACTTCTCTAATAATTTCATCCATAGAAGACTGTGTGTTATTCGGATATCTACCACCATCTTCTACACCATCTTCAGAAGACTGAGTAATGTACGAAAGAATACATATATATATATATATATATATATATATATATATATATATATATATATATATATATATATTATACTAAGATGGGTAAATTGATGATAGATTAAGATGACGCTATTTTATACCACTTCTGAGGTATTAACGTGGTATGTAATATTAAAATGAGGGTGAAACAATAATTATACAAACTGTATATGTATAGTCAGGGCGTGTGATGATATGGTGTGAACCAGATGTAGGTGTACACGCCGTGTCAGGTGAGTCAGATGACTCAGGTAAATTAATCAGCCGTCTCCTGTAAATAAAGGTGAGTTTGAGACATAAAGCTCAGTGAGAGTGTCATCGCAGAGTCACGCACATCAATCCCCACCATTGGGGCGCTGCAGGTTAATTAGACTGGAATTATCAATGATATACCTCCTCCAGAGGCAGGATAGGAACTCGGGCTAACAGATAGGCCGTTGGGTTCACCGACACAGCTCACTACCAACTGTAGTGAACACCGATGGGTTGGCTACACCTATCACCGTCTAACCGACAGGATATTGTAGCGCCGTTGCCACCAGCCTTCCCCACATATGGGAAGCCAGCGGATCAACTCATATAGAGTTCGGCAACACCTATCGCTACCAGAAGGCAGGATATTGTCACACCGTTGCCACCAGCCTTCCCCAGGTACAGGAAGCCAGCGGGTTAACTCACGTAGGGCGACACCTATGATAGTACCAGTATCATAATGACGCACCGTTGCCCCCCGAAAGGGTTGGTTCCGTGTCGCTCACTAAGAACACCGTTGACTCAAAGACGCAAGACAGCGAATTGAGGTGACATGAGCCCCTCCAGGGCTCTATGTCCGGTGGCACTGAGTTCTCTAGGTAGTGTTTTAAGTAGAGCCCCAGTACATACACACAGCGTGACGCCACCTCCAGTGACGCTCACATTATAATTCATGCATGATACGTAGAACTCAATGATTGACAAACTCACCGATAGATAGAAGCTCTCAGGTAATCCAGAGTACACTTATTGGATTAATCAGACACTTAATCACAAGTTTATATCAAAGCTAACACAGCACTGCACAACTGAACTGTACAAAGCAAGGCCAATACTTCGAATGATGCCAGGCTGGTTCTGGGTGCGTCTTTGCAGCCCTTAGGAATGTTTAGATAAACACATGTGTGCAGTTATCGCTGGAGTTGCATGTGAAGTCAAGTGGTTTTATGGCTTGGGTCAGATTTCAGACGCTACGGCCCACACAAACTTTCGTGAGAAAGTTTGGTATTTTTAACGAAACTAAATAACCCGAAAAGTAAACTAGAAGAATATAATTAAATAAAAATCGTCTTGTAACATTCGACCATCCTGACTAAACCTCGTCCTCGAGGTTCGAATCAGAAACCCCTAGGACGTCATCTTCGGAAACACAACTGTCAGTTGAGTCGGAATCTGATAAGCCTCCAATTGGAATCCAAGGTTTCATTTGGTCGACCGCTACAACATTACTGTACTTCGCTCGTTTGCTCCTGGTAGAGCCAGACATATCTTCAACTACATACCGATCCTTTGGTAATACTTTTTTAACTGTAAATGGTCCACTGTACAGAGGTATAAGCTTCTTACTCGTTCCCTCACCTGTAGTTTGTTTCTTAATAACAACTAGATCGCCTTCAAAATAATTTTTCGGTGATGCTCTTTTTCTGTCGTAACGCTCTTTCATTTTCCTTTGATTTTCCACTAATTTATTCGCTACATCTTGTCTCATCTGATTTAAATTTTCAATTACTGGTCGCTGATTCTGAATTTCATTTGTTAAAGATGCGTCTGCTGGTGCTCTTGGTTTAAAACCCATGAGTAGTTCGCTTGGTGTTTTCCCAGTTGCTACGCTGACAGTATTATTAATTGAAAATTGAATATTGCTAATTTTCTTGTCCCATATATTATCATCTGAAGATGAAGAAGCAAGCGCTGTTAGCGTTGTCCCATTCGCTCTTTCAACTTGTCCGTTGGCTCGCGGTGTTGCTACAGCATTCAAAATATGTTTAATACCAAACTGTTCGCAAAATTTCTTAAATTTGTGACTCGTGAACGCGGTTCCTCTGTCGGAAATAATTCTTGTGGATGCACCGAAAAATTCAAATAAATTTTCTAATGTTTTAACAACATATTTACACTTGGTATTACGAACTGCTTTGATGTAGATATATTTTGTGAACGCGTCAATTGCTATAAATAATTGTGTATTCCCGCTAGAACTTTTGTTAAATGGTCCCATGTGATCGACGTGGATTGTGTGAAACGGTACGGCCACTTTTTCAATGGGGTTCAAGAATCCGGGTTGTTTCCCGCGCGGCTGTTTATGAAATAAACAAGGTATACAACAGTCTATGTATCTCTTCACGTACTTTCTCATACTAGGAAACTAATATGTTTCGCATAATTTTTGCAATGTTTTATCTATGCCAAAATGTCCGAAGTCATCGTGTGATGCACGTACAACTTGTTGTCGCTGCCCTCGAGGCACGACCCACTGAATTCCTGATGCTGTTATTCTATAAACACGTCCTTCTTTTAAACAATAGTCCTTATAAATTTGCCGTTCATAATCCGTCGTCGGTGGTTTTGAAAGAATGTCCTGAATAAGTTTAATTTTTTCGTCTGTCAATTGTCCTGCCAAAATCCAATCGTCAACTTCGATTCTAAAAATGCCTAAATCCTCCATTGGTTCTGAATGTGCAGGATTCCTGCTAAGTGCGTCAACATGCGCCATTTTTACTCCAGCTCTATATTCTACTGTGAATTTGTATTCTTGAAGTTGCAGCCACCATCGTCCTTTTCTTGGAATTAAATCTCTTTTTGTGCTCGCTGTCCGTAATGCGTTACAATCCGTTACTATTTTAAATTCGATACCTAATAAATAAACTCTAAACTTCTTCAATGATTCTACAACGGCTAGTGTTTCTAATTCATAAGAATGATACTTCATTTCGTGTCCATTTGTCTGTCTACTATAATCGGTTTGTTCGATAAATTGTCGAATATGATGAACGTTTTCCGGCTTTCTAAAATATTTAACTCAATGAATTTTCTCTGATCCAGATTGTACACCGTTACGATTAATTTCAAAACCTAAATAATTAAAACATGTTCGGAAAAAGTTACATTTCTTCAAATTTAAAGCTAAATTATGTTGCTTAATAAGTCATTCGGCTAAATAGATGTTTTGCCAGGTAATGAAATACGAAAATTAAGAAGTAATGCGCAATGAATTTGAATCTTTACTAATTAATTCATGATCCTGCTCTGTAAACGGTTGTCCAATTTTTGGCAGCAATATTTTGAATATTGTCGGATACTATTCGAAAAGAAACTGTTGTTATTTCTTCTTGGATTTGTACTTCTTGATTTATTGCCTCGCCAAGTGTTGTTACACTACCATGTCCAAATCCTTTAATAAAACTTGTTCGCGTTTTATCAAAATCTATGCAGAGTTTTACCGCAATCGAATATTTTAACGTATTACAATTTGCACCGAAATCAATAAATGCATGAATATCGCGATCATTGAGTTTTACGTCGTGAAAATATTTTTGTTCAGATCTTACCTTATCGCTGATTACATGTACCGTATGATCAGCCCTTCTTTCTGGGAATTGATACCTCTTTTCGTGTATGTTGCGGTTATTTTCTTGGAGTCTGACCTTTTTCGGGCAGACTCTGGTGAAGTGCCCGGTGTCGCCGCATGAAAAACATGACAGTTTTCCCCGCCCCTCTCTGTTGTGTCGTAAATCAGCTGGTCGGATGTTTCTCGGAGCCGATGGGAAAAATTTCTGCCTGGCGTGGTGTTGAATATGACCGCGGGTGGGTTCGTCTTTAATTGTTTTTAAAAACGATAACAATGATTCCGGCGTCTGGTGTTTACCGGCTCTAGCTGCAGCGACTAAATTTTTAGCATGTATCCCACCAAGGATACAAGATACGGCTTTTACACCCGTTGTTTCACATGAATTTAGTAGCGCTAATTTTTCGTAAAAATATTTGAGCATCGGCTCGTCTGGACGTTTTTGTCGGTTCATCATCGCTGAAATTAATTCATGGTAGTCCTGCTCGCTTGGAAATGCTTCACTCAGCATCTCTTTCCATTGTACCCAAGTGTGGTTGATACTCATTAATCCTCGATACCAGGTATTCGCGTAACCCTTTAACTTCGAGGTGACGTTGAATATAGTAGTTTGCTCACTCCAATTATAAATCTCGCGCAATTCTTCTACTTTTTTGAGCCACTTCTCCATAGGCAGAGTGTTATCCGCGGGATCAAAAATGGGTAAAACCTCCGTACCTGCAGTATGACTGGGTGGATTCGCCATGCGCGACTGCATTTCATTCACATTTTCGGCAAATTTTACCATAAGTTCCGTAATTTGCTGCAGATTATCGTTACCGGAAGTAGTTGTTTGACTACTTTCTCGACGCTCAGGTAAACTAGTGCTAGGAACAGATTCGTCCTGAGCACGAAGACCACGACGTGAACCGCGAGAAGACATATTTGTACGAATTTCAACAAATAAATCAGATCTATTCTGATTAATTTTATTCTGATCGACTTTGATCTGATCAACTTTGATCTGATCAACTTTGTTCTGATCAACTTTGTTCTGATCAACTTTGTTCTGATCCCACTTCTGAGTTATTATAAGCGATGAATAAATTGATGATAGATTAAGATGACGCTATTTTATACCACTTCTGAGGTATTAACGTGGTATGTAATATTAAAATGAGGGTGAAACAATAATTATACAAACTGTATATGTATAGTCAGGGCGTGTGATGATATGGCGTGAACCAGATGTAGGTGTACACGCCGCGTCAGGTGAGTCAGATGACTCAGGTAAATTAATCAGCCGTCTCCTGTAAATAAAGGTGAGTTTGAGACATAAAGCTCAGTGAGAGTGTCATCGCAGAGTCACGCACATCAATCCCCACCATTGGGGCGCTGCAGGTTAATTAGACTGGAATTATCAATGATATACCTCCTCCAGAGGCAGGATAGGAACTCGGGCTAACAGATAGGCCGTTGGGTTCACCGACACAGCTCACTACCAACTGTAGTGAACACCGATGGGTTGGCTACACCTATCACCGTCTAACCGACAGGATATTGTAGCGCCGTTGCCACCAGCCTTCCCCACATATGGGAAGCCAGCGGATCAACTCATATAGAGTTCGGCAACACCTATCGCTACCAGAAGGCAGGATATTGTCACACCGTTGCCACCAGCCTTCCCCAGGTACAGGAAGCCAGCGGGTTAACTCACGTAGGGCGACACCTATGATAGTACCAGTATCATAATGACGCACCGTTGCCCCCCGAAAGGGTTGGTTCCGTGTCGCTCACTAAGAACACCGTTGACTCAAAGACGCAAGACAGCGAATTGAGGTGACATGAGCCCCTCCAGGGCTCTATGTCCGGTGGCACTGAGTTCTCTAGGTAGTGTTTTAAGTAGAGCCCCAGTACATACACACAGCGTGACGCCACCTCCAGTGACGCTCACATTATAATTCATGCATGATACGTAGAACTCAATGATTGACAAACTCACCGATAGATAGAAGCTCTCAGGTAATCCAGAGTACACTTATTGGATTAATCAGACACTTAATCACAAGTTTATATCAAAGCTAACACAGCACTGCACAACTGAACTGTACAAAGCAAGGCCAATACTTCGAATGATGCCAGGCTGGTTCTGGGTGCGTCTTTGCAGCCCTTAGGAATGTTTAGATAAACACATGTGTGCAGTTATCGCTGGAGTTGCATGTGAAGTCAAGTGGTTTTATGGCTTGGGTCAGATTTCAGACGCTACGGCCCACACAAACTTTCGTGAGAAAGTTTGGTATTTTTAACGAAACTAAATAACCCGAAAAGTAAACTAGAAGAATATAATTAAATAAAAATCGTCTTGTAACATATATATATATATATATATATATATATATATATATATATATATATATATATATATATATATATATATATATATATATATATATATATATATATATATGTTAGTTATTAGTTGAAAACAATTAAAAACACAATGTAAGATTAAATTCTCAGATCTTTATTTGCAAACATGTGTTCACAATCACGGCACAAGACTAATGATTCATCTTACTGCCGTATCAATATTTATTAAAACAATAATATAGTAAGTCATTGTTGTCGGCCCCGACGACATACGACAATGTCCGACAGTTGACGAGAGGATGATAAGTAGGTACGCTCATTTGGAGTGGTGGGGTGGCGTCTGCAACCTCAGTAACACCCCCAAAAAGACTGATTGCTAACACGGCCATTCTGCAAGTGGTGCGTCCTCGTACCACAATTACGGAAAAGGAGACTAAAAATCGAACAAATAAGTTATTTATGAATGAATTTGTTACAATGACTGTGAAATTGTCACTAGTCCAAAATTTTATTTATTCTTATTTTTTTTTTTATGATAACTTCTAATCTTTGTGGGATTGCCACTAAATATTTCAATACTTTTGCGGTGCTGCCGCATTCATTACTTTTATTATTATTTTAGCGGTACTGCCGCCTTCATTACTTTAGCGGTACTGCCGCCTTAATTACTTTAGCGGTACTGCCGCCTTCATTACTTTAGCGGTACTGCCGCCTTAATTACTTTAGCGGTACTGCCGCTTCAATTACTTTAGCGGTAATTCCGCTTTCATTGCTTAAGCGGTACTGCCGCTTTTCGTTTAATTATTTTATGTCATCTTATATCTTTGCCGCCATCGTGGGATTGCCACGGTTCAGTATCATTATGATTATTATTTTATTTTATTTTTTTCGTTCGAGACCTTTAATTTTACTATGGGATGCCACAGTCTATTTTTTTTCAACCAATTTTTCTACTGATAATTGAAATTTACCTCTACTAATAATTGATATTTACTATGATTCATTTTGTGATGCTGTCACATTTGATAATTGCTAAGTTCTAGTCTAAACAATTTTCAACCTGCTTATCAAACATAAAACAATATTATCATAAGCAGAAATTATTTTAATTCTCAGACAGGATCGCTATCTATCAATACATGCATACTCACAACTTTATTTGGGCCAAGGCCGAAGTTGTTCATGGGCTGCTGTAGTATCACGTTTACCCTTTTTTGTAAGAAGATAACGTTCATTAGGTAAAATTTTCTTTACGCTAAACGGTCCATTGTACTTGGGCTTCAGTTTTCCACCGCCCGCTAATTGTGAATCTTCAACGGCAACTAGCTCACCTATAGAAAACAATTTAGCAGCAAAACGAGAAACATTGAATTGTTTAGCTCGTTTATTTTCAATATGTGCTATTCTTGCCCGTGCTTGGGCCACAGCTTCATCAGAGTCAATGAAACAATCAGTTGTCACTGTATCATCTAAAAATGATTGAGTTGCAGTTAATCTACAATTCTTTCCGAATTGCAACACAGTAGGCGCGAAACCTGTAGATGAATGTACTGTTGTATTCATGGTATCTTGAATGTTTGCTATCGCTGATACCCATGTTTTCTCCGTATCAGCTGTTAGAGTAGCTCTGAGCAGATTAAACAGCGTACGCATGACACGTTCCACCTGACCATTACCACGTGGCATTCCTGTTGCAATATGATGAAGTTGTACATTTTGTTCATTAAGGAAATTTTGAAACATAATAGAGGTGAATGCTGCTGCTCTATCAGTGATGATACGTTTGGGCCTTCCCAATTTTTCAAATACTTCTGAAAGAGCTACAATTGTATCTTCTGTAGTTTTCTTTTTTAATGATTTAAAAATGCAGTATTTGGAAAATGCATCCACTATTACTAAGATTTGTGTACATCCGTGCGATTTCATCAATGGACCTGCATGGTCTATGTGCCATGTGTCTAATATATCTTTTGGTTTCTCGCCTTTTTGCCAAAATCCGGCTCGTCGACCAGTATGTGATTTACCCAAGACGCATGCTCTACAATTTCTAATATATTTTTTAAGACATTGACCCATCTTTGGCCAGAATAAATCTTCCCGCATTTTATTAATGCCTTTTTCCCATCCAATGTGCGAAGATTTGTCATGATACAATTGCATTGCACATAATCGAGCAGCGACAGGAACAAAACATTTCGGTGGTTTGTTATTAGTTAATACTAGGTCATTGTATATCAGATAATCACCATAATCATTAGGATTTTTCAACACTTTTTTGCAAAATTCGTCATTTTGTTGAAAATCCCGTAAAGTTTCAATTGATGATAGATTGGCTTGCACTGTACTTCTCACAATACATATTGATTTAATTGGATTTCGACTAAGATAGTCCACATGAGACATCTTATTACCCGGTCTATATTTGATGGAGAAATCATAGTCTTGGAGTTTTATCCACCAACGAGCAACACGAGGATGTAAATTCTTCTTTAAAGCTGTTGCTCGAACGGAATTGCAATCCGTGAAGATAGTAAAATGCACTCCGTACAAATAAACACGAAAGTGTTCGACTGCTTCAACTATCGCTAACGTCTCCAAATCGTAAGAGTGATATTTAGACTCACATGCTGTTGTACGCCTACTAAAATAGGCAATAGGGTATACAACATCTTTTTCTATTTGTAATAATGCAGCTCCTATACCAATTGAGCTAGCATCTGTATGTAGTTCAATCTCAAAGTTGGGATTAAAAATTTTTAACACTGGCTTATTAGTTAGTTTAGCAATGATTAATTGTCTTGCGCATTCACATTCAATGGACCATGTAAATACAGAATTTTTCTTTAACAAAGCAGTTATTGGAGCTGTAATTATTGAAAATTGTTCAATAAATCGACGGAAAAAACTCGCAAGTCCCATAAATTGACGTACGCTTTTTACATCTGTAGGAGCACATGTTTCAGTTAGAGCAATTACTTTTCGAAGACTAGGGCGTATCGTACCCTCACTTATAACAACACCAAGATATTCAGTCTCAGTGGCGAAGAATGTGCATTTGTCATAATTTAAACGAAAACCTGCGGAGGATAAAGCTGTCAAAACCTTTTCTAAATTTTGTACTCCCTCTTCTATTGTTTTAGATGGTACAATTACATCATCCATATAAACAAGAGCATATTTTCCTTTTAACTTGCCTAATGCCTTGTCTATAGCTCGTTGATACACAGCTGGTGAGTTTACGAAACCAAAAGGCATTCGGTTAAATTCATACAATCCATCCGGCGTTATAAAAGCTGTAACATACTTCGAATCTTCATCAATTTCCATCTGATAAAAACCAGATTTCATATCCAGAGTAGTGAAGTAGTGTGCCTCACTTAATTGATCAATTTGATCAAGTATCAAAGGTAATGGATAACGTTCCTTAAAGACCTTAGTGTTCACATCGCGATAATCGATACACATTCGCAGTTCACCATTTTTTTTCTTAACAAGAACGATTGGACTGGCGTACTCCGAATGGCTTTCGCGGATGATTTCATCTTGTAGTAAATCATGCACAATTTGCTGTACTTTTAACCGTTCAGATAAAGCTAAACGTCGTGGCCGGTACGCAACTGGAGTGTTATCTTTAAGTCTGATAGTAAGCTTTCCTGTTAAAATGTGATCAGCTGTGTTCCTTTCACATTCTAATAATAATTGTTTAATTCGCGACATATTGGGCTCGTCCAGTCCTGACAAAATAATATTTTTGCAATCACTGATAACAGTAGCAGTATTCATCATCACTTTTGCAGAGTTAGCAAGATTATACTCGTAGTATAATTCTAGGCCATTGTTATTTTTATCAATTCTTAAATGCTGGCTACCAATAACATCCCAACCGATTAAAGCATCAATACTAGGAATTGCTGATTCTGGCACTACTGTAAACAATATCTCTATCGTCACGTTAGATAACACAGCTACAACCATACATGTGCCGATACTGTAAATTGGTTTTCCTCCAAGGCCAAAGAGAGCACGGTGATTTGCTTTTATGTCAACACCCAGTCTTTTGGCGGCATCTTCAGTTAAAACTGATATATCAGCACCGCTATCAATAATGTAAGTGAAGTACAAAGCTTTATCATTACATAAAACTGTTGCGACTGGTGAAGTAGTCAAACTACGACCCCGTTTAATAAGCATAATTTTATTAGGCTTACCGTGTTTGTACCAGCAATTATTTTCATTGTGTCCTATTTTCTTACAATGAGTGCAAGAAGGTATTGGTGCCCTCTCACTTTGTTTGACTACATTTGTTTCACTCTTCTCGAACTCACGTTTGATTTTAAGAGAAGAATGACAGTGTTGTTGATGATGTCCTTTTTGTCCACAACGAAAACATTTCCCATTCATATTGGATTTGTCGTGTCGCTTGTTATTATTATCAATATTTGGTCGAAAACGAACAGTATCACCGGCTTGCGATCTTTGCATTGTACGATTCGTTCGACGCCGTGCATCAAATTGACTTAATAATTTTAAAAGTTCCCGATCAGCACTTGGTTGTTGAATACGGATGGCAGCTTGAGCTTCAGAATGATCCAGACCGTATTCCACCATGCTAACAATTGTAACCCACGGTAATTTACTATGAAAACGCTGAATAGCACGAAGTTTTTGAATGCCATAGTCACTTAGTGAATCACAGTCACGACTCCTTAACGTGGCAGCTGTAAAAGCTCGTGCACCCTGTGTTTCACGATCTGGAAATGCAACAATTAAATCTTTACAAAATTCATCCCAAGTGCGACACACCGGTCGCCAGTCGCAATAATAACGATGAGCTCGCCCCTTTAATGCTTCTCCAGCCTTAGCTATCATAAGTGCATCTCCCACTTGTAGTTCTTCTTTTAACTTTGTAGATGTGTCTAGCCATTCTTCTATAGCATAGTCGCTCATATCTGGATTAAATTCTGCCAATCGGAATGACGCAGTTGGAGACATATTTGCTGACGATGTACTAGGTGTTGGCCCGGTCGCCATGTTGGGCTGCTGTGATAAATGCTTTATTTGATCCTGTTGAGCGGCAACAAGAGACAATAAAGTTTCTTGCCATGACACTCGCGCTCGCTTTACAGGAGGAACAATCGACGATGACTCTTCCATGACCTCCTCCTCTGCAATCTCCGAATCACTAGTATCGGGTTGTCCCGATGCCATCTTAATACACACACGCACAATTAATTTATATTCACTGAACGCTGGTCAGAATCCCACTTCTGATGTTAGTTATTAGTTGAAAACAATTAAAAACACAATGTAAGATTAAATTCCCAGATCTTTATTTGCAAGCATGTGTTCACAATCACGGCACAAGACTAATGATTCATCTTACTGCCGTATCAAATATTTATTAAAACAATAATATAGTAAGTCATTGTTGTCGGCCCCAACGACATACGACAATGTCCGACAGTTGACGAGAGGATGATAAGTAGGTACGCTCATTTGGAGTGGTGGGGTGGCGTCTGCAACCTCAGCAACACCCCCAAAAAGACTGATTGCTAACATATATATATATATATATATATATATATATATATATATATATATATATATATATATATATATATATATACATATATATATATATACATATATATATATATATATATATATATATATATATATATATATATATATATATATATATATATATATATATATATATATGTAAAGAAAATATACTTTCTTCAAATTGATTTTGCCGCGCTTCTCATGCTCCGCGCGCTTTGTGGTTTATGACCGTTAGATGGAGCGATAAGTACGAGCACCAGGAGAATTAACAGAGAGATCAAATTAATAATACGAAAGATATATTATAAACTAATAAATAGTGTAAATAGAGAAGTGATAATAATAAACTTTAATTGTCGTTTCTTTGTTTACAGGTAAGATTGTAAATAGTGTAAATAACTTTTATTAATTAGTGAATAAAATTTCAACTTTGTTTACAGAGAAACATATTTTGGTTTACTTTTTATCCTGCACAAATAGTTGTCTTATAAAACGACAATTTTTGTTTATAATGGCGAGAAGATTGCAGTTCACATTCCAATTAGTGGCATCGCCGAGAGACAAGAAGACAAGTGTGGTTGCCATAACCTCAATTACAACAGAGGATAACAAGGAATATGGGTTGCCACAGGAAATGAGGTTTGTAAATGAGCATGAAGAACTGACGAAGACTGATGTTTATAAAAGAGTGAAAAAAAGTTTTACTCAAAGAGGTCAAGACAGAACAGTGTGGATCACACTAACAGAGAAATTGGAACAAATATACTTTGATGAAGAGGGTAATATAATGTTTAATGACTTATATTTAGAACAAATAATAAAAACAGATGTAGTAGAATCCACTAAGAAGAAAGAAAATCAACTTAATTTAAAACACATAGCAGAAAAATTTATGATAGAAATATTTACATCTAAACATTCAAATGCAAAACAATGGCTGGAGACATTTGAGAAGGAATGTAGAAGGTTTGAAATAAATGAGGATAATACAAAAATTGAAATATTACGGCTATTCCTGGACAAGTCATGTTCAGATTGGCACTCAGCGACTCTCACAATATTGACGATGGAAGCTGGATGGGCTGAATGGACAGAGAGATTTCTAGAATCATTTGCAGACAAAGGATGGAGTACAGGAATGTATGCTATATATTATAAATATAAAGAAGGTTCATTGATTGAATATGCTATGAGGAAAGAGAAGCTACTACTAGATATGGACAACGACATCAGTTCAAAAACCCTAGTGTTGCTTATAGCAGCAGGATTACCAGAGGTTGTTAGAAATAAGATAGACAAAGAAGATTGTAAGAATTCGACTAAATTATTGCATGAAATCAGAAAATATGAAAATTTAGTGAATAAAAATAGTTTTACAAAAAAGAAAGAAGATAAATATAATAACAAGAAGAGATTTGAAGGAAAACAACCATGTAAGAACTGTGAAAACCTAAATAAAGGTACTAGATATCATCCTGAAGACTCATGTTGGTTTAAGAAAAAAGAAAGAAACGAAGGTAGAGTGATAGGAAGCAACTCAGTCATAGAAGTGAATCTAAACACAGAAGCAAAAAACGAGTAATCACACCATTGATTAAAGTAAAAATATTATTAGAAGATCAGTTAGAGGTAAACGGAACATATGATCCAGGTTCCCAAGTCTCCCTAATAAATCCAAAATTAGTTAAGATAAAGAAAACGACAGAAGATGTAAATAAAATATTTTTAAAAACAGTCAATGGTGTGACACATACAAAAGGTTTAGTAACTATAAAAGTAAAAATCTTTGACATAGAAGAATACATTGATGTATTCATTGTAGAGAAAGATGACTTTGAAGATTTCCTCATAGGACTAGATATTATAAAAAAATTCAAATTAATTCAAGATGAAAATCTACAAATATCACAAAAAAAAATAATGATAGATACAGAGAAAACAGAAAAAAACAGTAAGATAGATAGTAAAGATAATGAAATTAAACAGTGTTCAGTAAATTTTAATGAACACATAGAGAAAGATGAATTTCAGGTAAAGCTAGAGCATCTAGATAATATAAAGAAACTTAAAATAGAAAAATTAATTGAAGAATATAAAACTATATTTGCAAGAGATAAATACGATATTGGCACGGTAAAGGATTACGAGGCAAGAATCGAATTAATAGTGGATAAATATTGTTGTAAAAGACCGTACAGATGTTCAATAGAAGATAAAAAGGAAATAGAAACACAAGTGGCAAAGCTTTTAGAAAAGAATTTAATTGAAGAATCCTATAGTCCATTTGCGGCCCCAGTAACACTGGCATATAAACGAGACGAAGGAAAGAAAAATCGTCTATGCATTGATTTTAGAGATCTAAACAAAAATATTGTTCCACAAGCTCAACCATTTCCACTTATAGACGACCTAATAATTAAAACTAGAAACTGCAAACATTTTACAACACTCGATATAAATTCTGCCTTTTGGTCAATCCCACTCCGAATCGAAGACAAAAAAAAGACTGGTTTCGTAACGCAAGAAGGGCACTATCAATGGACGTGTTTACCATTTGGTCTGAAAACGTCACCAGCAATATTCCAAAGGATCCTGAGTAGCATATTAAGGAAACATAAATTAACAGAATTTACAGAAAACTATATCGACGACATATTAATTTATTCACCAACTTTTAAAGAACACATCGGACATATAGAGCGAGTGTTAGATGCAATTATAAGAGAAGGATTTAGATTAAAATTCAAAAAATGCTCATTCGCTGCGAGCTCAGTAAAATACCTGGGGCACATTGTAGAAAACAACACAGTAAGACCAATAAAAGATAATCTAATTTCTATCCAGAATTTTCCAACTCCCAAAACTCAAAAAAATATCAGACAATTTTTAGGAAAGGTAAACTTTTACCATGAATACATACCAAATAGCTCAATAATATTAGATCCATTACATAAATTATTGAGAAAAGGTATAAAATTTATATGGTCGGAAGAATGTGAGAAGTCTTTTACAAAAATAAAGAAATTATTGTGTTCTCAACCAGTTTTAGAAATCTTCGATAAGAATTTGCCAATAAAAATTTACACAGATGCATCGCTAGAAGGAATTGGAGCAATACTAAAGCAAGTACAAATAGATGGACGAGAAAAACCAGTAGCATATTTTTCAAAGAAGTTGAATGAGGCCCAAAAAAGAAAGAAAGCAATATATCTGGAGTGCCTGGCAAACAAAGAAGGGGTAAAATATTGGCAACATTGGTTGATTGGAAGAAGGTTTGAGGTATACTCGGACCACAAACCGCTTGAAAATCTAAATATAAAAGCGAGAACAGACGAAGAATTAGGTGAATTAACCTATTATCTGTCACAATATAACTTCCAAATAAAATATATACCGGGTAAGGATAACGCTGAAGCGGACTGCTTAAGTCGAAATCCGGTACTAGAATCGATTGAAAACACTGAAGAAGCTCTAACAATAGTAAACCTGACACAAACAGATGAAATAAGAACGGATCAAGAAAAGAATGAAATAATACGAAAAATGAAATCAAAATTAATAAGAAGGAACGGAATATTTTATAAGAAGGTAAGAAATAAGGAGAAAATAATCTTGTCAGAAGAATTGAGCATCAAATTGATAAAAGACATACACAGGGAATGGTGCCATACAGGCATTAGACAAACTATGAACAGAATATGTCCCCACTATACATCAAAGAATCTAATAAAAAATATTAAAAATATATGTAAAAATTGTGATATATGCATAAAAAATAAAACAAGAGGCCAAAGCAAATTTGGGTTAATGTCTCATCTGGGACCAGCGACTGAACCATATGAAATAATGTCTATAGACACCATCGGAGGATTCGGAGGACAAAGATCAACAAAAAAATACCTCCACTTATTGGTTGACCACTGCACGAGATACGCATTTATTTTAACTTCAAAGACACAGAACGCCACAGATTTCATCAAGCTAGTTCAAAACGTATTAGAAACGGATAAAATTGGGATGATACTAACGGATCAATATCCGGGGATAAATTCTAGGGAATTTAAAGAATTTCTAGAAAAAAACAACGTTAAACTGACATTTACAGCAGTTAATGCACCATTTTCAAATGGCTTGAACGAGAGACTAAACCAAACTCTAGTCAATAAAATTAGATGTAAAATAAATGAAAAAGAAGAAAAAAAAGCTTGGACAACAGTTGCTAGAGAATGTGTAGATAGATATAATAAGATAGAACACTCAGTCACTGGTTTTGCGCCAGAGTACTTATTAAATGGCACGGACACAAGTGTCATACCAGAAGAATTAAAAAGAAAGAAAAACAAAGATGATTGGACCAAGGATAGACAATTAGCTTTGGAAAGGTCAATAGGATCACACAATTACAATAAAAAACTATATGACAAAAATAGAAAACATCATGAGTTCAGTCCAACAGACATGGTATATATAGAAAACGGCAACAGACTGAATAGAAAAAAACTTGATCATCTGAGAGTTGGACCATTCGAAATAATAGAAAAAATATCAAATTCCCTGTACAAAATCAGAACTAATAAAAAGAAGTCAGAAACAAGTTTATTCCATATCTCAAAACTAATACCAACAGAAGAAGAAGACACAGACGAAGAAGAATAGATAATATATCCAACATGAAAGTACCCTTACAAGTCTTACCCTGGGAGGGGGAGATGTAAAGAAAATATACTTTCTTCAAATTGATTTTGCCGCGCTTCTCATGCTCCGCGCGCTTTGTGGTTTATGACCGTTAGATGGAGCGATAAGTACGAGCACCAGGAGAATTAACAGAGAGATCAAATTAATAATACGAAAGATATATTATAAACTAATAAATAGTGTAAATAGAGAAGTGATAATAATAAACTTTAATTGTCGTTTCTTTGTTTACAGGTAAGATTGTAAATAGTGTAAATAACTTTTATTAATTAGTGAATAAAATTTCAACTTTGTTTACAGAGAAACATATTTTGGTTTACTTTTTATCCTGCACAAATAGTTGTCTTATATATATATATATATAGTACAGGTATAAAATTACAAATTATTACAATAGTGGAGATGGGATTAGTAAACTTCCCATGTATATTTTCTCAATTATCTAAATTAAATGTTACAAGAATAATAATATATATATATATATACATATATATATATATATATATATATATATATATATATATATATATATATATATATATATATATATATATATATATATATATATATATATATATATATATATATATATATATATATATATATATATATATATATATATATATATATATATATATATATATATATATATATATATATATAGTACAGGTATAAAATTACAAATTATTACAATAGTGGAGATGGGATTAGTAAACTTCCCATGTATATTTTCTCAATTATCTAAATTAAATGTTACAAGAATAATTGTATAGATATAGGTACAAACGTGAGGTATTAACAAAACCATTTTCAGTTTAATAGTGTTTCTAAGATTTCTAAGTGTAGAATATCTGTTTGGTCATTCATAAGTTTCCCATTTTGTTCAATGGCTTTGTTTATCAGAAAAGCTTCCAAATAATTTTAATTTGAAGCCTTTCTTTTCTACATGTAGAATTTTTAAGTTTTCTGTTGAACATTTATGTTTAATTCCAATGAGATGTGTGGCTACATTCGAGTTTGATTTCGTATTTTTCCAAGATCTCATACGTTCATTAAACCTAATGAGGAAACTTCTGCCAGTCGGACTATGTATTTGAATTCACATTGTGCACATTCGATTCCATAAACCCATAATTTGTTTAAAACATTTTTTAGTATAAATTTTATTGTTATTCAGCTTTTTTAAAGTGTTGTTATTGTAGTACGCTGTTTTCAGATTAGTATCCCTAAATCTCTTTTTTACGTCTATTAATTCTACCTAGAAAGTTTAACCGTGTGAAATATTTATTGTTCGGCATAGAAGTTTTTTTAGAACAAGTGTTTTTAATTTGTTATTTTTAACAGTCGGTGAACAATATTTACGTTATATCTAAACAGTTTTATCCGCAGATTATTTAAAGTTTTACAAAAAATATTTCATCCAGTTCAACACTATGGAGTTCTGTGTTCCGAATTTTGGAACGATGTAGATGTACTAACCTATAAAGCTATGGAGAGTATTTTCAATAAAGCTGTACTGATACCACTATCGGGAATCACGTCGAAAAAGAAGAAGAAAGCTCCTTATAGTGCCGACCAGCCCTATGCAACTTCGTATATAAGCGCAGTTAGTAGACGTCCAGCTTTATGTCATTCGCGCGCATGACTTTGAAAGAGAGAGATAGCTTAAAGAGGCCGGCATTTACTCAACGCCATATGGAACGCAGGTTACTTTTTTCAATCATTAGTGTTGTTTGGTGATAAATAGTTATAAACAATTAGTTTGCAATGGGTCGTTAGTGTTTTGCGCCCAATTGTACCAGCGGGTATGACTCAAATCATGACAAAATATCTTTGTTTCGTGCTCCAAAAGAGCAGTTGGAAATTTGGAAAAAAGTAGTAATATGAGCAGATATATATATATATATTATATTGCTTGTAAACAAAGAAAATGTATGTCACATAAAAGAAGCGGAATTAACAAATGTTAAAAGTCGTGGTTTCTTAATCCACCCAAATATAAACATATTTAGATTATCCAAATATATTCAAGATAAATTAATATTATATATAGATAACCCTCGTGTATATGAAGAAACAGTGTATTCTGTAATTGAAAAGTATGCATTCTCTTTCTCTTGTAGAGATCACAAGAAAGAAATAATATCTGTTTTTGTCCATGAATTTATTTTAATGCGCTTGAAGCAATATTTTAAACAGAATCAAAATAATATCAAATCTCAGTGTAAGGAAGATCTAAAAATCTAAATTAAGAAAGAATTGAAATATTCAGTTCGATCTGTTTTTATTATTATAAAATTATAAAATATATTGTATAGTTACAAAAATATTAATTAAGAAAAAATTGAAATATTCGGTTCTTTTTTTAAATAAAATGTCCTATTTACATTATATAAATTTTACCATTTTGTATTTTAAAATTAAAATATTTATGCCAATTTTACACTTGTGTAACTTGTCATGGTGTAGTTAAATAGCAAAAATGTACTACTAGAAAAATGTGTTTATATATGGTTTTACGTATTTATATTTGTCAAGCTAAACCTGATATAATTAAAGAAAAGTGTGTCTTTAATTTTAAATAATTGCAAATAACATTTTTGAAAGTAATTAGTTCTAACAGTAAAGAAAACATGAATAGACTCGTAAGCACCCATGCATTCGCCAGACTCTTTTTCCTGTCGCACTCACTTTTTTGTCGCTCTCTTTCTACAACATTTCTGCGGATGCTTTACCCGCAAGACTCGCCTGTCCTTCAATATAATAGTTCGTGGTGCCGACAGAAACATATGGGAGAACTTAAAGATTCCCGGCGAAGAAAGTAAATGTTTAAAACCTCTACATCCTGTTCACAAGTATGTAGTCCATACCGCCGATACCTGAGATGAAGTAGTTGAACCCACCTACTCGTATAAACCTATGTATAATATTATCATCAAATCAGTGATGATTCCACCGCCATGAAACCTGTCTAAGAAGCAGAAGAAAGTCTTTTACCTCTCCGAAAGGAATATATGGAAGGACTTATAAAAGAAAAAATAAAATATAATTTTTTATTGTAATTATATATTTTATTTAAGGAAAAAAATATTAAAATATATATTTTTCCATTTATTGGATAACTTGGCTTTAATAGTGATTAAAATATTTAATTATTTAATTCATTTGACTAATTATATATTTGATAAGAAAATATGAGTAGGTAAAAAATTTATTAAAATACTCGTTTGGATTATTTGGCTTGATATAATTCAACCTTTACTTTTACATAAGTGACGACGTTTCGAGACATTATGGTTTGGTCTCATTCTCCAGTCTAAAATATAATATTCATAACTAACAAAACATAACAATGGTATAATATAACTTTCAAAAAAATTAAACGGTTTACCACCATTGTAACATGTATTTAATAAAAAATTGAAGGTCAAAAATAGTAAAAATTTTCTTTTAAACAAGAACAACATCTCAAAAAAGTTACGTGGTGACAACACTAGAGTCAAAAAACGACTCAAGAACAAAAAATTCTAAAGTACAACCATAGAGTTAGATAAGTAGATAGAGAGAGTGATAGTCTGTAACCTTGCGGGGATCGCATGTTGTTTGGTCGCCATATTGGATTGAACCTAAACAAAGTTATCGTAGTTATATCATAGTGTCTTTAATAAAGTTTCTATCTGTATTTGTTGTTATCAAATATGTCGGCATGTTGTGCGTTTGGTTGTAGTAATAGATCGTCGAGAAAAACTATTAAATAAAAAGTAAAAGAAAGGGAAGCTGTAATTACATATCACAAGTAAGTAATTTTTTATAAACACATATAGTATTATTAGCAAAATGTGTTCATTTCTTTTAGATATCCAAAATACCCGGAGAGATGAGCAAGTTGTGTACAAGCAATAAGAAGAATTGGCTGGGAGCCGACAAATACCAGTATTTTGTGTTCCGAACACTTTACGGAAGATTGTTTTGACAGAACTTCTTTGTCATGTGTCAGACTAAGGGATTTCGCTGTGCCTTTAATATTTCCATCATATCCATCATATTTGCAAAAGGTGAGCATTTATAATGTAATGACTCGTTGCTGTAAATTTAAATAAAGTTATCAAACAAACCTAAATTACGATTGCAGAAAATTAAAACCCCACGCCGCAAACTAGAAAGACGAAAACTTAGTACAGTCAGTGGAATAACGCCCTTATTAACAAACACTGATCTCAATTCCACCACAGACTACCTCAGCAGATGATGTTTCTATTAATGAAATTCTAAGTACAAGTAGCACATTATTACCTATTCCACGACAAAAGTTATCTGTGCTTAGAATGATGTCACGAACTACATCTTTTTCGCCAACTCGCAGAATGCATCGTGATATATCACGTGCCAAGGCTTCGTTACTTAGGCAAATACAACATTTAAAAAATCACTACAGAAATAAAGTTAATCTGCTACAGCAAACAAAGCGAAGAAATTTAAAAAGAATAGCGACATTATCCAACGTTTTAAAAAGTTTAAAAAAACAAAATTTGTTGCAGGAAGAACAATTACAAGTTTTAAAGAATATTGGCAGCCCGAATGCAGATATTTTGAAGCGACAACTTGGCAAAAGTGGAGATTCTAAACTTTCTCGTCAGTATAGTGCAGAGTTGCGAAAATTTGCAGTAACACTGCACTATTATTCACCAGCTGCTTACAAATATGTGCGTACTGCATTTAATTCTCGTCTTCCTCACCCCAAAACCATTTCTAAGTGGTATAGTTCAATTGATGGTGCACCAGGATTCACGGCAAAAGCATGTGTCAGAAAAGTATATTTCAGTACGCTTACATTATATTGTAAAAAATATTTCAGATCATTCAAAAAATAAAAGACAACTATTACATAAGATAATATTATTTAAAGGCTGGTAAGGTAATATAGTAATAGTTATGTACATATGTTTTTTTTATATTATTGTTACTTTTATAACATGTGTAATAAAAACAATAACAAAATTAACATTTACCAGCATAACATATTGTAACTGGTTCATTCCAAGATGGCCGCCAGCTACATCTCCCTTCCGTTTCATGCCATCAATTCGTTTGCCTACATTCGTACTTCAGATTCCCTCTATTTTATTCTATAATTCTATGAATACAACAATATATTCAGTGCCATCTAGCGATGAAAACAAAAATTAATAATAATATATTCTGAAGAAGAGAATTACAAAACCAAAAGGGTCAGTGTCAAGGATATTTGTGTCATCTGATGTAAAATGTTTTAAATTGATTACTGGAGAGCATGTTGTCAGTTCTAATATTCACAGTATTAATCAACATGTTAATGTAACAACTTTCTAAAAATAACCCTTTATAACTGACTTAAAATGTAAGATTTTATCATTTTCAAAATCCAATTGGTGGTTATTAGAAAGTGCGTGCTCTACAATAGCACTGTTTAGTTTCTCCTAATAGTGTATTCCGAAAATGAACCGGTTAATTTTTTTTAAAAACCGGTTTCATTACGGAACACGATTTTTTAAAATTGTGGGTAGTTTTTAATAACCAAACTAACCGTGCTCGAGCGGCGGTTAGTTTGGTTACTTAACAGCTGTTGTTGACAAGTTTGAAACGTGTTTGGCGGCTTTTGCAGTGTTTGTGGATTTTTGTCTTATAAAACTATATTTTTATGATGACTGATAAATAAACATGTGATACAAAATGTATTTTTATTATTTAACAGTATATATTCATATTAGATGAATTTATTATTCGTTCTGAAGCTCATATTTACTTTTTTCTTTGTGTTATTTTTTATCCTTATATTTAAGTTAAAGCAAGTGTGATGCAGAATACAATATTTTTATAATATAAACATTTTTCCATATTAAATAAATTTCACATATCAATACTCATCTGTCAAGTGACAACTGTCATCGTGAAAGTGTTCCGTTATGACGTCATTCTAACCGTAACCGTGGTAAAATTGAACCGCACCGTGGTTCATTTTCGGAATATACTATAAGTAAATGGAGATGTAATTAAAACAATTAAGTTGATAAATGACATCACTCAAAATCTTTATCTTTGTTCTAGATTTCAGTCGGCTAAACAAACTATTGGTATTAGAAGGTGAACTGTAAGCCAAATTACGATTCAATTCATTAGCTAACAATGTGAAAACTGATGTATATTTTCCTCAGTTCATTTCGCGGGATACCTGTTAGTCATGAACTACCGGTTTTCTTTAAAGATAATAACATCCTGAAAATTAATAGAACTGTCAACCTCGACCTCCAAAGTGAACTGAATGACAGAATTATATATTATGTAATAAAAAATATTTAAAATTACAGTTTTATTAAAATAATAATTAAATATGCATCTTACAAATTCATCATTTTCAGATTGATTATTTGTATGAAATAATTTGACAAAATTATTATGTATGTAACAATTAATTTTAAATAACAAATACATTAAACGATGATAACCACAGACAGATGAAGTAAAACGTTTGTATTATATGTACATTTTCGATTATTCATTTGTAAAAAAATTTATATAGTATTTTATATATGGGGGCTTCCAAAACTGTCAAAATACATTCCATTTCCTTGTCGATCAAATATTGCTAACCAATATGTCCCAGGCTTTGTATCAGGATCAGAATTAACAATTAGAGCACATGGAAAAACACAGTGAAACCAGAGTAGTCATCAATCACAGTCAAACAGGATTGATTCCCGCTTGAAGTGACGTTCTTCTTTGGTTCAGAAATGTCCATGTGTACCAGGCCTAATAGTTGAACAGCCCTTAAAGTGTTTGGAGCATAATGGATCTTTGATAATTTGCCCTTAAAACACGTCTCGCATGTGGTGCTCTATTGTTGATCACCTGCTTTCAATTCCTGTAACTAGTTATTTTAGTATAGCTTTCGGATAGCAGCAGAATCATGATGTTCCAGCCTGCAATGCCACAGTTCTAAACTTGCCTCGCAGTTCTTTTCTTGTTTTGATTGCTGTCCGGCTCGATCTCAGTTCAAACAGATAATTCTTTTCTTTTGCTTGAGCTGCGATATTTACGTCACAGTTCCGAATTGTGCAACCGACATTGGCAAACAAAACGTCGAACCCATGTTGATGCATTTTGCTGACAGACAGCAAACCTTCGTCCAGTTGTGACACAAAGAGCGCATTCTGCAAACACACTCTCGTTGTTTATTTATATGAATTTTAATGTTATTTAAAAGTCACCGATGGGAGATGGGGTAATAGGGAAAATAGGGAAAAATAAATTATTTATCTCAGACGTTGATGGTTATATTTCGGCATTGTTTAATGCCATCTTCAGCTATGTAAGAACAAAGAGCGAAAAATACAAAGATGTATAAAATCTTTTCAATGGTAAATAATAAAACAAAAAGGTTTCACAATAAAAAATACTTACAATTAGATGATGATGAGTGATGTGCGGTGGTGGTGGATGATGACTGAAAGGGTGAACAAGATGGTGGTGTAACAAGGTGTAAAAAGAGCGACGTGTAGAAAAAATGAATTAAGATGACTGTCACAGCTGTTTCTCATCAGATGGCGTCCGCATAAGGTATTACTGTAGGTAATGAATTTATCGATAAGCAGTTTATACTGTCGGTGAAGGTTGTTGGTGTCAGTGCGTAAATTGATGGTATTAGTGTCGGCGCTGATGTATATCATTTCAAGGAAAGTGCGAGATCTGTAATTAGCACATGTGTGTAAAATGTGTGTGTATGAAATTGAAAGTGTGTGACATATTAATGGCGTGTTGTGTAAGGGCTGTTTGGTGTTGTAAGTTTTGGAGTTGTGTTGTATCTGTTAATGTTGGCTTTATGCTTCTGTAATAGTTTTTTTTAAATGTTGTGATGTTTGACCTACATATGTGGCACAACAGTTATTGCAATTAATAGAATATATTATGAGGTTAGATTTTTTGCTCTTTAGGTATCATGGCTTTAGTTTGTGTAATTAATATATTAAGAGTGTGATTAAGTTTGTCAGCTATGGTAATGTTATCTGTTTTAAGGGTGGATTTAAGTTTTTCAGAGAGATGTGGGATGTAGGTCAGTGGAGCGTGAGATGTCCCAGTGTTGTTATGTGTGTGTGGGGGAGGGTTTGGTTGTTGAGAATTATATAGGTATTTATAAAGTAAAGAATTGGGATAGACATTGTTGTGTTGACATTAAATAACTTGCATTTAATTATCCCCGCACCAATGTCGGTCGCTGGTACTTTATAACCCTTGCCGGCCAGTGCAACTGACAGCGACGTTGGCTGCAGCTCCATGAAGAACTGCTTGTTGCTTGTCATGTGACTGGAGAAACCGGAGTCCACAAGTCAAACTGCACTATTGAGAGTGTGAAATGAGTGCTCACGTATGGTAAACGTGTATTCTCCATTTCTTTGTGATATGCTGAAGGAATCTTCTGTGGTCCTCGACGCTTTTTGCGCAGGTCAATTTGAGCTTACGACACTTCATTCTTAAATGACCAGATTTGCTACAGTGATAATAGGCACAAGTCTCTTTACGTTTTAACTGATTGTTTTTGTTTCTGCTGCCTGATGTCTTTCCAGAACCCTGGTGTTTTTGTGATTTTCTTAATACAGACGAGTGCAAGGAGTTGTTCGGATATAATTCTTCAGTTACATTTTAGAGCCGCCGATAATATTCGTACAGCAGCTTTGTACTCACTAACACGAAAGTTAGTGCGCCGACATCTCTACTTTCCAGTGTTGTAATCAGGCCAGTATAGCTCTCTAGCAAGCTTACCAGCAGTGCAGCGACCTTCATACTTGATTCCATCTTGAGACTAGCCGTCTTGATTTGACTTGCCAGTTCTTGTAAGGTCATGATGTGCTAGCGCATTGTTCCCATAACGAACCGCGTTGTCCAAAACTTTCTCAGAAGAAACGACTTAATAACACTATGGTGTTTCTCTAGTTGATTCGTTAAAAAGTGGACCATATATTAGCAGCCACTTCCATATTTTTTAATTTGCCAATTTGCATAGTTCTGTTAGGTAAAGAACTTTTCTTTTATTGTGAAATTCAACAATTTAATTATTTATTTTCAAAAATCTTCTGTTTTTAACCTCAACAATAAAACAAACTTGACTTGATTTTGTAAAATTCAGTCAGATGTTATGCTGTTCTGGGCCTATAACTTGTTGAAATTAACTGTACAGTGGAATTAAATACAATTAACTGAGATATATCTGTTTTTATTCTAAACTACTTGTGATATCAGAAAATGATTTATAATTGACATATTTTTAATACATAAAAAACAACGATAATAATATTTACAGGCCTATTCTGTAAAATATTTTTATAACAGATCGTTATTGTAACGACTTTCGTTATTTTTCGTTATGACACTGTAACGATATTCGTTATTTTCCTATTCTGTAACATCGTTCGTTATTAGATAATCGTCAAAATTATTTCTAACTAATTCGTTATTATTTTTGACACATGAATTTATGTTGGCAATTATAGTAAAATTTGTTTCGAGAGTTGAACGCATATTTCATATTAACCTCTACTTGTATCTATTACTGGATAATAATTTTTAAATTGATAAACTCAAGACCTTAGAGTTATCTGATATGAATACATTACTTTCAAAGTGTCCGGTTTCCACGTATTACTTAAAAATCCCTTGCAACCAGACACTGTTTATATAGTATATATTGTATGAGGAATTAGTATTTACAACGAATTTGTTTTAGACCCCATGCCTGATTTAATCGTTAATGTAGATGATTTTTTGTTGGCGGGTGTTAGATTCTCTTATATTGTAAGGACAAGTATTTGAATATTTAACAATTTCGGGCCGAGTTTCAGGGTTGGGCGTCCTCTTCCCTAGAATGAGTTTTAAAAAGCATATTAGTTTTATTTTATTAAAAGCATTCAAGTATTTTCGATCATTAAATAAAAAATATACATAGTTTACCGCATATAGTTTGACTATATTTTTGATATCTATTTTAATTATAATATATATATATATATATATAACTTAACTTTCTCGAAACACCAATTTAGTTTTTAAAAACTATTTATTTTGACTTTTATTAAGTTATAACATTTACATGTGTTTCTACTTCTAAGTCTGAATCTGAACTAAGGTTACATGTCATTGCTACATACTAAAGAACTCTACATATCATAATGTCACGTTCGGGGGAAATGTCTGTATCAGCAGTTTGGTGATGAGTGGAGCACTGTAACTCCTCCCTTCCTAGAATTGAGCTCCTCCTGGGAGTTGAAGTTCAATGTCTTCCGTCTGGATTTCGGATGGTGTCTTCCTTGAAGTAGATCTTTTGGCTCTTCGTCTTCTTAGCCATTTTATAGCAAAATAGCCGATGGTCATCGCAATGATGATGTATAGTAATACGGACCAGATACTGGGAATGTGAAAATTGATGGATTCTTCTTTTATAGGGACCATTGAGTTAAAGGAAATATCATTAAGTTTTAATGGATTTAGGTTAATTGAGAACTTTGTAATATGATGAGGTTGGATTTTAAAATTTAATTTGGGTAATAATAATGGTCGTCCTTGGATTTTACTTAAAAATACTAATTTTTGGTTTTTGAAATAAATTTCACAGTTATCCTCATTATTTATTAAGTAGATTCCTACTAACGGCTTGATGCTAGTTTCGTCTTGACATTGGATTACGACTTTTTCTTCCTTGGGGAAGATGGCCAGGTATTTTTTTGAGTTCTGGAATGACTTCAACGTGGTTTTCTATTAAGTTTACTTTTGTGTAGTGGCAGTGGGTTGAAGTCTGCTCTTGGAATATTTCTTTTTCGCAGCTTGCAGGAAAATGGGCGTGATATTTGTTGGGACATTGGAATATTTTTGCTCGGACACACATGTCATTCAGAGGGATAATTTCTTTATCAGATTTTAAAAGATATTTTGTATTTGGGATAATTGTAACAAAATCTGAACCACATTTTGTTGGAATGGGATATAAATAATATAATTCGAATTTTTTTTCAAAGTTGATTGGGGTGGAAATCAAATAAATTATTTGTGTAGGTTTCACTTTATAATTAATTTTTAATAAGGATTCAAAAGCGAGTAAATTTTCTTGTTTAGGTTCAAATGGCAGTTGTGCATGATAAAAGTTAGAAATTTTATTAAGTTCTGACAATAATTCAAGAGGGTGTATAATATTCGGGTGTAGGGTTCGTAATTTACAAAAAGTAATAGAGTTCTCAACATCTTGTAAGATATTGAGGACCGAGTTATATAATATAATTAACTGGTCGTAAATATTTTAAGCATAAAGAATATCTTGAAAATGCATATTATTTATTATTTCTGAAAGTTGTAAAATTTTGGATTTTAATATTTCTTCATTATGTTGAATATCGAGGATCGTATTATTGAAATTTGTAATAATTTGGTGATTTACTGAGTACGCTAATTTAATTTGATTTTCTAAATCATGCTCGTTCTCTTGCATATGAGCTAACATATCATTATATTTTTTTCCGTCTTCGGCATCTAAATTTCCGGTTATGGATTTAAAAATTGTCCCCAATCCATCTATGAGGCCACGTTTATTTCTGTAATTAGCGTGTAGTCCGATGTTAGTGATTTTTGTGCCTATGTTAGTTCGGATGAACTCTAATATTTTATCATAATTATTTAATTCATAGAGGTACTGTGTGTTGTTAGATATTGTTAATTTTAATGTATCGTATTGTGTGTTTAAGCTGTTGTACTGATCAAGGAGAGGTTTGAGGTTATAGTAGTGTATGAATGTGTGGGTGGTTTTTTCGAGCTTAGCGGCACCGAGATTGATGGGAAGGATTCCGAGATTTTCTGTTATATTTCTTATGATTGTTCCTCGCCCCAGCTCGAACAGCCTGGAAGTGATTCAAAGTTATAATTTTTTTGTCGGGGTCGTTTTATATTAGAAAGATGTATTTTTTCTACTGTGTTGCCATGAGAGGCCTTGATTTTACCGGTTTTAAGTGTTTTATTTAATTTAGTAATTTTTTCGCGTTTGAATTTATTTTTTGTTTTCTGCTGTTTCTGTTTATTTTTAACATATACTGTATCAGATATATCGGGTAGATTTTCTCTAACTTCGTTAAATTTACCGATTACTTTTTCTTTATTTTGTTTCAATTTATCGTTAATTGTTCCATAAAGTAATTTTGTTTTATTTTTGTGATTTTCTATATAATTATTTATAAGTTGTTTATCTATGTCAATGTTAAAGGGTGATTCTGTATCTAAATGGCCGGTAATGATTTCGCATGGTTTAAGTTTAGTTACGGAGTGAATTGTATTATTATATGCCAGAAGGGCGTAGTTTATTTTGGATTCTATGGGTTCATTTTTATATTAATTTTGATGATTAAATAATCTAAAGTGTTCAATGAGGGTAGAATGAAAACGTTCAATTATACCGTTGGAAGCGGGGTGCTGAGAACTAATGAAATGAATGTCGATTTTGTGTAATTGTAATAGTTCTTTTACGACAGAATTTTTAAATTCTAATCCGTTGTCCGAATTTATTTGTTTTGGTATACAATGGTGTGTGAAATATTTTATAAGGTTATTAACGACTTCTATTCCTTGACCGGAATTTAATTTGTACGCTTGAGCATATTTTGAAAATGAATCTACGATAGTTAGAAATTTTGCAAGTTCTAAAGTAATACTGTCGATATGTAAAATTTGGAAAGGTTTAATAGCTGTGGGTGTGATGTTAAATTTTAATTTTAGTGGTTGTCTATCGTATTTAGTTAATTGACACGTTTCACAGCTGTTAATAAATGTTTGAATAGATTTTCTTAATTTCGGCCAGTAATATTGTTGCTTTATGCGTATTTCCGTTTCATCAATTCCGCGATGATTAGTTTTACTATGATGGTGATTAGTTATTATTTGTATGATCTCTTCTTCTTCAATGACATCGGTTAAGTACTGTGTGCATTTAACAATATTTATTTCAGAATTTTTTAAATAATTCTGGAGTATTAAACTTAATTTTTCATATAATTCATCTTTAAAGTAGATATAATATTTTACTCTAGGAACAATATATTCTTTAAGGAACGTTATCATTTCATTTTTATAATTATTTTTTGAAAATTCAACCAAAATTCTTTGTTTTGTTTGATTATATAATTTAATTATTTTCGGGGGTTTAGGATTATATTCTACTTCTAATACTATAATTTGATTCTTTCCGTAATTAACCGGGCACTCTACAATCGGAATTCCGATAACAGGGTTTTCTCTGTTCGAGTGTACTGTGATATCGCTCTCGCTCGGTGAGTCATCGTCGTTTATTACACTGGATTGTACGTCGCCTACTTCAACGGCAAGGGATTGTGTGTCGTCATCGTTATTGTTATCTTTATTCTTTTCAAATTTTTGATAAAAATTCTGCATATATTTATTCAAATGTTCAAGATTATCTGATTAATTTATATTTAATTCAATTTGAGAAGTTTTAGGAAGGTTGAAAACTGTTATTGTTATGTCAGTGTTTTGAAAAATGTATTCTAACATTGTTTTAACTTCATTATAATTTAATTTGTCCGTACCGCAAGCTATTTTAGGTATACTCAAGTTATTTATTTTTTGATTTAAACAAAATTCTTTTAATTTTAATAATGTGTAAAATAGTCCTTGTTTAGTAGGTTTGTTAAAGTATCTTTCTTTTGTAATTAAATAAATTAAATAGCTGCCTCGATATTTTAGATAAACTAGGTTATAAAGTTGCGGATTTTGTGCTTTGAGTTTATGAACGTTATTATATCTAATTTTGAATTTTTCTGCTATACCAGATGACATTTCTAAATCTTTGCTCACACAATGAGCTAAACTAGAATCTAGTGGTGCATTGAATAAATCGCCTGTGACTTCTATAATGATGTTTTTAGAATTTTGATTTTTGTTATTTAAATAATCTTGATATATAATTAAAGGCGATTCATTATCCAAATTTTTGAGTGAATTTTGGGTTTTATTATCGTCTTTTGGTGGAATACGGCTAAGTGCATCGGCGTTGGTGTTTAATTTGCCTTTTTTGTATATTATTTCGTAGTCGTATTCTTCTAGTCTTAGGCGCCAGCGTATTAGTTTTTGACTACATTGTTTAAGTGACATTAACCACTGTAATGGTCTGTGGTCAGTATAAATTTTAAATTTGCGTCCGAAAAGGTACGGTCTGAAGTATTGGGTGACCCATACGATGGCCAACAGTTCTTTTTCAATTGTTGAATAGTTTGTCTCGGTCTCGTTTAGTGTTCTGCTAGCGTAAGCTACGGGCAGATCATTGCCAAGGCTGCCTTGTGGTAACACGGCACCTATCGCTACGTTGCTTGCGTCACACGTCAAGATAAATTCCTTGTCAAAATTTGGGTATTGAAGTAACGATTCATTAGTCAGTAAATTTTTACAACGTTCAAAGCATTGTCTATACTCAGGGTTGTTTATGTCAATGATGGCGTCCTTCTTTAAGCACTTGGTAAGGGGTTTGGTCAATTTTGCAAAGTCTTTAATAAATTTACGATAGTAGCCTAGGAGTCCTAAAAAGCCTTTAATTTGTTTACTAGTTTTCGGAATAGGGTAATTTAAAATTGCTGATATTTTATCCGGATTCGGTTTCACGCCTTCGGGTGTTACGATGTGTCCGTGGTAAGCTACTTCCTTTTTTAAAAATTCCGATTTATTAACTTGAATTTTGAAATTAGATTTTCTCAGTCTGTCAAATACTAATTTTAAATTATGCAAATGTTCTTGAAGGCTAGTGCTGAAGATAATTATGTCATCGAGATAAACGAGACATTTGTCGTGTGTTAGTCCACGTAAAATATTGTCCATAACTCGTTGGAATGTCGCTGGTGCGTTTTTAAGTCCAAATGGCATACGTAGAAATTCGTAGTGCCCGTCTTCAGTATTAAATGCGGTCTTGGGTATGTCTTGGCTGTCCATTTCTATCTGATGGAATCCCGATGCCAAATCGAGAGTAGTGGAATATTGACAACGTCCGAGTTTGTCTAAGAGGTCAGTAATATTGGGTAACGGGTATTTGTCACCGACGGTCTTTTCGTTTAATTTGCGATAGTCTATGACTATGCGCCATTTTCTCTTACCGGATTTTTTTTGGTACAACCCAAATTGGGAAGGACCATGGGGAGTTGGAAGGCTTAATAATATTTTGTTCTAACATTTTATTTACTTGAAATCTAACTTCTTCCCTATGTACGTTGGGGTATCTATATGATTTTGTATAAACTAGAATTTCGTCTTGAGTTTTAATGGTGTGTTTAATTTGGTTAGTGAATGTCAATTTTTGATCGTCAGAATAAAAAATATCGGGATAATCTTTGAGTAAATTTAACAATGCATTTTGTTCTTCGGAGTTCATATGAGCGGTTCTTATTTTAGAAAAATCGAAGTGAGTTTTCTCAACGTGTGTAATATTTAGATTTGGGCTGCTATAAATTTCATAATTATCAACTTTTTCCGCTATAATTGGTTTTAAAAGGTTATAATTTATTTCCTGGTCAGATATGTTAATAATTGAACATAATGCGTGATAGTTATCTGCGACCGTAATGCACTCTGGTATTCTCAAATGTTCAGTTTTAATTTGGGGTATTAATACAGTTCCTTGTTTAATATCTACTTTATTTTTAATAATCTTTTCAGAATTTGGTTCTATAACGTTTTTATTTATAGTTATATTATTTATATTAGAATTATTTAAAGATTCATGATATTGTATTTTAATTTTTGCATTTGGTGTTATAATTAAATCATTATGAGTATCAATCAAAATTTTTAAGATTTTTAAATTATCCATGCCTAAAAGTAAATAGAATTGTTCGTGGAAATTAAAGAGATGGTATTTAAGATGTGACAATTTCTTATCTTTGTTATTAAATATTTTTGAAATAAGAACTCTTGTGCTATGAACCTCAGTAGACGTGCCGTGAGCGGTAGTAATTTGAAACGGGTCGTGACGGATGAAATTCTTGTAATATTTGTATGCTATGTCTGGTTTGATAAAATATTTTGTACTTCCAGTGTCGATGAGAATTTTTAGATTATTCTCGGGGGTAATGATGAAGGGAAGTTTACTTTGGTGGTTAGTCAGATTTAATAATTCGAATGTAGGGAAGGATCGAGACTCGAGGCTGTTTCTCCTAAAAAACAGTTATCGGTTTGATCAGGAATGTTATTGTCGTCATTTACTAAATTTTGATCTGTGACTTGTTCTTGTTCGTTAAAATTATAAGTTTCCAAATTATTAACTGGTTCTGTGTCTTCAATATTAAATAATTCTTCTGTTGTGAAATTGTAGTTGTGTAGATTTCGTCCGAAGGGGTTTTGTCCGAATTGATTTTGTCTCTGGTAAGACGGGTTCGGTCTGGGACGATATTGTTGAGTGTTTCGAGTGGAAATACTCATTGGAGTGGGTTTTGGATAGTTTTGACTTGTAGATGGGCCTTGGTTATTGTGTGGCACATTATTTTGGGGTATAGTTGTTGATTGATTATTAGGACGTACTGGAGCTCTGTTAGGTTGATTATAATAATTATTAGGGAAAGGATTCGTATTGTAATATGTATTGAGTAATGCTTTGTGTTGTGTGCAGGTGGTTTGTGATTTGGTTTAAAATTATTCGAGTTAATGCTCTTAGATGGTTTGGAGACGTGTTCGAATTGAAAGTCGTTCGCTAACATTCCTAACGCCACATTTAAATCAGAAGAATTTTTGGCTCTCATGAGTTGACCGATAGGTTTCTTTAAACCGCGTAGCAATATGCGTAGAGCATAATTTTGAAAGTAATCATTCATGACAAGAGCTGCGTCGGCTGTAGCATGAGTGGATATATAAGATATTTGCAGATTTAGAATGTGCTGCAATCTTCCGTAAAATTCAAAAACATTTTCATTTGGATATTGTTTAAGTTCGGTCATTTCAATATTTAATGTAAACCAATCGCGTTTATCCGCAAACGCGTTTAATAATGCTTTTTTCAATTCTTCCCATGTTTTGACCGTACAACTTGCAATATTAACAGCGGCTTCGCCCTTAATTTTTGTTAGTATACTATTCATTAAGTACTCGTTTTGAAAATCTGTTGTGTCGGTTGTAATATAAAATTTGTTTACAAGTTTTTCACAAATATCAATAAAACGAGGGAGTAATTCGCGCTCGCCGTGGAATTCCGGCAGCATATCAAGGTATTCTTTCTTTAAAGTAGCCATTCTTAATTGAGATTGTCGTAAAATGAAATTTGTATTACTTAAATTAATTTCAATTAGATCGTCAAGATCTGGTTCAGATTCTGTATTTGAGCTTGTATCAGAATGAATGAGAATATTTTCTCTAAATGACATGTATGACTTACATAAATATTAGTGTCCGCTTCATGTGCCCTGAAGTCGTCCACGGGGTTGAAGATTACGACCGAAGTTCTCTGATGTTCGTTCAGATGGTTACGGATGTCGAATCTCGGCTTCTGATGTGCTCTGAGTTGCTCTCTGGCTGGTGTTGATCGGAGAAGTTTTTGAATTTTTTCTTGATCGATTGCCAATTTAATTACAAATGTGAACCAAATTATATTCGTTAATTTGTACTGGCAATCCTACCGAATGCTCCACTTAACTTTCTCGAAACACCAATTTAGTTTTTAAAAACTATTTATTTTGACTTTTACTAAGTTATAACATTTACATGTGTTTCTACTTCTATGTCTGAATCTGAACTAAGGTTACATGTCATTGCTACATACTAAAGAACTCTACATATCATAATGTCACGTTCGGGGTAAATGTCTGTATCAGCAGTTTGGTGATGTGTAATTCTCAGATCTTTATTTGCAAACATGTGTTCACAATCACGGCACAAGACTAATGATTCATCTTACTGCCGTATCAAATATTTATTAAAACAATAATATAGTAAGTCATTGTTGTCGGCCCCGACGACATACGACAATGTCCGACAGTTGACGAGAGGATGATAAGTAGGTACGCTCATTTGGAGTGGTGGGGTGGCGTCTGCAACCTCAGCAACACCCCCAAAAAGACTGATTGCTAACATATATATATATATATATATATATATATATATATATATATATATATATATATATATATATATATATATATATATATATATATATATATATATATATATATATATATATAAATAAAATAAATAAATATATCATCACCCCTTCTACCCATTACTGGGTGTGGCACTCTGCTAAAGCAGATCTCGGTAAGTGATATATTTTGCGCGTGAAGTGCGGTTACCAGTCGTCAAATCACGGCCTCCAAACATGTTAGTGGTGGAGGAGCCACAGGGATAGCTTTTTCAAATTATGAAAATTTGTCGCCTGTGGGAATCGAACCAGAGACCTCAGGATCCACAGGCCGACTTCATACCACTGTGCTAGCCATCCCATTATATATATATATATATATATATATATATATATATATATATATATATATATATATATATATATATATATATATATATATATATATATTTTGCGACGTATCTGGCAGCGATACGGCAAAACAAATTGGCGACGGTATGCTCGGGCGCCAATTGCTCGGAAAGCAATCCGGTCGGAGAAGTAGGGTGTGGTTGATGTGAAAATAAACACAGCGAATTTAGTAAGAACCATAAAATAATGTATTTTTATTTCCTTGCAGGTGACTATGTGCCAGGGAGGCCGTAGGGTGATGTCGGGGGGTGGTGAAATTTTTGGAGACGGTCGCTGGGGCGACCACGGCGGTCGGCGGTGCGGTGAGCGTCGCGGCGGAGACGCTTGTGATGGTGATACGGCGGTACGGAGCTTGGTGAATACGCTGAAGGCGTCGTGGCGATGATGCGAAATGATTGAAATGATGATCCGCCAGGTAGGAGCGGGAAGGAGTGGGGAAGCGGCGCACGGCCGGAGCCGCGACTCGCAACAACGGTGTCGGCAGGGTTCTCAACTTAGGGGTTTTCCCCCTAAATTTAGGGGATAATAAAGTGAGATGGGATTTTTTTAGGGGGGTTATATTTTTAGGGTTATTTTTAGGGTTTTTTATTTAGAATATTTATTTATTTTTGTTTATTAAAAAAATGAGTATGATAATGGTCTGATTCACATTGCAACGAAATGGTGGATCTTGCACAACATTTAATCCATCCACAAAGATTTTAAATTTATTTAATGTTAACATGTATGATTTTAAAAAATCTTCTGAACCAGAAGAAAACGAAGTTATATTTGAAGTATTAAATAATTTGTAAATAAAAAAAATATTAAAAAGTATTACAGATTGTTATTTATTATTTATTAAGTATTATTACTTTCATATTTATTTAATGAATGTTTTTGAGTGATTTCAGGGTTCGTGCTACCTCATTTGTTGGGATATAGCGTGAAGATATGAATGTATATTTATTTATTATTTATTTAATAATATTTATTTATTTATTTTGTTAATATTTTTTAGGGGGTTTTCTGAGTAATTGTGGGAGTTTTAGGGGTTTTTGAGTTGAGCTTTAGGGAGATAAATTTTTGAGAGTTGGTAACCCTGGGTGTCGGCCACACCGCAGCGCCAACGCGTGACTCTCAGCGCGGTGACGAAGCGGGGGGTAGAGCGACTCGTGCTACTCCGAGCCCGAGTCGGTAGCGGAGAGAGGGGTGGGGGGACACACAGGTGACAGGACGGGAGGGGAGTGCGGGGTAGGTATTTGACACTTGCACGTAAACACTGAGAGCAACACACAACAATAGGAAAACAAAGGCCGGTTTGATGATCAAAATGTGCGAGACTCACACTCCACGGACCGCGAGACCTCGGAAGCACTGTACGTGGCGCTGAACGGTCAAACTGGAATTTGACAGGTAAAAGAAACGGATGGGACTTACCAAGAGTCGGGAACCTGGCGGAGTTGACGACGGTGACGGTGATGACGGCGGTGACGATGACAACGGTAACGAGAAAACGGTACGGCCGGAGGACGGAGAGCTCGTTCTTCGTGAGCACGATTTCTGTAGTCGAAACTTTAGCCGTGACACACAGACTGAGATTTGACTGCCGATGTTCGCTCTGACCGCGTATTTATACTCAAAATACTAATGATTCGTGTCTGATTAGGTTGGCGGCGGCTCATCCTATGTTAACCAAATGGGTGGTTTGGTTTCAGAAGGAAACTAGGTTAAAAACCACCCGATTTGGTTCAACATAGGTTTGCCGGCCGTAGAACGCGGAGACGTACGCGGTATCAAAATTCGAGCGAAATCGGTAACTTGCCGCGCGTAAATGGGTCGCCAGGTCCGGCTTCGGAATATTTGTGATCGCGAACAAAACTATTTCGCGTTTCTAATATTGTGACGAACTACTTCGTCACAATATATATATATATATATATATATATATATATATATATATATATATATATATATATATATATATATATATATATATATATATATATATATATATATTACAAAAACTGTTAAAGTATTTTATTAATTTCCTTTCTAGATCTACATTTTCAAATGAATTAAACTAATAGCCTTTTTTTATTATTTTTACTTTCTTATACGTAGTATAAGGAAGTATTGGAATCGTGAAAAAAATCGTTGACGAGATTTTCGCGGAAATACATGTTTTGAGGTCCACTGAATCTGCTTTGATCATTTTCTCAATGATGTCTGTGTGTGTGGATGGATGGATGGATGGATGGATGGATGGATGTGTGTCCGGTCGTGCAATATCTCATGAACGAGATAAGATTTGTTAACGAAACTTGGTAATTATAAGTTTAATGAAAATACGAAGAGCTGAGTTGATTTTTAATGAAATTGAAAAACCGGAAGAGGAAGTTTACTGGACACACAAAACAATAAATTCCATTTATTTCAAAAATGGAATCAGTTACGAAAAAAAGTTTCAAATAAAAGATGTTAGCAAAAATATTTGGAACATAAAATGTTATTTGCAATTTTCCTGTATATGCGTCTAATTTTGAGAAAAACTAATTTATATATTTAATAATATATTTCAATACTCATAGTAGCAATAGAAACAACAAACAAAAACATGTTTAACATTTATATGTCAAATAATAATTGTCAAACGCAAGGAGCAAGTCATAAGTGTTCAATTCAGCGTTTTTAATATGAAATATGCTGTGTATAAGAAAGTCGTGTGGTGACACCAGATTTTTTCTATATGCAACCCAATGTGTTCCGGTGCCTGAGTTTGAGTAAATTTATAATATCTGATTCGTTTTTATTAATTTTCTTAAGTAGAGTATCATCCATAAATATACCTCTAAAATATGTTATTTATATATATATATATATATATATATATATATATATATATATATATATATATATATATATATATATATAACAAATAACTTTGTTTTTAAAAAGTTTTTATTTGACTTTAGGAGTTCCTACTTACACAGATTCTGAGCTAAGACTAACTTAAAACATACAAAGAATATTCCATCGCTAAACTACAACTATGTATAAGGTAATATGATAATTCTACATAAAATCACGTTCTTAAAAGTATACATTGTCTATGTCAGCAATATTACGCACTATAACACCTCCCTTCTTCAGAAAGGAGCACTTCCTGGTAGCTCGATGTGTTCTGCTTCCGATTTCGAATTGGTGATCAGTCCAATTATTATGATTAACAGTTACAACATAACAGTCCATACACTTGGCACATAGATGTTGATAGTTTCTTCTTTAAAAGTGACTACAGGGTTTAATGAGATGTCTTCTAGTTTCACAGGGTTTAAGTTTATTGAAAAAATTGTTAATGTCGAAGTATTAAGTGCGAAATTTAATTTTGGTAAAATTATAGTTTGCCCTTGTTTTTTATTCAAAAATATAAATTTTTGTCGATTATACATTATTTCACAATTCTTATAATTTTTTATTAGGTAAATTCCGCGTAAAGTTTTGATATTTACTTCGTCTAAACATTTAAGCGTTATTTTACCTTCATAAAGGAATATTTATAAATACTTGTTAATTTCTGGAATTACATCGATATGGTTTTCTTTTATGTTGATTTTAGAATAGTGACACTGTGTAGAATAATGTTGTAAGATTTCTTGTTTACATGATGACTGATGGTGGTTGTAGAATTTGTTTTGGCATTGATAAACCTTGGTTGTAGTACATATGTCATTTAGAGGCATTATTTCAGTATCAGATTTTAGAAAATATCTTGCACTTGGAATAATCGTTACAAATTCTGAATCGTGTATTGTTGGTACAGGATATAAGTTAAATAGTTCAAAGTCTTTTTCAAAGTGAATGGGAATTGATATTAAATAGATTATTTGGGATAGTTCAACTTTACAGTCTACTTTTAATAATGATTCAAATTCTAAAATATTCTCTGGTTTTGGTTCAAAGGGTAATTGGGATTTATAATATTTAGAGATCTTTTGCAATTCGGATAATAATTCATTTGGATGTATTATACTAGGGTGTAATGTTCTCAATTTACAAAAGGTGAATGAGTTTTCGATATCTTGTAGGATGTCTAGGATTGAGTTATAAAGAATTATTTATTGATCGTAAATGGTTTTTGCAAAAAGAATATCTTGGATATGCATGTTATTTATTATTTCACTAAGTTGTAATATTTTAGCATTCAAAATAGATTCATTATGTTTTATGTCTAATATAGTATTATTAAAATTTGTTATAATTTGGTGGTTAATCAAGTAGGATAATTTTAATTGGCTTTCTAAATTGTGTTCGTTCTTTTGCAAATGATTTAATATCTTATTATATCTTTTACCGTATTCTGCATCTTAGTTGCCAGTAACGGCTTTAAAAATTGATCCCAATCCATCTATTAAGCCTCTTTTGTTTCTATTTTTATTTGTATGAAATTCGATGTTATCAATTTTGTTATTAATATTTGTCTGAATGAATTCTATTATGTTGATATTGTGACGCGGCAATCGTCTAGTATGTAAAGAACATTAAAATTACAATGTCTTTTCTCTCTGACTTCCAACGACCACATTCAACCTCAAGAACTTCAAATCCTGGTCACGGCACCAATTCTGTGACGCGGCAATCGTCTAGTATTAAAATTTATTATTTCAAATTATTTAGGACCCATTAAGTTACGTTGTGTTTGATTTACGTTGTGTTTATTTGATTTTTATAATGACCAGATTCTTTAATTTGAAGTCGTGAATGTGATAGTTTATGAGGAAGCAAAGAAATTAAACATTGTAACTGATTAAATGTTATTTATTTTGGCTGTGGAGATACATAATCCTCTGGCATTTACCTAACACCTGGGAAAACCACAGAAAACACACAGGCAGAGGAATTTTAAATAAGAAATGATAAATCGGACATAACATGACAATATGACACAAAAATATATATATATATATATATATATATATATATATATATATATATATATATATATATATATATATATATATAAAGCATCAGTCTAGCAGCTGGAGCAGGTGGATATGACCATTGCAACGGCGGCTTCGGTCTTTGACGGGTGGCTCTCAGCATCTCGAACACGTACGGAGGGTGTCTCTGAACCCTCGAGCAGCTGGGTTTTGGCGGGCGGTCGGTTATCGCCCACAGTAGCGGTATCGGTGTGAAGAGGCCGAGGGGCGTCGGACTTCTGAAACTGATAAACAAAGACCACCGATTGTCACCGTGATGACAGTCGGCGGGTGATGCCAGGAAGAAAACAATTCCTCCCTGAGTTATGTAGTGTATGAGGACAAGCGGGCACCCTCAGGTGACGGCTGGTATAGCGAGCCCCTCCCAAGAGCAAGAACAGTACGGCGCGGGCAGCGATCTGACGGCCGTTGCGGGTGTCGGTCGGTGGACCCCCCGGGAATGGCGACGGCGGCTCTGTGGTGCTGATCGGCCGGGCCAGCGGCTCGCTGGAGAAGTCGTGATGACCACCGAGTGTCACCGAAGTGACAGTCGGAGGAAAAAGTATGCCAGTGAGGAAATATTACTCACTCAATAATTTCTGGGTAAATAGTCCCCAAATACACAATATGACTTTATTGCACTTTAGTAAGCCTGCCAATTGTGATATACAAGTTAGAAAGTCGTGAATCTTCGCCCTTGTAATAATAATACATTGGTCTACGAGTTAGGAGGTTGTGAGGCTCCGCTCTCGTAGTTATAATACATTGATGTACGAGTTAGAAGGTTGTGAGGCTTCGCTCTCGTAGTTATAATACATTGATCTACGAGTTAGGAGGTTGTGAGGCTCCGCTCTCGCAGTTATAATACATTGATCTACGAGTTAGGAGGTTGTGAGGCTCCGCTCTCGCAGTTATTAGGTGCTCAAAGAGCTATTTCAATTAATACGATGGCCTCACAGAACGTGCAACGACCAAGAGTAGTCAAGTCGCATCTGGACTGTGAGACTTGAAACCTACGGAACGTGCAACGACCAAGGATAGTCAAGTCGCATCTGGACCGCAGGAATCAACAATGATGAAAATTACCAATCTCGCAGAACGTGCAACGACCAAGAGTAGTCAAGTCGCATCTGAGCTTTGAGAAAGAAAATGACCAACAGAACGTGCAACAACCAAGAATAGTCAAGTCGCATCTGAACTGAAGCTGACCCTGGCCGAAACCAAGGTGCCGTTCCTGGTCAAAAACGGCCTGTTATATACAGCTAAGCACCTCCCCTCAATCCACGATTGAACGGCGATCAAAGATCGTATTTTCCTAAGATAAACAGAAAACACAACATATTTCGGAGAAAACGCAGTTGTTTATGTTACTCTTATTCGTCAGCCTCGTCTTGGCATGCTAAAGGACAGAAAATAGTATTCGGCTTGTATCAGAGTGAGAGAACCGTTCCTCCAGGCTCGTTTACCTCGCTCTTATTTGTTGCGTGCAATTCCCAAATATTCGGAGTGACTTGGCGGGGTGAAATTCATGCATGTTGATTCGTTCGTTGGGTTTTGATAGGAATTCCTACCCATCGTGGTGGTGCATCCGATGCTCTGGTTTGTGTTCTAATTCGACAGAGAAAGCTATAGTCTGCCGTTAGTGGGTGAGAAAGAGACGGAACAAGATCGCTTTACTTTTTACTCCCTCTTAATTTTACCACGTCTTGTAGTTTTACTAACTGTTACATCGAGTATGTAATTTCTTCAAAATGCACTAATAATAATAATATGGATAAACTAAATCACCACGATATCTACTTAAAGAAAGATGATACAAATATTTCCGAATTGTCAGATATCGTTTTTGCAACCCAATTTCAAACAGGGTTGGTTTCTCGTTATTTGTAATCGGCAATGAATAAAATTGTGAATCTATGTTACTACGGTAACGGGATGCTACTACTAAATTGATTCTTGGAGTTTATCTAATTCTTGTTGTTATTGTGAGAGTATCAGTCTACTTTGGATGGTTCCTAGTAATTTACTTCGAGGAACACAAATTTATCGGTACGCCTCTGTTAACTACCCTCGGCTAGCTAGACACTTGACGCTTGGCCTTCGACAATCTCGGGTGCTGGTTAATGTTTTTTCACAACCTCGGTCGTTGTATTAATTTATGACATGTAAGCCCCGTGTTTTGTTTATATTTCAAACCGGACGATTAGTTTCAGCGTCAATAATTGTTTCCAAAAAAATTACTGATCACGACAAGCTTTGAGTTTGTTATTTTAAAAATTAAACTATGATTACACTATTATTAAACATGAAAAATAATAATATCATATTTGGTGTACCGTCTCAATATAGTTATCAAGTTCATGTAAATATTTCAAGTTATTGGATATCGTTATTTTTAGATCATTATATTGATTATTTAGGTTGTCGTATTGTTCGAAAAGGGGTTTAAGGTTGTAGTAATGAATGAGTGTATGTGTTGCTTTTTATAATTTGCCGGGCCCAGTCTAATGGGTAGGAATCCAATATTTTCTGTTATGTTTTTGATGATCGATCCTTGTCCCACTGTGAACAGCCTGGAAGAGTATTAAATTGATAAGTCTTTTGTCTAGGGCGTTTTATATTGGAAAGATGTTTTTTTTTGTTATATTTCCGTGTTTAGTTTCTAATTTAGCAGTTTTTAAATTTTTATTAATCTATTTTAATTTCTCAGATTTAAATTTATTTTTTATTTTCTGTTGTTTTTAGGATAGTAATTAAAGGACATAGGCTTAAGTTGTAGTCAATTTTATTTAAATATAGTTGACAACGTTTCGGTTACGGATGTAACCATCTTCAGGTCTAGGTAAAATTAAAACAATATAAGACAATTGTTAGTCAACAATATGAACAAGTAACTCACCAAAAAACAGTTGGTAAAAATAGCAACACAAGAAATAATTATTGTATAAAAACTTTAAGTCGAAGTTCGGAATCAGCAAAGTGCAAAATAAAAAAAAATTGTTAAGAAGTTAAACGAAGCAAAAACAAGATTCTAAGATACAGTGCTGAATCCGAAGAGTCGAGGTGACGACTGATGATAATTCAAAAGTTACAGTTTGAGTAGAAAAGATACATAGTGTGACATCTAGCGGTTGAATATAAAAACAACAACAATTTACAATTATGAGTAAAAGAAGAAAACCAACTCAAAGTCAAACAATATGAAGACAGTAAAGTAAAAATCAATAACGTAATATCTGTTTGAGGTTAGAATAAACATTCTTGCTGTCATTGAAATCCGTTTTAATGTTGATAGATCTGTCATCATTGTTGATGTAGCAGCTTTCAATAAATAGACGTTTGTTAAGGTTAGACTCTTTGTGGAGAACTGTGACTTGATCAAATCCAAAGTTATGATTGAAAGTATTGCTGTGTTCAACCAAGGCGCTGTGATTCAAATTACCTTTGGTGAGGTGGTAGAGATGTTGATTCATTCTTGTTTGTAAATATTGTTTGGTTTCACCTACGTAAGTTGAATCGCAGTCCTTGCATGTAAGTTTGTACACTACATTACTTGAAGATTTTAGTGCCACTTTATCTTTCAAACAGGAGAACAAAAAGCTGGTATTAGAAGGTGTTTTGTATGCTGGTGTAAGATCCATGGCAGAGGTTATCAGTTCCAATTGATGTCTTAAATATTTATAATAAGGTAAAGCTACATAGTTCGTGGGTTCTTTGTTGTTAGGTAAGGGAATGGAATTATTGAATTTAAGTTTTAAGGCAGTTAATCTATTGTTGATTGTGTCTGTTATGAATTTTTTTGGATAATTATTATTTAAAAGAGTCGATATTATTAAGTTAAAATTATTTTTGTGGAATTTTTCATGGGAAAGTAAAATATTTCTATCAATTAAGCTAATAATAACTGCCCGTTTATATTTGAGGGGGTAATGTGCATTGAAATTTAAATACCTACCCGACCAGGTCGGTTTGCGGTACCAGTTAGTGATCAACTTATTGTTGTCATTAATGAAAGTGATATCCAAGAAATTAATCGAATTATTGGTTTCAGTTTCCAATGTGAATTGAATGTTGGAATTGAATGAATTAAATTTATCAAACATATATTGAATCTGATCTAAAGGAAGGCAACAAAGGATATCGTCCACGTAACGGTAGTAAAAAAGAATGTGAAATTGGGGGTTGTTTTTTAATATATAGGATTCCAAATGGAACATGACAATCTCAGCCAGAATTGGACTTAGACAATTTCCCATGGGACACCCTACGAGTTGTAAATAGAATTTACCATTAAATTGTTAGTACGAGGTAGTTAAACAAAATTTAATACAATTTAAAAATTCATTTAAAGTGAAGGGAGTATGGTCCTGGATTTCAGGCCAACGTTCAGTGATGCTGCTATAATTTAATTCATGGGGAATGACAGTAAAAAGAGATATAACATCTAGAGATATTAGTTTATTATTAGGGGGGATGGCTAAATTATTTAATTTGTCTTTAAGTGAGAAAGAATTATCAATGATATATTTAGATTTGTATTTTAAACGAGATAAGGTTGAAGCTAAAAGTTTTGAAATTTTACTGTTAGGGGTTTGTAAATTAGATACAATGGGTCTCACGGGAAGATTGATTTTGTGCACTTTAGGTAAGCAGTACAATTTATGACTAACAGAATTGTAAGTTCTAAGTTTAAAAGCTAAATTTTTATCTAATGTGCCAGTTTTTTCCAAGGTGCTAACCAGATTATTGTTCTTCCGTTGAAAAGAGTCAGTGGGGTCTTTATTCAAAACTTTATACGTGTCAGAGTCTTGGAGCAGATGTTCACATTTCTCTAAATAGACAACTTTGTTTAAAATGACTGTAATATTACCTTTATCTGCTCGAGTGACAATGAGGTTAGAATTACATTTAAAAAAAAATTTTGTCTGTTTAATGAGGTCCATCAACAAGATGTCAGAGCAATGGAAGTTAATGAGTTTAGATTTACTTTTATGAATGTTTATCAAATTATTAATTTTTTGTCTGTTGTTTTTGTTTATTTTTTACAAAAACTTCTTTAGGAATTTTGGGTAATTCTTCTCTGATTTCATTACATTTGCTAATTACTTTTTCTTTATTTTGCAAAATGTTGTTAGTTAGTTTTATATAAAATTTTGGTTTCGTTTCTATGATTTTCTATATAGTTATTTACAAGTTGCTTATTAATATCTATATTGAAGGGAGAATTTGTTTCCAGGTGACCGGATATGATTTCGGATGGTTTTATTTTCGTAACAGAGTGAATTGTATTGTTGTATGCCAAAAGAGCATAGCTAACTTTAGTTTCAATTGTTTCTTTAGACAATTCAGTTTGATTGTTGAATAATCTAATGTGTTCTGTGAGTGTCGAGTGGAAGCGTTCTATTATTCCGTTAGATTGAGGATTTTGTGAACTAATGAAATGAGTATGAATTTTGTGTATGTCTAAAAGTTCTTTAACAACTGAGTTTCTGAATTCTAGTCCATTATCAGAAATAATTTGCTCTAGTATTCCGTGATGCGTGAAATGTTTTATTAGCTATTTCGAACCTTGCCCGGAATTAAGTTGATAAACTTGCGCGAATTTGGAAAATGAGTCAACTATTGTTAAAAATTTAGAGTTCTCTAATGTTATCGTATCTACTTGCACAATTTCAAAAGGTTTAGTTGCTGTCGGTGTTATATTAAATTTTAAATTTAGGGGTTTTCTGTCATATTCGGTAAGTTGACATAATTCACAATTATTAATATATGTTTGAACCGTTTTTCTTAATTTTGGCCAGTTATAAATTTGTTTTATGCGTGCCTCTGTATCGTCAATACTTCTGTGGTTTGTTTTTCCTGTATGATAGTTATTTATGATTTCTAATATTTCTTCTTCGTTAGTAACATCTGTAAGATATTGTGTACATTTAACCATGTGTATTTGTGAGTTTGTGAAATATTTATGCAAAACTAGGAATAATTTTTCATATAATTCGTTTTCGAAATATAAATAATATTTTACTTTTGGTACGGTATATTCTTTAAGGTATTGAATCATTTCTTCAAAAATTGTACTAGGATTCTTTGTTTTGTGTCCTCAAAGAGTTTTAGAATTTTGGGAGAATTAGGGTTGAATTCTACTTCAGATATGATTATCTGATTTTTACCAAAGTTAACAGGATACTCAGCAATAGGTATGCCGATTACTGCGTTCTCTTGATAAGAATGAACTATGACGTCGCTATCGCTATCAATATGTTGGTCGTTGTTTACATCTGCAGTTTGAGTATCATCTCCTACTTCAACAACTAAGGATTAGTTATCGTCTTGATGATTAGATTTTATATTATTCTCTAATTCTTCATTAAAATTATTGAATTTTTGGAATTGATTAATGTTTTCGTCTGAATCATTTGTAATAATTTCTATGTGTGGATGTATGTCATCTGGTAAGGTAAAAATTGTAATTAAGATGTTCGTTTTATCAAAAATATATTCAAGCATTGATTTAACATCGTTCCAGTTTAACTGGTCTCTTTCACAAGCAATTCTGGATAGGCTTAAATTTTGTATTTTATTTTTTAAACAAAAGTTTCTTTATTTCAGTAGCGTGTAAAATACGTCTTGTTTTATTAGTTTATTATAATAATTTCTTTTAGTTATTAAATATATTATGAAACGGTTTTTTTTTAAATAAATTAATTTTGAGGTTATGTAGGATCCAAGATGTATTTAAGATGTAAAGAAAGGCCTTCAAAATCCAGTTATTGGTAAATAATACACAGACAATAATTAAACTATGTATTCATAATTATAAAACGTGGACGTTTCGGTCGCGGAACACGACCATTATCAACACTACAACAAACATAATTTTACATTTAAACAAATGCGTCACAAAAATTAAATAACAAAGAACACAAAACTAAACCAAAACAACTCACCAAATGCGAAAGACGTCAATTTTTTAAAAATTTTGAACTAAATAAATAGACCAAAAATAAGCCAGAAAAACGTAATTTGTTCATAATAATTTAAAACAAAAAGTTTTTAACGAAGTAGCCCAACTGAAAGTTGGAGCAATTCTGAAAAGCAAAAACTTAAAAATCTGTGAACTGTCAAAACCTCAACATACAAAAAACCCTAACTCTAATCGGACCAAAATACTATTTGAACCTTTCAATAAAATTATTTATATATTTCATATTATTTTTAAAATCAGTTTGTGAATTAACATTTTTTGAAGTATCCAAATTAATGTAAAAAGTTTCTTTTAACAATCTATTGTAATAATTAGGTTCGGAATCTAAAATATTTACTTCATTAAAATTAAATTTATGTCCTTTCTCTATAGAGTGCTTTGTAAGTGCACTGTGGTCAGGATTCAATCGTCGACAGTGATAATTATGCTGGTAACACCGATTTTTTAAAGGTTGGGTGGTTTCACCAATATATGACTCCCCACATTCACCACAATCAATCTTATAGATGACATTTCTAAGATTTAGCACCGGAATTTTGTCTTTTAGATTTGAGAAAAGACCCTTAGTCGTAGATACAGAACTACTTGCAATTTTAATATTTGAATCTTTTAATATTTTATGTAAGTAAGTATTTAATTCGAATTCGTATGCTATTTTAGCGTAAATTATATTATTATTTTCACTACTATTTATTTGATGCTGGTTGTAATTAATATTATTTTGTCTTTCTATTAATTTATTGATTCTAATTTTAAAATATTTATTAATAAACTGTAAAGGATAACCATTTCTTTGTAGTAGTTCAAAAATAATGGTAAAATTTTTATGGTGAAAGAGTTTGTGTGAGAGTAAAAAAGCTCTGTCTAACAAGGAATTAATTACAATAACTTTGTATTTTTGATTTGTGTAAGAATGAAAATTAAGGTATCTACCACTGGCGGTGTCTTTTCTATACCAATCTGTAATCAAGGCATTCTGATACTTGATTAGAGTTATATCAAGATAATTGATTTTATTTTCTACTTCTTTTTCTATGGTGAATCTTAATCTTGGGTGGAAGTTATTGAATTTGGAAAAAATAAGATCAACTTTATCTACTGGTGCAATAATCAAACAATCATCAACGTAACGCTTGTAAAAAACTATCTCGAACGTTATATCAGGAATAATCTGCTTTTCAAGTTTCTGTAATATTAAGTCTGCTAAACTACTAGAAATGGAAGACCCCATCGGGGAACCGTCTATTTGCTTATAAATGATATTATTATGACTGAATACAGAATTCAAGAAACACAGTTTAATACCTTCTATAAAGGTGCATTTGTCTAAGTCAATGAATAGTTCGATTTCGTCCCAACGTTCTTCAATGCATTCAATAACTAAATCTTGCGGAATGCTAGGGTATAGAGCTACCACATCCAAACTGAAAATGGTATGATTTTGTTGAATTTCAATCTTAGAAATGTCCACAAGCTCAAAGGAATTTTTGGCAGCATAATCTGATTCGGAAGTGACTTTACTTATAACTTGGTTCAAATATTTAGATAATTTGTATGTTGGGGTGTCGATAGTTGATGTGATTTGCCTAAGAGGAATTCCTGCTTTATGAATTTTAGGATTCATGTACATTCTGCCAATGTTCGGATGTTGAACGATCAATTCTGTTTTTTTTATTTTCTTTAAAAAACTTTTACAAACAGTGTCTAACTTATTAATCGGATTTTTGTTTAACTTGATGTACGTATTGTTATCATTCAGTATCTCAGTTGCTTTAGTATCATATTCAGAGCGTAACATAATAACTGTCTTCGCCCCTTTATCAGCTTTGGTGATTATTATATCATTATTATGTGTTTTCCTAAAAATACACGCCTTTCTATAACACTTTATTAACTCTAATTCTGAAAATGTAGATTTTTGATTTTTCATAAATCTAAATTTGGAATCTAGGAACTTTGAAATTTTAGTTTTTATACTGTTTTTGTCAATTATATTACTATTGTCAATAGCTAAAGTTAAATTAACATATGTCTCAAGAATTTATTTTTTTAAATGTTTGATATTTATTAATTTAAAACTAAAATTGGAACCTAATGATAACATAATAAGTACATCTTCTTCGATGTTCAGTGGAGTTAAGTTAGTGATCCACCCTTTGTAATTGCTCTTTAAAAAATTAAGAATACTACTATGGTTCAATTTCTCTTTGAGTTGATTTATTTTTTTGGTAACACCTAACCGATTTTTATTCTTTTGTGTGATGTTATATTTATTTGAATTATAAATGATGTATGTATAAACCTCTATTGGGAGAATGTCCATGAATTCAATTATTAATTTAAGTTTTACGTTATTCAAATGCTTTAATCTACCATAAGATTCTAATATTTCTATATTTAACATTTTATATTGAAATTTGCTTTGGTTTTTGACAATTTTGTTGTTATTTATATAATTATTATACTGTTTATTAATGTTAAATGAATTCTTAATAAAATTTGGAATAATATTTAAGTTTTTACATGTTTTTAAGAAAAATATTCTATTTTCCAGGAAAGCAATAAGTTTTATATTTTTATTATACCTTTTTAAGTTTTTATATGTATGATGACCGTAGAAGCTCTTAAAATAATAATAGAAACCATTTTCTTCCATGGTGGTAGTGGATTGAATTGTTTCTATTTGATGTGTGTGTGGTGATTGCATCAACGAAAAAAAAAGACTTGGTTTGAAAGTGAATTGTAACTTGTAGAACTATCTTCTGAAATGTATTTGCTATCCAAAAACGAAGCGAGACTTCCAATTGGTGAGTTACTCTGGTTTACAGTTAAAACTACAGTTAAAACTACAGTTAAAACTGTAACTGTTCCTAGTTCCTAGATTCCAAATTTAGATTTATGAAAAATCAAAAATCTACATTTTCAGAATTAGAGTTAATAAAGTGTTATAGAAAGGCGTGTATTTTTAGGAAAACACATAATAATGATATAATAATCACCAAAGCTGATAAAGGGGCGAAGACAGTTATTATGTTACGCTCTGAATATGATACTAAAGCAACTGAGATACTGAATGATAACAATACGTACATCAAGTTAAACAAAAATCCGATTAATAAGTTAGACACTGTTTGTAAAAGTTTTTTAAAGAAAATAAAAAAACAGAATTGATCGTTCAACATCCGAACATTGGCAGAATGTACATGAATCCTAAAATTCATAAAGCAGGAATTCCTCTTAGGCAAATCACATCAACTATCGACACCCCAACATACAAATTATCTAAATATTTGAACCAAGTTATAAGTAAAGTCACTTCCGAATCAGATTATGCTGCCAAAAATTCCTTTGAGCTTGTGGATGACATTTCTAAGATTGAAATTCAACAAAATCATACCATTTTCAGTTTGGATGTGGTAGCTCTGTACCCTAGCATTCCGCAAGATTTAGTTATAGAATGTATTGAAGAACGTTGGGACGAAATTGAGCTGTTCACTGACCTAGACAAATGCACCTTTATAGAGGGTATTAAACTGTGTTTCTTGAATTCTGTATTCAGTCATAATAATATTATTTATAAACAAATTGACGGTTGCCCGATGGGGTCCTCCATTTCAAGTAGTTTAGCTGACTTAATTTTACAGAAACTTGAAAAGCAGATTATTCCTGATATAACGTTGGAGATAGTTTTTTACAAGCGTTACGTTGATGATTGTTTGATTATTGCACCAGTAGATAAAGTTGATCTTATTTTTTCCAAATTCAATAACTTCTACCCAAGATTAAGATTCACCATAGAAAAAGAAGTAGAAAATAAAATCAATTATCTTGATATAACTCTAATCAAGTATCAGAATGCCTTGATTACAGATTGGTATAGAAAAGACACCGCCAGTGGTAGATACCTTAATTTTCATTCTTACACAAATCAAAAATACAAAGTTAGTGTAATTAATTCCTTGTTAGACAGAGCTTTTTTACTCTCTCACAAACTCTTTCACCATAAAAATTTTACCATTATTTTTGAACTACTACAAAGAAATGGTTATCCTTTACAGTTTATTAATAAATATTTTAAAATTAGAATCAATAAATTAACAGAAAGACAAAATAATATTAATTACAACCAGCATCCAGTAAATAGTAGTGAAAATAATAATATAATTTACGCTAAAATAGCATACGAATTCGAATTAAATACTTACTTACATAAAATATTAAAAGATTCAAATATTAAAATTGCAAGTAGTTCTGTATCTACGACTAAGGGTCTTTTCTCAAATCTAAAAGACAAAATTCCGGTGCTAAATCTTAGAAATGTCATCTATAAGATTGATTGTGGTGAATGTGGGGAGTCATATATTGGTGAAACCACCCAACCTTTAAAAAATCGGTGTTACCAGCATAATTATCACTGTCGACGATTGAATCCTGACCACAGTGCACTTACAAAGCACTCTATAGAGAAAGGACATAAATTTAATTTTAATGAAGTAAATATTTTAGATTCCGAACCTAATTATTACAATAGATTGTTAAAAGAAACTTTTTACATTAATTTGGATACTTCAAAAAATGTTAATTCACAAACTGATTTTAAAAATAATATGAAATATATAAATAATTTTATTGAAAGGTTCAAATAGTATTTTGGTCCGATTAGAGTTAGGGTTTTTTGTATGTTGAGGTTTTGACAGTTCACAGATTTTTAAGTTTTTGCTTTTCAGAATTGCTCCAACTTTCAGTTGGGCTACTTCGTTAAAAACTTTTTGTTTTAAATTATTATGAACAAATTACGTTTTTCTGGCTTATTTTTGGTCTATTTATTTAGTTCAAAATTTTTAAAAAATTGACGTCTTTCACAATTGGTGAGTTGTTTTGGTTTAGTTTTGTGTTCTTTGTTATTTAATTCTTGTGACGCATTTGTTTAAATGTAAAATTATGTTTGTTGTAGTGTTGATAATGGTCGTGTTCCGCGACCGAAACGTCCACGTTTTATAATTATGAATACATAGTTTAATTATTGTCTGTGTATTATTTACCAATAACTGGATTTTGAAGGTCTTTCTTTACATCTTAAATAAATTAAGTTATGAAGTTGAGGGTTTTGGGATTCGAGTTTATCGATATTTTGAAATTTATATTTAAATTGTTTAGCAATTCCTTTTGACATTTTTAAGTCTTTACTGACGCAATGTGCTAGGCTGTTGTCTGTCGGTGCATTAAATAAGTTTCCAACTACTTCAATAATGTTTGTGTGGGTCGGTTTGTCTGTCTGTTTTTTCGTTAAATAGTCTTGGTATTACGCTGGGAGAGATTCGCTTTCGTATTGTTTTAATAAATTTTGAATTTTGTCATCATTCTCTCGCGAAATTCGGTTTAAGGCGTCTGCATTTGCATTTAAATAATTTCATAATCATATTCCTCGAGTTTTAATCTCCAACGGATTAATTTTGGACTAAAATCCTTAATGGAAAACAGCCACTGTAATTAATGGTCTGTGATCTGAGCAAATTTAAAATTTCCTTCCAAAAATATACGGCCGAAAATATTTTGTTGCCCAATGTATCGCCAAAAGTTCCTTTTCGATCGTAGAATAGTTCATTTCAGTTTCATTAAGCGTTCTGCTAGCGTAAGCAATTGGCAGTTCACTGCCTATCTTACCTTGCGACAAGACGACACCGAGTGCTACATTGCTTGCATCGCATGTCAAGATAAATTCTTTTCCAAAGTCACGGTATTGTAGTATCGGTTCATTGGTTAGTAATAGTTTACATGTCTCAAAACATTGTTCGTGTTCTCAATGATTAATGTCAATAGTCGCGTCTTTTTTTAGAAATTTTGTTATGGATTTGGTGATTTTTGCGAAGGCTTTTATGAACTTCCTATAATATCCGATAAGCCCTAAAAATCCTCTAATTTGTTTTGTCGTAAGGGGTAATTTAGAATAGCTGAAATTTTGTCGGGGTTAGGTTTAACGCCATGAGGGGTTACAATATGACCAAGGTACGCAACTTCTTTTTTTAGAAATTCCGACTTATCCAACTGAATTTTTAAATTGGCTTCTTTTAATGGGCCAAATACTAATTTCAAGTTGATTATATGTTCATCTAAGCTTGTACTAAAAATGATTATATCGTCCAGATATACTAGATAAATTTTATGAGTTAACCCTCTCAAAACATTGTCCATGACCCGCTGAAAGGTCGCTGGCGCGTTCTTTAGCCCGAATGGCATTCGTAAGAACTCGTAATGTCCGTCTTCAGTACAGAATGCTGTTTTAGATATGCCAGTTTTGTCCATTTAAATTTGGTGGTAACCTGACGCGAGGTCAAGGGTGGTAAAATATTGACACCGTCCGAGTTTGTCCATCAAGTCCGTAATGTTAGGTATGGGATATTTATCTCCGATGGTATTTTAATTTAATTTTCGGTAGTCGATGACTACTCGGCATTTTTGTTTGCCCGATGCGTCAAGTTTTTTGGGGTACTCAGATTGGGGAAGACCATGGTGAATTAGAAGGTCGAATTTAATTCTTTTAGATAAATTATGGTTTCAGAGGTAGAATCCATGACTGGATTGCAGCTTACCTTATTAAAAGAAAATAGGTAGTTGTAATAAACGGTGTTACCTCAAATATTAGAGATATTTTCTATGGAGTACCATAAGGGTCTATAATAGGGCCTTTAATATTTATTATGTACTGTGTGCTTCGGGCGCCAATTGCTCGGACACCGGCTTTCGGCGACGCGGTTGGCGTCGTAACGGAGACGTGACATCGGTGTTGGTGACGGCGGTGCGGAGGTAATACTGGTTTTAGAAGAAGCTGAGGGCATCGTAACGGTGACGCAGTAACGGGTGATGGCGAAAGATGAATGAAAATGAACCAAATGAAGTACAGGAGTGAGGAGAGAGCGGGGGAGGCGTGCACGGCGCTAGCCGCACCTACGGGGAGACGCCAGCCGCACCGCAGCGGTCACGTGCGAAGAGAACTCGGCACGGTGTCGATGCGTCAGCTGAGCGGCTCGCGTCAGTCGTGCTGTCGCGTCACGGTGGTGGAGGAAGGTGGAAACACACAGGTGTCTCCGTGGGGAACCACGCTCACTCGCAATCGAAAACGTTGCTCCGACAACTTGTTACAACGTCGTGACGCTATCCCGGTGATGTTCGCACTCGGTCACGGTACGGTAGAAAACGATCACTACCGTGATCGGAAAAAATCATGCAACGAACAGCCGCAGGCACTTCTTCAACACTCGGATAACGTCGCGGTACGATGGCAGAAAACGATCTCGGAACGAACGGGGGTTGGTGCGAACACTGCGAAAATTCGGAGTACTGACAAAGGCAGGACAAAAATACCGGCTTGGTGAAAAGACATGCGAAAATAAACTCGCGAATAACGAACCGCGAGATCTCGGGGACGCTGTACGATGACGTTGACAGCTAGACCGGTATTTGATAGGTAACGGGTAAACAACACAAAGAAGGATTCTGACTTACTCGTAGCGGTGTCAGGTACCGGACGGATGACAGGTGGATGACGGATGACGGATCGGCGAAACTCGCCGAGATAACCAAACAAATGGCGGAGAACTCACTTTTACACGTAATCACGGCTACTGGATGATAATCTCAAGCGTCGTAGACACTGACTGAGGATTGCCATTTCGGCCGCGGTATTTATACTCGAATCGTAAATTTTAGGGGTCCTGGTTGGCCGACGGAGGTTCGTCATATGTTAAACAAATGGGTGGTTTGGTTACTGACGGAAACTAGGACAGCAACTACCCGATTTGGTTTAACATAGGCTCAAATGCGGAAGACTGTCTCGCGCGTGCTGTTGAAGTTTGGCGGAGCTCGGACGTCGGACGCGCAAAAAACTAGTCTACCAGAGTCGGACTTGAAATATTCCGCGGCCCAGTTTAGCTTGTGTATTCGCGGTGCAGTCAGAAAACTATCGCAAAATACAGCCGTATTCATAGAAAAAATAGTCTAGGTTTAAACTCGAATTATCTCTAATATAGCTGTAACTGAACATTGCCTTATTCATAGTTCAGTTTAGTCTCAGTCTATCTTTAGTGTATAGTTAAACCAGTACTAAATTTTAATCCTAGATGATAGTAGGTTTATCTTGGTATTTTCATGACTTCAGTGAGTTGACAGTCAATTTTGCAAGTGTTAAAAGCATTTTAAGTATAATTAAAAATCACAATTATAGCTCTTGCTATTTTACATAATATTGCAATCAAGGAAATACCAGAAATTAACGTTATAAATGCAAATTTGAACTTACATAAAATAAAAAATACCATTATTTAAATTTAATTTCAGCAATAGCCGATTCTGATTCGAATGAAGAAAATGAAGACTGCAACTTATTTCGGGCGAATTTTATTAAAAATAATTTTCATTAATATTATATTGTGTAAAATAATTTTTTAAAATAAAATAAATTAAAAAAGTATTAACTGATAGTAAAAAAATAAAAAATAAAATTACTAATCAGCATCAATCAGAAATGTCTAAGTAGTAATTTAAATCTTAATTTAAAAACTTTTTCCTCCCAGCGCTTTCTCTTGTTTTGAAGTTTCTTTGTATGCTTCATTTGCAATTTAATTTTTATCGTTTGCAATTCCAATAATTTTTCTTCATATATCATCATGTCTCCGAATTTATTCTTCTTTCCCTTTTAAATACACTAGCTGTTGGAGTTGATGTGGCAGGAATATTATTTGTAACGGAAGGAATTGTTAAACCGTTAATGGTATAATAGTTGTAACATTTTCTGTAGTAGAAAGGAAAGTGGCTATAGGCAGATTTTCTAGAAAAGTATTATCGTAATTGTTTATTTCGTAGTCAGTTGCTAGAAGTTTCTTGCCTCGTTGAAAACCACTGGCCACAAAATTATTTGTTATTTTTACCCAAATTGAAAATTTCTTTGCATTTATTTTTGAAGCAATTGATTTATTTTCTAATAAGTGTATTTTCGGTTTGATCTCTTCAATTAAAAAATTTGCATCAGGAAGAAATCAAAGCATACAAAAAAATTCCAAATAAAACATTCGTTTATGTCACGTCACATTAACACTTCGTAAAATACCAATATGCGCACGCGCAAACTATGGCCTAGTGTATCGCTTTCACTAGCACAGAGATAGTTCGTATTTACGTAGTTCGAATCAAATCTAGGATTATGTTTGTCTATGAATAAGGGGTTTTAGTCGCAGTTTAAACCGGTACTACGTAATACGAGTTTAAATCAGAACTAATGGATATTCTATGAATACGGCTGTTAGTGTTTAAATACAGTTAAAATAAAATTATTATGTATGCGAACGATACAACCGTATTAAGCAGTAATCCAGTTTTCGATAATATCTCTGCAGATATTTCCGAACTCTTATGTAATTTAAACGATTGGTTTAATAATAGTGGACTCATTTTGAACACAGAAAAATCTAATGTTATATTATTTACATATAACCGTGATGTTGATCATCTATCTGTTAAAATTAATGATAATAAATATTTATCGGATGAAACTGTAAAAAAATATGTGGAGTCTTTGTCGATAGATCACTCACATGGGAATCAAAGATCGATAATTTGTGTAAAAAATTAAGCACAATTTGCTTTTCCATTCGTCAGTACGCACTAGGGTTGATTTAAGTTGTACTACGCAAATTTTCAGTCTCTGAATTCTTACAGTATATTATTTTGGGGTTTGGTACCTCATGTCCAAAGAGTGTTTTTACTATAAAAAAGAGCTGTCTGTTTTATGCTAGACGTTAAAAAATTAATACTCCATATTCAAACTTTTTAAAAGAGTAAGTATTTTATCAGTACCTTCTTTTTTTATATTACAGCGTTCTTTGTTACTAAAAAATTACATTTCTCATTTTACAACACTTTCTGATACGTATAGTTCCAACACAAGAAAAATAATTCACTAGTAACTAGATTTTCATGCTTACAAAAAATAGACAGAAGTCCTTTGAATATTGCTATTAAAATTTATAATAAATTGTCATAGAAATAAGGAAAATTCAAAATTTTAAATCAAAATTAAAAATCTGGCTTAGATGCAAATGTTTTTATAGTGTTAATGATTTTCTAAAAATGTAATTTATTTCTGTATACTAATATTTTTTTAACATGTATCTGTTTTTGTACTAATTACGTTGTATGAGTTATCACATATCTCGTTGTGGATATCCAACTGATCAATAAAATTATTATTATTATTGTTATTATTATGGACCTTCCAAGCAGTTTTTTGCTAGAATAGAGTTTGAACAGAAAAGTGGAATATTTATAGACGAAAAATATCCATTTTTAGCAACCACCCTAGATGGTTGAATAAGAGAGCAAGGAATTTTAGAAAAAAAATGTCCGTATTCTGCTAAATCAGTCAGTTTTGTAGAGGCAGTAAAAAAATAAATATTGTCTCATAGAAGAAAATAATTCTATTTGGAAATTGAAACAAAACAATTAATATTTTCCAATACAAGGGCAATTACATATTAGTAGACGGAATTATTGAAAGTTTGTTATTTGGTCATCCCAAGGAATAAATATTTAAAAAATTAGTAGAGATGATGATTACGGGAGGGATAAAATTCGGAACAAATTAGGTGCTTTTTATTTTAATCATCTATTGTGTGAACTTATTGATTAGCGTTATTTAAAAAATATGCCTATAAAAGAATCTGATATATAAATAGTAGATTAATTGTTACGTTATGCATTTTAAATTTTTGATTTCCACTTTATTTTATTATTATAATGTGATTTTTGTTTTATATTTTTTTTCTTTTTGTAATACGTTTGTTATTAAATATGTTTAATATTTTAAAATAGTATTTAATAAATAAGGGTATTATTATACTACAGTATTAAGGTGAAACATGCGGCCTGAAGTTCGTGAATCAACAATTTGTTATAGCGTAAGTAGGGTTTCTTGTGGTCCTAACAAGAATGTGGATCGGTACAGAATAGTGAAAAAAGTATTGGCGCGCGTTTAAAAACTATACAAACTTGAAAATTTTCAAGAAAATTATTTTAAATCACAAGAAATATTTCTATATGACGACAACACAAAAACTAAAATTTAATAAAATATAGTATTTTATTTGATATTATAATAAAAAAAATTAAAAATTTACTTACAATTTTATTTCAATTATACATAATCATATATAAAGTATATTATTTTATAAGGAGTTAAAGTAATACGTTTTGTGCACTCGTACATCAACTGCAAATGCGACACAAAACGTCAATTTCACTCCACATAAAATATGCTATTTTTTCTTCAAACGCCGGAATATTTACCCATTATGTCATATAATTTCTCTGCCACTCGTGAGCGGCAGGAAAACATTTTCTGCCGCAGGTAAACTAAAGAAATTCCTTGATTCTTACAAGCGTCAGGAAGAGTATTTGACAGAAAAATCAAACTTTAACTGTTTCTATAGATTCTGATATAGTATAGCTTTTTATATACAATTTTTCGCTTTCACCATTATGCCAGTTTATGCCACTTATATATCAATATATTCTAGAGTCATGACGAATTAGAAGTGTCATTTAATGAATGATTTATATGCGTAAAAATATTTACCAATGTCTATAAATGCACCAGAAAACCGCATTTTCCGTCCCACTGAATTAATCAGGTTATTTGAACTCTTTTAAAATTTCTTACTTTCCGTGTTTCTGTGGCATATTTCTGATCGACATGCTTCTTTCTTTTCGTGAATCAACTATTTCTGGAGCAAGTTCTTGTACATAATATTTCTTTACTATTGGAAACACCCATTGAACAAACTCCTCATCAATTTTTATTGTCTGTACTTCTATAAACTGAGGTGTCCAAATAATAAAATCTCATTCCTTTCGTCCAGTTATGAATTTTATTTTGATGAAATTTTTGAGGTTAAAAATGAATTACTTTCTATAACCGTATAATTAGATACTTTTATGTTGAAAATATCGTTTATTGAAAGATAAATAATACAGTTCAATATTCCACATAATCCTGTTCCACTACTATGCTCTCCTAAAACTGAGAAAATATTTTATCATAAAAAAGTACCCATGACTTTGAATATTATAATATAACACGAAAAATAAAACTAAACATATTTCAAACCACAAATTCTGAAATATTCATTTCATGTACATAGTGTAACATTTTAAAATATATCATGAATCATGACAGCTGTCAAAACGCCAGATCATTTTTGCACTGAGTGTACACCAAAGCCTTCTTCAATAGATTAAAATGAGAATTTTGCAAAGTAGCTTGAACAAATTCAAATTTCTAAAAAATATTTCATATTTTTAATCTCATCCAAATGAACAAACAAGTAGTACTACATAATCTCTAAACATTCAGCTTTTTGTTATGTGTATGAACAAGAATATTTAATCTTTATAATACAAATAAATTAAAATTGAAGTGTAGGGGAGCATGGTATAAAAATTTTAGATCTAATTTTCTCAAAAATGCTAGGAACGATTTTATTTAAAATATTCTGTATATTTAAGAACATGGTCCTCTATTACTCAGAAAATTTTTATCCTATTTGAATTTACAGTTTTGGAGAAAAAACAAAAAATACACAAAAAAGTTTTGTTTTGAGCCATTTTTCGCATATTTTATTTTTTTTCTCCAGAACTGTAAATTCAAATTGGATAAAAATTTTCTGAGTTATAGAGGACCACATTCTTAACAATACAGAATTTTTTAAATAAAATCGTTCCTAGCATTTTTGAGAAATAAATTCAAATTTTGAGTGTAATTTCTTTCAATATTTGTACACAACATTAATGGTATCTAGTTTATTACCATACTTTGAAGTTTTGGCTTCAATATTATATACAATACTTAATAAGTTTCATTCATAATAAGAATAATATTTCGTTTCAAAGAGATCAAGGCAAATCATCGTTCTGATACTAGTTTCAGAACGCATGGTTCACCTTAAGTATATATTACACTACTAGTTATTTATAATTATTTATCTAGTTCCAAATTGTTAATTTAACTTTGTGTCTATTTCATGAATGAAAATCTATATTTGATTTAAAAAACGGATTAGTACATGCAGTTTTTAATTCTCCTTGGTTCCCTTTTCATAATAGATAATTATTATCAATTTATTTTGGCATTAATGCTCAGTGTTTCAATAAAATTAGTAAAATAAACTCAAATGAGCTTTGCCGTTACAATAAAAGTGGAAAAATAAGAAAGAAAGGGGAATCTTACACATATACGAGGGCATGGTGAAAAGTCCCTGAAAATAAAACAGATGGCGTCATAATCGCAAATCTCATGTACCATTTGTGATGTACCATCTTTAACTAGAACGCATTAAAATTTTCAGACTGATATGTCATTCAGTTCTGTTTTGACACCCATCGAAAGCAAGCAACCTTGAAGATTTTTGAAAACATGGAAAAAACATAACGCAAAACAATTATATTAATGTAAATTGTATTAATGTAAACTCTGATTTAGTTTTCGATAAATTATCTAATTTAGATGCGAATAAGAGTGCAGGACCAGATAAAATACCTGCTCATTTTGTAAAGCTTTGTAGTCCAACATTAGCATATCCTTTAAGTTTATTATATAATATGTCCCTTACTGATGGAGTATTTCCGGTTAGTTGGAAAACTGCTTTTATTACACCTTTGTTTAAATCAGGTAGTAAAAACGATGTTTTGAATTACAGACCAATATCAGGATTAAATATTTTCTCAAAAGTTCTGGACAATATTGTAACAGATCAATTATCAATAGCTTTCAAAAATATAATTTGCTGGCAACAACATGGGTTTATCAAAAATCGTTCTACTAGTACTAATTTAGCAGTATATACATCTTATATTTTTGAGGCATATGAGGAGGGCTTGCAGGTTGACGCAGTGTATACGGATTTTAAAAAGGCGTTTGACCGTGTAGATATTAAACTGTTACTATATAAATTAGAAGCTAATGGAATTACTGGTGCTTTACTTAAATGGCTGGGAAGTTATTTGACTGGTAGAAAACAACTAGTTAAGATAAACAATTTTATATCTAGAGAAATAGAGGTAACTTCTGGAGTACCACAGGGTTCCCATTTGGGTCCCTTACTTTTTTCGCTATTTATCAACGATATAGTTAATTTGTTTAAGTTCTCAAAGTGCTTATTGTTTGCCGACGATCTAAAAATATTTGTTAAAATAGAAACTGTGAATGATGCCAAAATGATGCAAGATGAGTTAAATGCATTGACTATGTGGTGTTTCTTAAATGGTATGGAAATGAATGTTCTAAAATGTAAATTTATTAGATTTGTAAGGAAAACAAAGTTTGTAAAATTTGATTATGTTTTGAACAATAATATTCTTCATGAAATAATCGAAATAGACGACCTAGGAGTCGTTCTTGATCCTGAACTCAAATTTAATAAACATGTAGATAAAGTAATTAAGAAAAGCTTAAAAATGTGTGGGTTCATTAAACGGCAATGTAGTAGTTTCACAAATGTTAATGCCATTCACTTACTATACTTTTCATTGGTGCGAAGTCACTTGGAATACTGTAGCATAATTTGGGCACCTTGTAGTCAGACACAAATTAATAGACTTGAACAAGTACAAAAGAAGATAATTAATTTCACACTATTCAAGTTAAACATAAACAGAACTCAATACGATTACAATGAGAGATTAGTTTTACTTGGATTCGAGTCTTTGGAGAAACGTAGAGAAAAATCTAGTATTTGTTTTGTTTATAAATTGATAACTGGATTAATTGATGTACCTGATCTATTGTATAAACTTAACTTTAGAGTTCCTCTGTATAATACCAGAAACAATAATTTATTAGTAAACAGTGCCAGTAAAACAAATTATGGTAAATTTTCATTGTTAAACAGGCTGATTAATTTAGTAAATATATTACCTCATAATATAGATTTTTTCAATATAACACTCATTAAATTAAAAGGTTTATTAAATAGGTTATAATTATATTATATTTGGTTATTACTATTATTAAATGTTTTAGTATAAGTCTTATTATAAACTGTACGTTCTAACCTAATTGTATTTATGTTATCTTATGTACCATTTGGACTTTGTCCGTAGTGTACCTTATCAATAAATAAATAAATAAAAACATCGCTTGTTAAACATTATGGGGACTAACACCATCGATTGGAACGATTTACAAGTGATTTACTCATTTTCGTTGTGGTAGTATGACCAGAAAGGACGCCGAACGTTCTGGTCATCCAATTGAGGTTACAACGCCAGAAATCGTCGATAAAATCCATGGTATGATATTGGACGATCGGAAAGTTAAAGTGCACGAGATTACTGAGGCTACGAGCATCTCAACCGAACGGGTACGGAACATTTTGTATAAATTTTTGGATATGAGAAAGCTATCTGCCAGATGGGTGCCGCATTATGGACAATGCACCGGCGCACTCGTCCGCAGTCGCAATGACAAAATTGCATGAATTGTGCTACGAATTGGTTCGTCATCTAGCATATTCTCCAGATTTGGCCCCCTGCGATTTTTATCTATTTCCATACTTGAAGAAATGGTTCGGCGGAAAGAGATTTGGCTCCAACGATGAGGTCGTCGCTGAGAAAAAAAGCCTATTTTGAAGGATTGCCAAAATCGTATTATTTGGATGGGATCGAAAAATTAGAAAAATATTGGACGAAGTGTACCGAGCTACTAGGAGATTATGTTGAGAAATAAATTATGTTTTAACCAAATAAATCATTTCTTGTTTCATTTTTCAGGGACTTTTCTCCCTGTCCACGTAATATCCTTATTCGGCAGAACTAATTATTTATAAAATGTTTAAATATTTGTTCCTTTTTATATAAATTTTTATGTACTTTGTGTATAATGTTTATTACGAGTATGTCGTTCTCGCAATCTATGGAGCAAAAAGTTCGATTAAGTTATTTTCAGCCATATTTTGACATATTGTATTCTGATATTTTTACCGAAACATTTAACAGCATTTATCGCTGCCAATATAGCTGGAGGCGCGTCGACAACGATATCTGACGGCCACATTAAATCATGCTCTATAACCGTTGTTTCATACAAAATTTTGTCTAATTTTGATAAAAACAAGATTAAAAAAAAATAAAATGTGTACAATTTAAGTTTTTAACATCTGAAAATATTATAAAATGTATTATCTATTATTATTATTTATATCAAGTCGCACAAAATGCTAACGAAATGTACGAATTATATTTATTAAAATGATAAATTTTCTAATTTTTGTATTTCTTATTTCGCAATTGGTTAGTTATTTTTTATAAGGGTAAAATGAATGAATGATGAATAATAATAATAAATAATTGAAATGTTTGAATTTTTGCAGTTATCTTTAATTGTCATGTGAAAAGCAAAGTAAATATTTTAAATATTATTTATTACTTTCATGGATTAAATAGTATTTTTTTAAATGATTTTTTCAGAATAGGTCTTAGGCAGTTACGTGACGAAGCCAACCTCAAGAAAACTTGAAAACAATGGGTAATTTTGTTGTTGTTGTTTGCTTTTTTCTGGTGTATTATCGTTTACATATTCTCCTTTTCTTATATGTTAGTTGTCCCAAAATGTCCCAATTTGCTTAAAAAAATTCCAAATTTCTTTGCGTATCAATCATGATTTTAGCCAAATCGTTCTTAAGACAGTCATTTTCCAATAAAATATCTGCCAAATTATCTGTAAAATTAGTCATTTTCCAAAAACGTCTCCTAAATTATCTCTAAAATAGGAAAAATAGTAATTAATGGACTTAGGCTTAAGTTGAAAATTATTTATTGAAGATTTGTTGACAACGTTTCGGCTAAGGTTATAGCCATCTTTAGGTCTAAAGATGGAACAATAAATTGTATCAATTAAAGAATTGTTGGTCACTTAATAATTAAACAATTAACTCACAAAGAATATCGAAGTAAATAATAACAAACATAATTTAAATTAGAACTACCATAAATAACAGATTAATTTCCTTAAATTTAAAACACAACAGTTCTATTCCTATTGCTAACAACAAAGAATCCACTAAATGCGTTGCTTTGCCATATTAAAAATATTTGCAGCACCATTTGGAACAAATTATCTCCGCCATGGATCTCAAACCGGCTTATAAAACTTCCTCCAACACCAGCTTTTTGTTTTCTCGCTTGAAAGTAAAAGTGGAATTGAAATCATCGAGTAATGTCGTTTACAAACTAAAATTCAAAGTCTGGAATTCAACGTATGTAGGTGAAATTAAACAATTTTTACATACGAGATTAAAACAACATCAATATCACCTTTGCAAAGGTAACTTTAATCACAGTGCTTTGGTAGATCATAGTAACACTTTAAACCACACGTTTGAATTCGACAATGTCATAGTTCTCCACAAGGAATACAATTTGAGAAAACGTATTGAGAGTTGCTATATCAAGAATGATGACAGATCAATCAATATTCAATCGGATTTTAATGAAAGTAAACCATTTATTCTAACCTCCATAAGATTTTTACTGTTAAATTTATTGCGCAAATTTGAGTTGGATTGTTCTTATTATTACTAATTATATTTTCTTTTTCTTTTTGCTTGCTAGATGACCTTTGTTGTATCTTTTGTAATTAGTTTTAGTCAGTCGCTCGTATGAATCTTCAGAGTAATTTAAAAGCATGTTTTTTGCTGATTGTTAGAACCTTAAACTTCAATTCTCAACTTAAATTATGTTTGTTATTATTTATTTCGACACTCTTGGTGAGTTAATTGTTTAATTATTAAGTGACCAACAATTCCTTAATTCTTACAATTTTTTGTTTTATCTTTAGACCTGAAGATGACTATAACCTTAGCCGAAAGGTTGTCAACAAATCTTCAATAAATGATTTACAACTTAAGTCTATGTCCATTACTATTTTTCCTATATTATCTTGGCTTACTAAAACATACTACCATCTCCGAAACTAGTAATTTCCTTCTAAATGTCTCCCAAATAGTCTCTAATACAGTTATTTTTCCAAAATGTCTTCCAAATCAGCTCTAAGACAGTAAGTCTCCAAAAAATCTCTCCAAATTTTCTTTAATCTAGTCATTTTTACAAAATTCCTCCAAAATCATCTCTAAGACAGTTAGGTTTCAACAAAATATCTCTCAAATCGCCTTTAAGACAGTCATTTACTAAGAAAATACTTCTCAAATCGTCTCTAACGCAGTCATTTTCCTAAAATGTCTCCCAAATTATCTTTAAAATAGTTATTTTTACAAAATATCTCTCAAATCGTTTTAAACACAGTAAGTTTTCTGAAATATGGTAAAAAAAATATATCATTGTTCACGTTCAATAAGGATTTGTATTGTAACATGACTACTAGAAATCAGAAAAATATAAGCATTCCTATGCATAAATCAGCATTATTTGCCAAAGGACCATACTATAGTGCAATCAAAATATACAACACGTTACCCTCAGTAATCAAAGAAACACTAAATATAAACTTATTTAAAAACCATTTGAAAACATTTTTACTGTATAAATGTTATTATAGTTTAAGCGAATTTTTGTAAACTGCTTATTGTGACACTTGTCGTTGCAAAAAAGAAAAAAATTTTTTTTTTTTTTTTTGCTAATTTTCTGTATTTTTTGAAAATTGACAATAAACATTATTATTATTATTATTATTATTATTATTATTATTATTATTATTATTATTATTATTATAAATCTCCTGTATTCTTAATTTGGATGGACAACTAACATCGGTCTTTGATACCGAACTTCCTTATATCTAAGAAATTATCAAAAGTAAAAAAATGCGTATTAAACACTGTATAGAAGCAGGCGAGTTAGGAAGGTACTGGTTAGGACTGAACTGCAATCGAGCAGATTCAACAGTAATCGGGAAAAATCGGACTGGGCGGTCTCCTAGACAGCATGTTAGTCACGGAGGGTTAATATTACTTTTTTAATTTAGCAAGCTGATCGGCCGGTGATATTGTGGAAATTTCGCATCTTTTCCTGGTTTAAGGATGTTATTATCACCGCCTTTTCCAGCTTGACGGAAAATAGTGAATGGGCAGCATGGTGCTTATTATGTTGATTAGTGCAACTACTGCCTTCGGTGGAATTGATCGCATCGCTGTATCAGGGATTTCATCCGGCTCTGAAGCTTTTTTCACTTTCTCGTTTTTGAGCAGCTGTTGCACTAGTAACGAAGTTGTATATGCAGCACAGTTTGATAAGTACGTTTGATGAAGTCTATGTCCGCAATATCGTAGTTTGGCGAACACTGGTCTTCCAAACTGGTAGCTATGGCTTCCACTTTTTGTTCATCTGTGAAGGCTGGCCTTCGCTGACCGTGGATAACTCGTGGAGGTGCTTTTTGATTGCGTAATTCCTTGTTCAAGTGTCAATATTTCTCGTCGTGCTCATCGGCTGAAGTGAGCACTTCTGCACAGCTGTCGTTCGTGTAATAGCGTCCCTGAGCTTCCTGAGCTTGATGGTTAGACGATTGTATAGTCAGTTGAGTCGAGTTTTCTTTTCCAGGCGCGTCGAGTAGTTAGACAATTCTGGATGATTTTCATAATTTCTGGTGCCAATTTTGGTCTAAGAACTCGCTGTTCAGTATAAGTGCGACTTGCAGCTTTAATAGTTGTTTTATTTTTTTTTTCGTAAAAATACCCATCTCTGATTTCATTTCCTCTTATTGGTTGTTGGCCTAAATCTCGCTCGAAAATGTTGTGGAAGGCTTCCCAGTCAACTTTTGATTTAAGTGCAATATTGTGTCTTACTAATCCTTACCTAGATCTAACAAAATTGGATTGTTGTCCGAAGACAAGTCGTTGCTGGTGGTGTTGCTGCAGGTATGTATTTTCTTATGTAGAACAGCAATATCAAGAATATCTGGCCAGTGATGTTTGTTGATGTGTGAAGTCCATGAACTTCCTGAGCTTGATGGTTAGATGATTGTATAGTCAGTTGGGTCGAGTTTTCTTTTCCAGGCGCGTCGCGTAGTTTGACAATTCTGGATGATTTTGAAAATTTCTGGTGCCAATTTTGGTCTAAGCACTTGCTGTTCAGTATAAGTGCGACTTGCAGCTTTAATAGTTGTTTTAATTTTTTTCGTAAAAATATTCATCTCTGATTCCATTTCCTCTTATTGGCTGTTGGCCTAAATCTCGCTCGAAAATGTTGTGGAAGGCTTCCCAGTCAACTTTTGATTTAAGTGCAGTATTGTGTCTTACTAATCCTTATCTAGATCTAACAAAATTGGATTGTTGTCCGAAGACAAGTTGTTGCTGGTGGTGTTGCTGCAGATGTGTATTTTCTTATGTAGTACAACAATATCAAGAACATATGGCCGGTAATGTTTGTTGCTGTATGAAGTCGGTTTTTCAGGTCCTGATACTGTCAGCTGGTGATCAGTGGCGAATTTGTATAGAGCTCTTCCTCTTGTATTAATTATTGTGCTCTGTCAAGCCGAGTGTTTCCCGTTTAATTCGCCAGCTATGATGAATGGAAGATTGTCAATCTGAAACTGCCAGCAGTCGTATGGGGCCCTGTTGTAATGTGTTGATGATTACAGCACTGGCTTCTAAATTGGTTAGTGTAGGCAGGTCTTCAATACAGTAATCTAGCGAGCGCTTTACGTACACTGCTATACTACCACTAGTGATGTCTTCGCGGTCGTTGCGATATAGAGAATAATTTCTCAATTTTCGAAGATAGCTGTGAGGTTTTAAGAATGTCTCACTAATTAATAAAACGTCTACTCGTAACCAATGTGCAAACTCTTCTAGTTATTTAATTTTTCCCGACAAGGAATTTACATTTCATGCAATTATTCGCAAATTATTCGCAGTGTTAGAGTTATTTGCTATTATCTTTTTTGCTTTTTAATTAGTGATGGTGGTGCCTGGAGGGCAATCTTTAGCAATTTAATTAAAGCCAGAGTTCTGCGCATGTTTTCTAATGTGAAGTTGAATAGTAGATTAGTAAGAGTAGACAAGTCGAAACAGAGTGCTGGTTCTTGGGACTGTCTGGTGCTTAATTGCGTGCTTTTCTGAACGGAGCGAGAATTTAGTTTTCTAGTTTTTAGTGCCTTCTTCCATGAGCGAGTAGATTTTACTGCAATTTTTTTTATGATAGGTGCAGTAGTAGTCGAACACACTAGAACTATACTTGTCCAAGTTATTTCGGGTTTTGCAGCAGCTAATTCTATGTTGTTTTTTTTGGAATTGAAGCTGCTGCTGTTTTTGTAGTAGCTAGTTTCTTGCTGGGTTGGAGTTGCTACTGTAGCTGCTGTAGCTAGGGCAGGATTTGCGGCCACTTTGGGTATTTGTGGTGTAGCAATTGTTAGAGGGTTCCCATCGTTTACAGAAGCGCGCGGACGATTATTGCTGTGAGCTGATGCTTTCTTCATCGTCCGGCGTCTTTCTACGGCTGCTTTGTAACCCGAGCAGCCTTTGTAGTTGGCTGGTGTGTTCCAAATTTCAGTTTACGCATTTCGCGTTTTGTTCGGTCTTATCTTTACTTAGACAGAATGTTAGCAGCGATTAAACTGACCTGGTGTCGTAGTTCTGCGTTTGTTTTTAGATAAAAGAGGTCAGAGAGCTCATATACTTTTCTTGCAGAGTCACTTCTCTCCAAGGTTATGGAATTTTTTATTCTGTATGCTTTCAGAGCAGGTAAATTTCTTGCATTTAAGTCCGCGCAAGTTACTGACAAATACAGTCCTCTGCTTATCACTTTAAGCGGCTTTTCAGTTTAGAGTTCAAATGCGTGCGATTTATGTAGTCGGTGATATTTTCATGCAGGAGTTTGATAGAGTCTCCGGTTGTTTGAAATGACTTTATCTTTATATTTATATAGACTAATGTGCGGTTGCCTTTCAAGAAGTCACATTTTTTTAGAAAAATGGGTGGTAAAGACGTTTGTTTTACCATTGGAGTAATGGGTGAAGTAAGCATGTTCTACTAACGCTAACATCTTTGTTAGTGAGGGTGGCGTTGGCAACACTGGGAAATCTATAACTGCGTGAGTCAGTAGCGCTGGTTCATGGAATTAGAGTAACGGTAGCGGATGGCATCTGCCTTATTTTGGTTTCCAGAAACTGAATCTTCTTCAATAAAAGCTAACGTTATATTTATGCTGGTCATTCTTTATTTCTTTACTTTGAAATGAAGCTATGAGCATTGATTAGCTCCAATTCGCTGATGTACCTCGTCATTATGCTTCTGTTCAATTTGTCGATGAACTCTAACGCTGCACTAGGTAACACTTCGCGGGATTCGGAACGCGAAGGAGTGGCAAGCCGACCTGGTCTAACGATCCTTGCGGAGTAGACACGGCGCGAATGAATTAGAAAATGTTTTATATTTGAAAAGTCACTGGCACTGCACAAAATTTCACAACGTAAGACTCGAAATATCAAGAAGGGGCCAACCGAACTGGTCCCGCGATCCTTGCGGAGTATACTCGGCGCGAACGGACGGTGATTGTTTGTTGGTTATACAGTCACTGGTTGACGGTTGTCAACCACGACGGTGGTTGCTAAGCTGTACCCCTCTACCGGGAGTTTCACAGCTGCAAAGTTGCAAAATGTGCCTCTGATAGCTTGGCGAAAGATGGGGATCACACTATACTCCTGTGCCGGGAGCACGGCAATTGCGCAAAGCAGACTGTCCCTTAGTCTGTGTGAGTTGTACTCCTTACTTCCGGCTGAAAAGAGTTGACATTCGCCCAAAATAATTTCTTTTTTATTTCCTACCAACTTAAACTAAAGCTTAACAATAATAATACGGATAATAATACTACAAATAATAATAATAATAATACGAATAAGATAATAAAAATAATAATAATAATAAAACCAGACTAATAAACTAAGCTTAACCTAACACCTAAATGATGAGTCCCCTTTGATCGTGACGAAACGCTTCGTCCCGTCGTCCTGCTCCAGGGCGTATCGATACCGCCGTTGCGGCGGCCAACCCTTCGGTCGCAGCAGGGCTTTGTGAATCCGCGCTGTTGGCGGGGAACCAGGTGACACTGGGGGTAATCGCACCTCCAGGTACCCATCGGCCATCCGGGTCTCGGTGCCGACGGGGACGGATGGTGAGGTTTCCGGCCTCGGGGATGGGGTTCGGTGTACTGCCGGGGTCGGAGGTGGTCCCGGGCACGGTAACGGCGCTCGGGGTGTTGCCAGGGTCGTCGTCAGCGGCGTCAGGGTCAAGAGCGTCTGGATACCTGCTTGCTTGGGGAGACGGGCGTCCCCTCGGACCGAAACGGACGGTTTTCGAGTTGTCCGGGGTGGCGACGGGGACTCCCAAAACAACTCTACCATCCGCCTCCTGGCTCGCAACGCTTCTGGGGTCTGTGGAGTCACCGGTCTGTCCGGAGTCCTCGGCAGTAGAGAGGTGACCAGCGAAAGGTAGTATTCCGGGCTTGCCTACACGGGGTTTGGCCCGTACCGTTGCAGGAGAGCCTCCTGCAACATCTTAGCGGTGGTTACTGGCGTCGGCGGTGTGGCTGGTACGGGCGATACCAGCTTCATCACCAGCCTTATCGCTTGTCCGACCCGGCATCGACGGTCGGGGTATTCATGTGACAGCTACAAAGATAAACGGGAAGGAAGTTAGTAATGTGCTGCTTTCAGATCCTTGATGTGGATTCTTTGAAGCTGTCGGTCTTGTTCGCCCCTCAGGTCGTAGACTAGCGGTGAATACTTCTTCACCACCGTCCACGGCCCCGAGTATCTGGGGACGAGCTTAGCCGCGAAGCCCTTCGTGGCATTAGAGACCGGATGCTCTCGGCGCATCACTTTGTCACCCACCCGGCATTCCTACGAACGTTTTCGGAGGTTGTAGTAATGGGCCTGACGTGTGGCGGCGTGGGACAGGTTTATTCGCGCGAGATTACGAGTCTCATTTAGTTTCTCCATACGTTGTAGATGCTCCTTCGGCCCGGTTTGTCGTCGTTCATTCTGGCGGTCGTCTGTAGGCTGAGTAACGCGTTGGTATTCCCCAGGTAGTAACGGTTCACGACCGTAGTTCAGTTAGGCGGCAGAGTATGCTGTGGATTCGTGGCGACTGGTATTTATGGCCAGCATAAACTCCGGGAGGTACTGATCCCATTTTTTCTGATTCCCTTGGCAGAACTAGGCTAAAATGGGTTTTAGAATCCGGTTAACCCTTTCCACCGGGTTTGCTTGTGGAGTGTAGGGCGACGTAAATTGATGGCGTATTCCCAGCGCGGCCAGGGTGTCATTAAATTTGAAATTTTCAAATTCCGTGCCTTTATTAGTAATGCCAGTACGCGGACACCCGTAACGGCAAATAATGAGCTCATGTAGGGCTCGAGTGACGGTGTTGGCGTTCACTTTTCGGAGAGCACGGCATTCGACCCATTTAGTGAGGCGGTCTTGGAGCACGATTATCTTTTCGTTTCCTTTGCTGGATGTCGGTAGCGGTCCGACAATGTCAACAGAGATAGTTTCCCAGGGGCTCTGAATGTTTGGTGCTTGCATTTTACCAGCGGTAGCAGCTTGCGACGGTTTATATTTCTGGCATGAGTCGCAACGGCGGACGTACTGAGTTATGTCGCGAAACATGCCTAGCCAGTAGTAGCGTAATGCAATTCTCGCCGCGGTCTTCGCGATCCCGAGGTGTCGATAAAGATTCCCTTCTTTTATGTGGTATTCCGAATGGTCAGCTGGGTTCTTCTCTACCAGTCTAATTTTATTCATGTACCACTTGCACTGAGGTTGGTTGGTGGCACACAGATCGGCTGGATTTAACGGTGGTTCGTTTTCAACCGGCTGGCGAGAGAGAGCGTCTGCCAGCCCATTCAGAGTTCCTTTTCGATATTTCATGTCGAAGTCGAATTGTTGTAGGTATATTGCCCAGCGTGCAAGTCGTCCGGACGGATTTTGCATGGATCGGTAATATTCAAGGGCTTGGTGATCTGTTATGACCGTAAATTGGTATCCCTCCAGATAAGGTTGCATTTTCTGGATTGCCCAGACGACAGCTAAACATTCTTTCTCTGTTGTAGAGTAGTTTCGTTCCGCGTCGCTCAGGGTCCTGCTGGCGTAGGCGATAACGTGTTCTTCGTCTCCGTTTCTCTGAGTTAATGCAGCCCCGAATCCGATGTCGGAAGCGTCTGTCTGTAAGACAAACGGTCTGGAGAAGCCTGGGCACGCGAGGGCGGGTGCTCCGGTCAGAATGTTCGAACGCTGATTGTTGCTTATTGGTCCATTCCCACTTCTGGGTTTTTTCAACAATTTGGTGAGTGGAGAGACGATATTTGAAAAGTTTGGAATGAACCACCTATACCATGACGCGGCTCCCAGGAATCTTCGTACTTCGCGTACCTTTGTTGGTGCTGAGAAGGAGGTTATCGCTTTGACCTTATCCGGTTCGGTGTGGATTCCGTCACCGCTGATGAGATGTCCTAGATATTTAATGGACTGTTGTGCGAAGTGACACTTCTCTGCGTTTATTTGCAGGTTTGCAGCACGTAGTCGTCTGAAACCTTCGCGCAGATGTTGCAGGTGTTCTTTGAACGTGGCGCTCAGTACTACGATATCGTCGAGGTACGCGAACGCATTCGGTTTTATATCCGGACCTATCACGGTGTCTAGCAATCGCTGGTACTGCGTGCAGCCCAAATGGCATAACTTTAAATTAAAAAAATCCTCTACCCGGCACTGTAAATGCAGTTAGCTTCTTACTCTCTTCCGTGAGCGCGATTAGCCAATATCCTTGTTTGAGGTCGAGGGTGGAAAACAAGCGGGCCTGTCTCAGTTTGTCGAGGATTGCGGAGATGTAGGGCAGCGGATATGCATCTTTCTCCGTGATGTCGTCTAAACGTCTGAAGTCTATGCAAAATCGCGGATTCCCATCTTTATTCTTTACAACGACTGTAGGAGAGCTCCACGCGCTGTTTGATTTTTCAATAATTCTCTCTTGTAGCATCCTGTTGACTTCTTCGTCAATAATGCCTTGCATTTTAGGTTTTCGTGGCTGATAGCGTTGTTTGATGGGCGTGGAATCCAACAGTCGTATTCGGTGTTGCACTACTGGCGTTCCTCCTTGCACATCTTGAAAATTAGGTAATTCCTTGGCTAAGAAGTCCTCCAAGGGACTCTGTTCGGTTTTCGGAATCACTTTATGTTCCACTGCACATGTCGCCAAGCGTGGTTCGGGTATTTGACATTTTATTTGTCCTGATGCGGCATTTATGGACATACTAAATTCCTTGATGACGTCCATGCTAAGTAATATCTTGGTGGATAGTGTAGGCAGATGTAAGTGTGTGATTTTTTTTAAAAATGTCCTGGATCACGCAGCCTATCGTGCATTTCTCGCTTACGCGTGCTATGTGTCCGTTGGCCAGTTGGGCGTATTGAGCGGTCTCCAGGCTGGTAACGACGCCCCTCTCCCGGCATTTTCCGAACGTCATCCTGTCGCAGTAGGAGAGAGCCGATCCTGTGTCTACCAGTGCTTCCATTAATTGCCCAGCAAGGTTCGTGGTGACGAAGAGCCGGTTATCGTAGGGGTAGGTTGATGCTAGTGGTGAGAATAAAGTATTTATCGGTCCCTGGAGCTGTTCGGATGCGGACTGGTTCAGCTCGTTCATGGTCCATCCCGGTTTGCGTTTCCCGCTCTGCGACAGTTGCAATCGCGGGTCAGAATGCCATTTGTGCCACAAAATGAACAGAATTTCTGTGGCGGCGCTTTGCTTTTTCCTCTATAGTGACCACTGTCTCCGCAGATCCAGCATATGCTTGATCGGTTATATTCCCCAGGTTGTCCTGGGCGGGGCGTTTGGTTGACAATTGGTCTTCGTATATTAGTCGTCGCCTGGTGTTCGCTACTGGATGGACGCGTCATTTTCGTTGGTTTTAGTTCTCGTTGTAATTGCTCGAATTCTTCAATTTCTTTAATCAAGTCACGCACACTTGAGACATCGTGCCGGGGTATATATTGTCGGTATTCTGGTTGTAGGTTGGCGTGTAGTCGGAAAAGTTCCTGCGTGACCGACATCTCCCCATATCGTCGAATCATGGTTTGGAGATCGTTAATATAGTCGCGCCCCTTTTCGTCTGCTTTTTGCTTGCGACGACTTATTTCTTCTTCCAGTGTGAATTTAAAATCTGGCGGCAGATAAAATTCTCGAAAATCGTTAATGAAGTCTTCGAATGGTCTCCAGTAATCACGGTTGTTGCGGTACCAGAGGATCGCTGGCCCGCGAAGCAATTCGGGTATTGCCAGGAGTAACTGTTCGTCCTTCATTTTGTAGCTGGTTTTTAATTCTTCCACCCGTTCCAAGAATGTTATCGGGTCGGTTTTACCGTCAAACTGCACGTTCCACTTCCGAACAGTTTCACAAACATGTACGGGGGTTCTAAGAGCGTCAGCAGGAAGCCAACTTTCAGTTTTCTCGCTTTCTTCAATTAGTCCGGGTTTGTCCTCATTTTTTTGTATGTGCTCTACTAGTTTTTTCCTCAACTCCTCTACGGTGCCCTCAGTGTTGAGCTGGTTCTTTTCCAGGTGTCTTTGGAGCTCCTCCTTCTTCAAGTTGTACATCCAGCTCGTTCCTGGCATTTTCCTTCCGGTTTCGGATTTTCCTTCTTCTGATAAAGAAGTCCCTGTTCGGGCGCCAATTTGTGATGTGCTCGGGTCGCTCTTTAGTGTATTCCAGAGGTTCAATGATTAATAAAAGATGTTGGAGTTTAACTAAGAGATTTATTTATTTAAAATAACACACACAAATAATATGTACAACAATACAATAATTATAAACGGTCGTTCGGTGATCCCTGAAAACGTAAAAACGGGTGCCGTAAGGCGGTTATGCCGGAAAGAGATAAAGCTATAGAACCGTATCAGGTCAAGCACAGCTACGGTTAAGAAAACAAGAATCAGAATACTGCGTCAGGGCAAACACAGCCGCAGATAGAGAAGTAAAGAACCGTATCAGGTCAAGCGCAGCTACGGTTAAGAAATAAGAATCACAATACTGCGTCTGGGCAAGCACAGCCGCAGATAGAGAAATAAGAACCGTATCAGGTCAAGCACAGCTACGGTTAATAAATAAGAAAACTTGGTAGCAGTATTGTCTTTTTAAAACAAAATACTTCATATTACACTTTTATTTGTTTGTATGTTGCCATCTTTTAGAAGGAACATTAGTCGAAAACTTTACCTATTTGTATCAGTGAGAACGATACATATTGTACTCATTTTTCTGTATATAAAATACCTACAAATATAAACAAAATACATTTTAATGCGGAACATTAATGTTTAAGTTATATGCCATTAGAAATAATATAATTTTACCTGCAATTAATAAGGTGCTGTTTGGCTTACAAAAAAACTTATTTTTGGTCAGAATTGCATTGTTTTTCTAAGAAATTCTGATCTAAAAGCGTATAGTATGTTTGCAGGCTATATATTTCTTTTATTAACTAAATATATACTTACACAATTTTTTTTTCACAATTTAATGATTCTAGTTATTAATATTATATATATTTGAATACAGAAATACTTCCATATGAACTTTATATATATTTTTTACACAAATTTAATATCTGTCAAAAGCAAATGTCAATAAATTTTAGTATTCTAGTTTTACGTCTGTTTCCGATCGACAACGAAACGAGCCCGGGAGCCGAAGTTGTCGAACTTATGAGAAATCGGTGTTGCGAGAAATCAGGATTTACGAGATGCTCTGGATTTGAGCTGTAGCGCCATTTATTTTATATATATATATATATATATATATATATATATATATATATATATATATATATATATATATATATGTATGTATGTGTTACTCAGCGGCATTGAAGTCAGTCTATGTATCATATTATGGAATGCTGACATTTGAATAGAAAATGATTGATTTGAACTATATGGAATTATTTCGTCTATAAAAGTGGGTTTCCTGTAAATTTTATAACTGAGTTTATTATTATTTCTGCTTATAATTTAGATCTAGAAAATTTAAGGAATTATTTTGTTCTTTTTCCATTGTGAACTTTATATTCTTATTGATATTATTGACAAATTCAAGGAACATGCTCAGTTGTCCATCGGTCCCTTTCTAAACGCAAAAAATGTCATCAACATATCTACACCAAAAACTGATAAATTTGGTATTACTCATAACAGCATTTTCAAAATAATTTATATAAATATTAGCAAATAGCGGTGAAAGCGGTGAACCCATAGGCAAACCTGAATTAATTTTGTAGAACTTACTTTTAATTTTAAAATAATTCTGGCTAAGACAGACTTCTTTAATTTCCATGTAATCTTAACTTTAAATTTCATTAAGATTTTTGTTGCCATTTAGAAGGTTCTTCAAAATAGATTTAAGTTGTCCAGTCGGGACAGATGTGAATAAACTAGTTACATCGGAGGATAACAGTTTTTGGTTAGCGCTAATCCCTACGTTGCTTTATTGACAAACTCTATGGAGTTTTTAACGTTAAATTTTGATTCGAAATTTAGGACATCTGGTAGGACTTTGTTTAAAAACTTAAAAATTGTATACGCTGGTGCGGTAATATAGGATACGATAGGTCTCATGGGGCAGTCTGTCTTAATTTTAGCTGTGAATATAACTACGGCGATTTAGGATTCATAGATTTAAGTCTATATATGTCTGAGTCACAAAACACTGTATTATACTCTTTCAGAATATTTATGACTTTGTTTTGGAATTGGGACCTGGGGTCACTTTTCATTTCGGAACAGTCACTTTTACTAATCACTTTCAGAGTTTTTTAGGCACATTTTTATGTTTTCAGTTGTTAATTTATTTTTCAGTCTTTTAATAGTGTTTCATTCCGAATTTTGTGTTTCTTTATAACTGTTAGGAAAATTCTTTTTAATGGTCTTTGCTAAAAATGCAATTAAGAAACAGATATGTTCGACGGGTTTTTCTAAACACTGCATAACAAATACACATAAATTTTACGGTAATTTCGAAGCTATACACATAAATAAGAAAGGACTAAGGCTAAATCGTTTGGAAAGTTTAGAAATAAGAAAGACAAATTATTCTTAAAAATACATTGTAAATGACCAATTAGATGTATGTAACTCACCCCTACTCAACATAGGTAAAATTATATAAACTGTCTTCTTGTTTGAATACTGTATCTGATGATGACTGCAAAGTCGAGACGATCATTATATATTTAATAAATATTATATCTGTGGACAAATCAAGTGTTTTTATTTTATTATTTTAAAATGTTCCACCAAGAACTGACTACACAATCTCTTACTGTTTAAAATTTAATTTACATTTTATTCTCCTTATGCCTAATTTGCCTTACCTAGATTGTAGTTCGTACCCAGATCCTTTTGTATTTTCTTAGTTTGCATTATTTTCTTTTTTCTCATTTTCTTCGTATTCTCGGAATGTCACGATAAAGCGTCATGCATGGAGGCCTTTGGATCGTCACTGGATTAAGTAGAAATCAATTAGCAAATTCGCAAACTTACTTCAATAATTATCTATTTTTTGTAACGGTCATTGTAAAATTAGATTAGTTAAGGAGATGTGTTTTTGTTTTTTGTTAAATTAGATTTAGCGTTTTTGGAGTTTGATTTTGCGTAAAATTAATTAACATTAGTTTGGGATTTTAAAATAATTTAACTGTTTTGAATACTGTCTATTCATCAGACTAGTTTCGGATTTAGATTCAACTAAGAAACAAAGTTTTATTACAACTTAAAAGCCGCCCGAGAACCAAGATAAATTCTATGTATTTTAGCACTTAATCTCCTTTTGTTTGCTAAAGTCAGTCAGTAAGTTTTTATCCCCCACCCCTGTTTTATATGCAGTGGCATCCTGTCTCTATGTATTGTCCTAATTACGATATTCTTTTTCAGGCTTTTTCGTTTTTGGTTTTTGTTCTATATTGTTATCTTCATTTGTGTCGTAGGTATTTCTATTTTTCGTTGCTGTTTGGCACTTACTTGTCAACTGCTATGTCTGGCAATAAGTTAAACTCACGCTCCGTGAGATAAATGTGTGACGTCACGATGTCGCACGTGGTGTCGTCTGCCGATCCATCTGTAGGAGTTGCGTGGCCGCCTCTTGACTTTATTAATGATTAAGAATTTAAATAATTAAATTCACTTGACTACGTTTAGGGCTGAGTTTAGCCCATCCTCAGGTCTACAATTATTAACAAAAAATTAAATTAAAACATATCATTATTCAAAACAATTACAAAAGAAATTTAAATTCTGGAATATAAAAACGTACGAATAAGACAAAAAATTTCAATGGTGACATATTAAAATATATTTTAAACTTTTTTTTTTTTAAAAAAAACATAAGTCATAATGTATGAGAGGAAGTGAACTCTCTTTTATTTGTCATTCCTCATAAATTGATTTTTACAGTAATTGAAGATCGTTGGAACGAAATAACTATTTACACAAATATTTCTTTAACACCTTTTCTAAAGTGTATCAAATTCATTTTAGATTCCTGGGTGGTTTGGTTTCAGATGGAAACTATGGTAGCAACTACCCGATTTGGTTTAACATAGGTTTAAATGTCGCGGATGACCGTCTCGCGCGCGCTTTCGAAGTTTGACGGATCTCGGAAATCGGTCGCGCGCAAAGCTAGACCGCCAGGCCCGTACTCGGAATCATTCCGCGGCCGGTTTAACTCGAATAATCGCGGTGTGGTAAAATAATTTATCGCGATTATTACTTGTGACGAAACACTTCGTCACATCCCCGGGTTACGATTATTACTTGTGACGAAACACTTCGTCACATCCCCGGGTTACTCCAGTGAAGAAAAAGGAGGGAAGCATCGGATTTCGTGTATTACAGGGGTAGGGGGTTGAGAACTCACCCAGCACATTTTACAAGATAAATATTTTTTTTTCACTTGCAAAACAAGGAAGCAGTACAAAAATTTTCACACTTAAACACTTTACAAAGTAAATAAAATTAGCATAAATCAGATAATAGTTACAGGTAACACCTTACATAGTTCAGAAAATAAATTTAAAAAATGGTTACAGGTAATACTTTACATCGTAGAGAAAATAAATCAAACAGACCCAAAGTTACATTTCAAAACTTAAATATCAACTTAACTAAAAAATTTAAATTTAAAAAACTTAAATAAATCACTTAAATAAAAACTTGTCCGTAGGCAGCACTAAGTGTCTGAACCTAGGCAACGAGGGGAGACTCACTACACTGCCGGGGATAGGGGAGGGTTTGGACGTTGCAGGGCCGGGATGGTGACGCGTTATCCATTGGGTAGCCGGTATCGGAGCAGCCGTTGGGCCGCAGGAATTGCATCCACGTAGTCCATCGGCTGCTGTGCTACTGGTGCTGGCAACGGGAGGTGCCCCGGCTATATGGGCTTTAAATCAGGACGTACTGACTCCAGCAAATCCTACTGCTTCCGCATCAAGTCCTGGAGCTGCTCCTGGGGTTGGACAGTAGCACACAGCGTCTGAAGTGGGGATTTCAGGATCCCGCGTTGGTGTCGGGCTCGGTGTCGACATAAGAAGCACCCCACCCTCAAGGAGTGAGTGTGTCTTATATTTTTACGTGGCGGCACCTGCCTTGCGGCTTTATCCGCCACGGCCCTCATGGTCAGATGCCGGTAGGTTTCTTGCACCCTTAGCACCGCACCCGTCCTACTCTCGCAACGGCGATTGTAGTCGGGGCTTCATCACCCTCTGCGTGGCTGGAGAGCGTGAGACCGCCACGGCTCAAACAGCCCGACACCAAGGTGCCTGACTGCTCCCCTGCGCTGCTGGAGACGTGGGATTACCACACCCAGAGTTCCCCCAAGTTAGGTCCGCATAGAGCGCGTTCCCTTCTTGAGGATCCTTCCTCCTGCGTAGCTAAAGGTACGTGGGGTTGCCAAGCCCAAAAGTTCTTCCCAAGTCAAGTCCGCAAAGAGTGCGTTCCGTCCATGAGAGTCCCTTCCCCTGCGTGGCTGGAGCCGTGGAGTTGCCGACTCCAAAGTTCACCCTAGGTTGAGTCCGCCCAGCACGTCCTCTCTCCAAGGATCCCTTCTCGTGCGGTAGCTCGGGAACGTGAGATCGCCGCATCTCAAACAGCTCGGAAACCCCAGCGGCGACACACAGCGCCCGACGGAGATTTCTTACTGCTCCCTGCGCAGCTGGAGACGTAGGATTTCCACACCCAGAGTTCTTCCTGAGTTGGGTACGCAAAGAGTGCCACCCCTCTCAAGGTTCCCTCCCCCTGCGTAGCTCAGAGGATGTGAGTGCGCCACCACTCAACAGCATGTCAAGTCTCCGCCCGCACTAGGCACAGACAGGACACGCTGCCCCTGCATTCGCGGTCTTGTGCCGCTTCCCACTCATTCCTCCCATTCACCAATTCACCGCGTTAAAACCGCGTCAAAACGCCATTCTCTCCTTCGTCCGTCACCGCTCATCAATTCACCAATTCACCTATGCGTCCATCACCAGGTTAAAACTGCGTATAAACGCCATTCTCTCCCTCATCCGTCACCATACTCACCCCTCCCACCCTTAGTGTTCCGCCGCCGCTGCCCGCCGCCCAAAGGCCTCGCGCGCGAAGGCCTCTCCCTCCCTATACCGGTCCTCACTCTCCAACATCCCCGCGAAGTGGAGTCCTCGTCCGTCTCTAACTACTCCCAAGGCATGCAGATCCCGAATGTCCGCGTAGAGAGGACACTCTCCCAATACATGCTCCCAGGTCTCACGACCTCCGGCGCATGCGCATGCATCATCTTCTGCTAACCCCATTGGATGCAAGAAACCATTCATACTGCCATGTCCAGTCAACAGAAAGTTCAGTCTGAGACTAGGGTCGAACCACTTCGTCCTCGCAGCAAAGGTCACGTTCGGGATGAAGGAATAGGTTACCCTACCCTTCTCCGAACGACCCCACCTGTCTTGCCAGACTTCAGTAGCCCGGTTCCCCAACAATGTCTTGACCTACCCGGGGGACAAGCCATGCGACATCCCCATCCGCAACCAGATCATGGACTCCCATTTCCACACCATGCTTGTGCTTGTAGTACCCCGCTCTGCGTTTCGCCTCCAGCCACCAGGGAATTTCGCCCATAATGACTTGCATCGCTTCGGTCGAAACAGTTCTACAAACCCGTATGCATGCATACAACGCTACCCGCTCGCACTTGTTCAACAGATCCCGTCCGTACTGGAACTGAAGAACTTCGTACCATACACTCGCCCCATACAGCACGCACGCCTGAAACAATCCCTTAAAGATGATTCCACATGCTCGCCGGCCCAGTCCCCAATCCTTCCGCAATACTCGGCGGATCATTCCCACGATCCGACCGAGTTTTCCGTGCATGCACTCCAGGTGAAGCCTGTAGTTCATACCTACCCCTACTTCAACCCCTAAATACCGAACCCTCGGCACATGGCGCAAACTAACCCCGGCAGTCCTGACTACTGGTGGCCTGTTTGCAGACAACCTACCCTTCAGGAGCATGGTCACCGACTTCGAGGCCGAAACCGCAACCCCCGCCCGCTGCCCCCACTCGCAAACGAGCTCCAGACAGCGGGAGGCATCACGCTCCAGCTCGAGCCGGCTCCCACCCTCCACAAGAAGGAGCAAGGCCACGAACTTGCTACCTACCCCAGCGAGATGCCACAACAGAGTATCCATACAGAGGTTCCAGAAAACTGGGCCGCTGATGGAACCCTGCGGGCAACCACGCTCTACATCCCGCCATGCAACCCCAACTCTGCCCGTAACACACACCCTTCGGTTTGTAAAGAAACTGTCCCAGAGGCCAATCTCCTCACACCCGATATCATGCCACCCCACAGCAAATTATCAAACGCCCCCTTAAAATCTATAAAAACACCCAACACATACTTGCATGCAGACCCTCTAACTACACGCTTAACCTCTGCCCACGCATCCTCAGTCGACCTGCCTCGACGGAAACCGTACTGGTGACCACTGAGTCCGTCCAACAGGGGCTGGAGTCGCCCAACAAGCATCCGCTCGAGCACCTTGCCGAGCACGCTCAGCAGTGTGATCGGGCGGTACGAGCCAGGTTCATCCCGCGGCCTATCGTCCGACTTCAGCAGCACCACCACACGTCCCCGCTTCCACAAAGTGGGGAAACAGTCCTTCCTCAGACACGCGTCGAACAGGGTCTTCACGTATCCCTCTAAACTAACCCAAATCTGCCTAACCATTAATACTTCAAACCCATCTAAGCCAGGTGCTTTGCCTACTGTCATTGCTCTGACAGCAGCCTCGATCTCATCCCAGCTAAATTCCCTGTCTCGGTTCCTACCTTGTTCTACGTGAACTTCAGCTCTATCTCCACCAGGAAAGAATGCCCGCAGAAGTACGTCCGCACTGTCGTTCCACGTCTCCGCAACTCTGTCTCCCTCCCTCAGTCTAGGTATGTCCACGTTTCGTCTGGTCCCCCTGCAGATGCGGTAAACCGCACCCCAAGGGTCGGCGTTCCCACTCTCCTGTACAAAGTCCTGCCAGTGCTTGTCCTTCTCCCCGTGCATCGCCCGTTTATACGTCCCAACACTCTCCCTGTACTCCGCGTGTCTCGTCTGAAGGGAATCCAGTTGGTCACGTCGAGCTATTTGAAATAGCCTTCGCTTCCGCCTAGACACCCTTCTCAGTCTCGTCAGTTCGTCGGTCCACCACCTGACCTGTCTTGGTCTGCCTCTACCCGCGCGTTTCAGTACCCGGTTGTTTAGGTCTGTCATCCACCCAGTCAGTCGTTCAGTCATGTCGTCTACCGTCAGCTCTCCGTACTCCGTCACGCCTATGTCCACCCGGTCACAGAGCGCCTCGCCGTAAAACTCCCAGTCGACTTCCTTCACCGACCACCTAGGGAAACTTGCTGCCACGTTTCGACCCCCACCAGCATATGCCCTGCTGATGACGATCTGCATCGCGTTATGGTCGGAGTTACCCCAGCCGGGCAAAACCTCCCATTCCCAATGCAACCTATCTACTGCCCTATTACCCAACGTCACATCTATGTCACTCATACCGCCGTGACCACAAAAAGTGTAGAAACGGCTTAGACCATTCATGACAACTAAATCCCTACCCCCTATAAGGTCCTCGATCCGATGCCCCCGTTGGACTCTCTCGCCATATCGGATCTCCCCTTTACTAAACCATAAAGGCGATACCGCATTAGCGTCCATGCCCACCAGAAGCGGGCAGTTGCCCGCAGTGTCCAACACCCTCTCAAGATACCCTATGTCATGCTCAATGTCGCCGCCAAATCTACAGTACAGCGAACAAACGTATAGCCTGCCCGCCGTTCCCTCCAGACATACGCACACTCCAGTTTCTGTGATCAGCTCGGGTATTGCCATGACGTCGAGAGCGTCATTGTTAACGACGATCGCCGCCTTGGCTCCTCCCTCGCCAGCGCCCGCGTAAACGCGCATCGCCGACGGCAAACCACAGACTCTGCCTCCCCATACATACGGCTCCTGCAAGAGAGCAACACTCACATTCTCACTTACTAGCCCTTGGCCGACATCAAACATAACTTCCCTACCCCTTCCACAATTCAGTTGAATAATGCGCGTGCAAGCCATTAGTCAGCCGTTATCCGCCTTCTAGCCCTCCGAGCGGCCTCCTCGTCAGCCGGGCAGCTTCTCGAGAACACAGAGTGCCCCGATGGCTTCCCGGCCTGCTTACAGACCCTACAGCCCAATTCTCCCTTACAATCCTTTATTAGGTGTCCCACTTCCCCACACTTCCTGCATGCATTCTCCTTCAACTTACACTCCCGCGCCATGTGCCCTAACCCGTAACACTTGAAGCAGCGCTTTACGGTATCTACCTCCTTAACGCGGCACGCCGCAAATCCCAAATGTACCCTTCCGTAGTTCCCCTCTAAAATAGCTACCTTCGCCTTGTACGGTACCTCGATTATTAATATCCTCTTATTCCTGCTGATCGTTCTTACCCTTTCCTTAAATTCTTGCTCTGTTATCACGTCCCTAAGGTTGTTCATATATAACTCTGATCTAACTTCTACATCGTTAAGGTACTCAGGCACGTCGAAGATCATCAACTTTGGCCCTACTTTCTTCGGCTCGTCGAGTTTAAGCCCCACCTCGCTGAACTTCCTACAATCTTTTAGTTTCTTTAAGTCACCCTCATTAGTTGTCACAATCGTGACCCCATCCCGCACCCTCCGTACAGCTCTTATCTTCACTACCCCCACCTCTTTCCGGCACTCTTTCATCACCTTATCCTTCACGACGTCAGCGGACAACGTCTCCGCCTGCCCCCTGACTAGAACCGTAAAGCTTTTTGGCGGCTCTCGCCTCCCACGTCCCACCGACCTATCCCTCACAGGTCCTGCGACGGTCACAGGAACCTTCCCTATTTCCCGCTGAATCCTTTCTTTCGCTGCGTCCTCCTCATACCTATCTATGATCTCCCTAAATTTATCCAGTTCTTGGATCCTACCCTGGTTCCTCTCTGACTCCACCAGAACATTTAAAAACACCGCCTCCATCTCCCTTAGGGTACCCACCATCGTTTCGAAGTATTTCCTACTCGTCTTTTCTCCCCTAATGTTTCTATCAACTTATCTCCTAACCTTTTATATTCTCTCAAGTGATCTACTTCACTACCCTCAACCGAAACTATTCTTTTCTTCCGTTTCTTTCCCCCGGAAACCCTAGGTGTCGCCTCCAACTCCATCGCGGACTCCACGTCGCCCTCGTCGGTGCCGGAAAGGATGTCGCTACTGGTCTGAGGGACCCTAAGCTCCTCTAACACCACCACCGCCTCTTTGGAACCCATTGAAGATGGGTTCCAAATTTCTCCCCGCTAATCTACCCCCAAACTTTCCCAATCTACTCCTGGGATCCTTGGAGGGTGTCGCCTTGAAAATCCCACTCACGTGGGAGCTCTGGGGGCCGAGAAAATGGCACCCAAAAATATTTCAACGGAAAACCCTTCCTTGGCTTCCCAGGAACCTAACCCACCCGGAAAAACCCCGGAAAATTCGGATAGAAACCCGGAAAATCAGACGTCAAAACTTTTACCCGCTACCCCGACGCGTCTCCTCCCAGATCGGCGCCGCCATTCGGAAAATCCCCGATTTTCCGACCAGAACCCCGAGAAATTCGCGATTAGAAAATCGCTATTCCCCGAACTAAACTACCCGGTGTCAGGTGACCGAATCACCCGGAAAAACCACCAAAATCAAACGACTACCCCGGAAAAACTAACTTTCAAAAATGACCCCCTCTAAATCTAATTTTCTAAGCCCAACACACAAGCGTTACTCACCGGTTTTCCCCTAAACCGCCGAGCAACCCAAAACCCTGGGAATTTCCCGGAATTTCCCGGTCGGTGAAAACACCTTTCGCTACTGTCCTGGAAAAGCCAGCTACACCTTAAAAACACTGAAAAACCCGAAAACTACAATTCACTCACTCACTCAGTTTCGCACTAACCACTTTAACACAACAGAGACTTCGCCCCACAGAGACTTCGCCTCAGCGAGCGTACTCCCCAAATCGCAAAAAACCGTCAAAACAAGCTCTGAGCACCGTAAACACGTCCGATCGCTACAACAGCATGCACAAGACGCTCGGTGTCGACATAAGAACCACCCCACCCTCAAGGAGTGAGTGCGTCTTATATATTAGCGTGGCGGCACCTGCCTTGCGGCTCTATCCGCCACGGCCCCCATGGGCTCGGGATTGAGATACGCTCAATCAGCGCGACATCTGAGCGTACACCAAGTATACGGCCGATGCCTACCAGAACGCTTTGGAGTGTAAGCCCCTCAGCCTCTCTGGTGGGAGGGGACCTATCTAAATCCCTACTGACTATGCAGGCCAGTACCCGAGCAAGTCAACGCTGCTCACCCGTCGATGTTGTCGCCAACATCTAGCCTGCGTAGGCTTTCAACCACTGCCAGCACGATGTTCCAACCCACGACTGGCCAGGGTTTCCCCCGGGGCCGCCAGTCCCCGTGCTACCAGATAACCTCTGGTCGGGTGCCGGTAGGTTTCTTACACCCTTAGCACCGGCAAGCAAGCATCGAGGACGCGGGTTCGCTATACCCGAAGAATCCACCCGTCCCACTCTCGCAACGGCGATTGTAGTCGGGGCTTCATCACCCTCTGCGTGGCTGGAGAGCGTGAGACCGCCACGGCTCAAACAGCCCGACACCGAAGTGCCTGACTGCTCCCCTGCGCTGCTGGAGACGTGGGATTGCCACACCCAGAGTTCACCCTGAGTTGAGTCCGCCCAGTACGTCCTCCCCCCAAGGATCCCTCCTCCTGCGTAGCTTGAGGACGTGGGCCCGCCACAACCCAACAGCGTGCGCCGTCCATGCCTGCACTAAGCACGGCCATGGACTTAGAACGCTGCCTCTACGTTAGCTACGAGTCCGTGGGAGGCGCCGGTTCTCCCAAGAGCAGACTGATGTCGGTTGCCCAGCACCAGCCTACCCCTCGTCCGTAGCTCGGATGACGCGGGGGCGCCACACCCGAGATTCAACAGTGTAAGTCTGCAAGCAGGCTCACACTGCATCCTCCACCTGCGCCCAAGCCTTGTGCGACGACCCTACTAAATCGCCCCGTCGCCCACCCTGCGCAGCAGTTCCCTCCGCTCTTCAAACATCCTGCTAGCGCATTCGTTCACAGACACAAAGCTTTCCTTCTCAGTCACCAATCTACTCACATCCCATTCGCCCCGTTCTCCCCTCCGTTCGATTGACCACAAGTGCCAATCACGCATCCTTTCATACAACTCACACTCCAGCAGTACATGCCTCCACGTCTCTTCCGCATGCCCGCACACACAATCGCTGCTCTCACTTAGTCCCCGCAGGTGCAGAAACGCGTTCAAGCTTCCATGCCCTGTGATGAGAAAACTAGTTCCCCATCCGGGCATGAACCACTCACTCTCACTTGCAAACGTCACACTTCTCACAAACTCATACGTTACTCTTCCTTTCGTACTTACATCCCATCTTCGCTGGTGCTCCGATATCATTCTTTCATTCAACAGTTTCACACACTCTTTCACACTTCTCCCGGCAACATCTTCATTCGTCAGCACATCCATATCTTCATTCATCGGCAGACCTTTTCTCAACTTATACTTCACACCACTCTCAACCACATTCATATCCCACGGACGCACTCCCATCAACACGCACATCGCATCTGTTGAGACAGTACGACACACACACATACTCGCATACAAAACAACACGCTGACACCGTAAAACGGCGTCCCTCGCATACGCATACGTCATCACATCGTACCATGCTCCAGCTGCATACGTCACGCACGCAAGAAACACACCCTTATAAATCATTCTTACCGCACGTCTACCTAAGCCCCATTCCTTTCGCATCACTCGCCTCAAACACCCGGTCACATTCGCCACTTTCATTCGGAGCTCACGCAGATGCGGTTTCACATCCATCCTCTCTCCCACGGTAATGCCCAAGTACTTAGTACTATGGACATACCTCATCCTGTTTCCATTCACACGCACACTCGGCTCCCTCCTATCAGACAATCTTCCTTTCATCAACATCATGCACGTTTTCTCCCAAGACACTCCGACACCCACGCTCTCTCCCCAGCGAACTACTCTTTCCATCGCACTCACCGCCATTCGTTCCAACTGCACCCTGCTGTTACCGTGGACAAGCAACAGTAGGTCATCCGCATACGCTACACATTCGATCTCAGCATCGCGTAACTCATTCAGCAAGTCATCCATCACCAAGTTCCACAAAACCGGCCCACAAACAGATCCTTGCGGACATCCTCTTTCAACATTCTTCCATACTACGTCGAATCTACTTTCAATACAAACCTTTCGGTTGCTGAAATAGCTCCTCCATACACCAGTCTCTCTGCAATTCACACTCTCAAGCTTCCTTATCATACTCTCCCAGCTTAGATTGTCGAACGCCCCCTTGAAATCTACAAACACACCCAACACATACTTACTCCTTGCATCCTTCACCAAACTCTTTGCTTTCACCCACGCATCCTCTGTAGATTTCCCACGACTAAACCCGTACTGTCTTTCGTTCTGCATTCCCTCAATACAGTCATTCAATCGATTCACCAGCAGTCTTTCCAACAGCTTCCCCATCACTGGAAGTAAGCAGATAGGCCTGTAAGATCTAGGGCTAGATCTAGGCTTCTCTACAGACTTCAGCAACACACAAACACGCGCTGTCTTCCAAACGTCTGGCACTCGTCTCTCATTCAAGCACCCGTTAAACATCTCCGTCAAGAACTCCGGGATTGCCCACCACACACACCGGACAATCTCCGGGTTGAGACCATCCAACCCCGCCGCCTTCTTCATCTTCATCCTCATAACGGCCACCTCTACCTCATCCTCACTAAATTCATCTACATTCATATAGGGTTCCTCATCCTCGTGCACTCGCATGTCCCCTCCCGGAAAGAACTCCTCCATGAGCATCTCAACGCTTTCACGCCAAGTGCTCGCCACGCGATCTCCTCTCCGCATCATCGCCAGGACGTCTCCCCAACCTCTCCTTCCTCGACATGCTCTATACACCTCCCCCCACGGATTCTCGTTACCTTTCACTCGCACAAATTCTCTCCAGTCATCCCTCTTCGTCACCCTCAGCAGCTTCTTGTACTCCATCTCGGTGTCGACAGTGGAGCCTTGGACGCCGACGGGATCTGTATCGTATCGACATGGGTAACGGACGGTAGCGGCGACGCGGCCAGATCTATGATTCCGCCATCTCCAAATAGCGACCGGAGGGTCCAAGGCTCTGACGGCTAGCTCCATGTGGGCGGATACGGCCCAAACCTGGCGATCACGGCCTGACGGAGGGCTTCGTCCTCATAATCAGGTTTCCAAGGGTTTGGTTAATCGGGCTCTGGTGTTGGCAGAAGTAAGCGGTCCAGTAGGTGATGTGGTTGGCGGGACAGCGGAGGTGGGTTGTACCAGCCGGCTCTCCAGGACGTACACAACTGGCCGGAGGCGACGACGGCTTTTGCCCACTCGACTGGATGCGGGTTCAGCAGGGCCTTGTAGGAGAACTCGGTGCTGTTGTTGGTGATGACGGTACGTGAGCATCCGCACCGGAACAGCCCAAGCTCTTGGATAGTGTGATGGTGGCGGCGGTGGAGCGACGTCGCGGAACATGCCGGGCCAGTTATATTGTATGACGATGCGGGCTGCTATTTTGGCCATTCCCCCATGTCCCCCGGTGTTCGTGGTATTCCTGGAGGACCCGATCGAGCTCGGTTGGCGGCACGTACAACTTCCATTCGTCCCCCTGGGCGTCCTTGGCGGACTCCATCCATCAGTACAGGTGCAGGTTTCAGAGTTGGTAATAGGGTCACTGCCGCTATGCGATTCAACGTACGCTTCCTGTATTGTACCTGGTAGTTGAATTGTTGCAGCCTCTGGTTGTGGTGACGGCTGCTTGGGCTTAGGGATGGCCGTGCTGGGTCGTGCCCTGGATTCGGGCGGTCCGTGGGCCGCTGTAGATGGTGCGCATACAAGCCCAGGATCATGGGGAGGGCCAGTGTGGGGAGGCACAGCAGCGTGATCGGCTTGGTGGTGCCCTGGACGGTGGCGGTGACCCCGGTAGCTGCCGGTGATGGTGGTCACCTGTCCGTTGGCCATCTGGGCCTGGTGGACCGGTGGTAGAGGTTGGCGGGCGGTACTCTGACTGATGTAGGTCAGTGTGGACCCGGTATCGAGAAGCGCCCGGAACTGACGGAGAGGTGGAGTCGTCCGTTCTCTCCCTGATGGACAGCTGGTATTAGTGTTGACGGTTTCGAGGCTGGTTGGGCGGGCCGTCGCGGGACCTAGTCAGCGTGGCGTTTCCCGGACAGCGGTATTCCCGGGATAGGACGCCTGGCTTGCGCGTGCAGAACAGCCGGGATGGATTCTGGCAGTCGCGGCGGAAATGGTCGTCTCCTCCGCATCACAAGCAAATGCGCCGGAGTACCTAAAGCTGGAAGTCCTGCCAGCTGCTAATCTCCTCTCGGTGGTTATGGTATCAGTGGCTAGCGTTTCCGCGGAGAAATTTTGGGAGGGCGGTTAGGAGCTGACCCTCGCGGGAGGCCGTAAATGCCTTAGAGCTCGGTCAGTCTCTCCAACCGTAGGACGGCTTCGGATTTCCCATCGATGTGGAGGTCCCACTTACGTACGGTCTCACAGATGACGATTGGAGTCCGTGCGGCTTCCTGGACGGGGATGGGAGCTGACCTTTGAAGAGGGTGTACACCCACGCGGTGCTAACTTCACCTTGGTCTACCATTGTTGCGTTTCTTCAAGTCCCTCTGCGGGCGCCAAATTTGTGTCGTGTCTGGAAATGATATGGCAACAAAATTGATTTCGTTGTGCTTCGGGCGCCATTTGCTCGGACAGCAATAAATTTGTCAGAGATGGTAGGGTACGTTTGCAGAGAAAATGAAACACTGCAATGTAATTAATAAAAATAACCAGGCTTTATTTGACAGGTCATGTGATGTGCCAGGCAGCCGGTAGGAGAGTGGTAGGTGTGGGTGTCTTGTTGATGCTGACGGAGTTGTCGCAGGGGCGACACAGCGCCAGCTACACCGCAGCGGCCACCTGCGAAAAGGAACTGGGCACGGTGTCGATGCGCCAGCTGAGCGCCTCGCGTCAGTCATGCTGTTGCTGTCACAGTGGCGGTGGAGCGGGGGAAACACACTTGCAATCGCGAAACGTTGCCTCGAGGACTTGTGAGAACGTCGAGATGCTAGCCCGGTGATGCTCGCACTCGATCACGGTACGGTAGGAGATAATTGCTGCCGGGATCGGCAAAAATCACGCAACAAACATCCGCGGGCACTTCTTCGACACTCGGATAACGTCACGGTGTTGGCTAAGCGACTCTGTGCAGAGCCAAACAACGATCTCGGGATGAACGGACACTTGCACGAGAAACTCGGCGCACTTACAACAATAGGAAAGACAATGATACCGGCTTGCTAAACGGACGTGCGAAAAGAGAACTCGTCACACTCACGTACCGCGAGACCTCGAGGGCACTGAACAGTGGCGTTGACGGCCAGATCGGTATTTTGACACGTAACGATAAACAACATACAGAAAAGGATTCTGACTTAACGACGGTCGGCGATATTGGACGAGAACACGTAGCGGTGTCGGGGACCGGGCGGATGCCAGGCGGAGAACGGTGACGGGTGCCTAAACTTGCCAAGATGACGGATGACAGGTCGGCAAAACTCGCCAAGCAAACAAAATGGCGGAGAACTCGCTTTCACGTAAATGCGGTGACTAACATGTACGCTGCTCGTACGTCGTAGACACAGACTCTCGAGTGTCGTTTTGGCCGCGGTATTTATACTGAAGTTATTAATTTATCGGGTCCTAGTTGGTCGACGGCGGTTCGTCCTATGTTTAACAAATGGGTGGTTTGAATTCAGATGTAAACTAGGGCAGCATCCACCCGATTTGGTTTAACATAAGCTCAAATGTCGCGGATGACCGTCTCGCGCTCGTTGTCGAAGTTTGACGGAGCTCGGACGTTGGACGCGCACAAAACTAGACCGCCAGATCCGTACTCGAAATTATTCCGCGGCCGGTTTGACTCGAATTATCGCGGTGTGGTAAAAACTTTATCGCGATTATTATTTGTGACGAAACACTTCGTCACACTACTTACAGTTTAACGAATTTTTTTTCCTTCAAACCCTAGGTTGTCTTATGGGAAATTGCCTTAGTCGTATCATTGCTGAAATTATTATGCTTCAGTTAGAATCAAACATTATTAACAACAACCCAGAACTTGATATTTTATTTTATTTTAGATACGTGAATGATATTTTAGTTTGCTTACCTACAACAGAATTTAATAACATTTTTAAATTGCTAAATTCTTACAATTCCAATATACAATTTACTTTAGAAATAGAAGAACATTATTCGATTAATTTTTTAGATAATCAATTTTTTTTTAACAAATTGGTACCACAAACCCTCTTGGTCTGGGAGATATTTGAATCATGCTGCGCGATTAATTATATATTTACTGTCGTTCATAACCTGGTTTATAGAGCCCTTCAATTATCTAATGTTAAATTTCATTACAACAGGGAATTAATTTTTTAAAAACCTTAATCAACAATCATTATCCTCTACCTTTCATTAATAGTAGTATTTCAAATCGTTTAAAGCATCTTACCAATAAAAACCAATCTTTGTTACTGCCCATCAAACCTAAACAAAAATATTTTTCCATTTCATTTTTTAAACACTTACATAATTTCAAGTTTAGTTTTCGATTTAAATTTAAATTTAGCTTATAAATCCCCTTCTAACACTAGTTTTTGTTTTACCAAATTGAAAACTAAAGTAGATAATGTAGTCTATAAATTAGACTGCAATGATTGTGATGCATCTCATATCGGTGAAATGAAACAATATTTAGATAAGAGTATGAAACACCAAATTGTGCGCAAGCGCTTGTATAGAATGACGTGTTTTGAGTCGCTTCCGAAACTTCATTATTTTCGTGGATAACCGGAATTTAAGTTTTTAATTTATTAATAACTAATTAAGTAAAGTGTTAAGTATTGCTTAAAAAGTATGGATCTTGTGAATTTTTTTTTGTGATTATAACTCAACTGACAGATGAATGACACATAACCTCAAAATTTTAAATTGTCAATATCGAGTTTATTTTCGTACAAAAGTCTAATCTTAATAGTTTTAAATAATGGAATCTGAGTGTGCTAAGTGTCATAAAGAACTTGTCCTGAGGAATAAGTCAGGCAAGGCTAATTTCGCGGAGTGTAATATATGTAAAAGGCGTCTTCATCCGGAGTGCTCGGGGCTAAATGCCTCTGAGTTAAAGATTTTTGCTCTCAAAACATTGGAGAGAAACTTATATTTCTTCTGTTTCTTCTGTGAATCATTAGACGGTAACGATGTAAAGATTGCTCTTGCTAAGCAAAACCGGACCATTGGTCGACTCCAGCTCTCCTATGATGGCCTTTTGAAGGAGGTTCACGACAGCAAATCCAAGAGCGGTACCGGTGCTGATTATTCTTCACCGGGAGCCCAGTTCGAGGAGGTCTGCACGGAATTTGCTGAACGGGAGCGCCGCTCGAAAAATCTTATCATATATAACGTTACGGAAGATGGTGGCACTTCAACACCACAACGCCTCAATGATGACAAACAAGCCGCTATTTCCATCGTCACGGCTATCGCTGGGAATGAAATTGGAAATTTTTCCGCAACAAGACTGGGTAAGACCGTTCCACCCCTTGATGCGAAACCTCGTCCCCTAAAGTTTACATTTGAGAATAGGGCCTTGGTACTTGATATTCTCAAAAATAAAAAAAGGTACAAGGGCGTGGCCAAAATTGTTCCTGATCGCACACCGAGGCAGCGTGCGTTTTTGAGTGAACTTCTCTCCCAGCTGAAATCTGACGAGGAAAAAGGTGTTAAAAATAAACGACTGAAATACAAGGATGGTGTTCCTACAATTGTTTAAACTATTATAGAATTTGTAGAAACAATAGATAGTAACTATCCTAGTGCCTCATATCAGAGAAACTAGAAACCAGGCAATCCCGTTATCTGTCAGTCTATTACCATAACGTGAGGGGTTTACGCACCAAGACATCCCTGCTTTCTACATCAACTCCAGCTATCAATCATGCAGACATCATTATCCTCACAGAGACCTGGCTGCATGCAGACATCACCGATGCAGAACTTAATCTTCACACGCACAACATCTTCCGACTCGACACAAACCCAGCAACGAGCTCCTACGATAGAGGAGGATGAGTCCTGATCGCAGTTCACCGTAACTATAAAAGTTCACTAATTACCACCGACGTCATAAATGTTGAACACGTTTTTATCATGTTAAAGATAGGATCTGCCGAATATATTGTTAGTACCGTCTATTTTCCTCCTAGATCCTCTCTTGAACTCTATACGGCTTATACTGTAGCGCTTGAGTCTGTCTTTGATAGTCATCCTGCAGCGAAATTCTTGATTGTTGGTGATTTTAATCTGCCATCGGTTTACTGGTTCAATGACGTGTTCGGCTTGAACTGCAATTTGACTGAAACTTCAAACTTCATTACCCAAACGAGTTCTACTCTCAAACACACATTCAATTATTTGAACTTAACTCAAGTAAACGATGTTTATAACAGTAATGGAAATTTACTAGATCTAGTCTTTGTACTTGATCCGAAGTCGTCAGTTCAGAAAGCCAGTGTACCATTGATTCCCATCGATGCACATCACCCCCAGTCGACATACTAATCTACCCATCATACGAAAGTGTTATGCAAAACGGTGATGTAGCTCGTTACAGGTTCGACCTAGCCCAATCACGATGCGATAAATAAAGAATTAGTCAAAATTAATTGGCTCCCTGTATTTCTGAATAATGATCTGGAGCATTCAATTAACTTTTTTTATGAGATCATGTACAGATTGATTGAAGAGCATGTCCCAAAAAAAGTTACTTTCACATCAACATATCCACCTTGGTATTCCCTAGATCTAAAGAAGTTGCTGAAAGCCAAATCTACAGAACACGCCTCATATAAAAAATCCTTACGCGATGCAGACTATCTGTACTTTTCAGAACTCCGCCGCAAATGTAAGATTAAAGCATTTGAAGATTATCAACAGTACATTGCGAATATTGAAAATTCCATTACCATAATGTAAAACCATTTTGGAAGTACGCCAACATGAAACGAGGGATTAGTGAGCTACCAAATTGTATGTTTCTCGAAAATAATTCAGCTGACACGCCTAAGGAAATCGTTAATATTTTTGCAAATCATTTTAAATCCGTATATGCCCCGGATGATCCTAATATACAATTAGCGGTTTCCGAAAGCGAAAATCTGCTAGATTTTGATCATCTTGATCTGTCTCAAATTGAAGTATTTACGGCCATAACTAAGTTGAAAAATTAATACAACCCTGGACCTGACGGCATTCCGACCTCGCTATTAATAAATTGTAGAGCCAATCTAACACCTATTCTTCATACCTTATTCTCCAAGTCATTGCAAGAGGGATGTCTTCCAAAAATCTGGAAAACTAGCTTTATCACACCTATATATAAGAGTAATGATAGATCGAACGAAAAAAATTATAGACCTATCTCCAGGTTGTGCACGATCCCCAAGTTGATGGAGTCAATTATTACCGAAAAATTGACTGTTGAGCTTAGTCCATTCCTTATCGACGAACAACATGGTTTCAGAAAAAAAAGGTCTACAACATCAAATCTTCTGATCCTTCAACATTATATATCAACAAATTTAGATCAGAAAAACCAAGTAGACGTCATATATACAGATTTTTCTAAAGCGTTCGACTCCGTCAACCATAAAATCCTACTGTAAAACTTAAAAAAATTGGAATTCATGGCTCTCTATTGCAATGGCTTGGGAACTATCTGATGGGAAGATTCCAAGTAGTCAAATACAAGTCATCCCTCTCAAGAGAATTTGCCACAACATCTGGAGTACCTCAAGGTTCTCACCTCGGCCCTCTGTTGTTTCTAATCTTTATAAATGATATAAAACATGCACTGCCATCTTGTAATTTTCTATTGTTCGCCGACGACCTTAAGCTTTATCATGTTATTAAAACGGCAAATGATTGCGTAGATCTACAATCAGACCTGTCTGCCTTAATAAATTGGTGTGAATCAAAACATCTGCACTTAAACATCGATATATGTAAATCCATGAAATTTACTAGATCATCAAACCCGATCGATGGTGCCTACGTTATTGGAAACACCTTGCTGGAGTCTGTTTCGAAATTTGGAGATCTTGGGGTAATATTTGATACTAAATTGAAATTCGACAAACATATTGACCATGTTCTGGTTAAATCGAACAGAATGTTGGGATTCGTGAAGAGAATAACAACACATTTCTCAAACATCCATGCACTTAAACAACTATACGTTACTCTTATACGTCCCATACATCTGTATGCGCCGCCAGTATGGTTACCTCACTACCAAATTCATATCTCCAAACTTAAATCAGTCCAGCATAAATTTTTCAATTTCATAGCTTTTAAATTACATCTACCTTCGCCGAGACTGACTCACAATTATGAACAAATGTCAAAAATTCTTGATCTGAGTTCTCTGCGTTCGTTTAGAAACTATTTCGACTGTTTATTTTTATATAACTTACTAAATTGTAATATCGATTGTTTAGCTTTAAGTTCGTTTTTTGTATTAAACACTTCTATACATAACTTGCGATCAAATGAAAATCTGTCACTACATATCCCGTTCATCAGATCAAACTCTCATTTTCATTCATCTATATGGAGAATGTGCCGAGCATTTAACACCCTTCATTTAGATTTATCACTTTCTGTGTATGGCTTTAAACAGACACTTCAAAGCGTAATTTTATCTTAATATCTTAATATTAGTTCTAAGCGAAGTCTACTGTAATAAATGTATACATACTTGTAATTGGGCGATTGCCTGTATAAGAATGAATAAATAAATAAATAAATACCACCTAAAGAATTTTAACAATAACCTCAGTACTATTGTCGATCATGCTTTATCACATAAGCATAAATTGAATTTCGAGAAATTTAGAATAATTCACTCTGAAGTTAACAGACACATAAGATTATTTTTTGAATATTGCTTTATTAATATTAATTATATTTCTGTTAACATAAAAAACTATAATTTCTCTTCAAGTGGTCAGTATAAAAATATTTTAAAATTATTTAATTAAATTGCTTTTTTTCTGTTTCAATTTCGCTGTTGATTCATTCTTATTACTACTATTTTGTAGTTCTGTATTTTGACACTAGTTGGTTATTTAAATTAAATTTTTATTCTTTGTAATTTTTTCATTCACAAGTCTGATACGGGGAAGATCATTTCCGCTCATACATTATGAATTATGGTTTTATTTTTTAAATTTATAACTTATTTTAATGTGTCATCATTATAATTTTTTTTGTCTTATTGGTAAGTTCTTATTTTCCAAAATTCCAAATATTTTTGTAGTTGTTTTGTATAATGACATGTACTAACTTTTTATTTTTTTTATAATTGTAGACCTACGGATAGGCAAAACTCAGTCAGAAACGTAGTCAACTGAATTTATTTATTTAAATTTTCAATCATTAATGAAAATAAGGTATCCAATAAATAGAAAAATATGTATCTATAAACTGTTTTCTTAAATAAAAATCAAACATCCGGTTTAGCTAAATCTATTCCAATAAATAAATAAATATAAATAAATATATCATCATGTCTTTTACCCATTTCTGGGTCTGGCACTCTGCCAGGGCAGATCTAGCTAGATGATATATTTATGCGCGTGAAGTGCGGTTACCAGCCGTAAAATCACTCCCCCCTCAAAGATATTAGTGGAGAGGGAGCCACAAGGGTAATTTTAATGTGATGAAAATTGTTTGTTGGCAGTGGGAATCGAACCGAGGGTCCCAGAATCTACAGGCCGCCTCGATACCCACTGAGCTAGTTAGTAATTTATTCTGATTTACTTATCTTAATTGTAAGATCCAGTAAAGAGCTTTTTTTATTTAATTTAGTTTTTTTTAATTTAATTTAGATTTTTTTTATTTATTGAACTTCTCATTTGGGATGGCTAGCACAGTGATATGAAGTCGGCCTGTGGATCCTGAGGTCCCTGGTTCGATTCCCACAGGCGACAAATTTTCATAATTTGAAAAAGCTATCCCTGTGGCTCCTCCACCACTAACATGTTTGGGGGCCGTGATTTGACGACTGGTAACCGCACTTCACGCGCAAAAATATATCACTTACCGAGATCTGCTTTAGCAGAGTGCCACACCCAGCAATGGGTAGAAGGCGTGATGATATATTTATTTATTTATTTTATCATTTGCGGTGTGTAGTTTGTGCGTTACGGTATCTTGTTGGGCCTGCGCTTACGCTTTAATCTAGTGTTCATCCTTGCTACCGTTTGTACAAGCGAACCACGTGTTTCGTTTTGCGCCATTATTTTATTACCTAGGGATTTACTCATACCTCGCAGTCTTGATGCCCACTCTGAATCACGGCGACCCACACCTTTTGCTATTTCATTTACTTTACCGTTGGCACTCTTTCTTGATTGGATTATACTTAATTTTTATGCATTTTTTCTTTTATTTAATTATGTAACTACTTATGATAAAAATATTTTAGGAATATTATAGTATTTTGTAATATATGTTCGACGTACCTAATTACAGCCCGTCATTTTTTAGTCAATCGTCTGTTGTTTATTTGTTTACGTCTCCCCGGTAGAGTAATCCTTGTGCCCCCGCCGTCATTCACTTTCGTGAGTTATCGTTTGTCCGTATCGACCTTTGGAATTAGGTTTGGGTGAGAATTCTGCTCTAATTGTGTGCCCCTCTCTTTGCACTGAAAAACCGGCGCCTCATCCAAAACGGTAGGAGAAAACTGTGTAATACCCAGTCATAAGGCATTGTTTTGCATTATTTATTTTATTGCAGTGTGTTTTATTTTGGTTTAGCATTGTTATGCATCTGTGTTGCACCATTTTATCTTATTTCGCGTTGTATTGCATTGTTTGGATTATTCCGTTTATTTTGATTACAAAAAATAATCTCGTAGTCTCTTTCTCTTCTTTTGTAAACTTTTTCTTTTTTTCCTGCCTCATATCTCGATATGGATTCGTGCATCGATCCCAATCGGTGACTTTCGAACGGGTTATCGTACGAGTTACTTTTGTGAGAATGCCAACAAACCGGAACTGTTGTGACGATATGCACAAAGCTTCGCGATCTTTTGCGGAAGGAACGACAGGCGAAGCAATAGCGCAATCAGAGTTGCCACTATTTCCAGCATCGGAGTTAAGAATCAGCAATGAAAAACTATTGGAATTAGAGGTTATAGTCAGTAAATTAAATGTGAAAAATTTACCAGCACGAGTATGAAAGATTAGGCTGTAGACTTATGCATGTGTACCAGCGATTATTTCGTATTACTACTAACAAAGACAGTAAGGCTTCGTACGATAATCTGCGTAGGAAATGTAACGTTCTTGTGCAACAAATCAAATCAGAAATCTCGGATAAAGCTTCGGCAGTCTTGTTAGCGAAACACAAGATATCGATGTCGGAAGACAAGCAACCGGAATCAGATGAGCTTGGAAACATTAATTTTGAGAGTGATGCAGCCCCAGAAGCAACCTCTAGTTTAGGTCGTGCTGTGTTAGATGTCGAAAGACGATTGATTCGAGTCGTATAAGATATTTCGGCGAATCTACCTGTGCCTGGTAGATCTGATCACGTTTCAGGTGCCATCCATAAGTGGAATCTAAAATACAACGAAGATTAGGGTTTGTCAAGTTGTCTTGTGCGTATTGAAGAATTTATGCAAGCGCAAAATGTAAGTAAAGCACAATTATTTTCGTCTGTACTGCAATTATTTACAGGCCCAGCTTTAACTTAATTTCGATCTTAGAAGAGTACATTTACTTCGTAGGATGATTTAATATCAGCATTGCGACGTACTTTTCTTCCGTGCGAATACGATTTTGAGTTATGGAACGAACTTCGTCACCGAATTTAAGGTAGCGACGAAAGAGTTGCCGTGTTTATAGCCAACATGCAAGGGCTCTTCAACAGACTGTCACATCCACCAAGCGAACAGGAACGGATGACGTTGAATAGGCATAACCTCGAAACTTACGTATCTTTACTTATCTTGGGAAGGAACTGTTGCGCTCTGTGAATGAAGTAGACGAATTATGTTATCAGTTGGAAGCTATTCACGCACTTACCATTTTCGAAATCCGTCAGCTGCTAATCTTGCATTGAGACCCGATTTGGCATATCACCGTTAACGATCCACACCACTAGCTTTCACGACACACACCCACTCTGCGAGTGTCGATATTATCGATCCGCATGCAGTAGGATCAGAAACTCGCGACCGATTTAATTGTTGGAGTTGTCAAACTCCGGGACACCGTGCAGGAAACTGCACCGCACTTTAACGTATCCATTGCTTCAGATGCGGCAAACCATACGTGACGATAAGAAATTGTCCTGCGTACTCGGGAAACGACCCCAGGAGACGTTGAATGGTTGCGTTGCGTCATTTTATCATCTATTGCGACATCAATCTTGCCTACCTCCGAAACCGTTACCCACATGATAAACCAGACTGCCTTGTTGGATTATTTTCTGTCTCATTTGGGGAATGTTGAACGACCTTACTTAGAATTCGCGATTTATTTATATACATTTTTGGGTTTATTAGATTAGATAGCATCTCGCTCCATTGTTAGTTAGGAAATAATTCAAAAGTTACGTATTACGTTAAAAGATACTGATAATCTACAATATAAAGTCGCGAACGGTAGTTTTTGCTAAAGCATAGGCTCGTTCCTGTGAGCCTCATGGGTAAAGTTAAATTAGTTAATTTCATGGTAGTGCCTGAAATATCGAGTGTCTTTATTCCCGATATGGATTTCTGGTGCACTATGAATATTATACCGGATTTTAGACGGGATGAATGGAAGCTTGCGTCGAAAATGGATATTAGTTTCGCTTCAGTTTTATTGTCACATAGCGAACTTACATCATTCGAAACAACAAAAGTTAAATACGTTTTTAAACTATAATTTTTCGCGCATGAAATCATCGTTGGGCTGTACTACGTTAGTAGAAAATGAAATCAAACTGGTATCGGATATATCCATTACCGATATTACAATTACCCAAATATAGTGGTTAATTTACTGAATGGCAATCCTTTTATAATTCGTTTAATACCATAATTCACGATAATGATTAATTATCAAACACGCAAAAGTTTCAACACCTCAAATCATGTTATAAGAATGTGGCAGCACGCGCAATTGCTAGCTTGAATATCATTTGTAAAAATGATAGCGTTGTACTCAAACTAATTACCAGACGTTAAGAAAACGAACAATTAATTGTAGAAGAATATGTTCGCAACATACTTAAAACCCTGGTGCTATCGAAGGCTACAAAAAAATATGACACACCTGTGTCTGTAACATGCAGTGGTTGTTCCAATATTTTCCACTCAGACTGTGTTCAAATTACCGATTCCGATTCATGTATATTGCGTTAGGGTGACCGGATATTGACATAGTCAAAGTAAGACATTTGAAGTTTCATAAGGCATCCCAGTAGGACATTCGAAAACCCAGCTTAAAACAATAAAAATCGGTAGTTTAAAAAGCACAAAACACTAAAAATTTATAAATAAAAAATAATAAATTGATATACTACTTTTTTTCTTTTAAACTACAATTGCAAATGTTCCACTGATCTATCATATTATGCCGGATTGCTGCGATAGTGCGCACGCCACTAAAGCTACAACGCGACCAACAATATACAATAAGCTCAGCTAGTACCATGACCATGGTCACTTTCAGTTGCCTATTCAACACAGAAGCACGCCGGTTGCGCGACTATAATCGCCAATAGCAAAGTAGTTGTGAAAGTAGTATATTTTCGTCAGATGGTAGGACGTAGGACAAAATGTTTAATTGTAGGCCATGTTTTCCCAAAGTAGGACGGGTGGTCATCCTATATTGCGTTCCAAGAAAAACCTTAAATGGTGCTGCAATTCTTGCATAAACATTACAGCTGGAGTGAATTCTAAGGAATCAATCTCGAGTCAAATATCTGAGCTAAAAAGTCTTATTTTAAGTTTACAAGAGTAGTTGTAGTAATTGAGAATCGATATAACTTAGCCGACGAAATCTAAATTTGATGATTGTGCAGATTTTGAGAATATTATTTTAGAAATTCAAGATCGAAACAATAGACAAATCAATTTGATGATCTATAAACTCCCACAAGAAAATCCAGAGAATGACGTTTCTGTTATTAGTGAAATAATTTTTATAGTTACTTCTACATCTGTATCCCTACCTCAACTTAAAGTTACTAGATTGGGCAGAAAGTATACAGAAAGTAGTTCTCCGAGGCCGGTTAAAGTAAATTTAAACCGTGCTTCAGATATTATATATTTTTAAAGAAATCCGGCAATTTAAAGAATACCACATTCAATATTATGAAAATATCTAGTGATAAAACACCAAAACAAAGAGAATATTTTTCTGAGATTAAAAAGGAATTCGAGAGACACACAAGTGATGGTGAATGAAATTTGGTAATAAAATATGTTAATGGTGTACCTCGCATTAAACGATATAACAACCCCTGTTCGAAAAGCCTAAATGTGTATTATTAAAACGTTCTCAGACTAAATACGAAGTTAGTAGAACTTTATTTAAATGTATTGACCGTAAACTAAGATGTCCTTGCATTCAGTGAGACTTGACTCAATGACAATATTTCTGACAGTGAATTATTTGATGAATGTTACAGTGTTTTTCGATGCGACCGAGACCGGATTAGGACAGGCAAAAGTCGAGGTGGGGGAATGCCAATTGCGGTCAACGACCTTCTAAATCTAAACATAATTATATTCAATTATAATTGAACTCAGCTGTGATTTTGTTAACATATAGCGTATTGTAAGAATATTGTATTTTTTATGAGGGTTTAAGTGGTCTATCATTCATATATGATTCTGATGTTATTATTCTTAGTGACTTTAATATTACATATTAAACCAACACTATATTAATAGAGTCATATACATTAATATTAATAATTTCATAAATTATAATAATGGGGTAATGGCTCAGTAGTATCAAGTCGGCCTGTGGATCCAAAGAACCCTGGTTCGATCCCTACTGTCGACAAAACATTTTAACCAATTTAAAATTATCCCTGTGGCTCCCACACCACTAATATCTTTTGGGGGCGTGATTTGACGGCTGGTAACTATACTTCATGCGCTTAAATATATCACTTACTGAGATCTGCTTTGGTAGATTGCCACACCCAGTAATGGGTAAAAAGGCGTGACGATACATTTATTTATTTATTTCATAAATTTTGTTAATTTGCTAAATATTAAGCAATGTAATAATATACATAATTTTAATAATAATATTTTGGATAATGTTATCTCAAATTGAATTGCTCTGTGGACAATTCTATTAGCAGCATCCTACATGAAAATCGACATCATGCTGCTTTAGGAATTGAATGTATACTACAAAACAATTCTCCCAATCGCTTGCAAAATAATCCTCAATACTTTTAAAATTTTAAGCGTGGCGATTTTGCATTTCTTTATAGGATGATTAATACAATTGATTGGAAATTTTTAGAATCATGTACCAATGTAAATCTGGCTGTAAGTAAGTTTTATTCTATATTGTACAGTATTTTCGATGTTTGCATTCCCAAAAATATAAACCGGACTAGTCATTATCCACTTTAGTTTTGTCGTGAAATTAGATATAAATGAAAAATTTAAGAACATGGTAGAAAAATGTTTACGAAATATAAATCTGATTTTCATTGTAATAAATATAAATCATTAACAGCTACTGTAAAATTATTGATTAAGAATGCCCATAACAATTACTTCAACAGTGTAGAAAAAAATACAGTGAGTGATCCTAGAAGTTTCTGGGAATACATAAATAAAAAAAGCATAATTGTAAAATTCCATCAGTTTTGTATTACAATAATGAGAGCTATGATTCAGGCCCAGATATTGTAGAGGCTTCTTAGATTTTTTTAAAAGTGTTTATTCTAATGATAACATCAATAATGACTTCTCTAAAATTAATATTAAGTCTAATTGTATGTAATCCCATAAATATTTCTGAGTTCTCATTAACTGATGTGTCTTTTGCAATTAAAGCACTACACCATACTAAATCTGTGGGACCTGACCTGACAACATACCTATTTATATTTATAAAGACTGTTGTGATTTATTTTTATATTCTTTGTAAATGATTTTCAATTTAAATTTAAAAACATCAACGTTTCCAGATCACTGGAAACATGCTAAGATTATTCCTTTGTTGAAGTCCGGTTCCAAATTTTAACTTAAAAACTTTTGTCCAATTTCATGTTTAAATTCGGTGGCATAAATATACGAATACATGTTGCTTGTACATTAGTAGTTTCCAACATGGATTTTAGAATCGTAGGTCAACTGTTACAAATTTAACAAATTTTGTTCAATTTATTTTTGAGGCTTTTAATAAGAAAACCCAAGTGGATGTAATATACACTAACTTTACAAAAGCCTTTGATACTGTTAACCACAATATCTTATTGCATAAAGTACCAGAAATTTGTATTGCTTATATCAATCTTATTTATGTAATAAAATACAATATGTATACTGTAATGGTTATACTTCGTCAAATTTTGTTGCTCACTCTGACGTGCCACAGGGCTCGATCCTTCGACCGCTGTTATTCCTTTTATTTGTAAATGACCTCGCTAGTATCATACAATCTTCCAATTGTCTCATGTACGGTGATGACTTGTGACGTATCATGCGGCGATACGTGAACAAAGATTGGCGTCGGTATGCTTCGGGCGCCAATTGAATTGATAATGAATTTGTCGGAGACAGTAGGGTATGTTGCGAAATAAAATACAGCAAATGGTGATTAAACAAATAAACAAGTTTTTATTGACATTTTGGTGTCGTGTGACCATGTGCAAGGGAGGCGGCAGAAAGGTGGTAGATGCGGGAGGAAAGTGGTAGATGCGGGCGTCGTGACGGTGTTGGCGGAGACGTAACGCCTGCGACTCCAGATATCGGAGACGCGGGTGGCATCGTAACGCAGACGTGATGTTGTTGATAGCGTTGTGGAGCACGTACCGGCTTTCGGAGATGCTGAGGTCGCAATGGTGACGCAGTACTGGTGACGGCGGCAAGGAAACCGTATTGGTTTTCGATGGTGCGGAGGGCGTCTTAACGATGACGCATGAATGAATGAAATGAAAGATGTACAGGTGAGGAGAGGAAGCGGGAATGACGTGCGCGACTCACGTGGAGACGTCAGCCGGACTGCAGCGGCCACGTGTAAAAAACCTCAGCACGGGGTTGATGCGTCAGCTGAGCGGTTCGTGTAAATCTTACTGTCGCCGTTACGGTAGTGACGCAAGCTGGGGACACACAGGTGCCTCCGTGGAGACCACGCGAACCCGCAATCGAAGACGTTGTCTCGATACTTCTTTACAACGTCGCGACGCTAGCCCGGTGATACTCGCACTCGGTCACGGTACGATAGGTGGCGATCGCTGCCGGCATTGCCAAAAATCACGGCACGAACAACCGCGGACGCTTCTCTAAAACTCGAATAACGTCGCGGTGTAGGCTAGGCAACTCTGTACCGAGCCAGACAATGATCTCGGTACTAGAGACGTGTTTCAAGTTTAGCAATTAAGCTTGAAGCCAAATCAGCATTATCATTTAATATTTCGTTTATTTGTGTTTTTTTTTTAAATCCAGCGTTATTTTTAAAACATAATTTTATTTCTCTATTACATACTTTCTTTTCTATTTTTCACACAAACGAACTATACTTCGCTTCAAAATGGGCTGGAATCATAAATCAGTCCGTCAAACATATTATTCCAGTGGCGCGTCAATAAATTGTTGTTTGCTGAGGATTCTCAAAATGATTGAATTCGATAGAGATCGACCGTTTCAGCTCCCAATTATTTTTTCGAGATGAGCTGAAGTCACTTTAAATTGAAATAAATAAAATTTTTGATAATTTGCAGATAATGTAAATACATAGACAAATCTCCATGAAAACTTCTCTCTACGGCTATGAAAGACTTCAAAAGGGATTAATTTATTGAGGTCTTTCTATTGTTAGATATCGGGTTGGTTCAGTTCGGGTCGGGTCGGGTTCGGGTCAGGTACCGTTCGCGTTGTGTTGGTTCAGTTCGGGTCGGACTGGTTCAGTACGGTTTCTCTCAGCTCCGGGTTCGGCTCGGGTTCGGATCGGGTTCGTATCTGGTCGAGTTGGTTCATCTCTGTTCATTTCTAAAATCGTGCGGAAGGTGCACGGCAGTTCATATGATACTATTCATGCAAGAAGAGATTATAATAAAATTTTATTTCATCCAGATGACCAAATACAGTGGAAGTGTAATTTGTAATTTTAGTACCAGGTATCCTTCTATGTTTTATCAAAGAATTTTCCCATTCCTAGGTATATTGCCGGAATTGTGAATTATACTTGAAATGATAACAATGGCTATAACGGGATAATGAACGACAACCAGATGTTCATTCAAATTTCAAACCTCTCTAAAATGGAAAAGTAAAATTAAGACTTCTTTGAAAAAGAATATCGATTTAAAATTATATGGAATATATATTTATTCAATGTTTGTTAAAATTATTTCATCGATTATCGGAGAAATCATTATAGTCGGTTGAGTTTGAAATTCAAATCTAATTTAATTTAATTTATTTTGAAGAAATTATACTAATTTTAATGTATATAAAATAACCCCTAGTTTTAGCGCGTTTAGAGAAATGCCCAAATTCATTGATTTCCTAATATTAATATATATATATATATATATATATATATATATATATATATATATATATATATATATATATATATATATATATATAAATATTAGGAAATCAATGAATTTGGGCATTCATATATATATATATATATATATATATATATATATATATATATATATATATATATATATATATATATATATATATATATATAGGTATGTTGAATATTTTGCGCTAAAAAGATTAGTTGTTCAACGTGTTCACCTGTCAAGGAACATCTCGTATCAGTTACGATTTTACCTCCTCTACTAAACACTCGTTCTGAAGGAACACTAGTTGCCGGAATACATAAATATTTTTTGGCTAATTTGCTTAAACTCGGAAAATTAGATTGGTTCATTTTCCACCATAACAAAGGATCTTCTTCTACTGGTATTTCAAAAATTTGAGAATATTTATTGATTTCATTTGCACTAATTTGGTCTTCATTTTTATTTTCTATTTGCTGCATTTTTGATTTAAAAATAGCTGCCAAGCCATTTTTTTTTTGCTCTTTTCCGGCTGATTTTCTTGCACTAAATGATTGCTTAACAATTCTTCTTTCAAATTTAATTTTATTAGTGCTTTTTCGTCGTCATTAAATGTATTTTTGAATCTAGGGTCCAGATATGAACATTTCTCTAATAAAATATTTGTTTTTTGTTTTTGCACAAACCTATTTTTAAAAGTGGCTTTCAATGCATCTTGTATAATATTAATATGCAAATTTTCTTCGTCGTTTATGGGGTCCACGTGAAGGAGAACATTAATTTGTGTAAATATAGGTGAAATAACTGAAGCAGTAATATAATGTTCACCAGACATGTGTTCAGATATTTGTTCTAGAGGTTCTAAAAAGGATATTGTACTTTTCAATATTTTTAATTCACTTTGATTTAAAAGGTAATTTGCATAACAATCTTTGTTATATTCTGATTACAGAGTAAATAAAGATATATGCTGTTCTACTACTACTTTCATCAAACGAAGTAAAGACCACCAGCGAGTTTTAGAATACGTTGGAATTTTTTTAATTGGTAAATTAAGTTTAATTTGTATACTTTTTAAATCTCGTTGAATCTTCCAGCTGTGATGGAATAAACTTTGAATTTTTTTGTAATTTGTTCACTATGGGTTTTAATAATTCAATATCAAGTGCTTTAGAAATCGCCGTGTTCATAGTATGTCCAAAACAAGCTACGTGACTGTTTCGAAGGTAATCATCAACTGCTTTTAATATGTTACTTCCCGAATCTGTGGTAAATGCAACAGTAGTTTTGTCAGATAGATTCCACTCATTTTGTAAATGTAATAAGGTACTCGAAATATTATCTGCTGTATGATCTTCAGTAATGTTTATACAATTTAGGCAAGATGAATTTAATTTCCAATCTGGTGTAATAAAATGTACAGTTAAAGCTAAATACGGATCTCCAGCTGTTGATGTCCAACAATCTGTAGTATAGGATACATAGTCAGCCTGGCTTAAATTTTTTTCTATATTTTCCTTTGTTTTATTGTATAATTCTGGAACTTTTCTCTCTGTTATAGTTTTTCTGCTAGGAACATTGTAAGATGGAACACAAATTTTCATCAAATTTTTGAAACCATGTTTTTCTACGATACTGTAAGGCAACATATCAATCGCAATAAAATATGCAACAGCGTTTGTGATTTTATCTTGAGTTTTGGCATCTATTTTTCTGAATTCATATAAAGACGTTTGTGTAACTTTCTTGGTGATAGGTTTGTGAACGGATTTAGAAGTTGAAGGCGACGGTTCTTCACTGTATTGAGATTGAGACTAATACTGATTATATTCCTGATCTTGATCGTCAAGTAATGGTTCAAGTATTTCTGAAGATATGGATAAAGTTGATGTAGCCGAAGCAGAAGATGAAATATTATCCGTTATATTGTCCGTGTTTGTTGTATACTCCATGGACCTATAAATTATAAAAGAATTCTATAAATTTTGTTCTATTATTTTCTGATAAAATTTATAAAAATATTATTTAAAAAATTAAAGGAATTCATAAATTATTATTCAAATTGTTACAAAAAAGAACTATTTTTTTGGTTTAATTTGTCACCTCCAAATGACAAACTGTTATCAAAATCTAAGATTTTCTTCTTTATAGTAAACAAAAGTAAAACAAAAAAAACTAAATTTTAAATTGAATTAGAAATAGCGCGTTTATAAAAATGATCACATGCACACACATGCAAATACGTACACTACACACAAAAGCGCACGCGTCCCGGTCCCGGCGACCGTCGTCTGAAATTTTTCTCTTTGTATTTACGAGATAATTTAATAACCAGTTTAACACAATAATATTTATTGTATAAATATTAAAAATTTCTCTGAAAGTTTTGTTTAGTTATTTATATATTATCAAATATTTTTTTCATATAAGTAGATAACCAATTCATTTAATTTTTTGCACCGCAGAAGAACACATTCTAATTTGAGTAATATAATTATTTGTTAAATAATGGCAGGTGCTATAACTGTGGTGACAATATACGAGTATTATAAAATATAAATACTTAAATACTTACATAGCTGATTGTTCATCAGCTTGCTCCTTGTGTTGATATTGTTGACCCTTCTTCAACTCGTGAAATTGAAGAGGATGATTATTGTTTAGGTGAGATAATAAATTTGATGTGTTTCCTTTGGTCGAAATATGTTTTTTGCATCGAATACACTCAGCACTCTTCTGATTTTTTAAAATAATTCCAAACTAAACTTCGGACACTAGACATTATGGTAAAGAAAAGATAACAATAAAAAACGAAATTAATGAAATAACAATTGGACTGGAATGGAGCACTCAGCGACTCAACTAATCTTGTGCTTGCGCTAGCTGTTACCTGTGTTGGATACCGGATTGGAGTGCTAAACCAATTAAAATTCACAAGTACCCAATATATATTATTTTATTTTCAGGCGACGTATTTGTTTCGTTGAGCGCTGATCTTTATTTTAATCTTTACAAAAATTTCAATCTGGTAATACCAGTAAGACTAAGAACAGTAAGACTCAGAACTAAGAACTTAGAACCCTAAATTAACTAAAACTAACATATATATATATATATATATATATATATACAGTAAAACCATCAGATTACGGACAGAGTAGGGGAAGAAGGTTAGTGTCCGCAATTGGACTATGGATGGTTCAAGATAACAAGGAATGTGGGAAAGAAGAGACCTTGGAAATGGACTTTAGGAAGATACTGAATTTATCTTGTTAACTAAATATTGAATTTCTTAATGATAAATAAAATATACAATTAATAATAACAACTTATAATAAAACTAACGAATAATTGGGTCGGTACATGACACCTTCCCTGTTAAAATGTAAATTATTCTAAAAAAAATGATTTACAGAGGAATAATACTACTTCGTCTCTGCACATGGTGTTGAGGGGCTTGGTTAATGATAACGTTCTCAGGAACCAAGTCGCAGAATTGGGCTACTTCCGGTGAGCAGCTGTAGGTCACAATGTTTCGAAAATGGTATTTTGTAAAACAGCATAGCTCTCATGTCATGTTACCGTTGTAGATAGGTTAACATCAGTCAGTTCAGCTAAGTCGGTATCACAATCCACTATTTCCTAGTTGATCTAGTTGGATAAATGATCGCACCATACTGATGAGTCCGGAAGGACGAAACGCGTCTATGGTTAAAGCTGAACTGACCAGCCGTTTGTTGATGACCTGAGAAGTTGATGCAAACGTGCTGTAAAACCTCTGTGGAATTATGAGACAAGTGATGGAAAATTTTTTCCTATTTTTCTTATTTATTAAGACTCAATTCCACTTCGCAATAGACATTTTGTCTTTTGTTTTTGAATCAATTTAGTTGCTTGTGAATTAAAAAATGGTATTTTATTTGATTTAGATATATATTTTAGTAGCTTAGGTTTATTTAGTTTTTTATTATGCAGCTTATTAAAATTATATTTTAAAATAAAAGAGACTATGTCGTCATGAATTTTACTAATTGAAGTCTTAAAAGTTTTATTATTATTAAAATTAGATTTAATTATGGGATTGGAAGAATCTGTGTCTTCATGAATTTTGATATTATTTAATAACTTAGAGCTACGAATATTAAGTTTATGATTAGGTTTATATTTATAGAAATTAGATTTAGTTTGGAAGAATTTGTGTCTTCATGAATTTTAATAATTGACATCTTAGATTTATTTGATCCAAGAGTATTTTTATATTTATATAATATATCATCACGCCTTCTACCCATTACTGGGTGTGGCACTCTGCTGAAGCAGATCTCGGTAAGTGATATATTTTGCACGTGAAGTGCGGTTACCAGTCGTCAAATCACGGCCCCCAAACATGTTAGTGGTGGAGGAGCTACAGGGATAGCTTTTTCAAATTATGAAAATTTGTCGCCTCTGGGAATCGAACCAGGGACCTCTGGATCCACAGGCCGACTTCATACCACTGAGCTAGCCATCCCATTTTTATTTTTATATTTATAAAAATTAGATTTAGTTATGGAAGATTCTGTGTCTTCATGAATTTTAGAAATTGGCATCTTAGATTTCTTTGATCCAAGAGTATTTTTATATTTATTAAAATTCGATTTCGTTATGGAAGAGTCTGTGTCTTCATAAATTTTAGTATTTGACGTCTTAGATTTCTTTGATCCAAGATTATTATTATATTTATTAAAATTAGATTTAGTTATGGAAGATTCTGTGTCTTCATGAATTTTAGAAATTGACATCTTAGATTTCTTTGATCCAAGAGTATTTTTATTTTTATTAAAATTAGATTTAGTTATGAAAGAAGAAGAGTCTGTGTCTTCATGAATTTTAGAAATTGACATCTTAGATTTCTTTGATCCAAGAGTATTTTTATTAAAATTAGATTTAGTTATGAAAGAAGAACAGTCTCAGCCGTATTCATAGTGAACATAAGATGGTTTAAACCAGTGCTATCTTCTTATTAGTTTAGTTTACCAACACAACTTATTCATAGAAGTGGTTTAAGGCAAGCGCTGGTTTAAACTAGGCTTAATTTCTAGACCCTCCAATACCCTAGTTTAACAGTGGTTTAAAGTTTCCTATAGGTGATCAAAATCGAAAGTATTTATTTGTATCAGTGTAAGTATAGTTATTACTAACTTATTTAATCAATAAATTAATGTGAATGTATAGAAATAATAATTTGTACTTACAAATTGAATCAGCTTGCAGGTTAGAATGGAAGATGCCAATGAATTTCAAGATATGTTTGCAGACATTGAAGACACCGAAGACGTTGTAGATCGTCAAAGAAGAAGGCGAAAAATATATTTAGACCACATAAATCCGTTTAATCAATATGATGATATCGAATTTTAAAAAAATTACAGGTCACTTCATACTTTATGCATTTTGTATTTCATGTAATTAAATATTATAAATTATATTCGCAGATTTACAAAAGAAACTGTGAGGACACTCATTAACAATGTTCGTCCAATATTAGAACATGGTAATGTTCGTGGAAGAAAAGGACGACCTGTAAATGTAGAAATACAAGTATTAAGTACGATTCGTTATTTAGCGAAGGGTAATTACCAAAGCGAATCAGGTATTGTCATACAGTATATTATTAAAATGAGCACTTTTTGCACCGAATATCAATTTATTTTATATCAGCCGTCCTTATTTAATTTATATTCTGTGTAGTAATTGTTTCCATCCGATATTCTGTACTTTATATTGATATTTATAAAAATTAATATGCATGTTTCTCGTAATTTATAAATAATTGGTAATGTTTATAATTGTTTTAGCTCACTTGCATGGTTTTTCACAAGCCACAATGTCGCGCGTTGTTTACAGAGTCACTCGAGCTATTGCTTCGTTGATAGATCAGTATATATTTTTTTCCGAGAAATGAAAGAGAACTATTACCAATTAAGCAGCATTTTTATAATGTTCCAAATATGCCAAATATTGCAGGGGCCATTGATTGTACACATATCAAAATAAAAAATCCGGGACAATATCCTCTATTATATATTAACAGAAAAGGATTTTTTTCTTTAAATGTACAGGTATGATAAGTTGCACCTAATCACGTGATTTCGTGAGCTTTGAGATCAAATGTTTGGTTCTCAATTGTCAACAAATTTAATTCGATAATTTTTGAACAAGAAACAATAATATAAAATTTCATTTTGCGTATTGTTAATAATTTTGACAGTTGAGAATCAAACAGCTATTTTCAAGGCGCAAAGTCAAACGATTGGTCGCACTCGCAAGAAACTCATTGTCATAATTGATATGTATTCACACTATAAACACATTTACCTGTTATGTGGTGTGTGACGCTCAGGCCAGAATTATGAACATAATTGCTCATGATTCCAGGATATGGACGAATTGTAATTTAAAAACTAGATTTGAGGTATAATATTTATGATATTTTAATACTCGCATAATACTTATAATATTAATTGGAGACAATGGTTATCCATCCTCGGAATATATGTTGATTCCTGTTCTGAACCCAACAACTCCGCCCAAACAACGATACAATGAAGCCCATATACGAACAAGAAATGTAATAGAAAGATTATTTGGGCAATGGAAAAATAAATTTCGGTGTTTCTTCAATGGGATGCAAATGTCTTTGGAAACAGCAAAGGCCAGTATTATTGCTTTAGCTGTACTACACAATATTGCAGTGAATGAACGATTAAACAATATAAATGGTAATTTTCAAGGTAATTTCTTTTACAACAAATTGATAATATTGAAACACCTTTTCTAGACGACGACACAAGTGATAGTGATATGGACGAAAGTGATGAGGATGACAACGATCAAGCTAATAGGAGGCAAGATAACCCAAGGAATTTATTTAGGCAGAACTACATAAACACATATTTTAATTAACATATGTATATTTATTGATTAGATGATCATTGTTGAAAATTAGATTATTAAATGTTACGAAAAAAAATTATATTATATAAAGAAAAAAGAAAAATTACTCTAAAAAATAATACAAAAAAATAATATGCATATATACAATAAATCAGTTATGTTTTTCTAAATCTTGTCTTATTACTTAACATTTTAATTTATACATTTTCTCTTCCCATCGCTTCCTCATATTATGTAATTCCTTTGCAGCCTTATTTTTCTCTCATACAGCTCTAAACATTTTTTTCATAAGTGCTCATTCGAGTTTTTGTTGTTTGATTTCTTTTACGTTTTCTGGATAAATGTGGCGTTGATGGTATCAATCTAATTGGAGTAGATTGTGCAGGCTCCGTAACTATTTGTGTTGATGCTACAAGGGGTGAAACTGGAATGGGGTGTGGATGAACTGCTGATGATTGTGTGCAAACTGAAGTTTCTAATAAATGAACCTGTAATACTGACGGCGAAATACTTCCTGAAATTTCTGATGTGATATTAGAAATCAATGGATCTTCTAATAATGATGTAGAAGCTTGTGATCTATTTAATTCTGGTGTGCTAAAACCTTTCATATGTGTTAGCACAGCCAGTTTTATAAAATATATTTTAACATATTAATTGATAAATTTTCAATATGTGATATTATTTTAATTAAAAACACTCTTTTATCTTATTAATTATCATGGACTCACAATTTGTGAATCCGAAAGAATGTCTTTAAATAAGAATTACAATTAACAGCACCTAATAATTAATTTAATAATAATTAGCCTCATTGTTTAGCACTTCATTAGCGAATTCCATTAAATTTGAAACAAATATCAGTAAAAGTAAAAGAAAAAACACATTAACATATTAATTAAACACATTAACATCAGTGTTCGACGTAGAACATCGTTTGCATAATAACCAAAAATACAAAGTAAAGTACATCTGTACATCTCACTGATTTGATTGTTTCAAGTGATTATAAAATTAAAATAATGCAAGACAAATTATTAACTACTATATTTCTTAAACATAACATAGATACTGTTCAATATGCATGAATATTTACCATGACGTGACATGTGAATAATGGTTATATTAGAAAATAAAACTATCATTATTAATTACATGAAATTTTCAGAGTTAATAAATTATATTATAAATGTTACCTGATTGCTCGGTCTGAATCGAAATTGCTCATATCCTCTGCAAAATCCATCGGGATTAAAGATTGAATTTCATAATCAATTTCATCCGGCATTTTTTTGGGTGGTCCTACTCCAGTACCTGATTGATGTCTTTTAAATAATGAAATATTGCTTTTCGCATTAATTTTCATTCTTTTCCACTGTTCTTTAATTTTCTTCTTTTCTCTGTTAAAACCATTAACGAGAAAAGTGTTACTAATAAACTGCCAACATTCATCTTTTTTTGAATTTGATCTACTATCTACACTTTTATTTTCTATTATTTTAATATATATTTTCAGCTCTTGCATTAATAAAAGTTTTTCCTGAAATGACCAATTTGATTCTCTTTGTTTGCTCATTGTGTTTGCTAATTTAACTGAAAAAGAGAAACATTATTTTACATGAAATTATGCTACATATTTCTATCTGCAATTAAAATATATATATATATATATATATATATATATATATATATATATATATATATATATATATATATATATATATAACTTTTATCAAAAAGAAAACAAAACATCGAACTGTCACATCTGTTTACATACAATAATATTCACTGAGCATGCGCGCAGCAAAAATGACCATGGCCAACTTGCGCACCCACGCTCCAATGAATTTAAACTTGGATTACGCAGACCAGGTTTAAACCCGGTGTGAATAGTACTATGAATAAGTTGTTTTAGTACAGGTCTAAACCTGAACTATGAAAACCTTGTTTAAAACTAAAATCTAGACTAAGAAAAGACGATTTTATAGCATGTGCGCGGAAGTTCAAAAAACTGAATACGACCCTTATTGACTTTTCTGAGGACAATGCAGTATTTATTAATGATCACTTAAGTCCCCAAAATAAATTGCTTTTATCACAAACTAAAACTGCAGCTAGAAAATATAATTATAAATATGTATGGGTTAAATCAACTAAAATTTTCGCTCGTAAAACTGATTCCTCTGCCATTGTGATTATTAACAGCAATAATGATATCTCCAAACTGAAATAAATTATATTAGTATGTTAATTGTTATAGTTCTGACCTTTACAATGGCGACAAATATAAACATATATAACCAAAATGTTAGAGGTATCAAATCAAAACGTAATGACATATACAATAATCTATCTGCCAGTGATTATGAAATTGTGATATTTACCGAAACTTGGTTGAATAGTACAGTGTTGGACTCGGAAATTTGTGACACTAATAAATATCTTGTGTTTCGCAGAGACAGAGACGATCCGCTTAAATCTAAAGGAGGTGGCGTTTTAATTTTAGTGTCGATCTCATTTAATTCTAAAATTCAATTATCGTGGTGTTCTTCAGCTGAAGATATCTCGGTGTCAATATCTCATTCGAATTTTAAAATACACATCTGCTGTGTGTACATTGCTCCATTAGCCAGCACTGAAACTTATTCCAGTCATTTTAATAAAATAAGTGAACTCTGTGCAACATATTCCGACGACTTCTTCTTCATCGCAGGTGACTATAATCTGCCACATATTGATTGGTCTACAAAACATAATTATTTTGAGCCCATGATTGTTAAAAGAAATGATACTTATTTTAACTTTATCAATAGTATTAATATGTGTAACTTACTGCAATTTAACGGCAATAAAAATACCAACAGCAAAATTTTAGATCTCGTATTATGTAATAATGATTGTAAAGTTGAAGTATGTCATTCTCCTTTATCTGTTATTGACGTACACCACCCTCCACTTGAATTACGGCTTAACTTGAATTGTCCCAAAGTACTTTCTTATAATTCATCTTTCGTACACAATTTTAATAAATGCAACTATGAAGATCTTATTTATAAACTATCTGCAATAGTTTGGGAAAATAAACTGCCGGATGCTGATGTTAATGTTAATGTCGAAACTTTTTATAATATTTTATCCAGCTTAATAAATGAATACGTTCCCATTAAATGCATTAATAGAAATAAGTATCATAAGTGGTTTTCTCCTTCATTAATAAGATTAATTAACGAAAAGAACAAATTTCACAAAAAGTGGAAGGTGTACGGGAGAATTACCGACTACAATTCATTCACACAAACTCGTATTTTGGTTAAAAATAAAATTAAGCAGGATTTCTCTCTTTTTATTCATAATTCTGAATCCAATTTAAATAATAATCCCAAAACATTTTGGAGTTTTACAAAAACCTTGAGGAAAAAGAGTGGAATCCCTAATAATATGCACTATTCCAATCATGAGGCTGTAAATGGTATTCAAGTCGCTAATCTTTTTGCTGACCATTTCAAATCCGTTTATTTAAGCGCAGAAAACACTGTAATAAATAATTCTGATTTCTTCAACAATGTTAATGTTAATAACAAAACTAATGTTGGTTCTCTATATTTAAGTGTTGAGAAAATTTTAAATTGTTTACTGTGCTTGGATGTTAACAAAGGTTGTGGTCCCGATCAAATTCCTGCCAAGTTTATTAGAACGAGTGCTTTTTATCTTGCATCTCCATTACATATTATATTCAATCAATCACTACACGCTGGAATATTTCCTGACATCTGGAAACTTTCACATATCACACCAATTCATAAATCCGGCGAAGTTAACGATGTTACCAATTATAGACCTATATCTATTTTATCTACATTTCCTAAAATTTTCGAATTTCTTGTAGTAAATGAACTAAAGCATGAATTTGAAAATATTATTATAGCTGAACATCATGGTTTTTGTTCTGGTAAATCTGTCATAACTAACTTGGTGCCATTTACAGAATTTCTTAGTTCAAACATGGATAATCAAACTCAAGTTGACGTCGTTTACACCGATTTTAGCAAAGCATTTGATCGGGTCCACCATCCTACATTAATCAATAAACTAAGAGTATTGGGGATTCATGGTTCCTTATTACGCTGGATCGTTTCATATATAACTAATAGATCACAATTAGTTTGTTGTAATAATTTCAAATCGAAAATAATTTCTGTTTCTTCTGGTGTTCCGCAAGGGTCTCATATAGGCCCTTTGCTCTTCAATTTATTTATTAATGACATTTGCAACTGTTTTGTAAGCTCGCAGTTTTTGTTATATGCTGATGATTTAAAGCTTTTTAATACTGTAACTAAACCTGATGACTGTGTTAAGTTACAAAACGACCTTAACAATTTACATGAATATTGTTTAATAAATCATCTGGACCTCAACATTTCTAAATGCTATGTCATGAATTTCACAAGAAACCATGAAATTATTTCGTTCAATTACACTATTAACAACACTGCCTTGGAGATCAAATCCGTGATCAGGGACCTAGGTGTCACTTTTGATTCAAAACTGTCTTTCAATCAACATATAGAAAAAATAGTAAAGGATTCCTTCCGTACTCTTGGTTTTCTGATAAGATGCACAAAACATTTCAAAAAATTAAAATCTATCAAATGTTTATACTATTCTCTTGTTCGAAGTAAACTTGAATACGCTTCTGTCATTTGGAACCCTTTTTACAATAAAAATGTTTCCTTAATAGAAAGTGTTCAGAAAAGATTTGTGAACACGATTTGTTATAAATTTAAAATAAATATGTCATGTTATATTAGGAGACTGGAACACTTCAATATGACAACATTGGAGAATACGAGATGTTTAACAGATATGATATTTCTATATAAATTATTTAACAATATGTTATATTCTAACTGTATAATATCATTCTTCAATATATATACTCCACGGAAGATAACAAGATCAAATAATCTTTTTACCATTAACAAACACAAATAATTTTAAAAATTCACCGTCAAACAGAATTATGTATACCTATGATATCAAATTTATTCATATTGATTTGTTCCATCTATCTCTTAATAGCTTCAAAAAGGCTGTTAAAATCGCATTGTCTTAATTACTATCATATATTATTATAAACTTAATGTATTACTTTAAATTTAATGTACTTTTCTAATTATCTTTTGAACTTTTGTATGTCTTCTGTAAACTATATTTTGTATTCTATGGCTAATCCGTGAGAACCTATTATTGGTATTTATACTGTTGGTTCTCTTATTTCTATAAATAAATACATAAATAAAAACTGGTTTATCTGATTTACTATGAATACGGCTGTCTGTGTCTTCATGAGTTTTAGTAATTGACATCTTAGATTTTTTTTATCCAAGTGTATTATTATATTTACAAAAATCAGATTTAGTTATGGAAGAGTCTGTGTCTTCATTAATTTTAGTAATCGATTTATGTTTATAGAAATTGGGATTGCAATTATTATTACAGTTAGTAGTAGAAGAGTCTGTGTCTTCATGAATTTTAATTATATTATTGTTTATGATTTTATAATTTTGTTCCAATTTATTTATATTATTAGGTGAATTTTGATTAATTTTACATTTTAGTAGCGAAGAATAATTTTGTATGGGAACCTTAAATTTATTTGAGTGTTTTAATTTTATTTGAATGCACGAGTGATTTATGAAATTTTTCTTTCTTTTTTCAATTTCACAATTTGTTGACTGACGAGCATACTTTTCTAAAAATGGTTTATAATTAAACTTTATTGATTGTAAATATGAATAAGATTTAGATTTAGATGTATGTTTAACTTTTATAATGCTATTATTGAGATTATTTTTGCCTACATATTTTGTAAAATTGTTATAATGAGATAATTTATTTGAAACGAGATATAATGATTTTTTAGAAGAGTGGTTATTGCAGTCAAGTGATAATTTTGAACTTTCAATATTATTAAATTTGAAAATAACAGTTGCATTATGATTTGAATTTTCTTTAAAATTTGTTTCTATTAAATTTTGTTCTGGTCTTTTATTATTATTAAAATTAAAATTTTCTTTCAAATTTGTTTTTATTAAATTTTGTTCTGGTCTTTTATTATTAAAATTAGAATTTTCTTTAAAATTAGTTTTTATTAGATTTTGTTCTGGTCTTTTATTATTATAAAAATTATTATTATGTGAATTAGAATTTGGATAACGCTGGAGAAGAAATTTAGAAATTTCTTGCCAAGTTGATAAGTAATCGCGAGTAAATCGCGAGTTTTTCCAATAATTTTATTATATCTTACATATAGTTTTAAATACTTCGTTTGCCTTTGATCGGCTACTTCAAAAATATCTTCAACATGTTTTATGAATTCTGGCAGTGCGTTACTGTCACCATCAAATTCTGGGAGTAAATCCATTAAATATTCTAACGTAAACATTTTATATATATATATATTTTAAATGGAGTCTAAAGGAATTTGGAAATGATTAATTATTTAGAAAATAGGGAATGAAGGAATTATACAATTTCACAAACAAGTCATAAAATTACAAGAAACAGGAACTCACCACAATATCGCTTCTCGCCTGATGAATGGATATGGTTCGAGTGAAACTAAAGTTGTCGTCTCCGTCGCGTGCTGTGGAAGTCTTCTACAGATGTACACTGGAAGTCCGTGTTGCAGATATCTTCTCGCAGTGAAACAACATATGCGGATACATCGAACCGATCCCGACTTCTGACACCAATTTATATGTTGGATACCGAATTGGAGTGGTTACCAAAAATAACGCTAGTACCCAATATATATATTATTTTATTTTCAGGCGACGTATTTGTTTCGTTGAGCGCTGATCTTTATTTTAATCTTTATAAAAATTGCAATCTGGTAATACCAGTAAGACTAAGAACAGTAAGACTCAGAACTAAGAACTTAGAACCCTAAATTAACTAAAACTAACATATATATATACAGTAAAACCATCAGATTACGGACAGAGTAGGGGAAGAAGGTTAGTGTCCGCAATTGGACTATGGATGGTTCAAGATAACAAGGAATGTGGGAAAGAAGAGACCTTGGAAATGGACTTTAGGAAGATACTGAATTTATCTTATTAACTAAATATTGAATTTCTTAATGATAAATAAAATATACAATTAATAATAACAACTTATAATAAAACTAACAAATAATTGGGTCGGTACATGACACCTGTCTGTGCTTGTCCTGTTATTTGAAGTATACAACAAGAGATGCAATTCACGCACAAGCGAGTATATTCACGTGTAAATTATGCGATTTATTTGGCTTTATAATAATATTCTCTTATTTTAAAATTACGTCATGTATCTCTAGAGGGCTGGACGATATTGAATATTTAATATCGAATACCGATATTATCGAAATATCTTTATTATAGATATTATCGATATTATCGATATCTATACTATCGGTATTATCGATATTATCGATAATATCGATATATAGGTATTTTCAAATATGAATATCGTTATTCGATTATATAGATTGAAAAAAATAAAAAAATGGCGACTGCAGATACAATGCTAGTCAGTAGTGAGCTAAATAAACTTAAAAAAAGTGAGTTAGTAGATTTAATAATAAATGGTGTAATACCCGAACAATTCAACGAAAGTGTTAAAAAGTTTGTTGAAGAAAGATTACGCGGAAAAGATATAAACAATGAAATTAACCAAATATGTCAGAACACAATATGCATATTAAAGATAAATGGCCTTGAACAACAAGTCACTTTGTTAAAAAAACTGGAAGATAATTTTGAAAATCGCATTAAAGACCTGCTTCTCATTAATGATCTTTTGACAGAAAAATGCAATTCACTTGAAAGAAACAAATTCATCCATGTAAATGAAAATAAAAACAAAATAACAACTACTACAAAGCCAACAAGCGACATCTCTGCTACCAAACAAACATCAATTAATTTAAATAAAAACTCAAGTCAACAAGAACGAACACCTATTTCTAAACAAGAAACGTCATCTATCGTTAGTAATAAAACGAACGAAGTAAACAAAAATTCAGAAAACAATGTTTTTGACAAGTTGTATGATAATCAAAGTCCGGAACTCTTAAATGGAGATAGTAATCTTAATTGGACTACAATGAAATATAAAAAACGGAATCGTATACAAAACACTATCTATGGCAACCTCCAAGGAGATTCGGCTGTTAAAAGTGTTGCAAAATATGTGGCTTTTCACGTATATAGGTTAGCCACAAACATTACTGAAGACTGTCTTACTAACTATCTTAAATCAAAAAAATGTCCAAATGCTCGATGCGAAAAAGTAACATCAAAGTATCCCAATGAATACTCATCATTTAAGGTATCGGTACCAATCGACGAGGCGGAGATTATCAAGAACCCCGAAACCTGGCCCAGGTACACGTGTGTCAATAATTTTTTAGCCAGAATCAGCAACATCAACAAATAAACATAGCGCAGTGCACAGTCAATCATTGTGTTCTACATTTAAATATTCAATCTGTGCATAATAAAGTGCATGATCCTGAACATAGTATAAATATCACAACTGATGTGATCTGTCTGAGTGAACATTGGTTGCACGATTATGAAGCTACTCAAAAATAAAATAAAATAATTCCTAAAGGGTGAAGCGCCATTTACAACGTCCGAATTCCTATCGAAAATAAAAGAACCTAATGTTAATTGATTTTGTTTATATTATCTTTGTTCGAGTGACTTGTGTAAATACTTTCATGTATACTTAGCACCAATAAATTATCACTGGTCAACACAAGTCTTGTTTCCTTTATTTTTTTTTCTGTTATTGGGTATTTCTATGGCCCTAACTATGAAAAAAATACTGGGAGATTGCTAACAGCTTTACCTTTTGAAATATACTGTTTTATTATTTTGACAAAAAAAATACATTATGTTAACAAAATTTCTATTGAAATGATCTTTTATAAGATTTCCTTGAATGAATGACTTTAGGTAGATCTCGTTGCAAACTCCAGCAGTAGTCTGCCATCATATGTGAGCCCCACCGCTCCTGATAACGCTCTTCCATTGTCCGAAGATCCTGATGAAATTTTTCACCCTGCTCCTCACTAAAATCAGCCAGATTTTGTGGAAATCGGTCTAAATGCGAGTACAGGAAGTGTATTTTTATGCTCATGTTGATACCTAGCTCTTGCAAGTTCGATAGCTACATTTGAAGTCTGAATCAGAGTCTTCATTTGATGTATTTCGTTCGGGTTCACAGAGATTTGGATCATCAGAAGATTTAGATGTGCTGAGTTGTACCTCTTGTGATTTTAATTGAGATCGTTGAGCAGAAGATAAGTTAGGATATGACCACTTACTTCGATTTTCACGGTTAATTCCGTTTATTTTCACAACGCAGAAGTAGCAATCGTCATGATGGTTTCGAGGTTCTCGCCAAATCATGGGTGTTACGAACATTATTGCATCTATTTTTCCACTGGACCATAACCGTAGACAATCCACACATTTCTGGTATACAATATGAGGAACCCATGGCTTGTCGTGATTACACAATTTTATTTTAAAGTATTGATAATACGCAGTTTTCACAAAGTCCGATATAGGTTTTCGATATTTTGCAAATATATATTCACCACAAATGTAGCAAAAACAATCGGGATTAAGCACACAACATCTTCTTGACGAAGCCATATTTAAAAATAAAACAAAATATATTTTCCTGTCCAATAAAAAACGAAAATCTAAGTAAAAATAGTAAATGAGGGTAGTTAGCTATAACTCAAAAACAAAAGCTGTTAGAGAAAAATTGTTGCCATATTTAAAAAATACGCGTCAATTTGAGATAGAAACAAAAAAAAAATCACAGGAAACAAACAATTTTATTTTTTTTGTTGATCTGTGTTATTATTATTATTATTAGATATTATCGATAATATCGATATATCGATATTTAGTCCCAGTGCTAATGTCTACTCGGTACGGACGAGGTAGGTACAGACACTGCGAAAACTCAATGCACTCACAACGATAGGTATTTGATAGGTCAAAAGTAAACAACGCAGAGAAGGATTGTGACTTATCGGCGGTCGACGATGCCTCGACGAAAACTCGCAGCGGTGTCGGAGACTGGACAAATGACAGACGGAGGCGATAATTCGCTGGGACAAATGACGGATAACGGTGCGGCGGAACTCGCCGAAATGAAAAATAATGGCGGAAAACTCGATTCAAGCGTCGTAAGCACTAACTATTGAATAATACCTCTGTCATTGTAAACACTGACTGATGATTGTCGTTTCGACTGCGGTATTTATACTCGTTTTACCAATTATATGGGCCCTGTGATGAACACTTCGTCACAGACTTTAAGCTGTTTCGAATTATTTAAGACATTAATAATTGTAAGTTACTACAAAATGATTTAAACTTAATTTATAATTGGTCTGTTGTTAATCAACTGCAATTTAACATAAATAAATGTCAGGTTATAAGTTCCCATAACGGAAATTCCCCATTTACTTTAGATTGTAAAATGAACAATATCACTTTAAAACGTGTTGAAATTATAAGATTTCGGTATTTTTCTAGATTCCAAATAACTTTTTACTTATCATATAGAATATTTGATCAATAGGATGCGGACACTCACATGACAACGGGACGTATTGTGACGTAAAAACAGCTGTTTGAACAATGAATGAACAATTTAGTTGGGACAAGATTTGAAAACTTCAACCACTGATGCACAACAAAGTACTTCCACTGGCAAGGAAGTTTGTGAATCTACCGTACCTTCTGTCAGTACTGATACTACTGAGTCCTCTGAGTGTCTCGGCGACAGCGATCACCATCCGAGTTCGTGACACCGCAGGGGGACAGAAAGCAGATCAAATTGAAAAAATTTGAGTGCTCCTCCAGATTTCTGAATCATCTGCAGATGCAAGAAGAGAAAATGGCGAAAGACCCTGAAATGATTTAGTATTTTACTGACCTTAACAACATAATTTTTATAAGAAAAATATTAAAGTTAGTGGCTCCCTGTCTCACCGAGCGATCAAGGTTAACATCGTGTCAGGAGCTGATGCTCACACTAGTTAAACTCCGACTAGATATACAATTTACATACCTGGGATTTCAGTTCAACATAAACAGAAGGATTGCAAGTAAAAATTTTTATAAATGGATTAATATTCTGTTTAACCAAATGAAACAGTTTATTACATGGCCAGAAAGAGAGGAATTACAGGTCTTGATGCCACCAACTTTCGAAGTAACTTTTGGAAAAAAAAGTTGTCGTAATCTTGGACAGCTTCGAAATGTTAATTAAAAGACTTGGATATCCAGAAGTAGCTGCACTAACGTGGAGCATCTATAAACATCATCATACTATTAAAGTATTAATTGGTTCGCGTTATTGAAATGCCATTATATAATAATAATAATGGTTTATTTAAACTGAAAATACACAGGGCGTACCCCAATTACATAATTACAGTATAATAATATAACAGTAAATAACAAATCATTTCTTAGCCTAAATTAATTGTACAATATCTGCAACAAATCATTTTTTTTAACATTAAATATTTCAAAATACGTATTTTTTATGTTCAAAAAAATAAAATATCCGAAAAAAGGCTCAAAGCAAGACTTTTTCGGGTATTTTTTGTTTTTTCTCCAAAACTGTAAATTCAAATAGGATAAAAAATTTCTGAGTTATAGAGGACCATATTCTTAAATATACAGATTTTTTTTTATTAAAATCGTACCTAACAATTTTGAGAAAATCAGATCTAAAATTTTGATATCATGCTCTCCTACACTTCAATTTAAATTTATTTGTATTATAAAGATTAAATATTCTTGTTCATACACATATCAAAAAGCTGAATGGTGAGAGATTAAGTACTACTACTTGTTTCTTCATTTGGATGATATTAAATATATGAAATATTTTTTTGTAATTTGAATTTATTGTTGCTTCATCGCGAAATTCTTATTTTCTACATGTGATGTGGGCTTTGAAGTACACTCAGCGTTAAATGATCGGAAAGAATGACAGCTGTCATAATCAAGTGTGTCTAGATGTACTTCATAGAGATATATATGAAAATATATAAGCATTTCATAATTTGTGGTTTAAAGTATGTCTAGTTTTCTTTTTCGTTTTATATTATATTATAGTATTCAAAGTTATGGGTACTTTTTTATAATAACATATATATATATATCAGTTTTAGATGAGCATACTAGTAGAACAGGATAATTTGAAGTACTGGAATGTATTATTTATCTCTCAATAAACGATATTTTCAACAAAGAAGTTTTTAATGTACGGTTATAGAAAGTAATTAATTTCTAACGTCAAACATTTTATCAAAATAAATTTCATAACAGAATGAAAGGAATGTGATTTCATTATTTGGACACCTCAGAATATAGAAGTAGAAACAATAAAAATTGATGAGGAGTTAGTTCAATGGATGCTTCCAATATTAAAGAAATTTTATGTAAATGAACTTGCTCCAGAAATAATTGATACACGAAAAGAAAGAAGTATGTCCATCAGGAATATGCCACAGAATCCATAGAAACAGTTAAAGTTTGATTTTTCTGTCAAATACTTTTTCTGAAGCTCTTTAAAATCAAAGAGTTTTTTTAGCAGGAAGACATTTTCTGCCGCTCACGTGAGTCAATTATATGACATAATAGGTAAATATTCCGGCATTTGAAGAAAAAATGGCATATTTTATGTGCAGTGAAAGTGACGTTTTGTGCTTCTGTAGTTAATGGAAAAGTATCACTTCAGCTCCTTATAAAATCTTATATACTAAACGGCTTAATTCCCTATGTATATATAGATTCATCACGATCAGTCTAACAATTTTAGAGCCTAGATGGTTTATCCGATTTATTTGAAACTTTTTTTATGTGATAGGGATCAAAAGCGGGGAGTGCCTTTTGATAGTCTCAGATTTTTCGTGCACATGATGTGCGAGAAAACTTGAAAAAACATGCGTTGTTAGGGCAAAACCAACTAAGAGTGGAGGCTTTGAAATTTTTAAGAAGAACATCTAACGTCATTTTGACGTTTGTCAGTGGACATGTCGCATTTATAATTATAAATTATTTAAATATTAAATGTTTTGAAATATTTTACGCACATTGGGGGACTGAGGGGACGTTTCTATTATAATTACAAATTTCAAATATGTGTAGTCCACTAAAACAAAACGTCAAATTGACAAGTTATATAAAGTATACAGGTAAACTCAACCAAATTTGTCACCAGTAATAATATACAGTAAAACAAAGCAAATTTTATCCACGGCAGAGTACAATTTAAAAAAACCAAACAACTAGAATTGGAATTATTTGAGCATTCTTAAATTTTCTATCGGTAATTGTTTAATTGAAAGTGCTACAAATTTAATATAATATGAAAGTTCTTTTGAAAGGTACGCGTACAAAATTGAAATAATTTCGACAATTGTTTTAGTGTAAGTACTTCAAAACCTATCGTGTTTGACAGCAAATGAAAGGTCTTTTGAAGGGCTCAGGTGCAGAATTTGATTTTTTTTCGATCGACTATTGTTTTAATGAAAGTGCTTTAAAACTTACCGTGTTTGGTATCAAATGAAATGTCTTTTAAAGAACTCGCGTACAAAATATTTTTCGATTGGCAACTGTTTTTGTGAAAGTGCTTCTAAACCTATCGTATTTGGTATCAAATGAAAGGTCTTTTGAAGGGCTTGAATACAAAATTTAATAATTTTCGATCGTCAATTGTTTTAGTGAAAGAGCTTAAAAAATATCGTATTTGGTATCAAATGAGAGGTCAGTTGTTTTATTGAAAGTGTTTCAAAACATATTGGCTGGTACCACGAGCATATTACTAAAACACTGTTTTTGGGTGTTTTAGTTAAAACCATGACGACATCTTAAAACACTCTTAAAATAATGCTTACCACGAGCATTGTTTTAAGTCTGTTTTAGCTAAAATCATGTAAACAAGAAAATATATATGACAACGTTGTAAAAGACGTAATACGCATGCGCGTTTCGTGAATATTTTTGACAGTTTCCAATTCAATATGAAAGCAGTTTGACAGGTTATGATTTTTAGATGTCAGGTACTTCGTTAAACTCATGAAAGAACACTAATTGCTCCTTGGGTGAACTGTAAAAGGCGCTTCCACAATTAAAACATAAATATTTAACAGGAACATATTTTGATTCTAATATTTTGCACCTAATCACATACATGAATATGTTATTATTGTATTTTAGAAGGAGAATGGCAGCCTAAAGTTTAAAACGGATAATTGAACGTCCGAGGAAAATAATTTGCTGACTGAATAACCGAATTAAAGAAAAGGTATAATTGGAAATAATGAATGTGTTTGAAATAATATGGTGCATGCGAAAACTGTAGCACTTAAAAATTAAACGAAAATTGTGTACAATACATATTTTTGTAAATTATATTTTATTAATAATAAAACTTGGTTATTAACAATATTCACTTATCTTACAATTAATCAAATAAAATCAGAAAACGGATAGTTTTCATTATAAAAAGCGCACGAATTAACAAAAAGTATATTAATTATGACAATAATCACATTCGGTAAAGAGTAGTGGTCTGCTATATTGTAAAATTCTTGTCTGGTTTTCACTAAATTGTACAATTTGATGAATATCTGGAGATGCGATGCCAGAACTATATAGGTACACATTTCTTATAATTCTGGTGTCGTACTTTTGAGAAATGTCGTGTAGATCACCTGAAGACAATAAAATGAATTGTTATAATATACATAACTATTTGTACATTTAATGTAATTTAAATTACACCGAACTACAAAACACAGAATTGTGGTTATGTATTGTGTCATATGACAGCTGTAAAGAAGCAGAAAGTCACGCGATTTGCGACTGCGCGCAGATACTGAATAACTGGCGCGTACATTTAATTTAAATTTTACTTATCTTTATCATCTTCATTTCTTTGACGAAGTACCGCAGTGTCACCAAAACTTGCATTTCACGAGAAAACATTTTTCACTATATTATATTCTTTGCTGTTTCTTCGGCACAACGGTATTTTTGTATAAATTCTCTCACATCCAACACAATAAATGGATTCTTGTGTTCTTTAAATAAAATTTCTCATTTTCAATGCGCATTTACTTCAATTACTGGGCGAATCGCTCAATTTTTATCATAGACGTCAGCCATGTTTGTCTTAAAACAGTGCTTAAAACAACTCTAGGCAGTTTTAGAACACGTTACTAAACAGTTGACTTTAAACATGCAAAAACAGCCAAAAACAGAGCTCGTAGTACATATATTTAGAACACCCAAAAACAACGCTCTTAAAACACCCAAAAACAGAGCTCGTGGTACCAGCCAATGTGTTTGGTATCAAATGAAAAGTCTTTTGCAGAACTCGTGCACAAAATTAAATATTTTTCGTTTGGCAATTGTTATAGTGAAAGTACTTCAAAACATATCGTGTTTGGTATGAAATGAAAGGTCTTTTGAAGAGTTGGCGAGAAAAATTGATTTTTTTATATCGTGTTTGATATCATATGAAAGGGCTTTAGAAGAACTTTCAGAAGAAATTAAAAATTTGATACTTTTCGATCTTCAGTTGTTTTAAATTTCAAGTATTCGGAATCATGACGTTTAATATCATATTAAATAGTTTTGAAAGAATTTTATATGAAATAAAAAATAAAATTTTACGACTGTCAATTGTCTCATACTTAAAGTATTTCGAATCATGCCGTATTTGGTATCAAATGAAATGTCTTTTGAAAGGCTCGCGTGTTAAATTGATGTTTTTTATCCCAATTGTTCTAGTGAAATTGTATCAAAACCAATCGTGTTTGGCTCCATGTAAAACTGACTTTTTAGATCCGCAATTGTTTTAATGAAAGTGCTTCAAAACCTATCGTGTTTGCTATCAAATGAAAGGTCTTTTGAAGGGCTTGCGTACAAAACTTAATACATTGCAATCGTAAATTGTTTTAGTAAGAGTGTTTCAAATCACATCGTGTTTGGTTTCAAATGAAAGGTATTTTATAGGGCACACGTGTTCAATTAATTTTTTTTTTTGATCGTCTATTGATTTAGTAAAGGTGTTCAAAAGCTATCATATTTAATATTAAGTGAAAAGCCTTATGAAGAGTTCAAATATAAAATTGGTATGTTTTCGACCAAGAATTGTTTTAGTGAAAGTGCTTCAAAACCAGGCATGTTTGATATAAAATGAAAGGTCTTTTGAAGAGCTCGCGTACAAAATTAAATACTTTCAGATCGTTAATTGTTTTAGTGTTTTGTATCAAATGAAATGTCTTTTAAAGGGCACACGTATTAAATTGATTTTTTTTGACCGGCAATTGTTTTAGTGATACAGATTTAAAACCTATTGTGTTTGGCATCAATTAATAGCTACTTGCATGGATAAACGTACAGAATTGAAAAGTTTTAGATTGGAAATAATTCATTTTATATTGTGTCAATTGTCATACAGAAGTGAACCTTATTTCAGTGTCCGTGGAGCCTAGCGTCCATATACTAAAAGCGTAAGAGGTATATTTGTATGTTTGTATAGATTCATCACGGTCAATTGCTCACCTCTACAGCCTAGATGGTTTGTCCGATTAATTTGAAACTTTTTTTGGTTGATAAAGTTTAACTTGAAAGATGACATTTTTATAAATTCATAATTTTATTACGCATGATGTGCGAGAAAACTTGAAAAAACCTGCGTTTTGGGGCAAAATCAACTAAGAGTGTGGTGGCTTTGGTTTTTTTAAGAAGAACGTCTACGATCGATTTGACATTTGTCAGTGGCCATGTCGCATTTTTAATTATAAATTACTTAAATATGAAATTTCTGTGAGTAGTTTTGAAATATTTGACACATATTGGAGAAATGAGGGGACGTTTTTATTATAGTTACATATTTCAAATATGCGTATTTAAAAAGTTAATTTTTGACAGTTCACTATGAAGTTGGTTTAAACGTCAAATTGACAAGTTATATAAAGTATACAGGTAAACCAAACCAAAATTATTCTCGGTAAAAATATATAGTAAAACTAAGCAAATATTGTTCACGGCAATGTACAATTTTATTATTTTTTATCTTCCATAAAAACAATTACATTGTTAAAGGTACGCCAAGATTTTACTATTGTGACGAACTACTTCGCCACACAGTGTTGCCAATATAGTGATTTTATCTCTAAATCTAGTGAATTTGATGATAAAAAACATCTTATTTTATAAATTTACGACTTGTCTAAATTAAAGTGAATTTTAAGTCAATCTGGTGGCATTTCTGGTGAATTTTGCTTATGCCCAAACCATCTCTACTGACTTATACCTATTTTTCTAACTACATTCTTCTCAATTTCACACTCATCATACATCAATGTATTCCGGACACGCTCTCTTCTAGTATAACCACACACACCCCGCAAATACCTCATTTCCACAGTAGTTATACGACGTTCATGTTTCTTCATCCACACCCAACATTCACTACCATACATCAATGTAGGCACTAAAACACCATTAAACACACTCAATCGAGCATCTCTGGATACATTCACATTTCGAGCAAAGGTTCCCAGAGCACCTAATACCTTGCGTCCCGCAGATACTCTTCTTTCAATCTCACAATCAATACGTCCATCCCTTGAAAACATACTACCCAAATATAAAAACTCATTCACATGACCCAATCTCACACCATTCACCGAAATATTACAATCAGTCACCAAATCGCTCTTTTCAAACACTAACACTTTACATTTATCGACATTTAATAATAAATTTAAATCTTTTCCTACTTCATTCATATTTAGAATCATTCGTCTCAATTGCTCTTCAGATACACCCATAACAACCACATCATCCGCATACGCTAACTCAGGCACAACACTACCACCAATATGTACACCATCCACCCCATTCAACGCCGTTCGTAACAATACATCCATGTACAAATTAAAGAGCCACGGAGACATCCCACAACCTTGTTTCACGCCAATGTCTATACAAAACCAATCACTCAATCTACCATTAACTCTCACCGCAGCCTCACTACCTTCATACAGCGCACGAATTGCCCCCAACAAATTACCATTTATACCGTACTGTAACAGTACATTCCATAATGTCTCGCGATGAACACTATCATATGCTTTTTTAAGATCGAGAAAGCCACAGAACACCTTCTTGTTCTTAGCAAGTGACTTTTCAACAATCATACGAAGAGAAAACAATTGATCCACACATCCTCTCTCAGGCAAAAAACCACCTTGCATATCGCTTAACTTGGAGATTGTTAAGGTTCGTACCTTATGAATAAGAATCTTCCCGTACAACTTCCCTACCACACTCAGCAAACTTATCGCACGAAAATTAGTACATTCACTCGAACTACCTTTACCTTTAAATAAAGGACAAATGATAGCACATTTCCAATCATCAGGAGCCACACACCGTTTTAAACAAAATCTAAACAAATAAACTAACCAGTCAAATAACCTCTCGCCTCCATACTTCAACATCTCATTCATCAGGAGCCTTACCATTCTTCAGACGCAGCAATGCGAAACTAACATCACTCTCATCTATATCCCATTCATCACCACTAACATTGTCGCTAACATTTTCACTACAACCATTCGGTCTATTAATGCTACCATATAAAGTCCTAAAGTACTCACACCATCTATTAGTAACATCTGATTCATTCCACAATAACTCACCATCCGCACTCTTAATCGCTTTCACTGCCCTGACATTACCACCTCTCAATCTCTTCACTCTCAACCAAAACATTCTTTTATTCATACTAAAATCATTAGTTAATCTTTCACTCATCATATCATCAAAACGCGCCTTGCTTTCTCTCACTACTCTCTTAACACATTTAGAAATCACAAGTATGCTCTCTTTTTCACCTCAATCGCTTCTTTAACTTCTTTATTCCACCATGCATTCTTTGGACAAGAACCTAATCTACATTCACCACAAACTTCTTTTGCACATTTAAGAACTGTATCCTTAAATTTGAACCAAACATCATTTATGCTGCATTCAAAATTAAGTTCACATACAGGCAAAGATTCATTTATTTTCTCAACAAACAAATCTCTAACATCCTCATTCTGCAGTGCACTGGATTTCACACGAAACATTTTATTAGTATTTTTCATCCTCATTCTCCAACATTTATCTAGACGTATACGCGATACCACCAAATAATGGTCATTCGTACCCAATTCAGCACCACGCTTCACACGCGTATCTACAACTAAACTTCTCAATCGTTCATCATACAAAATAAAATCAATCATACTCCGTCTATTTTCACTAATATTCTCCCATGTATACAAATGAGCAAGTTTATGTTTAAAGATAGAGTTGGAAACAAAGAGATCACGCTCCAAACAGAAAGAAACTATTTTCCTACCGTTTACATTCACCCTTGCCTCACCAAACTTACCCAATACATTCCCAGACATGCTTCTCTTAACTCCCACCAAACCATTTAAATCACCACATACAATAGCTTTCACACCTGAATCACATGAATCAATAACACTATCTAACAAATTCCAAAATCTATCTTTTTCAAGATCATTTTCGGATTCGGTTGGACCATAAACTGACACAACGAAGATTCTATGAAAGCCTACCTTTAATCTCAGCCAAAGAATTCTCGATGAAGTACAACCATATTCTCTCACAAACGGTTTCATTCGTTCACTAACAAGCACACCAACACCATGCTTCGCGTGTTCATTCTCAGCAACACCCGACCACAAGCAAAACAATCCATCCACTTCTTCCTCACTACATCCTTTCCTTTTAGTCTCACTGACACACAAAACATCTACATTATACACACGTATTACATTCATCAATTCATTTTCTTTACCTGTTATACCCCTAACATTCCACGTACCAAACTTACATTCATCAAATTTCACCCATTTATTTTTCATTTATCCAAAAGAAATAAAAGAAGGGTTCTCTCGGTAGAAGAGTAGAAGTTAAGGTAGCTTACCAGGCTTGTCCTTAACTATAAATAGAAAAAGAAAACAGTTACATTTACACAACTGTCAAACGTCAATCACACCTGAAAACAAAACATAACTCAGCATTTCTATACACGTAACCAATATAAACAAATAACGATATGAAAGAAAATATATATATATATAAAAAACTAAACTACTATAAAAATGAAAGATGACACTTATCTTAATAAAACGATACTCGAGAAGTCCAGTGACAAACAGTATATTTTAATCCATTAATTAATTAATTCATTACATAATATTAATCTCTTAATGCTACAGCGTGAACAATATATTTTGTTAGCCCGTCTTTAGCTAATACAAACAAACTTGATGGTTCACCCACTCGACAGCATGCAACGTATAATTGTCCGTGTGAAAAACATGGTGTGCTCAAATCTAAGCCACAAGCAGACATTGTTTGGCCTTGGGATTTATTAATAGTCATTGCAAATGCCAATCTAATCGGAAATTGAATACGCTTAAATTGAATTGGCACATCTGTGGGTATAATAGGTATACGTAGTATTAATATATTTTCACCTCGAAACTTGCCATTTAAAATGGTGGCTTCGATAACGTTTTTCATTAATTTTTTAATGACTAATCGCGTACCGTTGAACAGCCGTGGCGGGTTCAAATTACGAAGCAAAATAATTGGAGATCCAACCTTCAATTGTAAGTTATGCGGTGGCATGCCTGGCAAATCCAGTGAGTTCAAAAACTCTGTTGGAAAATTTACAGCTTCAGTGGCATCGGAAACTGTATTAATAGATTTATATGATACCAAGTCCCCTGGCAATAACTGTTGTATCTTCAGATTCAAAATGTCAACGTCCACATTTTTTGCCGCTAAAATTACTCTTTCTGCAAGCCACTCGAGATTTATGTAATTCGTGTGTACATCGGGAAATATTTTTCCAATGAGAGCATCTTGCGATTCAATGATTGTGCAGAAATCAGTCGGTAATTTTACGCATCCAGTTTCATCTATAGTGACTTTTCCATCGCCGATATCTAAGAGTTGTTTTGAGAAAGTTTCAGCGGATGGATCTTGAAGCATTTGAACGCGTATATTTACTTTCAGCTGTACTTTTTCAACATTACGCCACAATGGCGATGATTTTAAGCAGGCGTTGATTTCAGCAGCGTATGTTGAACGTGGAATGACGGGAAGTGTTTGTCTGAAGTCACCTGAAAGGACTAACAGAGTGCCACCAAATAGTTTGTCGTTGTTTTTAATATCTTTCAATGTCCTGTTCAACGCCTCAAGCGAATGTTTGTGTGCCATGGTACATTCATCCCAGATGATAATTTTACACTGTTTCAGCACTGCGGCTATGGACGATTGTTTTTTTATGTTGCACACTGCGTCAGGGTTATTTTTAATATTTAGTGGTAGCTTAAATACTGAATGAGCTGTTCTGCCTCCATCCAATAAAGTTGCCGCAATGCCCGATGATGCAACGGCCAATGTGATGCCATTATTTGATCGTATTTCGGCGAGAATTAGCGAAATAAGGAATGTCTTGCCAGTTCCACCTGGTGCATCTAAAAAGAAGAACCCACCTTGTCTTGCTGAAACTGCGAGCATAATGCGGTCGTAAATGGTTCTTTGTTCCTCATTCATTAGTGGGACATTGCGAGTAACAATCGCCGCCATTTCTACAGTGTTGTACTGCAGTTCACGATTCATTTCAGTGTTCATTAAATCAGTTGCACCTCGATTTGGCGAATTCATACCGAAATGACTGAGAGGTAAGTTGGCAATGATAATGCAAAGATCCTCAATAGCAATCAGTGCTTCATTGTACATATCGTCGCTGAATGTTATCGCTAGATCGTTACACCGTGTACGATGTTGATGCAATATATCATCAGTCATTGAATCTTTGTGATTATCCCACAATATCTCTGCTCGGGCTGGAAAACATGTAGTCAACACTATAGCGAATAGTAGACGAATTTGTATTGCTGTACAGTTCAATGCTGCTTCAGCAAGCATACATTCCCACTGGTTGTCATCTTCCAGCAAGCCGAGTGCAAGGCATGCATCTTTATACGTTGGATACTGTTGCCCATTCACTTTACGTATATCTTGAAATGACAATGGGCCAGTAACATTAACCAACAACAGTCGAAGATAAAAGCACTCAGTCTGTCTTGGATTCACTGTAAATACTCGCCCCAAGGCGTTTGATTTGAATAAATTGAGACATGCATCAACTGGTGAATCTTGCTTGCGGGGTATCCATTGTTTTGTTTGAGCCCATGTGAAATAGCGTGGTACTTGTGAATAGAGTAAAGTATGTGCAAAAGCACCAAAATCATCCACACGATTACACAATTCAAAAAATTCAGTGAGTGTAGTTTTTGGTGGATTTATAGCACGATCAATCGCTGTCTCGTTCGTGAAATATACACGCTGACCGTTTTCAAGATGGACGGCTAACTGAACAACAGCTGGATCCCGTTCATGAATCGAAAAACCAATCATTGGAGCTGATGTACCGACCAATTTGGTACAGCGTTATTTCATCGTTTTTATTCACTGGAGGAGCATTCACGTTGGTATTTTCCACTCTAAACTCAGCCATGTTACTGCCTTTATGGACATACTTGCAAATGTATTTGATGCTCTTCACAGAACTGCAGAACTCAACATTAATATGAGCATCGTATGTTTTGCTCAGTAGGGGCGAATATGGCACGACCCAACGATTGTCAATGGCAATGTCTGTGTTGCTGATGTTTTTAATAAATGATTGTCCGCCATTATCGGAATTTCTTCGACGATATATTGTATATCCGTCGATATTTGTGATTGTATCGTTAGTGAAATCTTTAGGGATTTTTTTTGTACATTTTCCATCTGCCATGCAAGGCGATGAACGATTAAAAGTACCGCATGGGCCATGAATCATGTTTGCTGTAACTATATCAAACAATATCAAATAGATAATATAATATCAGTAGACGCAGTGGGAATTTCTGCAGAAATTAAATTATCTATTTCTTCAGGGCGGATTTTGTCGATTAACCAAACCAAAATGTGGGCATGAGGTAATCTTCGCTTGTGCCACTCAACCGAATACAGTCAGCAACGTGTGTGACCGAATACATGTAATTTAGTAATAAAATTTATTAAAGACTTCAGCTTTCGTCTAAACACACGTGCTGTAATGTCATGACGATGTATTGCATTTTGGCCAGGCAACAGCAAAGATGTAATCTCTGGCCATTTTGGATTACATGTGAACGTGATAAATAAACACGGTCGCCCATATTCGCGCACGAAAGTCAGAGCATCCTGTATATACTCTTGCATATGACGTGGACTGCCTACGTACGATGATGGTAGAATGACAGAGTTATCAATTTCGGCGGCGTCGGCGTTGTTGACAATAGCGTCTCGCAAGTGAATGTACTCTTCCGCACGTAGCTTGAGTTGATTATATCGTAAGTATCGTAGTCGTTCGCCCTCTATCTTCGCGTACATGTCGACCAGGAATTGTTGACAAAGCTCTCGACATCGTAGAATGACGTTGTCCAGCCCGCGTCTAATCATCAATCTATAGGCATAATAATCCTTCGAGCTAACGTTCTTGTTTGTTTCGGCTCCTGTAATAATATATTCATAAATATTAATTTAAATTAATTACGTTTAATAATTTAATTGTTTTGTTAAAAGTGTAATGATCAAATTCATAATTAATGAAGTACCTGATACGGGATCTCGTTGTTTAATATTTATGCTATATCCGTCTTGTCCCTTCCAGAAGATTAGCGAATATTGGAGAGCGTCATATGAACGGTGTGTATCAGCAATGAACTGAAGATTATTATTTCTCCTACGAATCACAATTTCTCGTGCATCTGTATGATCGCCAACCATGATTCCAGCAACGTCGTCAGCAACAGGTGCATTGAATCTACGAATGTGTTCTCCAGCTGGTGTTTTATCAGGATTAATAACAATAGCGTGATTATCGTTTTCTAATTTGTGCATGTGGGATTTGAATATTTTCAACAATTCATTGTGCTCATTCAATAGAGCATCCAGCTCGCTGACGATGCGTCTGGCAAAGAATGAATCAAGGTTATTGTAGCCACAACTTGCATCCACCCGATTGGCTAGTGCGCTTCCGGAGTCCTCGCCGCCCATAAAGTAGATTTGTAAAAATTTATGTGGTTCGTTTGGCATTGGCAGCAATGAGCCTATTTTATGATAAACTTGGCGTCTGATTTTAAATGTAGAATTGTATTGTTGACCATTTGCGTTAGTATTTTGAACTATTTCAGTTGCTCCGAACGATGTCATTTGAAAGCATGAATTGAATGTTCGAATGGACTTCAGGAACACGTTAGAATCTGGATCTGTGCCGATAAGCAAACCGTTCAATGGTTCCGGCGGTGTTTCAATTTCAGGTAGTTGCACCTTCCCTGACGCGCAACACATCCCGGCTGGTTCATTTTTGAATTTCAAAGCATGACAATACGGGCATTCTTTGTCCATAGCACCAATTACCACTTTTGAATGAGCATAATATTCAATATCGGGCTCATACTGGAATGCTAGACGCAGGAATGATTTAGCAACAAATGCTCGATGTGCCTGTTGGCGTTGTTGGTCATTTGCTCTGCGTCTATTGACAATAAAACGGTGTGATTGTCGTTGTTCTAATCTCATGACTTCATTGCGTTCAGCTCGTGTATCGTCTAATTGTTCTTGACGCAATTGCGCCATTCTCACACGCGCTCCAGTATTTTCTTCCTGAACTTGTTCTTCGGTTCTTTGGGCTCTTCTATTTCGAATGCTTCTAGATGTTTGTATCACGGCTCAAATTGGCCCCTTTGCGTTTTGTTGGCATTGTTCACTGTACAATACAAAACACACATAAATAGAACTGAATGAATTATTTAATGATGAAAATTATTATATTAATAATTTATTTTATTTTATCTTTGATTACATGTAAAAATTAGATAGTTTCATGAAAGCGAAAAATTTTATTTTTCTTAATTATATCGAAAATACAGATTGTTAAAAATAGTGAAAAAAATTTTTTTGTAGAAGTTAGAGCTCTTATAAGTAAATACAAAAAAAATTTCCCAATTGTAATAAAAATCTAACTTTCACCGAATTCGTTTTTTATCATTCCCAACAATATTTTCGTTATAAATAAGAAAGGATAATTTTTGATTTTATAATAAACGTATAAAAATAATTTATACTTATAACTCAATAGCCGTTGTTTGCAAGAACTCGTGACACGTGTTGAGTATTTTAGAGGTTATGTAAATCACTTAATTAACTGATCGTGCGAATTACACTCAAAATTAATAATTTTATTAGTTATTAATAATTAATTATATTCAATAATATTAGTTATTAATAAATAAATAATAAAGTTACTTGAGAATATATTTGATATGAGAGTTACACTGAGATAGTAAAAATGTTTAAGTACTACGCTTGACGCATAAACACTAATAATAGCCGAAAACTGTAGAGGGAGTGAGAGAAGGCTTATTGTTTGAGAGAAATAGGAGACCATCTTCGTTGTCATCCCTACTCCGTGCTGTCTACTGGATGAGAAGTGACACCGGTAGACACATGGAGGGGATAACTTTCCAAGTGATAATAATTGATGTTATTGAGCGGTATAAAAAATTATAAAATTATTAAAATGACTATTAAAAAGCAGAGGTTCGTGATAGAAGAGTAAAAATTTAGGGTTGCATGTATTTTTTAATGCCATATAATAAAAAAAAATAAAAAAAAAGAAATTGTATCCAAAAAATAAAATTTTTTTTTGGGGTGGACACCCCTTATCCTTTCAGGGTTTGAAATATAGATAGTAGCCGATTCTCAGACTTACTGAATATGCATAAAAAATTTCATAAGAATCGGTCGAGCCGTTTCGGAGGAGTATGGGAACGAACATTGTGACACGAGAATTTTATATATTCTACTCTTCTACCGAGAGAACCCTTCTTTTATTTCTTTTGGATAAATGAAAAATAAATGGGTGAAATTTGATGAATGTAAGTTTGGTACGTGGAATGTTAGGGGTATAACTGGTAAAGAAAATGAATTGATGAATGTAATGCGTGTGTATAATGTAGATGTTTTGTGTGTCAGTGAGACTAAAAGGAAAGGATGTAGTGAGGAAGAAGTGGATGGATTGTTTTGCTTGTGGTCGGGAGTTGCTGAGAATGAACACGCGAAGCATGGTGTTGGTGTGCTTGTTAGTGAACGAATGAAACCGTTTGTGAGAGAATATGGTTGTACTTCATCGAGAATTCTTTGGCTGAGATTAAAGGTAGGCTTTCATAGAATCTTCGTTGTCTCAGTTTATGGTCCAACCGAATCCGAAAATGATCTCGAAAAAGATAGATTTTGGAATTTGTTAGATAGTGTTATTGATTCATGTGATTCAGGTGAGAAAGTTATTGTATGTGGTGATTTAAATGGTTGGGTGGGAGTTAAGAGAAGCATGTCTGGGAATGTATTGGGTAAGTTTGGTGAGGCAAGAGTAAATGTAAACGGTAGGAAAATAGTTTCTTTCTGTTTGGAGCGTGATCTCTTTGTTTCCAACTCTATCTTTAAACATAAACTTGCTCATTTGTATACATGGGAGAATATTAGTGAAAATAGACGGAGTATGATTGATTTTATTTTGTATGATGAACGATTGAGAAGTTTAGTTGTAGATACGCGTGTGAAGCGTGGTGCTGAATTGGGTACGAATGACCATTATTTGGTGGTATCGCGTATACGTCTAGATAAATGTTGGAGAATGAGGGTGAAAAATACTAATAAAATGTTTCGTGTGAAATCCAGTGCACTGCAGAATGAGGATGTTAGAGATTTGTTTGTTGAGAAAATAAATGAATCTTTGCCTGTATGTGAACTTAATTTTGAATGCAGCATAAATGATGTTTGGTTCAAATTTAAGGATACAGTTCTTAAATGTGCAAAAGAAGTTTGTGGTGAATGTAGATTAGGTTCTTGTCCAAAGAATGCATGGTGGAATAAAGAAGTTAAAGAAGCGATTGAGGTGAAAAAGAGAGCATACTTGTGATTTCTAAATGTGTTAAGAGAGTAGTGAGAGAAAGCAAGGCGCGTTTTGATGATATGATGAGTGAAAGATTAACTAATGATTTTAGTATGAATAAAAGAATGTTTTGGTTGAGAGTGAAGAGATTGAGAGGTGGTAATGTCAGGGCAGTGAAAGCGATTAAGAGTGCGGATGGTGAGTTATTGTGGAATGAATCAGATGTTACTAATAGATGGTGTGAGTACTTTAGGACTTTATATGGTAGCATTAATAGACCGAATGGTTGTAGTGAAAATGTTAGCGACAATGTTAGTGGTGATGAATGGGATATAGATGAGAGTGATGTTAGTTTCGCATTGCTGCGTCTGAAGAATGGTAAGGCTCCTGATTTGGATGGTATATCGAATGAGATGTTGAAGTATGGAGGCGAGAGGTTATTTGACTGGTTAGTTTATTTGTTTAGATTTTGTTTAAAACGGTGTGTGGCTCCTGATGATTGGAAATGTGCTATCATTTGTCCTTTATTTAAAGGTAAAGGTAGTTCGAGTGAATGTACTAATTTTCGTGCGATAAGTTTGCTGAGTGTGGTAGGGAAGTTGTACGGGAAGATTCTTATTCATAAGGTACGAACCTTAACAATCTCCAATTTAAGCGATATGCAAGGTGGTTTTTTGCCTGAGAGAGGATGTGTGGATCAATTGTTTTCTCTTCGTATGATTGTTGAAAAGTCACTTGCTAAGAACAAGAAGGTGTTCTGTGGCTTTCTCGATCTTAAAAAAGCATATGATAGTGTTCATCGCGAGATATTATGGAATGTACTGTTACAGTACGGTATAAATGGTAATTTGTTGGGGGCAATTCGTGCGCTGTATGAAGGTAGTGAGGCTGCGGTGAGAGTTAATGGTAGATTGAGTGATTGGTTTTGTATAGACATTGGCGTGAAACAAGGTTGTGGGATGTCTCCGTGGCTCTTTAATTTGTACATGGATGTATTGTTACGAACGGCGTTGAATGGGGTGGATGGTGTACATATTGGTGGTAGTGTTGTGCCTGAGTTAGCGTATGCGGATGATGTGGTTGTTATGGGTGTATCTGAAGAGCAATTGAGACGAATGATTCTAAATATGAATGAAGTAGGAAAAGATTTAAATTTATTATTAAATGTCGATAAATGTAAAGTGTTAGTGTTTGAAAAGAGCGATTTGGTGACTGATTGTAATATTTCGGTGAATGGTGTGAGATTGGGTCATGTGAATGAGTTTTTATATTTGGGTAGTATGTTTTCAAGGGATGGACGTATTGATTGTGAGATTGAAAGAAGAGTATCTGCGGGACGCAAGGTATTAGGTGCTCTGGGAACCTTTGCTCGAAATGTGAATGTATCCAGAGATGCTCGATTGAGTGTGTTTAATGGTGTTTTAGTGCCTACATTGATGTATGGTAGTGAATGTTGGGTGTGGATGAAGAAACATGAACGTCGTATAACTACTGTGGAAATGAGGTATTTGCGGGGTGTGTGTGGTTATACTAGAAGAGAGCGTGTCCGGAATACATTGATGTATGATGAGTGTGAAATTGAGAAGAATGTAGTTAGAAAAATAGGTATAAGTCAGTAGAGATGGTTTGGGCATAAGCAAAATTCACCAGAAATGCCACCAGATTGACTTAAAATTCACTTTAATTTAGACAAGTCGTAAATTTATAAAATAAGATGTTTTTTATCATCAAATTCACTAGATTTAGAGATAAAATCACTATATTGGCAACACTGTGTGGCGAAGTAGTTCGTCACAATAGTAAAATCGCGAAATAGTTTTTATTGACCGCAAAATATTCCGAAGCCGGACCTGGCGACCCATTTAAGCGCGGCAAACTACCGATCGGGCTCAGATTTTGATACCGCGTACGTCGGGTGGTTTTTAACCTAGTTTCCTTCTGAAACCAAACCACCCATTTGGTTAACATAGGACGAGCCGCCGCCAACATAAACCAACGCGTTTAATTAAATTTTAGAGTATAAATACGCGATCGGAACATCGAACGTCAGTCAATCTCAGTCAGTGATTTACGGCTTCCGATCGACTATAGATAGCGTGCCCACGTCGGCTAGAAAAACGAGTTCTCCGTCTTTACCGGCCGTACCGTCATCATCATCTTCACCGTCACCGTCACCGCCGTCATCTCCGCCAGGTTCCCGACCAGTGGTAAGTCCCATCCTTTATTTTACCTGTCAAATTCCGGTTTGACCGTTCAGCGCCACGTACAGTGCATCCGAAGTCTCGATGTCCGTGGAGTGTGAGTCTCGCACATTTGTTCATCAAACCGGCCTTTGTTATTCCTATTGTTGTGTGTTGCTCTGAGTGTTTACGTGTAAGTGTCAAATACCTACCCCGCACTCTCCTATCGTCCCGTCACCTGTGTGTTTCTCCCCTCTCTCCGCTACCACCGCATCGACCTTTGAATATATATATCGTAACTGGAAGGAGCAACCAGCAAAAATAGTGTACCAAAGAAGATTGACAAGGATGGAGATACAATTGAGACCAATTCATTTTCGCGCGATATTTAAATTTTAAAAGCTAAAGAAACAATCGGATGTACGACTCGTCTTCAATTACAAAAAAAAGTATCTTATGTTACGAGTATAGGAACAATGTTAACTCATTGTAATAAAATTTGATTTATTGGTTTTTATAAGTTACGAGTTTTGTATATTTTCTTCTAATATAATTTTCTTTTTCACATAGTTTTTTATTTGTGTAATGTATTCTAGTATTACAGTACATGTTAATTATTATTTTTATTAATTCAGTTCTATGGTTATGTAACATATCTTGTGTGTTGATATGTATAAATATAGCTTCATTTTGAAACACTTTAGTGTTTAACATTTGAAATATTTTATTTTTTAAACATATTATTTTTTTTTCATTTAAATTGTTTTCTATAGATCTATATTCCCTCTCAGTGGTTTTACACACAATAGTTACATCTTTATTTATTATTATTAATTTCCCTCTATTTTTAATTGAAATTAGTGGAGAATTTTCATCGCCTATCAACAAATTTCTACAGAATTGGCAATGTATTTTTCTTTTAATACTCTTACAAATAAAACCGCTAATGTACACAACTATATCTTCAACAATTGGAGATAAATCCCAGATACTATCTAAATAGTCATGATCTAATTGTGCTATAGCAGTATCAGGTTCTGTCTCCTCTATTAACGAATCGGATAAAGATTTAATTTTTCCGCTGCCGACATGAAGTATTTCCACTCCTTCAAAGTCAATACAATTTCCTATGTAGGAACCAGATATTTGGTGCCTTCCTAGTAGCCTTCTGTATGCATTGCGGAACTGATACGCAGACGGATTATTATTGTACCCACCACGACTACGTACAGTACTAAAAAAAACTTCCAGATGGTCTTGGCTAAGTTTATATGTTTCCAACTGATCTTGAACAGTGGTGGATGAACAAGCTTTCATTTCATCATTTGTAAAATCTAAAGATCTACAAAAAAATATAAGTATACCTAATAAATCACTTCGCTCAATTTAAAAACCTACCTTCTTACACATTTGGTGTGTTGAAATAAAAATAATGAAGGAATGGAATCTTTCATTAAGATTTTCCTTCCTGTGTTAACATTAATAATGTGGAAACAAGATTCTTCGAAATGTTTTCCACATATTCTTGTATATTTCAAAAGATCTGTTTCTTTCAATCCACATGCCGCAAGCCATTTACAACGTAAATCCACATTTTTAGGAAAGCTAAAATTATTTTAAAATCACATAAAGATTTATATTTCATGCTTCGTTATTATTGCTTATATTTTATAAATTACATGTGATGAGTCACTTCGGGATTTTTAGTTTTGCAGATGTAGCAAAACATCTTTTATAAAATGATATTAAATCAGCGATAAAAGCTTTAAAAAAATTATAACCTCAACCAATTTCTCATACGCTACAAAGCAGAAATGATGTGTGCGTCATATTTGTTGCCGCTTGTTGAACAGTTTTGACATGCGCATTAACGCCGAGAATCACTTAGCAGTGCATCTTTGTCTAACGAATGGTAATACATACGTCTATTCCACTCTATCTTCTTTGGGACAGCAAAATCTTAAGAAACATATAGGGTTCGCTACTTCCATCTACGTAGTAGATATATATATTCAAAGGCATCGACTCAGTGTAGCACGAGTCGCTCGATCCCCCCGCATCGTCACCGTACTGAGTCTCTCGCACGTTGGCTCTGCGGTGTGGCCGACACCATTGTCGTGAGTCACGGCTACGGCCGTGCGCCGCTTCCCCACTTCTTCCCGCGCCTACCTGGCATCACATCATTCATTTCATCATTCATATCATCGCTACGACGCCTTCAGCGTTTACCGAGTTCCGTATCGCCGTTTCACCGTCACAACCATCTCCGCCGACCGTCGTGGTCACCCCAGCGACCGTCTCCGAAAATATCACCACACCCGACATCATCCTACTGCCTCCCTGGCATATACTCACCTGCAAGAAAAATAAAATATATTATTTTATTGTTTACACTAAATTTGCTGTGTTTGTTTTCTCGTCAACCACACCCTATTTCTCCGACCGGATTGCTTGTTTTGCCGTATCGCTCCCAGATACGTCGCAACTGATACCAGCTGATACCTACTATATCTACTGTTACATTTGAACTCGTCCAAAAATGAATTTTCTGTCATCAACTTTGAATGTGATTGGCCGAGAACTTATTTTTTCATTTCAACTGTGGCAGTAGCTAGGTAACGTAGGTACACAAGCATCACGTGTTGTTTATCAAACAATTTCGTACTGCTACGTTTTTGAGTGAAGCGATTTTGTATTCTTTTCAATTATTGTGCATTGTTCTACTTGAAAAGTGTTATTTCTCTCTTACATTATATTTTCCGTTTACGATTCTCGCATTTTAAATTCATCCACAACACATAAAACAGTGTCTTTAAGAAACCAACAAGTATTTAGAGACAAGTAAGTATTCACAAAGCAAGTTCTTAAAGATGATACAAAAGTTATCATACTTACTACATGTAATAAGTAAGTTATTTCGAATATATTACATAATTTATACTGATGCATGTTATGCAAAATGGCAAGTGTAAAATTATATTATTATTTTCGGATTCTGAGCAACTATCAATATTTAGTTTTATGCAAATGACATATTTTCACTTACCAGCTGTAATTTTGTTTTATAAATTTAAATATCAAATATGGGATGGCTAGCTCAGTGGTATGAAGTCGGCCTGTGGATCCTGAGGTCCCTGGTTCGATTCCCACAGGCGACAAATTTTCATAATTTGAAAAAGCTATCCCTGTGGCTCCTCCACCACTAACATGTTTGGGGGCCGTGATTTGACGACTGGTAACCGCACTTCACGCGCAAAATATATCACTTACCGAGATCTGCTTCAGCAGAGTGCCACACCCAGTAATGGGTAGAAGGCGTGATGATATATTTATTTATTTTATTTTAAATATCAAATATCATTGGATTTGTTCGTATTACGTTGGAATTAATATAACAATTTATGATAGTCTAAATAGTAAGCAGTTACATCACAGTACCGAAATATATTTAAATAAATTATTTCCATTTCATCCGACAATCATATTTGCACAAGTTCAACAAAAATCAAATATGTATGACTGTGGTTTATTTGCAATAGCATTCAGTACAAGCTTATTATATAACAAAAATCCGTCTCTGGAAATTTACGATGTTAATAAACTTAGGACTCATGCAGTACAAATTTATAGATAAAAAATTATTTCATTATTCCCGACATTTAATCGTCAAGAACAACTACATCAAAATTATTTCAAACGGAAATTTTTAGAAACTGAACAACAAAAAACAAAACAATTAAAACACAATAAAGAAAATAAAGCAAAAAACGAAACGATTTCCAAAAATGAACAAAGATTAGAACTGAAAATTAATACAAAAAAATACATTGAAAAAGAAACTAGCGATGCTAAAAATAAACGACTGAAGAAACTGCAAATAATCAAAAAATATATATTAAAAAGGAAACTAACGATGCTAAAGTTACACGATTGGAACAACTGCGAATTAATAAAAAAATATATATTGAAAAAGAAACTAGGGTTGCTAAAAATAACCAAATGCAAAAACAGAGAATTATTAAAAAAATATATATTGAGAAGGAAACTAACGATACTAAAGAGAAGCGACTAGAACAGTTGCGATTTAATCAAAAAATATATATTGAAAATTAAACTAACAATGCTAAAGTTAAACGACTGGAACAACTACGAATTAATAAAAAAAAATGTATTGAAAAAGAATCTAGCGAAGTTAAAAATAAAAGATTAGAGAAACTTAAACAAAATACGAAAAGTACATATAAACTGGCATGTAGAGGTCTAGAGGAAAAAATATAAGTTCATAGCTTAGGCGAAATAGATATTATTTGTAAGTCATGTGCATCAAAAAATTTTAAATTTGAAAAACCAACGGATTTAAATTTGACACACTGTTGTCGTAAAGGAAAATTGATACCTGATCAACTAAAACCGTACCCTGAATACTTGAAAGATTTACTTACCGAACAAGATGCTAAAAGTAGGAATTTTAGAGAAAATATAAGAAAATTTAATAGTGCACTAGCTTTTGCATCCATGGGTGCTCAATTCTCTCCACCACCGGGCCGGGGTCCATATGCATTCAGAATTCACGGACAAATTTATCACAACACAACTTCACTACATCCGGAAAACGGAGTTATGGAACAATACAATACGCTCAACTATATATAATTGATACTACGGAGGCATTAATGAAACGAATGAATGTAGAAAATAATAAAAAATGTAATATCGAAATTATGAGACAACTTGATTATTGATTCGTGAAATAAATCCCTATTGCGAGGCATTTATGATGTTAAAAGAATTAGAGGATTTAGAAATATCCAAAGCTAAGCAAACAAATACAAAAATACCAGAAGTAAATTTGTGGATCTGCAATGATAGAAGTAAAGACGAACAACTAGCAATGAAGTTGCAGTAGTATTCAGCTCCAAAGATGGTATTCCACCTGTTAACCGAGATATCTGCATTCATCCAAGAGGACAGGCCAGGATTCGATTAAATAAATATAGCGCAAACTGTGATCCAATGGTCTATCCATTATTATTCCCTCACGATGAGTCAGGATGGTCAATTGATTTGAAACAAGCTAATAGTACAAAAAAATATCAATGCTACAATTCTATACGAACCGTTTAGCTAACCGAGACCATTTTAATCCCTGTTTACATGCTGGAAAATTGACTCAACAGTACATAGTAGATGCATACGTAAAAATTGAAAGTAAACGATTAAACTTCATCCGACTAAATCAGACCCGTCTGAGAGTTGAACTGTACAGCGGACTTATGGACCATATTAATAACGTTGCGGCAAATGAAGGAGGAAAACCAGGTACAATGCTAATTTGACCCTGTACTTTCCAGGGAGGTAGCCGATTTATGTTGAAAATGTACCAAAACGCCATGGCAATAGTAAGAGAATTTGGTAAACCAGATTTATTTGTTACAGTAACATGCAATCCCAAGTAGCATGAGATTACAGATCAACTAAAAGAAGGTCAAACTGCATTAGACAGGCCGGACATAGTTGCACGAGTATTTTATGGAAAAATTAATAACATGTTACATGAATTTATTCATGATAATATATTTGGCAAAGTTGCAGCTTATATATATGTTATTGAGTTTCAGAAACGAGGACTACCTCATATGCATTTACTCTTAACTCTTGATGAAAAAGATAAAATTAGAAATAAAGACGACATCGATGCATTAGTATGCGCAGAAATTCCTGACGAGGACAAAGAACCAGACTTATATCAAATTATCAAAACACATATGATACATGGACCTTGCGGGACATTAAATAAAAATTCACCATGCATGGAGCATAACAAATGTTCAAAAAATTATCCAAAAGAATTCCAAAATAAAACTCGTGAAAATGTCTCTGGATATCCACTTTATAGAAGAAGAAATAATAATGCAAAAATTTATATTTTATGGAAAAACGGTACAGTAAAATATACGGTAAACAATCAATGGATAGTACCTTACAATCCGTACTTAAGTAAAAAATACACAGCACACATATATGTTGAAGTATGTTCATCAGTAAAAAGCATAAAATATATTTGTGACTATTTATGTAAAGGACATGATATGGCCAGTGTCAGACTTGGAAAATTAGATAAGAATAATGTAGTTCAGTGGGATGAAATTAAGGGGTATTTAGATGCAAGATATGTTTCAGCTCCAGAAAGTTGCTGGAGAATGTTAGAATATCCATTACATGAGAAGTCTCATACAGTTTTTTAACTTGCTGTACATTTACAAAATCAGCAAGCAGTAGTTTTTGTGCCAGTTCAAGAGAAAAAGGCAGTAGACAGGGCTGCAAACAAAAATACAACACTTACCGCTTGGTTTTCATTAAATCAAACAGATAAAACCGCGCAACAATACCATCACATGGAAATACCAAAACACTACATATTTACTAAAAAACATGAGTGGAAAGCACGACAAAGAGAAACCAAGCCTGTAATAGGCAGAATAATATCTGTAAGTCCCGAAGATATTGAACGATTTCATCTAAGATGACTACTAATTCACACACCAGGAGCGATAAATTACGTAGATTTACGCACTGTAGACGGTAAGATATACAATTCTTTTCAGGAAGCTACCAGAGCAAAAGGTTTATTAGCAAGTGATGATGAATGTGATAAATGTTTACAAGAGGCAGTACTAGATAAATTTCCGAAACAATTACGAGAACTCTTTGCATATTTAATATGTTTTCAAACAATTTGTAATGTTACTGTATTATGGGAAAAATTTAAAAATGATTTAATGGAAGATTATCTCAAACATTATACCAGAAAAGTAGCGGAAAGTAAATATTTAACACACATACAGCAAATATTAATAATGCAAGAATTTCAACGAAACGATTTCAGTCTTCCAGAACCAGAGGAAATAGATAATGCCACAGATATAGACGATATCATTGATGTTTGTGCAGAAAGATTAGAAGGGGAACGAAATTTTGCTTTATTTAATAATGAACAGAAAAAAATTGTACAACTGATATTGACTGCTATAAATGATCAAACATGTAAAAAACGCTATTTCTTTGTTGTCGGTCCCGGTGGAACCGGAAAAACATTTTTATATAATACAATTATTAGTATATTAAGAGGAGAAGGATTATTAGTATTACCAGTCTTCCAGAACCAGAGGAAATAGATAATGCCACAGATATAGACGATATCATTGATGTTTGTGCAGAAAGATTAGAAGGGGAACGAAATTTTGCTTTATTTAATAATGAACAGAAAAAAATTGTACAACTGATATTGACTGCTATAAATGATCAAACATGTAAAAAACGCTATTTCTTTGTTGTCGGTCCCGGTGGAACCGGAAAAACATTTTTATATAATACAATTATTAGTATATTAAGAGGAGAAGGATTATTAGTATTACCAGTAGCATGGACCGGTATTGCAGCAACATTGTTAAAAGGAGGCAGAACAGTACATTCTACATTCAAATTACCAGTACCAGTTACTGAAACAAGCGTTTGTAAAGTAAAAGGAAACAGTGTAGCAGGAAAATTATTAAAGCAGTCATCATTAATAATATGGGATGAAATAACAATGGCTCCTTCACACGCATTGAAAACCGTGGATTTAATTTTACAGGACTTGATGGACAAGAGGATAGCTTTCGGAGGAAAAACTGTCGTATTAGGAGGTGATTTCCGACAGTGCCTACCGATTGCTAAACATCCCAATCATAGGACAGCGATAATAGAAATTTCAATGTTACGGAGTTCACTTTGGTATTTATTCCATAAGTTATCACTGACGAAGAATATGAGAGTTAATCAAAATGAAGTAGAATTATGTGAATACCTATTAAAGGTAGGAAATGGTTTAGAAGATAATGTTACAATACCACAAAAATGTCTAGTAACTGATTCACTAGCAGATGCAATTTTTGGAAAAGAAGATATAGAACCAGAAGATATTTATCAATTTATTAATCGAGCAATACTGTCACCAAAAAACGAAGATACAATGACACTAAATGACATCGTCCTAAATAAACTGAAAGGAACCATAAAAACATATTACATATGCCACCCCACAAACTGTCACTGAAAATTGGAGCAATTGTCATGATGTTACGTAATATGAATCCTAAACGCGGACTTTGCAATGGTACAAGATTCATTGTAAAACAAATGAACACAAATTATTTATATTTAGATGTAGTAACAGGACAAAGTAAGGGAAACAGAATATTTTTACCACACATAGATTTCAGGACAATCGACAGTGATTTGCCATTCACTTTAAGACTTAGACAATTTCCAATTAGACTTGCGTTCTCAATGACAATTAATAAATCTCAGGGACAAACATTTGATTACGTAGGAATAAATTTAGAAAAAACAGTATTCACACACGGACAATTATATGTGGCCATGTCAAGAGTCAGATCTTTCGACAATTTGAAGATAAAGTTACCGAATGAAGCAATAAATAAAAAAAGGTGAGGGTAATACAACAAATATAGTTTTTAAAGAAATACTCGAAAAGTAATACTTGAAAATCCCCAGGTACAGGTGACACTATCCTTTATTAATCATGTTTAGTAATTTCATTAGAGTGTTTATCTGCAATTGTGTGAAATTCATTTTCAAAAACAAGCGCAGGGACGACACTCCCTTCGTTTCTGATCTTTTTTATTCGTTTTCTGATCTTACATTGAGTGTTTAACTGTAATTGTGTGGAATTCACTTTCAAAAACAAGCGTAGAGCGACACTCTCTTCCTTTCTTATCTTTTAATTCGTTTTCAGTTATTGTGTAGAGTGTTTAACTGCAATTGTGTGGAATTCACTTCCAAAAACAAGCGCAGGGCGGCACTCCCTTCCTTTTTTATCTTTGTATTTCATATTCAGTTACTGCATTGTGTGAAAATCCTCAGGTACAGGTGACACTATCATGAATATTTCCACAGGATTTGTCCTCATTATAATTATTGTCAACAATAAATGTGTTCTTATTATGTATTTTGTCATCGAATTATATTAATGCTGAAAGACCATCACAATGATATCAATATTAATTATCACAATTATTTTTCTGATTAGGTATTACTTGCTAATTCTTTGCAAGAAATACCTAATCAGGAAAAGAGCTAGATACACTGCAAAATATTAAATTAAATATAATAATATGTACTTGCTGTTGCAGCTGTTCCACCAGAAGTTCCAGCAAATATGTTAAGATTTTTAACAACATGGCATTATTTGGTTTATGTCTCTGCTTGGGTTTTTTTGTCGTGTTTTTCCCTCTTGCGTAAGGTGAATACCAGAGAACTATATAGTAATGGATTCACAGCACAGTTTTCAACTAACACGTATACATAATTGAAATAGTGTTACAGTTTTACTTCATTATGAACTAATTTTCATAATGAATCCAAATGAAAATTATATTTTTTAATAAACAACTAAGAAAATTGATAATTAAATATTCTCATAACATTATGCAAATTACAAATAATTGTATTGTATTTGACATTAACAAAATAAAATAAAAACTTATATATGCATCTATCCACAATCGGTACCAAATTTCATTTAATGGTATTTTTTGTAAGTTCCTTTTATGTTTACAGTTCCTCGTTCACAAAAATAATAAATAATGGGTAAGTAATTTAATTTATAAATAATAAAAATCAGTTCAAACATAATTTAGTTATCCATACAAAAAATATAAAAACTAATGATCAGTCATTATTATACATGTAAAATCTTATATATTATTATTTTTTAGATATTGAAGAAAATGAAACCGATTTTTTTGCGATCATACTAAAAGCCGTAATATATATTTATATACCACGGTTAGTTGTTTTAATGAAAATGCTTCAAAACCTATAGTATTTAGGATCAAATGAAATGTCGTTTGAAGGGCTTCGCAAACAGAATTGGGATATTTTCAATCGGCATTTATTTTAGTGGAAGTACTTTACAACATCCTGTTCGCGTGCAAAATTTAAAAGTTTTACATCGGCAATAATTCAGTTTATATTGTGTCAATTGTCTTACAAAAGTGAATTCTACTTCAGTGTCCGCGGAGCTTAGCGTGAAGGCCTGGCGAAGCCAGGCTGACCACTAGTAATATACTATTATATATGATTATGTATAACTGAAATAAAAATGTAAGAAAAATGTTTTTATTTTTATATTATAACATCAAATAAAATAATATATTTTATTAAATTTTAGTTTTTTTGTGATCATATAGAAATATTTCCTGTGATTTAAAATAATTTTCTTGAAAATCTTCAAGTTTGTATAGTTTTTAAACGCGTGCCAATACTCTTTCCACTATTCTATACAGATCTACATTTTTGTCAGGACCGCAAGAAACCCTACATACACGATAACAAATTGTTGATTAACGAACTTCAACCCGTATGTTTCACTTTAAAATTAATTTTATCATCTTTTAAATTTGAAATTTTGAGAGCATTTTTATTTGGATTTTATACAAATAAATAAACCAATATGAGACCCCTATGTAGAAATATAATTCAAAATAAACATTTTACGTTTATATTCTTGAAAAAAATATATGTAAAATATTATTCCCTTGAATCAGTGTAACCAAAAGTGATTTTTATCACTAAATCTTGTGAATTTTATGGTCAAAATGCGTTTTATTTTATAAATTTACGACTTGTCTGAATTCTAGTGAATTTGAAGGGATTGCATGTACAATCATAATCCGCATACACTGCCTTTTATTTCACCACAAAATATTTCTTTATACTAGTCATACATCAATTTGGTCATCGTCCTAAAATGGTGATCTTAGTGTTAGATCTATCTCTTACTAGATGTAGACTGGTGCAGTGCATCAAATTCTTCAAACATATCCCTATGCAATCACATAAAATGCATGTGTGCTAAAATTCACACAACAATCTCCAACACCCTAAACCGCAGTTCCTGGTTTTGAATTACACAGTATTTTGCAATACTCTAAAGTGCAACACCATATTGTGCAAGCTGCGTAAAATGGCGGTTGGCGGGAATATATGAATCCATCACTTACTATAAAACGTTAGTTTGACTTTTAGCAATGTTTTGAAAATAATAACCATAGATAGAGAGCAAAGATTAATAACTCTTTAAATACTGGTATAGTTTAAAATAAATAAAAAAGATAGAAAATAAAAGAATATACCGGAAAAAATATTGTATTGTAAGTATAAACAATAGCTGTATTCCATTTCCACTTGGTTCATTTAAATCAGTTCTGATGAATTAGACATGACGAAATGAACTGAATTAAGCAAACTGATGCATTTGTTGGAGTGAATTACTACAAAATAAATTAAAATGAGTAATTCTATTACAGTAGATAAACAGGAGGGTTCCGGGACCATTACGCCTAAAAAAGGCAACCCGCAATACAGGCGGTTGCCTACGGGTGGTTGCCTATGTTTTAGGGGCCATTGTCCTTGATGTAGGTCGTGGACCCCGAGGTCATTGCTCTGACCCCCGCCCGACCCCCATCGAGATCGTCCCCACCCCCATCTCCCCACCTCCCCCCAACCCCTCCGAATGTCTAAATATAGATTTGAAGTTGCATCTGTAAAAAATTAACATGTGTTCGCATGATGGTAAAAAATTAACATGTGTCCGCATGATGTTGAGGTCTAAAAAAAAATATGAAATCATGTCTAAAAATAGATTTGCAGCTGTTGTTAACAAAAAATTGTTGAGCTATGATATCCGGTCTAAATATAGATTTGCAGCTGTTGTTGACAGCATAATTTAAAAATAACTCCGTGAGATAGTGTGTTTGAGCTTGTTCTCATGTCTAAAAAATATATCAAACTGCGCATGACTATAAATTACTATATATATTCAAGTAAGCTATTAGAGAGGTATAGTTATATCTGAAAATTGAACGATAGCATTATGACTTCATCAATCACCGATATCAACAAGCTAGTGGCACTAAAAAAACTGTGGAGTCTAGCAGATTTAGACGCGGGCAAACACTATCAAGTGCTATCGTTGGATAAAACGAAAACTTCATATGGTGACAGAATTCTAGCCGAGTTTCAAGATTTCAGCTCTTTCTTGGGGGCACGATTCAACAAAATTCCTGCCGATGATCTGCAGATGCTGAATAAAAACGCTGCCGAGGGGAAGCTATTCATTGTATCACAAGGAAAACTCAGCAAGAGCAAGACAACTAATATTGAATTTGTGGTTGTTTAATATGATTAGCCGCGTAGAATATAATAAAAGGCTGAGAAATTATTTAAACAAACTTGAACTACTGAAAAGTGATTTAAAATTTTATCGTGACATGCAGCAATTAATTATTAAATTTAAATTATTAAATATAAACGATGGTGACATTTAAAGAAGAGGTGGAAGTACATTTAATGGTTGCTTGGACGTATGCCTATCACGAAGCTCGAAAATCACTCTGGGAGCAACATGCAAGAGACCGCGAACGTTTTAAGTTAAAAATTTTAAGATTCTCGCCAATTATAAGCTATGCTTTAGAACAAAAATTAAAAACTATAATTACTTAAATATATTACTAATTATAATTGTAATGTGACTGTATAATTTTAGCAACAATAAATGAAATATATATATATATACCATTGTTTTATTTTGTTTTTGTATTTCAGATGCTTATAAAATAATAAATAATAACAAACATTTGTTTAAAACAGATTTATTTGTTATTTAAGAATATTACATTTTGTTTTACATTTTATACAATCTTTTCTCATTGCCACTGAACATCCTGACTGATCCTCGAAAGTATCCCACGAATGATCCCAACAGCTCTGGTATTGTTGGAACTCTTCATTATCCCGCCAGGAATCCGGAAACCTTGACCATTGTTCTTGAATTTGTTTACCCGCGTAAATCATGATAAATTCTTGTGGAAGACATGCAATGTCCTCATCACGCATAAAATGTAGAATACCACCATTCTCATGAAATAATTTAAATGATTCAAATATATTAAATTGCATTTTGAACCATTTATGTAAAGCTTTAACGTTTCGTACTGCGCAATTATTTATGTGCAAATTACAATAATCTATTTGCAATGGCGAATGTAGTAGTTCAGATAATGTTGGACAACCCAAATTTTCTAAATTACTTATTTTCTTGTGGATAATGTTTTCCAGCCAGTTAGCTTTTTCTTGTCCTTTTACATATATTTTATCAGCTTTAGCCAGTAGACTTTGGCAAGTAGTTTCAAAATTTATATATGGCTCATATCCACTCTGCCAGTCTAAATTGTGATGATTTTTTGTTAACCACCGGATATTTCGTTTATCTTTGCTACACAAATCAGAGATTGGAATTGGTGGAGCAAATATTTCTGATTTACAACCACCATTATCAACATTTAAAATGGCAAGTTCTTTGCAAATGAACTTATTATTTTTAGATAATTTAAAACCTTGTAGATCAACAATATATGGGTACATTGTGAATGCTACGAAATCAACGATGCAAATGAGTTGGAACAGAGCAAAAGAAATAATATATATGTTGACCACATGTTTCACTCAACGTTGTTTTTATGAATCCAACTGTTATGGCTGCTATTAAAACCCAACCATTTTACATAAACCATAGCCCCTTTACGTTTTAATACTTTTTCTACTAAATATATATCAGGATGTTTAACTTTTTGAAGTTCTTCAGTATAAAATCCACCTTGAATAGGTTTATTGGTTTGATCAACGAGTATATATGTAACTGGATGTGTTAATTTTATTTGACTGACTTTAAATATTTCATTTGACCAATTTGGCGTGTAACCCTTTTGAAATTCTGCGCGATGTTTGCTAATACGAACATGATCGTTAACTCGGAATTTTGGGGTAATTTTTTCAACAATTTTAATATGATTGTAGACGCTGTTTAAAAGAGATTTTTCATTTTTCCTATTCACATTTATAGGTTTCATGTTAATAGTGCTATGCTTTTTATTATTATATTTTGCAACAATTTCAGATAGAATATTTACCCATTTGTAATTACCCTTAAAGCTAAATTCTTTCCACATGATTGATTTAAGTGTTCGATTTACACGTTCAACAATACTAGCTTTTTTACTGCTATAAGTTGAATAATGATTAATATTATTTTTATTCATTAACTTTTGAAAATGTTTGTTATAAAATTCCTTCCCCATATCAGTGTGTAAATTTTGTGGTATGCGTTTATCGGTATTAAATATTTTATTTATAGCTCTGCTTATTTCCTCTCCTGTTTTAGTTTTAACTGCTTCAGCCCACACATACTTAGAGAAAATATCAATAACTACTAGTATATAGCGATACCCCTTATTTTCCCTAGCATATGGGAGCATTTCAACTAAATCTGCTTGAAACGACTCATCTAACCCTTTAACAATTACCCTTCTTCTTTTGAAATTTATACGGCTTGGTTTATGTAACTCCTCAACGATATTTCGCTTAATTTTCGACATATTTTGCAAGCGTACAGTACAGAGTACAAGCTGTTTATGCGCCTTTTTTAATATTTAAATGTTTAAATAGAGCTTCTATATCACCAGTAACTTCGCGTATGATCTTGTTTGCTTTTTGTATATTAGTTTCAGCGTTTGTAATATGATTATTAAGTTTACTAGCAATTTTTTCTAATTGCTCTTCTAGAAATTTTTTATTTACCGCATCAGCATCATTTATAGCTGGCGCGAGCTGAATTATCCGTCTATTTCGCATATTTAAATATTCATCCTCATCAAAATCTGACTCATCATCATCATAAGTCCTACCAGCATGACGTCCGAACTTATTGAGTGGCATTTTGTTACTAACATTTTACAAGGATATTAGCCTCATATAACTCCTCAATTATAGAAACTATCTCATTATTATGACTTGTATTGCCAGCATCGTTTGATGCCAATAGTAGCTGTAATCTGTTGACAAGCTCATTTGGATTATCCCAGTAAATATAGTCTACATTTTTATTACTTAAATTCATATGAAGCCCTTTTCCACTTTTTGTACGTTTGGATGATTCACCAGCCCACGAATGAATTCTCGATCTCGCAAGCGTATGCGGGGATATAATACGTAGATATTTATATGATCTATTACCTTGAATTTGTCCTGTAGGTAAATGATTTCTACGATGTGCATTTGTTCGGTGTAACATATCAATATAATTATTTAAATCATCCGTGTTGAAACCAATAGGATGTTTTTTAAAAACAAGTTCATAAATCCCAGGGGTCCCATCATATTGGATACCACCAATTATTAAGTCTTTACCATCGATTGTTACTTCTTTGCTACCCATCTTAAATTTATCGGTTTCAGGATCGTGGTATACACCATAATTATGATCAAATTTATCGGTATCAGTAAGCATTTCTTCAATGTATTGTCGTGGTAACTCATGATATTGTTTTAAATGTTCTTTAAATGACGGTTCCTCCATCATTTCCTGTAATGTTTTATCTGTTAAAGCTGGTTCACTCTCAGCTAATACTTCTGTTTCCAAAAACTTTGGTTGTATTATTGAAGACGATGCTGCGGGTATATTATAAAAACTTTCATTATATTCGTCTTCTTCTTCTTCTTTTTCTTCCTCCTTTTTCTCCTCTTCTTTTGGCTCAAGTTTTACATCTCTTTCTTCTTTTTTTATATTTTGCAAACTAGTTGCTATTTGTTTTAGAGTTTGCGTAACAGGTTTATATGATTTTTCCAATAACACTTCTTCTTGGGCACGACCCTCTTTTAATGCGTTTAGTTTTTGTTTAATAATATTACGTGTATTTATGATATCAAGTTTTAGTCGTTTACTCATTTTTAATTATTGTATAACCAGCTTTTCAAAATGTGAAATAACTTTAACCGCAGTCAGAAACAGCTTTGAACAGGTCTTGAACAGAGCTTAAACAGCTTTTGAACAGGTCTTGAACAGATCTTGAACAGCTTTGAACAGGTCTTGAACAGGTCTTGAACAGTTATGAACAGGTCTTGAACAGTTATGAACCGGCTCAAACAGGTTAAAAACAATTTAAACAGATTAGAAACAGCTTCAACTGATCTGAAACAGTTAGAACAGGATTGTTAGATATATTTAGATATATCTTGTCAGTTAAACCTCTCAGCAAGAAATGATTGTCGCACAATATTTCTAGACTATTTATTTGATATTACAATATAATGATCAAAGCCTTTACGATATCGTCCATTGTTTAAATTACCCTCTTTACTTATAACTAAAAATCCGTATTTATCACACCAACATGAAGAGCATATGTTTTTAAACTGCTCATACGTCATATCGGACCCCACGTGATCTGTGTACACATGTTTTAAGTTCATATCATCCTGCTTAAATAAAATAATAAAGTTAGCATTATCACGAATGAGATGTTTCGGTATACGTGTATATGTTTGACAAAGATAGAAACAGTCAACAGCCTTATGTCGACCCATACTAAAATATTCACGAATTATATTCTGTTTGTCACACGTCACATCATCGAATATAAAAACAGAATTGTACTTTGCATCTTCAGGTTTTACGATGTCAGTACTATCATTATGAACAGAGTATCCCAAACCATGTATGGGTTTTAGTAAATTTTCTAAATATACATATTTCGGCTGATATGAGGACTTTGAATATATGCGAACATTTTCAAAGCGTAAACCGTTGGGATGCTCCAGCAGCGCAATTAAAACATTCGTTTTTCCACAACCAGATGGACCAGCTATCAAACATCTTACTATTGATGGAAATAGAACACTATGACGTAGTTTTTCACCCTCGCCATTGAAATCATAATTCCTAACATTTAGCGACTGTGTCTGCTTCAAAACCTGCATGTTAACTGCGATATAAATAACCAATCACATCTATTTATTGTTCAGTAGCTCATTAAACATTATAAAATGAGGATGCTTGTAAATCAACCTCACAGTTCATTGCGAAATGTTAAAAAAGGTGGTGGTTTCCTTAATTCTGTAATTAATAAACTACCTGTTGAGCTGCACATTCCAGGTTATAATTATTGTGGTCCTGGTACAAAAGTACGCAAACGATTACTGCGTGGAGATCGTGGTGTAAATGATCTTGATGAAGCTTGTAAACAGCACGATATAGCATATTCTAGCGATAATAATTTGTCTACTAGACATAAAGCCGATCAGCTGTTAGCTCAAAAGGCTGTTGAACGTTTTCAATCTAAAAACGCATCTACAGGGGAAAAACTTGCTGCCTTAGGTGTTGCCGGAGCGATGAAAGCAAAAGTTAAGATGGGTATGGGTTGTAAACCAGCTCGCAAATCGAAAAAAAGAGGTAGCGCGCTATCTTTTCGTGATGTAGTAAAAAGAGCACAAAAATCCATAAGTTCCACAAATAATGATTTAAATAAAGCTGCAAAAATAGCGTTTAAAACAGTGGGTAAAATAAAAAGAAAAGTGAATACACCCCGAATTATTACCATTCCGAAGAAAGGAGGGATTCTACCGTTAGTACCAATTTTCGCTGGATTAAGCGCTCTAGGTGCGTTGAGTGGTGGGGCTGCGGGAATTGCTAAGGCTGTAAATGATGCAAAAGCAGCAGCTGAACAACTAAAAGAAAAACAACGTCACAACAAAAAAATTGAGGCAATTGCTGTGGGTGAAGGTTTATACTTAACATCACGGAAAAAAGGTTTTGGACTCCACATAAGATCATTGAAAAAAAACTTCCGATAAAGTTACCAAAGCGAGCGTTAGACAATTTTGGCTTGTTAAAGTATATAAAAGAACTAAAAATTTCAAATTTTCGTGGTGTTTTTATGCGTAATAGATTGCCACATAAACCCAATTACAATGAGTGTGCAATTGTTAATTTAGATGATTGGGATGGTCCTGGTACACATTGGGTAGCCTATAAAAAATATGGTAATAATGTTATATACTTTGACAGTTTTGGTAACTTAAAGCCTCCAAATGAGTTATCCTTATATTTTAACAATTGTAATGTAGAATATAATTATAATGTATTTCAGTCGTACAATGATATTAATTGTGGTCATTTGTGCTTATCCTTTCTTTATAATAAATAATTATTATACATGTTATACAGTCGTTATTGAACCATCATGGAGTACACATTTACATTTTCAGGTCGTGATTCTGTTTTAACATCAGATATTTATCCACCAATTGAATTAGATGACAATTCACAATACGTTCTGGGGTTTATAAATTTTGAATCTTATAATGCAATTCCGAATATTGATGAAAAAAATTGCAACTTTTATTTTGATAATAGTACAATTAAAATACCTACAGGTGCATACGGTGTAAGAGATATTCATAAATATTTGCGAAAACAAGTGGAGCAATTAAATAAACAAGATGGACTAATAATAAAAGCAAATAAAAATACCCTTAAATGCGAAATAAAAGCCACTAAAAATATAGATTTTAATAGGGATGATACTTTTGGTGACATACTGGGTTTTAAAAAACAAATTATAGTTGCAAATAGACTGTACACATCAGAGCATCCTGTAAATATTTTTAAAGTTAATGCTATCTGCATTGAATGTGATTTGATAAGTGGATCATTTAAAAACAATGAACATGTTCATATTATTCATCAATTTTTTCCAAATGCTGAACCTGGGGAGAAAATAGTAGAAGCACCTGGAAATATTATCTATTTACCTATAAATACACGAATCATCAGCTCCATAACAATTAAAATACTCGATCAGAACGGAGAACTCGTCAATTTCAGAGGAGAAGCCATCACGTTAAGACTACATTTAAAAAAACGATAAAATGGGGATTAGATACAACTATAGCGATTATAACAAAAAAATGCCCTATATTAATACACAAAGTATAGCAAAGCGGTCTAGTTTACCCCCAGCTATTGATCAGCTAACATCGGAAAACTTTAAATATCTACAAGCAATTAGTTATTATTTAAATTCTTTAGGATATCAGATAAATAATTAAAATTGAGCTTCAAAAGGAAAATAGGGTGAGGGAGGAAAAAAAGAAAAAACGATTAACATCAGTGGTTATCTGGATAAGAATGAAATTTGATTCAGTTTTAAAGTGTAGCAATTATATATTTTGTATTCGTGAAACAAAATGAGCGCAAATATTTTAAATGTTAGTGAACGTGCATTATTCGATAATGCAATTGTTAATGCCGAAAAGCATACACATCAACCATATGCATCTACAACATTGAACAACAATGATGAAATTCGAATTCCAATCCAACAGCAGGACGTTTATACACTACCGTGGGATAGCCTGCTGTATATCGAGGGACAATTGGTGAAAAAAGATGGAACAGCTTCTACATCAGCTAAACTGATAAATAATGGAATATCTTTCTTGTTTCAAGAGATTAGATATGAAATTGGTGGAGTTCAAATTGATAACGCTAGAAACCCAGGAATTTCATCAACAATGAAAGGATACGTTTCATACAACACAAATGAAAGTTTACGTTTACAAAATGCAGCTTGGTCTCCTCTAGATGATATTTCAGCTAAAATAGTCCACAATGGGCATTTCAATGTTTGCATTCCACTTCGTATGTTACTAGGTTTTGCCGAAGATTTTCGAAAAATTATATTGAATTTGCGTCAAGAATTAATTCTTATTCGTAGCAATACTAATCTAAATGCAATTTACAGTGAACTGGAAAATGATGAGAGCCACATAAAATTAACAAAAGTTTTGTGGAAAATGCCTCATATTGCGGTTGCAGATGCAGAACGTCTTATACTCATGAAACATATTGAAAAAAGCTCCGAACTTGAAATCCCTTTTAGAAGTTGGGAATTACATGAAAATCCACTTTTGCAGCAAACCCATCAACACACTTGGACTGTAAAAACGGCAACACAGCTAGAAAAACCGCGTTTTGTAATTATCGGTTTTCAAACAAGTAAAAAAAATAAACAAAAATCGCATATGAGTTATTTTGATCACTGTAAATTAAAAAACATAAAATTATATTTAAATTCTGAAATGTATCCGTACGATAATTTAAATTTAGATTTTGATAAAAATCAATTTGCTATTCTCTATGAAATGTATGCACAGTTCCAGCAGTCGTACTATGGGAAGGAGAATGAACCTGTACTGGCCCCTGATAAATTCAAATCAATAGCGCCTCTTATAGTTATCGATTGCTCTCATCAAAATGAGACACTGAAATCAGGAGCCGTTGATATCCGTCTTAATTTTGAAACAACAGACACCATTCCGGCAGAAACCACCGCTTATTGTTTAATTTTACATGATAAAATTGTTAAATATAATCCATTAACTAGTGCTGTACGTGCAATGTAATTTTATATAATAAAATAAATTTGTATGTAATAAACAAAATAAGAATTTAATTTGCTGAAACCCAATCTATCCATTCCTCATATGATTATTGGTTTTGTTTTCAACATTATTAGTTTCTCAATTCACAGCAATCTGTGGGTGACATCATCCTGGGGGATCGCATGTGTGTGTTAAAACTGGCAAATATTGTGTGAATAAAGTGTTGTACCTCTTCACATCATTCTGAACTACATCGGTCCGCAAAAAGTGTCTCAAGTACACATGTTGTTTACACATATGGCTCCTGTGGGAGAACGGAAACCACATGTGTGATAAAAACTGACAAATATTGTGTGAATAAAATGTTTGCATCTCTTCACATCATTCTGAACTACATTGGCCCGCAAAAAGTGTCTGAAGTACACATGTTGTTTACACATATGGCTCCTGTGGGAGAACAGATATTATGGGTTCCCGCACTATCCCACCACAACCAATGAATGTATAAATATGTAAAAATTCTTTAAGAACATTACAATCAGTTGTAATAGTCTGGTGAAATACGTAGTGTTCAATTAAATCATGCAATCCAACGATTTGTATCAGCTAGTTACAGAACTCAGTGTTCAGTTGAATAATATTCGAGAAGTTCAAAACGGGCTAAGTCAATTAATCGACAAAAATTACATTGCGATTAATCGAATTAACAACGCTACAACGTATTTGGCAAAATACGTAAACGACTTATACGATAGGCAAGCGGAGATCCACGCAACAGTGGAAAATCTTGCCGACCAGCTGCTGCCGCCAACAACGCAACAGGGGTCATCATCGTCACAGCTATCATCACCCACCGTGATTCAATATCCGCACGAATCATTCATCCCACGAGTTTCTGAATCATCCCTTTCACCTGTCGAAAATCAACCATCATACATGATGGATGATGGTTCGGAATGGCGTCTGGAAGATGACATCATTGATGATGATGATGATGGTGCCTATCCAGCAATATTGGGGCTACCGGCACCAGAGGATGGTGATATATTTGTGAATGTGGTGGAAGATTAAAAACAATTAATTTTAAGGCATTTATTGGTAAGCAGTATTTAACATTGTTATTACAGTTATAATATTGAAACACATTTATTAGTAAGTAATATTTTACCTATTATTACAGTTATAACATTTTAAAAACATTTATTAGTAGGTAATAAATATATTTTACATATTACTCATACATTTATAACCCCATGGTAATGTATCAGTATATATATAATTAACAATACGCTTATCATCATGGGGGCTTAATGCTAATTTTTTTTGTTTAATTGTGTGAACATCATGTTTGTATGATCTTATTGTATACTGGTTTTTAGCAACTGTTAAATTATTAAATAAACAATCATGATAATTTTGAAAAGTTATGTTTTTTAGTGTTGCGCTCGAAATTCCTTTGGCTCTTTTGTTAATATTTTTACTAGAATTTAAAATTTTATAAGCGTACATTTTTGATCTTAAACCAATAAATTCCGTCATTATTTTACCATTATTTTCATCTTTCATAAGACCTATAACTTTCTTATTAGCTAACGGTATATTGTACACATTGTCCACATTGTAATCAGAAGTGTCAAATTTTTGTATATCTGTTTTAATAATATTGTATATATTTATGTTAATAAAATTATATATTAAACTGTCAGTGTCTGTGTATAGTAATTTGGCTTCATCCCCCAATTCCTTTTTAATATAGTTATAGTGAAAATCATAAATGTAAGTTTTTGATAAATCTAAAATAGAAAATCCTACATAAATTGGTTTATTAAAGTGAATAATTTTTCTTTTCATTTCTATAATTAAAATATCATCATCAAGTATAGTACAGCTGTGAAAATTTGGTTGTGAAATGTAAGACTTTGCGCCGTAACGACCATCCCATTTTGTAACTAATTTAACATCTTTGTGCTTTCGAACATTCTCCATTGTTTTTCCAAAAACGGCGTTATTCATAAGTTTATAGAAATTTTTTTTAAATTCATTATCCGAAAGTTTACGTAATTCTGTATTTAAATCTATATATTTTTTTAACAATGCACTTTGCTTAAACTTAAGAACGCGATGAATCTTTTTAATCTTTAAACCTAAATTTAAACATTGCTTCAAATTTCGATAATGTATAATATATTTAGATTTTGGATACAAATTTGGAATTAATTTTGAATGTTTTGATATTGGTGGTGTAAAATGTTCAGGGCAAAGAGGTAAATCTTTATGTAATTCATGAAGTTCAAATGGGTATTCCAAGTCTACTTCAAAAATATAGCCTGTGTCTGATTCATTACTAATATTTAATAAATCAATACTATGGATATCAATATCGCTAACCCATTCAAAGTCTCTATATGGTAAGTATTGGCTCATAGCAGCACCATATAAATTGTTTATATCAAAATACATTAGGAAAGAATTTGGTAAATTTGAATTATACTGTTCACCCATATATTTGTTATTTGCCTTGGCATATCTGTTCACACATTGAGATACCCCACCTCTAATCCCCTTCTCGATGAATAAAATTTTATCAATATCGGTCAACAGCTCAAGTTCAATAGAACTACATTTTAACATCGCATCAAATGCCAGACCTGGTGCTGTATAGTAATGTAATGCATCAAGTCCATATGATTGCATACAACTTGTGCGAAAATTTTCAAATATATCTGCTAATAACAATACATCGGTTTTTAAATACAAATCAGAATAACCCCCCAACGACTTTATTTTAAAACTATTCCATACAGTTTGAGCATGATTGTAGTCATCATCACAAACACTTTCATTTCTGATTAAGCTGTAGAATTGTTCTTGAGTTGGTAATCTATCAGCATCAAGTTTCCCCCAGCAGTCCAAGTATTCGTAGGGAAAGACTCCTTTTCTGGTTAGCAATTTAAATTCTTCTTCACTAGTACACTGGCTTCTGGTGATTTTCTTCTCCGAATCTTGAAGGTGCATCGACAGTTTATCAATACTACTTGCCATGAATCGAAACGAGTCAATGAAACGATAATTTATTTTGGTGTTGCTTACATATTTCGTGAATGAAATATACCGCTCTTTGTTTATTGGAAGCAGATGAAGTGCCCCTGGAAATCCTTTGGCAATATTTTTAATAATGAAGTGAGCATCATAACCACTTAGATTATGAAAAACAATTGGAATAGTATGCGATTTTTTATAATTTAGATTACAGGACTGATGTGCTGGACCTCTATATTTTGATGTGAAATGGCAGTGGTCTCGAACTTTAATATCATTTTCGTTAAATGGTTTTCGACAAATGTGACATATTTTCGCTCCATCAAATTCGAGTTCTTCACCATTTATCAGCTTCATAGGTTGCACAGTCTGAATTATACTATTAGTAGTAACAGCCATTGTGTGCAATTCATTGGTGAACCATTCTTGACAATTTTTTCCACGATACATGCTATATCTTGAAAGGGAATCATCATAAGAGCATTTCAAGTAATATGCAATACTGAACGGTATATGCTTATGTATAATTTTTGTATTTTTTTCCGAATTATCCTCAACTTTTTCTAAAATTGATTCTAAATCAGCGTAAATTACAAAAGGCACCTCTTCTTGATAGCGATAGTTCTTGAATTTTAAAATTTTATTTTCATCGCTTGGTACTTCAATGCGACACTTGTTCATTAGCTTGCAATACTGCATATGCTTAGTTAGCAAATGTTCCGCTGTAAAATAATTTAAGCATCTATCGCAAAGCCACTTTTTAGTTCTACGGGCTGACAATTGTTTATTTAACAATCGTGGTAAATTTTTTATCCACATAAAGTGATAGTTGGTGTTAGATCTCATATTTTTTATAATATCAACATTGTTATCAATTTCCATTGAATCCTCATCATCAATAACCTCTTCTTCGTTGGAATTTGTCATTAGTAAATGAATAGTTTTCGTAAAATTTTTCTCGCTTAAATATACTGGCACAACTAGATGTTTCTTGCCAGTTTTCTCTAAAGTATAAACATTTATCGCCAGATTGTTCATTTCTTCAAATTTTGGTATATCTTTTATTTTAAGTTGAAAACTGATTCCGGCATATTTCAACACTCTATCAAAATGTGGATATGAGCTAACTCGATCTGAATGTTTAACTGCTGGATGAAGCGCCGATGTCACAGCCCAAAGAAAGCAAAACTCATCGCAGTTCTTGACGTTGACTATTGCTTGCTTTCGTTTAATATCTTCAGGCAGCTCAATATAAGTACCTCCTGTTATCGGAGTATATTTGTTGATATGCAATTTTAAATGCATAATTTCATGTAGCGCCCAACCCGAATCCCGTTCCTGAAATTCCTCTAGTTCACGCAATATTTTATATTGCACGTTTTCATTGTACCAACTATTTAAATTGGTAGCATTTGTTATCGGTTTATTGCTTGTGTTAAATGTTTTAATTTCTAAAACACCTGTATGAGGCATAATAAATTCCGCACTGAACACTACATTTACTTTTATTATAGATGATTTTAGAGCATTATTAATTTTATTTTTAAAAATACGCTTACTTTTTTCAAAAAATATCCTTGGATCTTTAAAAAATTTATTTATAATTACACCTGTTTGTATTCGCCCTCCAAAGACAGATTTCACATCCCGCCAAATTAATTTATTCTGTTGTCGTCTACCGCATACTCCTGATCCTGATACTGATTGATCATTTTTAAATTGATTTAATTTTTCTCGAAAAAATTTTAATATTGTGAGATTGGCTTCTAGTTTAAATAAATTTTCATCCTTGTTGCAACATCCTCTTTGATTTCTAATACAATTTGATATTGATAATATAAATTTATTTATATGTTTTCGCCAATTTTCAGCTTCATCCACTGTTTTAATTAGATTTAAAGCCGATTTTATTTTTTTAATAACATTATCGCTTAACGAGCACACTGTCTCTTTACTCATTTTACTTGTAGATACAACATGTAACTAAAACAAAATGCGTAAAAAACAAAATATATAGCTACAAATGGATGTAAAAAATATTTTTACAGCTTGAGAACTTGTTTGGATACGCTTTCCCACCTATTTTTTATCAACAACAGCTGCAAATCTATTTTTAGACATGATTTCATATTTTTTTTTAGACCTCAACATCATGCGGACACATGTTAATTTTTTACCATCATGCGAACACATGTTAATTTTTTACAGATGCAACTTCAAATCTATATTTAGACATTCGGAGGGGTTGGGGGGAGGTGGGGAGATGGGGGTGGGGACGATCTCGATGGGGGTCGGGCGGGGGTCAGAGCAATGACCTCGGGGTCCACGACCTACATCAAGGACAATGGCCCCTAAAACATAGGCAACCACCCGTAGGCAACCGCCTGTATTGCGGGTTGCCTTTTTTAGGCGTAATGGTCCCGGAACCCTCCTGTTTATCTACTTATTACTGAAAATAAAGTCAGTGAAGTTATCCAGCGAAATAAATAAATGATTTGGTTCATTGAATGTAAGTTAGATCTGATACAAATGGAAAATGGAATACGCCTATTGTGTATTTCGTATAAATTTATTAGTCGTTAGTCTCTTGATAATTTTGAATTTAGTGATATATCGGTATCATAATTTGACTTTTTAGACTACTTACTACGTACGCTACATGTCAATATGATTCAAAATTGGCTTCCAAACCCAAACTTCTACAGAAAAATGTAGGTCTAATTCTATTTTAGTAATAAACGGAGGCAAGTTATTGGCTGATATGATATAAACATATTCGGATCAAACGAAATAAATTTGGACTGAAGATAAAATAGCTGCTTGGCTCATCGGAAGAAAATCCATACTCTTCATTAGCAAATTGCTGTTATATAAAGCAATGATTAAGCCATTTTGGACCAACGCAGAATTATTCGCATTGTCAACGCTTCCTGACATTGTAGTTTTCTGCAAGATCTTCGAATGTTTTTAGTTAAAGAAAAACCCCCAAATTGAATAACACCTTCGATGAAACCTCAGTAGGGTAGTGCAATTAATAATAAAAATCTTAACATCCTGTACCTGGTGCTCTCGAGGGTAAAATATACTTAGTTAAAATATGAATGTAGAACTACGAAACAAGAAAAAAGTTACACAGAAAAAAATTAATTTTCATTGACCGATATAATAACAAAAGAATATTGAATAATATTTACTTTAGTGTTATATAATATATATATATATATATATATATGTATATATATATATATATATATATATATATATATATATATATATATATATATATATATATATATATATACATACATATATATATATATATATATATATATATATATATATATATATATATATATATATATATATATATATATATATATATATATATATACTGAGGGTTGGTCCCATTATCAAGTCTAGAAGAGTTTTTTGATCCAAAAACAATAATCTTATATATATATATATATATATATATATATATATATATATATATATATATATATATATATATATAAGATTATTGTTTTTGGATCAAAAAACTCTTCTAGACTTGATAATGGGACCAACCCTCAGTCCCGAAACGTCGTCAGTTGTAATTATTTTGTAAAATTGTTATTACAAAAAAAGCTAAGTAATCCAAGCATTGAAGAGTATATTTTTTCAAGCCTTCTACTCCTAACTGTTCAATAAAATCAACGACTTAATAAAACGGAATCTCCATTTTGAGATTCCACATATTAATATATTTAGATTCCTTGTAAAAAACTCTTAGAAATTATGAATCCCCGTTATAAATAAGCTATTTTATTAAATCATAAATTTCGCAGTTCTACGACAGTTTGGCAAACTAAGATTTCAAAAAGCATAATATTTAGACAATACCAGATTTAAAATAAATGTGTTTCTGTTTTGTCTGGAAAATTGTCTTCTTTATTTGCTGCCGTCTATATTGAAATGTCGCGCGAAATTTTTTCATTTGAAATATTTGACCAATTCCACCAGACTCGATACTTAATCATCCTCGATTACGTTTATCACGTTGCGGTTTCTACACATAACGAATAAGCATAAATAGTTTTACAAATGTCAAATTGATGCTATGTGAATGATAAAACAATATGGACGAGTAAAGCTATAAAGAAAGGAACTGTCTCCATTGCCGTCGACGGCAACCTAGTATTTTATGAATCGTTGCCAGCATTTTAAAAATGCGGTCTACTTGAAAAGGAAAGTAATTAAAGATATGGTTTGGTCTAGGTTGAAATGTTTGTTTTTAATTTAAATCCACTTATAAAACACTAAAAAACTATTTAAAAAATTTCCAAATGAGCAGTTATAGCCCGACTTTGGTGTAAAATGTTCAAATAGCGAATTCATGAAATTTTAATGTAATGTTACTTGTGAAATTTAGCAATATTATAGGTGCCAGCAACTATTTAGGTTGCCGTCGACGGCAACGGAGATAAAGAAATTAATTTAAATATATTATTATTTTTAACTTCTATTAATTAGAATTGATTCCTGTTGTATAGTAAGAATATAAAAACGAGCTCATCATCATAAAAGTTTCAACTATGCACAAAACTATTTTCTTATTTAAGTTTGATTAAGAACTAAATTTTATTTTAATGTTTAAGTAAGTGATAAAGAATAAACACTTTATTATGTTCAATACTAGCTCTGCCTGAAGTAGATATCCTCTTTTTATTTAAAGTTACAACAAACTTTTAACATTTGCTATAATCGGTAGAGTCTTCAGCCGACAGATTTAAAGAAGAAAGTAGTTGCGAGCGAATTTCACTGGCTTTCATATAAAAGAATGCGTAAAAAGTTTATACATTCATAATTTTAAATGGCTGGACATAAAGGGTTCGTAATATTTCTACGACAGCCCACGAACCTAGTGCTAAATCATGCAAATTTTCAAAGCGATCCGACCGAGCGCAGGTATGAATTTCCGTAAGTAACTAGCAAACTAAGAATGTTATAGTACTTTTGTTGTATTATATTCTGATGAAAAATATTTTAATTTTCTTATAACACTTCGACATTTAAAAGTGCACTAGGACGAACAATTTTGATGAGGGACTCGTGCATTGAAAAATAAAAATGTTGTTTATAAAAAAAGATTTTAACATCTGTCATTACAAGAACATATGAAACAAAGGTAGGTATAAATGAACATATGATTTCACAAACACTTTATTATTACCCAAATGAAAATTTAATTCAAATTCATAGGACTTGCGAAGTGAACTAGTAGGAAAGGACAACTTCGCTCTCACCAATAACAGTCTTTAAAAAAAATTATTTGTAATTTTCCGTGCGGATTGTAATGTACATTAAAATAAATATGAATAACATTGCTATTGAAACATAGGAGGTTTAACACCGATGATAAAAATATCGATGTTTTTCAGAAAACATCAAGTACTCGATATCAATTCTAAGAATTATCCGAGATGGATCAATTGACCTTTCCATGGTAACAACAAAGTATTTTATTAATTTTGAATAAGTATGATCCGCGTTCGGTCTTCATTTACCATTAGAAATGGTAATTTCAATATAAATATAATTATCAAGAAGGATGGATTATCTAAAACAAATCCCTGGTAAATACATTTGTCTAACTTTCTAGATTAGATTTTTCCACACTTATCAAGACGGTTGGCGTCGTCCTACACTTTATATGTGTGAAACTTCTTGAACCATTTATCTGAAAGTATAATTCATGAAAAACATATTTTCAAATAAATTGCCTCGTTATTTATTAAAACATCTAAAATTTCATATGATAAAAAGTTAAAGAACAAGAAATACTGAGCTAAGTGTTTTGTTTAACAAAGTAATTGACTTACCACGTACTCATCAAAATCATTTTTTAATAGTTACAAATAATTAATAAATCAACACAAATTTATTTCTGGTTATATTTTCAATGTAAAATTCGTATCTAAACAGCTTTTAATGTATACAAATACCGTAAAATATCAATATAATTGATAAATTTATTATTTCTGTTCATCGTATCTTTTATTATTTTATTTTGTGTATGTAATTTGGATGAAGCAAAGATAATAGTTTTCTTCCTGACTTACAACTTCAATTACATCTAGGCATGTCGATTTAAAATCGAGTGAAATAATCGATTTTTTAGTTCGATCTGAAACACTGAATCGATTCATAAACCCATCGAATCCAACCGATTTACGTTATAATAATGAAAAAGTGGTAATTGCCAACATGACTTAAGTCGACTTCCAAACAACGATTCTCATTACTTATTGGCATCATCAAAAAAATTCTTTGTGTGATTTAATAATGCCGATTGTCAATAAATATTTTTGTATTGTTGAAACATTCGTCCCATGTGAGCGGCGTTTTTCCGTGGCAGGAAATATTGCAAATGACGAAAGAAGTCGACTAGATCCGGAACGATTAGATAAATTAATCTTTTCAAAATAAATCACTTGACTTAAAATATTGGGACATGTAATAATTTATTTATTTAATTCAATAAACAAATATAATTTATTTATTATTTTATTTCTTGATTGTAAGATTGCATAATAACTGTCAAAAAAATCGACTTACGATTCGATTAATCGAGAATCGATCTTTTAATGCTTGATTTAATCGAGAATCGATTCTAGTGCGTTCGATTCGTATCGAATCGAAGATAGATTTTTTTTAGAATGAATCGACATGCCTAATTGCATCACATTTCATATAAAAATTCCCTGCATATGAAAATCCAATTAATATTTCTTTTAAACTTCTCATTTACCTAGGCATTTACTTTTTTATGATGTTTGTGGATATTTTATTACATTATTTGAATTGTTCTATACTACGTATAACATAACAATTTTAAAGTCATGCTTTTCTAGAGAGTTATTAATCTTTGCTCTCTATCTATGGTTATTATTATGAAAACATTGTTAAAAGTCAAACAGACGTTTTATATTTTTGCTTGCTGCGCCATCTGTTGGCAAGTGATGGATTCATATATTCCCGCCAACCGCCATTTTGCGTGGATTCCACTTTAGAGTGTTGCAAAATACTGTGTAATTCAAAAGAAGGAAATGCGGTTTAGAGTGTTGGAAATTGTTGTGTGAATTTTAGCACACATGCATTTTATGTGACTGCATAGGGATATGTTTGAAGAATTTGATGTAGTGCACCAGTCTACATCTAGTGAGAGATAGGTGAAACACTAAGACATTTTAGGACGATGACCAAGTTGATGTATGACTAGTACAAAGAAATATTTTACGGTGAAATATAAGGCAATGTATGCGGATTATAAATTTCTGATGCTACCCAATTTGAAGTCAATCTGGTGCCTTTTCTGGTGTTTTTCTTTCTTTTTTTAATCATGTAGACATTTGGTATGAAAAAAGGAAAGTCTGATACTAACTTCATTGTTCTTATACTGTTGTACTACTCACATGTATTTCACAACACTGTTGGTGATCACAGTAAATTTATAAGTTAATAGTTATTTTTATAACAAGTGCCGAAAAATTGGTTATGTTCAAATGCAGAGATTAAATCTGTACGTGCACGTAACTTTTTTCGACACGTGTTATAAACAACATTTTTCCTACAACTGATAATTTAAAAAAAACTAAAATATTATCAGGATTTATAAAATTTTAATGAAATTACAGGAGGACGATGTTTTACGGCGTTGCTATGGTTAGTTTGTTGATTGTATGATATTTAAAAATATTTCATTAATTTTTAGATAATTCTTTCAAAATCGTTCATACTTGAATACTATGAGTGATTCTGCTTTATCATGGACATCTCCAGAGATAATTGCAGTCTAATTTCAAGCTACGTTATACCTATTCTTGGCTGCAACAATCAACCTGCTACTGGTACTTCTAAAACCTCAGAAATTGTTGTTTATAATAGTTCCGTTGGCAATATGAACAGGTACGGATGAAATCAATATTTCCTTAGAGAGTATAAAAGTTTCTACTTCACATTATGTCAATATAAGCAACTGTAATTAATATACACAAACAATAAATATTATGCATTTCACATACTATATAAATTAAATCATTTTTCTGTTTGTTCATTATTATATTTAATAATGATACACCTGCGAGTACTTCTCTGCTCATTGTGATGTGTACAGATTAGGAATATTAATGATATTATGTGAAATATTTATAAAGGTTATATTTATAAACGTCAAAATATACCACTGCATATCTTCTTCTTCCATAAGCGTCTGTGGCTAAAATATGAAATTCAGCGCTCGGCGCAAAATTTAAATCGCTGTCTGTAAAATTTTTATTTTGAAAGTTTCGTAAAGCACAAATTACTTTCGGCAATTGTGCTTTTCGTTTACAGAAACGCACTTGGTCTGCTTTCGTGTGCTTTCCACACTATAATAAGCATTTATCGTAAAGTGTTGTTGTATTTTATTTATAATTTGTGTTGTACTTAATTGAATCAGGTAAATTATTGTATAGTTTAGCAGCTAAATAATGGGGCTCTGTTTTTGTGAAACCATAAACTTTTTAAATGGCAGTTTTATAAAATAATTATTAAAACCAATGTTTTGTTGCATGGATACATTATTGTAATCTAAATATTGTCATAATCACAGTATTATAGAAGAAATACAAGTCAAGATGCTTTAAATCTTTGAACTCTGTTGGGCGTCTTTTGATAAAATGGAAACTGCAAATTCTTAAAGCTCTTGTATCGGAATCTGTGCAGCCGATTGTCCCGGAACGAAAAAACCAACCTATTTTTTATATTGTTATAATCAACATATAGCTATTTCGGAGCCAAAGAGTCCTTTTCTTTTTTGATTCATTTCAAATAGTATCTTAAACATTCGTTTCATAAATTATTTAGAATTTCTGTTACAATCGAAAACACAATAACAATTAAAATGAAAAAAATTAAATACTTCAGTAAAATATTAAACATTTTAACGAAATTAGTTGATTTTGAAAATGTTGACCTAAAATAAACTGTTCAAACAAACAATAAAATAAAACCTACTGTACATTATTTTGAGGTTATGTAGGATCCAAGATGTATTTAAGATGTAAAAAAGGCCTTCAAAATCCAGTTATTGGTAAATAATACACAGACAATAATTAAACTATGTATTCATAATTATAAAACGTGGACGTTTCGGTCGTGGAACACGACCATTATCAACACTACAACAAACATAATTTTACATTTAAACAAATGCGTCACAAGAATTAAATAACAAAGAACATAAAACTAAACCAAAACAACTCACCAATTGTGAAAGACGTCAATTTCTTAAAAATTTTGAACTAAATAAATAGACCAAAATAAGCCAGAAAAACGTAATTTGTTCATAATAATATAAAACAAAAAGTTTTTAACGAAGTAGCCCAACTGAAAGTTGGAGCAATTCTGAAGAGCAAAAACGCAAAATCTGTGAACTGTCAAAACCTCAACACACAAAAAACCCTAACTCTAATCGGACCAAAAAACTATTTGAACCTTTCAATAAAATTATTTATATATTTCATATTATTTTTAAAATCAGTTTGTGAATTAACATTTTTTGAAGTATCCAAATTAATGTAAAAAGTTTCTTTTAACAATCTATTGTAATAATTAGGTTCGGAATCTATAATATTTACTTCATTAAAATTAAATTTATGTCCTCTCTCTATAGAGTGAATAGTAAGTGCACTATGGTCAGGATTCAAACGTCGACAATGATAATTATGCTGGTAACACCGATTTTTTAAATGTTGGGTGGTTTCACCAATATATGACTTCCCACATTCACCACAATCAATCTTATAGATGACATTTCTAAGATTTAGCACCGGAATTTTGTCTTTTAGATTTGAGAAAAGATCCTTAGTCGTAGATACAGAACTACTTGCAATTTTAATATTTGAATCTTTTAATATTTTCTGCAAGTAAGTATTTAATTCGAATTCGTATGGTATTTTCGCGTAAATTATATTACTATTTTCACTACTATTTACTTGATGCGGGTTGTAATTAATATTATTCTGTCTTTCTATTAACTTATTGATTCTAATTTTAAAATATTTATTAATAAACTGTAAAGGATAACCATTTCTATGTAGTAGTTCGAAAATAATGGTAAAATTTTTTTGGTGAAAGTGTTTATGTGAGAGTAAAAAAGCTCTGTCTAACAAGGAATTAATTACACTAACTTTGTATTTTTGATTTGTGTACGAATGAAAATTAAGGTATCTACCACTGGCGGTGTCTTTTCTATACCAATCTGTAATCAAGGCATTCTGATACTTGATAAGAGTTATATCAAGATAATTTATTTTATTTTCTACTTCTTTTTCAATGGTGAATCTTATTCTAGGGTGGAAATTATTGAATTTGGAAAAAATAAGATCAACTTTATGTACTGGTGCAATAATCAGACAATCATCAACGTAACGCTTGTAAAAAACTATCTCTAACGTTATATCAGGAATAATCTGCTTTTCAAGTTTCTGTAAAATTAAGTCGGCTAAACTACTTGAAATGGAGGACCCCATCGGGAACCATCTATTTGTTTATAAATGATATTATTATGACTGAATACAGAATTCAAGAAACACAGTTTAATACCCTCTATAAAGGTGCATTTGTCGAGATCAGTGAACAGTTCAATTTCGTCCCAACGTTCTTCAATGCATTCTATAACTAAATCTTGCGGAATGCTAGGGTATAGAGCTACCACATCCAAACTGAAAATGGTATGATTTTGTTGAATTTCAATCTTAGAAATGTCATCTACAAGTTCAAAGGATTTTTTGACAGCATAATCTGATTCGGAAGTAACTTTACTTATAACTTGGTTCAAATATTTAGATAATTTGTATGTTGGGGTGTCGATAGTTGATGTGATTTGCCTAAGAGGAATATTCCTGCTTTGTGAATTTTAGGGTTCATGTACATTCTGCCAATGTTCGGATGTTGAACGATCAAATCAGGTTTTTTTATTTTCTTTAAAAAACTTTTACAAACAGTGTCTAACTTATTAATCGGATTTTTGTTTAACTTGATGTACGTATTGTTATCATTTAGTATCTCAGTTGCTTTAGTATCATATTCAGAGCGTAACATAATAACTGTCTTCGCCCCTTTATCAGCTTTGGTGATTATTATATCATTATTATGTGTTTTCCTAAAAATACACGCCTTTCTATAACACTTTATTAACTCTAATTCTGAAAATGTTGATTTTTGATTTTTCATATATCTAAATTTGGAATCTAGGAACTTTGAAATTTTAGTTTTTATGCTGTTTTTGTCAGTTATATTACTATTGTCAATAGCTAAAGTTAAATTAACATATGTCTCAAGAATTCGTTTTTTTATATGTTTGATATTCATTAATTTAAAACTAAAATTGGAACCTAATGATAACATACTAAGTACATCTTCTTCGATGTTCAGTGGAGTTAAGTTAGTGATCCATCCTTTGTAATTGCTCTTTAAAAAATTAAGAACACTACTATGGTTCAATTTCTCTTTGAATTGATTTATTTTTTTGGTAACACCTAACCGATTTTTATTCTTTTGTGTGATGTAATATTTATTTGAATTATACATGATGTATGTATAAACCTCTATTGGGAGAATGTCCATGAATTCAATTATTAATTTAAGTTTTACGTTATTCAAATGCTTTAATCTACCATAAGATTCTAATATTTCTATATTTAACATTTTATATTGAAATTTGTTTTGGTTTTTGACAATTTTGTTGTTATTTATATAATTATTATACTGTTTATTAATTTTAAACGAATTCTTAATAAAATTTGGAATAATATTTAAGTTTTATGTTCTTTGTTATTTAATTCTTGTGACGCATTTGTTTAAATGTAAAATTATGTTTGTTGTAGTGTTGATAATGGTCGTGTTCCGCGACCGAAACGTCCACGTTTTATTATTATGAATACATAGTTTAATTATTGTCTCTGTATTATTTACCAATAACTGGATTTTGAAGGCCTTTTTTACATCTACTGTACATTATAATAATTACTTAGCTTCACAATATGAAGTAAATATATAAAAGTATTTATTTTTTATCTAATAAATATATAAACACTATAAAATTGTAAATGTATGCAATGTTTCACTTGAGAAAATAAAACATACAATTTGACACGCACATAATGATGCACAGAATAGTAACTTTTTTACTTTTGGAAACATATACATATAAATAATATAAAGATGATGATCCTTATGATTTTTCAAATTTAATTGTTATATTTACTTTACTTATTTTAATAAATTCGATAGAAGCAGCTGTTGGCGCTCGGTGAAACATATTGAAAAGAATTAAAATAATAACACTCGGTCTAGTTTCAGTAGAAACATATATTTTTTATTTATTGTACAATTTCGCCCGTTACAGAAGTACTGAGGAAGGTTTCAAGTAACGCTTAATTTATATGACAGGAATTACAGTTATAGATTTACCGTTCTGCAGATTGCAAGTTTTTGGAAAAACCAGAGATCACACAATCCAGGAACGGATGGTTAACTAAATCCATATATTCATTCATTAGGTTTATGCTGGTGTTTCTTAAGAGTGTCGTTTACTTAAATTTTATTTCTGTTTTCTGCAAGTAAGAGGGTTCTCAAAGTATGCATCCAGGATACCCTTGCTGAATAGTTGGTAGCTTGTATTTAATTTATAGCTAAAGTAATAACAACCAATAGATTTATGACATTGGTCCCTTAGTCCTTATCCCCAGTACCAGCTTAGATTTCCAGGTAGTCTTCTTTAGCCGCGGAACGTAAACAAAATTATATTCGTACCCAAAGTGTTTGTAAGTTAGGAATATCCCGTTCCTATTAAAATTCAACGAAAACATGGAGTATTGAAATATCTTTTTTTTTCTGAAACCGGCAAGAAAGTGCCTACTTTCCTAACCAATTTTAGTATGGAAAGTAGGTTTTTACAAAAACAGTCAAGTAAAATACGTATCCAAGACTACAACAAAAATAACAGTCTGGTAAAGTACAAAACAGTCTGGTAAAGATTTTAACTGACTGATCTTTTGGTTGTAACTTTGGATACGTAGTCTGCTGTCAGTACAATTCATATAGAAAAAATTAAACATTTTGAATTATTTATGATTAAATATTGATTAAATTAAACGATTTCAGAAAAAATAGTTTACATAATATGTCAGGAAAGTGTTTTTACTTGACTAAGCGAATTAAAATAAAAGTAAAATATCACTTTCCTGACTACTATGTAATATACTATTTGTTTAACAAATGACTATGTTTCATCCAACAGTGCTGCCGATAGAAAAGATATAAAAGAATGGTTTGGGTGGAACAGATTTTTTTTAATTTTTCATTTATTTGTTGTTAATCAATTAAAATTTTCATTAAAAAGCAGTTTAAATTTTATTTGTTCTAGTTTTCTTATTATAATAAGTTGTATTTTTATAAATAATATCAGAAAATGTTAGCATATTAAAATGTTGATTTTGATTTAAAGATATTTTAACAAAAATAGTATATCCATGGAATCAGTGGAACAAAATTTCAAAAATTATTCATATTTTTCGAGTAAACAACACATTTTCTGATATAAACAAATAAGATTTTATCGAATTCTGCACGTTATAAATTGAGAAAAAATATATGTACATACCTCCAATTATTCTCTGTAAAATTTACTATTTGAATTTTCTATCACTCTATTGTAATTATAAGAAAATTTTAATTACATAATGTTTGTAACATAAATATTATTGTTATCAGTTTTAGAGCTGAAAAAATAGAACTGACCAAAGCAGCATTGAAAACCTTCGACATATATGTACTATAGGTCACTAAGAAATTTAACCACTGAAGCAATTAGACGAGAGAAAAAAGCTTATATAGAGTACAAAATCAATAATAGCAATCGCAACAACATCTGGAAGATCATGAAAGAATTTAGTGTCAATACTGTCCCGCTAAATAATATACCCGCTAACTTATGTGATGTCAATATGCTTAATTCACATTTCATCAATTCTATTCCGTCGTCTGAACCTGATCCTGTCCTTTTACACTTCTATAGTTCCCATAGACTTCTTCAAAGTACTCCTCATTTTTCCTTTTCCCTTGTCTCTGAAGATGAAGTAATAAAGATTTTTAATTCCTTAAAATCTAATTCTACTGGGGAAGATCAAATTAATCTTCATATGCTAAAAATAATTTTTCCTACTATTACTTTGCAATTAACGCATATTGTTAATGAATGTCTTCTTCAAAATAATTTCCCGGATTGTTGGAAGCGCGCAGTAGTCAAACCGATTGCGAAATGTAAAAATCCTTCCACTGTTAATGATATAAGACCAATTAGCATACTGCCTACTGCATCCAAAATACTTGAAAAAGTCGTTCATCAACAAATCGTTTCTTATCTTGCTGCTAATAATATTTTGCCGAACACTCAATCAGGTTTCAGACGAGGCTATAGTACGACGACAGCTTTGCAACATATTATTGATGATATTGTTGGTGACATTGATAACAAACGTATGGTACTTCTAGCTCTTTTAGACTTTAGTAAAGCGTTTGACACTCTCAATCATGAACTTCTTCTCGCTAAGTTGCACTATATTGGTTTTAATTCTGATAGCATACAATTCATACGTAATTACCTCTCTAATCGTCATCAGGTGGTTATGATAGATAATGTTTCATCCAATCAAGCTTTTGTTTCTACGGGTGTGCCTCAAGGGTCTATCTTAGGCCCGCTTCTATTTTCAGTGTACATATTTGATCTGGTTAAATGTTTTAAATTTTGTAAATCTCACATGTACGCTGATGATACCCAAATCTATCTTTCTTTCGACCCTCTAGAGGCTCTCATTGCTACAGATTATATGAATAAAGATTTAGAAGCATTGTCAAAATATAGTTCAGATCACTGTTTACATTTAAATGAATCTAAATCGGTGGTGATGTTGCTTGGAAATGATTACACCAGAAAATATCTGATTGCAAATAATGCCATTAGTGTTAGAATTAACAATATTAATATCAAGATTTCCAACAAATGTAAGAACTTGGGGTTAGTGTTAGATCACAGGCTCAGATTTTCAGAACATGTTTCACTTCTAATACGGAAAGCTTACCTTGCTCTGAAAAATTTATTCATGAATAGATTTGTTCTATCTAAGAAGAATAAGATAGTCTTATCTAGCAGTTTGGTACTTTCTATCTTTAACTATTGTGACACTATTTATGGTCCTCACATTACAAGTTATGATGCTAAAAGGATTCAGAAGGTACAGAACTGCTGTGTAAGATTTGTCTTTGGTTTGGGTAGAAAAGAACATGTAAGTCATTATATGCATAAATTGGGATGGTTAAACATGGATCAGACAAGAATGCTTCATTTTGCGTGTTCAGCTCATCGTATTCTGCGAAACAGATCTCCTCCTTATCTTTACGATAAATTATCTGTTCGCACTGACCATCATGGCCGTAATCTAAGAAACAATCTTAGATTTCACATCCCAAAGTTTCAATCTGCGCTCTTTAAACGGACTTTTAGCTATTTATTTCCTACTGTGCTCAATAACATCCCTGTTCCATTCATCTACCTCCAGTCTGCCGCATTCAGTAAAAATATAAGACAATTATTGCTGGATAGTGTTACGTCACTCTTTTGATCTAGTATCTTATTTATGTATTGTGTATGCTATATTGCTTTGTTGATGAACTGGTTCTTGTTACTTTTAGTTAATATTTTCTATGTTTATTTTATGTTAAATACTCTTGTAGTTTGTTGTGCCATACCTGTACATATTGCCTTTCGTTTAAATTGTTTAAAAGGTTAATATGGAAGAACAGCTTAGGCTGAATATTTGCCAATAAATCAATATTTATTTATTTATTTATTTATTTCTCTAGAATTCGTATTATGAAGAAATAATTACACATATATAGAATAATGAATATAAATAAAGAGTTTTCTCGGGAATTTGAAAGGGTTGTTTAAACGGTAACTAGGTAAACATATAAATAGCGGTAACACGTACTATATTAGGCGTGTTTCTTTGGATTGTGATTGTGATTTTCTAAATCATGATTCCTTTGATCGTGATTGCATTGAATCATGATTAAATATGATACTGAAGAAAACATCGAACAGGAATAATGATTCAAATCCAACCCGATCGACGCGATCCAATAGTATGAACGTTAAAATAACTGAAAATGTCAAATACACAAACTAACCTATGTTAAAATTTCATAAATGAGTGTCCTTGTGAGCCATTTAAAAATTCTTCCAGAAGCAGCCAATTTCCCTTAATTCCACAAATAGAGCACATAAATTTACCATCAGACGCCATTTTTAAACCTTCAATGTGAATCAGTCAACATGAATCATAGAAAAAGTATGATTCAGAAGGGTAGGGGGATTGTCGTTTCGTGATCACAAAATGAAAGAGTAGGGATAACGAATAACGAACGAAGAAACATGATTCTTCATGATCATGTTAAGTTTGATCACTTTGATTACGAATCACAGTCCAAAGAAACACGCCTATTATATCATTCTCATTTATGAACTACAATAAATTGGGTTGTGCTGTTGTATATAACTTAGCAATCATTGTTTTGTTGTTATTTGTATTTTGTTTTCGTTCGTTTGCTGTTACTGTAATATTATTTGTTCGATGAATTTTCGAGTTATATTTTACCATGGGAAATTATACGAAGAATAAGAAGTCAATATTTATAGTTTCATTTATTGTAAACAATACATACATTATTTTTCATTATTTGATAGGGGTTATTATTTGTTATAACTTTTTGGTTGTTTTAAAAACCTAATAAAACATATTTAACTAAATAGATTTTATATAATATTTGTATCTCTTGTCGAGCGATATAATAACTGAATCTTACTAACGCCAGCTTGGGAAAATTTCTTCGTGCTTTGAAAACCCTACTTACTGCAGTTTAGATAACAAAGGAACAGTAGGTAGTAAATAATAATGTCACTGAATATTGTCAGGAGCAGGTATAGGGTCATGTCGGTTGCTGGATTGTAATTTGGCAGGGGTATTAACTTAAAATATCAACGATGTTTTCTCAAGATATTTTTGCAGTAAATTGGGTGTTTCGCCAATTACAATAAAGTGATACAAAATACAATTAGTAAATCTTATAGAGAATAATTGGAGGTATGTATATTTATTTTTGCTCAATTTATAGCGTACAGGAATTCGATAAAATCTTATTTGTTTATATCAGAAAAAGTGTTGTTTACTCGAAAAATAGGTATAATTTTGAAATTTTGTTCCAATGATTTCATAGATATAGTCATACATAATGTATAAAAAAAAGATATACATGAACAGGCGTCTAGAATAGGTAAAATTTTTGAACTAGATTTAAAGCTGTATTTTACTATTTTTCTTAAAATATCTATAAATAAAAATACAAATTATAATATGTGAACGTTATCTGCTACTATTTATATGAATATAACATACTATAATAGAAAAACTAAATTTTAAACTGCTTTTTAATGGAAATTAATAAATTTCAGTGACAGTTATGTGTGTAAAATCGTGCAAACTTTGTACCCCATTTAACAACAAATATATGAAAAATTAAAAAATCTGTTCGACCCAAACCATTCTTTTATCTCTTTTTTATCGAAAGTATTATTGGATGAAATATAGTCATTTGTTAAACAAAAGATATTTCAACAATAGTGAACTATGTTTTCACTGAATTAGGAAAATGACACTCTTAATTTCAAAAGATTCGAGGAAAAATGCATACGTTTACTCATTGGAGATAAGGTATTTTGATTGTGGTATAATAATTTTAAAGGTATTTTGATTAGGAGTAGGCAAGGAATATAAATGATAATAATTAAATATTTCGGTTTCACTATTGCAATTTCTAATAAAAATTTCATTTGATTTCCTTTACTGTAACTTTTAATTTCAATTATTTTTTTCAAATAATAATACATTTTTCAATGTTGGTTCGAAGGGAAATTTATTCTTCTATAGCTGTTTATAAATAAATTTTATTTCAGAAAACAAATCATTTGGCTCGATGATGGAATTATGAAAAGTATTTAATTTGGAAAATGTTATTGCTACTTAAATTATCATATATAATTTGCAGACTTGAAGTATATTGAGAGATGTCAAAATACGCAATTGTATATTTCAACATTTCTTATTAAAGTACTATTTATAACTTTTTCTAATTGTTAAATCTTTGAATCTAGTACTAATTGATTGTGTGAAAGTGTTTTAATGTTATCATCATATTTTTGAATAGATGTCTTAAGGATTATCATTTGATCTTTAAGAATGGTTTTAATATTACTTTGATTTTTAGATAATTTAGAAATGATTCTATCATATTTTTCAGCATCATTATGATTAAGATTACCAGTTATGGATTTTATGATTGAGCCAAGTCGGTCTATGAGACCTCGTTTAGATCTTTTATTATTAAATAATGGATTTAATTGTTTTATTTGAGTTTCAACCTTATCTTCAATAATACGAATTATTTGGTAAGAATGATAATTGTGAGTGGAGTTTTTTAGTTCCTTAGATATTTTAGAGAATGAATTTTTAAGTGATATAAATTCGTTGATTATGTCAGTAATGTCATATATTTGTATAAAAGTCAAACAGTCAGTCTTAGTTTGGGCATTTTCTAGTTTTAAGGGTAGGAGACCAGGATTTTTATTAAGATTATGGAATATAGGTGATTTTAGGGTTGCAACGACGATGAGGAGGGTTGATCTGTAACAACAGATGGTTTCCTTAATCCTTTTATGTGAATAATTTCCGATTTATCTTTCTTGCGCTTACTGAATATTTCTACTCTGTTTCTGTCTAATAGATTAGTGATTTTATACGGTCCTAAAAATTTTAAATTCTTTTTATTTCTATTCATAGAATTTTGTTTATAAACAGTTTGTCCTTTAAATTCTTTATTCGTGTTTCCTTTTATATTATGTTATCAGACACATTTTGATAAACATGTTTTAATTTCTCTTTATGATTTTCAACATAATCATTATAGAATGAATTTGGAATTAATATTTCATTTGGATTTCTTGAGTTAGTATGTCCAAAGCCTAGTTCAAATGGTGTAAATTAGTTGAACTGTGGATTTAGTTGTTATAACCAATAATAGCATAATTCATGAGATCGCTACGGTCATCGTGGTATATTTCTCTTAATATTTGTAAGTGTTCTATTAATGTTGAGTGAAAACATTCAACAATGGAATTAGATTCATGATGCAATGAGGTAGTGAAGTGAACATTTATTTTATGTAATTTTAAAAAGTCTTTTACACTATTATTAAATTATTTTCCATTATCTACTATTAAATTTTCTGGTACACCGAATGATGTAAAATATTTTATTAAACCGTTGCTAATGTGAATTGCAGTTTTACCTTGCTTGGGCAAATTTTTTGAATGCATTAGTAGGTTATGTAATTTTTGTTATCGTAAGCAAAAACGTCTACGTGAATTATTTGGAACGGTCTTGTCGCGGTTTCTGTGTTCATTAATGGAACATAAGGCTTTTTCCTAGTATACTTTGCTCTTTGACAAATGTCGCAGGAATTAATGTAGTTAATAATGCTTGCTTTCATATGTTTTCAGTAGTAATTTTCTTTTAAATATTCTACGGTTTCGTTTATACCGCGGTGGTTTGTTTTGCCTTCGTGATGATGTTTGATAAGCATAATTTGTTCTTCTTTATCGGTAACTGTATTTACAGGTCTATTCTGTAAGCATTCGTTAAGTCATAACGTTTCGTTATTTAACGAAAAATCGTTATTATAACGAAATTCGCAACAGATCTATTCTGTAAGCATTCGTTAAGTCATAACGTATCGTTATTTAACGAAAAAAAATCGTTATTTAACGAAAAATGGTTATTATAACGAAATTCGTTTAAATGGTATTCAGTAACTTAAAATTCGTTATTTTATAACAAAAATTATAACGAATTTCGTTAAGATCATCAAGAAAATAACGAATGCAAAAATCTTTCGTTACGATATTTTCTCACGTGTCAGGTACGTCATTGTGAATTAAAAAATGGATAATCATCGCGATTTAATTTTATTTCTTTATTATCTTGAAGAAAATAATGATAGGTAAAATTATACTTTAACAAATAGATATTGAACATGTATAATCTTAAATTATTTGCTTTAAGACGAAATATGAGAAATTTATATACATATTTACGCGACATAAGTGATCCTTTTTCAATACCGGAAGAAAACTTCCGTAAATTATTTCGATTATCAAGAGAAGCTGGACGAGATTTTTTACATGAATTATTGCCAGTGATGGAACAAAATAGACGATCTACTACAATATCCACTGTTTTAAAAGTAAATAATCTTCAACAATTAACAAGTGCTTTTGGCATTTCTACGCCGTTTCCAAAATTTGTATGATTTAAAATACCTATACCGTTATTCAGTTTAACAGGTAGTTTTATTACTTGTTCTACACGGGGTGGTATAATAAGAGAGTGGTTTGCGATATATGTTCTTGAATTTATTTTGTTGTTATCAGGTTCAAAGATTATGGGAATGTTTGCATATGGTGTTGTTAGTTGTTGTAAGTTTACATTAACGTTTGCATTTAATTGTTTAAGTAAATCAACGCCTATTAGTAAATTGAAATAGATGAAACTTATGAAATTGAGGGACATTAAAAATATGAAAGACTGGAATTTCTGCTACTTCGTATGAAATGAAAATTTTATGTGCAGTTTGAATATTAAATTTTTCTTCAAAAATAAAGTTATTATAGAATTTATAAGCTAATTCTTGATTGATTAAACTTTTTGTACTTCTTGCGTCAATTAAGAAGTTTGCATTTAAAACATTTACTTGTATTACGTTTGATTGATGGAATCGGGGACTTGAGGAAAACTTATCTCAGGATTGTGAGATTCTGGTTCATTGTAATTAGTGTTATCATATTCATTACTGTAATCCGATACTATTTCATACTCGGCGTGAGAGTTGTTATAACCGGTGTCGTAATTATCATTTGAATAATTTTCAGAGTATTCATATTGATATGGGGTTTCGTGTGGATTTACGTAGTTTTCTGCATCTTAAACATTTTGAGTAAATAGTGCACTTGAGCTAAAAGGTTTTTGAGATTTTATTCTAGAGTGACCAGATGAGGTGTACATTGGTTGGGATTTGTATTCATGGTGTTTGTGACATGCCAATCTAATCCTTGATCCTTTTTAACTTATTCCTATTCCTTTAACCTAAAATAGAATATAACGTTTTGTAATTTAGCTTCTTAAATATTTCAGTAAAACATATACTTACGTAGATTTTTTATTTCTTCATTGTTTGAATCGTTAAAATTTAATTTGTACTTAAATTTAATTATTTTTCATTTTATTCTTTACTTGTGTCAAATGTTTTGTTGACAATTGTCAATTAGCAATAGCGTTAGTTTATTGTTTTGCCACTGGAGCGCGGTTGGTTTAAAAATTACAATGGCACGAATTCATGAATAGTTATTTTATTGTTAAATACCTAAATTAATTTACATTTTGTTCTCCTTATTCCTAATTTATATTTCCTAGATTGTAGTTCGTACCCAAATTCTTAGGTAGTTCCTTAGCTTGCTTTATTTTCTTTCTTTCTTGTTATCTTCGTATCCTTGGAATGCCGCGATGAAGTGTCATGCATGGAGGCCTTTGAATCGTCACTGCATTCAGTATAAATTAATTAGCAAATTCGTGAACTGACTTGAATAATTTAACTAGTTATTTTTTTGAAACGGTCATTGTAAAATAAGATTTGAAGTTGAAAGTTGTGTTTTTTCTGAAGATTGATTTTTACGTTTTTGGAGTGTTATTTTCCATAAAATTAATTACCAATTGTTTGGGATTTGAAAATAACTCAACTATTTTGAATACGGTTTATTCATGGATTAATTTCGGATTTGGATTCAACCAAGAATCAAAGTTTTATTACAACTTAAAAGCCGCCCAAGAACTAAGGTAAATGCTAGTATTTCATTATTTAACATCAACTCTTTTTGTTTGCTAAAGTCAGTTAGTCAGTTTTACACCTCCGTTTTAAATGCAGTGGCATCTCGTCTCCATGTATGATCCTAATTGCGATATTCTTTATTTTAGGCTTTTATTTTTCATTTTTGCTGGATTTTGTCCAGATTATTATCTTCATTTGTGCCGTTGGTATTGCTACCTTTCATTGCTGTTTGGAACTAATTTTGCCAACTGCTATATCTGGCAATAAGTTAGACCAACGCCCCGTGGTTTAAAATTGTGTGCCGTCACGGTGTCGCACGTGGAGTCATTTGCCGATCTGTCAGTCGGAGCAGCATTGGCCGCCATCTTGGAGTGTGCTCGTGAGCCAGTGTTGCCAAATCTAATATAACTAATTATCGAAACATGCTATCAAAATTATCGAATTTGGGGAAAAATTATGGTGTTTTTATGAAACATATTTTTATTATTTATCTCTTGACATCTAGTTTCACTCTTTTAATAATACTATGTGTATATAATTTATTGGTAACATGAACACATAACGTGTTTAATAACACTATAAAGGAACAAAAAATTCTTATTGTTAAAATAAATGAAAATTGATATTACTGATAACTTCAGTTATGTTACAACTCTCATCCTCGTCATACAATTACATACATTTATTCAAACTATTTATGATATTTTTGTTGGTTCAATTTTTTTTTTTTTTACTAATTGTTACGATAATAATAAACCACTGATTGTTTTAGTGCACTGACGATTTTTGTATCAGTTTTAATTAAATTATCTTACTTTATACTCATTCACAAACTACATTGGAACAGATATAGTAGTTAGTGACAATTTATTAGGAATATACAAATCAAATGGATATTTAGCAAAAAATTATTGATTTATAAAATATTTGTAAAATAGTTCAAATTATGCTGATTTCTAAAATTACGGTGTAATTATCGATTATGGTGTTCTATTTATTTTTATGGTATCAACTTAAAAATTATGTCGCATTTTCGATAATTATGTCGCAACTGGCAACGCTGTCGTGATCCATTCCATCTTCGGAGATGTTCGTGCGAATCCGCCGACTTGTCGATCATTCCGGCTGACGCAAATTCAAGTTGACGCCTTCGCGGGAAAGTCAATAGCTAAGATAAATCTTTCTGTTTTGTTTATAATTTGTTTATTTACGAGCTACTTTATTTTTATTAATTAATTAATTCTGATTTATTAATCTTAATTGTAAGATCCGGTCAAGCGATTTTTGTTGAATTTAATTTAGTTTATTTTTGATTTATTTGAACTTTACAGTAGTGGTGTGTGGTTTGTGCATCACGGTATCTTGTAGGGCCTGCATTTTACGTTTAATCCGGCGTTCGTTCTCGCATCCGTTAGTACCATTATTTAGGTATTATTTTCTCCTACTTCGCAGTCCTAAAGTGTACCCTGAAACACGGTGATCCACGGCTTTTGCTATTTCATTTAATTTACAGCTATTCACTCTCTTTCTTGATTGGATTATATTTTACTTTGATACACTTTTTATTTTACTTAAATACCTTACTGTTCATGATAAAAATAACTTGGAATATTTTATTATTTTTGTAGTACACAATTTCACTTACATTAATATAGCCCGTCAATTATTAGTTAATCATCTGTTGTTTATTTGTCTACGGCTCCTCGATATATTATATTATGCCCTCGCCATCATTTACGTTTGCGAATTATCGGTTCTCCACAACGATCTTCGCAATTAGGTTTGGGTGAGCATTCTGCTCCAATTGCGTGGCGCCCTTACTCTTTCCCCGAGTAACCCACCCTTCTCCACTGAGAAGCCGGCATCTCATCCAAAACGATACTGGGAAAACCGTGTGTTCGTGATATGTTGTTGGTTTGGATTGGGTCGATTATAATTTTAGGAAAAATTTGGTCTTTGTTGAGAGTAAAATTATTGAAATTTGGTCTTTGCTGAGGAATAAAGTTGTTGAACAAATTACTGGGACGCAATATGAAATTGAGGTGGTCGTTGTGCAAAATGCATCGGTCGATAATTTGTTTGGTTATTTGTGTTATAAAAAGGATTTAGTTTGGGTGCCATTGGATGAGGTGTTCTCTGTTGGAAGTGAGACGGCATTTGTGGAATTGAATTATTATTGTAATGCGAATATTGTGGAACATTCGTATTTGTCTGTGGTTTGAATTGTGTCTGCTAGGTGCAAGTCTTTGTGGTCGTCCATAATTAGTGTGTTTTGTCGTTGTGTCGAGTAACGGAAATTTTCATCCTCGACTACGAGACTCATAGCTTTGTCAAGACTTTCAGAATCTCTTAATCTTACATTTGACTGAATATTGGCTGGTAAGCCTCGGATGTATATTTTTAGAGCAAGATCTTTATAATTTGAATGTCTGACAAGTTTTTCAGCTTCTGTTAAAACTAGTGTATTTAATTTGGAAAGGAATAAACTTCAAGCATCTTGGCATCGCATACCAAAATTATAAGGTGATTCATTTTTAACAGGTCTCTATAAAATTAAATCCTGAACTAAGCAATCTACATTTCTTTGATCGCCGAAACTGAGATTAAGTACATCTTTAATATCATGCAAAGTTGTTAATTCTGTTCTAGATCCAATTTAAATTAAAGTACGACCAGTTAGCTTGCCTAAGACTGTACGTATAAGAAAATTGTTTAATTCTGGGTCAGCAGCGTTTCCAAATATTTGAATTAAATTTTGACAGTTACCTAAAAATATTCCCCGAGTGTGGAGATTTCCTTCATATATATTGATAATTAACTTATTGTTCAGTCATTTCTGGATTATTTAAATTTATGTTATTTAATAAATTTAGAATATTATCAATGTCTGCGGCTGTCATAAAACTATTTTACTTATTCTACTTTATAAATCTAGTTTGCTAATTCTATTTGTTACTTGTTTATAAATTGTGAAACCGAAATTCTGGGATTTATTTAAAGGAATGAGCACTTACATGCAAATTACGTTTTTCATTCTTCTGTTTCTTCTTAATTCTAGTGTGCCTATAGGTTTCGACCATGTGGTTCCTCTCCCAGAACTTCCTATGCTAGCTGCGATGAAATGTTCTTCCCTGCTCGGAACTGAGGTTGGTGTCGGCGAGGAACGCTTCGCTAGATGCAACTCGATATTTGCTCGGGCTCTCGCACTTCACAGGTTGTACACTACCATCTTTTCGGATTTTCCGATTTAATAAAAAATACGAAAATTGCACATGCGATTTGTGTCAATCTCGGAAATCCTACCGCAATGCGCCAGTTTTGGGTTCAGTTTTCGATACAGACTTTTTAAAAAGATTTCAAAGATTCTTTATTTTTGCGAGTAGTTCTCAAGACGCTAAACTTCAGACAAAAGACTACAGGTTACATTACATCTACATATAACATTTTCTTATCATTATCTTATAGTTCATATTACATTAAAAGTAAGTCGTTATAATGATATAACTCGCAATCTATCTAAAACTGCTTTTAAATTTTGTGTATGCTCTTGTCACGATGAACCAAGAATAATGATATAATCTAGATAAACGAAACAAGCCGTATTAATTACATGTTTTAAAACATAGTTCATGACTCGTTGGAACGTCGTAGGCGCGTTCTTCAGACCAAAGGACATACGTTTGTATTCGAAGTTTCCATTTTCAGTCGAAAAAGCTGTGTTATCGATATCTTTGGGATCCATCTCAATTTGATGGAAACCACTAGTGAGATCAAAAGTAGTAAAATAAGTTGAAGAACCAAGTTTATTTAAAATTTCTGTTATATCAGGTATAGGGAATCGATTATCGAAAGTTTTTTCGTATAATTTTCTAAAATCATTGACTACACGAATTTTCTTTAAACCAGAGGCATCACCCAAAGAGGACTATTACAAGGAGAATAACTCGGCTATATTATGCCGTTTTTAAGTAATTTATCAATTTCGTCAATTACTTGGTTTTTATTAAATTCGAGGAACTTGTAATTTCTTGTGTAAATGGGGATGTCATCGGTTGTTTTAATTTGATGTTTTTAACATTTTCAATTTTTTGTTATAGTTAAATCTTTATATTGATTTAAAATTTCATTTAATTCTTCCGAGTTAAAATGTTCATGTTTAATATTTAATTTATTTATTATTATATTATATACTGGTTTAGACTGGTGGTTAAAATATTTAAATTTATGTTTATTATTTAATAATTTAATTTCTTCTTTATTTAAGTTAATTTCAGCTTGTAATAATTTTAAAGCATTAAAACTGAGTAGAATATGAAATGATTTATGGAAATTATATAAGTAGCATTTAATATTTTTACCTGTATATTTTATGACAGTATATTCAGAACCTTCAGATTCTCCATTCACGTCTGAATTTTGAATTGTTCTTTAAATATTTAAAATTTTTCATTCTTTTTATAGACATAATTTTTATTAGGTGAAGGTTGAGGTTGTGTGCATTGTAGTCTTATTGGTTGCGACGGGAATTTGGATGATGGACCAGACTGGTAATATTGATACGCCACAGGTTTAGGTTGAGGGAATTTTGTCATCGGAGATGCATGTTGTCTGGTTTGAGTATTAGTCACGTTCGTAGAAGATTGATTTGTGTTAGCGTTTATTTTGTAATGTTGAAAATCGTTTGTTATCAATATATTAATTTCATCTAGAATAGAAGGATTTCTTGTGGCTAATTGTGATTTGAACGGTTCTTTACAATTTCTAATAAAACATTGAGTAGCGAATTTATGTCCAAAGGTTTTAAAATCTTGCACAGATTCAGTATTATACTGATTTTCAATATTATTAATATATAGGAGAAATAAATCATTATATTTCTTGAAGAAATCGAAAATTGTTTCTCTAGTTTGTTGCAACTGACATAATTCAATCTTTAACGTACTGCGACGTATCTGGCAGCGATACGGCAAAACAAATTGGCGGCGGTGTGCTCGGGCGCCAATTTCTCGGATAGTTATCCGGTCGGAGAAAAATAGGGTGTGGTTGTAGCAAAATAAATAAAACACAGCAAATTTAGTGTAACAAAAAATAACATGTATTTATTTCTCTGCAGTTGTGTGACAGGGAGGCGGTAGAATGATGTTAGGTGCGACAATCGTACGGAGACGGTCGCTGGGGGGTGCGATAGGCGTCGCGACAGAAATGCAGTGGCGGTGACACGGCGATCTGGTGAACGGACGATGACGCTGAAGGCGCCGCGGCGATGATACGGCGAAGCGCGATTATGAATGAAATGATGAGATGCCGGGTAGGAGCGGGGAGGAGTGAGGAAGAGGCGCACGGCCGTAACCGCGACTCGCGGCAAAGGCGTCGGCCACGTCGCAGCGTTTACGTGTGAGAGACTTCACACGGTTACGATGCATTGGCCGAGCGACTTGCGCTTAGTCCAGCTATGGTCGGTGCAGCGGTAGTGGAGAGGTGAGAGAACACACGAAGCGGGAGAGTGGCGGGGTAGGTATTTTGTCACTTGCACGAAAACACTCAGAGCACTTCACTACAATAGGATAAACAAAGGCCGGTTTGACTGAACAAATGTGCGAGACTCGACACTCCACGAACCGTGAGACCTCGGATACACTGTACGAGGCGCTGGACGGTCAAACCGGTATTTGACAGGTAGGTAAAAGAGGGTCGGTGACCGGGCGGAAATAACGGCAGTGACGGTGATGACGGTAATCAAAAAACTCGGAATAACGGAGAACACGGTGACGACGAGACGTGAGACAGTCTTTCTGTAGCCGGTAGGAGTCGTAAAACACGGACTGAGAACTGACTGCTTGATCGATGCTCCGATCGCGTATTTATAGTGAAAAATTTAATTGAACGCGTCGGATTAGGTTGGCGGCGGCTCGTCCTATGTTAACCAAATGGGTGGTTTGGTTTCAGAAGGAAACTAGGGTAAAAACCATCCGGTTTGGTTCAACATAGGCTCGCCGGTCGCGAAACACGGAAACGTACGCGCTGTCAGAATTTTAACGAAATCTGACACTTGCCGCGCTTAATTAGGCCGCCAGGTCCGGTTTCGGAATGATTTTGTGGCCGGTCTAAAAAAAGATTCGCGGTTTTTAGTACGAAAACTATGTTAGCAAACATTGTGACGATCTACTTCGTCACAGTACATTCATTTATTTTATCTTGATATTGAGATATTAAGAATTGTTTCAAATCTTTCCATTTTATAACATTAGGACATGAAGTTAAAAAAATCACTAGCATTGGCAGTAATTTTCTTTTTTATTGTAATTAATGTTAACGCTTTAGTTATTTCTGATGGATTACTCTGATTTATAATATGTAAAATTTCATCAGTGGCTTTTATAAAATGAGATAATGCTTTCTTATCTCCATTATATTCAGGAATTAAATCTACTATTCTTAGAACACTGATGTCGAGGATTGCTAACGCACCAGATGCATTTGATTGATTGTCTGGCATGTTTGATCAATATTCAAATTATTTAATAAGTTAATTAGGGCGTCCATTTTGACTTCACTAAGTATTCACTAATTTTATTATTAAAATTGTTCTTACAATAGTAATAACAGTAAGATTTTCATGAGTTGGTGTTGTCGATTTGTGCTAATTAAATTCAGTCTTTACTTGAATTTCATAAAAAAATATTTATTTTTCTGTTTTACAAGTATTACAGTTTGTTACAAGTGACAAGCACGAATGATATGTTGATACAGAGTACTGATACATGTTTTTACTATCTTATATAAACTATCTGAGGTATTCATATTACAACGGAAAGTTACAATAGTTTCTGCTGACATCTCAAAATATCAGAGTAAAAATGATGAAATGGGAGATACCTACAGCCGTACATAATTTCTCCCCATCAAGATTTCATCATAATTACTACAATGGGTTTCTTTCAACTTCTTTATTAATTTTATTACTATTTTTACAAATTTTCATAACAACATTGATATTTAATAATTAACTTAACTATAAATATACTTATAATTAATATTGAACAGTTAGGAGTAGAAAGGTTGAAAAAATATACTCCTCAATGCTTGGATTACTTGGCTTTTTTTGTAATAACAATTTTACAAAATAATTACAACTGACGACGTTTCGGGACTGAGGGTTGGTTCCATTATCAAGTCTAGAAGAGTTTTTGGATTAAAACAAGTTACAAAAATTGAGTTAATAACTTACCAACAATAAGTAGACTAATTATACATAACAAATTACAATAACAGAATAATTCCATATGGAAATTATAGTCCAAGGTTAAAGACTTAATTAAACTATAAATACAACATTTTAAAGAACGTGGTAACGACACCATAGTCAAACCAATAATGACAATACAATAAGATAAAAATAATTTACAATAAACACCAACATCCAAGCTACAATAGCCATCTAGCGGTCAGAACGACAAGTAAAAATCCACTAAGAAGAAGAGAATCATAAAACTAAATTTGGAACAATGTTAACGTTCATTATGTCAACAGATGTAAAATATTCTTGAATTGATTGCTGGAAAACATACTGTCAGTTTTAACATTTACAGTATTATCTAACAAGTTGATATAACAACTTTCCAAAAATAAACGTTTGTACCTATGTGATTCATAGTGTAAGATCTTATAATTCTCAAAATCTAATTGGTGGTTATGAGAATGTGCGTGCTCTACAATAGCACTGTGGTTGTAGTTAGAGTTCTTAAAGTGATTTTTATGTTGTTGAATTGTTTTGTGAACGTACTGTTTGGTTTCTCCTACGTAAATGGAGTTACAATCAAGGCAATTAAGCTGATAAACAACATCGCTTAAAAACTTCTTCTCTGTTTTAGATTTCAGGCGGCTAAACAAAAAACTAGTACTTGAAGGTGAATTATAAGCTAAACTCAAATTCAATTCATTAGCTAAAACTGTGAAAGCTCTATGTAGATGTTTGTAAAAAGGTAAGCTGGTATAAATTTTTCTCGGTTTATTAGGAGGGATGACAGATCTATCAACGTTTTGGATGTGTTGTAGTCTTGCTTTTATGTAATTGTCAATAATTGTGAAGAATTTTTCTTGTGAAGTTTTACATTTTGCGAATTCTCGATTAGATTCCTTAATAGCTAATAACAAGTATCCTACATTTACTAAATTATTTAAAATGTTTATTTCTGTTGCAAGATCATATAATATATTCATTATGTCCTGGTCATTGGGATCAGAGAGGGCTGCAAGCTGGCTGGGGGGTTTGCTGGCAGCAGACCTAAAAGGGTCAGAGGGAAGGTTGTCTGCAGGCTGGTTGAAGGTCAGTTGAGGTTCTGGCTCTTGACGGAAGATTCCGGAGAGCGGCGAGAAGTCTTCACGGACGCGTGAGGCTGCAGCACACCGTTATGAAAGAGAAGGAAGGCACACACTTGCATACATTTCACAGTCACTACACTGAAGGACGTGCTGCGACCATGCGTTGACCTGGGGGATGGGTGCTGCCTGGTAGCGCTGTTGTGCGGGAGCTGGATCTGTCTTGCTGCTATTGTATGTAGACCGGGGTAAAGTACACTATTGGCTGAGTGGGCGTCTCCGCAGTTGACACACTTTTTTAGAGAGTCACATGATTTTGTGCATTCGTGGCTAATATGTTGTCCTGCACATTTAAGGCACCGTAGGTTACGCATGCAGTTAGTTGTTGCATCTCCCACATTTGACATCTGTGGCATTGCGTAATTTGTTTTTTATTTCTGTGTCGCTGCCATGAAACTCTAACATATATAATAGCTTTCACTTGCTGTATACTTGCCAAGGTTGTTGCTGCCGTCGTGATCACCAGGTATAGTGGTCCGTGTCGCGTGCTCATTTAATAAATATTTTCCACGTTGATGTTATAATTATTATTGAGTTCGTCCTGTTATGTCCTGTGTACTCGGCTCGTAGTCTAATCGGCGCAGAACAAATGTATGCGTTTTTTTATCCTCATCTGTGTAAGTATGGAATTGTAACTCAGAATCCTTCATTGTCTGCACCATCTGTTTATTTTCATTTAAATCGTCGATATACAAGTTGATATTATTTTTCGTGTATGATGAGGTAATAATGGACAAGGGCTTAAAGTTGTAGTTAATTTATTGAAGATTTAATGACAACGTTTCAGCCAAGGTTATGGCCATCTTCAGGTCTAATAATAAAATAACAAGTATGTTAACAATCAAGAAATTGTTAGTCAAAAAACAATTAACATACCAAAAGTTAAATAGAAACGATTAACAACAAGTAGAATAAGTTACGAAATTTATTATTTAGGGCAAACATATATCAAAATGAAAAAAATTTAGAAGCTAAATGTTGTAAAAAAATGAATCTAAATTTATATGTTTGCCCTAAAGAGTCAGATCGTCGACTGAAGAAAATAAGAAACATACCAACTCAAACCTGCGCAATACTTTGACACAACTAACTTAATATTTCGTGGAGGTTAGAATAAATATTCTTGCTCTCATTAAAATCCGATTGTATATCAATAGATTTGATGTCATTGTTGATATGACAGCTCTCAATAAAAAGACGTTTTCTTAAATTAGATTCCTTGTGAAGGATCGTTACTTTGTCGAATTCAAAAGTATGATTAAGGTGTTACTGTGTTCCACTAAAGCACTGTGATTTATATTACCTTTAAATAGGTGATATTCGTGCTGTTTTAGTCTTGTTTGAAGGTATTGTTTGGTTTCACCTATATATACGTAGACTCACAGTGTTTGCATTTCAATTTGTATACTACATTACTTGACTCTTTTACTTCTACTTTGTCCTTCAATCAAGAAAACAAGAAGTTGGTGTTGGAGGCAGTTCTATAAGCAGGTTTGAGACCCAAGGAGGAAGTGATCTGATCCAATTGAAACCTCAGATGTTTATAATATGGTAAAGAAATATATCTGACAGATTCTTTATTGTTAGGTAAAGGCATGGGATCGTTGTTATTGAATTTAACGGAATTAAGTCTATTATTTATTGTCTGTAATATAATTTTTTTAGGGTAACTGTTATTCAAGAGGGTGGGCAAAATTAAATTAAAGTTAGATTGGTGAAACTGAGAGTGTGATAATAAAATGTTTCTATCAATGAGGCTGTTGATGACAGCACGTTTGTATTTAACAGGGTAACGAGAGTTGAAATTTAGATATCTTCCTGACCAACTGGGTTTGCGATACTAATTAGTAATTAATTTATTGTTACTGTTAATGAAAGTAATATCTAAAAAATTTATAGACTTATTGACTCCTATCTCTAATGTAAATTGAATATTATTATTAAAAGAATTAAAATTATCAAAAATATTTTGTACTTGATCTGAAGGTTAAAGAATATCATCAACGTAACGATGGTAAAATAAAATGTTAAATTCTGGATTGCTTTGTAATATTGAAGATTTCAAATGAAACATCACGATGTATGAAAATAAGTTTGTTAGGAAAAAATTAAATTAAAATATTAGATACCAAAATCGGGTCATAACTGACCCAGAGCAACAAAGCGCAAATTATTCTCAAACTGTATAAATTTTAGATTTGATTATTATTGCTTAAGGTTCAATAGAGTATTTTAGGAGATTTCTCGAAACGAAAAAAAAATATAAAAATTATTTAACAAGTTATAAGAAAAAAATGTTGTGTCAATGTTGATCCAGTTTTAGTAAGGCAAAGGTTTTTTCAGATTTTGCGTAAGTTTCTAGAGTGAACTATCGTTTATATTAAGGGAAAGGAGTTTATCTTGCCAGGATTTGTTTTTAAAGGATTTTATTTCTGTCTATGTTGCGTGTGAGGGAATTCATAAGTGTGCGGTGAACAGAATCACGAGACTTCTGACATAGTTTCCTTGTTTTGTTGCGTTGTGTTATCAGTTTTGTTATTTGTTCTGGAAGTTTATCTTTGTTTACCTTTAATTTTTGTACTACGTGTATGTTTGTGTGCATGTGTGATGGCATGAGTAAGTGCTTGCACTTGTGTATCTATGTCTTGCGTTGTGTTGATGTGTGGTTGTATTGTGATGTGTTTGTCAAGTGTTTTTCTATACTCATGCCAGTCTATGTCTCTGAAAGTACGTATGTATGTAGTGTGTGTTGTCAATGTGTACGTTGTGTCTGCTTAATTTGGACAGGATAGGAGTGTGGTCGGAATTTAGTTCAGGAAGAGCGACAGAGTCAGTAATATGGGTAATATTTTTATTAATGACTAAATCAATGGTAGCGGGAGTCATATTATTTTATGGAAAGTGTGTGGGAGAAACAGGATGCATGATGATGGCGACATGGTTAAATGAATACAAATACAGTGTGTTACCGTTTCTATTCGCTCTGTTGCAGTTCCAGGTTGCTTGTTTTGCGTTTAAATCGTCTACTAACAGCACTTTGTCGCCGATGTTTAAAAGTGTGTGAATTTCGTGTTGTGTAAAATTGTTACACGGGTTGTTATATGCTGTAATGATGTTTGTGTTATCAGAGAGCCGGATGCAAAGGGACTCTATTGATGTAGGCTGAAGGTGAACTAATATATATTGTATTGAGTTATGTACCAGTGCCGCTACCCCTCCTGCCGGCAAGTGTTTTTGAATTTGTCTATTATTTTTGTGTACTGTGTATCCTTTTATGTGTAATTTGTCTGGGGATCGTAATCGTGTTTCGTTTATTAGCATTATGTAGATGTTGTGTTTGTGTAGGAAGTGTATTAGTTCACCTATTTTAAATAGGATTCCATTAACGTTCCATGAACAGATTGTAGTAATGAATTAGATATGATATGAATCGATGTGATTCATGAATGTCAAGGTGGTAGATGCGCGTGATTGTGTTGGGTTACATTTTCTTAATTCTACATTTAGATCATTTAGAAATTTTAATTAGTTACTTAAATTAATCATAGAATTCATTGTAATTATCGCCTCTGACAACTGTTTAAAAATATCAGCTGTTTCATGAATAGTCTGTTGGTTCAATGTAGCTTGACGTGAGGAAGTGGGGAGAGTTTGTGGGTGCGGCGTTGGCTGCTCGGCACTCGGCTCGTGCCTTCGTTGCGGCAGGGGAGGAAATCGCGCATGGTCATTTATGTTCGGCACTGACACTGCTGTTTGCGCTCTGGGTACGTGCTGCTGAGGTTGTTGACGGCGATGTGTCCAGCTGAAGCTTGAAGTCCTCGTAGCGCTGTAAAACTCGAGGATTGCGCTTGCCTACTTCATTTACCTTGTGTATGTACATAGGCTTCGCAGATAACTGCATTAGTAGAGTGCGCACTACCACAATTTATACATTTGACGGGTATGTCTCTGGTTTTTGTGCTTTCGGTGGTGAAGTGACCTAGTGCACATTTCACACATTTTGGCTCACGATTGCAATTAGTATTTATGTCTCTCCCTCGATACTCTAGTAAACAATATCTTGGTGATGGTTTGCTGCATTTGTTTGAGTGTCATGGCAGATGTAGTGATAATTAGATATAAAGGTCTAAACTGGGTCGTCATTCTGTAAACTGTTTTGATTTTAATATCGTAATTCTTCTTTTACGCGGTCAGTTGTCGGTTCCTAGTCTAGACCTCTTAGAACAAATACATGTGTTTTTTGATTGCTCTCTGAGTAAGTGTGATAATTGTACACTCGGTTTTATATTTTGCAAAAATTTATTTTTCTCATCTTTACTGTCCAGATATAAACTACCGTTGCTTCTAGTGTATTTAATATTGTATCCTTGTTTAGCTGTCGCGTCGAGTTTGTTTACTAAAGCTCGATGGGCTGGTAACTTTGTCAGGGATGATAATTGAGGCTGAAGAATTTTTGCACAAAGGCACAGTGGGGGCCGGACGGTCATTATTGGCAGTGTCGTCTTCTGACTCTTCACCGTTGACGTCATTGAGGTCGGAGAGCGGCTCGTAGATATTGCACAAGATTTTTTCAAAAAAGAAAACTGCTGAAATCAAATCTGATCCTACATCCAAGTACGGAAATCAATTGAAAGAAACTATAAATAACTGTAAAAGCTTATTTATTAACCAAAAAAGTAACACTCTCATCAATATGAATCCCTCTGCACCTACATTATATGGTTTAATAAAAACACATAAAGACAATGCGTCCATAAGACTCGTAGATTCTTACATGAATAGTCCAGGTAGACAACTAGCTATGCAACTTAATGCTATTTTCAGAACTTTAACAAAATTCCAAATAAACACTTTGATGTTACAAATATGTTTGCTAATATTCCACCATCTGAATGTTTGGTCCTTGTAGAAGACATACTATATAAAAAATATATTAATATTGTACTCATTCAAGATATCTTATCTTTAATTAAACTTATTTTTAACCATAACTATTTTCAATTTAATGGAAAAATGTACCAACAAAATAACGGCTTAGCAATGGGATCTCCACTAAGTCCACTTTTTGCAGAGGTAATTATGGGTAATATTGTCTATATCATTTTGAATTCAGAACTTAGTAAAAAACATACACTATTTTTGGTACCGGTACGTAGATGATAATGTTGCATGTTTTAAAGGAACAGATAGACAGATAAACATATTTAACGAGTTTATTAATAACATTCACTCCAATATTAAATTCACCAATGAAATAGAAAGTAATAATTCAATACGATTTTTAGATTTAAATATCAAGAAAGTTAATAATAAATTAGTTTTATACATTCAGAAAACCAACCTCAAATGATTCTATAATTCTTTTTAACTCACAACATTGTTTTAAACATAAAATTGCTGCCTAAAATTCAATGATTCACAAATCCCTCTAAATAAAGACAATTTTAATAAAGAAATTAAAACAAATAGCGAATAATAACGATATTCCTAATAATATTATACAAAATTTAGTCAATAAAAAAGAAAAACAACATCTCTTAAAATCAATTTATCCTATATATAAACCGGACTCAAGTAAACAATATGTTTGTTTAACCTACTTTGGAGCAATTAATGAATCCATTGGAATAATTTTAAATAAATTAAATCTATCTGTCGCCATTAAACCATTCAAAAAACTTTCAAATTGTATTTTAATAATAAAGATTTTCGGTTATTCCCTTACTGTTGGGAGAGGTACCGTCTCGTCAGTGGAGGAGGGGCTGGTTCTAGATCGGAAAATTAGGGCGCCACACAATTGGAAAAAGCTCTTTCACCCAAATATCTAATTGTGAAGGCGAACAGGAAAACGACGTGGTACGAATGTACGGAAAAGATGTGTTCGCAGGAAAGTTGGAAATAAATAAATGAAATACTACTCTGTTGCAGTAAACGGAAATTGACGGACAATATTGCATGTAAAGAAATACAAGATAAATAAAACATTAACGCTGCAGCTACATAAATGGTAAATAAGGCTATAGCGGTAAATCCAAATAAGATCAGCAAGAGAATAAAATCAAGTACGGAACGCAAAACAAATGAAACTAAAGGCGGGGCGCTGTGTCCCACAATAGAGACTAGGATCACGATGACGGTCAAAATACCTAGATTAAAAAAAACAAAGTCACGCAGCTCAACGTATTACGAGTCGCTGGCCAACGATGTGCGATACGCGGTGCGACAGACTGATGTCAAACAATCTTAGATCTTACTGACTACTTCGTGACACCAGCAACACATCTTAAGTGTGACAAACAATATCCAAATAAATAAATAAACTAAATGCAAAATCTAACGCTTAGTTCGATTTGTACATAATAATATGAGTACTAAAAATTCACACATATACTACTGCAGAACTGTATTAACGACAATTGTCCGTAATTTCAGATACGAATGAAATTTAACACAGAAAAATAAATCAAAAGAACATAAAATAAAGTAATAAAATAGAAAAATCTAACCTATAGGTGGCGTCTAGGAGTTGGCAGAATGCAAAATCGGCTTAATTCTACAATATGGGCATCACTCGACTACATCCAAGATGGCGACGTTTCTCGTACCCTCGTGACGTCACACAGATCCACGTAAATCGACGATGGGATCAATTCCTCGTCAGAAAAACTGCCTCGGATAAGAGGAAAACCCAACCCGTCAATAAAACACGGGATAACTAAGTTAAATTTCAAAACAAGCCTAAAACAAAGAGAAATCAAGATTAGATTCACGTAGGACGGTGTTAACAGCACTGATTCGCGAAAAACGCAACAAAAGAATAACCACATCATGCGAAACACTTTCCAAAGTTTAATTTATGGTATTGAGAAAAAAGTAATATTGACCTTAGTACGTATGCGGCTTGAAAGTGAAAAGAAAAATATCTTAATCTTCGGCTATTTTTATTCGAGCCAAATCCGACGAACAAAATTCTGTTCTATTCGGGGTGACATTAAGAGAATCATCCGATCAACTATTCCAACACAAAAACGGATTTTTTTTTTTTATAATAGAAATCTGGTTTTAGCAGTGTTCATTATCTGAGCCAGGACATTTAAAATGAGTTTATATCGCTTATCGCTAACAAGATACGTCAAACTATATTGGATAAAATTAGAGATGCAATATACTACAGCATTATACTAGATTGTACTTCTGACTCAAGTCGAACTGAACAAATGTCTTTAGTAATTAGAATCATTACTAAGGAATTTGGAGAAGAATTTATGATTAAAGAGTTTTTTTATCGGTTTATAAAATAATAGGAGAGGGATTAACTAAAATTCTTTTAAGAGAACTTGATACTCTAGGTTTGAATTTAAAAAATATGCGCAGGCATAGTACAAAGGCGAATTTTGAACGAAAATTCTAAAACGTTGTTTGTATTATGTTCATGCCATTCGCTGAACTTAGTAATGAATGATGCAGCAACAAAATCTGGAGAAATCTTAAAATTTTTCTCTATCGTTCAAAAATTATTCGTATTTGTATCAAGCTCACCTCGAAGATGGAGCGTTCTTAAGGAAAGAATTACATCTTTAACTGTGAAATGTCTTAGTACGAGATGGGAAAGCCGAATAAATGCCATAACTCCTCTGCAATATATATATCTTTGGACAATGAAAGAGACACTGATACCAGATATAAAAGTAAATATTTAGAAATACAAATTTCTTCCTTTAAATTTATCTGTTCTGTATTAACTTGACATTATGTTTTGCTTCATACAAATAACATTTCTAAACAAGTACAAAGTTAAAATATAATTATTAACGAGTGTGTAACGGTGTTACGGCTGTATTTTTATTTGCCTTATTTGTTTTATTTCGCTTTTTTTGTCCGCCACCCTCCAGGCGAATAGATACTTTTGGTCCTCGGATTGTTACAATGTTAGGCGTCATATCTCATTGGTTAAGTTTATTTAAATTTTTGCTTGCTATAACTAGAAAATCAGAATTTTTAAAATTTGTTGAAAGTTATTCAGTAGACGATTGGTGATCTGGTTATGCTACATTGCTTTTGAAAGATTTATTGGTTTAGTTTATTTTCGAGCAGATTTATATCTGAATTGGAACGGTAGCGTTACAACCTTGTTCAGAATTTGGTATTCTGCAGCTTTGAGCCGGATTTGAGAGCTCATTTAGTCTTTTACTACAAGCCGCCCAAAATCTCAGGTAATTAATAATTTAAAATCTAGTTTTGCATTTTCTTATTTAGTTTTAATATTAACTTCATTTGACATTCCGTAAAGTAAATTTTAGTTTCAGTTTTCATTTAAATTAGAGTAAATTCAGTGGCGTACTTATCATGTGATATCAAACCTAACTGCGTACTTCCTTTTCAGGCTTCTTTGTTTTCGTTTTATTTCTTTATTATATTTTCCATTTATTGCACGTAGTGAGCGTACACTATTTTTGGAATTCATACTGTTGGTTACATTGGTTGTAACATAATTGGCACAGTCGTGAAAGACTGTATTGGAATTATTGGACACCATCATCATCCGGTGTGTTTGTGCTGTGGGTTGGCATATATTTTCGCACTTGGGACGTGGCAAGTTATTTGGAGGAAATATAGCAGTAGTAGATTCCAAGCGGACGCCATTGCAATCGGCCACGCGCGACATTCCACTTCACTAGGAATGCGCTGCAAGAGCCCGTTGCGCGGGAACGCCTTTACAGCCCAGCTGTTTGCACATGTGCTGATGCAAAGTCTATATCCCTGCCCCCACCTACAGCTAAGCAAATACATTATTATTTTCATAATTATTTTTGGTTATATTATTTGATATTAAGTTTCGTGTTTCGTATTCAAATTAAAATTTCACCTCTGCAACTACTAAAATTACATTTATGACAAAAACTTAGTAGAAAACTATCCTAATGTCATAATTTTGATACGAATATTATTGACAATTCCGGTAACAGTTGCAAGCGCGAAACGTTCATTTTCCAAACTTAAAATGATTAAAAATTACTTAAAATCCGCATTACATTAAGAAAGGCAATCTGAATTAGCAATAATTGCTATTGAACACGACATTGTTCAACATATAACTTACGACGAAATAATAGTTAACTTTGCCAAAATTAAAGCGAGAAAAGTGCCAATATAATTTATTAAATTTGAGTTTGCATAAACTGTACTGTGAGTAAGAATTATTGTTATTTTCTTTGTACGTAGTTATTTAATTTTAAAATAAAATTCACCGTTATGTATACATATTTCAGTTTCCGGGCGGCTTCTATAAATATTTTTATAGATGAGTCGAGATTCATCAGTGATATTAACGACATCAATGGGTTGCATGTTGTCTTTTTCACGTTGGCTTGTTCCTTGATGAATGCTGCTGATGTTGGATTTACACTGACGAGATTAGATGCAGCCGCAGGCGACTGCATATCCGTGGTTGTCTACTTGGTTTGTGGCTTACGAAAACGTGGACAGCCCTGTAGTTGGCTGGGTGGTCTCCTTGGCAATTTGCGCATACAGCTTTTTCTATGCGCGGTTTCAAGCAGACGTAAGAAAATTGTGCTGCTCCGCATTTGATGCACTTTGGAGCAGCACTAACACATCGATCGGTCGGAATAGCCAAAGCGTTGACAACGGAAATGTTGTCCTACTTCTTTTCTTCTTTTTTGTGGTTTTACAATCACCACGAGGTATAGCAGTCTTTTTATATCAATTTTTTTTGTTCCTGTTGACTTTTGAAGCTGCATCATTGGCAGTTCAGACTTTATTCGCAAGAACTTTAACCTGTGTTACAGGCAGATTGGATTCAAGGAGCACTTGCATGACTTCTTTCTCAGAAACTTCTTCCGGGATTCCTTTTATTACTGCTTTTACTAACTTGTACTCAAAAAGTGCGGATGTATGATACGGTATTTGCGTTGCGTTAATTAGAGTGATGGCAGCACGGAAACTCGTGGCACTGTCAATCTTCACTTCTATTGAGTTCTGTGTGTTTTTAGTGGATATAATTGGGAAACTACTAGCCTTCAGTTGCTGCTGTATTTTGGTCAATTCTTCCTTGGTTCTGATATGTATTGATGGAATCTTCTGTTTTGCTGGCTGAGTTATTATACTCTGCTTGGACGATTCAGTCTGTGAGTCAGTTGCTGATTCCTGCCTGATGTCATTTGACTGGGAGCTTTGGCTTGATGATCTAGCTTGCTAGTTCTTGTCATCATTGTATCCATGTTGTCTTCAATTTTAAGAGAGCCAAATTCGTTTTTGCACGAGACGAGAGAGTCTGCGTCCACAGGCGAAATTTCTCGTTTCTGATTTACTTTCTTCTTTAGTTGCTGCTACTTGGCTTTAGGCTGACTGGCTATGGTTTGCGTAGCTGTGATCTGCACACGTAGTTGTTGAAGCTCGGCTTTCAGATTATCAATTGTCGCCATACGATTTTTCAGACTGCGCCACTTTTGCAGTCAGTAGCTTGTTTTGAGATACTAACTCATCCCTCTTGGCTTCTGGCATTGTGAGCTAGAAAATTCACTTGACACCAGCAAAAAAACACGACACTTAGTTTTCGCTTAAACTTGCACACTTATACTTGGCAGCAGCTACTGAACAACGTGGCGCGAGACACAAACGCCAAGGAGCGGCCAGCCGAACTGGCCCGAAATTTTTGCGCGAACAGACGATAATTGTTTATTGGTCGCACAACCACTGGCCTTTGCACTGGCTTTTGCACACAAGGTGACGGCTGTCAAACAAGACGGTGATTGCTACGCTACACTCATGTACCGGGAGCCCCACAGCTGCAAGGTTGCAGGCAGTGTGAGCTGAACTAGTACAGAGCGGAGATGTTACTCGGACGAGAGTCTGAACAGAACCGCCACTAGATGTTTGCAATACTTCAATATCTACTTCACTAAGACTCACATCACTAACACTGTCACTGTATGTTTCCGCCTTAGCACTGACATTGATTGGTTTGCTAGGACAACGGCTCCTGCGCTTGTTAGGATGCTTATAAACTGCGACGTATCTGGCAGCGATACGGCAAAACAAATTGGCGACGGTATGCTCGGGCGCCAATTGCTCGGAAAGCAATCCGGTCGGAGAAGTAGGGTGTGGTTGATGCGAAAATAAACACAGCAAATTTAGTATAAACAATAAAACTAATGTATTTTATTTCCTTGCAGGTGAGTATGTGCCAGGGAGGCAGTAGGGTGATGTCGGGGTTGGTGATTTTTTTTGGAGACGGTCACTGGGGCGACCACGGCGGTCGACGGTGCGGTGATCGTCGCGGCGGAGACGCTTGTGATGGTGACACGGCGGTACAGAGCTTGGTGAATACGCTGAAGGCGTCGTGGCGATGATGCGAAATGATTGAAATGACGATTCGCCAGGTAGGAGCGGGGAGGAGTGGGGAAGCGGCGCACGGCCGGAGCCGCGACTCGCAACAACGGTGTCGGCCACACCGCAGCGCCAACGCGTGAGACTCTCAGCGCGGTGACGAAGCGGGTGGTCGAGCGACTCGTGCTACTCCGAGCCCGAGTCGGTAGCGGAGAGAGGGGGTGGGGCAACACACAGGTGACAGGATGGTAGGAGAGTGCGGGATAGGTATTTGACACTTGCACGTAAACACTTAGAGCAACACACAACAATAGGAATTACAAAGGCCGGTTTGATGAACAAAATGTGCGAGACTCACTCCACGGACCGCGAGACCTCGGAAGCACTGTACGTGGCGCTGAACGGTCAAACCGGAATTTGACAGGTAACAAAAAAATAGGATGGGACTTACCACTGGTCGGGAACCTGGCAGAGATGACGGTAACGGCGATGACTGCGGTGACGGTGACAACGGTAATCCAAAAACTCGGAGAACTCGCTAACGACGAGACGTGAGACACGATTTGGTTTAGTCGGAACTCTAGTCGTAAACACGGGCTGATAGTTTGACTGACGATGTACGCTCCGCTCGCGTATTTATACTCAATAATACTAATGAATCGCGTTGGATTAGGTTGTCGGCGGCTCGTCCTATGTTAGCCAAATGGGTGGTTTGGTTTCAGATGGAAACTAGGTTAAAAACCACCCGATTTGGTTTAACATAGGCTTGCCGGCTGCAGAACGCGGAGACGTACGCGGTATCAAAATTTGAGCGCGATCGGTGATTTGCCGCGCGTAAATGGGTCGCCAGGTCCGGCTTCGGATTTTTTGTGGTCGCGAATAAAACTATTTCGCGATTCTATTATTGTGACGAACTACTTCGTCACAAAACGCTTCTAGTTTTATGAACTATCCGGTTATTAAAATTTTTTACTCGCATACAACGCCTGTGATTTAATTAAAATTCAAAGCCTAGCAAACGTTGTTCTAAACCTGCTCAGTATTTCGCTTAGCACGTCTATTTGCATTGCTGAATAAAAAAAACAAAATAATTTTAATAAAATCAAAAAATCAACTGCCGCGATGGTCTCAAGCAGTCACCCATCCAATTACTAACCACGCCCGATGTTGCTGAACTTACGTGATTTTCAAATTCTATTATTTAAAATTTTTTATTATATAAATTGTGTATGAGCAATGTATTTTAATTTCCTATTTTTTATATAAAAACTAACTTTATAATATGATTTTTCATATGTGAGTCTTGTAAGTGTTATATCTTAGTTATATGTACATTTTAGTTTTAATTTTATATGTACACAATGTATTTAAAATAATTAAATATCGGAGACTAAACTTAAAATCTAATGTATACAGTACAAATAACATTGTGTTTAAACTATAGAATATTAGATTATTAATTTATTTGTTAAACACTTAAATTTACTACCACTGTACAATAATATAAAAGCAACATACATTTATATATATATATATATATATATATATATATATATATATTTATATATATATATATATATATATATATATATATATTGCGACGTATCTGGCAGCGATACGGCCAAACAAATTGGCGACGGTATGCTCGGGCGCCAATTGCTCGGAAGGCAATCCGGTCGGAGAAGTAGGGTGTGGTTGATGTAAAAATAAACACAGCTAGTTTATTAAAAATCATAAAATAATGTATTTTTATTTCCTTGCAGGTGAGTATGTGCCAGGGGGCCGTAGGGTGATGTTGGGGGTGGTGAGATGTTTGGAGACGGTCGGCGGTGCGGTGAGCGTCGCGGCGGAGACGCTTGTGACGGTGACACGGTGGTACGGAGCTTGATGATTACGCTGAAGGCGTCGTGGCGATGATGCGAAATGAATGACGATGATCCGCCAGGTAGGAGCGGGGAGGAGTGGGGAAGCGGCTCACGGCCGGAGCCGCGACTCGCAACAACGGTGTCGGCCACACCGCAGCGCCAACGCGTGAGACTCTCAGCGCGGTGACGAAGCGGGGGGTCGAGCGACTCGTGCTACTCCGAGCCCGAGTCGGTCGCGGAGAGAGGGGTGGGGCAACACACAGGTGACAGGACGGTAGGGGAGTGCGGGGTAGGTTTTGACACTTTGCACGTAAACACTGAGAGCAACACAACAATAGGAAAACAAAGGCCGGTTTGATGAACAAGATGTGCGAGACTCACACTCCACGGACCGCGAGACCTCGGAAGCACTGTACGTGGCGCTGAACGGTCAAACCGGAATTTGACAGGTAAACAAAAACGGGTGGGACTTACCAAGAGTCGGGAACCTGGCGGAGTTGACGACGGTGACGGTGATGATGGCGGTGACGGTGACAATGGTAACGGTACGGCCGGAAGACGTAGATCTCGTTCTTTACGGACGACGTGAACACGTTTACTGTAGTCGGACAATTTTTACTCGATAACTCGATTTTTGACTGACTGACTGACTGACTGACGTTCGCTCTGACCGCGTATTTATACTAAAAATATTAATGAATCGTGTCCGGTTAGGTTGGCGGCGGCTCATCCTATGTTAACCAAATGGGTGGTTTGGTTTCAGAAGGAAACTAGGGTAAAAACCACCCGATTTGGTTCAACATAGGTTTGCCGGCCACAGAACGCGGAGACGTACGCGGTGTCAAAATTTGAGCGAAATCGGTAACTTGCCGCGCGTAAATGGGTCGCCAGGTCCGGCTTCGGAATATTTATGATCGCGAACAAAACTATTTCGCGTTTCTAAAATTGTGACGAACTACTTCGTCACATCCTCGGTGTACTCCGGTGTGAAAAAAGAGGGGTGTCGTGGGGTTTAGGAGGGTGGTTTGACAACCCTGGCACATGTTTACAGGTCCAAAAATATTTACAACAATATTCAACAACATCAACAGTAACGTGTAAATCAGCTGCTTTACCTGATACGACAAATATTCAAATCAAATATCTACAAAAAAATGTTCCAAAACAAATTCTTTCCAAAGCGAAAAATAATTAACAGAGAAATCATAAAATAATCAGAACTATTTTACAGCAGGAAAAAAAAATACTCCAAAAACCAAACTTACATAGTTACCAAAACTTACAAACTAAAAACTTAAGTAACCCAAAAAACTTACAAACTAAAACTAAATAACCAAAAACTTAAAACACTAACAACTTGTCCGTAGGCGGCACGTAGTGTCCAAACCTAGGCAACGGGGAGGACTCACTGCACTGCCGGGGGCGGAGGAGGGGGTGGACGACGCTGGGCCGGGATGGTGACCCGACGGCCGTTGGGCAGCTGGTACCGGAGCGGGCGGTACGGGTTGGCTCCGCTGGGCCGCAGCGACTGCAGCCACGCTGCGTAGTTCAGGGGCTGCTGGGCTGCTGGTGCAGGTGGCGGCTGCTGCGGGCGGGAACGGACGGCCACGGGTGGTGTCGGCTGCGGGGGCTCTGCGTCCGGGCCTACCGACTCCAGCAGGTCCCACAACTCCTTCATGACATCCTGGAGTTCTTCCCGGGGCTGGACGGCGGCACCCAGCGCCTGAAGTGGGGGTAGCACAGTACCCCGCGCTGGTGCCTTGCCCGGTGTCGTCAGCTGGACCTTGGGTACGGCCGGGATCTTGAACGCGCCGACCTCGGAAACGGTCGGTGGCGGCGACGCGTTCAGATCTATTATGTCGCCCTGAATCCATGGCGACCGGAGGGTCCAAGGGGCTGACGGCTTCTTCCAGGACGTCGGGTACGGTCCAAACCTGGCGACCAAGGCCTGTCGGAGGGCCTCATCCCCATCGCCAGGTTTCCAGGAGCTGGACGGCTGGGCTCTGCTTGTGGAGGCAGCAGACGGGACGGCAGATGGTGTGGATGGCGGTGCAGTGTGGGTGGGTCGCACCAGCCGGCTCTCCAGGACGCTGATGACCGGCCTGATGTAGGGACGGCCCCTGGAGACCCGTCCAGTCACTGGTGGTGGCAACGTGCTACCTCCAGCCCTTCCAATCCCCCTGACAGCTCCTGCTGTCAGGGGCCCCATCCTGGTGGGTCCTACGCCTGCAGGGCCCACGCTAGTGGATGGGGGTCTCCCCACCCGGCTGGATGGGAGACTGCCCACCCGACTCGATGACGGACGGACTCATCGGGTTGCAGGGACATGACGGATTGTCCCTGTAACAAACAAACTATTCCGGCCCTGGACGGTGGCGGACACAGATCCTCGGACTCCAGCTGACTTGATGGTCGCCGGCTGGACGGAAGCAGGCTTGACGGATGCAGGCTTGACGGATGCCGGCTTGACGGATGTCGGCTTGACGGATGCCGGCTGAACGGATGCCGACTTGACGGATGCCGGCTTGACGGTTACTGGTTTGACGGATTCCGGCTGAACGGATGCCGGCTGGACGGATGTCGGTTTGACGGATGCTGGCTGAACGGATGCCGGCTTGACGGTTACTGGTTTGACGGATGCCGGCTGGACGGATGTCGGCTTGACGGATGCCGGCTGAACGGATGCCGGTTTGACGGATGCCGGCTTGACGTTTACTGGGTTGACGGATGCCGGCTGAGCGGATGCCGGCTTGACGGATGCCGGCTTGACGGTTACTGGCTTGACGGATGCCGGCTGAACGGATGCCGGCTTGACGGATGCCGGCTTCACGGTTACTGGGTTGACGGATGCCGGCTTGACGGTTACTGGGTTGACGGATGCCGGCTGAATGGATGCCGGCTGGACGGATGTCGGCTTGACGGATGCCGGCTGAACGGATGCCGGCTTGACGGATGCTGCCATCTTCTTGGGTAGCTTATTGACGGTGCCCCCGGAACTGGTTGTTCTGGTGCTGGTACTCTTCATGGAGTACCTCCTTGGAGCGGGTGTCCACCCACTTGGTGCTGACCTCTCCCTGGCCCACCATTGCTGTGCTGCTGATGTCGGAGTCCCTGCTCGGGCGCCAAATTTGCGACGTATCTGGCAGCGATACGGCCAAACAAATTGGCGACGGTATGCTCGGGCGCCAATTGCTCGGAAAGTAATCCGGTCGGAGAAGTAGGGTGTGGTTGATGTAAAAATAAACACAGCGAGTTTAGTAAAAATCATAAAATAATGTATTTTTATTTCCTTGCAGGTGAGTATGTGCCAGGGGGCCGTAGGGTGATGTCGGGGGTGGTGAGATGTTTGGAGACAGTCGCTGGGGCGACCACGACGGTCGGCGGTGCGGTGAGCGTCGCGGCGGAGACGCTTGTGACGGTGACACGGCGGTAAGGAGCTTGATGATTACGCTGAAGGTGTCGTGGCGATGATGCGAAATGAATGACGATGATCCGCCAGGTAGGAGCGGGGAGGAGTGGGGAAGCGGCGCACGGCCGGAGCCGCGACTCGCAACAACGGTGTCGGCCACACCGCAGCGCCAACGCGTGAGACTCTCAGCGCGGTGACTTCGTCACAATATATATTCTGTAGATTAAATCTGCTCTAAAATTATTATATAACATATCTATTTGCTAAAAATAACGAATAGATGTGTTAGATTTGACATATTTTTGATTAATTGATTTATGTTTGCATTTAATTACTAGTCTTACGTTATCGTTTCCCACCCTGGTTAGGTTGTTTGTTATTTCGCTGTAGTCAGCATAAGTTTGCATGGTGTAGGCCTTTCTGGCAAGTTAGGTGATATAGTCTGTGATACATTCAGTGTTGGTTTGTTCGTGTATTTGTGTGATGCATGTATATCAGTTGTGGACACTGCTATCTTTATATTCTTCGTGTCTAGACCTTCAGCCTTAACTTATCATTTCTCATATTCTTCTTTGACTTAGGCGGAAGCCACCATCCTTTCGGATGCCTCATTTTAATCGCTGAATAGATCGGCTAGCATCTATTTCGGTCGATTATGTATTGTTTGCTGGAGTTCATCGTAGTCCACAGCGGTGCTGACAGCTTAATTCGCATGCTACGGCATAGCTGTTTGTCGATGCATTTCGACTTGAATTGTTGCCACGCCTGTGTCTCAGTGTATCACCGTGTTTCTAATGTACCACTGTGCGCTGGTAACGATGCGCAATATTTTGTTCTGCGTGGTTTGGAGCCTTTTGCGTGTTGTTGCTAACAATGTAGCCCAGGCTGAGGAGCCGTAGATGAGCTGCGGCTTTATTATTGACTTGTGTAGTCTGACTTTGTTTCTCAGACACATTTCACTCTGCCTTCTGATCAGTGACAGCAGCTGCATGGCGGTTACTATCGCTTTGTTGCATGCTTTTCTTGTCCTATGATCTGTGCGTCAGATTCCGAGGTAATCGACTTCATCACGCCAAGGAATTCTTTGGCCAAACATGGTAACGTTACCGTTTGCTATGAGCTGTCTTCTCTTGAGCAGCACTTTTGCTAGGATTAATTTCGATGCGCCATCGAGATGCCAATTGCTCAAGTATCTTTATGTGTTGCTGCAAGCGCTTGGTTATGATTCCAACTTTCCAACTACGATGAAGAACTGCGGTGTCATTTGCGTATTGCGCAAACAGTAATTACGAGCTGGATTTGGGTATGTCGCTGACGTAAATATTAAATAGCAGAGAGTAGGGAACCCTCCAGCGATCCTATTGCCATCCTGTACTCTCTAGATAAGGTGCCTTGAAATTTCACTTGAAATCTTTTGTTGTTAAGATATGAAGCGATATATTTTACCAGGTGATATGGGTAGCCTCTTTGCATCATTTTATGAATCAATACTTAATGCCACACACGAGTGAATGCCTTAGTACGTCCAAGAAGATTTCGCCTGTTGCCATGCTGTGGTTACAGCCTGCTGCCACGAACTCAGCAACGCATATGAGTTGGTGGCACGTAGAGTGTCATTGATGATAGCCAAACTACTCGATGTGCTCTTGAAGTTGCTTAAAAATGACGCGTTCTACTACTTTGGTTAACGAGTTTAGCAGGCTTATAGGCTGATAGTTTTCTGGGAATTTATTATTTTTTCCTGATTTTGGAATAACGACGACGTGTGCCAACTTCCAGAGTATCGGAAAGTGGCAAAGTCGTAGGCTAACGTTTATGATGTGTGTCAATACAACAACTGGTTTTTGCAGAAGATTCCGGAGAGCGATGCCTCTGTTGTCCGGATTCGGCGCCTTGTGTTTTTCACATGCTGCAGGATGTGTGGTGTGACATCTTTTGGTGAAGCAAATTGAACTATTTCATTTACTTGTCGTAAGCGTGTACGCACGCTTCTGTTGATGCGGCCAATGTGGTCAACATTAACGTGTTTATAGCTTAGAGAATAATATATGTTACCTCTAAGCTTTTTGCGATAACTTCAGCTTTTTATTCTATGGTGAAGACCAAGCTGCGGCGGCCGTGAATTGCAGATGGTCTTTTGTAGCGTAGTGCTTTTGTCAACTGCCACCGTTTTTGCTCGTCATTTTCAGCAGCCTCTAATGTCTCTCGGATGCTGTCGCGGATCCCTGTGGCCAGTTGATTTGTTGCAAGTTTTCGTATCTTGTCCGCGAGATTGCTGTCTACAATCATTTATAGCACAGAAAGTGAAAGATCTAGCCGAGACATTACTCGGGGCTGTGCAACCGTTGATCAGTTTCGTATTGTAAGTTGTATTTTAGTTGTAAGATAATTACAGCATTATTTCGTTCCTCCGTGGTCGTGATGTTTGGTAATGCGCCGAAGTTTTCTTGAATCAAGTTGCTGTACTTTTCTCAGTTGATTCGGTGTCTTTTCGCCGTATTGTTGACTGCTGCCTCAGCCTCCAGGACTAGGATCACGGGATTGTGATCCGATATTAGCTCTCTTACTACATTAAGGGTAGTGGTAGCATTAACACTTCTTAATAGAGCAATATCTAGGATATCCGATAAACTGATATAATTTTCAGCGGTTTCATGTTGCCAGTGTTGATTACAATGACGTTTCCTTCAGTTACAGTGTGATTTGGAAGTTTTACTTCAAAACTTTCGACGTTTCTTATAACGAATATTATGGTGCCACATTTAAAACCGTCGCGATCTTGTCTAAAGAGTTGTTAGTTTCGTTTGGATTCTTAACATTGACACATAAGTGGGTTTCTTGAACTAACATGATTTTCAAGTTGTATCTACACATGAATTCTTCCAGCTGGCCTGTTTGCTTCCTCAGGCCGTCTGCATTACAAAAGTCATTTGTCGTGAGTTTCTGATTATTCTTCATTAAAAAGGGTAAACAGTTCTGTCGCGGTGCTGAGTAAAGTTGTCAGGATGTCAGTTTTGGATGTTGCAGTGCTTAGTTTCTGGAACACATTAGTTGCGAAAACCATCAACTTGGATATCCTTGCACTTGATAATAACTAGATCAGTAGAGCTTGTGCAGTTGCAGATTCAGTTGTATTTTCAGTTGCATTTTCGCTGTTTGTTGATTTATAATTGTGGTTGAAGCATTTTGAGTGATGGTTTAAGTCTCAGCTCTGCTGGATATTTCTGTAGCAGCAGAGAAGCTATGGCCCGGTTTGACAGGTGCTAATGGAGCATGCTTTGGTTTCGGAATGAGTTCGTTGCGTGATTCTCACTGCAACGAACACATCTCCACTGTTTGTGGCAGCCGCTTTGCAAGTGACCAAAGTTCTTGTAGCGGTGGCATTATACAACATCGCTGTTTCTCTTCTTGAACTCAACGCTTATTTGCATGTGTATAAGTCTGCTAAGTTTGAATTTATTTTTCTGGCTCGATCTTGGTGAGCGAGATTAATAGAAGCAATTATGGAGTTTTTGTTTGCAAGCGGGGGACTAATTAAACTGGAAATAATTGCTTTAGTTCTTCTTTCATCTCTTCGGTATCAGTGTTATTCCGCATGCCACAGATAACAACTTGCAGATTTTTCTCACTTTATAGGTGAAAGATGTGGAATAGTAGCTTAGCAGAATCTATTGCAACGACCAAGCTTCGATAATCCACAATGCTGTTGACTTGTATTTTAGATAATCCACGATTTCGTTTCGCTTTTATTATCACAATGTTTTACACGGTCACGTTTTCCATTACTTCCGACTAGTTCTCGGTTGTCCACGAAGATCGGTGGTGGTGATTTTACTTTTGGTGTTTTTGAGTTTGGAGTTGAGTCCATATTCTCGTCAAGAAGTATAGAGTATTTGTTTGGTCCGTTTGCAGAAGCGAGAATAATTCGCTTGATTCATGCGTCGGTGTTATTCGAGTAGAGAGTATGCTGATTTACTTCTCGAGTTTGTTCGATTTTCGTCCCATCCACAATGATACTTATGCTGGGATTTTTATTCACTTGTCATAGACACGACACTTAGTGTTCTTTTTAACAGCTGCTGGTTGACGTGGTGTGAGACTCAAACGTCAAGGAGCGGCCAGCCGATCTGGTCCCTTGCGGAGTAGATGCGGCGCAAACGAAACGGAAAATGTTCTTGTTCACCGATTTTTATCATAATTTTTTATACAAATTTCTCGAATCTGTCAAAGTTAACACACATTTTGATATTTACATAACAGTCGTCATCTTGCCCCTAAAAATAAATGATTATTTATTTATATTATATTTATTTTAAATAAAAAATATATTATGGGATGGCTATCTCAGTGGTATGAAATCGGCCTGTGGATCCTAAGGTTCGATTCCTACAGGCGACAAATTTTCATAATTTGAAAAAGCTATCCCTGTGGTTCCTCCACCACTAACATGTTTGGGGGCCGTGATTTGACGACTGGTAACCGCAATTCACGCGCAAAATATATCACTTACCGAGATCTGCTTCAGCAGAGTGCCACACCCAGTAATGGGTAGAAGGCGTGATGATATATTTATTATTTATTTTATTTATTTTTAAAAATATATTGTTACACGATAACAAACATATATTTATTAATTAAACAGGTTAAAATATAATATTTCTAATAAAAATATATTTTTCGATGTTAAAACAGTTTGATGTACACTGGAGTACTGCATGCGGATTGGCTACCACAGATTTACTTATTGTTCAGATGTCTCTCTCCTAGGCAGCCCTACGCAACTTCGTATATAAGCGCAGCTAGAAAACGTCCAGCTTTATGTCACTTGCGCGCATGACTTTGAAAGAGAGAGATAGCTTAAAGAGGCTGGAATTTACTCAACGCCATATGAACGCAGGTTACTTTTTTCAATCATTTGTGTTGTTTGGTAATAAATAGTTATAAACAATTAGTTTGTAATGGGTCGTAAGTGTTTTGCGCCCAATTGTACCAGCGGGTATGACTCAAATCATGACAAAATATCTTTGTTGCGTGTTCCAAAAGAGCAGTTGGAAATTTGGAAAAAAGTAGTAATATGAACAGATATATATTATATTGCTTGTAAACAAAGAAAATGTATGTCACATAAAAGAAGCGGAATTAACAAATGTTAAAGTCGTTGCTTTTTAATCCACCCAAATATAAACATATTTAGATTATCCAAATATATTCAAGATAAATTAATATTATATATAGATAAACCTCGTGTATATGAAGATACAGTGTATTCTGTAATTGAAAGTTATGCATTCTCTTTCTCTAGTAGAGATCACAAGAAAGAAATAATATCTATTTTTGTCCATGAATTTATTTTAATGCACTTGAAGCAATATTTTAAAAAGAATCAAAATAATATCAAATCTCAGTGCAAGGAAGATCTAAAAATCTAAATTAAGAAAGAATTGAAATATTCAGTTCGATCTGTTTTTATTATTATAAAATTATAAAATATATTGCATAAGTACAAAAATATTAATTAAAAAAAAATTGAAATATTCGGTTCTATCTATTTTCTTTATTATTTTTTAAATAAAATGTCCTGTTTACATTATATAAATTTTACCATTTTGTATTTTAAAATTAAAATATTTATGCCAATTTTACACTTGTGTAACTTGTCATGGTGTACTTAAATAGCAAAAATGTACTACTAGAAAAATGTGTTTATATATGGTTTTACGTATTTATATTTGTCAAGCTAAACCTGATATAATTAAAGAAAAGTGTGTCTTTAATTTTAAATAATTGCAAATAACATTTTTTAAAGTAATTAGTTCTAAAAGTAAAGAAAACATGAATAGACTCGTAAGCACCCATGCATTCGCCAGACTCTTTTTCCTGTCGCACTCACTTTTTTGTCGCTCTCTTTCTACAACATTTCTGCGGATGCTTTACCCGCAAGACTCGCCTGTCCTTCAATATAATAGTTCGTGCTCCTAGGTTACGAAAATTGCGCGCCAGTACTGCACTCTTGTATGTGGTCCAGAACTAATTAGACAAGAGTAGATATATGCAGCACACTAGATTATTTTTATTTTATTTCAATTATTATACTTAAATAAATATATTTTTAGTACAATTATTTAATTAAATTAAGTTCATACAATATGAGAAAAACATAATATGCTTACATTTAAATTACTAAATCTTATAAAATATATCTTTTTCAAAAGTAATTAGTAAAAGGATTTCATATTTTGATTTTAAATTGAAAATAATTACAAAATTTAAATTTAATCTTATACAAATAATAATATTATGTAATAATCTAATGTTAATGATTGAACCTTACTTGCTGAAACTTTACATTTAATTTAAATAAAGCTTTTTAAATTTAAATTATAAATAAAAAATAGGTGAATTATATTACAGTACACAATTTTGGGTGTTCGATTAACATTTACTAATACTACCATAGTTATTTACATTACCATCTGTAGTGTCATATTCAAATACCGCGCTTGAATAATTGATAGAGTGATGGCACGAGAGGGATGGGGAGAGAGGTGAGAGAAGACAGGAAGAAGAAGAAGTAAAAAATGGCTTGTGATGTAATGTAAGAGAGATTAAAAATAAAGATAGTTATAAACATATTAGTTATTCGATGAAATTATTGTAAAACACTACATTGGCGACGAGGATAAAAAAAATATATACAAAATTGAAATTGAAATAGTGCTGGTTTTTTTTGAAGGCAAGGAAAAAAGGGACAATAACAAACAATGGCGGAAAACTGCAACAAACCATCACCGTTTGACCTACACGAAGACCCGTCATCGGTAGATCAAAGATGGACGAAATGGGTACAACGTTTCGAAATATACCTAGTAGCTGCTGATATAACAAATGACATCAGGAAACGTGCAACACTTTTAAATCTAGCGGGAGATGAAGTACTAGATATTTTTCAGGGATTACCAGACACTGGCACATCATACTTAGATGCGATGCAAACTTTAAACAATTACTTTAAATCAAAGAAAAACATCATGTTTGAAATCTACACATTCAGGCAAGCAACACAGCAAAACGATGAAACATTAAATGAATATTATGCACGCCTAAGAAATTTATCAAAAACTTGTGAATTTGTAAATGTAGAGCAAGAGATAAAAATACAAATTCTAGTAGGAACCAGCTCAGAAGTGTTAAGAAAGAAGATCCTGAAAACTCCAGATACAACACTGAAAACTATATTGGAATTTGGAATAGCTGATGAAATTGTAGAGACTCAAGCAAAATCACTGTCAAATAGAAAAGAAGAGATAAACAGGTTAACAAACAGGAGAACGTACAATAGCAAACAGAACAAGAAAACAAACACGGTAAAACAAACAATTACTAAACAACACAATCAACAACGAGGGCAACAACCCAATCGTAAATGTGGATTTTGTGGTTATGATTGGCACACTGAATTGTCAACGTGTCCGGCAAGAGGAAAAACCTGCTCAGCGTGTGGAAAATTAAACCATTTCTCACGAGTATGTAAACAAAATGAGAAATCAAATACAATGAAAACAATAACATCGAATGACAACGTCACAAACGAGGGAAACAACTCAGAAAATGAATACATTTTTAACATTGGTGTTAAAAATAACGACGTTCCTAAGATTGACCTTACTGTATGCAATACTAATATATCTTTTATTGTAGATACTGGGTCAAGTGCCAACGTAATAAATAAAGAAGTGTATGACAATCTAATCAATCGCCCACCGTTACAAGAGAGTAAAACCAGTCTGTATTCATATCAGTCAACCAAGAGGTTACCAATACTTGGAAGTTTCAGAACTAGAATAAGAAATAAAGAAAAAGAAACGACAACAAACATTTATGTGATCGAAGGAAAAGCTCAACCACTGGTCAGCTGCAAAACTGCGCTAAACCTTAACCTAATTAAATTTGTAAACAAACTTGAAACTCACAGTGAAGCCAACAAACATTTTCCCAACTTATTCATAGGAATCGGGAAATTAAAACATAAACAAATACATCTTCATGTAAATCGAAATATATCGCCTGTAATTCAGCCGCACCGAAGAATTCCGTTCCACATTAGAAGCTTAGTAGAACAGGAAATCAAGAGGCTCGAAGATGCTGACATCATCGAAAAGGTTAACGGACCAACAACATGGGCTTCACCGATTGTTGTTGTAACAAAACCCCACAATAAGAACAAAATTAGAATCTGCGTCGACATGCGAACACCCAACACAGCTATCAAACGTGAACATCATATATCTCCTACTATAGACGACCTAATCAATGAATTAAATGGAGCATGCCATTTCAGTAAATTGGACTTGAAAGATGGATATCATCAAATGGAATTAGATGAAGAATCCAGAAACATAACAACTTTTGCGACACATTTAGGACTATGGCGTTATAAAAGACTAAGTTTTGGCATAAATTCGGCAGCAGAAGTTTTTCAAAACAACATTAGACAAGTAATAGTAGGAATAAAAGGCTCCATAAATATTAGTGACGACATTCTTGTATTTGAAAACAGTAAAAATGAACATGATAAAGCACTGGAACAAACACTACGAGCACTACAAGACAGTGGACTCACACTAAATTTTGAAAAATGCAAGTTTAACTTAGAAAAAGTTACATTTTTCGGACATAAATTTTCGAAAGATGGAATTTCACCAGATAGTAGGAAAACTGAAGATTTTGCCAAATTAGAATCACCCACAAATATATCAGAAGTTCAAAGTCTCCTTGGAGTAATAAATTATTCAGGAAGATTCATACCAAATCTAGCAACACACACAAAACCGATAAGAGATATGATAACACTAAAACAAGACGAGAAAAGTTTTAAATGGGGAAAAGCACAACAAAAAGCTTTGGATAAATTAAAAGAGATGCTAATAAATAACACAACAAATAATTATTTCGACAAAACCAAGAAAACAGAACTAATAGTAGATGCAGGCCCAGTCGGCATTGGTGCTTTATTAGCTCAACCAACAGCAACGTCAAGTGGAATCATTGCATGTGCAAGTAGAACACTAAACACCACCGAAAGAAAATACTCCCAAATCGAAAAAGAACTACTGGCGATAATCTGGGCTGTGGAACATTTCAGATTATACCTATATGGCGCATCATTTGTGATCAAAACAGATCACAAACCCATTCTAAGCATTTTAAACAACGTCAACAACAAAACATCTCCAAGATTAGAACGGTTAAGACTGCGATTACAAGGTTATGCATATAAAGTAATACATTGTGCAGGAGCTACAAATCCAACCGATTTTTTCTCAAGACATCCGCAAGAATCAGATGAAATAGAAGATTCTAATGAAGTAGAAGAATACATCAACTTCATAATAGATAAATCAATTCCGACAGCGTTAAGTAGAGATGAAATTAGAGAAGAAACTGAAAAAGATGAAATTTTACGGAAAATCAAAGAAATCATCCAAAACGATAACGAACTTGCATGGAAACAACCTAATTTGACACCTTATAGACATATTCGAAGAGAAATATGTGTATCTCAAGACAATATTCTAACAAGAGGAACCAGAATCATACTTCCAAAAAAATTACAAGAAAGAACGATTCAACTTGCACATAGAGGACACCAAGGAATGGTCAAAACAAAACAACTATTAAGAACAAAAGTTTGGTTTCCAGCTATGGATAAACAAATTGAAAATTTAATAAAAAATTGCATTGCGTGTTTAGCCACAACTGATTCTAAACACAGGACTCCCATAGAATCGACTGAATTATCAAACCTACAACCCTGGGAACAACTTTGTGCAGACTTCATAGGACCTTATCCAAATGGAAAATACATCATGGTAATCATGGATGAATATTAAAGATTTCCGATAGCCACCGTAATATCATCATTAAAATTGGATACCGTAACCAAACAAATCGACAACATATTTGGATTAATGGGCATTCCAAAATACCTGAAGACTGACAATGGACCACCTTTCAACAGTCCTGAATTCTCAAAATTCTTAAGAGAGAGAGGATGTAAGCATAGGAAAATTACACCTTACTGGCCAGAAGCAAATGGCAATGCTGAAAAGTTCATGAAAAACCTAAATAAACTAGTAAAAACATCAATAATTGAAGGAAAGAATTGGGAACAAGAACTAAATGAATTTTTAATGAACTACAGAGCCACACCCCATATGACAACTGGAAAACCACCAGCAGAGTTGATTTTCAAAAATCATTTTCGTATCAAAATACCGGGAAATGAGAGTTTTAAAAAAAATGAAGAAACGTGTAATAAAGACAAACAACAGAAAAATAAAAACAAGATGTATGCAGACCAGCGACGACATGCTGTCCCACATCAGTTATCCATTAATGACGAAGTCTTAGTGAAACAAAATCAATCCAACAAATACACGCCTCCTTTTAACCCAAGTCCATATATAGTCACGAAAGTGAATGGAACTCAAATAACAGCCTCAAACGGAAATCATTCAATCACTAGAAATTCCTCTCATTTAAAGAAAATCCCAAATAATATCCCTACCAGTCCAAAAAAACAATTTGAGCTTGTTAAAGAGAATGATGAAGCTCCAAAACAACCCCAATCGGATGAGACCATGTTTAAAGAACAAATTCCCACAACAGGAGGTAGCGAACCGTCACCGCAAGTCAGGAGATCCGGAAGAACCATCAGACAACCCCGATATCTTGAAGACTATGAAACTAAGCCCGGGAGGAATGTAGTGTCATATTCAAATACCGCGCTTGAATAATTGATAGAGAGATGGCACGAGAGGGATGGGGAGAGAGGTGAGAGAAGACAGGAAGAAGAAGAAGTAAAAAATGGCTTGTGATGTTGTAATGTAAGAGAGACTAAAAATAAAGATAGTTATAAACATATTAGTTATTCGATGAAATTATTGTAAAACACTACACCATCGAATGTAAATTCTAAGTTTTTAATGCCGATATGTCAATAATGCTGAGTTGCAGGAACAAAATACACAGCTCTTTAGTTAATTTTTTTTTAATCTAGCAACAGTATCAGTAGACCTATTCCATTTGCCATTTGAATCAGATCTAATTTACATTTACTGAACCAGATCACTTATTTATTTCGCTGGATTACTTCGCTGACTTTGTTTCAAGTACTAGAATTACAAACTCTAACTTACTTTAAAGTAATTCACCCAAATAAGTGCATCAGTTTGCTTAATTTAGTTTATTTAATAATGTGTCGAATTTATCTGAACTGATTTAAGTGAACCAAGTAGCAATACAGCAAAAGCAATTTTTTGAAACTTATTGAACCTTTAGTTGCTAATGAACCGATAATACTTTCATGCAATCCAGTATAAAATTAGTAAATAAATTTATACTTAAAGCGACGTGGCGGCGCTGTCTTTGACAGATGTTTGGACGGATCATGAACAGAGAAATCAGTACCCTACCATATCCTGATATGGAGGCAAATGCTCCGGGATTTACGACCTAACTACCCCGAGTAGCCAGCATATTTGTTCAAGCAAGCACTTATTAGCCTTCACCAGAGGCTCTGGTAGCACGGGGACTAGTGCCCCTGGCTTATCCGGCTAGTCGTGGGATTGGATTCGTGCGAGTGGTGGTTAAAAGCCTAGATGCCCGCTGGCAACGGATGTCGGCAAATGAGCAGCGCTGATCTGCACACTCAGTAGGGGGTTTTAGGTAGACTCCCTCCCATCGGAGAGATCTAAGAGGTTATACAATTGGATGTCGCGCTGGTTGAGCGTATCTCAATCTCTCTTCGGAAATTCGATGGTAGACCCAAGAAGGTCAAAATCTTCCACCACGTATTGACTGAGAAGCTTGTGAATGAATGAATGAATGAATGTACTTAAACCGGAGAGATGTTGCCAAGAGATTTTTCTTGTAGCGTCGTGTTATGTTCTTTAATTGTGGTAGCACAGTAGTTGTTAGACCACGGGTATTTTTACAAATATTATTAAAGTTAATACATTTTATTTTTAAGAAAATGAATTTATCTTAGAAAAAAGTGATTGCGAAAAGAAATTAGAATATGGTATTAACAAAAAATTTACATAAACAAATTTTGAAAACATAATAGGTAAAATTTAGAATAATGTAGAAGAATACAAGATTATTTAAAAAAAAACAATTTTGACGTGTCCACACATAAATTTTGATAAAATAGAAGAAATAATTTTGATAGAATAGATGGAATAATTTTGAAATAATAGTCGGTCAATTTTGAAAAATATTAATTTGAAAATAATGGACGGTAAGGTAGACGTGATCACTTTGAGTAATATACTGAAAATCGTTTCGCGGCAGAATTTTGTACGTGATCCATATACGGTCGAATTTCAATGTCTTGACCCGCAAGAAATCTGTTAACACGTTTACACCAATTAAAAATTAAATCTTAATACAAAATCTTATAAAAGTATTCGACAAGTTATGGGTACTACAGTTCAAAAAAGATAGATCTATATATTTTTCTTTATAATCAACAATACTACTCCCGACGCCTCTGATTTGACAAATGTCTGGAAGTAAATTCCAAACGACATTAGACACCACAAAAGAAAATCCTTAGTTACGCTATTAGTTATACCCGTGATCTCTTTAATCTGTCCGCATGGTCACTGCTTATTATTTTTCAGTTTAGTCTTCAGTTTTGGTATCGTTTTATTTCTAGTCCTTATCGTCTGTCGGTTTTTAATAGTTTCTTCGTAAAGTATTTGTTTACGGTCGATCAGCTGAGAAGTCGTTGTCAAACACATTTTCTTCAAAATACCTGTATAGAAACAATTATATATATAGCTATGAAAAATATTTTATAAAATATATTTGTTGTTATACATTGTGACGAAGCGTACTTGTCACACTGATTTTCGGCTCAGAATCCGCGGTTTTTAATGCGCGAGTCACGGAATCGCGAATAGCGCGCGAACGCAGGACCGTACTCGCGCGCCGTGTTCGCCGCGGACACAATGCTATCCATCTCACCCGATTTCCTACTTTTGAACCAAATCCAAACTCCCGTGATCCAGTTTCCAAATTCAACCAAATCTCCCTATCCTTTAGCATTGTGCGAGCCGCCGACAACATCCTAGGACCGGATTAATTAGCAAAACAGTATATAAACCGGGCCCTCAGCCATCTAAAGACAGTCAGTTCATCCGTCTTCGAGTGTGCGAACCTCGAAGATAGCGAGTCACCTGAGAGATCACCAGCCGTCAAAGAAGAAGTCGTCTTCTCCGTCTTCTAGGTAAGCAACCGCACTCCGTTTGTTTTCCGTACCGTGTCGTGCGCTTCCTAGAGGTTTTTTTTTTTGTTTTTTTGTTACTTCCGTTTTCGGGAAACTTGGTGAGTTCACCAGGTCTCACTTCGACGGTGTCCGAGCGAGCAATCCAAGACATCCGCCGAGGGGAACGTCGCGTTTTCCCCAAGTTCCGCCCAACCTGTCCTGTGTTACCTCCGTTTTCTGGTACTTGTTGAAAGGCATAAAATATTACTTCTGCCACGCCCAAGCGAGCAATCCTAGGCGTCCCAGTTGTAACGTTTGTGTTTTTCTTCGGGCTACCAGCGTCAGTCCCGTGTCCCCCTCCTTTTTCTGGTACTTGTGCAGAGGCACAAAATAGTACTTCTGTTACGCCCAAGCGAGAAATCCTAGGCGTCCCAGTCGTAACGTTTGTGTTTCTCTCCGGGCTACCAGCGTCCGTCCTGTGTCACCCCTTTTTCTGGTACTTGTGCAGAGGCGCAAAATATTACTTCTGCCACGCCCAAGCGAGCAATCCTAGGCGTCCCAGTTGTAACGTTTGTGTTTCTCTCCGGGCTACCAGCGTCCGTCCCGTGTCCCCCTCCTTTTTCTGGTACTTGTGCAGAGGCACAAAATATTACTTTTGTTACGCCCAAGCGAGAAATCCTAGGCGTCCCAGTCGTAACGTTTGTGTTTCTCTCCGGGCTACCAGCGTCCGTCCCGTGTCACCCTCCGTTTTGGTACTCGTGCGAAGACAGCCAAGATTACTTCCGCCACGCCAGAGAGAGCAATCCCCGGCGTCTGCGGTCGTAACACTTGCGTTTTCCTCCGAGCTACCACCATCCGTCTCGTGCCACTTCCATTTTTTGGTAACTTCGCGAAATTGCCGGATCTCACTCCAACAACGTCAGAGCGAGAAATCCCGACGTCCGCCGCGGCTACCGTCGCGCCGTCGCCGAAGTCGACCGCGTCCGGCACCTGTTACCGTCATTTTGGGGTACGCCCTCAGTCGCGATACTCCGTACATTATCAGCCGTAACTCGGGTACCCCGCCGAAATCTTAAAAACGGTTTTCACTTCTACCGTCAGCACACCGTCCGTCATCTCCGAGCACCCAGCGTCGCGACGCCAGGCGTCGGTTTCCAAAAAAGTTGGAAAACCACTCTTCGCCATCCGACACTACTAACCAGCCGCTACTTAGTGGACTCCGTCGTCGTGACGCTCGGCGTCGTTATTTTTACAAACTCCGGTTTCGCGCTCTACGTGCCCGCGGGCACCCCAGCAGTCGATTGCAACCACTCCCCGGGTCATATCAGCGCCGCGATGCCCAGCGTCGACCACGGAAACCAGGTAGAAACGATTCTCCCGGGTACACCGACCCTAGTGGTGGCAGCTATCATCACCCGCAACACAACCACCGTCCGGACCATTCTCCAGTATACCAACAAATAGTTTTTTATCAAATAAAACGCAACAGCACATATTTTACCATTATTGTAAGTTTTATTCTTTCTTCGCACCCAAACCTCAATCTCCACACCTGCTATCCGGAACCGTTGGCGCCCGAGCAACCAGCGCCAACATTTGTCGCCGAGTTAGTAAAGAACTCGTCACAACATACCTTGCTCAGCAGTCTCGCTTTTTCTTTTCAGAGAACTCCTCGTGTCTGCATTAACATTAGTCTTGTCGGTGTTAGTATTCAAGTTATTTTCAGTTGGTTCAGTCGTCATAAGAGATGGCAAAAAATACTAATTAATCGATTAATTGATCATTTGATTAATCGAAATGTTATAATCGATTTTCGATTAAATTGGTAAGAAATAACCGATTAATCGATTAATTAATATTATTAGTATACATGTATATGAATTTGAGAAGGATTTGCTGTTGATAATGCAACTTTACCTCGGTTTTATTCAATTCCTTCTTTAATTCCATTTATTGTATTAGCCGCAGTAATAATTCATTTATTATTTTTATATCAAACTAGATCTAATAATCCATTGGGAGTAAAGAATAACATTGATAAAATTTCATTTCATTCCTAGTTTTCTTATAAGGATACTACAGGATAATGATATCATTATACTAATAACCCTTCCAATTTTAATTACTGTTACTTCCCAAAATGGCATTTGAACCATAATATAGAGCCGGTAAAATATATTTTTTATCAAAATGTTTTTCGCAGATTCTCAAGTTAAGAATTTTGTCCGGCGATTTTTCTTTAATGGTCAGTCCCAATTAGGGTTGCCACCTCAGAACTAAGTCTCGCCCGGAGACGATGACTACAATTTTTTTTTATTCATATAAATTAACAAATTCAAAACTCACATTTCTACAAATAAAATTCTAATAATCACAGAGTAGTTACTATGCATATAACTAATAAAACACAAACTTAACAAGTTACGTTTCTGACTATTAAAATTAATTTTTACCGCTTTTTCTCCATCATGTTATATCGTGAATTTAATATTGCACAATAGACACATTCTAGTAATTTTATCAAGTTTTTTTAGCTATTTACAATATTTATCTCTTCGTAACCATTCATCTTTAAATGTATATTCATAGTCTAAGTCAGTGTTTCTTAACCTGTGGTCCGCGGACCCCTGGGGGTCCGCGAGCATATGTATGGGGATTCGCAGCCTTATCTAAGGACCATTTAACAATAATAAATAAACGACACCAAAAGTTTTGTTTTTGTCTTAAGTGAAGTGAGTGAAATTTTCTTGCGTGTCGTTTCTCTTCCCTCACCTCACCGCTCGCGCACGAAGTTAGTTACTAGTAACACGCACTGTTTTGATTTGTGTTTCGTTGGAGATAAGTATATCGAAATTACGTTTTTAAAGTGATTGTGACAATGAAACGCTGATTAAAACCAAATAATTCGGCTTTAGACGAAGCAAATGAAAAACCTTCGACTTCAAAGGTTAAACGTCGTGAGTTTTGCGACGAATACTTAGTTTTCGGTTTAACAAGTACTAATTTAAACGGTGAAGAAAGACCACAGTGCGTCATATGCTATGAAGTTTTGTCGAATGAGTCGATGAAACCGGCCAAACTCCGACGTCATTTAGAAACAAAACACCAAGAACATAGTCAGAAATCTAAATCCTTTTTCAAAATTAAAGCCTCGGATTAGAACGAAGCAAAAAAAAACAATGATTAAGACTGCTACTGGGACCAATAACGAAAGTGCTGTATTAGCGTTTTACCAAGTATCCTTGTTAGTTGCAAAAAGTGGTAAGCCTCACACTATTGCTGAAGAATTAATATTACCGTGCGCTAAAATCATGGTTTCTGCTATGTTGGGAGATAAAGCTTCAAAAGAATTGGACATTATATCGTTATCCAACAATAGAGTGAAGAATAGAATTAATGAAATGTCAGGAAATGTTAAAGAGCAGTTGATTATGAACGTTGCAGCGAGCAGATTTTATGCTTTGCAATTAGATGAGAGCACAGATATTAGCAATGACGCAAACTTGTTCGTTACGAATACAACGATAGTATAAGTGTAAGCCTGCCTTATTTAAAGGAGAATTAACAAATAATTTATATGGGTTCTTGTCAGACCGGAGAAAGGACAAGTACTAGGGTTGTTGTAAATAAGTTTGTACTTACAATTTGGTTCAACAAATAACAAAGATTTATTCACACTTACTACATGGTTGGTGTTGTCGAGTTCCTACTGAACTCTAACGACTACTGTACTCTGAATGACTCTTCATCACTCTCTCGTATTGACTATGTGACTATGTCTCTTACTGTGTGAAATAACTAACCTTACGCTACTATATATATATCTAATTACAATGTACTAAGTCAGCAAATAGTTAGTACTTACGTCAAAGAATATTATTTAGAATACTTGACCTCATTACAACATGCTCTACTTTACTTAATTGTATTCACTAAGAATGTGCTGACTTTGCCTTGTTACATTAGTGAGGATTTTTTATTCTGTATGCCTCTGCCTTCGCATACTACAGTTGAAGCAATATTTGAAGTATTGATCAACTTTATGTCCACTCATGAAATATAGTGGGATAAATGTGTGGTAGTTAGCACTGACGGTGCTCGGGCTATAACCGGTACGCGAATAGGACTTTAGGCGCGCGTGAAGAAGCTGAATCCATCTATTATCTGGCATCATTGCTGCATTCATAGAGAGGCATTAGCTGCTAAAAATATGCCAGAAAAATTAAAGGCAGTGTTAGACGACATAGAGCAGGTAGTGAATTTTATGAAAGCTAGGCCTCTAAATTCCCGTATTTTCGGTAAGATTTGTGAAGAAATGGGAAGCATTCACAAGTAGTTGTTATTGCATGCTGAAGTGCGTTGGTTATCTCGTGGCAAAGTTGTGTCGCGTGTTATCGAGCTGACAGATGAGATCAGAATGTTCTTTTTGAAGAATTCTACAGGCGGCGGCAATAAACATGCTGATCACTTCAATGACTTTGAATGGCTTTCAATGGCAGCATACTTAGCTGATATCTTTAGTGTCCTTAGCGAGCTCAACTTGGGACTACAAGGGAGAGATAACAACATCTTTCAAGTTGAAGAAAAAATAGAAACGATGCAAAAAAAGCTTGACCTTTGGACTAATCGTTCAATTCAAAAAAACTATAATCACTTTTATACACTGGCAGCGTTTTCGGAATCCTCTGGTGGAGCAACGTTGCCACCACAAGTAAAAGACGAAATGATTAAACACCTCCGCGCTTTGATGTCTTCGTTTCGGGACTATTTTCCAATACTCGATAACAATAATAATTGGACAGCAGACCCTTTCAACACTGACGTGACTGATATCACTGGCTTAACAACGGTACAGGAAAGTCAATTAATAGAAATATCCTGTGACTCAGCTTTGAAACTTGATTTCAAAGAATCCTCTTTATCAAGTTTTTGGGTGAATGTAAAAAAAGATTATAAGGAAATATCAGAAGAAGCACTGAAACATTTACTGCTTTTCTCAATCACATACCTCTGTGAAAAGGCATTCTCTGCTCTTGTGTATACTAAAAACAAATACAGAAACAGATTACAAGTGGAATCAGATTTGAGACTACAACTCAGTAGTAACATCAACCCAAATATCACTAATTTAGTTGCAAAATAACAGCACCAACCTTCACATTAACGTATTTTATATTAAAAGTATATTTTTTGTAATTTGTAGTACTAAAATAAATGGTCCGAAATTTATTGCTGCTTTTTTTATTAAGGAGGTCCTTAAAATTGTGCTTGATTTCCTAAGAGGTCCGTGGACAAAAAAGGTTAAGAAACGCTGGTCTAAGTGTTAGTTGTTGCTGAAGTGCCTGATTGTTCTTGTTTGTCACTAACAGTCCGGTTTTTCTCTCCATATTTATTTGAAATAAATTATTTTAAAACTAAGTAAAAGTTCTAGTATTATTTTATAAATGTATTTATAAATTATATATAAATTAATAATATATTTTTAAACTTAACTTCAAAATTTTCATATTATTATTTTATTCACATTCTTTATTTTTTCTGTTTATAGTTTATTGGTTACTTTAATCAGTAAATTATAACACGGATTATCAGACTATCACTTATGTAGGCTACATCATGTCACTGTCAATAGACATCTCTTGACTGAACGGACACAAGAGAGAGGCTATTCTGTACATGGTACACGAGATACACGCGACAGTCTGTATATAATTTTGTACGAGTACATATTCAATTTTACTTACACAACCCGGAAAAATAATAATTAAACCCGGAGCCCGGTGATAACTCACTAAAACCTGGAGTCTCCGGGTAAAAACTCGGACAGGTGACAAGCCTAGTCCCAATATATTTATGCAAATTTGTTGCTTTTCCGCACATTTGGGAAAACGAAAAAGTCTTTTCCGACTTCCACAATTTTGTACTATCGTAGATAGAACAATAATAAAATTTTTAAAATAATACAGATATTTTGTGTGAAATGTAGTTTTCTTTTACAACTACAGAGTGATCAAAAGGAATTGTTACAGTTGGCAATAAAAAAAATACATGAAATTGATGAGCCTGATACATAAATTCATTTCCTGTTATTGACAGTGACATTTGAAAATTAAAATTTAAATTCCACACGGCATAATTAATTTTAATGTATGTGCTGGCATCTTTAATGCGGTCCATCGGATATGCTATCTAACTTACCTGGCCCTGTTGGCTGCCTACGTAGTTCAGATTTTTGAACAACATTGTTACTAATCTTTTCAGATAAAAATATCAATAAACACTTATCCAATTATTTTGTAAGGATGGATTCTAAGCATTTAAATATAAATTTTATCTTGAAATAAAGTTTTTAACACAGAAATGTATATAAATAGTTTTGATTACACGGTGTGTATTGTTGAGTTGTACAATTGTAATGTACAACAAAATATTAGGTAACAACAGTTAAAATTAGACGTTATTTAACATTCCGTATATCAGGTGGTGACATTCGATTGATTTTATGAATATGCGATCGCCGGGAATATTTTCATTATGGATTTGCCATAATAGTCAATTATATTTGTTGGTAAAGCAATGCCAGTAGCTAATGTAAAGGCTGCATATTGTCAACTGTTGAGTGCTCTAAGGCGATTGTTAGAGGAACAAGAGTTGCTGATTTAGTTAAACTTTAGTAGCGCTTAAGTAAAATATTTCAAATTGAAGTGCTCTAAAATAACATAACGTGATACATATGTCACTGACACAATTTCCATATTCGTCATGAAAAGACGAACCTTGATGAGTAAATAACTATTGTTTATAATTTTTCTAAACTTTTTATTTGTTCTGAACTAAAAAGAAGCAGAGCCAGAACGGAAATGTTACTCAGACGAGAAACTGAATTAGAATTCAATTCGGTTGTGTCCAATGATAAGGCGAATCATTTTATTTTGCAGTGATTTCAGTGTGGTGGCTGAAAGGCAGTGTTGCCAGGATCTAGAATAACTGATTATCGAAAAAATTATGGTGTTTTATAAAAATATATTTTTAGTACGGCCATATCAAATATTAGATTTTTTTTTATTCGAATATATATCTATACTGTAACGTTTTTCGTCTTTCTGGAAGTGTGTAGAATGTTTTATGCACAAAAATAACTCACGACTATTTATGTTAAACAAAAATAAAAGTATTTATTTATTAAAATAAAAATAAAAATGAAAGAAGCTTATTTACAGTAAAACTTAAACACTACTAATAAATATTCAAACACTAATATTATTTATATAACGTTCACTAAAACTCACTATTTATATTACGTACACTAGATCTGTTATTTATTTCACGACAATTGTATCACTCGTTCGAAGTCTACTGTCAACTGAACTGCTTCAGCCACTCGACCTCGGCTTATATACTCTCGTCCGTACAACAGTTCTCGAATCTCCCTCCTCTTACCCGTCAACCGCACGCTCAAATATGCGGGCTCGCTCTACTTGGGTGGTCACGCTGCTACGCACTTGTTCTCGAGAAGATTTCTGGAATGCTCTCGACTGACTGGCTTTATTTCATTACACTGCCCCTCCTTAAAACTGTTCCGTCTCGGAACAGAGATTGATGGGTTTCGGAGAAGTTTGACGGATTCTGCAAGTCGAACCCTTGATGAATCCTGAGGTCTTAAAGACGTGGCAATCCACAGTGCGATCTAATTTTGCTCTTCCTTTGGGATCAAAGCTACATAGAAGAATTTCAATTCCGGTGCGGTGGAAGAGAACTTCTAATGTATTCCTAATTATTCTCCACTCGAATCCATCTAGTCCACAACCCAATTTTGGTACCGCCAGCTTCATAACATCGTTATTTAAAAGATGTTCCCTCAAATCTATCAGTGCCTCCCATAAGGTGCGATAGGTGGGCTTCTGAGATAATCGTGCCTTGGTGAGTAAATAGTAAAGGTACCGTTTGTGTTCTGAGTTGTCGCGCAATTTTAGTATTCTTCCAACAGATGGACGTTGATTGGCCAGGTTTTGTAGCCGTCCAAATTTGTTTTTAAATACTGTAGCAATTCCTCTAGACATGTTTAAGTCTTCCGTCACACAGTGGGCTATGGAATACTCCAAAGGCACCAAGAACAGATCTCGATGTTCTTCTTTTGTCACGCCGTACCGTGCTTTATGGCCGGTGGAATATTTCTTCATGAAGTCTCCAAATGTTAATTCATGTTCATGTTCTTGAACGTAGCGAACATTTGCTGCACAAACATCACTAACTTCATGGTTATTTCCAGAAAAAGGGGTCAGTCGATTAAAGTGGACTACTCGGTAGTCGGTATTTTCCTAATTCGGTAGATAACATCATTTATCCGCTTCATCACTTCATAGGGTCCCTCTCAGCATGTTTGTAACTTCGGCGATAGACCACGACGCTTCTGTGGGTTATATAACCATACCAACTCTCCAGTTCCATATCCTCCCTTTTCTTTCCTGATGTCATAATGATCTTTCATTCTGTCGCTTGAAGTTTGGATGTTTCAACGAACTTGTTCGTGAATGTTGTTCATTCCTCTTCGTAAATCGGTGACGTAATCTTCCCTAGCTAGATCTTCTCCAGGTTTACATCCAAATTTCAAATCGCATGGTAACCGCAACCGAATACGATATTTGCGGGTATCTGTCCTGTTGTTTCATGCACATATGAACGATATGCCATCAAAAACATATGCAGATGACGATCCCAGTCTCTTTGGTGGTTAGCGACAACTTTCGACAGATATCTGTTGATCGTTCTATTCATTCGCTCAACCATGCCGTCCGACTGCGGATGTAATGCAGTCGTTCTTGTCTTACGAGTGTCTAATATTTTGCAGATATCTTGGAACAAGACAGACTAGAAGTTTCTTCCCTGATCGGAGTGTATTTTGCGCGGTACTCCAAATCGACATATGCATTCCTTAACCATTACCACAGCGACGATGATTTCTTCTTGGTTGGGCAGGGGATAAGCTTCAACCCACTTGCTCAAGTAGTCCATGACGACTACTATATACTTGTTGCCATCATCAGTTTCGGGAAATGGTCCACCCACGTCGATTGCAATAAGTTCAAATGGGCTTCCTACGTTGTACTGACGAATTGGGGCTTTACGTTTCCTATTTGGCCCATTACTTGCAGCGCAAACTACGCATTTCTTGCACCACCCTTTAACATCTTCTTTACAATTTAGCCAGTAAAATCGCTCCCGCAACTTCTCAGAAGTCTTGTTGACTCCAAGGTGTCCTCCAGCAGATCCGTCGTGGATCTCTTTCAACACTTCAGGTACCCTGTTCTTAGGTATTAGTAACTGAGTTCTCTGCTCTGTACCTTCCGCATTCTCCAAAACACGTTTTAAGAGACCCTCTTCAATTATTAAAGAGTCCCATTGCGCCCAGTACCATTTCACATTTTTGGAGTATGGTGCAACATCTTGCCAAATCGGTTTGTCCCCGTTTTTCTTCCAATTTATTACAATCTTCAGATCCGGATCGTTCTCCTGATCTTTCTGCAATTCTTTTGGTTGCCATTTATCATCGACTACCGTTGTTCTTAACGCAGCAGTTTGCTTCTCTTCTACTCGGCAACAATGCTGGAATTCTTCGGAATACGGTCTCCTGAACAACGCGTCAGCGTTACGATGGCTAGTTCCCACCCGATGTTCAATGGTAAAATCATATTCCTGCAACCTTTCGATCCACCTGGCTACCTGACCTTCTGGATTCCATAAATAAATGTTTGGATAGCTAAGCACTCTAATACACTGTCCGGAGCTGTAGAATGTGCGAAACGAACCAAGCGAGCAACGTCAGTTCCAAATTCTTGGAGATTCTCATTCAACCTCTGATATCGATTTCTTAATTGCGTTTGATACACTGGTTCTAGGTGCGAATTTCCATATCGCATATCTAAATGCTTAACTAGCTGGTCATAGTCTTCTTGCTCTTCTTGCTTTAATATTTGCAAAATATCGACTACATTTCCACGCAACGCTACTGTCAACGAGATTGCCTTTTCCCTGGATGACCAACCGTTAGCTTTTGCAGTAGCTTCAAATTGTTTCAAATAGTCCGGCCATGATGTTTTTCCATCAAATTCCGGTGTTTTTATGCGTATTGTTGATACACTCTCCTCCTTTTCTATTTTTCTTTGACGTGCTGCTTCTGTTTCAGCTACACCAGGACATAAATTCGCTGACGAAGTTGCATTGAAGAATTTGTCTTGTAGTTGTTCTATTTTTCTTTCATATTCGTCTTTTAATTCATTTAAATGCTTAAACCGAACGACGCCATTTTATTTATTTTTACTACACACCACCTGACACCAATTGTAACGTTTTTCGTGTTTCTGGAAGTGTGTAGAATGTTTAAGGCACAAAAATAACTCACAACTATTTATGTTAAACGAAAATAAAACTATTTATTTAATCAAATAAAAATAAAAATGAAAGAAGCTTATTTAAAATTAATTAGCACTACAATAAAACTTAAACACTACTAATAAATATTCAAACACTAATATTATTTATATAACGTTCACTAAAACTCACTATTTATATTACGTACACTAGATCTAGTATTTATTTCACGACATTTATATCACTCCTTCGAAATCTACTATCCACTGAACTGCTTCAGCCACTCGACCTCGGCTTATATACTCCCGTCCGTAGAACAGTTCTCGAATCTCCCTCCTCTTACCCGTCAACCGCAAGCTCTAATATGCGGGCTCGCTCTACTTGGGTGGTCACGCTGCTACGCACTTGTTCTCGAGAAGATTTTTGGGACGCTCTCGACTGACTGGCTTTAAATTCGTTACAATACATATATTTGTTATTTGATAAAATAGAAAATAATTGTAAATACAAATGTTGAAGCGAAAGCAAATACTAAAAGTTTTGTATTATTTAAATATTCCTTAAAATAAAGGAGTAATGACGATTTTTCGAAAAACAAAAAATAAACGCCAATAACTGTGAACTGGGGCTCCAAATAAAAAATTTGAACTAAGAAAAGATGTTTGTTTGAATGAGTTCTAACTGCCGTTTTCGAGTGTTTTAACTTAGTATTGACACCCTGTATATGTATATATATATATATATATATATATATATATATATATATATATATATATATATATATATATATATATATATATATATATTATATAATAATAATGGTTTATTTCTTAACAGGCTAGTAGACCAGAACAAGTAAATTAATACAAAAAACTGATCAACATGTTATTGTAAAAGGTACTTGCAAGTAAGTTTGTTCTATTGAAAGGTAGATAAAACATTATATTAAATCGAGAATCGACTCTAGGTGCATAAATTGGAAGTTTGGACAATAAATATGGTGAGTCAATTTTGTTGCTGATAATATTGCCAAGCATTGTTAAGGCTATACTGCAATATCTGTCTTCGATAGAGTTAAGTTTGAAATGATTTAAAATAACATGTTGATCCTTCCCATGTTAATAATATAAATTACATGTACTATGTAAAAACAAAATAATATTCTTATTGCTAAACGCGCATAAATTATTTTAAATAAAATATATAAAATTTTAGGTACTACACTACAACTTATTCCCCAAAAGTTATATTACAATTTTCATCTTCTTCATAAATATATTTGTTTACACTGTCTATTATATTTTTCGATGGTTTAAAATTATTATAATTTTTTTACTACTTGTATTAAAACGAATGATTGCTATTATTCCACTTTTGGGATAATATATGAAGACGCTATTATATACCACTTCTGAGATATTAACGTGGTATGTAATATTAAAATAATATATTTAAATGCGGGTGAAACAATCATTATACAAACTGTATGTACAGTCAGGGCGCGTGATAATATGGCGCGAACCAGATGTAGGTGTACACACCGCGTCGGGTAAGTCAGGTGACTCAGGTAAATTAATCTGCCGTCTCCTGTAAATAAAGTTTGAGTTTGAGACATAAAGCTCAGTGAGAGTATCATCGCAGAGTCACGCATATCAATCCCCACCATTGGGGCGCTGCAGGTTAATTAGACTGGAATTATCAATGATATACCACTTTCAGAGGCAGGATAGGAACTTGGGCTAACAGATAGGCCGTTGGGTTCACCGAGAAAGCTCACTACCAACTGTAGTGAACACCGATGGGTTGGCTACACCTATCACCGTCTATCACATGATATTGTAGCACCGTTGTCATCAGCCTTTCTCACATATGGGAAGCCAGCGAATCAACTCATATAGAGTTCGGCAATACCTATCACAACCAGAAGGCAGAATATTGTCACACCGTTGCCACCAGCCTTCCCCAGGTACAGGAAGACAGCGGGTTAACACGTAGGGCGTCACCTATAATAGTACCAGTATGATAATGACGCACCGTTGCCCCCCGAAAGGGTTGGTTCCGTATCGTCCACTAACAGGGGTGAAAGTAGATTTATTTTCTTACCGGTACGCTGTTTTTGAAGGGTGAAGGGAGTATGCTAGGAGATTTTTTTTAAATATATATTATTGTATATGCTATAATTATTGATAACAAAATAAATTACATATTTTAAAGTAGGTGCACAGGTAACTTGCTAACTTTTGAATATTTATAATATTTTTCATACTGCATTATAATAATTATCAACTTTTTTTTCTTTCCTGGTCATTCCTTCTGTTGAGTTTGCTAATCGTCGTCCTTTTCCTAACCACGATTTAACATATGGCAGTGGATTAAACATCGTAGTCGGAGGACCAGTGGTTGAAATAAATATCAGTTGCGAAATATGTGAAATTGTAAGAAAAGAGCGCAAATCCGTGCAAATAATATTCATTTTGCTAAAACCACGTTCACAATCAGCATTGCTTGCTGCTAGTGTATTTATGGCTAGCATTATTTTTCTCATTCTATCGGGAATATTTTTACCCGCTCACTGTTTGTATTCGATAAAACCAAGCTCAGAATCATGTTTGCTGACTTTCAAAATGTCTGCCAATTCAATTATCTCATTTTCTCCAAATTTTGGATTTTCATCTAATTTAGGCCAATTTTCTAAATGCAACACATTTATATTTTTTATTAAATTTTTATAGAAAACATTTTCGTTTGTACAATTTGATTTTTGACTTATTCTAGTAAATAATCTGGCATTCATTACATCAAAAACGGACTGAATAAATTGATTCGAATTAATTTCATATTTACCATAGCTTATTAATTCTGTATTTTTAAATTTATTTTCTTCAATTGTATTCTTAACCTCAGTGCTATATTTACCTTTTATAGTTTTCAAGCTCTCGATTCTTCGTATGTAGTCTCAGAAAAGCATCTGCTTTTGGTACTGTTGTAGTTCTGTCCTGAAGTAGTTCTGACAAATTTTTCAATTCTGTTAGTACATCAAGCATTAATCCAAGATTACATCTAAAAGTTACAGAGCATAATTTGGTATGCAAACATCGAAATTTAGCTCGTTCTTTAGAGTCTCTTTTTATATCTTCTGATGCCTCTATAAAATGTTTCGCCAGTGCTGGGTAAAATACCCAAACAGCATGAACCGGTCGCCAAGATGAAGCGATCCAGCGTACGCTAAAAACTCTTCCAATTTTTTAAAGTTTAGTACCTTATTCACATGCTATGGCATCTAATTCGTGTTTTTTTTTGGCGATTGATTGTAAAATACGTACTGCGAATTAGTAAAACTTTTAAAATAATTTGTGCATCACATGCATCCAACGCCTTATCTACAGCCAATTCCAATTTATGATTCACGTAATGCCATAAAATTATGTTCGGAAAATGGTTTTGAAGAAGTTTTCCTACACCAGTTTTAACTCCAAGCATTACGTTCGCCTCGTCACTACAAAAACTTAACAACATATCTGATAATAATTCTGTAGTAAATCCGTAATTTTCCAAACATTTAAGAATACTTTGTTTAATGTATTCGGCCGAACCATGTTCTAATTCAATTAAATCTAGTGGAAATACTACGCGTTCCATTATACTGTCAATGCTAGTTTTTATAAATATTATTAAGCTTGATTTAGTTGAAAGAGTAGTGGATTCATCTACTACTATTGTGACCTTGGACTTAATAATTTGACGAATAATTTTTTTTTTTCATTGCTGTTGAAATATGTTGAATAATATCAGTACATACTAGCCGAGTCTATAATATTCGTCCCATATTCAAACCATTTGTTATTTGCAAATCTATTATTTTTTCGAAATCCGAATATGGCCTATTTGTTTTTGCTACATAGTAAGCAGTCCTAAAAATTTTGCACGTCGAATCCAGATATTTTTCTTCATTTGCTGCATTCATATTAATTAAAATACCTTTGTCTGATAATTTTACTGTATCTTCGGCCTCAGAATGAGCTTGTGACTTCGCATGTTCATACATTTTTTCCTCAAAGATGTTAATTTTCGTTCTCTAGTGTCCCCAAATGGGGTAATTTGAAAATTAGCCCATTGATGAGAAATATTAACCCCCCTAGATGCAGTAAATTTTAAACTAGATACATCTTTACATGTTTTGCAACCGAATTTTCCATCGATAGCAAATAATCAGTTATATTTAGTTTGGAATTCATGATATTGGTTATCAGACCAGACTTCTGGATAATGTTTTACAGTTTCTGTGTTAGACGATGAAAGATCGTTATTTTTTATGTTAATTTTGCTGTTGTTATTTTTATCATTGTTATTTTTTCGTACTTTACTGGATTGAGTGTGTGGTTCGGGTTCTGTATCTAATTTTCATTTAGTTTTCAATGGAAACATATATGTTGTTAATGATCTTTGAGACATTATTTATAGCAATAGTGCCTGAAAATTAATGTTAATATGAATTCATTCATATAACTTAACCATTATTTAAAATAGTTACCGAATAAACAATAACAATGTTACATTTAGCACTTAGTTGTAGCAGTAGCAAAAGCAAAAGCATCAAAGTTAGGTTATGTTTAGGAGTTGCGTTCATGTAGCAAGGCAGCACTATCGGCCATGCGCGTGTACCACAGAATAGATGTAAAAATGTCGTATGCTAGGTTACTGTGATGCAAGCATATATTGTAACGGTAGGACTATATGATGATACGCATATTTTATGAACTGCGATTGGTTCTCCGTAGTACAGTAGTTGTGGCGCGTAATTTGAAATTAAAAAATGTTCAAATATAAAAATTATATAATATGAAATAGATCATTATAAATTATAAATATCGTTAAAAATAAACTTCTTTGTAAAATTATCTTGCCGGTACACCGTACCGGCTCTGTTTCTCTTACCGGTACGGCGTACCGGATCGTACCGGCCTACTTTCACCACTGCCCACTAAGAACACCGTTGCCACACAGACGCAAGATAGCGAATTGAGTTGACATGAGCCCCTGCAGGGCTCTATGTACCGGTGGCACTGAGTTCTCTAGGTAGTGTTTTAAGTAGAGACCCGGTACATACACACATCATGCACACAGCGTGACGCTACCTCAAGTGACGCTCACATTACAATTCATGTATGATACATAAAACTCAATGAATAACAAACTCACCGATAGATAGAAGCTCTCAGGTAATCCAGAATACACTAATTGATTAATCAGATACTTAATCATAAGTTTATATCAAAGCTAACACAGATTTAGTGAGAAAATTTGGTATTTGTAACGAAACTAAATAATCAGAAAACTAAAAACTAGAAGATTATAATTAAATAAAAATCGTCTTGTAACACTTGTGATGCTAATAACAAACCATTTATAATTTTAGTGCACAAACGATTCCTAGTGTCCATTTTAATTAAATTTATTTGACTTCGTTCGCAAACTGCATTCGAATGAGGATATGATAAAATAGTTAAAACAAATTTAGCAACGTGTACAAATTTCTTATGTCCGATTAAATCTTTAACATTTAATAAATATGTCCAAAATTCGTCAATTTTCATATTTGGTTTAATTAAAATTTCAGATTTTGAAATAATATGTTGTCGCCATTCATCATCAATAAGTTGAATTAAATCTAGGTTTTCTATATTAGCAATTCTTGGAACTAATTTTATTATTCCATATAATGACTGCAGTTGACTATCAAATATATATTTTGGATCAAAAATATGAATTTGTGATAAAAATTCGTTACGAAATTCTTAACGTTTTTTTATCTCGTTGTATGACACAATAATAAATTGTCGAAACCGAAATAAAAAATCTTGTTTATTATCATTTGATAATATTATTTTAGAAAGATATTGCATCACACCAATGCCGAGGTAAATAATATTTATGGGAATAAATTTGGATTCATCATTTGGTTCAATAGTTTGCATTTCTGTTTTTAAAACATAATCACGATTCATATATGTTAATAAAAGATCTTTATAGGCGTCGTTCATTTTTTTATGTAAATCGGTAATCACATGATCACTTTGAAAATATTCATTAATATGCACAAATTTTGGTAAAATCCATTGCAAAAAAATTACTTATTTAGTATAATCATCATTCAGTTTGTTATAAATAAGTTCAGATGACTGTAGTCTTTGTTGGATCCCTTGATCCGTAAAATATAATCTAAGTGGTTCCCACTGTTCGAGTACTCAATTTACTACACCTGAAAATATAAACAAATATTTCGTAGATGTTATGAATATATATTTAAATCTAACATCGTTTGCGATGGTTTGAGTTCCTTGTGTGGTTCGGTATGAAAAAATTCTTGGAATTGTGCAAATTGGGCTTGTCGTTCGCAATTAAATTTAAAATAATTGTAAACATCTCTCACCAAATATTCACAATGACGGGGTAGGATTTTACATGCTTCATTTGAGCAAAGATGAAAGGAATGGCAAATACATTTTTTAATAATAATACCAGGACATTGATTCTTTAATCTCTTCACCACACTATTTTTTTCTCCAAACATCGTATTACATCCGCCAGATGCAAATTCGATTATATTAGCTAGAGGAATATTATGTTTTCCAAACGATGATATATTTTTTTCGTATAATTTTCAGCGGTTGCACCACGTACTGCATCAGTATTTTCGGAAAATACTTGGATGAGTTCCCAAAATTGTGAAATAACTTTTTTTTCGTCTATACTATAAAATCTTACACAGATACATAGATTTTTTATCGTTCCTATATTTGTAGATCATCTATTAAAATACTCAATTTTTTTAATCGTAACATTGATGCCATTTCATGTTGTTGATTTCTCCCAATAATATTTTAATGATCGCAGTAGCTTTAATTCGTCCTAAATAATTTTATTTGGCGATTTTGGAATCTGAAAATAAATCTTTTAGAAATGGTGTCTGGTGTCAAGTGATTTGCCAAAAGCATGGAAAGATTATGTTTAGCTAAAAATCCAGAAAATTTTATCTCTATTTCTTTGATAGCATATTTTTCCTTCTCTTCTTCTTCAGACAAAGAAACCACTGAGGGAATTTTCAGTAATTTTTCTCTAAATTTTTCACCAGTCGTGCCATTGTTATGATTCTTTATAACTGTAATATCAGCTTTGAAAACAGCTTGACACGCAATATATTTGGTTTGATATGGATCATTTAAATAAAAAAGAAATTGCCATTTATATGATGAAATACAAAAATAATGTAACAATTTTATTACCTTTAACAGGTTGCAACCATGGTTTAAATTTCCATTCCCATTCAACGCGATATTATTGTTTATGCTTTGTTCGTATTTTTATATTTTTCGTAGATTCATTTACATTTTCACTATCACTATCAATATCCGAAATATTTTACATACTGGAAATTAGGGTAGCCTATCACCCCAGAACAAAACGTATCACAATTCACAATAACAACAGCGTAATTGGTTTAACGGCCATTACTTGTCTAATCTTCTTTGTTATCGCGCAGTCGGCTGATACTTAATATGGTAGTACCAATATAAAAATATGAAATGAATATACCTGCAGAAGTACCAACATACCTATTTGGAATATAAAAATCAAATTAATAATTTATAAAAAACATACATATTTGTAAAATAAAAATTATTTTATAAATTCTAAAATTATGGTGTAATTATCGATTATGGTGTACTATTTTTATTTATGGTATCAACTTGAAAATTATATCGCAAATTCGATAATTATGTTACATCTGGCAACGCTGCTGAAAAGTTTGCGAATAGTGGGGCTGTATATGTCATGACTGGTTGAATAAGTGCTGTGTAGAGATGTTTCTTTGTTTTTGAGCGAAGTGTACTATTTAGAGCTAAATATTAGTAAATTTGGTTAATTGAATAATATGTTTTTATTACTGTGTTACGAATGTGTTTGTGAAAATTTTGCCTATTACCTGAGTAGACGCCCAGGTATTTAACTGCTTGTGATGATGTGATTTTGTGTGTTTTTATCCTTATGTGTGTCTATATTTTCTTCTTCAATGGCGTTACAGCCCTAATCGAGCCTGGGCCTACCGGACACACCGAGCCGCAGTTTTTACACTGCCGTACTGCCGGTTTCCGTAGTCGATATTACTTTAAGGCATATGTATAAGTGACTAGCTTATAGGGCCCGAGTATGATTAATACAAGTAACTGTATTTATTTATTTAACGACAAATCATACTTTCTTGACAGGCGGATTCGAACTGACGAACCTTGGTTCGGGTGACGTCACAGTATGTTAAGAGATGTGCATTAACACTCTCAGCCACCGCGCCTGTGTGTATATTTTGATGTTGGTGAATTTGCGACTGAACACTATGGCTTCAGTTTTATTTATATTCAATGTAATCTTCCAGTTAGTCCAGTATTTGCCAAGTAAGTTGAGGTGTATCTGTATTTGTCTACCTGCGACTTCAGCACTATGGATGTGTGCGTAAAGTGCTGTATCGTCAGCAAAGAGTGCTGTGTTGGTCTGAGCAATAGTCGGTATGTCATATAAGTAAATTATAAATAACAATGGCCCCAGAATATTGCCTTGGGGTACACCTGATTTTATTAATCTGGCAGTAGAATAATCATTATTAATTTTTGTGTTGAAATATGTCATTCGGGTATATATCATCAACACGCCTTTTACCCATTACTGAGTGTGTCACTCTGCCAAAGCAGATCTCGGTAAGTGATATATTTATGCGCGAGATGTACAGTTACCAGCCGTCAAATCACAGCCCCCAACAATGTTAATAGTGGGAGAGCTACAGGGGTAATTTTAAATTGGTGAAAATGTTTTGTCGGCTGAGGGGTTCGTACTAGTGGTGGGATCCGGATCCGGATAGTTTCGGCTTCGGATCCAAAAATATCCGGATATCCGGATAATTGAATGTTGAACTATCCGGATCTCGGATCCAAATCTCAGTATCGGATTTTGGATCCGGATCTGAGTGTCGGATTTTGAATCCGGATTTGAGTATCGGATTTTGGATCCGGATCTGAGTATCGAATTTGGATCCGAATCTGAGTATTGAATTTTGAATCCGAATCTCAGTACTGGATCTTGAATCCGGATCCAAATATCGAATCTTGGAAAGGATTTGAGCATCTGATCTTAGATTCGAATGTGAGTATGAGTATGAAATTTTAGATATGGAATTTCAGTATCCGGATCGGTTCTCTTCAAATATTCTGAGTAAAACCAAATAAATGTTTCATGTCGGCATATTTCTGATGTTTAAATTTCTGTTGAACAACTTTTATCTGCTAACAAGGAAATTTCACAGAACTAGTAGGTGGCCATTATTTTTCAAATTTCACCTTAAGCTTGCCTCGGGCGCCAGTCTTCGATGTCGGTGCGGGGGTTGGCGACGACGTCGTTTACCTAGATAGCTCTGTGGAGGTAAAGGTTCCAGGAATTTTTAAATAACAGTTCGTGCACCAGTTTAAGAAATTTATTCAATAACTAAAATAAAGATGCAAAAATATAATAAAAAATAGGAAACGCAAATATAACTAAGTATTAACAAAAGGTGTGTATGCGGGATTAGGATAGTCAGGAAGGAAGTCGGTGCCGTAGCGTACAGCGTAACTCTTTTCAAAACGTAGTCAACTTGTTGGCTAATGTGGGAAGATGCCACAATAGCAACAATTAACCCAACACTGACTTTTACGTAAGCTAACTGATCCGCTTAATTGCTGGATACCGTAGGAAGACGCCACAGTATCAACAATTAAACTAATCTTCACACTGATTGTTGCTATCCTAGGAAGACGCTATGATAGCAACAATCAGGCTAAACCTGATTATAAAAATAAACTACACTGACCAGATTAATTGCTGGCTACCGTAGGAAGACGCTACAGTAACAACAATTAATCTAATCTCTATTGATTGTTGGCTATCCTAGGAAGACGCTATGATAGCAACAATCAGGCTAAACCTGATTATAAAAATAAACTACACTGACCAGATTAATTGCTGGCTACCGTAGGAAGACGCTACAGTAACAACAATTAATCTAATCTCTACTGATTGTTAGCTATCCTAGGAAGACGCTATGATAGCAACAATCAGGCTAAACCTGATTATAAAAATAAACTACACTGACCAGATTAATTGCTGGCTACCGTAGGAAGACGCTACAGTAACAACAATTAATCTAATCTCTACTGATTGTTAGCTATCCTAGGAAGACGCTATGATAGCAACAATCAGGCTAAACCTGATTATAAAAATAAACTACACTGACCAGATTAATTGCTGGCTACCGTAGGAAGACGCTACAGTAACAACAATTAATCTAATCTCTACTGATTGTTGGCTATCCTAGGAAGACGCTATGATAGCAACAATCAGGCTAAACCTGAGTTTAAATAAAGCAAAAAAAATAAATCTAACTAGCAAGTAGTATTGCTGAGAATTATCGGCAATAAAATTAATAACAGAAATCACTTTCTCACCTTTATAACTCACTGACGGTCGGAACGGCACTCGGGGATGATTCGCTGACTGCTGGAGATAGCTGAGTGTTCGGAAGACGCGAACACTCTGTCCGTGTTGATTTTTTTGCCGGCTTTTATACTGTCCGAGTCTCCATAAGGCCCATGTTACCAAGATTCACAAAAATTGTAAATTAAATTAAAGTTTCATGTTCTGAAATATGGTTTGAACTTGCAGAATCTTAAATATAAAATATAAAAAATATTTTATATCCGAACGCGGTTTGAACCGACGAACGTTGGCTTACTGCGCTGACGCGCTAGACCGCTCGGCCATGGAGCTGTGTTAGAGATACGGCGGTAAATGTACATTTGTATGGTAGTTCGTGATACATCACAATATATATATATATATATATATATATATATATATATATATATATATATATATATATATACATACACACACATATACATAAATATCTGTACATTATGTCATGTGATTTTAGAGCATATTCTAGTTACAGGTCTAAATCTAGGTGTTTTACCCATTCTCAGCGCTGTAGGGGAAGCTTTCATTATGTCTTCTGTAGGGCCATCGTATTTTCGTATTGGACATTCCTGTATTATGTGGTCAATCGTTTGTTCAGACGCACCACAATTGCAATTCGGGGATTCAGCCAGCCCCCATTTGTTGAGCATATATCGACTTTTGGCGTGACCCGTACGGATGCGGTTAAGTTTAGACCATTCCTTCCTAGGGAGATCAAAACCTGGTAGACGTTTTGAGGCATCTAGGACTACATGATGGTTCCTAGCTGAGAGTTTCCAAGTTTTTTTCCATTCTTCTGAAATGTTGAAATTGCGCTGGCTTTTCACGTATTCGTTATTCCATATTGGATTACGGGATTTTAAACGTGTATTTGGGGCGTTGTTGATTATGTATTAGATCGGAAGATTTGGAGTAGGGCCTTGGTGAATTTTTCTCCATTCTTTAGCAGTTGCTTCTTGGCGTCTTTAGCTCTGGGGGAGCGATATTACTGGTGACGTGGAGAGATGGTAGTGGGGTAGATTTTAAGATTCCACTTATTATTATCATGGTCTCATTGAGGTGCTTGTCCACCTTGTTGACATGGCGACTTCCTTGCCAGACTGGTGCACAGTACTCGACTGTTGAGTACACTAAAGATATAGCGGCTGTGCGTAGAATCGATACCTGGGCTCCCCATGTTGTGCCAGCTAATTTTTTTATCATGTTAGTTCTTGCCTTTAATTTTTGTCCAGTGACTTCTAAATGTTTCTTATATGTTAATGGCCTGTCCAAACTGACGCCTAAATATTTAGGGTTCAAGTTGTGCTTTACCCTCTTTTGGCAGAAGTTTACATTCAATTGTTTGTTAGCCAAGTGATTGTTGAGGTGGAAGGCGCAGACCTCCATTTTTGTAGGGTTGGGGCATAGTCTCCACTTTTGATAGTAAGAATTCAGTGACTCCAAATCTCGTGTAAGGATCGTTTCTTCCTCTTCTAGGTGTTTTGTTTGGCTAGGTCATCCGCGTAGCCGAATTGCTTGCTAGTAGTCTCAGGTATGTCACTGGTGTATAGGTTAAACATTAGGGGTGCAAGCAGTGAGCCTTGTGGGAGACCATTTTTTATTTTGAAGGATTTGCTTGTTTCTGAGCCAATTGTAACCCTAAAGGAGCGATTAGTGAGCATGTTTTCAATATTAATTTTGATCAGTTTGCATACAAGCCCAGTTAGCCAGACTTTATCAAAAGTTTTTTTTTTATATCAAGTAAGGTCCTTACTGTTACTTTACTTTTATTAAAATTAAAATTTATGTCATTTATTAATGTAGTTAACTGTTGTATTGTACTACGGTTTTGGCGGAATACAAATTGATAATCTAGTAATATTTTATTTTCAGTAATAAAATCAACAATTTGTTTAAAGATTATTTTTTCAGTCACTTTTGATAATGTAGCAAGCTAATTGGTCTGTAATTTGTGGGTGAGTTGTGGTCTTTGCTAGGTTTTGGAATGGGTATTATAGTCGCCATTTTCCATGTTGTCGGCCAATAATTTAATTTGATTATTGCATTTATTATGTAAGTAATTTGTGCTATACACTTTTTTGATAAATTTTTCAAAATTATATTTTCTATTCTGTCTGGTCCGGGGGCTTTATTATATGGTAATTGCAAATAATATTGAAAATATCTCTTGGTTTAATGTATTTCCTGTTCTGTTTTATTATTTCTTGTGTGTGTGTGTTGCTGGGTATTCATATACTCAACAGCCGTGTCAATAATATGTGTGTGATATGGTATACTAGTTTGTTATCAAGTTCGTGAACTTCTCCAAAAGTTTTGGCAATAATATCACATTTTTTCTTTATCTGTGAAATAGATATTATTATTTTGCTTCAATGTCGCTATATTGAATGCTGGTTTCTTTAAAAAATTTGTAAATTTCCAGAGCCTGTTGTCTTGAATATTTAGAATATCTAATTTGTTAGTCCATGTCTTGTTTTGGTGTTCCGCTATTTCAGTCTTGATTTGTTTGTTAAGTCTGTACATGTTGTGTTTGTGTACATGATCCTGTGTTCTCTGCTATAATCTTTTCACGTGAGTTGTTTGTATGTCGTTGAATTCTTGTATCAAGATATTTTCTAAATGCAGTCCAATTTGTGTGTTTGTATGATGTGATTTGTTTCATATATTTCCCAGTGTATTGATTGTTTAATGTGAAATATATAGGATTGTGGTCTGAACTGAGTTCTACCAAGCTGACCGGATCCGAAATATGAGTGATATTTTTAATTAACACAATGTCAATAGTGCTGGGTGTGTTTGCACTTGGAGGAAAATGTGTGTGTGTGTGTAGAGGAGTTGTGTGTTTTGTGAATTTATGTGTGAGTATAGTGTTCTGCCATTTCCATTACTGCGGTTACACATTGTGTGTACTGCATGTATGACTGTGTGCAATGATAAATAGTGTTCCAAGTTCAACAAGTGTAAAGTTATTCTGTGGTCTGTTGTAAGTGGCGACGATATGTGTGTTGTCAAGTAGTCTGAAGCAGATTGTTTCCAATGGTGTGTTTGGAAGTGGAACGTGTTAGAACGGTTTTGTTTTTTTGATAATGACTGCAACTCCACCAGCTGCGTGTTTATCAGTTACTCTGTCTCAACGTATTATAGTGTAGTTACGTAATTTAAGTTTCTCAATCTCAGTCAATCTAATTTCATTTATTAACATTATGACAATATTGTATTTGTTTATAAAATTTACAAGTTCCCCAACCCTTGTCCTGAGTCCGTTGGCGATCCAAGATATAATTGAGAGCGTGGGCTGCGCGGGTGTAAGTGTTGCGTCCTTGGTTCCAGGCATTGGAAGCATCCACGTACACTGCTGGCGTTGCTTGACGCGTTAAATTCTTTTATCGTTGTTTTAGTTTGGCAATGTAGACCTCGCAGATGACGCTGTTAGCGGGCTGGTCTTTCCCGCAGTTAACACAGACTGCTGGTAATGTTCGTGGCTTTGTGCAGTGGCGCGTATGATGCGTCATGGCACACTTCAAACATCGCGGAATGCGCATGCAATTTAAAGTTGCGGTGTCGTTGTCAAGTTATTCTGGTGTAGTAGGTATTTAATACTATTCTGTAGTTCTCGTAGAAATATTGTTGATGTTACAATCAAATAGATTATTCTGTTTGGTGATTTAATCCGAAACACTTTCTCGACGTCTAGCTTATAAAGTGATTTTAATTCAGCTTTAATTGCTTCTGGTTCTGGTGCTGGTTTAAAATCGAGTCCTCTTAGAACAAAAGCATGAGTTTTCTTGTCGGCCTCTGAGTAGGTGTGGTATTGTGTATTTTGTTCTTTTATTGATTGTAACAACATCTTTTTCTCTTCTAGATCATCCACGTAAACGTTAATATTATTATTAGGGTAGCTTACGTGGAATCCTTTCTTCACCGTTGAATGAATCATCTGCATGAAGCTAGGGTGGTTTGTGGATTTGCCCGGGATAATAATTCCAGAGGGCGATTGGCGGCGTGCGCCGGTCTGATTAGGCTAAGGACCGTGGGACGCGGCGACAGGGGGGCTGCGATTGTTGCCTGTCATTGGTTGGTTGTCAGTATTGTTGTCGTCTAATTCAACGTCATCAACGTCGTTGACATTGTTAGCTAATGCCGAGAAGCGGTTATTTAGTAACAATTGTGGATTGTACGCGACGTTCGTCATAGTGCTTTCTCTGCCTTGCGCTTGTTTTTTAGGTATAGCGCTATCCTTGTCGGGACTGGTAGACGCACGTCTCTTTTTATTATTGTCTGTTTTTTTTATCGTATCTCTGGGGTCAACGAATTCAATGTGCTAGCTGAACATGTCAGCTGTTGTCTCCGAGTTGGACTTTGAACTCTTGCACTTTTTTAACGTTTTTTCGTGAAAACTGTAACTTTTCACGCTGTTTTCATTTTCACTAGACTTATCACTACTTACACTACTTACACTACTTACACTAAAAATAGCACTAGCATTAGGTTTATCAGTCTCTGTCTTATTTACATTTTCACTGTTCTCTGTCTTTTTTAGATTACGTTTTTTCAAAGGGTGTTTACCCCTATTAGGGATAGTATACTTGTACACAGACTTAGTTTTAAATATATAGCGTTTGCGCGGCACTTTATATTTAATTCGCATACACTTATTTCACAAAATATAGCAAAAAATAAAAACTCCAGACTGCACAGACGTGTATACACCACGACTGCTCAACTCGAACTGGGACGAGAACGTGTGTATTCAACATGGTGTGGCCGTTCACATGAGTTAATGTAATGAGAAATCTATTTAAAATCGAATTCATCATCACAATTCTAATTGGGTTCTTATAAGTTATTGAGGGGCGAGGGATAATGTTGTTGGGGGGATGAGATATTTTTCTTTGTCTATTTATTTTTCCATTTATTTGTATAAGGTTCTTTTCATTATAGTGTAATTAATAGTGGCTCTTCTTCCTGCATTACGTGTATGTAAAGTGTGAAATCAGTTCTTTATATTTGAATTTAATGCTTTTATTGATATACATTATAGGTGTACAACAAATAATACCTATATAATATTGTAATATCTATTAGGTATATTATTATAATTTAATGATTATTAGGTAATACATTATTTAATTATGATCTTATTAGTCGCATCCACGACAATGTTATTTATTTAATATCATTATTTAGTTCTAATAAATAGTAAAGTGTACGTATTATTATTAAGTACATGGCGATAAGAAATAAACATTTATTCATATATCATAATGAGACGTTAGTTGGTTAGTTAGTTGGTTTTGTGGGTTGAAATTTTGGTCCTTTAGTTTCAGTGGTGTTAAGTTGTTATCAATTAGGCAGATAGTTTTGTGTAAAGGTGATATCTCTGATTTATGTAAGAAGTAATTTATTAGTTGACACACTTCGTTGTAGTGTAAGTTTCGTAGGTCTACAAATCCTCTTCCCCCTTTTTTCCAGTCTAGGTAAAATCGCTCGACGGAGCTTTTTGGGTGTTTCATGCGATGTTGGGTGCATGTAGTTCTTATTAGCCGGTTGATTGTTATTATTATTATTATTATTATTATTATTAATGGTATTTACAATGCGGTTATGTCTTTATGATATTGAGTTTGATTTTATGTGATGAAAATTATGTTTTATGCGTGTGACTTATATTTAGCGAATGATTGCGAATGATATGTACAATGCGGCTATGACACTTTCGTAAATTTATGTTTTGTGATTATGAGGTGTTAGTAATGAATGTTAGTATGAGATGTTATGGTTCAGGCTCGCGTTGGCGGAACACAGGAAGTGTTTGATAAGGTAACTTGTGAATTAGAGGAAATTAGATATTGTGCTGTCTGATTTGAGTTATTGTGCGTGTGAGTCGAATAATGGTAGTGTATAGGAGTTTTTTATTTTATATATATATATATCATCACGCCTTCTACCCATTACTGGGTGTGGCACTCTGCTGAAGCAGATCTCGGTAAGTGATATATTTTGCGCGTGAAGTGCGGTTACCAGTCGTCAAATCACGGCCCCCAAACATGTTAGTGGTGGAGGAGCCACAGGGATAGCTTTTTCAAATTATGAAAATTTGTCGCCTGTGGGAATCGAACCTGGGACCTCAGGATCCACAGGCCGACTTCATACCACTGAGCTAGCCATTTTACTATTTTTATTTAGGAGGGAGTACAAGACTCTGACTACGAGGTATGCTTTGCGGATTGTGGCTTTAATATGGGTGTTATAGTGGAGGCGGGTCTCAAGCGTCATACCGAGGCATTTGACGTTGGGTTTGGGAAATGCACGGTGTTGGTTTAGTTTTAGTGGAGTGTATACTTTGTTATTTGTATGTTTGCGCGTGAAAACTATGGTTTCGGTTTTATCGTTGTTGATGGATATTTTCCATAGGCGCCAGTAGGGTTGAAGGATGTCAATATGGATTTGGAGTTGTTTGTTTGCAACCTCTGCGCTGAACGAGTGGGCATAGAGGGCCGTATCGTCCGCATAGAGTGAAATTTTGGTTTTAGGAAAGGTGGGGATGTCATGAAGGTATAAGATGAATAGCTGCGGGCCTAGACAACTGCCTTGAGGCACACCCGCAGCAATGGGGTGGGAAGAGGAAAGAGTATTATTTATTTTGACTTTAAATGATCGGTTAATTAGGTAGGAATTTATTAGTTTGATTAATATGGGCAGGAATTTCGCTCGAATCATTTTTTAAATTAGTTCTTCTAGCCATACTTTGTCGAAAGCCCTTTCGACGTCTAGAAGTGACTGTTGAAGTTAGTAGATATGTCTGTCACGATTCTCACTACTTGCTGGACTGTGTTGTGTTTGGGACGGAATCCAAATTGGAATGGAGGGATGATTTGGTGTTTCTGGGTAAAAATTTGGATTCGGTGAAGGATAACCTTCTCAGCGGCCTTTGACAGGGTACTGAGAAGGCTGGTGGGTCGGTAACTTGTGGATTATTTTGGATTTTTATTTGGTTTATGTATGGGAACCACTAGTGCTGTTTTCCATGCATTTATTACGTGTAATTGTTTGAGATTATGATTTGTGTCGAGTGTGTAAACGTGTTGAAAAGTTTCAGCTATCGCTTCTACTATTTGTCCGTCTGTAAATAGTGTATTATTTTGTGTTGTGAGTTCTGGAATTGGTTTGAAGGGTTTTTTGAGTGCGTGTGTAAGTTTCCAGAGGGTGTTGTCATATGAATTTAGTGTGAGAAATTTGTCTTCACATGTTTTGTTTTTGAATGTTTTGATTTGTATCTGTATTTGTCGTGTGAGTGAATTCATATGTGTACGGTGGATGGGATCACGTGACCTCTGCCATAGTTTTCGTGTATTGTTGCATTGTGTGATAAGCTGTGTTATTTGTGGTGGTAATTTATCTTTGTTTGGCTCTAGTATGATTGTGCGTGTATGTTTATTTAATGCGTGTATTATTGTATGCGTTAATGCGTGTACTTATGCGTCTACTTCGTTCGTTGTATTAATGTGTGGCTGTATTGTCGTGTGTTTGTCAAATGTTTTTCTAAACTGTTGCCAGTCTGTATTTTTATATGTGCATATGTACCGGCTGAAAAGAGTTGACATTTGCCCAAAATAACTTCCCTTTTTATTATCAACCAACTTAAACTAGAGCTTAACACAAAAATAATGATAATAATACTACAAATAAGATGACAATAAGAATAATAAAAAAACAAACTGATAATAATAACAAACTAACTTAACCTAACACCTAAACTAAGAGTCCCCCTTGATGGTGACGAACCGTTTGGTCCAGCTCCAGGGCGTATCGAAACCGCCGCTGCGGCGGCCAACCCTTCGGTCGCAGCAGGGCTTTGTGGATCCGCGCTGTTGGCGGAGCTCCAGGTGTCACTGGGGGTAACCGCACCTCCAAGTACCCATCGGCCATTCGGGTCTCGGTGCCGACGGGGAGCGGTTTACCGTCCAGCACGGGAACGGGCGGTGAGGTTTCCGGCCTCGGGGATGGGGTTTGATGAACGGCCGGGGTCGGAGGTGGTCTGGGGCACGGTGACGGCGCTCGGGGTGTTGCCGGGGTCGTCGGCAGCGGTGTCAGGGTCAGGAGCGGCTGGATACCGGCTGGCTCGGAGAGACGGTCGTTCCCTCGGACCGGTACGGACGGTTTTCGGGTTGTCCGGGGTGGCGACGGGGACTCTCCAAACAGCTCCACCACCCGCCTCCTGGCTCGCAACACTTCCGGGGTCTGTGGCGTCACCGGCCTGTCCGGAGTCCTCGGCAGTGGAGAGGTGTCAAGCGACAGATAAAATTCCGGGCTTGCCTCTACGGGGTTTGGCCCGTACCGTTGCAGGAGTGCCTCCTGCAACATCTTGGCGGTTTTCACTGGCGTCGGCGGTGTGGCTGGTAAGGGCGATACCAGCTTCGGCACCGGGGAGATGTGTAGGCGAGGCGGTATCCCCAGCCGGCATCCCTCCGGGCTGAAGCTCAGGAGAGGCATCGACCTCCCAAGCCTTGGTGGTGTCCTGGCAAGCACCGCCATCCCCGGCGGTATCCGTGGGATGATGGTACCGGGTCTTCGGGCGTGCTTGAGCGGCGACATCACCGGCCTTATTGCCTGTCCGGCTCGGCGTCGACGGACTGTGGTCGGGGCATCCATGTGGCAGCTACAAAGATAAACGGGAAGGAAGTTAGTAATGTGCCGCTTTCAGATCCTTGATGTGAATCCTTTGTAGCTGCCGGTCTTGTTCGCCCCTTAGGTCGTAGACTAGCGGCGAATATTTCTTCACCACCGTCCACGGCCCCGAGTACCTGGGGGCGAGTTCATCCGCCCTTCACGGCATTACGTAGCGGATGCTCTCGGTATTGAGCTGGTTTTTCTCCAGGTGTCTATGAAGCTCCTCCTTCTTCAGGTTGTACACCCAGCTAGTTCCTCGCATTTTCCTTCCGGTTTCAGATTTCCTTCTTCTGATAACTAAGTCCCTGCTCGCGCGCCAATTTGTGATGTGCTCGGATCGCTCTTAGTGGAGATGTGTATTCCAGAGGTTCAAATGAAGAATAAAAGTTGTTGAAGTTTAACTAAGAGATTTATTTATTCAAAACAACACACACAAATAATATATACAACAATATAATAATTATAAACGGTCCTTCGGTAAATCCTGAAAACGTAAAACGGTTGCCGTAAGGCGGTTATGTCGGAAATAGATAAAGCTAAAGAACCGTATCAGGTCAAGCGCAGCTACGGTTAGAAAACAAGAGTCAGATACTGCGTCAGGGCAAGCACAGCCGCAGATAGAAATAAAGAACCGTATCAGGTCAAGCGCAGCTACGGTTGAGAAATAAGAATCAGATTCTGCGTCAGGGCAAACACAGCCGCAGATAGAAAAGTAAGAACCGTATCAGGTCAAGCACAGCTACGGTTAGAAACAAGAATCAGATTCTGCGTCAGGGCAAACACAGCCGCAGATAAAGAAATAAGAACCGTATCAGGTCAAGCGCAGCTACGGTTAGAAACAAGAATTAGATTCTGCGTCAGGGCAAACACAGCCGCAGCTAAAGAAATAAGAACCGTATCAGGTCAAGCACAGTTACGGTTAGAAATAAGAATCACAATACTGCGTCAGGGCAAACAAAGCCGCAGATAAAAATAAATACAACGGTCGGTGTTAGGATAGACAACTACCACCGAAAATAAATAAGTAAATATCGCTTACCAGGTTAACTTCCTCGGGTCGGAGACGGCTACGGAAACACTCAGACTGCACTCGGAGACTGCCAATCTAATACTGACTTTAAAACGGCAAGAAATCGTCTTTTTATACCCGTTTCTAAGCGACAAAAATGGTTAATTTAATTATAACTTCAACGGTCGTTTTACACTTAGTAATTTGCAAGTCCGGACAATGATATTATAAATTATAAAAATATAAAAAATAATATTCGCTCTCAGGTAGATTCGAACTGCGGAACTCTGGTGCCGTATGCTGCATCGCTAGCCGCGCGGCCATCAGGCGAGTTGAATTGTAAGCCGGGCCAACATCTATATGAGTGCGAAGGTCACTTCGTCACAAACTGAACTTATTGTCCATGTAAATTCTTAGATATTTTATGGTTTTTACTTGTATTAAAACTTCGTTATTCAAGTATATCTCTATTTGTTATTTCTTCATTATTGCAATTGATCAAAATTTAATTTGTACTTGAATTTAATTATTTTTTATTTTATTCCTTAATGTGTCAAATGTTTTATTGACATTTGTCAATTAGCAAAAGCGTTAGTTCATTGTTTTGTCACTGGCAGGTTGGTTGGTTTAAAAATTATAAAGGCGCGAATTAATAGTTATTTTATTGTTAAATAAATTAATTTACATTTTGTTCTCCTTATTCCTAATTTATTTTTCCTATATTGTAGTTCGTACCCAAATTCTTAGGTAGTTTCTTAGCTTGCTTTATTATCTTTCTTTTTCTTGTTATCTTCGTATCCTCGGAATGACGCGATGAAGTGTCATGCGTGGAGGCCTACGGATCGTCACTGCATTCAGTATAAATTAGTTAGCAAATTCGCGAACTGACTTGAATAATTTATCTAGCTACTTTTTATAACGGTCATTGTAGAAATAAGATTTGAAGTTGAAAGTTGTGTTCTTTGTGAAAATTGATATTTAGGTTTTGGAGTTTTATTTTGCGTAAAATTAATTACCAATTCCTTGGTATTTGAAAATAACTCAACTATTTTGAATATTGTTTATTCATCGGATTAATTCCGGATTTGGATTCAACCAAGAATCGAAGTTTTATTACAACTTAAAAGCCGCCCAAGAACTAAGGTAAATGCTAGTATTTTATTATTTAAAATCAACTCTTTTTATTTGCTAAAGTCAGTTTGTCAGGTTTACATCTTCGTTTTAAATGCAGTGGCATTCCGTCTCTATGTATGGTCCTAATTACGATATTCTTTTTCAGGCTTTTGCTTTTTCCTTTTATTTATCGTTTTTGTTGGATTTTGTCCAAATGATTTATCTCAATTTGTGCCGCTGGAATTTCTACCATCCATTGCTGTTTGGCACTTATTTTGGCCAACTGTTTTACCTGGCAATAAGTGTGATAAACGTGTGTGACGTCACGGTGTCGCACATGGAGTCGTCTGCCGATCCATCAGTCGGAGCTGCGTGGCCGCGATTTTTGAGTGTGTTCGTGAGCCATTCTATCTTCGGAACTGCTCGTGCATATCCGCCTACTTGCCAATCATTCCAGCTGACGCAATTTCAAGTTGAAGACGCGGGAAAGCCAACAGCGAAGATATATCTTTCTGTTTTGTTTATAATTTGTTTATTGATTAGCTACTTTATTTTTTTAATAAATGAATTAATTCTGTTTTATTATCTTAATTGTAAGATCCGGTCAAGTGATTTTTGTTTTATTCAATTTAATTTATTTTTTATTTATTTGGACTTCACACTGGTGGTGTGTGGTTTGTGCATCACGTTATCTTGTAGTTTACGTTTAATTCGGCATTCGTTCCCGCGGTAGTTGGTACCAACGTATAGCGTGCTTCGTTTTGCGCCTTTATTTCATTATTTAGGGATTATTTTACTCCTACTTCGCAGTCCTAAAGTCTACCCTGAAATACGGCGACCCACAGCTTTTGCTATTTCATTTCATTTACAGCTATTCACTCTCTTTCTTGATTGGATTATATTTAATTTTTATACACTTTTTATTGTACTTAAATACTTAACTGTTTATTATAGAAATAACTTAGAATATTTTATTATTTTTGTAGTACTCAATTTCACTTACATTAATATAGCCCGTCAATTATAATTTAATCGTCTGTTGTTTATTTGTCTACGCTTCCTCGATATATTATATTGCGCCTTCGCCATCATTTACGTTTGCGAATTATCGGTTCTCCACATCGACCTTCGCAATTAGGTTTGGGTGAGCATTCTGCTACAATTGCGTGACGCCCTTCCTCTTTCCCCGAGTAACCCACCCTTCTCCACTGAGAAGCCGGCACCTCATACAAAACGGTACGGGGAAAACCGTGTGTTCGTGGTACATTTCTTTAAATTTTTATACCAATCAGGTCAAGTATTGCTATCCGGTCTGTGAAGTAGTTCTTTGCTAGCTCAAATACATTTTTTTGGGCATTTCAAGTCTCTTAGTGCTTTTATTATTGTTGACAACCACGCGGCATTACATGCTCCTTTTACATCTAAACTAATCCTTACTACTATCTTATTTTCTTTGAAACTGCCTTCTACAAAATTTTTAAGCTCCATGACTGCATCTACTGTATCTTTATTATGTGTGAAGCCAAATTGATTGTCATTCAGCAATTTCTTCGTGTTCAGATATATCATAATTCTGTTGATCTTAATCTTTTCAAGGACTTTACCGCCTACATTAATGAGACTTATTAGTCTAAACTTTGACGCTTGTTCCGTATTTTCTTTACCTGGTTTCGCTACTGGTAATCCTGTGCTATCTTCCATTCTCTTGGGAAGTGTGTGCTTACTAGACATTGATTATATAACTCAGTGAAAAATAAGGGAAATAATATAAAAACTCTTACTAATATATCACTTGTGATGCCGTCTGTTCCAGGAGCTTTTTTCGAATTCATATTTTTTAGTACATTTTCTATTTACTCGCTTGTAAATTTTGTATAATTCGTTGTATACATAGCGAGTTTTGTTTCTTCCCTAACAATTTATTGATAAATGCTTTCAACAGTATTATTATCTTCAGGAATAAATTCATAATAGTTGAAAGAATAAAGTTTTGTTTTTGTTTTCCAGATGCCAGTTTGTAGACAGCATTCTATGGATTATTTCTGCTTGTGATTTTGCAGTACTCTTTCCATGATTGAATTTTGTCAGACTTGATTTTTTTGCTATATTTTATTTTTTCTTTTAAATATTCGGTTCTTCTTTGCTCTCTAAGTTGCACATTGTTTTTTTTTGTTTTTTAATACCTTCTTCTACAAGCATTTACTGTTTTCCTCATTTTTGTTAGATTTTCCGACCACCATGGTACTGTTTTACCTTTTTTATTGTGTCTTCTTGGTTTCAACAATTAAAATGATTTGGTTCAGGCTTTGTTTAATGCCTCGTTATATTTATCCATATATTTATTCAAATCACCTTCTTGGTTTACTGCTTCTTCTAATTTATTATCAATTGTGTTTGTTTCCCGCGCATCATTTTTGCAATTTATAATATTTAGAAACTGTTCAGTTATATTTTTATCAAATAATATCCACTTCACTTCATTTATCACATATTTAGTTCTTTGGTATTCTATACTTTCTGAGTGTTGTACTATTTTAAAATTATATTTCAATATCTTATGATCGGAACAACTTTATTCTTCCGAAATTTTTGTATGTTATATTAAAGAGTGATTAGCTATTGTAAGATCAATATTCCTTTTGCCTTTACCGTTGTCAAAAGTAGTTAATTCGCTGGCTTCATTTATTACATAAAGTTCATGTAACATTAGAAATTACTGATCTGCAATTACTATCTACAGCTATTAGTAAAGACTGGTTTATAACAAATTCCTTTATTTTAGCTAACGTCATCAAATTGATTTCCATTTCTTCAGTAATGTCAAAGTATGTTGACACTGCGATAAACTGAAATTCATTGTGACTAATTTATTATATCGTTATTGGAGAACTGACTTAATTTAATTATATTTAACTTGCTATTCCTTACTATTATTGCCGCTCTTTTATGTCCTTCGCCTTGCGTATAAATTTTGAAATGATTTGGTATTCCTCTCATTTTATTATCTGTCACATATGGTTCCTGTATCAGCGCTATATCTATGTCATACGTTTCCATTAGATTATGAAAGTAATAAGTAGGTTTCAGGATCAAAAATAGCTGCGAAATCAATCTAGCCAATAACTTTATTTAGACGTTTCGTCCAGCGAACTAGACATCATCCGCTGAGAATGTACAAACATATAATTATAACCCTGTTGAACCATATAAAGTAAAATAACCTTACCAAAAAACAAATAATAATATAACAAAACAGTTATACAAAAATTGTAATTTTTTTTTACAAAAGTCATAACAATAAAAAGAGTAAAAAAAAAATATTAGTCACAAAAATATGTATTTTAGCATGTCAAAGACAATAGTGAAATATGACATCTACTGAAAATTCAACGACCAACAGCGACAAAACAGGAAACGAAGGTAGGTGTCAGCACAAAGTGTCAAGTATTGGACGCGCGAAACGCAAAGCATCATTAAAATCTGTGTGATTGTTTAATGTGCTTTGTGTGTTTTTATTAATATGTAATGTTTCCAATATTAATCGTTTATATTTGTGTGGTTCGTCGTCCAATACTTTCACAGTTTCGTAATTTATCTTGCACGTGTTTAGTTAGACCACTGTGCCATTGGTTCAACAGCTTGGCATGGTATGAATGTTGATAAATACGCTTTTTCAATGGTTGACACGTCTCATCAATGTATACCTTATTGCAAGTGTCACAATAAATTTGGTATATTACATTTCTTTTATCAACAACAGCAGTATTATCTTTTAATTTGGTAAATAAGTTTTGTAAGGTGTGCTGGTTAGAATTCGTGATGGTAATATTGGTGTTTTTTAAAATTTTCTTTATACCAGAGTTCGTCATAACAAGGTATGGGATCTTGGTGTAAACCCGCCTCTGGAGCGCTCCAAAGATAACTTCTTTTTCCACAAATCTGGACCTGATCGCATGATGACGCCTGGCGATCCTTTTGTCTAAGTCAGAAGGGTATGAATTCTTCAATAACACGTTCTTGATGAATAATAAATTATCCTTATGGAAGGAGCGGTCAGAAAGCAAAATGGCACGATCAACAAGGCTGTGGATGACACTCTTTTTGTATTCATTGTGGGTGAACGAATTATAGTGCAGATTTCTTCCTGAAAAAGTCTGCTGCCTCCACCAATTCGTTATAACCTTGTTACCACGTTTCATGACAGACATATCAAGAAAATTCAACCGATCATTTTCTTCATATTCGATTGTGAAACGTAATCGTGGATGGAAAGAATTAAAGGAATCCAAGATTTGGGTGACAGAGGAAACAGGAGCTTTAACAAATACATCATCAACGTATTTACCGTAATAAACAATGTCCCAACCTGGTGTTGATAATTTCTCGTCTTCCAATTTCTGCAACGCTAGGTCAGAAACAGAGCTACTGAGACTGTTTCACATCGGAGTGCCGTCCAACTGCTTGTAAATTATGTTTTTGTGTGTGAAAACAGAAGAATCGAAACATAGCTGTATTCCTTGCTTGAACGGTGTGTTCTTTGATAGCATCCCATTTTTCTTCAATACATTGAATAACCAACGCTTGTGGAACGCTTGGATAAAGTGTTTCAACATCTAGTGAAAATAGTGTGTGATTTTCCGGAACATGAAGTAGTTTAATTTGTTCCGCAAAAGTGAACAAGATACGGATGTTATATTTAGATGTTTTAGTTACTTTTGTAAGGATATCACCTAAAAACTTCGACAGTTTATATGTGGTAGTACCAAGTGTAGCAGTGATCTGTTGCTTTGCGTTTCGCGCGTCCAATACTTGACACTTTGTGCTGACACCTACCTTCGTTTCCTGTTTTGTCGCTGTTGGTCGTTGAATTTTCAGTAGATGCCATATTTCACTATTGTCTTTCACATGCTAAAATACATATTTTTGTGACTAATATTTTTTTTGTGACTTTTTATTGTTATGACTTTTGTAAAAGTTTTTTTACAATTTTTGTATAACTGTTTTGTTATATTATTATTTGTTTTTTGGTACGGTTATTTTACTTTATATGGTTCAACATGGTTATAATTATATGTTTGTACATTCTCAGCTGATGATGTCCAGTTCACTGGACGAAACGTCCAAATAAATTGACTGTAGGTTCCGGGGAGCGGGGGGAAGTCTTCTCGGACCCGTGATGCCGCAGCACGCCGTTGTATTAGAGGGGGAAGGCACGCACTTGCATTCACTTCACTGTAACTACACTGAGGAGAGTGCTGCGATCATGCGTTGACCTGAGGGATGGGAGCTGCCTGGTAGCGCTGCTGTGCGGGGGCTGGATCTGTCCTGCTGCTATTATTTCGCCTGAAACTTAGCCTGGCGATGTAGACGGGGCACTAGACACTATTGGCTGGGTGGGCGTCGCTGTAGTTGAGATACTTTGCTGAAGAGTCACGTGAATTTGTGCACTCGCGACTAATATACTGCCCTGCACATTTAAAGCACCGTAGGTTACGCATGCAGTTAGTTGTTGCATGTCTCCACATTTGACATCTGTGGCATTGCGTGATTTGTTTCTTATTTCTGTGACGCTCCCATGACACTCTGACATACATAATAGCTTTCACTTTCTGTATAGTAGGCAGTGTTGTTGTTGCCGTCGTGATCACCAGGTATAGTGGTCGGTGTTGAATGGTCTGCGTACTCGGCTCGCAGTCTAAGCCGCGCAAAATAAACGCATAAGTGAAATTGCAGCTCAGAGTCTTTCATTGTCTGTACCATCTGTTTCCTTTCATTCATATCGTTAATATACAAATTGATGTTATTTTTTGTGTAAGTTACTATAAAGCCCTTTTTCACATTTGTATTTAAATAATCAATTAATTGTCGATGTGAAGTGGGTTTTCCCGCAATTGTAATTGGAGCAGGTGCTCGTGATTTTGTTCGGGTCGTTTGAGTGTTCACAGTTTTGGTTGGTAACTTTTTGTAATGGCTACCACTGCTAGCGTCAGCATTGCGGACGGCTACCTCGGCTTCCTCGTCACTACTGTCGTCGTTAGCGATGTCGCTGTCCGGCTCGGTGATAAGCGGAGCGTTATGGTTGTACAGTAGCAGTTTTATGGGCTGTTTGGCTCTCGTATCTCCGTCTTTCTCTGAGTTGACGCTTGCCTTTCTCTTCTTATCTGCTGTTAAATCAACTTGAATTGACCGATGTTCGGTGACACTAATTAAAACTTTTAAGTTCATTGCACTCATGGTTACACTATTTTTTTCACCTTGGTCACAGATTTTAGATTTATCTCTCACTGTCATTTTTACTAGACCATCCACTTTTGTTTTAAAACTGCCATTAGCACTGTCACAATTACTTTCACTTTCTACAACATTTTCAGTCTCTATCTCTTTGCTTTTTACGTTAGAAAGCATAGGGGATCCGCCCCTAGGCTTATTATAGAATATAAATACACACTTTGATTTGAATCAAAAAGTTTCTCAGACAATCATTTAATTCTTATAAAATAAAATAAATGCTATTTGACTTTAACTCATATAGCACTAGCGCACACGATTAAGTACGAAAACACGTCTGTTCGCTAAGGCGAACTGGGGCGACGAGAACGTGTGTATTCAACATGGTTATTGAGGTGCGAGATGAGATATTTTTCTCTGTCTATTTATTTTTCCATTTATTTTTATAAGGTTCTTTTCAGCATAGTATAATTAATAGTGGCTCTTCTTCCAGCATTACGTGTATGTAAAGTGTGAAATCAGTTCATTATATTTGAATTTAATGCTTTTATTGATATTCATTATAGGTGTACAACAAATAATATATAATATTGTAATATTTATTAGGTATATTATTATAATTTAATGATTATTAGGTAATACATTATTTAATTATGATCATATTAGTTGTATGCATGACAATATTGTTTATTTAAAAATCATTATTTTTATATTAGTTCTAACAAATAGTAAAGTGTACGTATTTTTATTAAGTACATGGCAACAACGGGGAAAACGAAAATGATGACGAACGGCATGAAACAGGTTATGAGAATATTGATGAAAAAAGAAATGAGAGCGAAAGCAGACAAAAAAATGACGAAAATAAACTGAAGGAAGTACAGCCAAAACAAAAGATAAACGGTAGGAGAAGGAAGAAAGGAAAGAAGATTAGAATAAGCACATGGAACGTAAGGACCATGTTGCAACCAGGCAAAATGCAGGAAATCGCATCAGAAATGATGAGATACAAAATAAATGTTGCAGCAATCCAAGAAACCAGATGGGGAGGAGAAGGAATTATAAATAAAAAAGAATATGATGTACATTATTCGGGAAACAAGAAGCAAGGACAATATGGAGTAGCACTATTTATTATGACAGAGCTAAAGAACGAAATAATTGAATCTAGACCAATAAATGAGAGAATGAACTACTGCAGGATCAATACGAAACCACTCAAATTATCTATACTAAATGTGTATGCTCCAACAGAAACAGCAACTGCGGAAGAGAAAGACATATTTTATGAGAAACTAGAATTAGAAATAGAAAGAATACCAAAGGAAGACACAACAATTATACTAGGAGACTTTAATGCGCAGGTAGGAAAGGAGAATTATATACGACACGTTGCAGGAAAACACACAATACACGAAAAAACTAATGATAATGGGCAGAGGCTTTGTAGAATGGCAGCTAGGATGAATTTAATCATAAGTAGTACAAAACACGAACATCCAAAAGTACACAAAGTGACATGGACAACAGCAGATCAGAAGCATCAAACACAAATAGACCACATATTGATAGCAAAAAGGAAACAATCATCGATACTAGATGTCAGAACATATAGAGGAGCATGTGCGGAGTCGGATCACTATATGGTCACAGCGACATTAAGACATAAAATAAAGAAGGAAAACAAAGGTCAAAACACACGAGTGAAATGGAATATAGAGAAGCTAAAAGATAAAAAGACAAGAGAAAGATACGCAGAAGAATTAGACAAGAGACTTAGTAAAAATGGGCACGAGAAGAAAGAAATAGAGGAGAAGTGGCAGAATATTAGAAAATGCATACAAGAGGCGACAGAACAATGGGTAGGAAGAGAGGAATATAGAATAAAAAAGGAATGGTTTGACGAAGAGTGTCATGGAGCAGTAAAAAGAAAGAATGAAGCAAGAATGAGATGGATGAGAACAAATATAGAAGCAAATAAAGAGGAGTATGAAAAAAGGAGAGGAGAATGCAATAAAATTATAAGAAAACACAAGAGAGACTGGATAGACAGTAAAATAGAAGATATAGAGGAGGAAAGCCACAAAAAAAACACAAAGCAATTTTATCAAAAAGTCAATGAACAAAATAGAACACGCAAGGCGAAATCATGCGGTGTGAGAGACAAAAATAATAAGTTAGCAGAAAACGATACAGAATATAAACAGGCATGGAAAGAACATTTTACAGAACTGCTTACAGAAGCACAGCAGAGTAATGAGATAGAGGAGCAAGAAGCGAGGGAGGACGGAAATATAACAGAACCAACGATAGAGGAAATTAAAGAAGTAATAGGAAAGAGTCGAAATGGGAAGACATCAGGAAAAGACGGGATTAATAATGAATTAATAAAATATGGAGGAGAAGAACTGCAGAACCATATACACGAATTAATTAAGAAAATATGGCGGGAGGAAAAGATGCCAAGAGAATGGGAAGTAGGACAAATAGTAGTGATACATAAAAAAGGGAATAAACAAATATGTGAGAATTATAGAGGCATAACACTATTGAACACAGCGTATAAAATCCTATCATCGGTAATACAAAGAAGAATAGCGGAAGAAACAGGGCGTATTGTGGGATCATATCAATGTGGTTTCACACGAGGCAGATCGACGGTAGATGCAATACACGTAGTAAAGCAAATAGTTGAAAAAAGCATCGAATACAACATAAACACAGAAATCCTTTTTATAGACTTCAAGCAAGCCTTTGACTCCATTAACAGAGGAAAACTGATGATAGCGCTGAAAGAACTGGGAATTACAGGAAAATTAAGGAAACTAATATTAATGACAATGAATAAGACAAAAATGACCATAAAAACACAAAAAGGTGAGACGGAAGAGTTTGAAGTAAATAAAGGAATCAGACAAGGAGACGCATTATCAGCAACATTATTCAACCTGGCTCTAGAATATGTAATGAGAGAAATAAACAAAGAAGGGACGCTACGAACAAGAGGAGGACAAATAGTTGCCTACGCTGATGACATTGCAGTAATAACAAAGAGTCGGGAAATAATGGAAGAAACTTTGAGAAAAATAGTAGAGGAAGGAGAGAAAATAGGACTAAAACTAAACGAAGCCAAAACCAAAATAATGATATTAGGAAAAAAAATCGAGAGAAATGAAATAGAGGTAGGGAGGTTTAAGTTCGAACAGGTGGATAAATTTAAATACCTAGGAATAACAATAACAAATAAAGGGGAAGGAGAGATGGAAATTAAAGATAAAATAATGGCTACAAATAGAGCATTCTATGCCAACAAAAAATTGCTAAATAGTAAGATACTCTCATATAAGACAAAAATAAAAATATATAATACAATTATAAGACCGATAACACTGTATGCTGCAGAAACAATGACGATGACGAAGAAGGAGCAGGAAAATTTGAGAGTGATGGAAAGAAAGATTATAAGAACAATACTAGGACCAATAAAAACGGCAGAAAATGAATACAGACCAAGAATGAATTACGAAATAGAACGGGTGATGGGTGGAGAAGACATAGTGAAGAGGATAAAACGACAGAGAGTAAGGTGGCTGGGGCATATATGGAGGACAGAAGAAACAAATGTAATAAGGGCAATAGTAGAATGGAACCCAGGAAGAGGAAGAAGCAGGGGAAGACCTAAATCGACATGGTTACGGGAAGTAGAAGAAGATTTAAAAAAATCAGGTATTAGTAACTGGAAGAAGAAAACAAGAGACAGGAAGGGATGGAGAAAGGTAATTGAATCAATATGATACAATGAAAGAGAAGAGGAGACTGATCTACTCCAAAACGAAAAGATCTAGAGAGCTTCCAAGAAGCGGCGCAACCCCACAGGGGGTGTTAAGCCACCTTATATATATATACATGGCAAATAAGCATTTATTCATATATCATAATACGTTCATTAAAATTATTAAATCTCCCACTTCAATTGGGAATCGAACTCATTATCTCTATGTTACTATAAAACAATTTAACACACTCAGCCATTATATAAGAATTATTATAAATAATAATAACAATATATTGGGAAAAATTATAATAATAATTTTAATAAAAATCACAAAGTCAACGGCACGCGGTGTTCCCAAGCGGGCACCCATCCAAGTACTAACCGCGCCCGATGTTGCTTAACTTACGTGATCGGACGAGAACGAAGAATTATAATTCGAAATTTGTTCTACTTATTTTTACAAATACAAAAAGACGCGGCTCATAATGGGCAGTTTCCAGGTTGGCGTCGATCGCACAGTACGCGGGCAGAATCTCAATCGCTCGACGATTATCGGATTTGTCCGCGTAGCTGTGCTGCGCATAGCCACCTGGCGCCGTGTATGGCGCGGCCTTGTGTTGTTTTACATTGTTATTTACATGTAATATTCTTGGCCTCTAGCCTTACCACCTCGATGTTATTTAAACATTTCTTATCGAATACAAATATTTGATGATCGTGTGCGTGTTATGCAGTGTGCGTGTATTTTGAATGATCGTGTTGTGTTATAGGAAAAATGAATAAAAACCTACTCTTAATAATTGTTCTTATAACTAACTTAAAAAAACTAAATAAGTGACAGTAATGATTTATACAATTTTTAACAATAATATGATTTGTGAAAGTATGAGTTGAAATAATGGCGTATGCAGATGATATTATTTCTAAGTGAACGATATTTAATGCTCCAGTGCGGTTATGAATTTAATATAATATTAATTGTGATAGCATGGTTTGAATATAATGTTTATGCGAGAGGATGATCTTAACGCTAAATGAATGATTGTGGGTGATATTTACAATGCTGCTATGACATATTTACAAGTTTTTATTGATAATTGTGTGTTAATATGGAATATTATTAATGATTTATATGTTATATTGTGATATGTTTTGTGTGAAGGTGAAAAATGTGTTGAATTTTTCTACATCTGTTTTACATTTGCTTAGTTTAGTATTGAGTTCTTGGAGTGCAGTTAACATAAGTGATAAATTTATTAAGGTACTTAATATTTGTAATTCATTAGTTATGCCTTTGTCGAGTGCCATAGTGTCTTGGTCACTTGGGCCGGGGAAGTTTGAATGTTCATAAGGGTTGGATTTGACAGCACGCTTGTTACGTTCCAATTTAATTCCTTATTCAAAATTCTCATTTTCCTTTCTTATGCCTCGTAATTTCGCCCTTTTCCTTTTATTGAGTATCCTAAAAATTATAGTTGTAATTTAGAATCGAGTAATTTTATTGAAAAAGTAGAATTAGCATATTTGTATACTCACCTAGGTTTTATTCTTCCAATATGTCCCTCGATTTAAGTGTTCTAGTTTCCCTTATTTTGTAATTGTTCATATTTTGTTTATGTCCCTTTGACAGTGCCAATTAGTAACAATTAGTATCGTGTTTTGATTTATTGTTGGTTGGATGGCGTATACGGCTCGCTTCGCTAGTGGCAAGATAAAGCTTGGTCTACACGTCACGCAGTTTGTCGTGCATTAAAACTCAATTTTAAAATCCTGTAATACTTTGAAGTATAGATTCTTGTTCCCATCAGGTTAGTTATGTATTCTTAGACACCCTTGCATTTATTTGGAATTAATCTTTTGTATTTCACTTAAACTCGTGTTGTCCATTCTCCGAGCTGTGTATTGTAAAACGTTCTTCTTGGTACTAGCAATCTCACTGTTGTTTAACACTAATTCTGTAACTCTCTTTCTCACTCCTTTCTATTATTTCGCTATCTTCTTTCTCTTTTTTTCTGTTTGCAAATGGTGATTTCTTTTCACCATCTGGAGAGTCGAAGTTTGACTATTGAAAAATTTTGACGTGAAATTCTTGAGTCTTAGTTGTGGAAGTTTTTGAGTTGAATTTCGTTTTCGCTATTTGCGAGTGATTTCTGCTATTGTTATATTGCATGTGTGTAATACCCGTCTGGGGATTTGAGTGCAGAAATCCGAGATTTTCTGAGTGTTCATTTTTGGTGCAATTGAATTGCTGTGTTGGGTACACTCAGAGACACACCCATTTCTCATATCATCTTCGCCGACCATCAGCGAATCTCAAACAACCCAGTGCCATCCGCCAAGGTATCTACAACGTCGAGGACGACGTCAAGCGCTGAACAGAATTTTTGCGCGGTAGCGATCTATTCCTCGGGTCCAGATTCCTGCACCTGCCAGTTTGTGCCTGCCGTGGTACCAGCTAAGTGCTCGAGAACATTTAGTTTCTTTATTATTTTATTTTTAAATACGTCATCTACGTTTTGACGCAATTTTTGTGCGTATTTATATGGTTTACATTTCAAACACATTTGATACACTTTTATATTGTATGTCAAATCAAGTCATTATTCAACACCTACACTTGGTTTGTGATAATTCTAATTGTTTTGAGTATAGTAATATTCCATTTACACAGTTTGGTTATAATTTTTGAATTGAGACAGTTAACACTCAAGGATTACTTTTTACACATTTTGTTAGTTGTAATAATAATTTATTGGTGCTAAGTATACATGAAAGTATTTACACAGGTCACTCAAACAAAGATAATATAAACAAAATCAGTTAACATTAGGTTCTTTTATTTTCAATAGGAATTCGGATGTTGTAAATGGCGCTTCACTCTTTAGGAAATATTTTAATTTATTTTTAAATTCTTTATAATTCAAATCACGTATATTATGGGGTAAACTATTGTAAAGATGTATGCCGTAATGGTTAAAACTATATTTGGACTTGTTTAATCGCAAGAAAGGTAGATGTAAATCTGCTTTACTGCGGGTATTATACGAATGCATAGTATTTCTGTGCGTATAATTATTTAATTCATTTTTAACATGTAGTACACAATGGAGAATATAAATGCTGGGAAACGTGAGTAATCCTAGCTTAGAAAATAAAGGTTTAGTATCAGCACGATAGGAACTGTTACTCATTATTCTCACACAGCGCCTCTGCAAACTGAAAATTCTGTGCGCGGCAGCGGAATGACCCCACACCAGAATACCATACGACATAAAACTTTCAAATAGAGCGTGATAGGCAGATTTGAGTGTTATGTCAGAAACAGTGCCACGTAAGTTTTTGAGGAGAAATACAACTGACGCAAGTTTTTTAGCGATATGACCGCAGTGCCCCTGCCAAGATAAATTTGGATCCAGGATTAATCCCAACAATTTAATAGTACTAGGATTTTGTAGTTCAGGAAAACGACGTGTAGTAAAAATCATTTCTTGAGTTTTACACTCATTCATGCACAGTTTGTTCGCCCAGAACCAATTACATAAACTTTCTTTAGTTTTACTAGCGTTGCCAATAACATTTTTCAGTTCATGATCTGAGTTTATAGCTGTGGTGTCATCAGCAAATGTTATTATATGACAGTTACTAAAGTGGAGGGAAATGTCATTGACATAGATAATAAACAGTAGAGGTCCAAGGACTGAACCCTGCAAAATGCCATTTTTAATTGGTAAAACTCCAGATTTTTCGTTATTTACATCAACATACTGATAGCGATCCGATAAATATGATTTCAAGAAAGTAATAGTATTGCTGTTGATGTTGTATGATACTAGTTTATTGATTAACAGTTCATGCGATACGCAGTCGAACGCTTTGGTGAGGTCGCATAGAAGGACACTTGTAATTGAGCCATTTTCATTACAATTTACTATATAATTAATTAGATCTAGTAGTGCTAATACTGTAGATTTGCCCGATCTGAAGCCAAATTGACAGTTACTCAGTAGGTTATTGGTTTCAAAGTAGTGCGACATTTGTTTAGTTATTGCAATCTCCAAGATTTTCCCGAAAAGAGGGATTATTGAAATTGGTCTAAAATTGTTGACGTCAGTGTGATCGCCCTTTTTAAAGATTGGAATTACTCGCGATAATTTCAAGACTTCAGGGAAGGTATTTTCACGTATGGCCATACACGTATTGAAGGTTGCCGTAGATAGTGTTTTGTATACGATTACGTTTTTTATATTTCATTGTAGTCCAATTGGAATTACTATCTCCATTTAAGAGTTCCGGACTTTGATTATCATACAACTTGTCAAAAACATTGTTTTCTGAATTTTTGTTTACTTCGTTCGTTTTATTACTAACGATAGATGACGTTTCTTGTTTAGAAATAGGTGTTCGTTCTTGTTGACTTGAGTTTTTATTTGAATTAATTGATGTTTGTTTGGTAGCAGAGATGTCGCTTGTTGGCTTAGTAGTAGTTGTTTTTTTGTTTTTATTTTCATTTACATGGATGATTTTGTTGTAAGGAACCGTAGTAGTAAAAACTTTATTTGTTGGTTTATTCATTTGATTAGTACGCCGTTAGTACTCGCAGTTCGCGCTGCACTGTTTCGTGCAACCCCTAATTCCCTTTATCTGTTTCGCTTCCCGGTTGATCAACCTACGGTCAGCGAATTCGATGCGCTAGATGTGTGCTAGGTGGAGGCGCAGAGGCGGTTGCGTTTCGGTCAGTTCGTTTGTTTATGTCAATACATTGGTGTTAAAATAAAGTTCTAGCACACTGTATGCTCCAGGTAAACTTGTCCTGCTATTATCCATCCGGAGAATGTTTAATATCGTCTGTAAGTGGTTGTATATTTTTATTTAATCATATTATTATTTTGTCATTTTTCAATAATAACCAAATTGTTATACTTAGTTCTGGTTTAATTTATATGTTACCCTGTTTAGTCCTTTCTGCGCAACTCGACGAGATTAGCAAATTGGCATCCGTTGGTCACGCAGATTTAAGTTGTATTGAGAATAGTAAGTTAATTGAGATCCGTAAATATTGTGTCACCAACCCCTTTTCTCAATTAGATTTGGTCGAGAGTACTTTTAAATTGAGTGGTGCCCTTTTTCGTTCCGAGCTTTCACCCACTCCCGTCGCCACTGAGACACCGGCACCTCGTCCAACGGTAGGGAAGACTGTACGACAACAGCTACACCGTATTAGTGCGTAGAACGCTGGCAGGGGATGGTTTGGGACATTGTCTGCTGTCGCTGTACTCCGGGAAGTGGGGGAAACACGTGACGGGTACGTAGAAATGGGAGAAATCGCACACTATGACGCACTTCACTGTCACTGCATTGGGGATTGTTGTAGCCGAATTGCGATCACTGGTTGCCTGAGGGACGGGTGCTGGCTCGTACCGCTCCTTCTGGACTTAGGTTAGAGCTCGCTTCTCAATGTTTACTTGTCTATGCTTCAGTCGCGCAATATAAACAGCGCATTGCACGCTGATAGCCGGATGGTCTTCGCCACAGTTGACACACTTGGCTGGTGAGGTTTGAGATTTAGTGCACTATCTCGTTATGTGCTGCTCTGCGCACTTCAGGCATCGTGGATTGCGCATGCAGTTTGCAGTGGCGTGTCTCCACAGCGATGGCACTGCGTGAATTGTTTCCTGTTTATATGCCGTTCCCAAGAAACACATGTGTACATAATTGTTTTAATATCTTGTTTAATACTTTGTAATATTGTAGCAGCTGACGTCACTACCAGGTTGAGTGGTCTGTATTGTGTCTTCATGCGGTATACCGATTTTATATTTACTTTGTTGGTATTCTCCAGCTCTACCTTTAATTCTTGCGTAGTTGGCTCAAAGTCGAGACCGCGAAGTACGAACGCATATGTTTTTTCTTCTGAATCCGTGTATGTTTGAAATTCAATATTTGATTTCTGTATGATGTTCACCATTTTCTTCTTCCCTTCCATATCATCCATTCTCAGTTGTCGTTTGTGATGGTGCGGCGGTCGGAATAATGCGCGCGCAACTTCTTGCTTCTTTGTATTGGTTGGTTACCGAATATGGCTTTGTTGGGACTGAGACTAGCTTTCCTTTTCTTCTCTGCGTCGCTATCACCTTGGACGGGCCGATGATCTACGACCGTGAACAAAGATTTAAACATTGCCGCACTCATGACGGCGCTTGCTTTTTAATTTTTTTCACTTTAGTTACTTTTATTTTTATCTTCACTCACTGTTTCTTCAACTAATAGCTCTAATTTTACATTAAAACTAGTATTCTCAATCTCTGTCTTTTTACCTTTCTTTGTTCTTTGCATAGAGGAGAAGCCCCTATGCCTGTGAAAATATTTATAAACACAGCTAGATTTAGTTATTGCCTGTTTACACGGTTTTGTACGCATAAAATCGAAAATTTGAAAATAAAAGTTTTAATAATAGCGCGGTGGCTAGCAAAACACAACCGTTCTTGTCTTCTATCACACTATCACTGGGACGAGAACGTGTGTATTCAACATGGTATGGCCGTTGACATGAATTAGTGTAATGGGAAATCTATTTAAAGTCTAATTGTTCATCACAATTCTAATTGGATTCTTATAAGTTATTGAGGAGCAACGGATAATGTTGGGGGGCGATGAGATATTTTTCTTTGTCTATTTATTTTTCCATTTATTTTTGTAAGGTTCTTTTCATTATAGTATAATTAATAGTGGCTCTTCTTCCAGCATTACGTTTATGTAAAGTGTGAAATCAGTGTATTTGAATTTAATTCTTTTATTCATATGCATTATAGGTGTACAACAAATAATATAATAATAATAATAAACTTTATTGCCCAACAGTGAAAAATACACCAATTATAGGACAAACAAATATAAAATATAAAAGAGACGCATATTAGTATAAGCAAATAACAGATTCTGTGTAAAAATAAATGGTAAAATATAACTAAATATAACAAACAAAAATTACAAAAGTAATATGAAATTCAAGATAAATGACAAAATACATTTTACAAAAAGAATAAGTCTAGAGCAGCAAAATGAGTATCATAAACATTACAAATTACATTAATAGGTGCATTCTGAGCTACGTTAGTTGTTGAAAACTGAGTGTAAAACGTTTTGCTACTTCTAGATGTTGTTCTAGGAACTAGGAAGTTCAGTTTATCAAGTAGCTCAGAGCAATCAATAGAGAAATATAAGCGAATCTATTTAATAAGATACTATTTAATCTATTTAATAAGATACTATTATCACAACTTTGCGCTGGATAAATATTGTCGCATTTAAAAGCTAAATTTTTCAGAAATTTTCGTTGTACCGCTTCAAGTTCAGAAATATGAGCTTCGTAGTATGAATACCAAATTACAGCACCGTATTCTAGTTTGGTTCTAACTAGGCTGTTGAATAATAATTTTAGAACATCTACGTTAGAAAATTTACGTGTATATGAAGCCGTACATTTTCATCGCAGATTTAATGATTTCGTTTATATGTTTATTAAAGTGGAAAGATGACTCGAAATGAATGCCAAGATCTTGTGTGCTGTAGACTCTTAAAAGAGTGTTATTGTTGATGCTATAGTGCCAGTAACGGATATCTTTTTCTACTGTAGGAAATAACTTGACATTTGTTAATATTTGAGTGAAGTTTATTGTCTTCACACCAGACATTGATCGCATCAATGTCTTTTTGAAGGGCGAGGCTGTCTGTGAGCGAGTATTTATGCGGTTGAAAATTTTAAATCATCTGCGAACAGGAGTTTGTCGCTAATTATTTCACATATGTATATCGTTAATAAATAAAGTAAATAACAAGGGAGCTAGATATGAACCTTGTGAAACGCCTGAGGAGGGAGTAAAAGTTATTGATTTGAAATCATTATAACAAACAAACTGCTGTCTATTGAGTAGGTAGGATTTCAATAATTGAATCAAGGGTGAAGAAAATCCATATTTATTCAGTTTATTTAATAATAAGTAGTGATCAACTTGATCAAATGCTTTTTCAAAGTCTGTATAAATGACATCGACTTGTCCCATATTGTCAATTGTTTCAGCAGTATATTGCGTAAAACATGCTAGATTTGTTATGGTAAATCTTCTTTCCATGAATCCGTATTGTCGTTGAGAGATTAAAATACGTGATTGTTTTGAAATATGTTCATGCACAATGATTTCAAACAGTTTAGAGAAGTTATTTAATATAGATATAGGTCTATAATTTGTAATTATGCTTGTGTCGTCTTTTTTAAATACTGGATTGATTTTAGCTATTTTACATATAGTAGGAAGCGTCGACAATTTTAGGATAAGGTTGAAAATATATAACAAATAATTCATCAAAACACAGATGCAATCCTTAACCAAGAAACTAGGAACTTGGTCAGCACCAACTGTTAGTTTGTTTTTCAGTTTTTTCGTTGCTAATATTATATCAAATTCAAATATAAATTTCAATTAAATGATTCTTGGAATAGACATATTGCAATCAGCATTAGATTATGAGTTTGGGTGTGAATCTGTATAAATACTACTAAAATAATTAGCGAAAGCATTTACTATGTCCATCGGCCTGTCTAGAGTTGAGTTTTCCATCTTCAAGGATCCTGGGATATAAGATGATCCGCGTTTCGATTGTACAAATGACTAGAAATTATCCAAGTTGGTTTAAAGGGATTCTTCTGTTCTTGTAATGAAACTTTTGTATGCTACATGTATGTCTTTTTTTAACTCTTTTCTGAGTTGTTTATAATTTTCAAGATGAGCCATTGAGTTTGAATTCTTATAAGTATTGAAATGTAATTGTTTTCGCCTGAGTTTTTTCTTTATGTCTAATGTAAACCATTGAGGGTAGATTCTAGACTTGTTCATAAATATTGGAACAAAACAGTTGTAAAGTAAGGAGTAAAAATGATGAAAAGCATCATTAACATCTGTATATTCATACAAAGTTGACCAATTAACATTTAATAGTGCGTCATAAAGGCGAGGAAAATCTGTATTTTTAAAGTTATAGGTTTTGGAGAGCTGTGTAATAAGAAAGTTGTAAGCATTAGCCTAGGCAAAATTAAATTTCAAGAAAGGGATTATGCAGATCAGGCTTAACTAGGCAAAAATCACTCTGAGCTACTGAACAGTTATAGTTGGTAATGATTAAATCTAACAGTCTATTATTACTATTTAGTACATTGTTGATTTGTTTATAATTTACAAAAGTAATAAATTTGTTGATAATAGATACTTTACAATAATTAGCATCCAGAGTACTGAATGTAGTAGTACTGAAATCTTTTAAATAAAAAACACTTGGTAATTTTCACAAAAATTGTTTATTTTATTTTACACTACGCGTTTCGACTCTTCAGTCATCTTCAGGTGTATTACTATAACAAAATTTACAAATTGACGTCACTTGTAACTAGAACAAAATATTAAGTAGGGGTGAATTATTTACATCTATCTGTTCGTTGACAATGTTTTTCTCTGAATTAGCCTCTTTTCGGATTTCCAAATTCTCTAATGAATTAAGCCTAAGACCTTTCGGTTCGATATGAAGAATTTTATGGTCTTTTATTGAATGGTTATTCTCAATACAATGTTGAGAAAAACCAGTTGTATTTGTATTTGTTTCTATGGATTTACAGTGTTCTTTCATCCTTGTCTTAAAATTTCTCTCGCTTTGTCCTATATAAATAGCATCACATTGTTTACACTGGATTTCATATACTCCAGACAATTCATTTTTATCAACTTTTGGTTTGTTGTTTATCAAAATTTTTCCTAGTATAATTTTATTAGTGGCAACAGTATTGATATTTAAATTTTTGAAAATTGATGTAACTTTTTGAGTGGTGTTTGGAATATGGTTTAAATAAACCCAATTTTTCTTTTTATTATTTTGTGTTGGTGTGTAAATAATGTGTAACATACGCTTGTGGTTTTTATTTCTTAATAATTTGTTAATAATGTCTTCTTCATAACCATTATTAACGGCTATCTATTTAATTATTTTAAGTTATTTATTAAAGTTTATTTTACTTAAATCTGTGTATCATACTATGAAAGGCTTATAGAACCACTCAAACAATTAATATTGAAATCACCTAAAATTATCGTATTATTATTATGTATAAAGTCTAGATTGCTTAGTTTCTCCAAGAAAATTTCTAGATCAGTAGCAATAGTGTTGGGAGGAATGTACATAACTAATATGTGGATGATGGAGTACTTAATTTTAATTTTACAACCAACAATATCGATTGACGGAATCACTTCATTTACTCTACTCAAGTCTAATTTGGATAATAGCATAGTGTCTTTTGCTGCAATTAAAACACCACCACCACGTTGCAACCCTACTAGCTCAAAGTTTCGATCACTACGGATTATTTGATAGTTCGATGGGAATAATTCACTATTAAGAATGTTTGTCTTTAGCCCAGTTTCAGTTACACATATAATGTCATAATCAAGATCGGAAATAGCACAATAGAAATCAGACACTTTGGTGCTTAGTCCGCGAACGTTTTGATAACACATATTTAAAGAGTTACATATACGAGTATTACTTACACTGTTGGGCACTATTAGTTTAACGAAAGATCTGAAATTTTAGGTATACCACGTATATACTTTATTCTCAAATTGTTTTCGCCCTTCATTTTTCTATCATTCATTACACGCTTAATGTTGTTATAATATTCAGTTTGTTTAGGTGTTTTATCCGTGGAGATAGAAATATCCTCAAAGTTAGTAGATGATTTTAGATTTTTGGCATTTTGAAGAATGTTATGAACATCTTCGCTTTTAGCAAGTGATATTTTAAGTGGACGATTTTTATTTGTATCCGCATTATATTTGCCAACACGATGAAATGTAAAATTAATTAGTTGTAGATCTTTCTTAACAGTGCATAATATATCTTTGATTAGTTGTTTTTCATTAGCGATTCTTGTCTCCTTGGTGGCCGACTTTTCCTCTTTAACATTAAATAACATTAAGTTGTTTTATCTAGATTCACGTTTCTTTATTTCTGATATTAACTCCTCAAAATCGAAGTTATCATTTTTCTCACACGAAAAAGAAGTCATGAGCTCTTTTATTTCCTTTTCAAGCCTGATAATGATTTCTTTAAGTGAATTTATATGATTTGATAGATTTTCGCAACATGTACAAATCCAATTAATGGATTTTTTGCTGTTAATAAGATGAACTTCATTGGATGAGATACCAGCACATGTGTTTTTAATTGGTTTTTTACATGTAATGCAAATAATTGTATTGACCGAGTCGACTTTTGATGAACAGCAACTACAGATTTGAATTACCATTATGTTATGCACCATGTATAACAAGAATGATGTGTTCGTTGCAGGTAGTCAGGCGATATATGCTTAAGATAAGCAAATAGCTAAAAAAACCTTATGTAACAGGTGCGTAGGTATTGTGCGAATTAAATAATATAAATCAATTATTTTGTTTTTAAAAAAGATTTATTTTGACAATTAGCAAACTTGAATATATCAGAATACAATGTTATAACATGCGGGAAGCAACTTACAAACTCACTCTTATCTAACACTCTTACTCTTTTTATAACTTATCATAAACAAAGGAAATGCAAGCTCAGCTTAAGATTAGAGAACAAAGGAATGAAATCATCTACTAGTTAATACTAATATGTTGATATATATAACTCCTCCATCCTGAAAAGAGGATTTCATCTTTCTTAAAAAGGATCTCTATTTTGGATTACAGTCTCAGTTAATTCGACATAATTATTTTGTTGTTTTATTCTACAATTTATTAATGTGGGTAGGGTGTACAGTTAAATGATATATTTAAATGAGGGTGAAACAATAATTATACAAACTGTATATATAGTCAGCGCGTGTGATGATATGACGTGAACCAGATGTAGGTGTACACACCGCGTCAGGTGAGTCAGGTGTATCAGGTAAATTAATCAGCCGTCTCCTGTACATAAAGGTGAGTTTGAGACATAAAGTTCAGTGAGAGTGTCATCGCAGAGTTACGCACATCAATCCCCACCATTGGGGCGCTGCAGGTTAATTAGACTGGAATTATCAATGATATACCTCCTCCAGCGGCAGGATAGGAACTCGGGCTAACAGATAGGCCGTTGGGTTCACCGACACAGCTCACTACCAACTGTAGTGAACACCGATGGGTTGGCTACACCTATCACCGTCTAACCGATAGGATATTGTAGCACCGTTGCCACGAGTCTTCCCCACATATGGGAAGCCAGCGGATCAACTCATATAGAGTTCGGAAACACCTATCACTACCAGAAGGCAGGATATTGTCACACCGTTGCCACCAGCCTTCCCCAAGTACAGGAAGCCAGCGGGTTAACTCACGTAGGGCGTCACCTATGATAGTACCAGTATCATAATGACGCACCGGTGCCCCCCGAAAGGGTTGGTTCCGTGTTGCTCACTAAGAACACCGTTGACTCACAGACGCAAGACAGCGAATTGAGGTGACATGAGCCCCTCCAGGGCTCTATGTCCGGTGGCACTGAGTTCTCTAGGTAGTGTTTTAAGTAGAGCCCAAGTACATACACACATCATGCACACAGCGTGACGCCACCTCTAGTAACGCTCACATTACAATTCATGCATGATACGTAAAACTCAATGAATGACAAACTCATCGATAGATAGAAGTTCTCAGGTAATCCAAAATACACTAATTGATTAGTCAGACACTGAATCACAAGTTTATATCAAAGCTAACACAGCACTGCACAACTGAACTGTATAAAACAAGGCCAATACTTCGAATGATGCCAGGCTAGTTCTAGGTGTGTCTTTGCAGCCCTTAGGAATGTTTACATAAACACATGTGTGCAGTTATCGCTTGAGTTGCATGTGAATATCCCTAAGTCAAGTGGTTTTATGGCTTCGGTCAGATTTCAGACGCTACGGCCCACAAAAACTTTAGTGAGAAAGTTTGGTATTTTTAACGAAACTAAATAATCAGAAAACTAAAAACTAGAAGAATATAATTAAATAAAAATCGTCTTGTAACAGATTTTTTATACATTTTACTTAATCTTTACATTTATAAGTTATACTTAACAATACAATAATAACGAATATAATTATAACAAATCAGTTAATATGGTTATGATAATTTTCTTTTATTTCACTTTCTTGTATTTTGAGGACTTCATTAACAATAATATTTTCTTTATTAATTTGTTTCAATTCCAAGGTTTTATTACTATATTGATTTTCTTTTATATTGAATTTTATATTTACAAAAACTATTTCTTTTGCATTAGTTATTCTTTTTCCCAGATTATAATTATCTACTTTACAATTTTCATTAGTTCGAAATTTATAAACTCCTTTAATTTGTTGATGTTTAATTTTATTTTCACACTTTATTTCTATATTTTTATATTCAGTACTAGCTATTATTACTAGGTTTTCATTTTCTATTTCTATGATCAAAAATCCATCATTAATTTTATGATATTCACAATCCTCATTATTATGCTTAAAAATAATATTCTTAATACATTTACTAGTTTCTATATAATTTGATTTACAAAAATAACTATTATTTATTTTATTACAATCATGTGTCTAGTATATTTTATTTTCACTTAAAATTAACAATTCGTTCTCCTCATTTATAACAAACATCTGTTTTTTACTAACATTTGGTATTGGGGTGATTTGTAATAATTTATTATTTTCATTTTGATAATATATGGGTATATCCAATAAGTATTCAATCTGATTTTTATTCATTCTACAATGGCTGGTTATTTGTGCTGTTAATTCCCAGAAATTTAAATTTTGATTTGTTTCTTTAATAATTTTATTTAATTCTTCTTTTGAGATTATAGAACTGTGAATTTTATTTAAGTTACAAAAAGTCAAACTTGTTTCAATTTCATCTAAGATTTCTATTAAATTTATACTCAGCAAAATTAATTGGTTATATCTTTTATTCTAGAGATGCTACCCCATTTCATGAATTCATTTAGTATACCCCACCTGACTTATTCGTAATTTTAATATGTCTTCATTATGTTGAATGTTTTCAATTTGTTTATTAAATTTTGAAATTATTTCCTTATTAACTCGTATATTTTCTAAATTTTGATCTTCAATGATTTGTTATATTTTTCGGCATCCTTTGAATCTAAATTACCGGTGATACTTTTAATGACTGTACCTAACCCGTTTATCAATTCTCTCTTATTTCGTTTATTTCTAAATAAATTATTAATTTTACTTTTTAATCTATTCATATTAAAATTTAGAATATTTATATAGCTTTGCACTTCTTTCTTATAACTTAATTTTATATTTTCATTAATATCTAATTTTAAAAACATATCATTCTTATAAATATTTATTTTATTATATTCTAATTCTAGTGAAGTTATCTCTTAATTATAATAGGAATAATAAGAATCTTTGTATATATTTATCTGACCTAACTCTAATATATTAATTCCGAGATTATCCATTAGTTCGATCAATTCCTTTCCCCTGCAGTAGCATCTGCAACAAAGAGGCGTTTTCTCTTTATTTTATCTACTTTATGTCGTTTGTTAGAGTTAATTGTTATTGTTCCTAATTTAGGGTTATATGTCTCAATTTTGTGAATTTTGAATAATGGTTTTTTAACTTTCTGTATCCTTCTTTTTTCTTCTTTAATTAATACAGTGCTTAATTTTAAATTCTCTAAATTTTCCTTCAAGGGTTTCTGTTTTAAAAATCTTTTAATTTTTCTATTTGAATATTTTTATTAACTTCTTCTTTTAATAATCGGAGTTTATATTGCTATTCTTGTAAATAATTTTCGTTACTATTTTTAAATTTTAGAATACTATTATCTTTTTCTAAACCAAAAATATTTCACTTGGGGTGTATTTGGTAGTTGAGTTTATTGAATTGTTATAGGCTATTAGAGCTAGTTGTATTTTCTGAAAATTTTCTTGTTCTTTGAAATGTTGTCGCTGGTTTAAAATTCTCAAATGTTCAATTAAGGTGGAATGGAATCTTTCGGCTAGTCCGTTTGATTTTTGGTTATCGACACATATCATAAGTATTTTAATATTATACGTGTTTAATACATTTTTTATTAAGTTATTATTGAATTGAGTTCCACTATCAAAGATTATTTCATTAGGGGTTTGATATTGTGAGTAATATTTTAATAATGCATTAGTAATATCTACAGCGGAAAGTGTTTTTAAATATATTAATTGAGCGAATTTGAAAAAAGCGTCAATTATTGTTAAATATTTTTTCTTTTCTAGAGTGAACGTGTCTATATGTAGTATATCAAAAGGGAATTTAGGATTTTTTGTTAAATTATCAGATATTTGATACGGGTTTCTTTCGTATTTATTTTGTTGACATATGTCGCAGTTGTTAATGTATTTCTGTATGTCTATTAACATATTAGGCCAATAAAAATTTCGTTTTAATTTTTGGTATGTCTCTAAAATTCCTCTATGATAGTTTTACCTAGGTGATAATTTTGAATTGTTTCTAACTGATCTTCGGGGGTTAATTTATCTTCTAATACTTCCTTACATTGAATTAATTTATATGTATCTTTAGAGAAATTATTTTGTAAAACTTTATTTATTGGGTTTATCAAACTTTCATCAATTAAGCAATAATAATTTATATATGGTACTAAGTAATCTTTTATTGCGTTAAATACTTCACGTTCCAAATTAGATTATTTTAATTTAATAGTTAGTCTTTGTTTATTTCCAAAAAAAATTATTAATTGATATTCTGTTTCTTCTTTTTTAATTATAATTTGATTTTTTCCTATGTTAATACAAGTGTCCTTATAAGTTATTCCATTAATTTCGTTTTCGTCTGCGGGATGTATTGTATCTAAGTCTTCGTCATCAGCGTTTGCAATAACACTTTCAGTGTCATCGTTTATATTTACTTCTTTCGTTAATAATTCATGGATCACGATTTTAATATGAGTTTCTTTAAAAATTTCTTTCATTAATTTCTCTATTTTTGGGAATGGTTTTCAATCTAATCCTGAACAAATTTTTGGCGTATGAATTTCATAAATATCATTTTGGATCAAATAATTTCTTAATTCAAATACTTTACGAAAGTTTTTGCAATGTTCTTGTAGTGATGTTTCTAATATTATGATATCGTTTAAATAGACGAGACAAATTTTATTTATATAATCTTTTAATACATAGTTCATTAGTCTTTCAAAGGTAGCTGGAGCGTTTTTCAATCCAAACGACATGCTCGTAAAGTCGAAATGTCCTTGCTCCGTGCTGAAGGCTGTTGTAGGGTTGGAGTCAGGGTGCATTTGGATTTGATGGAATCCTGATGTTAAGTCTAGTAAAGTGTAAAATGTGTTTTTGCCGAGTTTGTTTAAAACGTCTGAGATATTTTGGATCGGGTATTTGTCTTCTATTGTTTTTTAATTAAGTTTTCGGTAATCAATTGCCATTCTAAATTTTCCTTTGGCTGCGGCATCTAATTTATTAGGGACCATCCACACAGGTAATGACCAGGGTGAATGACTTTCCTGTATAATTTCGTTATCTAATAATTATTCAATTTGTCTATTAATTTCTTTTTTATATATCTCGGGATATCGATATGATCTAGTGTATATAGGAATATCGTCTTTAGTTATTATTTTATGTTGGATTACGCCTGTGTGTGTTAACATTTCTTCTTTTTCTGGAAAAATACTTTCGTATTCTTTAATTAATTTAAAAAGTTCTCTTTTTTCTTCTAGATTTAAATGTTCTGCTCTAATTTGAATCTCTTCTATATTATTAATAGAATTTAGATTTTTTAAATATTGTATTTTATAATTTTATTCTGAATAGTAATTATATTATCACTAAAATTAATTTTAACATTCATTTCAATCATTGCTGGTAAGCTTAATAATAGATTGAATTGATTATGGAAATTATGTAAATACAACTTTAAATCTTTACCTTCAAACTATATAATTACATATTCATCGTCATTATGTTCTCGAATTGCTGCTTTAAAATTAATTTTTCTTTATGAATTTTGAATTTATATAATTTTTTATAAACATATGTTTTACTTATCAAATTAATAATTGTTCCTGTATCGATTAACATATAATAATCTTTTATTTTTAAAAAGGGTAATCGCGAATTTTGGAATATATTCAAGATTTCTTTTGGATATTTGGAGTCATCTCTAAAAAAGATTCCTCATCTACAATATTGTCATTACAAGTGTAACTATCTTCTTTTTCTTCATTGAAATTTTGAGTTTCAGAATAAGAGTTTACGTCAAGAACTTCTGTATGGTTAATTTCTTCTGCTATGTAATTTGGTTGATATGTACCTAATTATCTGTTTTGTTGTACAAAGTAATTATTTGGTCTTGATGGGCCTTATTTAGGTTGGAATGTTTGTCTTGTTTGTATGGACATGGGAGTTGGTTTTATATTTTGTGCGTTTTTGACTTGTTGTCTAGGAGCAAATCTTTGGTTATTAAAGTTTTTATTTTGAAAATTCACTGGTCCGGTAGAGAATCTTGTACCAGGGAATTTTTGAGGTGACATATTTGGTAATTGTCTGATGATAGGTTTTGGGTTAAAATTCATATTTGGTTTTAAATATTGAAAATCATTTTGTAAAAGTGTTTCAACTTCACTTAAGGTTTTTGGATTTCTTGTGGCAAGATTATTTCTAAATGGGTCATTAATTGTTGATATAAAGTTATTAATTATTAATTTTTCTGCAAGTCTGTTCATTACTATCTTTGTACCGGGATCATTTTCTTTGATACTCACTTCAGATTTGAAATTAAGAAACTTTTCTTTCGTTATTTCTAATAATTTGTATGGGTTTTTGATGTTTTGTATTTTTAACAATTCATTTAGTATTGTCATTGAATTAGTTTTGTCACTAAAAGTATTTATTAAATGAACTCGTAATTCATTCCAATTATTAAATTCAAGATCTTTAATACTGTCTAGAGCGCGTTCTGTTATTTTACTTTTTATGTTTAAGTGTGTGAGAGCTGTATCAAATTCATCTAATGGTGGATTCAATGTACTAAAAAGATTATGAACGGTGTTCACAGCGTTTATGAAATTGCTCAGTTTATTTGTGTCGCCATTGTAAGTGGGCGCAGAGTTTAATGCGAAATTTATTTTTTGTGTTCTATCAGCCATTATATTATTTTCAAGATTGTTTTCGATTTCTAACAATGCTTGTATTAGTTCTTGGTTATTATCCAGATTGAATAATTATTAATATACGTTAAAATATAAAATTTAATAATGTTAGTATATTAGTACAATATGTTTTAGTGTGTTTGTGGCTCTGTATCGGAGCTCGATTTCTTTCCTAACAGCGTTAGCCGTTCCAGAAATCCCTGTGTGATATGTTTATTAGTAGTTGTTAATGAATATTGTACTTACAATAAAATTATACTTAATAATGTTGTAATCTTCATTTGTACTTTTCCCTAAACTCACTGGCTCTTGGTATGCAGGCTCTGTGTGGAGTTAATGATGTGGTGCAGAATTGGGAGTATCCGAATTGACGAACCTGGTGCTCGCGCTGCGGGCTCTGAGGTACGGAGTTTCGTAGCTTGCCGGTGTTGCGGGGACCTGAGCACTGCGTGTAGCGGCTCTGTAGGTTTCTTCTTCTGATGTTGCTAATATTGTCAAGACCTGGGCACTGCTTTCAGCGGCTCTGTAGGTTTCTTGTAAATTCATGTACCGTAATAAATCGTAAAAACGAAACAGTTATGGTGTAAACGAATTAAACTTTTTTTACGAGCTTTTGACCAAAAATGCACTGTATACGGATCCTACCGACTGCGCCAATTAAATCATATAAATCGATTATTTTGTTTTTAAAAAAGATTTATTTTGACAATTAGCAAACTTGAATATATCAGAATACAACGTTATAACATGCGGGAAGCAGCTTACGAACTAACTCTTATCTAACACTCTTACTCTTTTTATAACTTATCGTAAACAAAGGAAATGCAAGCTCAGCTTAAGATTAGAGAACAAAGGAATGAAATCATCTAATAGATAATTCTAATATGTTGATATATATATATATATATATATATATATAACTTGCGCACTTGTTTGATTGATAATGAGAGCTCTTGAACTATTCTGCCAAAATGTTAAACCAAAATATTTAAATATAAACTGCATTCACGGTATATGAAAAAAAATTGCACACTTCAAATAGTGGAAAACATATATCTCACAATAGCACTAGAAATTCACCAAAATAACTACTTATATCAAATACAAAACTAATTTCAACTCAGAGACAAATTGAGTACGTCTAAACGCCGACTTCTCGTAGTTATTATTTTAAAACAGTATAAGAATAAAAAATTATTATATTCAATTTAAAAATATCTACTTTGATAATTTTAATCGTTGGCAAAATTAATAAATATATAATATTGTAATATTTATAAGGCATATTATTATAATTTAATGATTATTAGGTAATACATTATTTAATTATGATCATATTAGTTGTATCCATGACAATGTTATTTATTTAAAATCATTGTTTATATTAGTTCTAATAAATAGTAAAGTGCGCTAAACGAGTGGGCATAGAGGGCCATATCGGCTGCGTAGAGGGCGGTTTCGGTTTGAGGGAACGTAGGAAAATCATAGAGGTAAAGGATACACAATTTAGGGCCAAGGACACTTCTTTGTGGCAAGCCTGTAATTACAAGACGAGAAGTGGAAAAGGTGTTTTTACCCTAAACTGTCTTTGGATTAAGTAGGAGTGAACTAATTTCATTAGGATAGGTGGAAAATTCACTAGAATTAATTTGTAAATGAGCCTTTAAGCCATACTTTGTCGAAAGCTTTTTTGACGTCAAAAAGGGCCATTACTGTGACTTTGTTTTTTTTGTAGTTTACAGATATGTCAGTCACAATTCTAGCTTCTTGTTGGACGGTACTGTGTTTGGGTTTAAACCCGAACTGGATAGGAGGGATTATATTTGATTTGGAATCTATGGTTTGGATACGGGATGCTATCAACTTCTCAGTCACCTTTGAGAGGGTATTTAGGAGGCTGATAGGGCGATAGCTTGCGGGAAATTTGGAATCTTTATTTGGTTTAGGAATAGGAGTAACGGTTGCGGTTTTCCTGGCAGGGGGGAAGTAATAGAGTTTCAGGATAGCATTAATTAAATATGTTAACTGGACGAGGGCTTTACGGGATATATTTTTTATGTTTGGGATTGAGTCCGGACATGGAGCTTTCTGATTAGGTAGGTATTTTATTATGTTAGCTAACTCAGAGGGAGAAGTGAGGAGTTTTGCTAGTGTTCGTTTGTCTGTGTGATGTGTTGAGTTAATAAACTCGTGTACTGTGTGTGTTATTTCTGTTTGTTTGGGAGATGAGTCGGGATCGATGAGATGAGTAATCTCGAAGGTGTCGGCTATCGTTTATGCCTTCTGCTCCTCGGTGAAGAGCGTAGGGATGGGTTTGGAGGGGTTTCAGTGGTTCTTGGATATTTTCCACAATGAATTATCATTGGGATTTAGTGTTGTGAGTTTAGTGTGCCATGTTTTGTTTTTATGTGTTTTGATTTGAGTAGTGCGTGTGTTTACTTGTGCGCGTAGGATAGGATCGCTAGACCGTTGCCAACGTTTTCTTGTATTGTTTCTTTGTGTAATGAGTGTAGTTATGTGTTCAGGTAATTTGTCTTTGTGTGGTTTTAGTTTTATGACGCGTGTATGCTTTTGCATTGCATCTGTAAGTGTTTTCGTTGTCTATGTCGGCAGTGGTGTTTATATTTGAATTTAGTGTGATATTTTTGTCAAGTGTGTGTCTGAATTTGTTGTGCGAATGTAGCCTGTGTCGTCAGAGTGTGGTGTGTTTGAATGTAGTGTACTCAGAACCGGGGAATGGTCTGAACTTAGCTCATTGAGAGCAACTGGATTTGTAATGTGTGTAATGTTTTTGTATATGTAAACGTCAATTGTTGTTGGCGTCGTATTGTTGGTAAGATAATGGGTAGGCGTAGGAGCAAACATAATAATGGAGTTATGATTTTGTGAGTATAAATTTAGAATGTTACCATTAGCATTTACTCTATTGCAATTCCATGCTGGGTGTTTCGCATTAAGATCGCCTACTAACAGCACTTTACCGCTTATGTGTAAAAGTGTGTGTATTTTTTGTTGTGTAAAGTGATTGCGTGGATTGTAGGTGGCTATGATGTGTGTGTTATCAGAGAGCTTTATGCAGACGGATTCTACGGAAGTGGGAGTTAGGTGAATTCGTGTATGTGCGATAGTGTTTCTCACCAGCAGGGCTATGCCCCCCGCTGGTACATGTGTCTGTCAACTCTGTATAATGTGTATACGTGTATTTGTAGCTTGTCTGTGTGTATGAGTCTTGTTTCGTTGAGAGCCATGACGTGTATGTCGTGTGTGTTAAGTAACCTTGGAGCGAATACCGTTTGAATTCCAGGTGCATATGTTAGTAATGAATTATATGCTATAAGTATGAATGGTTTGAAGAAATGAAAATGCAGTGATTGAACGTGATTGAATGTCAGTGCATGATCTTAAAGCTAAATTGAAATCTTTTACAAATGTTAATAAATTATTTCAATTAATACGTCTGGTTGGTGGGGGGCTGGCCGCTGCTGTTGAAGAAGTGGAAACTGCGTCTCGTCGATCAGCTGATGTTGTGTTGGATATTTGTTCTACACGTTCACTACAAGGGCGAGCGCAGGAACAAACTGCCTTTGTTTTTGAGGTACTACTCCGTCACGTACATTCTTAAAGTATTCGTACCTCTCGAGTAGTCTTAGGTTTCTTTTGGCAGCTTGTTAAATTTTTGCCAAGTAGGGTGGACACTCGGCATAGTTAGCGCATATTGCCGGTTGGTCTGGTGTCTTTGTGCATGTCCTGGTAAAGTGCTCTTGTCCGCACTTAACGCACCTGGGAGTCCGGTTGCAATTTGACGTTGCATTACCCCAGTCCTGGCATCGATGGTATTGTGTCAGGGCACGTCTGTTTTCATGTTGCTTTTAGTGTCATCTTGGCTGCTGTCACCACAAGAAGCAATGGTCTGTATTTTGTCCTCATTTTGTAAATTGTCGTTATATCAAGCTTACAGTTTGTCTTAAGTTCGTTTTGTAATGTTTTAGTGTCTGGTTCGCAGTTTAGTCGGCGCAGCACGCATGCATGCGTTTTTTCATCACTGTCAGTGTAAGTATGGTATTGTAAGTCAGTTTTAATAGCGTTAATGAATTTTGTATTATCGTCTTTGTCATGTAGGTCCAGGTTGACATTGTTTCTCCTATATTTTTAATCAAATCCATGGCTGACAGTGGATCTGATTCTTGTGATTAGAACAGCATGGTTTGAAACGGTGCCATGAATTATAATTGGTGCTGGGGGTCGTTCTTTCCGGGGTTGTTATTCTCGTTGGCCAGGTGCGTCTAAGCGTCGTATTGTTCGTTATTGTCATTTTCTAACGGAAACATTCTGAAAAGATTCTGCAGTGGCGTCACAGCAGCGTTAGGGGAAGGGGGGATTGCTGGCAACGTTGGTGCTGGATGTCTTTTTAAACACTTTCTTTCACTGACTCCGGGTTCTCACTTGTTTTACGTTTAGAAGTTTGCACGAAAAGGCTTTTAAAACTAGATCACTCACTCATTTTTACACTTTCATTCTCACATACAATATTACTTTGTGACGAGTTCTTCACTAACTCGGCGACAAATGTTGGCGCTTGTTGCTCGGGCGCCAACGGTAACGGATAGCAGGTTTGGAGAATTAGGTTTGGGTGCAAAGAACAAAATAAAACAAACAATAATGGTAAACAAACATTTGCTGGTGCGTTTTATTTGATGAAAACACTGGCTGGTACAATGGAGGACGGTTCTGACGGTAGTTGTGTCGGTGGTGGCGATAGATGCCACAACGAGGGTTGGCAAACCCGGAAGAATCGATTCCACCTGGTTTTCGTGATTATAACTGATAACGTGCGGAATATCGCGGCTGTGCGAGTACCCAAAAATGATGGTAACAGGTGCCGGACGCGGTTGACTTCGGTGAATGCGCGACGGTAACCGCGGCGGGCGTCTTGGATTTCTCGCTCGGACGCCGTCGGAGTACGATCTGGTGATTTCGCGCAGTTACCCCAAAATGAAGGTGGCTCGAGACAGATGGTGGTATTTCGGGAGAAAACACAAGTGTTACGACCGCAGACGCCTTGGTTTGCTCTCTCGGGCGTGGCGGAAGTAATCTTGGCTGCTTTCGCACAAGTACCAAGAACGGAGGGTGACACGGAACGGACACTGGTAACCCGTCGAAAAACACAAACGTTACGACTGAGACGCCTAGGATTTCTCGCTTGGGCGTGACAGAAGTAATATTTTTAAACACGTACCAGAAAAGAGGGGGGACACGGGACGGACGCTGGTAGCCCGAAAAAACACAAACGTTACGACTGGAACGCCTAGGATTGCTCGCTTGGGCGTGGCAGAAGTAATATTTTATGCCGTTCAATAAGTACCAGAAAACGGAGGTAACACAGGACAGGTTGGGCGGAACTGGGGAAGACGAGACGTTCACCTCGGCGGTTGTCTTGGATTGCTCGCTCGGACACCGTCGAAGTGAGACCTGGTGAACTTACCAAGTTCCCCAAAACGGAAGTAAGAAAAACAAAAACCTCTAGGAAGCGCACGACACGGTACGGAAAAACAAACGGAGTGCGGTTGCTTACCTAGTGGACGACTTCTTCTTTGACGGACGGTGAAATGTTCAGGTGACTCGCAATCTCTCAGGTTTGCACTCTCAGAGACGGATGATCTGACTGTGTTTCTGATGGCTGAGGGCCCGGTTTATATACTGTTATTTTAATGATTCCTGTCCCAGGATGTTGTCGGCGGCTCGCACAATGCTAAAGGATAGAATGTTTTGGTTGAATTTGGAAACTGGATCACGGGAGTTTGAATTTTGTTCAAAAGTAGGAAATCGGGTGAGATGGATAGCATTGTGTCCGCGGTGAACACGGCGCGCAAGTACGGGCCTGCGTTCGCGAGTTATTCGCGTTTCCACGACTCGCGCATTCAATCCGCGGATTCGTAGCCGAAAAACCATTGTGACGAGTACGCTTCGTCACAACTTATATCTAACTCGTCTAACTTTGAATTAAAACTATCACTATGTATACTTATTAAGTTACTCACACTCGCGTTTACATCCTCGTTGTCAGTCACTGTCTTTTCATTACTTTCGCAGTCACTCATTTGTTTACAATCCCTCACGGGGTTGCGACATTTAAACACACACTTGGTCTCATAGACACGTCAATCAGCTCTCGCTTCTAGACATATAATGGGGACGAGAACGTGTGTATTCAACATTGTACGGCCGTTGACATAAACTAAAGTAATGAGAAATCTATTTAAAATCTAATTCATCATCACAATTCTAATTGGATTCTTATAAGTTATTGACGGGCAAGTGATAATGTTGGGGAGGGTGAGATATTTTTCTTTTATACGAGTACATTTGTTATACTATTTAATTAATATTTAATAATTAGATATAATATATCTACATATTATAGTGTCTTTTTATTTTTCCATTTATTTTCATAAGGTTCTTTTTATTATAATATATAATATGGTTTAACACTCCTTGTGGAGTTGCACCGCCTCAATCGAGGCTTTCTAGAGCCTTTTTTTGTAGGGGATCATTCTCCATTACAGACTTAGATATGATGTTCCATTGCTTCCTATCTCCTGTCTTTCCTCTCCAGTTTCTAATTCCCGCTGTTTTGAGATCATATTCCACTTCTTGTAACCACGTAGTTCTTGGTCTTCCGCGTCTTCTTTTACCGCTGGGGGACCACAGTACCATTTCTTTTATTGAGTCTTGTTCGTCAGCTCTCCAGACGTGCCCCAACCATTTTATTCTTTGCTGTTTTATTTTCTTTACTACATCCTCTTCTTTTAGTTCTTCTTCAATCTCTTGGTTTGTCCTTATTCCGTATTCTGTTTCTGTTATCTTTATTGGTCCTAGTATTTTCCTTAATATCTTTCTTTCAGCTATCCTCAGATTTTCTTCATCTTTCTTTGTCATCGTCATTGTTTCGGCAGCGTATAATGCTATTGGTCTTATTATAGTCTTATATATTTTTATCTTGGTTGTTTTTGTTATAAAATTGTTTCTTAGTAATTTTCTGTTTGCATAGAAGGCTTTGTTCATTGCTATTATTTCCTCTCTCACTTCCAAGTCTCTCTCCCCTTTGTTCGTCAGCATTACTCCTAAATATTTAAATCTGTCTACCTGCTCGTAAATTTCTTCACCTATTTTAATTAATTCAGACTGCACTTCCTTATTTATTATAGTATAATTAATATTGTCTCTTCTTCCAGCATTACGTGTGTGTAAAGTGTGAAATCAGTTCAGTATATTTCAATTTAATGCTTTTATTGATATATATTATAGGTACACAAAAAATAATATATAATATTGTAATATTTATTAGGTATATTATTTTAATTGAATAATTATTAGGTAATACATTATTTAATTTTGATCATATTAGTTGTATCCATGACAATGATATTTATTTAAAATCATTATTTTTATATGAGTTCTAATAAATAGTAAAGTGTACATATTATTATTAAGTACATGGCGATAAGAAATAAACATTTATTCATATATCATAATGAGACGTTCATTAAAATTATTAAATCGCCCACTTCAATTGGGAATCGAACTCATCATCTCCATGTTACTACAAAACAATTTAACAAACTCAGCCATTATATAAGAATTATTATAAATAATAATAACAATATATTGGGAAAAATTATAATAATAATTTTAATAAAAATCCAAAAGTCAACGGCACGCGATGTTTACAAACGATCACCCATCCAAGTACTAACCGCGCCCGATGGTGCTTAACTTACGTGATCGGACGAGAACGTATTAGAAATGCGTTTTATTTGTTTCCTTGGTTACAGTTAAAAGAAGACTTGGCTCATTTCTGGCAGTATCCAGGCCGGCGTTGACCGCACAGTATGAGGGCACAATCTCAATCACGCAGTGATTACCGGATTTTCCCGCGTAGCTGTGCTGCGCACCGTCGCGTGGCGCCGTGAATGGCTGCCGTTTATTGTATACATTTTTATTTAAATAATACGTTCCTGGCCTATGCCCTTACCGCTAATTTAAATTTATGTTTCGATTAGAATTCAAACAATTGATGATCGTGTGCGTATAATGCAGTGTACGTGTTTTATGAATAATCATGTTGTGTATCGTAGGAAAAATAAACAAAAAACCTACTCTAAATAATTGTACTTATAACTAACTTAAAAACTAAATGAGTGACAGTAATGTTTTGTACAATGCAGTTATGACACGTAATAATAATTTTTGATAATTATGATTTGAATATAATGAGATGCATATGATCTTATTTCTAATTCATTTATTTATTTATCGTATGGCAATTTAGACACGTACAAATAGAAACAACATATAATAATATATAATGATGAGAATTACAAACAAATATCAGGGTTGTTAATATAATCAATTGATTCGTTAGTTGCAATCAGGAAACAGAATAAGTACTCAACAAGGTAGATGCGCTTATTTTCTGCAAAAATGGGGAAAACAGCCATCCCGGCAATGTGATTGCGGTATGAATCAATCCATCAAACACATAATCGAAGAATGTCCCATAAGGGCCTACAAAGGTAGCCACCTTTGTAGGCCCTTTGATTTAAGAGCTTTTATTCGCCTTAAATGACGGGGAGGGATATGACTTAATATTGGTAGCCATGCAGAGTGTTTAACTGCAATTGTGTAGAATTCACTTCCAAAAACAAGCGCAGGGCGACACTGCCTTCCTTTCTTATATTTTTGTTTCATTTTCAGTTATTGAATTGTGTGGACTTTTCTTTCATATACAAATGCAGGCAATCATTTTCATCTTTTCTAATCTTTGTAGATTCGTTCTTAGATTCGTTATTAGTTTCGTTGTTAGGAGTAAGCACTGGTAATTTGAGATGTTTTATGCATGTGTTATGTACGTTGAAGAAAGAAGATGAATGATAAGTGAATAGGAGTGATTGGATGGTTGTGATTGAGGGTTTGTTATGTAAGAATTATTTCGAGGGTGATAAATAAATGAGTTTATATGGAGTGATCTATGAATGTGGTTGAAGTGAGGGTAGTGTGTTTGGATGATAATGTTTGACTAGGACTGATTATTTGATTAATGTTATGAGTGAATGTTTTATGACTGATTTTTGAATTCGTGCTACCTCATTTGATGGGATATAGTGTGAAGGTATGTATGTATTCAGTGGGGGTTGTTTTGATTACACTTGCTATCATTCTCATAGCATTGTTTAGTTGAGCATTTATCTTTTTTACATATGGACTATTTATCAAGACTGGAGCACAGTATTCAGCGGTTGAAAAAACGAGGCTTAAAGCAGAAGTACGGATAACAGAGGTCTAGGCGCCCCGGGAAGTGCCACATAATTTCTGGAGAATATTATTTCTAGATTTTAATTTTTCTGCCGTTCTTGTTAGGTGCTCTTTAAATGATAGGGTTCTGTCAAGTGTAACGCCCAGGTACTTTGGTGTTTTGTTATAGGAAAGTATGCTATTTTCAAACTGGATGGTGAGTTCTCTTCGCGCTAGTTTATTGTTTAGGTAGAAGCAAGAGGCCTCTGTCTTGGACACGTTAGGTTGAAGTCTCCATTTACGGAAGTATTTACCCATTATGTTTACGTCTTTTGTTAAAAATTCTTCTGTTTGTTCCATTGTGTTACATCTTATAGCGAGGACCGAGTCGTCAGCGTAACCAAACTTTTTTGATCTTGTTTCCGGCATATCTGCAATGTATAAGCTAAACAGAAGAAGCGCGAGTACTGATCCCTGAGGTAATTCGTTTTTAAGTTTTCTTGGAGAGCTAATGTTGGTACCCATTACTACTTGAAACGTTCAGTCATTTAGCATGTTGTTTATTAGGCGTGCCGTTGGTTTGCAAGGGATTACACGGAGTAATTTGTATATCATGCCCTCTCTCCAGACTGTGTCGTAGGCTGCCGAGAGGTTGATGAATACAGTTGAAGTTTTCTGTTTTCTTTTAAATCCTGCTTCAGTGTAGGGTAGTAAGAGATAAAACTTGGTTCGCGCAACTTCTGCCTGGTCGGAAATCTACCTGTTCCAGTGGAATCATCTGAAATAGTTTGGGGCCGATTCTATTGAAAATGAGTCTTTCCAGTAGTTTATATAGTGCAGATAGTAAAGTGATTGGTCTGTAATTTTTTGGGCTATCATCGTATTTACCTGGCTGTAGTATTGCTATCACCTTAGAGCGTTTAAAATTTTATAGAATGTTTCCAGTTTGCATGATGTCCGTGAAAAAGTGAGACAGCCAAGTTTCAGCATACTTGCCACAGTTTATTAGAAACTCGGGGTGTACGTTGTCAAATCCTGGGGCTTTTCCTGGCATGACATTCTTAAGGGCCTCTGAGTTATCTTCCTTAGTAAATGGTCGAGAGTGTTCAGTTTCTGTGGCTTTTATTTTTAAGGTTTGAAGGTTTCATCTAACCTTCTTTGTGTGCGTTTTACCGGCGTCTTTGATGTTTCGACAATGTGTGAGGCTACAGCGTTTGGGCTTAAAACCGTATTTTTGCCGTTGCATAGGTGTCTCGCTTCCTAATTTCCTTAGTAATGACCATGCTTGTCTGCTTGATTTCTGGAAGTTGAGATTTTCTACTGTTTCCACCCACTTTTGTTTCCTTGCATCATCCAGGCTGTTAAGTAGCTCATGCGCTATTTCTTGATCACCGGTTTTTATGAAGTTTTGATTTAGTTCCTCACTACTATGTGACCAGCCAGGAATGTACTCTTTACGATACCCTCTTGGTATATGCTTTTTTGCAGTGCTTATTACGGCGCCCACAAATCTGTGGTAGGTTTTACTAGTAGGTGGTATTCAACCTAGGCATTTATCTAGATCTTCAGAGAATTTACTCTAGTTGGTTTTTTTGAAGTTCCACCTCGGGCAAGGGTTAGAAGTAATTCAGGGTATTTGTATAACTAATTCTACTACAACTGGGCGGTGCTGACTGTGTGGAAAATCGGAGAGAACTTTTCGTGCTGTTTGTATGGGCTGATCGCTGCTGTTACACGATACGAAGCATAGATCAGGGTTGAACTTCTTTCTCCAGGCTGCTGATCTGAACGTGGATCGGTCCTTAGCATCAAATACAAGGTGTAAGTGTTCGTCTTTAGCCCATTTTACTAATGCATTTCCGTTCTCATCGCAGTCTATGTACTTCCATTGTTCATGGTGGTTGTTGTAATTCGCCTACGTACACAGCAGGGTGGGGTTGTGTTTGGATAATTTGGGTAGGCCAGGATGTAGCAGGTGACTCATAGGTGATGGTGACAGTGATGTCTTCAATTTTTGTTACAACGTTATGGATGTAATTATTAGTGGAGTTGGAGATGAGAGAGGCTTTATCAATGTTTTACCTAACGTATGTGGCAACACCGTAGACTTATTTCTAATGAATGATTGTTAATGGTATTTACAATGCGGCTATGTTTTTACAATATTAGGTATGATTTTATGTAACGAAAATTATGTTTTATGCGTGTGACTTATATGTAGTGAATGATTGCGAATGATATATACAATGCGGCTATGACACTTTCTGTTAGAATGTAATTATTTTTATTCAGTATTATTTGTCGGTCAATACAATTCCTGTTGTATCGATAAGTGTTAGTCAGTTTTAAAAGGTTGGCAACAGTATGAAGTTTGAAAAGTGGTGCTTTGTGATCGATATTCTTTTGTTTAATTATTTGTTATTAAATGGCCGATGTTTGTAAAAACAGTAAAATAGTATTGCCGCTTGAGAATAATTATCCTAATGCTGGGTTGCAAGAAAAAAATAAAGAGCTCTTTAGTTAAAGAATTGTTTATCTAGCAACAGTATCAATAGCGATTTTCTGAAATTTATTGAACCGTTAGTTACTAATGAACCGATAAAACTTTCATGCAACCCAGCATAAGAATTACAAAACGTGTGTACAGCATTTGAAAAGAATTTTCTGTATCTGGTTTTTGATTAAGTTTGTTTTTGGTTATGTTATTTTGGTTATAGCATTTTTGATTATAAGTTTGTTTACAAATAAACATATTCTGTTGGAAGTTATTTTCTGTGCTAATGCATGATGATTAATATCACAACAGGTTATGGGCCCAGCCGTGCTCACAAACACTTTCACACAGAATCTAACCTCTCATGATAAGCAAACATTTGAATACAAACCAGATACACGTCCAGTAAACTCGTCATACGAGTTCATCAAGTTAGTCACGTCAGTTGAACGTCCAGTAAACTCGTCACACGAGTTCATCAAGTCAGTCACGTCAGTCGAACGTCCTGTAAACTCGTCACATGAGTTCATCAAGTCAGTCAAACGTTCAGTCAACAATTCAGCACGCAAGTCAGTTAACAAGTCAGCACGCAAGTCAGTTAACAAGTTAGCACGCAAGTCAGTCAACAAGTCAGCACGCAAGTCAATTAATCAGTCAGTCGACAAGTCAGCACGCAGTCAATCGTCAAGTCAGCAAGTCACGTCAGAAGCTCATCGAAGAAGATAACTCAAAGCAACTAACATCAGTCATCATTGCAGAGTCATATCAACTGTCAAGTTTTGTCACGCTACAGTCAGATAAGATTCTTTTATTTATTATCGAATTTTAAAAGAATATTTACAAAATGGACTCAATCAAGTCACAATTACAGATGTTGTCAGAAACCCCTCAGAAGGAAGTTAACTACGTGTCATGGAATTTTAAGGTTAACCTCACTTTAAAGTCAAAAGGATTATTTACTGTTGCAAAAGGGTTAGAAGAAAGACCAGAAGGTAGTTCGGAGCAAACTGCTGTTAAAGCGTGAAACAAAAAGAACCTAGAGGCACAAGCGTTAATAGGTTTAAATGTTGACAGCAATATTGCGCGGAAAATTTTGAATTGTACATCGGCACAGCAAATGTTAGATAAACTCGAAATGTTATATGGTAAGAAATCAGATCTAACAATTGAAGGGCTGCAAAGACGTTTTTTCACTTACAAATACGACACCGATTTGTCTGCTACTGAGAACTGTATGAAAATTAAACAATTAGCAGAAGACTTGGAAGCTGAGGGAGAGAAGGTTAAAGATAATTGGATTTTAACCAGAATCATTGGTATGCTGCCACCCAAGCTGCATCACTTTCGCACTGCATGGGACAATCTCACCGTAGAGCAGAAAAGATTCAACCTACTTGTAGAGAAGTTGAAACTTGAAGAAGAACGTTTGAACGAAAGCGAAGCGTCTAGTCAAAATGCATTTATCGTCAAACATGGGAAAGCGATCCAGTCAACCAAAACAAATTTTACAAATGTCACTTCTGTGGAGTGTTTTAAGTGTGGCAAAAGAGGACATGTAAAAAAATATTGCAAAAATAAGCCATGTCCAAAATACCTGAACTATTGTAAAAATAAGTATCCTTGCAACATCTGCAAGCGTACTGGACACTTTGCCAAACAGTGTTCCAAAGGAAACGTCAACAGATCGAATGAGAAATCCGATGGAGGGTCGTCGAGCGTTTATCACCGTGGGACCATCTACAGTAGTAGCAAACGAGACCAACATTCTGCAGGACCACAGCCTTTGGTACCAAGATTGTGCTGCCTCACAACATATGACCTTTCGAAAGGACTAGCTGACCAATTTCACTCAACTGCAGGTGCCCACGACTGTTACAATAGGAGATGCCACACAACTGAACGGAATAGGATACGGAGACGTGGAACTCGAAGCATTCAACGGAAACGACTGGGAAGGCATTACAATCAAAAATGTTCTTTTAGTTCCGGAACTGACATTTAACTTGTTTTCAGTCTCACAAATGTTGGACAAAGTGGATTATTATGTAGTTGTATGGTGTAAAATTTTGGTGACAGTTTTATGTATGGAATGTTTCTTCTGTTGTGTAAATCTTCAATTCTAGTGTATCTGTGTGTACTATGAATTAAGCGCAGACATTTATTCTGGAATCGTTATGTCGGCCACAGTGTTGTTTTCGTCGCACAACAATAAACCGGAGCTGCGTATGTAATTATGGGGTGAATAATGGTAGTGTATAGGAGCTTTTTATTTTCAGGAGATATTTTACTATTTTTATTTAGGAGGGAGTACAAGGATCTGACTACAAGGGATGCTTTGCGGATTGTGGCTTTAATATGGGTGTAATAGTGGAGGCGGGTCTCAAGCGTCATACCAAGCTATTTGACGTTGGGTTTAGGGAATGCACGGTGTTGGTTTAGGTTTAGTGGTGTGTATACTTTGTTATTTGTGTGTTTGCGTGTGAAAACTATGGTTTCGGTTTTATCGTTGTTGATAAATATTTTTAATAGGTGCCAGAAGGGTCGGAGGATGTCAATATGGATTTGGAGTTGTTTGTTTGCGACTTCTGCGCTAAACGAGTGGGCATAGAGGGACGTATCGTCCGCGTAGAGTGCAATTTTGGTTTAAGAAAAGTGAGGATGTCATGAAGGTATAAGGTAAATACCTGCTGGCCTAGACAAATGCCTTGGGGTACACCCACAGCAATGGGGTGGGAAGAGGAAAGGGTATTATTTATTTTGACTTTAAAGGATCGATTAATCAGGTAGGAATTTATTAGTTTAATTAATATGTGCGAGAATTTCGCTCGATTCATTTGCTTATTACAGTAAGTAGATATGTCTGTCACGATTCTCGTTATTTGCTGGACTGTGTTGTGTTTGGGTCGGAATCCAAATTGGAATGGAAATATGATTTGGTGTTTCTGGGTAAAAATTTGGATTCGGTGAAGGATAACCTTCTCAGCGACCTTTGACAGGGTACTGAGAAGGCTGATGGGTCGGTAACTTGTGGAGAGTTTTGGGTTTTTATTTGGTTTATGTATGGGATCCACTAGTGCAGTTTTCCATGCGTTTGGAAAATACTGGAGCTTAATCATAGAATTTATGATGTAAGTGAACTGCACTAGGACTTTTCGGGGAAGGTTCTTCAGGGCAATGTTCTGGATGTTGTCAGGACCTGGCGCTTTGTGGCTGGGAAAGCATTTTATGATGGAATAAACTTCGGCGGGTTTGGTTAGGTATTTTGCAAGGATTTTAGGGTTTATTTGTTCTGTGGTGGTTAGGAAGTTTTGTACTGTATTTATTACGTGTAATTGTTCGGGGGGTATAATTTTTGTCGAGTGTGTGAACGTGTTGAAAACTAAATTTCAGCTATTGCTTCTACTTGTTGTTCGTCTGTAAATAGTGTATTATTTTGTGTTGTGAGTTCTGGAATTGGTTTGAAGGGTTTTTTGAGTGCGTTTCCAGAGAGTGTTGTCATGTGGATTTAGTGCGAAAAGTTTGTCTTCCCATATTTTGTTTTTGAATGTTCTGATTTGTGTCTATATTTGTCGTGTGAGTGAATTCATATGTGTACGGTGGATAGGATCACGTGACATCTGCCATAGTTTTTGTGAAGTATTGCGTTGTGTGATAAGCTGTACTATTTGTGGTGGTAATTTATCTTTCGTTTGGTGTCTAGTTTAATTGTTCGTGTGTGTTTATTTATTACGTGTATTATTGTATGCGTCAATGAGTGTACATGTGCGTCTATTTCGTTCGTTGTATTCATGTGTGGTTTTGTTATCGGAGAGCCGGATACAAAGGAATTCTAGCGTTGAGGGCTGAAGTTGAACTAATGTGTGTGGTATACTATTGTGTATGAGTGCCGCAACTCCTCCTGCCGGCACGTGTGTTTGCATTTGTCTGTCTTCTCTGTAAACTGTGTAACTTTTGATGTGTAATTTGTCTGTGTGGCGAAGTCGTGTTTCATTTATGAGCATGATGTGAATGTTACGTTTGTGTAGAAAGTTAATTAGATCATCTTTTTGGAAAGGATTCCATTTGCGTTCCATGAACATATGTTAATAGTGAATATTATATATTATATTGAAAAATATTTTGTGTGAAAGTGAGGATTGTGAAGAATTTTTCTTGTGGAGTTTTACATTTTACGAGTTGTCGAAATCTTTTTTCACACTTTCTTCGATAGTACGAATAAATTATTTATGGCAGTTTGGTTTCCCTGCGATGATTATTGGTGCCGGGGCACGTGACCTGGTGGTGGTAGTAGTCTTCATTTGCTGTTTGACACCGCTGGGGCCAGCTTGTCGTTGAGAAGTACGTCATCGCGCTCGTCATCGCTACTGCTGATGTTATCTTCGTCGTCGCCAAGATCGCTGTCCGGTGCGCCGGCGGGCGACGCATATCTGTTGTAGAGGCTGAGTGCTGGTGGGGCTACGGTCGCGCGCAGCTTCTTTCTGCTGAACGCTGGTTGACTTAATGGCATCTCTCTGTCTTTCTCGGGACCGCCGCTAGCTTTCCTAATCTTTTTTTCATTCACGGTTTGTTCGTCTTCCGAGAAACGCAGATCCACCACTTTGATTAAACTTTTTAATCTATTCCCACCCATCGTGTCCCTAGATTTTACGTTTTTTTAACAACTCGCGCGGATATAGACGAAAAACTACTGTTCACGACGGCTATCATACACAAACTGGGAGGGACGAGAACGTGTGTATTTAACATGGTATGGCCGTTGACATGAATTAAAGTAATGAGAAATCTATTTATAATCTAATTCATCATCACAATTCTAATTGGATTCTTATAAATTTATTGATGGGCAAGGGATAATGTTTGGGGGATGAGATGTTTTTCTTTTATACGAGTATATTTGTTATACTATTTAATTAATATCGAATAATTAGATATCATATATCTACATATTATACTGTCTATTTATTTTTCCATTTATTTTTATAAAGTTCTTTTCATTATAGTATAATTCATAGTGGCTCTTCTTCCAGCATTACGTATATGTAAAGTGTGAAATCAGTTCATTATATTTTAATTTAATGCTTTTATTAATATACACTATAATATATAATATTGTAATATTTATTAGGTATATTATTATAATTTAATTATTATTAGGTAATACGTTATTTAATTATGATCATATTAGTTGTATCCATGACAATGTTGTTTATATAAAAATAATTATTTTTATATTAGTTCTAATAAATAGTAAAGTGTACGTATTATTATTAAGTAGATGGCGATAAGAAATAAACATTTATTCATATATCATAATAATACGTTCATTAAAATTATTAAATCTCCCACTTCAATTGGGAATCGAACTCATTATCCCTATGTTACTACAAAACAACTTAACAAACTCAGCCATTATATAACAATTATTATAAATAATAATAACAATATATTGGAAAAATTTGAATAATAATTTTAATAAAAATCAAAAAGTCAACGGCACGCGGTGTTCTCAAGCGGTCTCCCATCCAAGTACTAACCGCGCCCGATGTTGCTTAGCTTACGTGATCGGACGAGAACGACTTTCAAATTCTTTTATTGAAGTATTTTGTAATACATTATATTTAAACTTAGTCTAAATTGTGTATGTGTGCAATGTGTTATAAATTCATGTTTTTATATAAAAACTTACTTTATAATATGGATTGGTGTATGTGTAAACTTAAAATAATTGTTGTGAGATTTGTACGTATGTGTGTATGTTTGTGTATTATTATATTTACATTTTAGTTGTCATTTTTATTATACAGAAAGTATTTACAATAATTAAATCTTATAAACTAAACTTACAATCTAATATATACACAACAAATGACACTATTCTTAAACTATAAATTTACATTATTAATTTATGTGTTAAACACTTAAAACTACTTAACACTGTACATCAATTTAAAAACAATATAACAAATAAATTATATTTATATACATTCTATGGATTAAACATACTATAAAATTATTGTTTAACATACGTATTTGTTATAAATAACAAATATATATGTTATATTATACTTATTCATCATTTATTGATTTTTGTTTGAATTTAATTATTCTTGGAAACTATCTTCAAATATTGGTAATGTCTGGTAAGTCAGTTTGTGTTTTAATATTAGTCCTGCGTTATCATGTCTTACCCTGGTTAGGTTTTTTGTTATTTCGCTGTCGCCAGCATAAGTTTGCATTGTGTAAAACTTTGTTGCAATTTTGGTGATGTAGTCTGTGATGTATTCAGTGTTGGTTTGTTCGTGTAGTTGCGTGATTCGTGTATATCGGTCGTGTCCAGTCACAAGACGAAGCATTTTGTTTTGCAGTACTTGCAAAGGTTTCAGTATGGTGTCTGAGAGGTGTGCGAATAGTGGAGCTGCATATGTCATAACTGGTCTTATAAGTGCTGTGTAGAGATGTTTCTTTGTTTTTGAGGTAAGTGTACTATTTCGAGCTAAAAGTGAGTAAATTTATTTAATGGAATAATGTGTTTTTATGATTGTGTTACGAATGTGTGTGTGGAAGTTTAGCCTATTATCTAAGTAGACGCCCAGATATTTAACTGCTTGTGATGGTGTGATTTTGTGTGTTTTTATCCTTATGGGTGTGTATATTTTGATGTTGGTGAATTTGCGACTGAAGACTATGACTTCAGTTTTATTTATATTTAATGTAATCTTCCAGTTAGTCCAGTATTTGTCAAGTAAGTTGATGTGTATCTGAATTTGTCTACTTGCGACTTCAGCACTATGGCTGTGTGCGTAAAGTGCTGTATCGTCAGCAAAGAGTGCTCTGTTGGTCTGAGAAAAAGTCGGTAAGTTATATAAGTAAATTATAAATAATAATGCCCCAGGATACTGCCTTGGGGTACACCTGTTTTTATTAATGTGGCAGCAGAATAATCATTATTAATTTTTATTTTCAAATATCTCTCATTCAGATATGATGACAATAATTTTATTCAATTAAATGGCATATTAATTTTGATTTATTTATATAACAGTCCAGTTAACCAGACTTTATCAAAACCTTTTTCTACTTCAAGTAACGTCATTACTGGTACTTTACTTTTATTAAAATAAAGTTTATGTCATTTATTAATCTAGTTAACTGTTGTTGACGATTTTATTTTCAGTAATGAAATCTACAATTTGTTTAAAGATTATTTTTTCAGTCACTTTTGATAATGTATTATACAAGATAATTGGTTTGTAATTTGTGGGTGAGTTGTGGTCTTTTCTAGGTTTTGAAATGGGTATTATAGTTGCCATTTTCCATGTTGTCGGCCAATAATTTAGTTTCATTATTGCATTTATTATGTTAGTAATTTGTACTATACACTTTTTTCATACATTTTTCAAAATATTATTTTCTATACTGTCAGGTCCAGAGGCTTTATTATGTGGTAATTTGCGAATAATATTGTAAATTTCTCTTGGTTTAATGTATTTCATGTTCTGTTTTATTACTTCATGTGTGTGCTGATGTGTATTCATATACTCAGTAACCGTGTCAATAACATGTGTGTGACAGTGTCGGCGCTAGCGGGAGGTCCAGGGGGCACTTGCCCACCTAAAATTTTCAGTAGCCTCCTGGTTGTCCTCCTCCCCTTCCCGACTTTTAGTGTCAATCTAAAAAATTTTGCTAGTAATATTGCTTTTAACATCTTAACATTTAAAAAAGACAGAACACTGAAAGAATCACAAAAAGACATTGTTATACAGCATATTTTTTTGCATCTATGCACATGTATCTAAAAATCTCTATCTGCATTTAACCATGATTATTATAGGTGTTATAATAAACGCGCTGCCGAACTTGTCCAAACTTGTCAAATTAATTGTGCGAGTCCGATAGCGACGCAATGCACTTGTAATTACTTGTTAAGATTGTTCTATACTTTACTTACTCGTCCACGTACATAGTTTAGTAAGTTCAAACATGTTTTACAAATTTTGGTATTTATACGAGTGATGATAACCTCAATGCTCATTCATTATTTTGTGGTCAAAGAGTAAAGTAAAAATAAATATAAAGCGCACAAATGATATTAAAAAATCAGATAAAAAAAATTATAAACTGATACTTTCCTGCCTTCGACTAGTATCGGCAGTACAAGTAGTAATTTAGAAAATATATTAAAAACGAATGAAATGGTGACATCTTGTAACTTAAATACTACTGAAGAAAGTGATAGTGAGTCTAGTTCTTGTGAAAATAAAACTAGTGAGGATGATAAAAGTGATGATAATGTAACGTTTTTCGTCTTTCTGGAAGTGTGTAGAATGTTCAAGGCACAAAAATAACTCACAATTATTTATGTTAAACGAAAATAAAAGTATTTATTAAATAAATGAATATAAAAATAACAGAAACTTATTTAAAACTAATTAACACTACAATAAATCTTAAACACTACTAATACATATTTAAACACTAATATTATTTATATAACGGTCACTAACATTACTTTTTATATTACGTACACCTGAGCTGTTATTTATTTCACCACATTTATATTACGCGTTCGAAGTCTACTGTCAACTGCACTCAGCCACTCGTCCTCGGCTTATATACTCCTGTCCGTAGAACAGTTCTCGAACCTTCCAGGACGTCCTAGAATCTTCCAGGACGTCATAAAATATCCCGTCAAACCACACGCTCAGACATGCGAGCGAGCTTTAAGCAAGTGAGGTCACGCTGCTACGCACTTGTTTCTCGAGAAGGTTTCTGGAATGTTCTCGACTTGTCTGGCTTTAGATTTTTAACACTGCCCCCTCCTTAAAGCTGTTCCGTCTCGGAACAGAGGTTGATGGGTTTCGGAGAAGTTATGACGAAATCTGCAAGTCGAACCCTTAATGCATCCTGAGGTCTTAAAGAAGTGGCAATCCACAGTTCGATCTAATTTCGCTCTTCCTTTGGGGTCAAAGCTGCAGACAAGAATTTCAATTCCGGTGCGGTGGAAGAGAACTTCTAACATATTCCTAATTGTTCTCCACTCCAACCCATCTAGTCCACAACCCAATTTTGGTACCGCCAGCTTCATAACATCGTTATTTAAAAGATGTTCCCTCAAATCGATCAGTGCCTCCCATAAGGTGAGATAGGTGGGCTTCTGAGATGATCGTGCCTTGGTGACTAAATAGTACAGGTACCGTTTGTGTTCTGAGTTGTCGCGCAATTTTAGTGTTCTTCCAACAGATGGACGCTGATTGGCTAGGTCTTGTAGCCGTCCAAACTTCTTTTTAAATACTGTAGCAATTCCTCGAGACATGTTTAAGTCTTCCGCCACACAGTGGGCTATGGAATACTCCAAAGGCACCAAGAACAAATCTCGATGTTCGTCTTTTGTCACGCCGTACCGTGCTTTGTGACAGGTGGAATATTTCTTCATGAAGTCTCCGAATGTTAATTCCTGTTCATGCTCTTGAACGCAGCGAACATTTACTGCACAAACATCACTAACCTCATGGTTGTTTCCAGAAAAAGGGGCCAGACGATTGAAATGGACTACTCGCGGCTTCCCAGTCGGTATTTTCCTAATTCGGTAGATAACGTCATTTATCCTCTTCATCACTTCATAGGGTCCCTCCCAGCATGTTTGTAGCTTCGGCGATAGACCACGACGCTTCTGTGGGTTATATAACCATACCGACTCTCCAGTTCCATATCCTCCCTTTTCTGCCCTGATGTCATAATGATCTTTCATTCTGTCACTTGAAGTTTGGATGTTTGAACGAACTTGTTCGTGAATGTCGTTCATTCTTCTTCGTAAATCGGTGACGTAATCTTCCCCAGCTAGATCTTCTCCAGGTTTACATCCAAATTTCAAATCGCACGGTAACCGCAACTCATGTCCGAATACGATATTTGCGGGTGTCTGTCCTGTTGTTTCATGCACAGATGAACGATATGCCATCAGAAACATATGCAGATGACGATCCCAGTCCCTTTGGTGGTTAGAGACAACTTTAGACAGATATCTGTTGATCGTTCTATTCATTCGCTCAACCATGCCGTCCGACTGCGGATGTAATGCAGTCGTTCTTGTCTTACGAATGTCTAATATTTTGCAGATATTTTGGAACAAAAACGACTCGAAGTTTCTTCCCTGATCGGAGTGTATTTCGCGCGGTACTCCAAATCGGCATATGCATTCCTTCACCAATACCTCAGCGACGGTGATTGCTTCTTGGTTGGGCAGGGGGTACGCTTCAACCCACTTGCTGAAGTAGTCCATGACGACTACTATATACTTGTTGCCATCATCAGTCTCGGGAAATGGTCCAGCCACGTCGATTGCAATGCGTTCAAATGGGCTTCCTACATTGTACTGACGCATTGGGGCTCTACGTTTCCTATTTGGTCCATTACTTGCAGCGCAAACTACGCATTTCTTGCACCACTCTTTAACATCTTCCTTACAATTTAGCCAGTAAAATCGTTCTCGCAACTTCTCAGCAGTCTTGTTGACTCCAAGGTGTCCTCCAGCAGATCCGTCGTGGATCTCTTTCAACACTTCGGGTACCCTGTTCTTAGGTATTAGTAACTGAGTTCTCTGCTCTGTACCCTCCGCATTCTCCAAAACACGTTTCAGGAGACCCTCTTCAATTATTAAAGAGTCCCATTGCGCCCAGTACGATTTCACTTTTTGGGAGTATGGTGCAACATCTTGCCAAATCGGTTTATCCCCGTGTTTCTTCCAATTTATTACAATCTTCAGATCCGGATCATTTTCCTGATCTTTCTGCAATTCTTCCGGTTGCCATTTATCATCGACTACCGTTGTTCTTAACGCAGTAGCTTGCTTCTCTTCTACTCGGCAACAATGCTTGCATTCTTCGGAACATGGTCTCCTGGACAACGCGTCTGCGTTACGATGGCTAGTTCCCGCCCGATGTTCAATGGTAAAGTCATATTCCTGCAACCTTTCGATCCACCTGGCTACCTGACCTTCTGGATTTTTGAATTGTAATAGCCATTTCAAGGCAGCATGATCGGTTCTTATCAGGAATCTTCTACCATATAAATATTTGTAAAAATGCTCAGTGGACTTCACAATTGCCAATAGTTCTTTCCTGGTGACGCAATAGTTCCTTTCCGGTTTCGACAGTGTCTTACTGAAGTAGGCAATAACTTTTTCACGACCACCTTGTACTTGAGAGAGGACGCCGCCAATCCCAACATTACTGGCATCGGTATCCAAAATGAATTTGCCTTCCGGAAGTGGATAACTTAAGATTGGCGCGGTGGTCAGAGAATCCTTCAATTCAATGCTGTTTGACAGTCGTTTTCCCAAACAAATCTTCTACCTTCTTCAGTAAGCCGTGTCAGTGGTTTAGCAATGTTGGCAAATCCTTGCACATATCGCCGATAGTAAGTGCATAAACCAAGGAAACTTCTCAATTCATGCTTGTCCTTTGGTACTGGCCAGTCCTTTACAGCTTTTATTTTGTCCTCATCCACTGCAATTCCCTTACCAGAAACCACATGCCCGAGATAATGCACTTTCTTCTGGAACAGATGACAATTCTTCGGGCTGAGCTTGAGATTTGCCTGTTTCAATCTTTGGAAAACTTCTTCTAAATTCTTCATGTGATCCTCGAATGTTTTTCCAACCACAATAATATCATCGAGGTACACCAACCAGGTTTTCCATGACAGCCCAGCTAACACGGTTTCCATAAGTCGTTCAAATGTTGCAGGAGCATTGCAAAGTCCAAATGGCATAACTGTGAATTGCCAAAGTCCTGTTCCGATGGTAAAAGCTGTCTTTTCACGGTCTTTCGGGTCCAAGTCAACTTACCAGTATCCGCTTTTTAGGTCCAACGTAGAAAATATTTTTGACCGAGCCAACGTGTCCAGTGTATCGTCTATTCGGGGAAGTAGATAACTATCCTTTTTCGTCACGTTGTTAAGTTGACGGTAATCTACACAGAATCGGGTGGATCCATCCTTCTTCTTCACTAATACCACTGGTGAAGCCCATGGACTACTTGAAGGTTCAATCACGCCTTCTTTCTTCATTTCTTCTATTATCCTTTCAGCTTCTTCTCGCTTTGCCAGTGGTATTCGTCTTGCTCCTTGGCGGATGGGTCTTGCATCTCCAGTGTAGATTTTATGCCGGACAACGTTCGTTCGGCCCTTGGATTTCTTGTCATATTCGAAGACATCTTGATACTTGTGAATTAAATTCTTCGCTTTGATTTTTTGTTTCTCGTCAGATGTCAGTCCGTGAAAAGATGTAGAAATTTGACTGAGCAGTGTATCCGGAATCGTGCTAGTTGGAGTTTTCTGAGTTACCATTGTTCTAATAATCGAAGATACGGATGAACATTCCCCTACTATAGTGCCTTGCTTAATTGTGACCGGATACTTATTTATGTTCATTATTAGAACTGGTATTATCTTGTTGGCCTTTACCAGTGATTTTCCAACCATCACTCCACGACCAGTTTCTTCATCATTATTTCGGGGTTCCAACATGGTAACATTTCTTGTGCAAAATTTTCCTTCGAGTTGTGCTTCGACAATGGTCTCACTTCGCTCCGGAAGTACTACATCTTCGGTTATTAAAGCACGTGCAACTTCGTCCTTTCGTGGATGCAGTACGAGCTCTTCATCATTTACTACTATTACACCGTGTTTGAGATCCAGTTTAAAACCATATTTTTCCATGACGTCCATTCCAAGAATAAAGTCATCTTCGATTTCGGCTACCAACACACGATGTTTGAGGGAGGTGTTGCCGATGTTGATGGTCACATCTAACTCTCCTGACGATGTAGCTAGTTCGCCAGTTGCTGTACGTAATCGCCACTTCGTCGGATATAATTGTGTTGGTGCAAACTTCTTAGTCAAGTCGGATCTTATTATTGTTTTTGTCGCACCCGTATCCAGCAACATTTTAAGTGGTCTTCCGCCAACAAGACCATCCACGAAAATGCTGTTGACTTGATGATGAAGAGAGGCGACATATCTGATGGAATGTGGGGCTACCAGAATACGGGTCGACGACTGCCCCCTCTCATCAACCCGACTTAGTTTTCCGACTCTGCATCGGTTTTCTTTTTAAGCGGCTTCCCACAAAGTCTTCGCGGGTGTCCTAATTCACCGCAGTTCCAGCAGCGTATTCTCTTCTTGCCTCCAAGTATTTTCGTAGCGATTCGTCGTAACTTCTCTTCTATATCTTCATTATCTTCGGTCTTAAAGTCGCTGTTTATTGATCTTACTTTAGATTGGCTACGCGAAGCTAGTTTTGCAGCCTCTTGTTCTAAAGCAAGAGACAGTGCATCGGTTAATGTTTTTGGTCGTGCCAATCTTAATGCTTGCTGAATTTCGCCATCTCGGATTCCATAAATAAATGTTTGAATAGCTAAGCACTCTAATACGCTGTCCGGGGCTGTAGGATGGGCGAGGCGAACCAAGTGAGCAACGTCAGCTTCAAATTCTTGGAGTTTCATTCGACCTCTGGTATCGATTTCTTAATTGCGTTTGATACACTTGTTCTAGGTGTGCATTTCCATATCGCATATCTAAATGCTTAACCAGCTGATCGTAGTCTTCTTGTTCTTCTTGTTTCAGTATCTGCAAGATATCGACGGCATTTCCACGCAATGCTACTGTCAATGAAATGGCTTTCTCTCTCGGTGACCATCCGTTAGCTTTTGCAGCAGCTTCAAATTGCCTCAAATAATTCGGCCACGATGTTTTTCCATCAAATTCCGGTGTTTTTATACGAATTGTTGATGCAGTCTCACCTTTCGCTATTTTTCTTTCACTTATTGCTTCTATTTCAGCCACACCAGGACATAAATATGATGCTGCAGTTGCAGTGAGGAATTTATTTTCTAACTATTTTCTTTTCATATTCTTTTTCAATTCATTTAAATCCTCTTCTAACTTTTGTTCTAAAATTCTAGAACGTTCTTCAGAATTTCTGGAATTTTCTTCTAACTTCTGTTCCAATGTTCTAGAATTTTCTGCCAAATCTTCTTTTAGGATTCTGCAACTTTCTTCAAACTTCTGCTCCAAAGTTCTAGAATTTTCTGTTAATTCTTCTTTTAGGATTCTGGAGCTTTCTTCTAACTTCTGTTCAAAGGTTCTAGAATTTTCCGCCAAATCTTCTTTTAGAATTCTAGAACTTTCTTCCAACTTCTGCTCCAAGGTTCTAGAATTTTCTTCCAACTTTTGCTCCAAGGTTCTAGAATTTTCTGTCAGTTCTTCCTTTAGAATTCTAGAACGTTCTTAAGATTTTCTAGAATTCTCTTCTAATTGATGTTGAACGGATCCGGTTAATTCTTCTTTTAGAGTTCTAGAACTTTCTGTTAATTCTTCTTTTAAAGTTCTAGAACTTTCTGTTTCTTCTTCTTTTAGTGTTCTAGAACTTTCTTCCAACTTCTTCTCCAATGTTCTAGAATTTTCTGCTAATTCTTCTTTTATTATTCTAGAACTTTCTTCTTTTTGATGTTGCACGGATCCAGTTAATTCTTCTTTTAATTTCTCCAACATTTTACGATTGTCACTTGAATTAGTTTCAAATACATATTCGTCAGGATCCTGATTAGCCGCCACTAAAGCCTCTCGCAGACGTTGTTGTAACGTTGATTTTAACCCGGATGAGTCCAAATCTCGCTCCTCTAATTCCCTCTTTAGGTCCACCACTTTTAATTCACTTAGTTTTAAACCGAATGACGCCATTTTATTTATTTTTAGTACACACTTCACTATTTAATAACCTCACACCTGACACCAATTGTAACGTTTTTCGTCTTTCTGGAAGTGTGTAGAATGTTTAAGGCACAAAAATAACTCACAATTATTTATGTTAAACGAAAATAAAAGTATTTATTAAATAAATGAATATAAAAATAACAGAAACTTATTTAAAACTAATTAACACTACAATAAATCTTAAACACTACTAATAAATATTTAAACACTAATATTATTTATATAACGGTCACTAACACTACTATTTATATTACGTACACTTGAGCTGTTATTTATTTCACCACATTTATATTACGCGTTCGAAGTCTACTGCCAACTGCACTCAGCCACTCGTCCTCGGCTTATATACTCCTGTCCGTAGAACAGTTCTCTAACCTTCCAGGACGTCCTAGAATCTTCCAGGACGTCATAAAATATCCCGTCAAACCACACGCTCAGACATGCGAGCGAGCTCTAAGCAAGTGAGGTCACGCTGCTACGCACTTGTTTCTCGAGAAGGTTTCTGGAATGTTCTCGACTTGTCTGGCTACTTGTGTCAACTTCAGTGTCCCAACTGATCTCTTGTTCCCATATTCTTTGAAGTAAAAGCTTGGACAAAATTGTTGCTGCGCACGTGAAACCGTTCGGGTCAAAGATCCTTTGTGTGACAGACAGTATAACTCTCTTGGTTATACACTCTTTAGGTTCGACATCTTGATAATTAACGGCGAGCACGTCTTTCCTTTTCTCCCAATTCAACCCGAGTAATGATATAGGATGCGGATCATTTGTATCATCTTCGGTGTACTCCCACCCTCTGAACTCGAAGTTCGCTTGTGCCATATCTTGGTTCTATAAGGACGTTACAAACATACTGGTACTGGTAGTAGATTTCTGCTTCGGTAGTTTTCCCATTAGTACCCATCCTAGCCGTGTTTGTATAGCTACTAATCCAAATTGAAGTATATGATTCTTACCAGTAAATAATTTACCTAGAACATCGGATCCAATGAGCAGCTCTATGGGTTCGTTATCTTGGTTATTACTTAGTTCAATATTCTCCAGTTGTAGTTCTGACGTCCAAGTTCCAGAATACACTAGTGAAATGGGACTGCAAATAACTGGTTGATCCAGTGTTTCAAATTTGCACAAATATCTATCGTTCAAACTAGACAATCTTACGTCATAGCATTTGTGTACCTGCTCCGCAGTTTTTAACTGAATAGCTCATTTTTTGTGCTGTAGTTTGTAAAATGTATGAACGTTGCGATCTACTATCGCGAATAGCGCGCATTTCGCGTTCCCCGTCTGCGTTACGCATTTTCACTCATATAGTTTGTAAAAATACCGGCGTATCAGTATAATTCGCTAGAGTAGTTTCTGGTCGCACAGTTTTCGGACTTTTTACCGCAGTGTTTTGACTCTCCGCGATTTATTTTTCCCGCATTGTCTTTGTTTATTAGTTCAGGACAAAGCAACGCAAGATGTTGAGCTCCACACAAAACACAACTCATTTGGCGGGACATCTTCTTCCTGTGTGACAAGCCTTTTTGTCAGCGAGGATCTTTTTCTTTTGTTCAAATGTCATCTTTTGTGCTTTGAAGCATTTTCCTGTGGAATGAGCACCTTGACAAAATAAACACTTCGTACTTTCACAATTTAATAATCCTGCAGCCGTAGGTTGATTTTATTTTAACCTTCTTTGATTTTTCATTATTTCCTAGTTCGAAACCTTCTACCGCCAACGCAATGCGCTCTTCGCTTTCAACTTTTGTTTTCATAAATGCGATTAGTTTATTTAATCGTTCTTTCAACGAACTACCAGCATTATTAGAAAAGTCTGCAGAGCGTTACCACACGCGTATCAAATCTTCTTGTAAGCACAATTCGACAAGCGGGTATAGTAGTGCCGCATATGCATCAACAGTAATTCCCAAAGTTTCTAACGCTTAATTGGGTCTCTATTTTATCATACAAATTTATTAAATTGCATTTACCTTGATTGGGAAATGCATTGTTAATGTATAGTTTCAGCAGTTCTCGCACGTAAACTTCAACTAACATATCGTCACGGCCAAATCTTGATTTCAGACTTTTTATAACTTTGTCATAATTTGCCGCTGTTGTTGGGTAGCTATCAACTAGTTCCCTCGCCCTTGTATTCGGAGTGATAGCCATTAGAATTTGTCTTCCGATGGTATCTCATTATCTTCGTGTATCTTTCGAAATTGACTCCAAAATGGCAACCATTCTTTTATGTCGCCTCCAAACTTCTTAAGTTCAATTTGAGGTAGCTTAAATTTGCGTATGTTAGTTATACTAGTGCTACTTTTATTTATTACATTAGAAGATGCCTCTTCTCTTATTTTAATTGAAACTTTTAATTTCTTATACTTAGCTGTGTATTCATCGCATTCTTGTATCTTTTTAGCTAGATCGTCTTCTGTGACATCTGATTCAAATAGCAGATTGAACACCTCTTCATTTGCAACCTTTAATGCATCATCCTTCTCTCGCAACATCTCTATGTTTGCTTCAATTTCTTTCTCGTCACCATTTTCAGTTGCTATTAAACTCTCTAACAATTTGAACACCCGAGTAAAAGCACAACGGAGTACCGAACGACGCTTCTTCACTGTGTTCATTGTGGCAGAACAGGTTATCAAAATTATATTCCGCGGAATTCAACTGTCCACGCGAATAGTTCTTTTCACTATCAATACTTTATTCCGCGCACCTCTAAGTACACATGCACTGAGCGCGGTGTCCTGTCACGGTCGCCAAATGTTGTGAAATGGATGAAATTAGAGCACTACCCGTGCACTACACCCGCAGATTCTTTAAACATTAAATACTTTATTGAACAGAGCAATGATAATGGAAACAGTTTTAACATACGTATTACAATATAAACAACACAAAGTATATGAAAATGGCGAATTCTCTCGAACGACTCGAACGACTGTCACTTGCTCACTAAACACTACTGGTCGCCACACACATCGGTGTCTCCATCTATTATCAAAAATTAAAACTAAACAAGATTTCTTTTGAACGTCAAACTTCCACGACACCGGTACTTGCATCAAAATGCAATTCAGGAAACGTTTTTAGGGTTTAAAAGTGCAAACGGTATGCTAGATGCTGCTAGTTTTGCAAATTATATAAAAGCAATATTAGATGAAAATAATATTTCATTAAGCAATTGTATAGCACAAGGATACGATGGTACTGCTGTAATGAGTGGTCATTTAGGTGACGTGCAAAATTATATTAAAAGTATTGTTCCGCAAGCAGTTTTAACCATAAATTAAATCTGGTTGTTGTTGATTGTTGCAAACATTTGAAAAAATCGGCTATTTTTTTTTTCTAATCTTGAGAAATTATATAAATTTATGTCAAACTCTACAATTCATTCTCCATTTTTAAATATACAAAAACAATTTTATCCTACAAAACAGGCTCGAGAATTAAAAAGGATATGTGATACGCGATGGACTGTTCAGTTCAGAGCATGCGATACTGTTTCAGAAACAATTGAATCTATTTTTACAACATTAAACAATCTTATTTCTAAAACTGATGTAGAAAAGGATAGAAGATGTGAAGCAAAAGGTTTACTTTTACAAACTGATAAAGAATTTATTGTTTTACTGCTTATTTTTATTAAAATTTTAAAGTTAGTTACAACTGTATCTAATTATCTTCAATCCCCTGGATATGAATTATGTAAAAGGTTTAAATTTAGTTCAAGAAACAATTAATGAATTTCAAAACTTACGAATAATGAATGGAATTCTATATGGAAATCTGCAAATAATATTTTTTTGTCTCTTGGTTTAGATAAAACAGACTTTTTGACAAACCAAAAAGAATGAAATCTATTCCAAAAAGGTTACAAGAGTTTATTATAGATTGTGTAATAGGTGATTATGTAGACATAGAAGTAAAAAATGAGAAAGATGTTGTCAAACTGAAGTTACACATTCCTATACTAGATAAAATTATAATTGAATTAAAAGACAGATTTACAAAAAATTATACTATTTTAAAATCATTACAAGCTTTTGACCGTACAGATGATTTATTCCTCAATAAAATTCATTTAACTAAGTTAGCACAACATTATAACATAAATTGTGATTGTTTAGACTCAGAAATAACGCTAGTTAAGAAGCTTTTGTGTAGGGAGGAAAATAAAAATATTAAATCACTCATGGTTTTCCTGTCATTCGTTGAACAATATAAGCAAGCATTTGAATGCATTTATAATTAGGTAAAAATTTGTATTTTAATGCCTGTATCAACAGCATCTTGTGATAGATCATTTTCGTCTTAAAAAAAAATAAAAGTTATTGAAGAACAAGAATGACAAATGAAAGATTAAACAACAATAGTATATTAAGTGTAGAAAAAGACATATCAAAATTAGTAGATCATAATGAAGTTGTAGACAAATTTGCAAGTTTAAATAAAAACCGAAGAATTAAATTAGTATAACTAAATCAATGCTGTGTTTTGTATTTATCATACTTTTTTTTAATTATATTGGAGAACATCCGAAGTCAAAACTTTTTATCCCCTACCCCGACGCGCCTACTCCCATATCGGCGCCGCCACACGGAAAATCCCCGATTTTCCGAGCAGAACCCTGGGCAATTCGCGATAAAAAAATCGCTATTACCCAAACTAAACTACCCCGTGTCAAGTGACCGAATTCCCCGGAAAAAAACACCAAAATCAAACGTCTAACCCGGAAAAACTAACTTTTAGAATGACCCTCTCTAAATCTAATTTTCCAAGCCCAACAAACAAGCGTTACTCACCGGTTTTCCCCTAAACCGCCGAGCAAGCCAAAATCCTGGGAATTTCCCGAAATTTCCCGGTCGGTGAAAACACCATCCGCTACTGTCCCGGAAAAGCCAGCTACACCCGAAAAACACAGAAAAACCCGAAAACTACACGTCACTCACTCTCTCAGTTTTACACTAACCACTTAGAAACAACCGGAGACGTCGCCCCACGAAGACTTCGCCCCACGAAGACTTCGCCCCAGCGAGCGTACTCCTCAAATCGCAAAAAAACCGTCAAACAAGCTCTGAGCACCGTAAACACATCTGATAACTATAGCAGCATGCACAAGGCTGAGGTAGAATGGACATAAGAAGCACCCCACCCTCAAGGAGTGAGTGTGTCTTATATTTTTACGTGGCGGCACCTGCCTTGCGGCTCTATCCGCCATGGCCCCCATGGGCTCGGGATTGAGATACGCCCAATCAGCGCGGCATCTGAGCGTACACCAAGTATACGACCGATGCCTACCAGAACGCTTTGGAGTGCAAGCCCCTCAGCCTCTCTGGTGGGAAGGGACCTATCCAATACCTACTGACTATGCAGGCCAGTACCCGAGGAAATCAACGCTGCTCACCCGTCGATGCTGTCGCCAACATCTAGCCTGCGTAGGCTTTCAACCACTGCCAGCACGATGTTCCAACCCATGACTGGCCAGGGTTTCCCCCGGGGCCGCCAGTCCCCGTGCTACCAGATAACCTCTGGTCAGGTGCCGGTAGGTTTCTTGCACCCTTAGCACCGGCAAGCGAGCATCGAGGACGCGGGTTCCCTATACCCGAAGAATCCACCCGTCCCACTCTCGCAACGGCGATTGTAGTCGGGGCTTCATCACCCTCTGCGTGGCTGGAGAGCGTGAAACCACCACGGCTCAAACAGCCCGACACCAAGGTGCCTGACTGCTCCCCTGCGCTGCTGGAGACGTGGGATTGCCACACCCAGAGTTCCCCCCAGTTAGGTCCGCATAGAGCGCGTTCCCTTCTTGAGAATCCTTCCTCCTTCGTAGCTAAAGGTACGTGGGGTTTCCAAGCCCAAAAGGTCTTCCCAAGTCAGGTCCGCAAGGAGTGCGTTCCCTCCCTGAGAGTCCCTTCCCCTGCGTGGCTGGAGCCGTGGAGTTGCCGACTCCAAAGTTCACCCTAGGTTGAGTCCGCCCAGCACGTCCTCCCCCCAAGGATCCCTTCTCCTGCGGTAGCTCGGGAACGTGAGATCGCCGCATCTCAAACAGTACACAGCGCCCGACGAAGATTTCTTACTGCTCCCTGCGCAGCTGAAGACGTGGGACTGCCACACCCAGAGTTCTTCCTGAGTTGAGTGCGCAAAGAGTGCGACCCCCCTCAAGGTTCCCTCCCCCTGCGTAGCTCAGAAGATGTGAGTGCGCCACCACTCAACAGCATGTCAAGTCTCCGCCCGCACTAGGCACAGACAGGACACGCTTCCCCTGCATTCGCGGTCTTGTGCCGCTTTCCGCTCATTCCTCCCATTCACCAATTCACCAATTCACCGCGTTAAAACCGCGTCAAAACGCCATTCTCTCCCTCATCCGTCACCATACTCATCCCTCCCACCCTCAGTGTCCCGCTGCCGCTGCCCGCCGCCCAAAGACCTCGCGCGCGAAGGCCTCTCCCTCCCTATACCGGTCCTCACTCTCCAACATCCCCGCGACGCGGAGTCCTCGTCCGTCTCTAACTACTCCCAAAGCATGCAGATCCCGAATGTCCGCGTAGAGCGGACACTCTCTCAAAACATGCTCCCAGGTCTCATGACCTCCGGCGCATGCGCATGCATCATCTTCTGCTAAACCCATTGGATGCAAAAAACCATTCATACTGCCATGTCCAGTCAGCAGAAAGTTCAGTCTGAGACTAGGGTCGAACTACTTCGTTCTTGCAGCAAAGGTCACGTCCGGGATGAAGGAATAGGTTACCCTACCCTTCCCCGAACGATCCCACCTGTCTTGCCAGACTTCAGTAGCCCGATTCCCCAACAATGTCTTGACCTGCCCGGGGGACAAGCCAGCGACATCCCCATCCGCAACCAGATCATGGACTCCCATTTCCACACCATGCTTGTACTTGTAGTACCCCGCTCTGCGTTTCGCCTCCAGCCGCCAGGGAATTTCGCCCATAATGACTTGCATCGCTTCGGTCGAAACAGTTCTACAAACCCGTATGCATGCATACAACGCTACCCGCTCGCACTTGTTCATCAGATCCCGTCCGTACTGGAACTGAAAAACTTTGTACCATACACTCGCCCCATACAGCACGCACGCCTGAAACAACCCTTTGAAGATGATTCTACATGCTCGCCGGCCCAGTCCTTAATCCTTCCGCAATACTCGGCGGATCATTCCCACGATCCGACCGAGCTTCCCGTGCATGCACTCCAGGTACCGAACCCTCGGCACATGGCGCAAACTAACCCCGGCAGTCCTGACTACTGGTGGCCTGTTTGCAGACAACCTACCTTTCAGGAGCATGGTCACCGACTTCGAGGCCGAAACCGCAACCCCCGCTCGCTGCCCCCACTCGCAAACGAGCTCCAGACAGCGGGAGGCATCACGCTCCAGATCGAGCCGGCTCCCACCCTCCACAAAAAGAAGCAAGTCATCTGCATAGGCCACGAACTTGCCACCTACCCCAGCGAGGCGCCACAACAGAGTGTCCATACAGAGGTTCCAGAAAACTGGGCCGCTGATGGAACCCTGCGGGCAACCACGCTCTACATCCCTCCATGCAACACCAACTCTGCCCGTAACACACACCCTTCGGTTTGTAAAGAAATTGTCCCAAAGGCCAATCTCCTCACACCCGATATCATGCAATCGCGTTAGTATGCCACCCCACAGCAAATTGTCAAACGCCCCCTTAAAATCTATAAAAACTCCCAACACATACTTGCATGCAGACCCCCTAACTACATGCTTAACCTCTGCCCACGCATCCTCGGTCGACCTGCCTCGACGGAAACCGTACTGGTGACCACTGAGTCCGTCCAACAGGGGCTGGAGTCGCCCAACAAGCATCCGCTCGAGCACCTTGCCGAGCACGCTCAGCAGTGTGATCGGACGGTACGAGCCAGGTTCATCCCGCGGCCTATCGTCCGACTTCAGCAGCACCACCACACACCCCCGCTTCCACAAAGTGGGGAAACAGTCCTTCCTCAGACACGCGTCGAACAGGGTCTTCACGTATCCCTCTAAGCTAACCCAAATCTGCCTAACCATTAATACTTCAAATCCATCTAAGCCAGGTGCTTTGCCTACTGTCATTGTTCTGACAGCAGCCTCAATCTCATCCCAGCTAAATTTCCTGTCTCGGTTCCTACCTTGTTCTACGTGAACTTCAGCTCTATCTCCACCAGGAAAGAATGCCCGCAGAAGTACGTCCGCACTGTCGTTCCACGTCTCCGCAACTCTGTCTCCCTCCATTAGTCTAGGTATGTCCACGTTTCGTCTGGTCCCCCTGCAGATGCGGTAAACCGCACCCCAAGGGTCGGCGTTCCCACTTTCCTTTACAAAGTCCTGCCAGTGCTTGTCCTTCTCCCCGTGCATCGCCCAACACTCTCTCTGTACTCCGCGTGTCTCGTCTGAAGGGAATCCAGTTGGTCACGTCGAGATATCTGAAATAGCCTTCGTTTCCGCCTAGACACCCTTCTCAGTCTCGTCAGTTTGTCGGTCCACCACCTAACCTATCTTGGTCTGCCTCTACCCGCGCGTTTCAGTACCCGGTTGTTTACATGTGTCACCCACCCAGTCAGTCGTTCAGTCATGTCGTCTACCGTCAGTTCTTCGTACTCCGTCACGCCTATGTCCACCCGGTCACAGAGCGCCTCGCCGTAAAACTCCCAGTCGACTTCCTTCACCGATCACCTAGGGAAACTTGCTGCCACGTTTCGACCCCCACCAGCACATGCCTTGCTGATGACGATCCGCATCGCGTTATGGTCGGAGTTACCCCAGCCGGGCAAAACCTCCCATTCCCAATGCAACCTATCTACTGCCCTATTACCCAACGTCACATCTATGTCACTCATACCGCCGTGTCCACAAAAAGTGTAGAAACGGCTTAGCCTATTCATGACAACTAAGTCCCTACCCCCTACAAGGTCCTCGATCCGATGCCCCCGTTGGACTCTCTCGCCATATCGGATCTCCCCTTTACTAAACCATAAAGGCGATACCGCATTAGCGTCCATGCCCACCAGAAGCAGGCAGTTGCCCGCAGTGTCCAACACCCACTCAAGATACCCTATGTCATGCTCAATGTCGCCGCCAAATCTACAGTACAGCGAACAAACGTATAGCCTGCCCGCCGTTCCCTCCAGACATACGCACACTCCAGTTTCTGTACTCCGAAAAGCTTCGCGGTAGTCGTGAGGGGTGAAAAGGAGACATTGTCCGCTGATGTTGTCAAGGAGGGGTTATGAAGGAGTGCCGGAAAGAGGTGGGAGTAGTCAAAGTCAGCGCTGTGCGGAGGGTGAGGGATGGGGTTACTATCGTGTTAACGAATGAGGGGGATCTACGAAAGATCAGAGAGTGTAAGAAGTTCGGGGAAGTAGGGCTAAAGCTCGACGAGCCGAAGAAGGTAGGGCCGAAACTAATGATTTTTGATGTACCGGAGTACCTTAAAGACGAGGAAGTTAGGAAAGAGCTTTTTGAAAACAACCTCAGAGACACGGTCTCTGAGGGAGAGTTTAAAGAGAGGGTAAGGACGATCAGTAGAAATAAGGGGATTCTCATCGTAGAAGTGCCTCACAAGGCAATGGTGGCAATCATGGAGAGGGGTTATGGTAGGGTACACCTGGGCTTCGCGGCTTGCAGAGTAAAAGAAGTTGACACCGTACAGCGCTGCTTCAAGTTTTACGGGTTAGGGCACATGGCGCGGGAGTGTAACCTGAAGGATAATGCATGCAGGAAGTGTGGGGATGAGGGACATCTAATAAAGGATTGTAAGGGAGAATTGGGATGTAGGGTCTGTAAGCAGGCCGGGAAGCCATCAGGCACTCTGTGTTCTCGAGAAGCTGCCCGGCTTACTAGGAGGCCGCTCGGTGGGCTAGAAGGCGGATAACGGCTGACTAATGGCTTGCACGCGCATTATTCAGCTGAATTGTGGAAGGGGTAGGGAAGTCATGTTTGATGTCGGCCAAGGGCTAGTAAGTGAGAATGTGAGTGTTGCTCTCTTGCAGGAGCCGTATGTATGGGGAGGCAGAGTCTGTGGTTTGCAGTCGCCGATGCGCGTATACGCGGGCGCTGGCGAGGGAGGAGCCAAGGCGGCGATCGTCGTTAACAATGACGCTCTCGACGTCATGGCCATACCCGAGCTGATCGTTTTCCGCTTCTCCTTTCCCACCGACCTATCCCTCGCAGATCCTGCCACCGTTACAGGACCCTTTCCTACATCCCGTTGAGTCCTAGCTTTCGCAGTATCCTCCTCATACTTCCCTATTATCTCCCTAAATTTATTCTGCTCTTGGATCCTACCCATGTTCCTTTCTGACTCTACCAAGACATTCAAAAATACCGCCTCCATCTCCCTCAGAGTACCCACCATAATTTCGAAGTCTTTCCTACTCGACTTACTCCCACCAAATGTTTCTATCAACTTATCCCCTAGCTTTCTGTATTGCTTTAAGTGATCTAATTCACCCCCCTCAACCGAAACTATTCTTTTTTTCCGCTTCTTTCCCCCGGAAACCCTAGGTGTCGCCTCCAACTCCATCGCTGACTCCACGTCGCCCTCGTCGGTGCCGGAAAGGATTTCACTACTGGTCTGAGGGACCCTAAGCTCCTCTATCACCACCACCGCCTCTTTGGAACCCATTGAGGATGGGTTCCAAATTTTTCCCCGCTAATCTAACCCCAAACTTTCCCAACCTACTCCTAGGATCCTTAGAGGGCGTCGCCTTGAAAATCCCACTCACGTGGGAGCTCTGAGAGCCGAGAAAATGGCACCCCGGAAAAACCCCGGAAAATTCGGGTAGAAACCCGGAAAATCCGAGGTCAAAACTTGTATCCCCTACCCCGACGCGGCGCCGCCACTCGGAAAATCCCCGATTTTCCATGCAGAATCCCGGGAAATTCGCGATTAAAAAATCTTTATTCCTTAAATTAACCTACCCGGTACCAGGTGACCGAATCACCCGGAAAAACCACCAAAATCAAACGACTACGCCGGAAAAACTAACTTTCAAAAATGACCCCCTCTAAATCTAATTTTCTAAGCCCAACACACAAGCGTTACTCACCGGTTTTCCCCTAAACCGCCGAGCAACCCAAAACCCTGGGAATTTCCCGGTCGGTGAAAACACCTTCTGTCCCGGAAAAGCCAGCTACGCCCTAAAAACACTCAGTTTCGCACTAACCACTTAGACACAACAGAGACTTCGCCTCAGCGAGCGTACTCCCCAAATCGCAAAAAACCGTCAAAACAAGCAGAGAAGCACCATAACACGTCCGATCGCTACAACAGCATGCACAAGACTCAGGTAGAATGGACAGTTGAAGATGAAATGTTGTAAATCATCTTGCTGGTAGGTGTTGCAGATTAAGCATGTTTCATCTTTATTGAATCTGTGAACAAAGCCGTTGTGGCACAAGACTGGATTTCTGATATTGGTTGTTCGGATTTGGCTGATTGTCTGGAGGATTGTGTATGGTATATTGGGAAATGTGAAAATGTTGGAGAACGTTAGAGTTTTGAGAAAAGGATTGTAGGAGGAGTTGGTTATTCGTTGTATATCTGATTCGTAGGACAGTTTGAGGGAATTTATAACGTTTAGGGTTTCTATTTTTACTTTTTAAAAGTTTTGCTCTTATCAGAGCCAGGTAAAATTGGCTCTTTTTAAGATAAGTTGCATATTTCTGGCCAATTGTATTTTTATTGTTTTTTATCAGATATGTTATGGTTTTTATTTAATTGCAGTTGTTTGTTGTAACAGAGCCTTACGTATCTGTTGTCAGACATTAATAGAACTTTGTGCCACCAATTAAGCATGTTCTTGACTATATTTGATTCAAGGTTATTTAAATTTACTTCACATCTGACTACGTAGTTCGGAGTTTTTTTCTGCCAGTTTAAGATGCGTTTAAAGAAGCTTACTTGTGCTTTTTTAATTATCTCGCAATGATTGATTGCCCATGTTTCGCTTGCGTAGTAACGGGATTACAATCGAGTTATAGAGTTTCATAGTAGTGTCCCAGTTGTTTAATTGTGTGTTTCTGAGGGTTTGTTTTATAGCGCCCGTGGTTTGCCTGGATTTTCTTAAGAATATTTCAGCATTTTCTGAGAACAGGCCGGAGGTGGTAAAGGTTAGGCCCAAGTATGTGTATTTTTTTGTCATTTGAATTTCTTTTCCTTGACAGAAGTATTTTATTGAATGTGATGAAAGTGAATTACATTTGTTTTGCTTGCGTTTATTCTCAGGTTAAGATTATTACCATATTGACCTAGAGCTTTAAGTTTTCTATCTGCGTCGATAGGTGAATGCGAGAAGATAACTACATCATCTGCGAGTTGTAGGCTGGGTATATCGGTGTTGTGGTTAATTTGGATGCCTTCAAGCTTTTGATCACGAAGTGCGGCTTCGAGGTCGTATATGTACGATGCAAACAATAATAGACTAGTACACTCTTCTTGAAGGACGCCTCTGGTTATGTTTATGGAGTCACTTAGCTCATTATTCACATACTTGCCTCGTTATAAATATTTCTGAGTAATCTGATAATTCTTCCACTTATTCCATGATGGAATAACTTTTCTCAGAGCTTGTTTAGTGGTACGGAATCGAAGGCTTTTTGAAAGTCAACGAAAATTGTATATGTTCCCTCTCGGGAGTTCATTAATCCGGATTGCACTATGAATGTGAAAACAAATAAGTTGTTACCGCAAGATCGGTTCTTTCGGAAGCCAGCCTGAGCTTCAGATAATATGCTGTTGCTTTCAATAAATGTTTGAAGTCTAGCATTTACGATGAATGTAAGCAGTTTTGTTATTGTGTTAATGATAGCAATGGCTCTGTAGTTATTTACATCGGCTCGGTTTCCTTTCTTGTGCAACATAGTAAATTTTATTTTAGTTAATTCTTCAGGTAGATTTTCTTGCTCTAAAAATTTATTCAACAGATCTTTAAGATGTAATTTTCCATTATCTGGAAGATTCTTGAGTTGTTCACTGGTGATGTCATCGAGTCCGGTGGATTTATTAGTTTTTAAGTTTCTTAGTGCATTGTTTAGTTCATTAAGAGATATTTTGTAGTCAAGATAAGGATGTCGTGCATCTATGAAAGCCATGACATTTATAGTTTTTGCACCATACTATTCTGTGAAGTGCCGCATACAAATTTGTGGGTTTAATGTTGGGATATTGTTAAGCCTTGGTGAAAGATATTTTATTGCTTTCCAGAATTCACGTTGGTCCTTCACGTCTTCCAGTATGAGTTTAATTTTTTGCTTATATTTTTCTTTTTCCAGCAATATTTGGTTTATATATTTTTTCTTACTTGTGAGATATTTTCAACTTCTTTATTATTATCAAGGTTTTGTTTTTTGTATGTTCTCAAATTTTTCCTCATTTCTTTTTTGAGTTCTTGACATTCTTTGGTGTACCATGGTTTATTTGGTTTTGATGCATCTGAGGTTTTAATTTTTATCTCTTTGTATAGATCTGGTTTTTTTGAGACATCATATATCGAGTTTCTGAAAAGCTCGTAATCTGTTTGAAGGCATTGTGATTGAGGTAGTTTTTCGATCAGGTGTTCCCATGACTCTTTATATGCATCAGTTTTAATAGAGTTCCATTTTACCTTCCAGAGTTTGTTGTAACTCAGCGTTTTTCCGTTTTCTGGGTTTTAGTTCAAAGTTACGGATAGAGATATTTTGTACATTAAGTGATCAGATATAGTGATTCTTATATCTGTGGTTGAATCGAGGAAGTAGTTGAAAGCGTTAGAGTCGATACATACTAGATCGATGGTACTATTCCCATTAGGGCCCAGGTATGTAAAGCTTCCGGGAGTATCCGTACTTGTTCTGTCGTTCAGTAGATATAAGTTTTCGCACTCCCTGATTTCTATTAAATTTCGCCCTTTTTTATTTATTGTTTGATCCATAGAGATGCGATTGTAATTTAAATTTGTATAGTGATAGATATGTTTTCCGCTTGGTTGAGATTACCAACTCTGCAGTTGAAATCACCTCCTATTATTATTGCGTGAGTTTCTTTAATATTTTGTATTGTGCTAGCGAAGAAATCTAATAATATATTGCTTTCGTATTTTGGGGAGAAGTAAATGCTACCTAAAATTATTTTTAGTGATGGCATATAGATTTCTGCAAAAATCCAATGTTGTTCTTTTTGTAGTAGATTTAATTTATGATTTTCCAGACTATAAAAAATAATGAGGCCCCCACTTGCTCTTCCTACGCTTGCTTCTTTGATGGCTGGTTGATGAATATATTTGTAGCTTTGTAAGAAGTTTGGAATTGAAATTAGATCTTGGTTTACCCATGTTTCACTTAGACAAATTATATTAAATTCAGTTAAGATATTTTCTTCATTCTTGTTTAGCTTGAATAATTTTTTATAACCTTGTATAATCCAAAAAAGTATTTGCCCATGCCCAGTATTTGTCAGTAATTCCGTTACCTTTTTTACTTTTTTCCCCCTAAGTTTTTTGAAGTTGAGTGGGTTCTGGATCTAGTAATGACATGTTTGTCGAGAGGTCCTATGTCCTTCCTTTTGTTTCAATTTTCATTATTTTCTGAGGATTTAGGAGTATTGATTCGGGTGTTCTTTGGGGCTTTAGGGGATTGTATGTTTTGGGTGGCCTTATTTTTGTTCTTGGTTTCTGTATCTCGAATTACGCAAACATTCGTATCTGTTTCGTCTGTAATATTAATAGTGTTACTGAATGTGGGTAATGATGTTGACATTCTTCTTTGTGAATTTTCATTTACAGAGATTTCATCTTCATAGTCGCCAGATGGTACAAAATTTTCTTTTAATTCTTCTGCTGTGTATACTGTGCCGTTTATGATTAACTTATCAGTTCTTAAATATACATTAATTCCTTTTTTTCTTGCATTTAAGAGATGAGGTTTTAACAGGTTTCTCTCGTGTAGTATTTGCTTCGTAAAGTCTTCCTGTATATATATGCTTGTGTCTCTAAGTAATCGGGCATTTTGAAGAATTTTTTTTTAGTTTTTTCGAGGTAAATTCGACTAATATGGGTCTTATTATGTTATCTTCCGATCTTTTCACAATTCTTCTTACTTCTTCAATCGCATCTGTTGTTATTGTTTGTATTTTGAGCTTGTTTATAATAAGTTGGTTATAGTGTGCTCGGGATTCTCATTGTTATCTTCTTTGATACCATGAAATATTAAATTTTTATCCTTGGCTTTCATTTCTAGAAGATTTATCACTCTTTCTTTTTCCTTGAGTTCGTGTTCAAGTTTCTTGATTTTGTTAGAATTTTCATTACAAATATGGGAAGTTTTTGTTATTATGTTTTGATATTTTTCTATTTTCTTGTCTATACTATCCATTTGCTGTTGTAATGGCAAAATTAGGAGCTTTATATCAACAATTGTTGCCATTTCCGGGTACAAAAATTTAACAAGTTTTGTTTTTTCTAGAGTTGAGAACACTGCGCACGCCAACGAGTTTTCACAATTAGTAGAGAAACTGTGTTTCTGCGAGACGAGACTTAAAACGGGTGACCTTGTGTGAATAACTTGACGGTAAAATACGTATAAAGATTAGATTTCAGCATGATTCACTTAGATATCACAATCACATTTTAAACCATTTTTACTTATTGTGATCACATATGTGAGTTAAATAAAAATACTTAAATAAGCCGATGAACTTAAAGTTTTTGTGGACCACCAAATTTTACACTACTGTCTAATCAATTCAATGTTGCCAATATTAATTTAGTATCGAATTTAATTATTACTTCCGCTTCCAACTCCTTGCTGTAAATTTTATTAATTTTGTTATTAATGACATCTACATTTCGCTCAATTGTTGATTCTATTAGTACTTTACCGTTTGTTAATGATTTGGCCGAATTTATACCCACTTTTAGATCAAGTGGATTTATTTTTCTTTTAGTTGACGTTTAATTTCTGCGTTTGTTTTGTTTCTCCTTCAGGTTATTATTACTTTGATCTTTTTGCTAATTTCTTCATTACTGACTTTGTTTCTGACAACTTCTGAGAAATACGGGCGTCCACCGATAGAAGTCACTGCAAAAAGACTCCACAATTCCGCGTTACTTTAAGACCGCTCTGGAGTGACACAAAAAATCGTTTATGCGCCCGTTTCATATACATTGCATCAATTCATACAAGCATTTCGTGTTGCAAACTTACGAAAAAATACGTCACTCTCTTCAAACACATAGATAAGTGGAACGGAGTAAGGGTCTGTTTATGACTGTTGTACGTACAATAATATAAGGATTAGGATAGTGTAGGTGGAAGAATCGTGAATATGTAGTATATTTAAAAAGAACTAAAATCTATCAAACACAGTGGTTTCGAATGTTCTTTTTTTAACGTTAATTTCATTTTTAAGTTGGTAAGTATTCGTATTCGTATATAGCGCAATATATTGGATGATGTCGTCGAGATAGACAAAAACATGCGGCTCTAAATAGGCACCTAGAAAACGGTCGATTAATCGGTGCTAAGTCGCTATGGCATTCGTCAGTCCAAAAGGCATGCGGCAGAACTGATACAGTCCTCTACTTGGTATTGTGAATGCGGTGTATGGCATACTCGTGTCTGACATGGGAATCTGCCAATATGCCGACATAATTTTGAGCGGACTGAGGTACTTCGGTCCGCGCAACCGATCGAGGATTGCTGACACATATGGAATCGGGTAGGCATCTTCCGTCGTGACTTGGTTGACCTTCCTAAATGTGTCGTTGCATAACTGGCGACACGGGATAGTAGCGCTGTTTGATAGGAGCAGTCGACGATAATTTAATTTCGTGCTCTACCAATGAAGTACAGCCCAACGAAGATTTCATCCGCGCGAAATTATTTTGGAGGAAGCTATTTAACTGCTGTTGCTCACATGGCGTCAGCTCACTATGCGTGATTAAGGCGGATTCTAATTTACTATGTATTTCAGGTGCAAACTTCCACTCATCTCTGCGCAAATCTGGTATGATGTCCATTACACACCAAAAATCCATATAGAGAATAATGGAACTCGATACTTCTGGTACTATGTTGAATTCTACTAATTTTATCTTGTCCATGAGTTGGACTGGTATTGTGACCAAATCGATGCTGTGACAAGAACTACCGTTCGCAATCTTACATTGCATATTATTATTAAAGTTTAATGAAGTATTTAATTTGCGAATTATTTCCCATCCCTTATTACCGATAATTGAGCGCAACGCTCCCGAATCTAATAATCCCACAAATTTATTCCCAAAAATCGTAATCTCTAAATACGGTCGTTTGTCCTTTCCTAAATGTGTCAAAATGTATTTCAAAATGGCGGTCTTTTTCGAATCCATATTACCGGTTCCGGAAGTTGTCGTAGTGGATGTGGTCGCAATATGGCGTGAACGCTGGTTCCGAAGTCCCTTCTGCCAAAATTTCGGATGCGTGCGTCGAGAACTTAGATCTCAAACTGAGGTCGCATAAGTCCTTCAACATGGATTGTGTCTGTTTCTCGTACTTATTTGAGCAGATGATGCGGCCGACAAGTAGCGTGTCATGTATGAGACGGGAACCTATGCGTGTATATTAGCTCTGATATTTAGTAACGTCAAATTCGTCTAACGATGTCGCTAATTCGCGTAATTTATTCTCGCAGATTTTAAATTCAGCTGCTACAAGAAAAGGCGTGGCGTACGTCAACTCGTCAGTACGAAGACGATGAGGATCCATCTTCATCTCCATAATTCAAAATATGTACCGTAAATACTAATATTAAATTTAAAACAAAATATAACCTATTTTTATTTCCTTTATCCGACAAAATATTAACTAACTTAAAGAAAATAACTAAATAACTACCTACTAATGAACTAATAGATAAGAATGTGACAGTAGAGAAAATAAAGATAAAACAAAACGACGGCGAAAATAAAGCGAAGCTGGGGTGTCAACGTTGAAACATAAAACAACTTTGCCCCACGTTGTAGGGTGCCAATCTTACACTTCCAGCACAAGCGGTTCCCAGAAAACAATCCGGGGTAGCTCTCGTCGAACCTCGGCCAGCTCAGTGGCGGCGGGCGGTGAAGACCAGCAAAAATAAAAATGAAACTAGGGCGCCACTCGGTCTGACCCGAAAATTAGGTCTATTATTCTTTGATTTTAGCAAATTTATTAAATTACATATATAAAGTGTAGCCGAGCGACGCATAAAATCTAAAACGCAACGAAAGACATGACACACGTCATAATATGCGTTTAACTCAGAGTGCTAATACGGAACATACCGGAGAGACAACTGAAGCACCCGCCACACATTATAATCAGAATATAGGAAGAATACAGGAATGCGCATGCGCCAGAGAGCGTAGAGAAATTTGTTTAGTAAAGCGAAGACCGTAGTCGTCTCATTAGTCAGCAGACTGGTGATACAGAAGAACAATGTTTAGCCTGCGCGCTATCGCCACAAAAATTTTAAGCATTTTATTTACAATAAATTTGAATATTGTTAAAACAACTTAATTTATTTGTACTTACAAAACTAAAATTATTTATTTTCTTGTTTCAAACGCATAAGTATGTATATGATACGGGCATCGAAGAAAGATTAATGAAAAAGTGTATGAAGCAATTAAATGTGCACGTGATTGAATGATTGTTGTGTGAGATGAATGATTGCAAGTGTGATGAATAAATGAGCTTATATAGAGGGAACAATGAAACAAGGGTGGTGTGTTGAGAATGTTTGACGAAGGTGACTTAAGCTACATTCACAAATCGAAATTAGTTTTCGTGTTATGTTTTCCATTTTTGTTTTAATAACCTTGAAGACATGTTATCTTAGGCAGCCATTCACAAATCAGTATTTAGTTTTGGTTTTAACACAAAAGTTTTCAAACTCCAAACTTATGTTTTAGTATTACGTTTTATACTTAGAAATATACTAATAGGACGAAGCAAAGAATGATGGTAGTAATATATACTTGTCTCTTTCTATCATCCTTCGCATTGATGATAACCTAAGTTTTTTTTTTTTTTTTTCATTGTCAAAACGAATCAAAATAAATTGATACCTACTTTCTTATTATGATATTTATCTTGCTCTTCCAAAAAATACGAAAGTAAACAAACAACATATGACAGCATGTGTAAATTCTGACACATCTGACAGTTACATTTACTGTATTACCGATCTTCTGAGTATAGCCGATCTTCTAAAATTTATGATATATATCACTCTAAACGAAAATCGACAAAAGCGCGTCAATACATATATCACCACCTCCAGTTAGTACATTATCAACACAAAATATTTTTGTTCCAACTATATCAGAATATAGCTATACACCACTACCTACACACGCACACAATGACACAGTTGCATCTTCTAGTGCTGACACTCAATCATTACGCAATACGAAACCAATTAAGCCAAATCCAAATTCTACGGTTAAGGAATTTAAAAATATGAACGTAGATTTAGTAAACACTTTAGATAATATAAATAGTAATATAATTCAGCTTAATAATACAATTTCGAAATTTATACCTTTATTAGAAAAAATTGTTGAAAAAAATAAATATAATTAATTAAAATATCTTTCTAATAAATTACGTCTAGCTATACGTCCATCATTCAGTTCTTCAATGCCCATGTCAATTTCATGTTCAATTAGTTCTTCGTTAACGGGAATGTTTGCTATATTTTCTTGCAGCCGCCCGTCAATACAAATGTTATGTAATACAGCACAAGCAATAATGATGTTACCAACTTTTTCGGGGCTGTATCTAAAAAATTATTTCTCCCAGAATACATCGGAATCGATTTTTGAGAACGCCATTTAAGCGCTCTATAACATTTCTAGCAGAAATATGCCTTTGCGTGTACCGATCTTCCGGAGTACCCGGAATAGCATTTACTATTGGGGTCATGAGCCATGGTTCTTGTGGATAGCCTGAATCTCCCAGTAACCAAGAATTGTGATCCCCTTCATTATATGAATTTATCATTTCAGTGCGAACATTGGAGCGCCTCCAAATGTATGAATCATGTGTAGCACCAGCATATTGGGCATTTATATTTAAAATTCTTAAATTTGCATCACATATCTATAAATTACGAAATTTATATTAAATTTGTATTATTATAAAATAAAGTATTAAATTACAATTTGAATATTTTTTGAATGATATCCCTTTCGGTTTATATAATTATGTTCTTCTTGTTTCGGAGCTAATATTGCCACATGTGTGCAATCTAAAGCACCTTCAAATACCAAATAGTATATAATAAAACAGATTAAAATATTATTACAAAACTTTTACCTATGACACCTGGAAAATTGTACACCTCCATAAATTTTTGTTTTATTTTATTTTTATCTCTAACTGTTGCAGGAAACATAATCCACTCGTCTGCTAAATGGTCAATTATTAAATTGCTTACGTTATGAATATATTTTCCTATAATATTCTGCGACAATGACAGCAAAAAACTTTGCCCGACTGTTCGCTGGTAAGAACCCGTCGCATAGAAATACAATGTAGCAAAAATTTGTAATTCGGGTCTTGTAGCATTAGGGTGGGAATTATAGGACATATATGGAATTAATCTTTCCATAAGATAATTTACCATCTCCTTTGTAAGCCTAAACAAATCTTTAAAATGTGTATCACTTAGGGCAAACGGATCGCTTGTGCTTCTCATCACACGTCTTTCAATATTATAATTGATTATGGTAGCCCTTCTTTCCTCTTCTATTAATTCATATACTGCCATTAAATGCAGCGGAAGTGCCATTACTAAATTATAAATAAGTATTTACAAAAATGTAGTAACATTAAAATTTTATATTACCTTAAACAGTAATTTGGTTGTAATAACAGAAAAATAATCTATAAAAAATATTTTACTTTTCAATATATTATCAACAATAATTATCTAGAGGTACAAAATTGACAATTTATTTCAATGAATTATTTTTTTGGTTATTAGAAATGTCAAAATATTAGTCGATTTTTATAAAACAGATAATACAAAAACCGAAAGTATCCGAAGTACATTTCTATTCTACAAAGCGATAGGGCGCGATGCCAAATGACGTTTCTATCGTGTGTTTTTCTATCGCTTCGTTTCTACATTTCTACATGGCGTGATCCCACTAGTGAATTTTTCTTTGTAGAAACCGTTTATTTTCATTGACAAAATATATTGATTTGGTGAATAAATCATATTATTTTCAAAATAAATATAGAATTATTAGTATAAATATTATCCACCTTAATTTTAAACATATTTATAAACTTTTTAATCAAAAATTTCAAAGTTATGTCATTTTGTGGAATATAGACTATGGGCGTACTTGTTAAATTTCTGTGAAGAAATTGTAACAAAAAGATAAACCTCATCTGGGTAGTGGGAAAGCAGATTTAAATAAATTATGGGGGAACAAAATATATGAAAAAAGATTGATATAATATTTGAAATAATACAAGCATTATGTAAATAAATACAAATATAAAAATTTAAAACTGAACTAATTGAAAATCTATAACAAAGGCCAAGATCGCGGGACTGGGAAATTATAGCAAGAAGACTGGTGGTAAAGGACTCTCTACTAACAAATTGTCATTTTTTGAGGAGAAACTATTAAAATGAAATTTAAAAATTAATATGGCTATAAATATATTCTTAATTACAAAATGTTTCGTTATTCGTAAACCTAAATAAATCTTTAAATTGTGTCTCACACTTTTTTTCAATACTATCAATGATTATCGCGTACCTTCTTTCTTCTTCTATTACTTCATATTTAGCCATTAAATACATTGGAAGCGCTATTACTAAATTATAAATACTTATTTATAAACATAAAACTTTTAACTTTCATGGGGTAGGTGGTTCAGTGGTATAGAATCGGACTTTGAATTTGAGAATTCGGATTGATTCCCTCAGCCAACAAACAATTGTTACCATATTAAAATTACTCGTGCTGCTCCCTCTTCACTAACATCTTTGGGGGTCGTAATTCGACTGCTGGTAACCGCACTTCACGCGCATATATAAATCACCTACCGAAATCTGCTATATGTATTTTTTTTTCAAATGTTGTACTACTTTTAAAGTTATAATACAAAATTGTTTAAAAATATATTTCACTTTTCATTATATTAATAATAATAATTACCTACTGGTCAAAAATTCACAAAAATTGACAACTTATGTCAATCAAATTTTTTTTTGTTAGAAATGTCAAAATATTAGTCGATTTTTACAAAACAGATAATACAAAAACCGAAAGTAGCCGAAGTACATTTCTACTCTATAAAGTGATAGGGCGCGATGCCAAATGACGTTTCTATCGTGTTTTTTTCTGTCGCTTCGTTTCTACATTTCTACATGGCGCGATCCCACTACTGTGCCGAGATCGCGCCATGTAGAAAGGTAGCGACTCGTTGCTAAGAAAATGATATTTGTAGCAAAGAAGCGATAAATTGGCATCACGCCATGTAAGAACTTCATTTTTTTCGCTTGTTTATGGCAAAATAGAATAGAAACGAAACGTGAATTTTTCTTTGTAAACACCGTATATTTTCATTGAAAGAATAAATTTATTTGATGAATAAATAATATTATTTGCAAAACAAATATAGAATTATTAGTATAAATATTATTTATATTAATTTTAAACATATTTATAAACTTTTCAATCAAAAATTTCAAAAATATGTTATACTGTGGAATATACGGGTGTACTTATTAAATTTCTGTGAAGAAATTATAACAAAACGATAAACCTCATCTGGGTAGTGGGAAAGCAGATTTAAGTAAATTACGGGAAAAAAACGTAACGACAGAATTAAATTCTTTGCGGGCATATAACAAAATATATGAAATAAGATAGATATAATATTTGAAATAACACATATAGATAAAAACAAATATAAAAAAATTTAACTGGTTGACAATCTAAAACAAAGGCTAAGACCGCGGGACTGGGAAATTATAGGAAGAAGACTAGTGGTAGAGGACTCTCTACAATCATATTTTCATTTTCCGAGGAGATACTATTAAAATTAATTTTAAAAATTAATATGACTATAAATATATTCTTAATTACAAAATGTTTCGTCATCTGTACACCTAAATACATCTTTAAAATGTGTCCCACACTTCTTTCAATACTATAATTGATTATCGCGTACCTTCTTTTTTCTTCTATTACTACATATTTAGCCATTAAATACATTGGAAGCGCTATTACTAAATTATAAATACGTATTTATAAACATATAACTTTTAACTTTCATGGGGTAGGTGGTTCTACGGTATAGAATCGGACTTTGAATTTGAGAATCCGGATTCGATTCCCTCAACCAACAAACAATTTTTACCACATTAAAATTACCCGTGCTGCTCCCTCTTCACTAACATCTTTGGGGGCCGTAATTCGACTACTGGTAACCGGACTTCACGCGCATATATAAATCACCTACCGAAATCTGCTATATGTATTTTTTTTTCAAATTTTGTACTACTTTTAAAGTAAAAATACAAAATTATTTAAAAATGTATTTCAGTTTTCATTATATTAATAATAATAATTACCTACTGGTCACAAATTCACAACAATTGACAACTTATGTCAATCAAATTATTTTTTTGTTTATTAGAAATGTCAAAATATTAGTCGATTTTTACAAAATAGATAATACAAAAACCGAAAGTAGCCGAAGTACATTTCTATTCTACAAAGCGATAGGGCGCGATACCAATTGACGTTTCTATCGTGTTTTTTTCTATCGCTTCGTTTCTACATTTCTACATGGCGCGATCCCACTACAGGTGTAATGGGGTTTTATGTTTAATGTTTTAAGGTAATCTTTTAATAGTTCGTTATTAAATTCTGGTCCGTTGTCCATAATAATTAATTTTGGTATGGTATAAGTTTCAAAATATTCTTTTAATACTTTTAATACGGTTAGTGAGTTAACGTTTATTGCTTTTATTTGTCCGAATTTAGAGAATTGGTAATATATTGTGAGGTATTTTTTAGTATTTAGCAATAATATGTCTATATTAATTGGCTGGAACGGTCTTATCGGTGTTATAGTTAGGTTTTCGTGAATTTTTATAGGTTTCTTATGGTACTTATTTTCTATACAGATTTTACTGTTATTGATAAAATTTTTGATGGTTTGTACGATTTTAGGCCAGTAGTATTTTTCCTTCAAATGTCTAATAGTTTCTAATATGCCCCTGTGGTTTCTAAATCCATTATGGTCGTCCGCTATGATTTGTTTTTGTTCATCTATTGTAAGGATGTCTTGTACAAATTTGTTTACTCCAATTATATTTAAAGAATTTGGTTCGAAGTTATTCTACAATTACTGGGATATTACTTTATCTAGTTCGTCGTTGAATATAGCCAAGTATCTGACTTTAGATATTAAGTAGTCTTTCAGAAAGTTGTTACTTTCGTTTTTTGTGTTAGTTTTTGAGAAGGTTACGTTAATTCTCTGTTTCGGTTGTACTGTTTCGAAGCGTAGTTTTTCTATTTGTATTTTTGGGTCTTCTCCTAATTTGAATATTATTTGGTTATCGGCGATATTCAATCTATCTTCTTTATATTTTATACCTTTGACGATGTTTTCTGAAGAACTATGAATGGTTGCGTTGGAGTCGTCGCTAATAAGGAAATTTGGTGGTAATGAGTAGATATTGACAAGGTTTCATTAGTTTTGAAGTTTAACGATCTTTTTAATACTTTTAGGATTTTCATACCGAATAATAGGTTGCACAGGTGGTGGAAGTCGGTATTATAGAACTTAAATAATTTTTATTTACTTTCAAATTAACTGAATTTGTAAGTGTTTTCTTTCCGTTTGCTGCATGAAAGGTAATCTTATCGTGATTGTTGATTTTTAAATTCCTTGATTTTACGTAATCGGGTGATATAAAATTTATGTTTGATCCGGAGTCGATTAGGGTAACTGAGTCATGATCGTGTAGTATAGGGATTACGTATCTTCGTTTTCGATCAAAGTGTCTTGAAAATCCTCCGTGGGAAATGCTACTTCGTCGTTTTGTTGTTCATCGTATTCGTTATTTGGTTCGTTGAAGGACGGTATGTCGTCGTCGGCGTCTGTTTGGTAGTTATGTCTTTGTGTGATGGTATATGTTGACATTGGAAAACTGGATTGTCTGGTTTGTATGGACATTGGTTAGGGGTTAAAGATTCTTTTAGTATTTGTGTTGTTTACTATATTCTGTCTGGCGAAGTTATTTTTGTCTTGTGATTGAAAATGTCGCTGTATTGTGATTGGTTTTGAAGGAAACATTTGTGCCGGGAATTTCTGTCGTGGTATATTCCTTTGCTTCAAATTTGGGATGTTATTATGTGTGGTTTTCACTTGATTTTCGAATCTCTCTAGCGAGGATTGATGTTGCGCGTAGTTAAAATCGTTGACTAGTAATTTTTCGCATTCTTCGAGGGAATTTGTGTTTTTCACTGTCAAGGATTCTCGGATGAGGTGACGTAAACAGTTTATAAAATGGGATACGACGTTTTTCTGGTTTTCTGCGATAATTACATTTTCAATTGTTAACTGGTGTTGGGTTAGCATGATTTTGTTTTTATATTTATTGAAGTTACTGATAATTTCTTTAAGGAATAGGTCAGTGTTATTATTTTTAGTGTTATATATCATTTTCAATAATAGTGTTTCAGCTGTTGCTTTATCTTCAAAGTTTTGTTTTAGGAATAATTTTAATGCGTTCCAATCTGCGAATAGATTCTCCGATAGGTATGTTTTTGCGGATCCTCTTAATTTGTATTTGATTAATTGAAATGAAAATATACTTTGGATATTTGTCAACTGAATTCCTTCGAAACATTGTATAAATTCATCTACTGTGTTTATAAAGTATGGAAGATTTTTAATATCCCCGTCGTACTCGGAGATGCCCTTAGAGAGTATTTGGATTTCGCTGTTTTTAGTTGTATCCATGTTTGTGTTTAATCTAAATTTACTTGGTTTTAATATAATTTGCCTTATAGTACTAGGTATTTGAGTTTTTTCATTCTGTTTCGCTATCACTAGTGTACATATATTTGTGCGTATGGTACTGTATCGGTTCCTCGGTGCCTTTTTTACTAGCTTTGCTAGAGACACCCCTTCTGTGTAATACGTTAGGTGTGTATTTTGTATGTTTTGCCTTGTGCTGGGGCTCGTTTTGATTGTTAAAAGCGTTAGCCTTTCCTCAAAACCCTTAAGTGTGTAGTTTGTTACAAAGATTTTTATTTTTACTTGCAGTCTAAGTAAAAGGATGATTACTAATGTAATCATTTTAGTTGAGAATCAGCAAGTTTCTTTTCTTCTGGTTGTCGCTAGTAGTCGGGATCAGCGAAATTGTATTCTCCTGGTTCTCCTTGACTGCTCGACTGGATGGTGGTTAAAGATGGGTTGTTCAACCTCTTATAGGCCACTGCTTAGGCCTGGGCTGATGTTTTTTATCTTGTAGGATCTTTTTCGGATGCCAAATAAATCGATTGACATCGAAAAGAATTTATTTGTTTCGAAGCTCTTTTGGCAATCCTACCGACTGCGCAAATTATGTTTTTCAACTTTGTATTTAATAAAAAAAAACAATATAAATTGTATTGCTTTTCAAAGTTTTTATTTCACAAGATGTTATTACAACTGACGTGGCGACGTTCAGTGACAGTACAAGAGTGCCTTCTTAGCTAATCTCTAAGGTTTATATATCATTCTCTAATCATAATAAATACTTAGAAGTATGAGTCATCTAATGGAACTTACCGTTCTCTAATATAATAAAACACTTACTAATTAGAATACACGGTATCATAATTCATGTCGTGACCCCTGGCGGAGTTAAACCAAATCCAGACAAAATTTATGCGATAAAAAACTATCTTCTACCGAAAACACCGAAACAAATTAAAGCATACCTAGGTTTATTAGGCTATTATCGGAACTTTATAAAAAATTTCGCCCAGTTAACAAAACCCCTTACTAAATGTCTAAAAACAACGCGGAAATTAAACTTAACGATCTAGAGTATACTAATTGTTTCAATACTTGTAAAAATCTTTTAATTAACGATCCCATACTCCAATACCCAGACTTATAAGGATCTGACTACGAAGGATGCTTTGCGGATTGTGGCTTTAATATGGGTGTTATGGTGGAGGCGAGTCTCAAGCGTCATACCGAGGTATTCGACAATGGGATTGGGAAATGCACGGTGTTGGTTTAGTTTTAGTGGTGTGTATACTTTGTTATTTGTGTGTTTGCGTGTGAAAACTATGGTTTCGGTTTTATCGTTGTTGATGGATATGTTCCATAGGCGCCAGTAGGATTGGAGGATGTCAATATGGATTTGGAGTTGTTTGTTTGCGACTTCTGCGCTGAATGAGTGGGCATAGAAGCCCGTATGGGCCGCGTAGAGTGAAATTTAGGTTTTAGGAAAAGTGGGGATGTCATGCAGATATAAGGTCAATAGCTGCGGGCCTAGACAACTGCCTTGGAGCACATCCGTAGTAATGGGGTGGGAAGAGGAAAGAGTATTATTTATTTTAACTTTAAAGGATCGATTAATCAGGTAGGAATTTATTAGTTTTATTAATATGGACGGGAATTTCGCACGAATCATTTTGTAAATTAGTCCTTCTAGCCATACTTTGTCGAAAGCCTTTTCGACGTCTAGAAGTGCCATTACTGTGACATTTTGCTTATTAAAGTTAGTAGTTCTCGCTACTTGCTGGACTGTGTTGTGTTTGGTACGGAATCCAAATTGGAATGGAGAGATGATTTGGTGTTTCTGGGTAAAAAATTGGATTCGGTAAAGGATAACCTTCTCAGCGACCTTTGACAGGGTACTGAGTAGGCTTATGGATCGGTAACTTGTGGATAGTTTTGGGTTTTTATTTGGTTTATGTATGAACCACTAGTGCAGTTTTCCATGCGTTTGGAAAATACTGGAGCTTAATCATAGAATTTATTATGTAAGTGAACTGCACAAGGGCTTTTCGGGAAAGGTTCTTCAGGGCTATGTTCTGGATGTTGTCAGGACCTGGCGTTTTTTAGCTAGGAAAGGATTTTATGATGGGATAAACTTCGGCGGGTTTGGCTAGGTATTTTGCAAGGATTTTAGGGTTTATTTGTTCTGGGGTAGTTAGATTAGGTTAGGTTAGGTATTTATTACGTGTAATTGTTCGGGGGTATGATTTGTGTTGAGTGTGTGAACGCGTTGAAAAGATTCAGCTATCGCTTCTACTTTTTGTTCGTCTGCAAATAGTGTATTATTTTATGTTGTGAGTTCTGGAATTGGTTTGAAGCGTTTTTGAAGTGCGTGTGTAAGTTTCCAGAGAATATTGTCATGTGGATTTAGTGCGAAAAGTTTGTCTTCCCATGTTTTGTTTTTGAATGTTCTGATTTGTGTCTGTATTTGTCGTGTGAGTGAATTCATATGTGTAAATTAAATCATATAATCGATTATTTTGTTTTTAAAAAAAGATTTATTTTGACAATTAGCAACTTGAATATATCAGAATACAATGTTATAACATACGGAAGCAGCTTACGAACTAACACTTATCTAACACTCTTACTCTTTTTATATATATATAATCGATATCCTCGTATACCCTGACGGGTGTTGAGGTTTTACTTCTAGATTTATACGTCCTTAATGAATCTTCTCCATTCTTGTCTGTTTAGAGTTAATTTCTTTGCATCTTTTAAAGTAATATTTTTCTTCTGTATTATTTCTTCTACTCTGTCGTTCCAAGTCTTTGGCGGTCTTCCTCTATTTCTCTTCCCCGTTGTTATCGATCTCCAGATTTGTTTGCATGGTATTTCATTCGACATCCTGTTCATGTGTCCAAACCACTGCAGTTGCTTTTCTTCGACCTTGTTTAGGGCTGACTTAATTTGTAGTTCGTGTCTTATTTCTTCATTTCGTATTCTGTCTAATTTAGTAACTCCTTTTACTCTTCTTAAGTATTTCATCTCTGCAGCCTGTAGTTTAGTGTTTTGCCTCTTGGTTGTTACCCACGTTTCACTGCCATATAGCAATATTGGTTCATATATCGTTTTGTATATTGTCATTTTGGTGCCTTTGCTAACTGGTTTGTTATTAATAAATACCTTGCTTAGGGCATGATATGTTTTATTAGCGGATTGTATTCTAGCGTTTACTTCTTCTTCTATGCTTCCTTTGCTGTCTATTATACTTCCAAGATATTTAAAGCTTGCTACTTGCTCTAATTATTTTCCTTGTATCTTAATGTTGATTTCTTTTGTATTTTTTCCTGCTACCATTACCTTGGTTTTGGCTATATTTATTTCCATATTATATTTTTTTAATTCTTTTTCCCAGATATTTATATTTTCTTGCAATTCGCTCTCATTTCTAGCAAAAATCGCCATGTCATCTGCAAAGGCGCATTCACTTATAATTGTTCGACTAAGGTTTAAATTCCCGACAGTTACTGCTTTTACTTTTTCTTTAACGCCTTTAATTACCTCGTCCAAAATTGTTATAAAGATTAGTGGGCTTAGATTACCCCCTTGTCTTAGTCCTTGTACTGTAAAGAATTCCTCAGATGTTTGGTTCCCCGTCCGTACTCTGTTCCTTGTTGTAGCATATATACTTTTAACCGCTTCTATTAATTTTTCGTCTACCCCTCTCTTCTTTAGGATCTTCCAGATATGTTCTCTTTTAACTTTATCGAATGCTTTTACTAAATCTATGTAACATATATATATTTCTTTGTTATATGTGGTGAATTTTTCTATTATTTGTCGTATAGTGAAGATATGGTCCTGCGTGCTGTAGCCTCTTCTAAATCCGCTTTGCGATTTTTCTAGTTTGCTTTCTATTTTTAATCTGAGCCTGTTTTCTAATATTATTTCGTACAATTTCTCAGTGGTGCATAATAGTGATATTCCTCGATAATTTTGGCAGTCTTTGTTGTCGCCCTTCTTGAAGATTGGTAAAATTACTGTATTCTCCCAGTCCTCCGGTATGACTCTATTTTCCCAAACTTTGTTTAGGAGCCTATGTAGAATATATAGACCCTCCTCTTCGATGTATTTTAGTTGTTCTGGATATATGCCATCGTACCCTGGTGCTTTCCCTACTTTTATCTTCCTTAACGCTTCTTTTATTTCTTCCAGAGATATTTCGTCTGATGCTGTACTTACACAAGTAGATGGAGTGTCATTTCTCGCATATGTGCCTGTTTCTAGTAGCTCCTCATAGTGTTCCTTCCATCTGTTCATTATGTCCTCTTTATTTGTTAGGACTTTTCCTTGTTTGTTTTTGATCTGTTTTAGGGCTGGTGGTTTTTCTTTCCTCTGACTTTTTGTAATTTTATAGAATAACTTTTTGTTCCCAGTATGATTCTTCTCTATTTGCTCCCCGAACTCTTGCCAGTCCTTCTTCTTGGCTTCTTGTACTATTTTCTTTACCCTTCTTCTTTGTTTCTTGTATTCTTCGTAATCTTCTTGTGTATTTGTCGTGAGATATTTTTTCCACATTTGTTTTTTTGTTTTTATTTCTCTTTTCATCTCTTCTGTCCACCAATGCGTCTGTTTTTTTGTTCCCGCTAGTTGTTTTTTTCCGCATGAATACTCTGCCGCTGTATTTAACATCATCTTGAGTGATGTCCAGATTTCTTCGACTGTATCTTCTGCTTTGGATTGCAGACCTCTACTAATTTCTCTCAGGGCTTCCTGATATTTCTTCCTAATTTCGTCCTCTCTTAATTTGTATATTTTGATTATCTTTTTATTGCTTGTTTCTACTCTTTTTACTTTATCTTTTCCATCATCTATCTTCTGTATTATTTTGGCTTCTAATAGTAGGTGGTCACTACCGATCTCATAGCTTCTCTTAACTTTTACATCCTTTACTTTTGGTCTCTCTTGATCTCTTGTTAATATATAATCTATAATAGATCTTTCATTTCTGCTCTTTTCTGCTCGAGTATATTTATGTATCTTTTTATGTTCAAAATGGGTACTCTTTTTATAACTTATCATAAACAAAGGAAATGCAAGCTAAGCTTAAGATTAGAGAACAAAGGAATGAAATCATCTACTATATAATTCTAATATGTTGATATATATAACTTATACGGTGGATAGGATCATGTGACCTCTGCCATAGTTTTCGTGTAGTGTTGCGTTGTGTGATAAGCTGTGTTATTTTTTGGTGGTAATTTATCTTTGTTTGTGGGAAATGGGTAGCGGCATGGGGGTGCATGATTATGGCGTTATGACTGGTGATGTATGAATATAACGTGTTACCGTTTTTATTCGATCTATTGCAGTTCCAAGTCACGTGTTATGGGTTTAGGTCGCCTACTAGCAGCACTTTGCCTCCGATATTTAAAAGTGTATGAATGTCGTGTTGAATGAAATTATTACGAGGGTTGTTGTATGCTGATATGATGCATGTGTTATCAGAGAGCCGGATACAAAGGGATTTTAGGGTTGAGAGCTGAAGGTGAACTAATGTGTGTTATATACTATTGTGTACGAGTGCCGCAACTCCTCCTGCCGGCACGTGTGTTTGTATTTGTCTGTCTTCTCTGTAAACTGTGTAACTTTTGATGTGTAATTTGTCTGTGTGTCGAAGTCATGTGGTGGTGGTGGTGGTGGTGGTAGTGGTCTTCATTTGCTGTTTGACAGCGCTAGGACCAGCTTGTCGTTGGGAAGCACGTCATCGCGCTCATCATCGCTACTGCTGATGTCAACTTCGTCGTCGCCAAGATCGCTGTCCAATGCGCCGGCGAGCGGCGCATATCTATTGTAGAGGCTGTGTACTGGTGGGGCTACGTTCGCGCGCAGCTTCTTTCTGCTGAACGCTGGTTGGCTTACTGGCATCTCTCTGTCTTTCTCGGGACTGCCGTTAGCTTTCCTTTTCTTTTTCCATTCACGGTTTGTTTGTCTTCCGAGAAACGCGGATTCATCATGCTACGCACTACTTCTACGTAGCGGTTGTCGTACGGTCTTCCCTACCGTTGGACGAGATGCCGGCGTCTCAGTGGAGACGGGGGTGGGTGGAAGCTCGGGAAGAGAAAGGACGCCACTCAATTTTAAAGTAGTCTCGACCAAACCTAATTGAGAAAGGAGGTAGCTGACACAATATTTGCGGATCTCACTAAATTTACAATTCTCAATACAACCTAACTCTGCGTGACCGACGGGTGCCAAATAACTAAATGCACAATGTGCTAATATCGTCGAGTTGTGCTGAAAGGACTAAACAGGGTAACATACAAATTAAACAAGAGCTAAGTATAACAATTTGGTTATAATTGAAAACTGACAATATACTAATATGATGATATTAAAAATATACAGCAACTTACAGACGACGGGTGCCAATTTACTGCTAAGTATACAACACTTACTAGACGATGTTGAACACTCTCCGGATGAATAACAGCAGGATAAGTTTACCTGGAGCACACAGTGTGCTAGAACTTCATCGTACCACAAATGTACTGACATAAAACAAACGCGACTCACTCTGAACTGTTGCGCGAAACAGTGCAGCGCGAACTGCGAGTACTAACGATGTACTAACCAACTGAATAAACCAACAAATAAAGTTCTCACCACTACGGTTTCTTACAACTAACAAAATGTGTAAAAAGGGTTCCCTGAGTGTTAACTGTCTCAACAAAAATATAACCAAACTGTGTGAATGAACTTTACAAAATAAAATATTGCTATACTCAAAATAATAAGAATTATCACAAACCAAGTGTGTGTGTGTTGAATAATGACTAGGTTTGACATACAATATAAAAGTGTTTCAAGTATGTGTAAAATGTAAAACATAAAAATACGCACAAAAATGGAGTCAAAACGTAGATGACGTGTTTAAAAATAAAATAATAAATAAACCAAATGTTCTCGAGCACTTAGCTGATACCACGGCAGGCACGAACTGGCAGGCGCAGGAATCTGGACCCGAGGAATGGATCGCTACCTCACAAGAACTCGATGTTCTAAATCGCCCTCGACGTTGTCGATGCCTTGGCGGGTGGCACGGGGTTGTTTGAGGTTCGCTGATGGTCGGCGAAGATGATTTGAATTTAAGCAATTACGCAAATCCCCAAAATGAGTGTCTTTCTGAGGGTACCCAAACAGCAACTCAATTGCACCAAAAATATGCACACTCAGAAAATCGTGAATTTCTACTTTCAAATCCCCAGACGGGTATTGCACACAGCAATATAACAATAGTAGAAATCACTCGCAAATAGCGAAAATGAAATATAACTCAAAACTTTAACAACCAAGACTCAAGAAATTCACGTCAAAACTTTTCAAAGAAAATTTTCTTTAACTTTAATAGATTATCAGTCTCTATACTATAATTGGAATGATATAAGTCATTGTTACTTCTTTCATTGTTACAGTTAGATTTCTACAAAAGTTAAAGAAAGTTCGGTTGTCGCCTTCAACTTGCCAGCGGTGCTGTGATGTAGCGGTTATCACGTCTGACTAGCAATTAGACTGTCCCTGGTTCGAATCCAGGCGGCATCCGAATTTTCTTTAACTTTAATAGATTATCAGTCTCTATACTATAATTGGAATGATATAAGTCATTGTTACTTCTTTCATTGTTATAACTTTAATTGATCACACGATTTTTAAATTGAGTTTTAAACATGACTCTACTGCGCGACGTGTAAACGAAGCTTTACCTTGCCACAAGCGAAACGAACTGTACGCGCCATCCAACCAACAATAAAACAAAACACGATACTAATTGTCACTAATTGACACTGCCAAAAGAACATAAACAAATATAAACAATTACAAAATAAATGAAACTAGATCACTTAAATCGAGGGAAATATTGAAAGATTAAAATTTAGGTGAGTGTACAAATATGCTAATTCTACTTTTCCACTAAAATGACTCGACTCTAAATTACATCTATAATTTGTAGGTTACTCAACAAAAGGAAAAGGCGAAATTACGATGAATAAGAAAGGGAAAATGAGGATTTGAAGAAGGAATAAAATTGGAATATAACAATCACTTTGATTAAACTTTTTAATCTATTCCCACTCATCGTATCACTTGATATTTTAACTTTTTCACTCTTATTAGTCACTGTCTTTTTAACTGGTTCATCCAGTTTACTATGAAAACTAGCATTTTCACTTTCACTAGCATTTTTATTGTCAACGTCACTCACGTTCATATTTGCACTTGCAGCATTCTCAGTCTCTGTCTTTTTGCTCTTGTTTTCACTAGGAATGGGGGTGAAGCCCCTCTGCCTGCTGAAAAACTTGTAAACGCACCTAGGTTTATTATTTGGACTGCACTTATTTGGGAGTCTTTTTTTACGCACAAAATTCAAAATTTTACGTTTTTTCAACAACTCGCGCGGATATAGACGAAAAACAACTGTTCACGATGGCTATCACACGCGAACTGGGGGGAACGAGAACGTGTGTATTCAACATGGTATGGCCCTCCACATTAATTAAAGTAATGAGAAATCTATTTAAAATCTAATTCATCATCACAATTCTAATTGGATTCTTATAAGTTTATTGAGGGACAAGGGATAATGTTTGGGGAGATGCGATGTTTTTCTTTTATACGAGAATATTTGTTATACTATTTAATTAATATCTAATAATTAGATATAATATATCTTCATATTATACTGTCTATTTATTTTGCCATTTATTTTTTTTATAAGGTACTTTTCATTATAGTATAATTCATAGTCAAAATACCTAGATTAAAGAAAGCAAAGTCACGCAGCTCAACTTATTACGAGTTACTGGCCAACGATGCGCGATACGTGACGCAACAGACTGATGTCAAACAATCGCAGATCTTACTGACTACTTCGTTACACCAGCAACACATCTTAAGTGTGACAAACAATATCCAAATAAATAAATAAACTAAATGCAAAACGCTTAGTTGGATATGTACATAAATATGAGTACTAACAATTCACACATAAATTACTGCAGAACTGTATTAATGACAATTGTCCGTAAATTCAGATACGAATGAAATTTAACACAGAGAAAAATAAATCAAAAGAACATAAAATAAAGTAATAAAATAGAAGGATCTAACCTATAGGTGGCATCTAGGAGTTGGCAGGATGCAAAATCGGCTCACACCAAAGATGGCGACGTTTCTCGTACCATCGTGACGTCACACAGATCTACGTAAATCGACGATGGGGTCAATTCCGAGTCAGAAAAACTGCCTCGGACAAGAGGAAAACTCAACCCGTCAATAAAATACTGGATAAACTCAGTTAAATTTCAAAACAAGCCTAAAACAAAGGGAAGTCAAGATTAGATTCACGTAGGACGGTGTTAACAGCACTGATTCGCGAAAAACGCAACCAAAGAATAACCACATCATGCGAAACACTTTCCAAAGTTTAATTTACGGTATTGAGAAAAAAGTAAGATTGACCTTAGTACGTATGCGGCTTGAAAGTGAAAAGAAAAATAACTTAATCTTCGGCTATTTTTATCCAGGCCAAATCCGACGAATAAAATTCTATTCTATTCGGCGTGGCATTAAGAGAATCATCCGATCAACTATTCCAACACAAAAACGGATTGTTTTTCTTTTTTTTATAATAATAGAAATCTGGTTTTAGCAGTGTTCATTATCTGAGCCAGGACATTTAAAATGAGTTTATATCGCTTAACACTAACAAGATACGTCAAACTATATTGGACAAAATACAGCATTATACTAGATTGTACTTCTGACTCAAGTCGGATTGAACAAATGTCTTTAGTAATTAGAATCATTACTAAGGAATTTGGAGAAGAACTTATGATTAAAGAGTTTTTTTTTTTTTAATTTGTATCGGTTTATAAAATAACAGGAGAGGGATTAACTAAAATTCTTTTAAGAGAACTTGATACTCTAGGTTTGAATTAAAAAAATATTCGCAGGCATAGTACAAAGGCGAATTTTGAACGAAAATCCTAAAACGTTCTTTGTATTATGTTCATGCCATTCGCTGAACTTACTAATGAATGATGCAGCAACAAAATCTGGAGAAAATTTTTCTCAATCGTTCAAAAATTATTCGTATTTGTATCAAGCTCACCTCGAAGATGGAGCGTTCTTAAGGAAAGAATTACATCTTTAACTGTGAAATGTATAAGTACAACGAGATGGGAAAGCCGAATAAATGCCATAACTCCTCTGCAATATATATCTTTGGACAATGAAAGAGACACTGATAACATATATAAAAGTAAATCTTTAGAAATACAAATTTCTTCCTTTAAATTTATCAGTTCTATAATAACTTGACATTTTGCTTCATACAAATAACATTTCTAAACAAGTAAAAAGTTAAAATATTATGTATTTTTATTTGCCTTATTTCTTTTATTTCGCTTTTTTGTCCGCCACCCTCCAGGCGAATAGATACTTTTGGTCCTCGTATTGTTACAATGTTAGGCGTCATATTTCATTGGTCAAGTTTATTTAAATTTTTGCTTGCTATAATTAGAAAATTAGAATTTTTAAATTTGTTGAAACAGTCATTCAGTAGACTTTTAGTGATCTGGTTGTGCTATTTAAGTTTTTGGAAGATTATTGGTTTAGTTTAGTTTTCTTAGCAGATTTATATCTGGATTGGAACGGTAGCGTTACAACCTTGTTCAGAATTTGGTATTCTGCAGCTTTGAGCCGGATTTGAGAGCTCATTTAGTCTTTTACCACAAGTTGCCTAAAATCTCAGGTAATTAATAATTTAAAATCTAGTTTTGCATCTTCTTATTTAGTTTTAATAGTAAATTCATTTGGCATTCTGTAAAGTAAATTTTAGTTTCAGTTTTCATTTAAATTAGAGTAAATTCAGTGGCGTACTTACCATGTGATATCAAACCTATCTGCGTACTTCCTTTTCAGGCTTGTTAGTTTTCGTTTTATTTCTTTATTATATTTTCCATTTATTGTACGTAGTGAGCGTACACTATTTTTGGAATTCATATTGTTGGTTACATTGGTTGTAACCTAATTGGAACAGTCGTGCAAGACTGTATTGGAATTATTGGATACCACCATCATCATCCGGTGTGTTTGTGCTGTGGGTTGGCATATATTTTCGCACTTGGGACGTAGCAATATAGCAGTAGTAGAATCCAAGCGGACGCCATTGCAATCGGGCACACCCGACATTCCAGTTCAGTACGCATGCGCTGCAACATCCCGTTGCGCGGGAACGCCATTACAGTCCAGCTGTTGCACATGTGCTGATGCAAGGATCTATATCCCTGCCCCGACCTACAGCTAAGCAAATACATTATTATTTTCATAATTATTTTTGGTTGTATTATAAGATATTAAGTTTCGTGTACACGAAATACCTACGTATTGTCGTCGTAGTTGGTTTAGTTGTTATTGCACAGATTAGTAGTAGATTTATATTGGTAACAAATATTTTGATTGTAATTATCGGTTGAGTTCGAGACTGTCTGATCACCGCAGTTAGGTATTCATTTGTGTGCACGTTTGGCACAACAGTTTCCGTAGCAAGGCGTACGTTGGTTCGTGATTAGGGCAACTGTGTCAGGTTTTACGCGCGCCACGATATTCCATGGTCGACCATCGAAACCACGTGTGTATGAGCGCTTTAGTGTTTCTTTGCTTTACTGAAGTCCTGATTACCGCTATGTCGATGTGTTACGCGAAACATCTTTTGGTTCAGTCATCGTTTTATTCGGCACTGGCCAGGTTAAATCAAATCTCGACGATAACCTTTTACGACGCTCAAATTGTTGTTAGTTACTATTATTTCATACTTGATTTATCTACTGCACACAACGTGTATTATTCCATTATTATTATTCAACATATTAGTTATAATTTAGGTGCTTAGGTATTTTACTCTCATAACCCTTTCCGTCCGTATGTTCTTGCTAGGTGCTCTGGCAACTCTGGAGTTTGTTGGCCGACTCGAGAGTAGGTTTATGTCAGCCGTTAGATCAGCCGGCGCCTCGGAATTATTTTTGTTGACTGTGAGTCATTGGTTTACGGAACCACTGGACATTTGGACCGCACGCCTTCTCCACTGGCAAGAACTAGTCGCGGCAGCTCAGAGCATCAACATTATTCGTAACAAGAGTTGTGGCGCCCAATTATTAACGAGTGTGTAACAGATTTAATAAATATTTTGAAATTTTTAGAAAATTGTAGCACTGATGGTTTTAAACAAATGCTATGTTCCGCTAAAAAGATAGCGAGAGATATGGAGGTAAAGGCAAAATTCGAACTTGCAATAACAATTAGTATTCGTAAAAAAAAGTAGGCTTCTCCAATATGAGTAAAGTGATACTCCTGTAGAAGATCCTGAGAAAAAATTTGAAGTTGAATTTTTTTCACTATTTACTCGACGTTTGTATCAGTTCCATTACGGATTGTTTTTCTCAATTGTATGGACATATTTCTTTATTCGAATTCCTCTAAAATGTACTAAGCTTAGATTCCATGGCGCCGAAAGTAATTCTAAAATGCCTGCAACGATTTATTCATCTTAACGGATGATATATATTTATGGGGTAATAGCTTAGTGGTGTCGAGTCGGCCTGTGAATCCTAAGAACCTTGGTTCAATTCCTTCAGCCAACAAATATTTTCACTTATTTAAAACTAACATCTTTGGAGGCCGTTATTTGACGGCTGGTAACTGCACTTCACGCGCATAAATATGTCACTTACCGAGATCTGCTTCGGCTGAGTACCACACCCAGTAATGGGTCAGAGGCGTAATTATTTATTTAGTTACGAGTATTTTTTATTACGGATGATATTAAGCCATTGAATTTGCAAACCGAACAAATTCCCTTGCGTCATGCTATTCAAATTAAAATTTCACCTCTGCAACTACTAAAATTACATTTATGACAAAAACTTAGTACAAAATTAACCTAATGTCATAATTTTGATAAGAATATTATTGACAATTCCGGTAACAGTTGGAAGCGGGGAACGTTCATTTTCCAAACTTAAAATTATTAAAAATTACTTAAGATCGGCATTACATTAAGAAAGGCTATCTGAATTAGCAATAATTGCTATTGAACACGACATTGTTCAACATATAACTTACGACGAAATAATAGTTAACTTTGCCAAAATTAAAGCGAGAAAAGTGCCAATATAATTTATTCAATTTGAGTTTGCATAAACTGTACTGTGAGTAAGAATTATTGTTATTTTCTTTGTACGTAGGTATTTAATTTTAAAATAAAATTCACCGTTATGTATACATATTTCAGTTTACGGGCGGCTTCTATAAATATTTTTATAGATGGGTCGAGATTAATCAGTGATATTAACGACATTAATAGGTTGCATGTTGTCTTTTTCACGTTGGCTTGTTCCTTGATGATTTCTGCTGATGTTGGATTTGCAGTGACGAGATTAGATGCAGCCGCAGGCGACTGCATATCCGTGTTTGTCTACTTGGTTTGTGGCTTACGAAAACATGGGCAGCCCTGTAGTTGGCTGGGTGATCTCCTTGGCAACAGCTTTTTCTATGCGCGGCTTCAAGCAGGCGTAAGAAAAATGTGCTGCTCCGCATTTCATACACTTTGGAGCAGCACGGCACTAACTCATCGATCGGGCAGAATAGCCAAAGCGTTGGCAACGGAAATGTTGTCCTACTTCCTTCTTCTTTTTTCTGGTTTTACAATCACCACGAGGTATAGCAGCCTTTTTATATTAATTTTTTTTGTTCCTGTTGGCCTTTGAAGCTGCATCATTGGCAGTTCAGACTTTATTCGCAAGGACTTTAACCTGTGTTACAGGCAGATTGCATTCAAGGAGCACTTGCATGACTTCTTCCTCAGAAACTTCTTTCGGAATTCCTTTTATTACTGCTTTTACTAACTTGTACTCAAAAAGGTATGTATGATACGGTATTTGCGTTGCGTTAATTAGAGTGATGGCAGCACGGAAACTCGTGGCACTGTAAATCTTCACTTCTATTGAGTTCTGTATGTTTTTAGTGGATATAATTGGGAAACTACTAGCCTTCAGTTGCTGCTGTATTTTGGTCAATTCTTCCTTGGTTCTGATATGTATTGATGGAATCTTCTGTTTTGCTGGCTGAGTTATTATACTCTGCTTGGACGATTCAGTCTGTGAGTCAGTTGCTGATTCCTGCATGATGTCATTTGACTGGGAGCTTTGGCTTGATGATCTAGCTTGCTAGTTCTTGTCATCATTGTATCCATGTTGTCTTCAATTTTAAGAGAGCCAAATTCGTTTTTGCACGAGACGAGAGAGTCTGCGTGCACAGGTGAAATTTCTCGTTTCTGATTTACTTTCTTCTTCAGTTGCTGCTACTTGGTTTTAGGGTGACTGGCTATGGTTTGCAAAGCTGTGATCTGCACACGTAGTTGTTGAAGCTCGGCTTTCAGATTATCAATTGTCGGCATACGATTTTTCAGACTGCGCCACTTTTGCAGTCAGTAGCTTGTTTTGAGATACTAACTCATCCCTCTTGGTTCCTGGCATTGTGAGCTATAAAATTCACTTGACACAAGCAAAAAACACGACACTTAGTTTTCGCTTAAACTTGCACACTTAATACACTTATACTTGGCAGCAGCTATTAAACAACGTGGCGCGAGACTCAAACGCCAAGGAGCGACCAGCCGAACTGGCCCGACATTTTTGCGCGAACGGACGATAATTGTTTGTTGGTTGCACAGCCACTGGCTTTTGCACACAAGGTGACGGCTGTCAAACAAAACGGTGATTGCTACGCTGTACTCATGTACCGGGAGCTCCACAGCTGCAAGGTTGCAGCCAAACTGTCCCTTAGCCAATGTGAGTTGAACTAGTTCAGAGCGAAGATGTTACTCGGACGAGAGTCTGAATAGTACCGCCACTAGATATTTGCAATACTTCAATATCTACTTCACTAAGACTCATATCACTAACACTGTCACTGTCTGTTTCCGCCTTAGCACTGACTTTGATTGGTTTGCTAGGACCATGGCTCCTGCGCTTGTTAAGTTGCTTATAAACGCTTCTCGTTTTATGAACTATCAGATTATTAAAATTTTTACTCGCATACAACGCCTATCATTTAATTAAAATTCAAAGTCTAGCAAACGTTGTTCTAAGCTGCTCAGTACTTCGCTTAGCTCGTCTACTTGGATTGCTAAATAAAAAAAAAACAAAATAATTTTAATAAAATCCAAAAATCAATGGCCGCGGTGGTCTCAAGCGGTCACCTATCCAAGTACTAACCACGCCCGATGTTGCTGAACTTACGTGATTTTCAAATTCTATTATTTAAATATTTTTTATTATATAAATCGTGTATGTGCAATGTATTATAATTTCCTATTTTTTATATAAAAACTAACTTTATAATATGATTTTTTGTATGTGAGTCTTGTAAGTGTTATATCTTAATTATATTTACATTTTAGTTTTAATTTTATATATACACAATGTATTTAAAATAATTAAATATCATAAACTAAACTTACAATCTAATGTATACAGTACAAATGGCATTGTGCTTTAACTATAGAATATTAGATTATTAATTTATTTGTTAAACACTTAAATTTACTTACCACTGTACAATAATATAAAAACAACATACATTTATATATATATATATATATATATTCTGTGGATTAAATCTGCTCTAAAATTATTATTTAACATATCTAGTTGCTAAAAATAACGAATAGATGTGTTAGATTTGACATATTTTTGATTAATTGATTTATGTTTGCATTTAATTATTAGTCTTACGTTATCGTTTTCCACCCTGGTTAGGTTGTTTGTTATTTCGCTGTAGTCAGCATAAGTTTGCATGGTGTAGAACTTTCTTGCAAGTTAGGTGATATAGTCTGAGATACATTCAGTGTTGGTTTGTTCGTGTATTTGTGTGATGCATGTATATCAGTTGTGGACACTGCTATCTTTATATTCTTCGAAGTGTCTAGACCTTCAGCCTTAACTTATCATTTCTCTTATTCTTCTTTGATTTAGGCGGAAGCCACCATCCTTTCGGATGCCTCATTTTAATCGCTGTATAGATCGGCTAGCATCTATTTCGGCCGCTTACGTATTGTTTGCTGGAGCTCATCGTAGTCCACAGCGGTGCTGACAGCTTAATTCGCATGCTACGGCATAGCTGCTTGTCGATGCATTTCGACTTGAATTATTGCCACGCCTGTGTTTCAGTGTATCACCGTGTTTCTAATGTACCACTGTGCGCTGGTAACGATGCGCAATATTTTGTTCTGCGTGGTTTGGAGTCTTTTGCGTGTTGTTGCTAACAATGTAGCCCAGGCGGAGGAGCCGTAGATGAACTGCGGCTTTATTATTGACTTGTGTAGTCTGACTTTGTTTCTCAGACTCATTTCACTCTGCCTTCTGATCAGTGACAGCAGCTGCATGGCTGTTACCATCGCTTTGTTGCATGCTTTTCTTGCAGTGTTGCCAGATAAATTTTAGAAAAATCTGTTTTACCGGCCAAAAAAATCTGTAGAAAACTGCAGAAAATCTGTAAATCTAAAATAGGTAATTATCTATATGAAAAACACGTAAATAAATAAATTTATTATTGTTATATATATATATATATATATATATATATATATATATATAAATTATGAATCCCGAAACGCTGAAGTTTCATTATTTGACACCAGAAACAACGTTATCTCTATCTTAGGAATGTAAGAAAAACATGTAATAAAAATACATAAATAGGAGTAAGAAATGTAATTAGAACACTTCTTGTATCACTTGTCTAAGATAGACCACGTCGGTCTAGCTTACTGTTGCAAACAAATAAACCAAGTTTTAAAACTAAAATCAGTTGTTTGATTTCATTTTTTTTATTGAAAATCAAATTCAAAATCAAAATTGGCGCAGTCGGTAGGATAGCCAGCAAGAATCCAGTGAAGTGAATAAAAACCTCGTAAGTCTGTGAAACGCTTGCCGAAAATTTTTAAATTTTCACAAGAGCTATCCGAACATCATCTACATTCCTCGAACGACCTAAACAGTGGTCGCACCAGGGTCTAACCACGACCCATCTTTAACCAGCCCATCGTGAAGAAAATCCTTCAATCAACTTCACGGAGCCGCACGACAAGATACAAGACCTCCGCCCACTTGAAGCGTATCAAGATCCGCACTATCATGAAAACAGCTGTCTACTTCGTGACAACCTTGCTGTAAGTTCATTCTAAGATAATATTATCTCTGCCGGTCATAACAATCGGTCTGTGACTAAATACTGTTATACACAATTACACAAGGGTTTTGTGGAACGGCTAACGCTGTTAAGAAACAAAACGAGCCCCGACACAAGGCAAAAACATACAATTATACATTGTAATACTAATATATGTCTTCTGACGAAGAAATAGAAAATTTAAGTAAATTTAATAAAATACCAATTACGCTCAAACCTAGCATATTAGGTAACAGTAGTAAGTTCCAACAATTTATTACAGGGATCAAAGATATCCCTAATACACCCTTAGAACACCCAGTACAAGATTTACAAATTGAATTAAATATGGAAACCGTAACAATTAGCGATATTCGAAATTTCATCGACGCAGTACCCGAGTATAATGGAGAAATCAAATCTCTCCCCAGATTTATAAAAGAAGCCGATAATTTTTATGCGGTAATGAATTCTTTAGAACTAAATCAAATACAGAAAACATATTGCTTTTCTATGTTACAAAAGAAATTTATTCATAAAGCCAAAGATATACTAGATAGCCAAGAATTCACATCTTGGGATGATATAAAACTATATCTCCAAACTAACTTTGAAGATAAAAGTACATACAATACATTATTATTAACAACGATTAAAATCACACAAATAGACAACAATATAAATGACACTCTAAAGAAATTTAAAGATCTATATCAAAGAATGACTTCCAAAATTCAACTATTACAATATGAACAATATGGAAAACAATGTCTAATAATTGAAACTCAAAAAACAGTAGTCTCTCATTTCATCTCATTATTACCTATGAACTTTAGAGCCTCATTTATAAGTAAAAATCCGCAGACGCTCGACGCCTGCGAGCAACTTCTAACAAACGAATATAATTCCATACAACTACACAAATCACCTATGAACAGAACAACACCTCAAAACACACAACAAAAATTCCAAAGACACTTTAACCCCCCACCACAGAAATTTCCAACACAACAATTTCCCTCACGACCATTCAACCCTCAATATTCACGCCCTTCTGGACCACAAACATTCGCTAGGCAAAACTTAAAAAACGGCATAGAAACAAGGCGCGAATTTAAACCTACCCCCATGTCCGGTATGACAAAAACAACCATACCTATGTCCACACAAACCATAAGACAGAATTACGCGTTAGAAACAGAAAACGATGTAGAAATTAATAAAGACGAAATTACGAATAAAGAAGAATTAGGAGACCAGTATGAAAATTTCGAAACAGAATCTTTTTTAGAATACGACCACGAATCGACAGGAGAAAATACGTAATGTTCTCTAACACAAAAACAATTCCAATCATCATATTTCAAAATTTTAAAATTCTTATCGACTCAGGCTCAGATATTAATTTAATAACAGAACAAACCGTAAAACAATATAATATGAAAATCTTAGAAGAATTTTTAACTTTTAGAACCGCAACAAATAAAGTAAAATGTAATAAATATGTCGAAATTAGAATATTTAATAAAAAATATAAATTTTTTGTCGTTAACTTCCACTCCGACTGTAACTTACTATTTGGAACAGAAATATTTCACGAAACAAATACTATTATAAATTTTGCAGAAAATATTATACAAATGAGACAAATGAAATTTAATATTCAAACATTAAATAAACAAAATAAAGAAAGTTACGTACAAATACGCGACGGACACCTACAACCAAACATAAAAACTAAACTATATAATATAATAGAACAATACGACTCACTCTTCCCAAGAAAAAATGAAACATTGACATATACAAACAAAACACAACATAAAATTTATACCTCGGACGACATCCCCATATACACGAAAAATTACCGACTTCCTCAGATCTATGAGAAAGATATTGAAGAACACGTCCAAACTATGTTAGAAACAGGAATTATACAAAAATCAAAAAGCCCTTATAACTCACCAATATGGATCGTTCCAAAGAAATCAGACGCCTCAAATAAACGAAAAACTAGATTAGTGATCGACTTTCGAAAACTAAACCAAAAAACGAAAGAAGATAAATTCCCTATACCAAACATTGACACACTTTTTGACAAAATAAAAAACCCAAAGTACTTTACTACACTCGACTTACATTCAGGGTTTCATCAAATACTTGTTGACAAAAAAGACAGAGAAAAAACCGCCTTCAGCACAACCTCAGGACACTACGAATTTTTGCGTATGCCCTTCGGCTTAATTAATGCCCCCGCGACATTTCAAAGATGTATGAACGAAATACTACAAGACTTAATCGGCAAAATTTGTCTTGTATACCTCGACGATATTATAATTTTTGGCAATACCGAATTAGAACACTTAGAGAATATTAAAACAGTTTTTGAATATTTAAAAGAAGCTAATCTAAAAATACAATTAGATAAATCAGAATTTTTTAAAACGGAAGTTGAATATTTAGGTTTCGTAATTTCAAATGAAGGTCTTAAACCAAATATAAAAAAAATAGAAGTAATACAAAACCTTCAGATTCCAAAAACCGTAAAAGAAATAAAATCATTTTTAGGCAAACTTTCCTGGTATCGAAGATTTATTCCAAATTTCTCAAAATTAACCAAACCCTTCACAAACTGTTTACGAAAAGGATCAATAATAGATATTCATAATAACGAATATAAAGAATGTTTTATACAAGCAAAAAGACTGATCACGAATCCACCAATACTCGCATTCCCCGACTTTAATAAAAATTTTATACTAACCACGGACGCCTCTGACTATGCCATGGGCGCGGTGTTATCTCAAAACCATGACCTACAAGAAAAACCTCTTGCTTACGCATCAAAAACTTTTAATTCCCACGAACAAAACTATGCCACCATAGAAAAAGAATTGAAAGCGATAGTATGGGCTATTCAAAATTTCAAACCTTACCTATACGGGAGAAAATTCGTCATACGAACAGACCACAGGCCGCTCGTCTGGCTTTTTAATATGAAAAACGCGAACCAGAAATTAATGCGTTGGAAAATTGAACTCAGTGAATATAATTTTGAAATAGAGTATATCTCAGGAAAAACAAATAAAATCGCAGACTTTTTAAGTAGAATCAGAAATAAATTCAAAATTAATCACAAAATAGGCGATGTAACAACAACCCCCGTTTTCGCACATTGTATCTCGAAAGATTACAAATTCGGCAAAGGATTAGCAAAACAAATTGATGATCAATTTAATAGTAAAAGTTTCTGTATAAATAAATTATCAAATAAAATTATAATCCAAAATGAATATAATAAACAAATTTTTCATTTATTTTCAAAAGAATTATACAATGAAGAATGTAATAAAAAATTACTAAAACAATCACTAGTTCAATTACGCGACTATTTAATAAAAAACGATATATACGAAATTAACATCCCTTACCTATCATGTGGTTGCGACAGACTACCAAAAGAAGAATTGAATAAAATCTTAATTTCAATATTCGAGAACACCTACATACAAATTAATATTTACTCATTACCCGAAAATTTTGCATTAAGCGACGAATTAGAATCGAGAATTGAATTAGAAAAAATTATAGAACAAGACGATGACTCAATAAAGACAATAATTGACACACAAAATGACACTGACACCATACACAGCGCTCAAGAACACCCTGTCAACGGTCTAAAAATTCTGGACAATAGAATAAACGTAGCCGATAACCAAATCATATTTTCTTTCGATTCGAAATATGATGTAAAAATTATACGACTCTTCGGAAATAAAAAACAACGATTAATTGTTACCCTTGAAGAAAATAAAGTAGAAAAACAATTACAAGAATTTATAAAAAATTATGTTATACCAAAAATTAGATATTACTGTATATGTAATGACAAAATCTCTAAATTCTTAAATCAAATTATTCAAAAGGACTTTGAAATAAATAGCATCAATATTATTAAAGTTAATAAAGAAGTAGATGACATAGAACAATTAGATGAACAAATGAAATAGTACACCAACAACAAACACTCACAGAAAAATTTAATAAAAATCTACAAAGTATAAACCTTAACGAAAACAAATTACAAGAATCGCTTAACGAAATTATAAATACATTAAAAAAGGAAGGAAATTGGAAAACATTTATACACGTAGAGATACAGCTTAATAAAATATTAATTTACATCCAACGACTTAAAAATACAGTGGACAATGTTATAAAATCATTAGAATTTTGTTCATTGAATCAATTAGATATCACCATCATAGATCCAAATAGCCTCCTGAATATTACTCAAAACCCGAACATCCTTCAAATGATTGAAACAATACACGTCTCATGCACACTACAGAACAATAAAATACACATTCTTTTAGCCGTCCCAAATTACACAAACAATCTATACAAACTGCAACAATTCACACCTACACCATACTACGACTCTGTATATAAACAAATATTGGAAGACAATACTATATATGTTAAATATGATAATAAAAATATACGTATTTCTAAGTTTATTAATAATAAATATTGTATCTCCAATTATAACCCTATAAATAGCTGTATTAATAATATATTAGATACGCAAGTATATGATGATTGTTTAAGTAAACAAATAACAGAAAAAAAATTATATTTCTCAAATACCGTTCACAAATAAAATAATAATCTTTTCACCAAACTTACAGAAATTAGAATTCAACTGTGGAAATAATTATAAATATAAACAATTACAAGGTATCTTCCTTAATGAACAAGATACGTGTGTTATTAAAAACTGGCAATTTCAAAAATATAAACCCCTGTATCAAGAATATATCTTTGATGATTTAAAAACTATAGAGATAAAAAAGGTACCCCAAATTCGTAAAATAAATGAAATAAAACTAAATACTACACACTTGAAACAAATTGAATCCATTAAACAAATCAACAATCAACATATACCCATACTTTATGTAACCCTTTTCTTTATGTTTATTATTATTATTATTTTAGTATTATGTAAAAATAGAATATATAGTTGTGTTATAAAAAGAAATGTTACTATTAATCAAAATAAAGATATAGAAATAAATCCTTGTGAATAACGTTATTTCTTGATGGGGAGGAATTATGAATCCCGAAACGCTGAAGTTTCATTATTTGACACCAGAAACAACGTTATCTCTATCTTAGGAATGTAAGAAAAACATGTAATAAAAATACATAAATAGGAGTAAGAAATGTAATTAGAGCACTTCTTGTATCACTTGTCTAAGATAGACCACGTCGGTCTAGCTTACTGTTGCAAACAAATAAACCAAGTTTTAAAACTAAAATCAGTTGTTTGATTTCATTTTTTTTATTGAAAATCAAATTCAAAATCAAAATTTATATATATATATATATATCATCACGCCTTCTACCCATTACTGGGTGTGGCACTCTGCCGAAGCAGATCTCAGTAAGTGATATATTTTGCGCGTGAAGTGCGATTACCAGTCGTCAAATCACGGCCCCCAAAGATGTTAGTGGTGAAGGAGCCACAGGGGTAGCTTTTGAAATTATGAAAATTGTTTGTCGCCTGCGGGAATCGAACCAGGATTTATTAATTTAAAACACGTTATCTTTTTTATTCGCGAGTGTACACAAAATATTAAATATCAAATTTAAAATTATCTGTAGAAATTTCAATTAAGTCTGTAGATCTGTAGACAGGTGTGATTATCTGTAGATCTACAGATAAATCTGTGAATCTGGCAACACTGTTTTCTTGGCCTATGATCTGTGCGTCAGATTCCGAGGTAATCGACTTCATCTCGCTAAGGAATTCTTTGGCCAAACATGGTAACGTCACCGTTTGCTATGAGCTGTCGTCTCTTGAGCAGCACTTTTGCTAGGATTAATTTCGATGCGCCATCGAGATGCCTATTCCTCGAGTATCTTTATGTGTTGCTGCAAGCGCTTGGTTATGATTCCAACTTTCCAACTACGATGAAGAACTGCGGTGTCATTTGCGTATTGCGCAAACAGTAATTACGAGCTGGATTTGGGTATGTCGCTGACGTAAATATTAAATAACAGAGAGTAGGGAACCCTCCGGCGTTCCTATTGCCATCCTGTACTCTCTAGATAAGGTGCCTTGAAATTTCACTTGAAATCTTTTGTTGTTAAGATATGAAGCGATCTATTTTATCAGGTGATATGGGTAGCCTCTTTGCATTATTTTGTGAATCAATCCTTAATGCCACACACGAGCGAATGCCTTAGTACGTCCAAGAAAATTTCGCCTGTTGGCATGCGGTGGTTAAAGCCTGCTGCCACGAACTCAGCAACGCATATGAGTTGGTGGCACGTAGAGTGTCATTGATGATCGCCAAACTACTCGATGTACTCTTGAAGTTGCTTAAAAATGACGCGTTCTACTACTTTGGTTAGCGAGTTTAGCAGGCTTATAGGCTGATAGTTTTGTGGGAATTTATTATTTTTCCCTGATTTTGGAATAACGACGACGTGCGCCAACTTCCAGAGTATCGGAAAGTGGCAAAGTGGTAGGCTAACGTTTATGATGTTTGTCAATACAACAACTGGTTTTTGCAGAAGATTCCGGAGAGCGATGCCTCTGATGTCCGGATTCGGCGCCTTGTGTTTTTCACATGCTGCAGGATGTGTGGTGTGACATCTTTTGCTGAAGCAAATTGAACTATTTCATTTACTTGTCGTAAGCGTGTACGCACGCTTCTGTTGATGCGGCCGATGTGGTCAACATCACCGTGTTTATAGCTTAGAGAATAATATATGTTACCTCTAAGCTTTTTGCGATAACTTCAGCTTTTTATTCTATGGTGAAGACCAAGCTGCGGCGGCCGTGAATTGCAGATGGTCTTTTGTAGCGTAGTGCTTTTGTCAACTGCCACCGTTTTTGCTCGTCATTTTCAGCAGCCTCTAATGTCTCTCGGATGCTGTCGCGGATCCCTGTGGCCAGTTGATTTGTTGCAAGTTTTCATATCTTGTCCGCGAGATTGCTGTCTACAATCATTTATTGCACAGAAAGTGAAAGATCTAGCCGAGACATTACTCGGGGCTGTGCAACCGTTGATCAGTTTCGTATTGTAAGTTGTATTTTAGTTGTAAGATAATTACAGCATTATTTCGTTCCTCCGTGGTCGTGATGTTTGGTAATGCACCGAAGTTTTCTTGAATCAAGTTGCTGTACTTTTCTCAGTTGATTCGGTGTCTTTTCGCCGTATTGTTGACTGCTGCCTCAGCCTCCAGGTCTAGGATCACGGGATTGTGGTCCGATATTAGCTCTCTTACTACATTAAGGGTAGTGGTAGCATTAACACTTCTCAATAGAGCAATATCTAGGATATCCGATAAACTGATATAATTTTCAGCGGTTTCATGATGCCAGTGATGATTACAATGACGTTTCCTTCAGTTAAAGTGTGATTTGGAAGTTTTACTTCAAAACTTTCGACGTTTCTTATAACAAATATTATGGTGCCACATTTAAAACCGTCGCGATCTTGTCTAAAGAGTTGTTAGTTTCGCTTTGGATTCTTAACATTGACACATAAGTGGCTTTCTTGCACTAACATGATTTTCAAGTTGTAGCTACACATGAATTCTTCCAGCTGGCCTGTTTGCGTCCTCAGGCCGTCTGCATTACAAAAGTCATTTGTCGTGAGTTTCTGATTATTCGTCATTAAAAAGGGCAAACAGTTCTGTCGCGGTGCTGAGTAAAGTTGTCAGGATGTCAGTTTTGGATGTTGCAGTGCTTAGTTTCTGGAACACATTCGTTGCGAAAACCATCAACTTGGATATCTTTGCAACTTGATAATAACTAGATCAGTAGAGCTTGTGCAGTTGCAGATTCAGTTGTATTTTCAGTTTCATTTTCGCTGTTTGTTGATTTATAATTGTGGTTGAAGCATTTTGAGTGATGGTTTGAGTCTCAGCTCTGCTGGATATTTCTGTAGCAGCAGAGAAGCTATGGCCCGGTTTGACAGGTGCTAATGGAGCATGCTTTGGTTTCGGAATGAGTCCGTTGCGTGGTTCTCACTGCAACGAACACATCTCCACTGTTTGTGGCAGCCGCTTTGCAAGTGACTAAAGTTCTTGTAGCGGTGGCATTATACAACATCGCTGTTTCTCTTCTTGAACTCAACGCTTATTTTCATGTGTATAAGTCTGCTAAGTTTGAATGTATCTTTCTGGCTCGATCTTGTTGAGCGAGATTAATAGAAGCAATTATGGAGTTTTTGTTTGCAAGCGGGAGACTAATTAAACTGGAAATAATTGCTTTAGTTCTTCTTTCATCTCTTCGGTATCAGTGTTATTCGGAATGCCACAGATAACAACTTGCAGATTTTTCTCACTTTCTAGGTGAAAGATGTGGAATAGTAGCTTAGCAGGATCTATTGCAACGACCAAGTTTCGATAATCCACAATGCTGTTGACTTGTATTTTTGTTGATCCACGATTTCGTTTCGCTTTTATTATCACAATGTTTTACACGGTCACGTTTTCCACTACTTCCGACTAGTTCTCGATTGTCCACGAAGATCGGTGGTGGTGATTTTACTTTTGGTGTTTTTGAGATTGGAGTTGAGTCCATATTCGCGTCAAGAAGTATAGAGTATTTGTTTGGTCCGTTTGCAGAAGCGAGAATAATTCGTTTGATTCATGCGTCGGTGTTATTCGAGTAGAGAGTATGCTGATTTACTTCTCGAGTTTGTTCGATTTTCGTCCCATCCACAATGACACTTATGCAGGAAATTTTTATTCACTTGTCACAGACACGACACTTAGTGTTCTTTTTAACAGCTGCTGGTTGACGTGGTGTGAGACTCAAACGCCAAGGAGCGGCCAGCCGATCTGGTCCCTTGCGGAGTAGATGCGGCGCAAACGAAACGGAAAATGTTCTTGTTCACCGATTTTTATCATAATTTTTTTATACAAATTTCTGGAATCTGTCAAAGTTAACACACATTTTGATATTTACATGACCGTCGTCATCTTGCCCCTAAAAATAAATGATTATTTATTTATATTATATTTATTTTTAATAAAAAATATATTGTTACAAGATAACAAACATATATTTATTAATTAAACAGGTTAAAATATAATATTTCTTATAAAAATATATTTTTCGATGTTAAAACAGTTTGATGTACACTGAAGTGCTGCACTAGCAAAAAATAAAAACTCCGGACTGCACAGACGTGTATACACCACGACTGCTCAACTCGAACTGGGACGAGAACGTGTGTATTCAACATGATATGACCGTTGACATGAGTTAATGTAATGAGAAATCTATTTAAAACCTAATTCATCATCACAATTCTAATTGGATTTTTATAAGTTATTGAGGGGCGAGGGATAATGTTGGGGGGATGAGATATTTTTCTTTGTCTATTTATTTTTCCATTTATTTTTATAAGGTTCTTTTCATTATAGTATAATTAATAGTGGCTCTTCTTCCTGCATTACGTGTATGTAAAGTGTGAAATCAGTTCATTATATTTGAATTTAATGCTCTAATTAATGGATGTACAATTATAATATTTATTATGAACATATTACTGGTATCCACCATGACAATGTTATTTATTTAGAATCATTACTTTCATATTTATTCTAATAAATAGTAATGTGTACGTTATTGAATATTAAGTACATGTACGATAAGAAAGAAACATTTGTTAAATTGGGAATCAAACTCCATCATCTACATGTTACTATAAAACTGTTTCACAAACTCAGCAATTATTATAAATAATAATAATAACCATATATATTGAGAAATTATAATAATAATTTTAATAAAAATCAAAAAGTCAACGGCACGCGGTGTTCCCAAGCGGTCACCCATCCAAGTAATAACCGCGTCCGATGTTGCTTAACTTACGTGATCGGACGAGAACGACTTTCAAATTCTTTTATTGAAGTATTTTGTAATACATTATATTTAAACTTAGTCTAAATTGTGTATGTGTGCAATGTGTTATAAATTCCTGTTTTTACATAAAAACTTACTTTATAATATGGATTGGTGTATGTGTAAACTTAAAATAATTGCTGTGAGATTTGTACGTATGTGTGTATGTTTGTGTATTATTATATTTACATTTTAGTTGTCAGTTTTATTATACAGAAAGTATTTACAATAATTAAATCTTATAAACTAAACCTACAATCTAATATATACACAACAAATGACACTATGCTTAAACTATAAATTTACATTATTAATTTATTTGTTAAACACTTAAAACTACTTAACACTGTACATCAATATAAAAACAACATAACAAATAAATTATATTTATATACATTCTATGGATTAAACATACTATAAAATTATTGTTTAACATACGTATTTGTTATAAATAACAAATATATATGTTATATTATACTTATTCATCATTTATTGATTTTTGTTTGCATTTAATTATTCTTGGAAACTATCTTCAAATATTGGTAATGTCTGGTAAGTCAGTTTGTGTTTTAATATTAGTCCTGCGTTATCATGTCTTACCCTGGTTAGGTTTTTTGTTATTTCGCTGTCGCCAGCATAAGTTTGCATTGTGTAAAACTTTGTTGCAATTTTGGTGATCTAGTCTGTGATGTATTCAATGTTGGTTTGTTCGTGTAGTTCCGTGATTCGTGTATATCGGTCGTGTCCAGTCACAAGACGAAGCATTTTGTTTTGCAGTACTTGCAAAGGTTTCAGTGTGGTGTCTGAGAGGTGTGCGAATAGTGGAGCTGCATATGTCATAACTGGTCTTATAAGTGCTGTGTAGAGATGTTTCTTTGTTTTTGAGGTGAGTGTACTATTTCGAGCTAAAAGTGAGTAAATTTGTTTAATGGAATAATGTGTTTTTATGATTGTGTTACGAATGTGTGTGTGGAAGTTTAGCCTATTATCTAAGTAGACGCCCAGATATTTAACTGCTTGTGATGGTGTGATTTTGTGTGTTTTTATCCTTATGGGTGTGTATATTTTGATGTTTGTGAATTTGCGACTGAAGACTATGGCTTCAGTTTTATTTATATTTAATGTAATCTTCCAGTTAGTCCAGTATTTGTCAAGTAAGTTGAGGTGTATCTGAATTTGTCTACCTGCGACTTCAGCACTATGGCTGTGTGCGTAAAGTGCTGTATCGTCAGCAAAGAGTGCTGTGTTGGTCTGAGCAAAAGTCGGTAAGTCATATATGTAAGTAAATTATAAATAATAATGGCCCCAGGATACTGCCTTGGGGTACACCTGCTTTTATTAATGTGGCAGCAGAATAATCATTATTAATTTTTGTTTTGAAATATCTGTCATTCAGATATGATGACAACAATTTTATTAAATTAAATGGCATATTAATTGTGATTAATTTGTATAAAAGTCCTGTTAGCCAGACTTTATCAGAAGCTTTTTCTATATCAAGTAACGTCATTACTGTTACTTTGCTTTTGTTGAAATTAAAACTTATGTCATTTATTAATCTAGCTAGCTGTTGTGTTGTACTACGATTTTGACGGAATCCAAATTGATGGTCTGGTAATATTTTATTTTCAGTAATGAAATCTACAATTTGTTTAAAGATTATTTTTTCAGTCACTTTTGATAATGTATTAAGCAAGCTAATTGGTCTGTAATTTGTGGGTGAGTTGTGGTCTTTTCTAGGTTTTGGAATGGGTATTATAGTTGCCATTTTCCATGTTGTCGGCCAATAATTTAGTTTAATTATTGCATTTATTATGTAAGTAATTTGTACTATACACTTTTTTGATAAATTTTTCAAAATTTTATTTTCTATACTGTCAGGTCCAGGGGCTTTATTATTTGGTAATTTGCGAATAATATTGTAAATTTCTCTTGGTTTAATGTATTTCATGTTCTGTTTTGTTATTTCATGTGTGTGTTCGTGTATATTCATGTACTCAGTAACCGTGTCAATGACATGTGTGTGATGTGGTGTATTATTTTGGTTATCAAATTCGTGAACTTCTCCAAACGTTTTGGCAATAATATCACATTTTTCTTTATCTGTGAAGTAAGTATTATTATTTAGCTTCAACGTTGGTATATTGAATGCTGGTTTCTTTAAAAATTTAGTAAATTTCCAGAGAGTGTTGTCTTGAATGTTTAGATTATCTAATTTGTTAGTCCATGTTTTGTTTCGGTGTTCCGCTATTTCAGTCTTGATTTGTTTGTTAAGTCTGTACATGTTGTGTTTGTGTACATGATCCTGTGTTCTCTGCCATAATCTTCTCACGTGGTTTCTCTTTTCTATTAATTGTGCAGTGTTTATTGAAAGTTTGTATTTATTTATCTTTATTTGTTTTGTGTGCTTTTGTTTAGATTTGTTGATGTAAGTGAGATTGTCTATCTCTTGGTCTATGTCGTCAATTGTTTGTATATTATTGTTTATTTGAATTTTCGTATCAAGATATTTTCGAAATGCAGCCCAATTTGTGTGTTTGTATGATGTGATTTGTTTCATACATTTCCCAGTGTATTGATTGTTTCGTGTGAAATATATGGGATTGTGGTCTGAACTGAGTTCTACCAAGCACACCGGATCTGAAATATGAGTGACATTTTGAATAAGCACAATGTCAATAGTGCTGGGTGCGTTTCCACTTAGAGGGAAATGTGTGTGTGTCGGTGTGTAGAGGAGTTGTGTGTTTTGTGAGTTTATGTGTGAGTATAGTGTTCTGCCATTTGCATTACTGCGGTTACAGTTCCACATTGTGTGCACTGCATTCAAATCTCCAACAACTATGACTTTGTGTGAAATGTTAAATAGTGTTCCAAGTTCAACAAGTGTAAAGTTATTCTGTGGTCTGTTGTAAGTGGCGATGATATGTGTGTTGTCAAGTAGTCTGACGCAGATTGTCTCGAGTGTTGTGTTTGGAAGTGGAACGTGTTGGAACGGTATTGTTTTTTTGATAATGACTGCAACTCCACCAGCCGCGTGTTTATCAGTTACTCTGTCTTTACGTATTATACTGTAGTTACGTATTTTAAGTTTCTCAGTCTCAGACAATCTAGTTTCATTTATTAACATAATGTCAATATTGTGTTTGTTTATAAAGTTAACAAGTTCCCCAACCCTTGTCCTGAGTCCGTTGGCGTTCCAAGAAATCATTGTGAGCATGAATTTTAAAAATCGAAATTATTTAATTCTTGTGTAAAAGACAGCATAAGCAAGCCTCGCTGTTGTTTAGATGCGCACAGTGCCATTTGAGCATTTAAATTTTTTATTACATTTATAAACTTATTTATATTAACATAGTTGTTAAGTGTGTTTAATTCATTTACAAGTTCATTAAATTGACTTGCCTGATTGGTCAAAAGGGGATTGGGTTCAGGTTCGGGGGCGGAGTCTGTACCGCGTGTTGGTAGCGCAGGAAAATGGGATGGGTGGAGTTGCACAGGAACCGGAACAGTACTGGATCGTTGGTTTTGTTGCCAGATATTTGTTGCTGGCAATGGTGCTGGAACAAATTCTTCTTTTTTCATGTTAGCTTCGCGTCCCATGGTACGAAGTTTTTTCAAATACACTGCGCATTGAATTGAATTCGCAGGATGGTCTTTTTCGCAGTTTACACATTTTGCTGGCGTGTCTTTTGTTTTTGTGCAATCTCTAGTCGCGTGTGGTTCTGCACATTTGAGGCAGTTTGGTGGAGCGAAACAATTTGCAGTTGCATGCCCCCAAGCTTGACAGTTGTGACATTGAATAATCAGCTTCTTATTTCGGTGTCGCTCCCATTTCACTTTTGTATATAATATATACTTTACATTTTCTTGTAAGTCTGTGAGCTTCACCGTACTGTCAGTGATTACCAAATAAAGTGGGCGACGAGTGTTTTTCATCTTGAAAATGCTTATTGCAGCAATATTCATCTCTTTTAAATCTTCCTTTATTTCTTCCGCAGTTGGCTCACTGTCCAGACCTCTAATTACAAAAGCGTGGGTTTTGTTTCCTTTTTCAGTATACGTGAAATGAGCAATTTTGTCTTTTATTAATTGCTTGTGCACTTTTAATTTATCTTCGGGTTAGTCAAATACAAATTTGTTGTAGATTCGGTGAAACTCATTTTAAATCCGTTAGGAGCATGTGACTTTAATTTCTTAATTATCTCAGAGTGGTTATTAAAAACATTCTGAACAATTATTGGTGTAGGTAAAGCTGGTTTTTTATTTATTACCTCATTTTCTAATTTTTCATATTTATTTGAAATCTCAATTGGACTATTTTCAGTTTTCTTTTTTAAGTTAATTAACTTAACAGCTTTCTTACCTCTCACAGTTTCAAATGAATCACGTTCTTCCATCATATCTGTCTCCGAATCAGTGTTATTAGTATCAGCCACTGTAATTCGTCGCCGCTTGACAGCCGAATCTACGACTTCCTTTTTCATTGTGCAGATGCGATGCACACTTCGGATTTTTACACTAATGTAACCAACAAAATATATTGATGCGTTGCTGCGAATAGACGTGTTTTGCCTGCCGCTCCGCAAATTCGTTTCTATCATAAACAGTGTATGTGAATCTGTGTCTCTAATTTAAAAAATTATACATTTTTTGCGATTAGCTATGGCTAATACACGTTTGGGTGCCATCGTTAAAGAAGCGATTGACGGTTTGCTTAGTAACAGTGATTTTGTCGCTAAACTTGTGGACAAAGTCGTTGACAAACTTAACGCCAAGTTGGAAGAGCAGAAGCTGCTCTATGAATCTACAATTAAGGATCTATCGATTCAGAATAAATTCCTTGAAGAACGTGTCGATCAACTGGAGCAGTATTCTCGGCGCAACTGTGTTCGTTTCTTCGGAATACCTGAGGATGGCATCTATGAACATTCCCAAGTCACTGAAGCTAAGGTATGTGCAATCATAAAAGAGAATCTGAACCTCAGTGACGTGCCTGATATAGATCGTTGTCATCGAGTTGGTGTTAAGAAATTGAATAAACCGAGACCTGTGATTGTTAAATTCAGTTCTTACAAAAGCCGTGATAAAGTCATTCGTGCCAGAAAACAATTAATAGGAACTAAAATATCGATAAAGGAAGATCTTACGAAAATTAGATTAGAGTTATTTAATCAAGCTTCAAAAGTACTTGGCTTTAGAAATGTTTGGTCACGTGATGGCAATATTTTTGTAAAATTTAATAATCTAATTCGTAAAATTTATTCTTTGGATGACTTGTCACAATTTGAACATTCATCTTGAAAATTTATAATTTAGATTTATATTTCTGTACTTTTCTTTATTTTTGGTTTTGGAGTTGCAGTGCGTAGATGCATCAATATTTTTTGTATTTCTCATAGATTTAGATATTTTGTTTGAGTGTTAAACTCATTTTTATATATATTTTTTATATTTATCTGTTTTATGTTTCTTGTAATTCTTACTTTTTGCGTGCAGGCCACTGCTATCAGCTGTGTCTGATTCGTACGCTCACTTCTCGCTTATTAATTAACATTATTCTAACTGTTTAAAACCTAAATAATTTGTTTCATTTCTTATACTCACTATATATCTTATACGCATCATCTTTGCAAATAATGTTATTATATTATCAAAATGTCCGAGGTATGAATACCAAGTTGGATGACTTCTCTAATAATTTGTGTTGCTCTACCTTTGATGTCGTTACATTGACGGAGACGTGGCTTAATAGCTCGGTTTTTGATGCTGAATTATTTAGTTCCAATTACAATGTATATAGAGCTGACCGTGATTTCTTGAGAGCTGGTAAGGATCGAGGTGGAGGTGTGTTGTGTGCAGTGCGTAGAAAATTTTCATCTACTCTGGTTAAACTAAATCTCAGTCCCGCCTCAATTGCTGACATTATCTGTGTTCAAATTAAATTAACTGCTGGCAAATCAATTTATATAGTAGTTGTATACTCTCCTCCTCCTATTTCCATGGAACAACATAATTTTATATATGATTGCATTGAATCTATTCCAAATATTTTGTACCAAGATTTTATAATTCTGGGTGATCTAAATATATCTAAGTTGTCTGATTTTTATTTTAACTCTTATACCAATAATATTATTACCTCTTTTATTAATTTCCATAGCTTTTTGAATGCCGCTCAATATAATTTTATTTACAACAATGACAACAGGTTGTTAGATGTTGTCTAATCGAATCTTAATTGCTCTGTTTCTCGTAATCCGTGTCCATTATTAAATGAAGATAATCACCATCCTGCTATTGATATCACTTTGGAAAGTTTACCTCACTGTCCCAATTCATCCTTTGATAATTCTACACCTAGCTATAACTTCCGTTTAGCTGACTATCCACTTCTATATAATCTCTTGAATGCGGCCGACTGGAGTGTTTTATCTCAATATGATGATGTGGATGGTGCATTTTCGAGATTCTATACTATATTATATGACATCTTTGACCAATGTATTCCCAAAACTATCAGAAGAATATCTAAATACCCTCCATGGTTCTCAAAGTCTATTATATCAACTATTAAACTAAAGCATAAATATTATAAAATTTATAAACTAACTAATAACATCTTATATTACAAACATTTTAAAGCACTACGTTTTAAGATAAAACAAGATTTGAAAATTGCACACAAAAAATATTTGAATTCTGTTGAAAATAACATCTCTATTGAACCATCTAATTTTTGGTCTTACATAAGTAAGAAATCGAACAATTCTCGTATACCTGGTCAAATGCATTTTGACGACAAGTCTTTCAACACTACTCCGTCTGTTGTTCAAGCTTTTGCAACTTATTTCTCCTCTGTATATGAACAGGACAATTCTACTTCTCCCACTCCTACTCCCATGAATGACAATTCTTCTGATTTACTATCTATTAACTTTATCTCTCAAACTGATATTCTCATTTCTATAAAACAATTAAAATCCTCTCGCAACCCTGGTCCTGATAACCTACCTAGCTTTATTCTAAAAGGGTGTTGCGACATATTTGTGAAACCTCTATTTACCTTATTTAACCTATCCTTATCTACTAACACTTTTCCGTCCAAACTTAAAACTACTTTCATTACCCCAGTTTTCAAGTCAGGAGATCGAACATACATAGGTAACTACCGTCCTATAGCAATTCTTTCCAATATCTCCAAGATTTTTGAGAGGATTCTTTTCAATCATATATACCAGGATGTACAATATAAAATTTCTGAAGATCAGCATGGTTTCATGAGGGGGAGGTCTACTTCTACCAATCTGGCCAATTTTACTCAATTCTCAATTAACAGTCTGCGCAAAAATTCCCAAATTGATGTTATTTATACAGATTTTGCCAAAGCGTTTGATAAAGTGAATCATCAAATTTTAGTTCAAAAACTTATTTGTAACTTTCAATTTTCTCATAAATTATCATCACTCATATGCTCTTATTTATCTAATCGAAATTTGATTGTGCGCTACAATAATCACTCTTCCCTTCCTTTTATTGCCACCTCTGGTATCCCGCAAGGATCTAATCTCGGCCCTCTTTTATTCAATTTGTTTATAAATGATATTACAAACGCCATTCAAAACTCAAAATGTCTCCTATATGCTGATGACATCAAAATATATAAAGTTGTAAATACGCTTGAAGATTGCCTTATGCTTCAACAAGATATTGATTCCATTCTTTCTTGGTCCTCTGAGGTCAAATTATTTTTCAATACTAGTAAATGTAAAGTTATGTCTTACTCTATGAAAAAATCTATTATTGTTTGTAATTATCAAATGGCAAATGCAACACTATCTCGAGTATCACAAATGAAGGATTTGGGGGTATTGTTTGATTCAAAATTTCAATTTATTTGTCATGTTACAGAAATTGTCAAATCTTCTTATCGGAATTTAGGTTTTATAATTCGTAATTCTCGTAACTTTAATAAACTCAGTACCCTCAAATCGCTTTATTATTGTTTTGTACGTGCTAAACTAGAGTATTGTTTTTTGGTATGGAATCCACTATATAGGAACTCAATTAGACCAATTGAATCTATCCAAAGAAAATTTGTACGACATTGTTGGTATAAGTTCTGTAAACCTACATTGCCCATTACTGTTTTTCATTATAATGATTCTCTATTTGAGTTCCAAATGATATCACTTGAGAATCGTCGTAGCTTGCAGGCTTGCAATTTTCTATATAAACTTATTAATAATGCTATCGACGATTCTTATCTGCTATCATTATTATGTTTAAATGTACCACGAAACTGTAACACGAGGATAAAAGTTGCATTTGCTATTAAAACTGTGAAAACAAACTATGAAACAAAGAGCCCTATAAGATATATGTGTAATATTTTTAATAAATTAGATAATCCAGGAAATAATATTGATATATTTAATGATAATCTACAGCAGTATAAAAACAAATTATTTGAGTCTTTAATATTCGGTATAGAATAAGTGTAATTAATAGTTTACTTATGTCTTTAATTAATTTTTGTATGTATCTTTGTCTAATTGTGGTAACGTGTTTAAATACTTTTGTATTATTTATTCATATGCCCTCTGTAATTGGGACTCTGTCCTGTTGAGAGTTTAATAATAAATAAATAAATAAATAAATAAATAAACACCACTTGTTCTTATTGTTTAACACAAATTTGAAATTTTTTCGTTTATTTTTACCACCTTAAACGCAAAAAAACTGTGAAAATTTTTTCACAAAGAAAAAATAACATCCACTGTTTGACAGCGTTGCTAGGCAATGGGACGAGAACGTGTGTATTCGACATGGTATGGCCGTTGACATGAATTAATGTAATGAGAAATCTATTTGAAATCTTATTTATCATCATAATTCTAATTGGTTTCTTATAGGATATTGGGGGGCCAAGGGATAATGTTGGGAGATGAGATGTATTCTTCTTTTATATATTTGGATTTTCTTCCAGCATTACGTGTATGTAAAATGTGAAATCAGTTCATTATATTTGAATTTAATACTCTTATTAATATACACTATGGATGTACAATTATAATATTTATTATGAACATATTACTGGTATCCATGACAATGTTATTTATTTAGAATCATTACTTTCATATTTATTCTAATAAATAGTAATGTGTACGTTATTTAATATTAAGTACTCATGTACGATAAGAAAGAAATATTTGTTAAATTGGGAATCAAACTCCATCATCTCCATGTTACTATAAAACTGTTTCACAAACTCAGAAATTATTATAAATAATAATACCCATATATATTGAGAAATTATAATAATAATTTTAATAAAAATCAAAAAGTCAACGGCACGCGGTGTTCCCAAGCGGTCACCCATCCAAGTACTAACCGCGCCCGATGTTGCTTAACTTACGTGATCGGACGAGAACGTTTTTTTTTTTTCAAAGACTTTATTTTATTTTATTTTATTACAGCACAAGCAGCGCTTTTTTCCCCGCACATGTGTGACTGGCCGCTCGGCAGCCGAGCGCGCTGTATGCTGAGGTATATCTCAATCCACATGGATTAGCGGATATCCTCAGCATCACAGCGCTACGGTCAGCGCGATCGGTTTCCCACATGGCGAGGAAGACAGAGAGCACTTTATAAAATAATGTAATATTGAATACAATTCCTGGTACACAGTACCTTACTTGCTAATTTTATTTTTACTAAGCGAATTTAGAACAATGATAAAATGAAATGAGTGTGAATGACATGGGGCGAAGTGTGATTTTACAAATTATGGGAAAATAAAAATAATAAAAAACCCATTTCAAATAATTATAAAACTAAACCTAACTTAAATCTAAATGAATGATAGTGATATATACAATGCGGTGATGATGTACATTACAATTTTGTGATTAAAATGATTTTGTTAATATGTACGTGATATTGTTACACTGGAACAGGTTGAAGGGAGAAAATAGGGAGGGTTTGGTATGGTAACAGGTGTTTGAGTCTAAAGGGTGCATTGTACTCTCTGATATTTGTGATTGTGCGTGTAAGTGGGTTATTATGTAATTGTGACGTGTAAAATTTTTGTGATAAATTGTTAATGTATTCATGTATATATTGTATGTCTGTGCTTTCGTGTAAATCTACGATTCTAGAATAGCGATCTGCGTTATTAATTAAGCGCAAACATTTATTCTGTAGTCGCTGTAGCGGTTGTAGAGCAGTGTGCGAAGCTGAACACCATACAGGGGCTGCGTATGTTAAAATGGGGCGAATGATGGACGTGTACAAAAGTTTTTTGTTTGAGTGGGACATGGAACTGCTTTTATTTAGGAGAGGATACAGGGATTTAATTACGATTGTGGCTTTCTTGATGATGGTGTTAAAATGAGGTTTGTAGTTCAGCCGGGGATCTAGGGTGACGCCGAGGTATTTTGTCATGTTTTGTGGTTTTGTTTTGTGTCCGTGAAGCGTAAGTGGTGTGTAAACAGTGTTGTTTGATTTTTTACGTGTGAAAACGATGGATTCAGTCTTCTCGTGGTTTATGGATATTTTCCAGAGTCGCCAGTAGGGTTGAAGGATATTGAGGTGGATTTGAATCTGTTTGTTTGCAACCTCTGCGCTGAACGAGGACGAATAGAGTGCCGTGTCGTCCGCGTAGAGGGCAGTTTGTGTTTGTGGGAACGTTGGAAAGTCGGAAAGATACAGGGTGAAAAGTTTTGGACCTAGGACGCTACCTTGGGCTACGCCCGCGGCAACGGGGCGGGGGGTGGACAGGGTGTTGTTAACTTTCACCCTGAGGTGTCTGTTGGATAAATAGGAGTGGATGAGTTTAATTAAAATTGGAGGGAATTTCACGAGAATTAATTTGTAGATGACCCCCTCTAGCCATACTTTGTCGAAAGCCTTTTCGACGTCTAGTAGGGCCATTACTGTGACTTTCTTTTTATTGAAGTTTGTAGATATGTCAGTCACAATTCTCGCTACTTGCTGGACGGTACTGTGCTTAGGACGGAAACCAAACTGGAAAGATGGAGTTATTTTATTTTTATTATCGAAGGAATGGATGCGGGAAACTATCACCTTCTCAGCCACCTTTGACAGGGTGTTTAGGAGACTGATAGGGCGATAGCTTATGGGAAGTTTATGGTTTTTGTTAGGTTTCGGGATAGGAATAACTGTGGCAGTTTTCCAGGACTCAGGGAAGTAGTGGAATTTAATTATGGAATTTATTAGGTAGGTTAGCTGGACAATGGCTTTACGGGATAGGTTTTTCAGGACAATGTTTGGTATTGAATCAGGACCTGGCGCTTTCTGGTTGGGTAGGGATTTTATAATGCTAGCTAACTTGGAGGGTGACGTCATGAGTTTAGCTAGTGTGCGTGTGTTTGTGTCATGTATTGTGTTGATAAAATCATGTACTGTTTGTGTGATTTGTATTTGCTCGGGACAGGAATCGGGATCAATGTGATGAGCAGCCTCAAAAGTGTCGGCTAACGCCTCAGCCTTCTGCTCATCGGTAAAAAGGATGCTATTGTTGTGTGATAGCGTAGGGATAGGTTTGGAAGGTTTACGGAGGTTTTTGGATAATCGCCACAATGAGTTGTCATTGGGATTAAGTGTTTTGAGTTTTCTGTTCCATGTGTTGTTTTTATATGTTTTTATTTCATGTTTGATTTGTGTGGTGAGTGTATTCATTTGTGTGCGATAGATGGGATCGAGAGACCTTTGCCAAAGTTTTCTTATATTGTTTCTTTGTGAGATAAGTGTAACAATGTGTGCAGGTAGCTTGTCTTTGTGTTGGTGTAGTTTAATGACGCGTGTGTGCTTACGCACTGCGTCTGTGAGTGTGTTATAGAATGTGACAACTTCGGTGTCGATGTTGTCAGTTGTATTTATGTGTGAGTTGATTGTGATGTGTTTGTCAAGTGTTTGTCTGAATTTGTCCCAGTCTGTGTGTTTATATGTGCGTGTGTATCGTGTGTCGTCTGTATGAGGTGTGTTTGCGTGCAGTGTAGACAGAACTGGGCAGTGATCTGAGCTGAGCTCGTTTAGTGTAACTGGGTCTGTAATATGTGTGATGTTTTTGTTAATGTATATGTCAAGTGTAGATGGCGTCATGTTGTTTAAGGGATAGTGGGTGGGGGTAGCTGGAAACATGATGATAGAGTTATGGTTTAGTGCGTATAAATGCAACGTGTGACCGTTTGTATTTACTCTGTTGCAACCCCATGCTGTGTGTTTCGCATTGAGATCGCCAACTAACAATACTTTGCCGCCAATGTGTAAAAGTGTCTGTAGTTCGTGTTGAGTAAATTTGTTGCGTGGATTGTTGTACGTGGCTATGATGTGAGTGTTATCAGAGAGCTTGATGCAGACGGATTCTAGGGAAGAGGGAGGTAAGTGAACTCGTGTGTGTTGTACCGTGTTTCTGACGAGGAGGGCAACCCCGCCAGCTGGCACGTGTGTCTGTATTGGTCTGTCAACTCTGTGTATAGTGTAGCCTTTAATGTGTAGTTTGTCTGTGTGTGTGAGCCGTGTTTCGTTTAGTGACATTACGTGTATGTTGTGTTTGTGTAAAAAGTGTATCAGTTCACCTACCTTGGTGCGGATTCCGTTTGCGTTCCAGGTGCAAATGTTAGTAATGAATTAAATGTTGTATGAGTTGATGGTTTGCAGAAATGAGAATGCGGTGAGTGATCGTGATTGTGAGTCATGACATGATTTTAAAGCTAAGGTATAATTTTTTACAAATAATAACAAGTTATCTAGAGTTCAATTCGTTCATATGTGAAGCAAGTTCCTGAAATACATAAATATTATTTGGAAGAGCGACCTGTCGCGGGGCGGGGGGAACGTTGTTGGGCGATGATGACGTAGTGGCAGTGTAAGCGGGGCAAGGAGTTGGCTGCGTCAGCGAAGGCTGCCGTGCCTGCGCGCGCCGTGATGGTAGTGGTGGGAACTGCTGGCTCGTCAGAAGGTTCTCGCTGCTCGGCTGTTGTGGTTGTCTCCATGCGTTTACTGAGGGGGCAGGGGCTGGAACGTACAGCTGTTCGTTAGCAGATACTCTGCCTCCGCGTATCTTTTTGAATTGCTCGTGTCTTTCTTTTATTTTTGGGTTGCGTTTCGAGGCAATTTCAATTTGTCTAAGATACGCGGGGCAGTCGGCGTAATTAGCCGGATGTTCGCCCCCGCAGTTAGCGCATGTAGCCTGTCTATCCGGTGACTTGCTGCACGATGCCGTCAAATGGTGTTGCCCACATTTTACGCACCTGGGCTCTCTGTTGCAGTTGCTGGTTGCATGTCCCCAGTTTTGGCAGCGATGACACTGGGTGAGAACACGACGGTTTTCATGTCTGTCCCAGGTCACTCTCGTGAACAACAGAAACTTCACTGATTGTTGCAACTCTTTCAGTGTCAGCCCGGCATCCGTAACAAGAAGAAAGAATGGTCTATATTAAATATTTTCTTAATATCAAGATTTTTATTGACCAGCTCGTTTCTTATCTCGTCTGGCGTTGGTTCGCAATCAAGTCCTCGTAACACAAATGCGTGAGTCTTGGTGTCAGTGTCTGTATACGTGTGATATTGAATATCACTTTTGATGTTTTCTAAAAATTGCGTTTTTTCAGTTTGGTCTTTAAGATACAAACTGACGTTGTTTCGCGTGTATCTTATGTTAAAACCTTGCTTCACAGTTGCTTGCAGACGTGTTACGAGACCGTTGTGGTTTGTTACGGTGCCAGGGATGATGATAGCAGATGGTGGCCGTGGTGGTTTCTGTTGCTGGGAACATGAGGCACCAGGTGCGTCGGTGTCGGGAGCAGGATCGTCATCAGCATCACTCTCGTTCGTTAGCCCGCTGTACTTGTTCCGCAGCGGGATGTTGAAGGATGGCGGTTGGCTGGCAGTATGACGGCGCGGCGGCATGGCAGCGGGGGTACGAGGGTTAGAGGGGGCAGTGGCGGCAGCACTGGTGCTTGCAGCGGATGTCGCAGTGGCGGGCTTTTTAACCGTTTGATTCTCGGGACTCGCACTAGTTTTACGCTTTTCACTAGCACTTCCACTAGCACTTCCACTAACACTATTGATGTTTCTCACACTACCACTATGTATGATTGCACCGGTTTGTTTAAATAAGTCCTTAAAACTCATATTTTCAGTCTCTATCTTTTCTTCTTCGGTACTATCACTTATGTCAATTGTATTTAAGATACTACTGAAGTTTTCACCCTCATCACTGTGCTCAGAAACTAAGTCACCGACACTAGCACTTACATCACTAACACTGTCATTTACTTCACTTTTATCAGTCCCTGTCTCTTGGCTCATCAAACTCGTCATTCGCGAGCAACCCCTGGTGGGGTTGCGGTACTTGAAAACGCACTTTGTCTTACCACTGAGAGTGTTTTTTAACTTTTTCTTTCTAGTCATTCACAAAAAAACCGTTAAAAATTCTAAGTCACTACACGTGGCTCAGCGGCTAGAATTATCCGGACGGCACTGGTTTACGCAAACGTCTAGTCACCTTGGCAGCTAGACGAGAACTCGGACGAGAACGTGTGTATTCAACATGGTATGGCCGTTGACATGAATTAATATAATGAGAAATCTATTTGAAATCTTATTTATCATCATAATTCTAATTGGATTCATATAGGATATTGTGGGGCCAAGGAATAATGTTGGGAGATGAGATGTATTCTTCTTTTATATATTTGACTTTTCTTCCAGCATTACGTGTATGTAAAGTGTGAAATCAGTTCATTATATTTGAATTTAATACTCTTATTAACGGATGTACAATTATAATATTTATTATGAACATATTACTGGTAGCCATGAGAATGTTATTTATTTAGAATCATTACTTTCATATGTATTCTAATAAATAGTAATGTGTACGTTATTTAATATTAAGTACATGTACGTTAAGAAAGAAACATTTGTTAAATTGGGAATCAAACTCCATCATCTCCATGTTACTATAAAACTGTTTCACAAACTCAGCAATTATTATAAATAATAATAACCATATATATTGAGAAATTATAATAATAATTTTAATAAAAATCTAAAAGTCAACGGCACGCGGTGTTCCCAAGCGGTCACCCATCCAAGTACTAACCGCGCCCGATGTTGCTTAACTTACGTGATCGGACGAGAACGTTTTTTTTGTTAGAAATGATCTTTATTAATTGCTCCATATTTTACATTTTCTACAGAGTATAGTTCCTATGATCATGTGCGACTTGACCAGTTGAGTGCCGAATACACTGTACGATAGAGCTGATCACAATCGCGCACAATTTGCGGATCACTCTATCGTAGCAGCGCTACGCGCACTCGCCTAGTTTCGCACATGTCATGGAACGTACAATTGTTTTTTGTTGTTGTATACAATAATTGCTCCTTGCTACATAGCCTTATCAATTAAATTTAACTTTATATGCTTACGCTCTAACTGTGTGCGTGTTGTACCGTAATGATGTGTGCTGTGGTATGAATGATCGTATATTTGTGACTGTGTGTGTGAGAAAAAATTTACAAAAAACTCACTTGTGTACATTGTGCCTTAAACCTAACTTACAAACTAAAATGAACGATTTAATGATATATATACAATGCGGTTATGCTATTTGAACTTACATTTTTGTATGATAATGTGTATGGGAAAATGAATTGAAAATGGGGATGAAAATGTTTATATACAGTGCGGTTATGACGTCTACTTACATTCTAGTATGATTAGATGGCTGTTGTTAGTGTGGTATAGTGCGTGGATGCTGTGGTTCAAGGGCGCGCTGGCGGAAGATGGGAAGTGTTTGATAGGGTAGCATGTGTTTAAGCGGAAATGGAGTGTTGTGCTCTCTGATTTGGGTTATTGTGCGTGTGACAGGATTATGTTGTGTTTGTGTAACATAGAATTTTTGTGACATGTCGGTGACATAGTCGTGTAAGTATGATATTTTTGTTATGTTGTGTAAATCTGCGATTCTAGTATATCTGTCTGCGCTATTAATTAAGCGCAGGCACTTATTCTGGAATCGTTGAAGCGGTAGTAATGAAGTTGCCGAAGCCGAGCACCATATCGGGGCTGCGTATGTGATTATGGGGCGAATGACAGTGGTGTAGAGGAGTTTTTTGTTGCGGGATGACATTTTACTATTTTTATTAATTAAAGGATAAAGGGATCTGACTACGAGGGAAGCTTTTTTAAGGATATTGTTAAAATGTGAATTATGGTATAAACGGTGTGATAGAGTGACGCCAAGGTATTTGACCGAGGTCGTCGGGGTTGCACGATATGTGTCAATTCTGAGTGGTGTGTATACTGTTGTGTTTGTGTGTTTGCGTTTGAAAACTATGGTTTCAGTTTTTTGATGATTGATGGTGATTTTCCACAGACGCCAGTAAGGGATTAGGATGTTAAGATGGATCTGCAATTGCTTGTTAGCTACCTCTGCGCTAAACGAGTGAGCATAGATGGCTGTATCGTCTGCGTAGAGGGCAGTTTTGGTTTTGGGAAAAGTAGGCATGTCATGAATGAATAGTGTGAAGAGCTTTGGGCCTAGGCAGCTTCCCTGGGCTACGCCCGATGCTATAGGGTGAGAGGTAGAGAGGGTATTATTAATTTTAACTTTGAAATTTCTGTTAGTGAGATATGAATTTATTAGTAGAGTGAGTTTGGGCGGGAATTTCGCGCGAATCATTTTGTAAATGAGCCCTGCTTTCCACACTCTGTCGAAAGCTTTTTCGACGTCGAAGAGGGCCATTACAGTGACATTGTTTTTGTTAAAATGCGTGGATATGTCTGTCACGATTCTGGCTACTTGTTGGACAGTGTTATGTTTTGGACGGAAGCCGAATTGGAAATCTGGAGTGAGTTTATGACGGGAATCAAATTTTTCAATTTTAGAAAGGATCACCTTCTCTGCTACCTTGGAAAGGGTACAGAGAAGGCTTATGGGGCGGTAACTTGTGGTGAGTTTAGGATTTTTATTTGGTTTTGGAATGGGGATGATTGTAGCCATTTTCCAGGCTGATGGAAAGTAGGAAAGTGTGATACAGGAATTTATGATGTAGGTAAACTGGACTACGGCTTTGCGGGATAGGTTTTTAAGTGCGATGTTTTGTATGGAATCGGGTCCTGGCGCCTTTTGATTAGGAAATGATTTGATGATATTAATGATTTCTGAAGGAGTGGTGAGTAATTTAATGAGCGAGTGACGTGATGATGTGTGTGGTGTAGTTAAAAATTCGTCAACTGTCATAGTGACTGTGTCTTGGTCAGGAGTATTGTTAGGATCAAGGATGTGGACTCGCTCGAAGGTTTCGGCTAGCGCCTCTGCCTTCTGCTCGTCGGATAACAGGATATCATTGTTAGATGATAATGTAGGGATAGGTTTGAGAGGTTTCTTAAGGTTTTTGTTCATTCTCCATAAGGAGTTATCATTAGGATTTAGTCCTTGTAGTTTGTTAGTCCAGGTCTTGTTTTTAAATGTTATGATTTCAGTGCGTATATGTTTTGTGAGTTGATTCATGTAAATGCGGTGAACAGGATCGTGTGACCTCTGCCATAGTTTTCGTGTTGTGTTGCGCTGTGTAATGAGTTGTGTGATACGTGCAGGAAGTTTATCTTTGTTGTGTTCTAATTTAATAGTGCGTGTATGTATGTGTAGTGCGTGTGTGATGGCGTGTGTTAGTGCATGTACTTGTGTGTCTATATCTTGTGTTGTGTTGATGTGTGGCTGTATTATGACGTGTTTATCGAGTGTTTGTCTGAACTTATGCCAGTCTGTGTTTTTGTAAGTGCGTATGTAGTTTGCTGTATCTGTGGGTGTGATGTGCGTGCTTAGTTTGGTGTATACGGGAAGGTGGTCTGAACTAAGTTCGTTGAGGGTTACAGGATCAGTGAGATGGGCTATGTTTTTATTTAGGTATAAATCTATTGTTGTGGGTGTTGTGTTGTTTGCAGGATAGTGTGTAGGTGTAGGAGGATGCAGAAGAATGGTATTATGAGATATGATGTATGAATGTAATATATTACCATTTATGTTTGATCTGTGGCAGCCCCAGGTTGCGTGCAATCAACACTTTCCCACCAATCTGTAACAGAGTGTGAATGTCTTATTGTGTGAATGTGTTTCGTGGATTATTGTATGTGGATATTATGTATGTGTTGTCAGAGAGCCGGATACAAAGGGATTCTAGGGTTGTGGGCTGAAGGCGAACTAATGTGTGTGAGTGTGTGTTGCGTACTAAAATGGCTACACCTCCCGCGGGTACATGTGTTTGTGTAGGTCTGTCTGCTCTATAAACTGTGTAACCTTTAACGTAGAATTTATCTGTGTGTCTGAGTCGTGTCTCTTGTATAAGCATAATGTGAATGTCGTGTTTGTGTAGGAAGTGAATTAGTTCGCCGATTTTGGATCGGATACCATTTGCGTTCCAGGAACATATATTAGTAATGAAAACTACAAATTATATTGTGAAATGTTTGACATGAAAGCGTTAAATGTTGTGAATTTGTCTGCGCCGTCTTTACATTTTGATAATTGTTTATTAATATCTTGTAATGCTAAAATCATATTACCCATATTAATTAAGCTTTTAAATATATTTACTTCGTTTTTTAATTGTTGGAATATTGTATAAGTGTCCACATCTGTGTCACTGTCATTGTCCTGGCGTATGGGAGGGTTGGCAGCAGACTGGCGCGGGGGAGGGTTGGCAGCAGGCTGGCGCGGGAGAGGGTTGTCGGCATGCTGGCTGGGGGCTTGGCGGGGAGCTGACTGCTTCCGGTGAACGCTCGGTAGCGGGGGAAAATGCTCGCGGGCGCGTCTTTGTCGCTGGGGAAGTGGAGGATTGCGCGCACTCTCACGCACTGCACAGTCACTGTCACTCGCGCTACACTCGGTCTGAGGTAAAGAGGGGCGGCGGCGGCTCCAGGCTGCTGTTGTCGGCGGTGGCGCGTCTACATATTTGCGCGGCTGCTGTTTCTGTTTGCGGGTTTCCATGATGCGCTGATGATTTTGCAGTTTAGCGAGGTATACTGCGCAGTTGTCGCTGTTAGCGGGATGGTCTTGCCCACAGTTAACGCATTTAGCTGCGGTTTCTCGCGTCTTCACGCAGACTTGCGTCAAGTGATGTCCAGCGCACTTCAGACATCTGGGATCTCGCTGGCAGTTGGTAGTTGCGTGGCCCCACAGTTGACATCTATGGCATTGTGAAATAATTTTGTTGTTTATATGTCTCTGCCAGCTTATCCTTGTGTAAAATAAAACTTTAATATTTTGTTGCAGATGCCGAAGAGTGGACGTCGAGTTAGTTACAACAAGGTACAGTTTTCTTACTTTAGTGCGCATTCTATAGACAGTTTTAACCTGGAGATTATGTTGTTCTATAAGTTCTTTCTTTACAAGCTCAGGTGGCATCTCAGGTTCATGATCGAGACCACTCAACACGAACGCGTGCGTTTTTTCATCTACATCACTGTACGTGTGAAATTGTACATTGTTCTCGGTCATATGTCTCACCATTCCTTTCTTCTCCTCCAGGTTTGCAATATATAGATTTATGTTATTGCGCGAATAACTGATTTGGAATCCTTGTTTCACCTTTTGACTTATGTTATTAACTAACTCGATGTGATTTCTCGTGCTACCTGGAATGATAATAGCTGCAGGACGACGGCGTGCATTCTTTGACTGTTCTGTATTTTGTTGTGCATCGTCTGTTGGTATGGGGATGTTGTCCGGGTTATTAGAGATGGTTGCACTCGTACTTGCGCCATTTTGGTTAGAAGAGAGTGCGGAGAAGCGATTGCTCGTTGACACAGCGTACTGACTCAGCTGAGCAGCGGGCGATTCTTCGTTCGCTCTCTCGCTTGCGCTCTCTCGCGCTACAGGCTTTTTCATACTAGCGCTGTCTTTCTCGGGACTGGTTGACGCTCGTCTCTTTTTATTGTTTTCTTTCTCTCTCTCGTCTCTCGGGTCAGAGAAGTTAATCAGCTGTTTCAGCATGTCAGCTGATTCGTTAATTTGCTTACTTGCATTTATTTTATCACTCTCAATATTTGTTGCACTATCAACACTGATATTTGGCAGATTGCTTATTGCACTGTCTGAATCACAATCACTGTGTTCTACATTTTCAGTCACTATCTTTTCACTTAAATTTACACTATTTTCAGTCCCTTTCTTTTTAGTCTTACCCAACATGAGGTGTGGTATACCCCTATTGGGGTTCACGTATTTATAGACGCACCTAGTTTTAAAAAGGTAATTTTTACGTGGCACTTTAGATTTAATTCTCATGCAAGTAAAAATTTTTACACTTAAGTAAAAACGTAAAACACTCCGCGCTGAGCAAAGCCGAACATGCAAACTCGACGACTGCTCAACTCGAACTGGGACGAGAACGTGTGTATTCAACATGGTATGGCCGTTGACATGAATTAATATAATGAGAAATCTATTTGAAATCTTATTTATCATCATAATTCTAATTGGATTCATATAGGATATTGTGGGTCCAAGGGATAATTTTGGGAGATGAGATGTATTCTTCTTTTATATATTTGGCTTTTCTTCCAGCATTACGTGTAAATTATGTACCTTGAACCTGTTTGTTTCATTACATTAGTCATAACACCATCTGACATAAGTTGACTCATTTAAGAGATAAGAGAAATGTATAAATAGGTTAGTTTAGTGAATAAGCACGCTCTTGTATCGTAGACTCTGCACAGTCAAGTACTGTGACACATATGTAACTATATACGAAATATAATAAAGTTATAATATTATTAAAGATTTTAGTATTCTTTTTAAAAACTTAAAATCGAATACTCAAAATTTAATTGGCGCAGTCGGTAGGATCAATAGCTTCGAAACACAACTAAAAAATTGTGTGGTGGATTTTTATCCTTTACCAAGCAAAACCTACAAAAATCTACGAAAACCGGTCGAACAGGACCCATCAGGCCGCAAAGGCACAACGTTCGTCTACAAGATTCACGTACTTCAGAGTGCTGTTCCGAGATCACGTCAACCAATCAACTAGGAAGACTTGCTGTTCCGAAACACGTCACTCATCAGAAGCACTTGCTGTATCTACTGGACAACACGAGAACTACGAACAAGACGCCGCAACAGAAGATGATCTTCACAAGAATCATCACAATCACAATCATCATACAAATGTAAGAATTTATTTAAAAAGTTTGTAAACTTTTATATTATAATACACAGGGGTATTTCTAGCTACGACTAGTAATAAAAATACCGAAACCCGGCACAGGTCAATCACACACATAATACAACTTATGTCAGAGAGCGATAGCTCTGAATCAATAGAATCAGACGATTCTTTAACACCGTTACCAATAACTAAAAATATTAAAATTAAATTGAAACCTAGTAGATTAAATCGCATAACAATGGCTACCACATCTGTACAAGAAATAGAAATGTACCTCAAAACAATCCCATGTTATAATGGAAACATTAAAACGTTAAATAATTTTATAAAACAAGCCACAAAGATTATGGACATTTTTAACACACTAGAACTCACTGCAAATCAGCGAATGTTTGCATTCAGCATGATAAAATTAAAACTAACTGAACAAGCAATAGAAATTACAAGTAATAACGAATTTGCAGAATGGGAAGATTTAAAACTATATCTGACCACAAACTTTGTAGACAAGAGCACATCAGAAACACTGATGATAGAACTCATGGATACTAAATTTTCCAAATCAATAGAACAAACGTTAAAAATAATGCTTGAAAAATTTTCACTTTACAAGTCAAAAATACATTTAACAAATTACTCACAAGATCAGAAGAATGCAATAATTCATGGAAATCAAAAATTTATAGTAAAAAGATTTATATCTTTATTATCAAATCATGTTAGAGGATCATTCCTTATTAAAAATCCTACGACTTTGGAACAAATAGAATTAATGATTAAAAATGAATTTAGCTTTATTAATACTTATAATCAATCACCTATGTTGAGAAACAATGTAGAAAGACCAAAATTTGGCAATGGGCAACCTCCACAGAAGTTCCCATCACAAACATTCCCATCAACATCATTTAATCCCAGACAACCACCTCAATACCAGAGAGCTAACCCAAATTTTGCACCTAGACAAAATATAAAAAATTATTATGAGACGAAACGATTTAATCCAAAACCTATGACACAACAAACACGAATCACACAACCAATGTCTACACAAACAATCAGACAAAATAATAACATAGAAGAAGTAGACTTAGACGAAATAGATTTCGATACGGAACAAGCATTTTATAAACAAATAGACGAAGAGTTAAACAACGAAAGATTAGAGAAAGAAAGACAAAAGAAAATCTATGAAGATTCTTTTTTAGATTTAGAGACACCGATAGAAGAGATACAGTAGTAATGTCTTCTATAACAACGAACTTACCAGCATTAAAAATTAATCCATATGTCATACTGTTCGATACAGGCTCTTCAATAAACTTTATACACCCGGACTTAGTAAAACAATTTAAAGTAAAAACATATAACGAAAAATTAACTTTTAAAACAGTAAACGGAAAATCTAATTGCGATAAATATACAATAATAAAAATTCATAAAAAACCTCTAAAATGTTATGTTTATAAATTTCACAAAACATATAATATATTACTCGGAATAGAAGCATTTAAAATATTAAATATACAACTAAACTTTAAAGATAATAAAGTAAAATTAGACGACAAAATATATAAATTAGAAGAATTAACAAATTTAAAAGCAGAAACAAATAATATACAAATTAGAAACAATCACTTAAACAATATAGAAAAAAGAGAATTAGATAAACTCATAAATACATACACAGATCTGTTTCCAAATGAAAACGAAAATCTAACCTGCACTACCACCATAGAACACAAAATTCATGTAACAAATGAAACGCCGGTATATACAAAGAATTACCGACTTCCACAAATTTATGAAAAAGACATCGAAGAACATGTAGAAAAATTATTAGATAATAAAATAATACAAAAATCATTTTCACCCTGGTCATCCCCTATTTGGATCGTACCAAAAAAATTAGACGCTTCAGGAAAACAAAAAACTAGAATGGTAATAGATTTCAGAAAATTAAATTCAGTAACGAAAGACGATAAATACCCAATACCCAACATTGACACGATATTCGATCACATCGGACCTTCCGAATACTTTACAACCTTAGATTTACATTCAGGATTCCACCAAATAAAAATGAATAAAAATGATAGAGAAAAGACAGCGTTTTCCACAAGTTCTGGACACTACGAATACATTAGAATGCCGTTTGGACTTAAAAACGCACCTGCCACATTTCAACGAATGATTAATGAAGCATTAGGCGAATTAATAAATAAAATTTGTTTAGTATATATGGACGACATTATAATATTTGGCAAAAACTTAGAAGAACATTTAAAAAACATAAGACTAGTATTCGAAAAACTACGTCAAGCAAATTTAAAAATACAAATAGATAAGTCAGAATTTTTACAACAAGAAGTTAAATTTTTAGGATATAAAATTAATCAAACCGGACTAACAACAGATGAAAAGAAAATAGAGACAATAAAAAATTTAAATTTACCAAAAACACAAAAAGAAATAAAACAATTCTTAGGAACTTTAGGAACCATCCTAAAGTTCCTAAGAATTGTTTGACGATTCATACCTAATTACGCAAACTTGACAAAACCTTTCACACAATGTTTAAGAAAAAATGTTAAAATAGATATAGATGATGAAAATTATAAGAACGCATTCGAACAATGTAAAAATACATTAATAAAATCTCCAATATTACAAAACCCAGACTTTGACAAAGAATTTATATTAACTACAGACGCAAGCGACTTTGCAATAGGCGCTATACTCGCACAAAAAACAGACGATAAAGAATTACCTATATGTTATGCCTCTAAAACTTTAAATAAAGCAGAACAGAATTACAGCACAATAGAAAAGGAATTAAAAGCAATAGTATGGGCAGTTAGAAATTTTAGACCATATATTTACGGACGGAAGTTTACCATAAAAACAGATCATAAACCTTTAATCTGGTTATTCAATATGAAAAACCCGAATCAAAAACTAATTAGATGGAAAATAGAATTGAGTGAATACAACTTTGAGATAAATTATTTACAAGATAAAGAGAATGTTGTTGCAGACCTACTATCCAGACAGAAACCAAAATTTAAATTAAATAATTTAATAGGAGATGTATTAGAACAAAACCCCATCGCACATTGTATATCAAAAGACTGTGAAATGTCACGAGGTCTGGCCGAACAAATAAATTTAAAATATGATTGTAAAGACTTTTGCAAAGAACGAAATAATAAAAATATCATTATTCAAAAAATAAGTAATAAAATAATATTTCACTTGATTACAAAAATAAATCATTTTGATAAACCATTACTAAAAAATTTAGACAAACCCTTAAAAGAACTAAGAGATTATATGATTATAAATGAACTACCTATAATAAATATCCCAAAATTAGGATGTGGTTTAGACATATTAGAATGGGAAAAAGTAAGAGAAAAAATAAACAAAATATTTGAAGATACTAATATAGAAATAAACGTTTTCACATTACCCGACGTTAACCATAACGAAACAGAAAACAGTAGCGAACAAAATAATATAGATCAAGAAGAAGATAATCAAACAGTACACAGCGCAAATGAGAATCCCATAGCAGGAATAAAATATTTAAATGAGAGAATTAATATAGCTGACAATCAAATAATAATTTATAAAGTAGACAGGGACACTGAAATAAAAATAGAAAAATATTTTGATAATAAAAAACAAAGACTTATTTGCAAATTTAATAAAGTAACTTTTAAACAAGATGTTATAGATTTTATAAAAACTTATCTCACCCCAAAAATTAGATATTTAGCCTTATTTCAAAAAGATTTAGATAAAGAAGTTTCAAAAATATTACAAGAAAATTTCCAACCAAATTCTATAAATATCATAGCGTGTACAAAATTAGTAAACAACGTAGAAAATAACGAGGAACAATTAGAAATTATACATGACTTTCATACAGGTCTTACAAATCATAGAGGAATTGTAGCCACAATAAGAGAACTAAAAGAAAAATATTATTGGCCAAACATGAATAAAGACATTCAAGAATATATAAACAACTGTGAAACGTGCCGATGTAATAAATATGAAAGAAAACGTATAAAAACAACCGACAATCTTACAATAACACCAAGCACACCATGTGAAATGATAAACATAGACTTGTTATCACTAAATAAAGAACCTTACTTGACGATATTAGATCAGTTCTCCAAGCACGCACAGATTATCAAGGTCGAAAATAAGAGCGCAAAACATATAACAGATAAATTAAGAATATATTTCGAAACATACAAAATACCGAAAGAAATAATAATGGACAATGGTACGGAATTTAATAACACATTAATGAAAGACCTCTTAAGTAAAAAGAAAATTAAATTACATATAACTTGCGTTAATAACCCAAAAAGTAATGCAGTGGAAAGACTTCACTCAACATTAATAGAACAATTGAGAATACTACACTCAAGACCAGACACTAAAAACATAGCAATGTCAGAAAAAATACGAATGGCTACACTAGCATATAATAATACAAAACATAGTACAACACAACTAAGCCCAGTTGAAATACTTTTCGGAATATCAAATGAAAACATTTTTATAAAAACAGACCAATCCAAATTAAGAGAAAATTATGAAGAACAACAAAGGAAAATTAAGCATATTATAAAAGATAGAATAGAAAGAGAAAAATTAAAGCGAAATATAGAAAATGACAATCCTTTAGAATTAAAAGATAAAGTATACGTTAAACAAAATCCTAGAATTATTCATAAAATAAAGAAACCAATATATAGAAAATAGTCAGTTAAAAATTATAACCCTTTATTAGGAAAAATTAAAATATTAGATAAAAAGAATAGAAGTAAAAATATAAAAATAAATCAATTAAAAATTAAATAAAATTTCAGATGTCAAGGACAAATTCAAGATATCTCGAACAATAATGGATTCCACCTTGCCGAATTAGGTGAATGCAAAATCAAGACTGGCGAACAACTAATATACTATAACTACAATATAAATCCGATTTATGAAGAATTCCTAAAATTAAGAACAAATAGAGATAATCTATTAAAGAATATAAAACCCCATAATGAAACATTCCAAACATACATTAATATTTTAAATTATAATTATTTAGACTTAAATAATCAAATTCAAAAACTATTTAATAAAAGACAAAAACGCGGACTTATAAACGGATTAGGCTCCATTGTTAAATCAATAACAGGAAATTTAGATTCTACGGATAGTCAAAGATATGAAGAAATGTTTAATAAATTAAAAACAAATCAAGAAATATTACAAGAACAGAATGATGAAGTCATTAAACATAATAAAGATATGACAAATAAATTTAATACACAATTAGAAAATGTCAGACATAATGAAAAAGAATTAACACATCAAATTGAGAGCATAATTCATGCTTTAAAAGGAAATTTAGATTGGAAATTACAAATAGATATGGAAAGTAAATTTCAGAAATTAATATTAATAATAATGAATTTAAATGAATTAACAAAACAGATAGAAACAAGTTTAACCTTTTGCTCACTACACAAATTAGATGTCAGTATAATATCTTACGAAAATTTAAAACAAACTACACAAAATAACGACATTTGGAATTTAAACGAACTAATAGAAACCCATTGTAAATACTATAACGGAGAAATATACTTCATAATATCAATACCAACCTTCTCCCAAGAATCCTTCAAATTAAACCAGTTTACCCCATTACCCATGATTCAGAATGATAGATTTATAATAATGAGTGAACCTCAACAATTATATTTTATACAAGATAAGACTTATAAAATAAGTGAATGTAGTTATATTAAGAATAAATACTTGTGTATTACACAGTTTATAGAAATAAGTAAATGTATGGGAAATATATTAAATAAACAGAAGGATGATGATTGCAAATACCATAATATTGAGAAAAAGAATACTTTTGAATTAATTCAAAATACAAATGAACTAATTATGATTAGTCCAAATAAACAAGAAATTCAAATGAACTGCAATGAAATAAAAATAAAAAGAAATATTCAAGGAATCTATAAGATAAAAATTAACCAAGAATGTCAAATAAATAATTTCACATTTAAAAGAATTTTACAAAAATATAAAGAAATTGAATTTAAAACATTTGAGAAGGAATTAATAAGTTCAAAATTTAATGATACTAAATTACAGAATATCTCAGATATTATATTAAATGAACCAAAAATTACAAAAATAAAAGAAATCAAAATTGAAAAATAGCAGTCATCACTCTTACATAATATATGTTATAATATTTATATTAATAAGTTGTTATATTTTAAGAAAATATGTATTACCTAGAATAAATATATATAGAAATGAAAGAAAGTTAAAAAGGGTAAAAACAGTAAGGAAAAAGCTAAGTGAATTAGCTATGCAAGAACAAATATAATGAAAAAACTAAAAGGGGAGGAATTATGTACCTTGAACCTGTTTGTTTCATTACATTAGTCATAACACCATCTGACATAAGTTGACTCATTTAAGAGATAAGAGAAATGTATAAATAGGTTAGTTTAGTGAATAAGCACGCTCTTGTATCGTAGACTCTGCACAGTCAAGTACTGTGACACATATGTAACTATATACGAAATATAATAAAGTTATAATATTATTAAAGATTTTAGTATTCTTTTTAAAAACTTAAAATCGAATACTCAAAATTTAATTTGTATGTAAAGTGTGAAATCAGTTCATTATATTTGAATTTAATACTCTTATTAATGGATGTACAATTATAATATTTATTATGAACATATTACTGGTAGCCATGAGAATGTTATTTATTTAGAATCATTACTTTCATATGTATTCTAATAAATAGTAATGTGTACGTTATTTAATATTAAGTACATGTACGTTAAGAAAGAAACATTTGTTAAATTGGGAATCAAACTCCATCATCTCCATGTTACTATAAAACTGTTTCACAAACTCAGCAATTATTATAAATAATAATAACCATATATATTGAGAAATTATAATAATAATTTTAATAAAAATCAAAAAGTCAACGGCACGCGGTGTTCCCAAGCGGTCACCCATCCAAGTACTAACCGCGCCCGATGTTGCTTAACTTACGTGATCGGACGAGAACGAATTAGAATTAGAATTAGAAATTTGTTTTATTTATTCACCTTGATACATATTACAAAAAGAATCGGCGCATTTAGGACATTGTCCAGGGCGGCGTCGACCGCGCAGTACGGGGGCACAATCTCAATCACGCAGTGATTAACGGATTTGCCCGCGTAGCTGCGCTGCGCACAGCCGCCTGGTGCCGCGAATGGCTCGATCTTATGTTGTTTTACATTTGCATAATACATAACGTTCCTGGCCTGTTGGCCTTACCATTAAATTTAACTTACATTTCTAAAAGAATAAAAACATTTGATGATCGTGTGCGCGTGATGCAGTGTGCGTGTCTTATGAATGATCGTGTTGTGTTCCGTAGGAAAAATAAATAAAAAACCTACTTTAAATAATGGTACTTACAACTAACTTAAAAACTAAATGAGTGACAGTAGATGATTTGTACAGTGCTGTTATGACTCTTAATAATAATATGATATGTGATAGTATGATTTGAATATAATGGCGTATGCAGATGACCTTATTTCTAACTGAATGATATTTAATGTTACAATGCGTTTATGACTTTCACAGAATATTAATTTATGATAGAATGGTGCGAATGTAGTGGGTTTGCGATAAATAAACTTAACTCTAATGAATGATTGTGAATGATATATACAATGCTGTTATGCAATTTTTACAATTTTTATTTGATTATGTGGTGTTAGTATGAGATGTCATTAATGATTTAAATATTATAATTTGATATGTTTTGTGCGAATGTGAAAAATGTATTGAATTTTTCCATATCTGTTTTACATTTACTTAAATTTTGATTAAGATCTTGAAGAGCTATTAACATATGTCCTAAATTAATTAACGTGCTTAATGTCTGAATTTCATTTGTTATTTCTTTGTAAAGGGTAATAGTGTCCTGATCACTGGGTTCGGGGTAGGTTGATTGTTCACACAGACTGGGGTTGACTGCAGGCTGGCTGGGGGTAGGTTGGGGCGCTGACTGCTGTCGCTGACGGCCGGGGAGTGGGGGAAACTCGTCACGGGCTCGTAGATTTCGCGCACTTTGACGCACATCACTGTCACTACACTGGGGATAGTGCGGGCCGCGTTGCGACCACTGGTTGACCTGGGGGGCAGGTGCTGGCTGGTACCGCTGCTGGGATTGGGCTGGAGCTCGCTTCTCGATATTCAACTGCCTCTGTTTTATTCGCGCAATATAAACAGCGCATTGCACACTGTTGGCCGGGTGGTCAGCGCTGCAGTTGATGCATTTTGCTGGTGTGGTTTTAGGTTTGGTGCACTCTCGTGTGATATGCTGCTCTGCGCACTTAAGGCATCGTGGAGTGCGCATGCAGTTAGCAGTGGCGTGTCCCCACATCTGACAGCGGTGGCATTGTGACAGCTGTTTCTTGTTAACATGTCGTTGCCAAGAAACGCGAGTATACATAATTGTCTTCACATCTCGCTGTATAGTTTGCAGAGTTGTTGCTGTAGAAGTCACTACCAGGTAGAGTGGTCTGTGCTGAGTTGTCATGCGGTATATCGCTTTGATGTTAAGCTTGTAGTTCGTCTCCAACTCTGCTTGCAATTCCTGTGGGCTCGGCTCGCAGTCGAGACCGCGAAGCACGAATGCATGTGTTTTATTATCAGCATCAGTGTAGGTGTGGAATTCTACATTTGATTTACGCAATGTCTCTACCATTTGTTTTTTCTCTTGCAAGTCATGCAGGTATAAATTTAAGTTATTTTTACTATAGCTGATAGTGTAACCTTTCTTTACTTTTTCATTTAGTGTAGCGACAAATGGTTTGTGAGAAGTCGCCTTTCCAGCTATAATTATTGGAGCAATGCGTTGTTTCGACTGTGTGGTAGTAGAGTTGGCAGCGGTGGTGGTGGCTGCGGTGGTGGTGGCGGTGGTAGACTTGTTTGACTGACTGCTGATGCCGCTCGGGCCAGCTTGGTTGATCGAAGCGTCATCGATATGTTCGTCACTATTTGTGACGTCATCCTCGTCGTCACCGAGGTCGCTGTCCGGGTCAGCGACTAGCGGTTCATATGTATTGTGCGTTGGCACTGGTTGAGCAGCGGGCGCAGCTACAGATGCGCATCGCTTCTTGTTGCTGTGTGCTGGTTGGTTGGATGTTGTTGCTCCATCCTTGTTTGGACTGACACTCGCGTTCCTTTTCTTTTCACTTTCGTTCGCACGTGGTACGGGTCGATGTTCAGCGACCGTGAACAAAGATTTGAACAAGGCCGCGTTCATGACTACACTTGATTTTTCATTTGTTTCACAATTTTTAGTTTTTTCAGTCACTGTCTCTTGAACTATTTGCTCCACTTTCGTTTTAAAACTGTCACTAGTGTTTTCTGGATCACTACTATCGCTAGATATAACCATTACCTCATTATCAGTCTCTATCTTTTTAGCACTTTTTGTTGTTTGCATAGGGGAGACGCCCCTATGCCTGTTATACTTATAAACGCACCAAGACGTATATATTGTTCGTTTATACGGCTCGCGTTTTACACGCATAAAATAAAAATAAAAAGTAAAATAACAATTTTAACACTCGCGTGGAGACTAGCGGAAACCAACCGTACTCGACTGCTATCACACTATCACTGGGGGGACGAGAACGTGTGTATTCAACATGGTATGGCCGTTGACATGAATTAATATAATGAGAAATCTATTTGAAATCTTATTTATCATCATAATTCTAATTGGATTCATATAGGATATTGTGGATCCAAGGGATAATGTTGGGAGATGAGATGTATTCTTCTTTTATATATTTGGCTTTTCTTCCAGCATTACGTGTATGTAAAGTGTGAAATCAGTTCATTATATTTGAATTTAATACTCTTATTAATGGATGTACAATTATAATATTTATTATGAACATATTACTGGTAGCCATGAGAATGTTATTTATTTAGAATCATTACTTTCATATGTATTCTAATAAATAGTAATGTGTACGTTATTTAATATTAAGTACATGTACGTTAAGAAAGAAACATTTGTTAAATTGGGAATCAAACTCCATCATCTCCATGTTACTATAAAACTGTTTCACAAACTCAGCAATTATTATAAATAATAATAACCATATATATTGAGAAATTATAATAATAATTTTAATAAAAATCAAAAAGTCAACGGCACGCGGTGTTCCCAAGCGGTCACCCATCCAAGTACTAACCGCGCCCGATGTTGCTTAACTTACGTGATCGGACGAGAACGTAGTGGAGCTTAATCATGGAATTTATGATATAAGTGAACTGCACTAGGGCTTTACGGGATAGGTTTTTGAGGACTATATTTTGGATATTATCAGGACCTGGCGCCTTTTGGTTAGGAAAGGATTTGATGATAGTGGCTATTTCAGATGGTTTGGTGAGGAATTTAGCTATATTATAAGTGGTAGTATTTGTTGGAGTGTTTATAAATTCTTGTACTTTTTTTATGATTTCTAATTGTTCCGGGGAGTGGTTAGGATCAAGGATGTGAACTTGCTCGAAGGTTTCAGCTAATGCTTCCGCCTTCTGCTCGTCGGAAAACAGGATATCATTGTTGCTGGAAAGGTCAGGGACGGGTTTAAAAGGTTTTTTCAGGTATCGGGTCATTTTCCAGAGTGAATTGTCATTAGGATTTAAGGCGAGGAGTTTGTCGTTCCAGGATTTGTTTCTATACATTTTTATGTGCATTTGGATTTGTTTGGATAAGGAGTTCATGATTGTACGGTGGAAAGGATCACGTGACCTCTGCCATAGTTTTCGTGAAGTGTTGCGTTGTGTGATAAGTTGTGATATGTGTAATGATAATTTGAACTTTGTTTGGTTCCAATTTTCTTGTGCGTGTGTGTTTGTTTATGGCATACGTGATGGCATGAGTCAGTGCATTTACTTGTGTTTCTATATCTTGTATTGTGTTGATGTGTGACTGTATTGTGATGTTTTTGTCCAGTGTTTTTCTGAACTCATGCCATTCTGTGTCTTTATATGTGCGTATGTAATGTGTGGTATCAGTGTGTACGTTTAGTGTTTTTAATTTAGTGATTATAGGAGAATGATCAGAATTTAATTCTGGTAATGCAATGGGATTAATGATATGTGTGACGTTTTTGTTTATGATTATGTCAATGGTGCTAGGAGTCATATTATTTAATGGATAATGGGTTGGGGTAGGCGGATACATAATGATAGCGTTATGATTGATGATGTACGAATTTAGCGTGTTGCCATTTGTATTCGTAATATTGCAATTCCAGGTTACGTGTTTTGCGTTTAAATCGCCTACTAGCAGCACTTTTCCTCCAATATTTAACAGTGTGTGGATGTCGTGTTGTGTGAATTTGTTGCGCGGGTGGTTATATGCTGTGATAATGTTTGTGTTATCAGAGAGCCGGATGCAAAGGGACTCTATGGATGTAGGCTGAAGGTGAACTAATGTATGTTGTATTGAGTTGTGTACGAGAGCCGCTACCCCACCTGCCGGCACGTGTGTTTGAATTTGTCTGTCTTTTCTGTGTACTGTATATCCTTTTATGTGTAATTTGTCTGAGGGGCGTAGGCGTGTTTCGTTGATTAACATGATTTGTATGTTGTGTTTATGTAGAAAATGTATTAGCTCACCTTTTTTGGATTGGACTCCGTTGGCGTTCCATGAACTGATTTTAGTACCTAACATTATATGTTAAATGTTGATATGTTTTGTATGAAGTTGAACGTTGTGAAAAATATTTCCTCCTTAGAGGTACATTGAGTGAGTTGAGCTGTTGGTGCTCTTACAGCTATTATCATATTATCTAAGTTAATAATACTATTTAACACTTTAAGATAATATTTTAAATTTATTAAATGAGTTATTGTCACTGGGGGTGGGGTTTGTTTCATGATGACGATCAGCTGTTGAGGGGGCGGGGGTGGCTGCATGCTGGCTGGGGGTCATGGAGTTGGCTGCTTGTAGGCTGCTAGGTAGAGCAGTGCGAGGCGCTGCCTGCTGTTGTTGAGGTAGCGCAGGGAACTGCCGCTGGTCATAGGCGTAGGCAGCGGTCGGTTTTAGGGGCAAGGGAATTATCACTGCACTATCACTGTTAACTGCACTAGCACTAGGGACAGGGTGTGATATCTTCCAAGCGTTGGCGGCTGGTGCTGGGGCAGCGATGTACTTTTGTACGTTGACGCGGTTTGATACTGTCTTTTGCGTTGCTTGCAGTCGTCGCAGATACACATCACAGAGCTCGTAGTTCGCGGGGTGAGGTCCGTGGCAGTTTACGCACTTTGCCGGGGTTTCTTTTGTTTTGGTACATTCTTTTGTTAAATGTTTTTCCGCGCACTTCAGACAACGCGGTTCACGATAGCAGTTCGAGGTAGCGTGTCCCCATGCTTGGCACCTGTGACACTGGATAATCTTTTTCTTATTTTTGTGTTCTTCCCATTTTATTTTTGTATGAAACAGAAATTTTACTTTCGCTTGCAAGTGTGCAAGCGTAGTAGCGGCACTCGTCACTACTAAAAACAGCGGACTGTACGGTGTTTTCATTTGATAAACTGTTTTCACCTCTGCATCATAGTTTGTGTTTATTTCGGTAATTATTTCTTCCGGTGTTGGCGCCGGTTTAAAGCAAAGACCACGTAGGACAAACGCGTGTGTTTTGTCACACTTGTCTGTGTACGTGTGATATTCCATATTGATTTCATTTATTTGATTTTGGAATTTTTTCTTTTCTTCAATATCATTAATGAATAGATTTATGTTGTTCTGTGTGTATGTCATATGAAATCCTTTTTTAACTGTTGCATTTATAGCATTTACCAAATTAGTATGATTTGATGTCTTACCGGCGATTACGATTGCCGAAGGTGCGAGACGACGGACGTTGCGCTGTGCAGTTGGCGGTTCGGGGTTATCGGCGGCGGGAGACGAGGCGTCATCGTTGGTGACGCTGACGACGTCATCCTCCTTCTCCATTTCGCTGAGCGGCGCATAGTAGTTGCGCAGTGGTAATTCAGCCGAAGCAACACTCGGCTGCTTTCGGCGCATGTCGTTGCTTTGTCGCTTCGAGCTGCTTGGCTTGTTCAGCTGTTCTGGGCTCTCACTTGCCTTAGGCTTCTTGTCTCTCTCTACGCTGTCAGCTGTCCGATCTCTCGGATCATTGACCTTAGTAATCAAGGTTTTTAAGTTCAGAATTTCACTTGTATTTTCAGTCTCTGTCTCTTTCATATTGCACACTAGACCTACTTTGGCTTTAAAATTTTCAACTTTTTCGTTAACTTCACTTACACTACTATCATTACTGTCTTTGTCGCACTCACTGTCACTTCTACTAGCTCCTTCTCTCTCAGAAGCACATGGTTTTGATACTTTTACTTTTTTCAGTCTCTGTCTTTTAGGATTTTCGGGCGAATCAAGCGCCAGGGTACACGCACCCGCTGCGCTGAACCGAAACACGGTAGTATTAGCAAACACTAACTTTCTACACGGCACAGTTTTCACTCTCATGCACTATAAAATAAATATTGCAAAAAACTTGCTAAAATAAAACGGCTCTCTCGCAATCACGTCGTAACTCATCCACGATCGAACGAGAACTGCGGACGAGAACGTGTGTATTCAACATGGTATGGCCGTTGACATGAATTAATATAATGAGAAATCTATTTGAAATCTTATTTATCATCATAATTCTAATTGGATTCATATAGGATATTGTGGGGCCAAGGGATAATGTTGGGAGATGAGATGTATTCTTCTTTTATATATTTGGCTTTTCTTCCAGCATTACGTGTATGTAAAGTGTGAAATCAGTTCATTATATTTGAATTTAATACTCTTATTAATGGATGTACAATTATAATATTTATTATGAACATATTACTGGTAGCCATGAGAATGTTATTTATTTAGAATCATTACTTTCATATGTATTCTAATAAATAGTAATGTGTACGTTATTTAATATTAAGTACATGTACGTTAAGAAAGAAACATTTGTTAAATTGGGAATCAAACTCCATCATCTCCATGTTACTATAAAACTGTTTCACAAACTCAGCAATTATTATAAATAATAATAACCATATATATTGAGAAATTATAATAATAATTTTAATAAAAATCAAAAAGTCAACGGCACGCGGTGTTCCCAAGCGGTCACCCATCCAAGTACTAACCGCGCCCGATGTTGCTTAACTTACGTGATCGGACGAGAACGTTTTTTTTTTTTTTTCAAAGACTTTATTTTATTTATTTCGTTACAACACAGTTTACGCATTTTTTCCTCGCACATGTGTGACTGGCCGAGCGTGCTGTATGCTGAGGTGTATCTCAATCCACATGGATTAGCGGATACCCTCAGCATCACAGCACTACGGTCAGCGCGATCGGTTTCGCACATGGCGAGGAAAACATAGAGCGTTTATCAATACATATATACCTATTTACAATTCCTGACACACAGTGTCTTACTTGCTAATTTGTTTTATCAGAACGAACTTAGAAAAATTATAAAATGCAATGTTTATGAGTGATATGGGGCGAAGTGAATATGATTAACAAATATGGGAAAAATATATACAAAAAACCCACTTGACAAAATTGTACAACTAAACCTAACTTAAAACTAAATGAATGATAATGATATATACAATGCGGTGATGATTTACATTAAAAATTTTGTGATTAAAATGATTTTGTTAGTATGTACATGCTATTGTTGCACTGGAACAGGTTGAAGGGAGAAAATAGGGAGGGTTTGATATGGTAACTGGTGTTTGAGTGTAAAGGGTGCATTGTACTCTCTGATATTTGTGATTGTGCGTGTAAGTGGATTATTATGTAATTGTGACGTGTAAAATTTTTGTGATATGTTGTTAATGTATTCATGTAAATATTGTATGTTTGTGCTTTCGTGTAAATCTACGATTCTAGAATAGCGATCTGCGTTATTAATTAAGCGCAGACATTTATTCTGTAGTCGCTGTAGCGGTTGTAGAGCAGTGTGCGAAGCTGAACACCATACAGGGGCTGCGTATGTTAAAATGGGGCGAATGATGGACGTGTACAAAAGTTTTTTATTTGAATGAGACATGGAACTGTTTTTGTTTAGGAGAGGATACAAGGATTTAATTACTATGGTGGCTTTCTTAATTATGGTGTTAAAATGAGGTTTGTAATACAGCCGAGGATCTAGGGTTACGCCGAGGTATTTTGTTGTGTTTTGTGGTTTTGTTTTGTGTCCGTGAAGCGTAAGTGGAGTGTAGACAGTGTTGTTTGATTTTTTACGTGTGAAAACGATGGATTCAGTCTTCTCGTGGTTTATGGATATTTTCCAGAGTCGCCAGTAGGGTTGAAGGATATTGAGGTGGTTTTGAATCTGTTTGTTTGCAACCTCTGCGCTGAACGAGGACGAATAGAGTGCCGTGTCGTCCGCGTAGAGGGCAGTTTGTGTTTGTGGGAACGTTGGAAAGTCGGAAAGATACAGGGTGAAAAGTTTCGGACCTAGGACGCTACCTTGGGCTACGCCCGCGGCAACGGGGCGGGGGGTGGACAGGGTGTTGTTAACTTTCACCCTGAGGTGTCTGTTGGATAAATAGGAGTAGATGAGTTTAATTAAAATTGGAGGGAATTTCACGAGAATTAATTTGTAGATGACCCCCTCTAGCCATACTTTGTCGAAAGCCTTTTCGACGTCTAGTAGGGCCATTACTGTGACTTTCTTTTTATTGAAGTTTGTAGTTATGTCAGTCACAATTCTCGCTACTTGCTGGACGGTACTGTGCTTAGGACGGAAACCAAACTGGAAAGATGGAGTTATTTTATTTTTATTATCGAAGGAATGGATGCGGGAAACTATCACCTTCTCAGTCACCTTTGACAGGGTGTTTAGGAGACTGATAGGGCGATAGCTTATGGGAAGTTTATGGTTTTTATTAGGTTTCGGGATAGGAATAACTGTGGCAGTTTTCCAGGACTCAGGGAAGTAGTGGAATTTAATTATGGAATTTATTAGGTAGGTTAGCTGGACAATGGCTTTACGGGATAGGTTTTTCAGGACAATGTTTGGTATTGAATCAGGACCTGGCGCCTTCTGGTTGGGTAAGGATTTTATAATGCTAGCTAACTCGAAGGGTGACGTCATGAGTTTAGCTAGTGTGCGTGTGTTTGTGTCATGTATTGTGTTGATAAAATCATGTACTGTTTGTGTGATTTGTATTTGCTCGGGACAGGAATCGGGATCAATGTGATGAGCAGCCTCGAAGGTGTCGGCTAACGCCTCAGCCTTCTGCTCATCGGTAAAAAGGATACTATTGTTGTGTGATAGCGTAGGGATAGGTTTGGAAGGTTTTCGGAGGTTTTTGGATAATCTCCACAATGAGTTGTCATTGGGATGAAGTGTTTTGAGTTTTGTGTTCCATGTGTTGTTTTTATATGTTTTTATTTCATGTTTGATTTGTGTGGTGAGTGTATTCATTTGTGTGCGATGAATGGGATCGAGAGACCTTTGCCAAAGTTTTCTTGTATTGTTTCTTTGTGTGATAAGTATAACAATGTGTGCAGGTAGCTTGTCTTTGTGTTGGTGCAGTTTAATGACGCGTGTGTGTTTGCGCACTGCGTCTGTGAGTGTGTTAGTGAATGTGACAACTTCGGTGTCGATGTTGTCAGTTGTATTTATGTGTGAGTTGATTGTGATGTGTTTGTCAAGTGTTTGTCTGAATTTGTCCCAGTCTGTGTGTTTATATGTGCGTGTGTATCGTGTGTCGTCTGTATGAGGTGTGTTTGCGTGCAGTGTAGACAGAACTGGGCAGTGATCAGAGCTGAGCTCGTTTAGTGTAACTGGGTCTGTAATGTGTGTGATGTTTTTGTTAATGTATATGTCAAGTGTGGATGGCGTCATGTTGTTTAAGGGATAGTGGGTGGGGGTAGGTGGAAACATGATGATAGAGTTATGGTTTAGTGCGTATAAATGCAACGTGTGACCGTTTGTATTTACTCTATTGCAGCCCCATGCTGTGTGTTTCGCATTGAGATCGCCAACTAACAATACTTTGCCGCCAATGTGTAAAAGTGTCTGTAGTTCGTGTTGAGTAAATTTGTTGCGTGGATTGTTGTACGTGGCTATGATGTGAGTGTTATCAGAGAGCTTGATGCAGACGGATTCTAGGGAAGAGGGAGGTAAGTGAACTCGTGTGTGTTGTACCGTGTTTCTGACGAGGAGGGCAACCCCGCCAGCTGGCACGTGTGTCTGTATTGGTCTGTCAACTCTGTGTATAGTGTAGCCTTTAATGTGTAGTTTGTCTGTGTGTGTGAGCCGTGTTTCGTTTAGTGACATTACGTGTATGTTGTGTTTGTGTAAAAAGTGTATTAGTTCACCTACCTTGGTGCGGATTCCGTTTGCGTTCCAGGTACAAATGTTAGTAGCGAATTAAATGTCATATGATTGGATGCTTTGTAAAAATGAGAATGCGGTGAGTGATCTAGTTTGCGAATCATGACATGATCTTAAAGCTAAAGTATAATCTTTTACAAATATTAACAAATTTTCTAAATTAACTAAAGAATTTAATTCATTCATATGATATGCTAGTTCCTGAAATATATTTACATTTAGAGCGTCCTGTCGCGGGGTGAGGGGCTGTGGTGGTGGCTTGCTGCTGGATGATGTTATCTGATGTGTTGTTGAAGGGGGAATGGGGCAAGGGGTAGGCTGCGTCACAGATGGCCGCCGCGGTTGCGCGCGCTGCGATGGTAGTGGGGGAAACTGTCCGCTCGCCAGTATGTTCTGACCACTGGAGTGCTGTGGCTCGGTGCGGCTCCATGCATTGGCTGCGGGGGCGGGCGCTGGCACATAATGCGGCGCGTCTCCTGACGCTCTGGCTTCGCGCATATGCTGAAGTTGCTCAAAACGCTCTTTGATTTTATAATTACGTTTTGACGCTAACTCTATTTGACGTAGATATGCTGGGCATTCAGTGAAGTTAGCCGGATGAGCGCCCCCGCAGTTTGCGCATGTTGCTGGTGATTCTCGTGACTTGCTGCATGACGAGGTGATATGGCCATTGCCACATTTCACGCATCTGGGTGCTCTGTTACAGTTGCCTGTCGCATGCCCCCAGTTCTGACATCGGTGACATTGTGTGAGCACTTTTCTATTTACATGTCTCTCCCATGTTATCCTCGTGTAGAGAATGTACTTCACAGCATTTTGTAGGTGCTTCAGCGTTATCCCGGCATCAGTAACTACTAAATATAATGGTCTATATTTAGTTTTAATTTTAAATATTTTTTGTATGTCTAAATTATATGTATTTGCGAGTTCTGTTTTGACAAGATCAGGTGTTGGCTCGCAGGCTAAACCACGCAGCACAAATGCGTGCGTCTTTTTATCACTATCGGTGTACGTGTGATATTCTAGATCTTGTTTAATAGTTTCTAAGAATTTTGTTTTTTCAGTTTTATCTTTTACATATAAGCTGACATTATTTCTTGTGTAGCGAATGTTGAATCCATTTTTAATGGTAGTTTGAAGACGTGTTACTAGCGCTGAATGGTTAGTTACGGTGCCGGGTATAATAATTGCTGAAGGTGGTCGTGGTGGTTTTTTCTGTTGGGGACATGGGGCTCCAGATGCGTCAGTGTCGGAGGCTGGTTCGTCATCGGCATCGCTTTCATTTTGCAGCCCTCTGAAGCGGTTACGCAACGGGATGTTGAACGGTGCTGGCTGGCTAGCGGCGGTGCGCAGCGACGGCATAGCGGCGGGGTTTGGGGGGACTGTAGTGGGGACGGCTGCTGAGCTGGTGCTGGCAACGGAAATGGTTTTAGCGGACTTTTTAGACACTTTGCACTGTTCGGGGCTTACACTTGCTTTGCGCTTTTCACTTCCACTAGCACTAACACTGTTATTCACAATTTTGTTAGAGTTTATAGCACTCGCACTAACACTAACCTTTTGAGCGAATAAATCCTTATAACTAATTTGATTTTCAGTCACTTCCTCTTGCATACTTACTACACTATTACTACTATCTAAATTAACACCTATATTGTCTAGTTTTGCCGTAAAACTATTGTCCTCATCACTGTGATGGCTTATTAAGTCCGTTACACTAGCACTTTCGTTACTACTTTCACCGTTTTCATCACATTTATCAGTCTCTATCTTTTTCTTTTTCCCTCTCGGCATTTGTGAGCAACCCCTAACGGGGATACGAAACTTAAAAACACACTTAGTGCTACCACTGCGTTTATTTTTGCACTTTTTTATTCTCATGCAAGATAAAAATTTTCTAAGTCCACGAGGTGACTCAGCTGATTCGTTTACCGGCTTACTCGCGCTTGCTTGTAAACGTCGTACACGTCTGATCGCTAAGGCGGCTCAAACGGAACTGGACGAGAACGTGTGTATTCAACATGGTATGGCCGTTGACATGAATTAATATAATGAGAAATCTATTTGAAATCTTATTTATCATCATAATTCTAATTGGATTCATATAGGATATTGTGGGGCCAAGGGATAATGTTGGGAGATGAGATGTATTCTTCTTTTATATATTTGGCTTTTCTTCCAGCATTACGTGTATGTAAAGTGTGAAATCAGTTCATTATATTTGAATTTAATACTCTTATTAATGGATGTACAATTATAATATTTATTATGAACATATTACTGGTAGCCATGAGAATGTTATTTATTTAGAATCATTACTTTCATATGTATTCTAATAAATAGTAATGTGTACGTTATTTAATATTATGTACATGTAAGTAGTAAGATTACCCGCTCGCCGTCCTCAAGGAATGCGGATGTGACGTCATGATGGTGGTCCTGATGAATTAATGAATATGATAGTTGCCCAGATCAATTAATGAATGTGATTAATTTTTTTGTGAATGAAATTTTTTTTGTAAAAATAATAATAATTTTTTTCGTAAAAATAATAATAATTTTTTATTTTTATTTTTTTGTTACACGAATGGACTTGTGATAAATTTAGTTTTTTCCAATTGAATAATATATTTATATCTTGATAACTGGCATTGTAGTAGAATTTATCCCACGCAGGTACTAGCAGAAAGGCACCTGTTGTAACAATGGCTTTGTCTGTATATTTCGGGATTTTCCAGGTATACACCACACCTGTGGGTGATTTCAGAATTTGTCTGTGGGAAAAATAAATCTATTATTTGCAACATAGGGAGGTTTTTAAATAACTGACTTGGCTTATGTAATATAAATCTAGCGAAATAATATATTTCTTTCATGACAAGTGTCTAGGCGGTATGATATCACACACGCGCGCTCTAGTAAGCCGACTTTGTATGGTGTGGAGCAGGTACTGACTTGAAACCCTAATATTTGCAGTGTTGTTGAATACAGCCTTTTCAAAATAAAATATATATTATCTTGAAAATGTTTCGTGCTTTCAACAAAAATATGTGACTTGGTTTTTGTAATATAAATTTTTCCCCACAAACTATGAGTGTAGATTTCTGTTCCCATGCCTCACAAAACTGAGCATTATCTGCAATACGACTGTATAGCGGCGATTTAAAATAAATGTCTTTGAAAATTTTCACTATGAGTGTAGATTCCTGTTCCCACGCCTCACAAAACTGAGCATTATCTGCAATACGACTGTAGAGCGTCGATTTAAAATAAATGTCTTTGAAATTTTTTATATGTGCAGTCATAATTCATGTTTACTTAAATACATGTAGATTTTTTGTTTCCACACACACACACACACACATCTCACGAATAGGGTATTTTTTACCTGTTTGAAAACGATAATGGTCAATCACTGCAGAGTATCATAGTATATAAACACGTAAGGTAGAATTTTCATCCTTATACAGTTTAAACTTCTTCATCTGTGTAGTTCGTTTCAAGTATGTCGCAGTGTATCGAGAATTTTATTCCTCCATCAGGAGTTATATCGAAGAAAATTCGTATTTTGGACGTGACGGTGGTGAGGCCTCCGTCGAATTTGCTACCCCCGGTGGATGTCATCGGAGTCGCAACTCCATCAACATCGTCATTAGCATCATCGTCGTCGTTTTTGGTCACTGCGGAAGTTCATCCTGTACCACCAGAGCCCCAGGTATCAGACGAAGACGCTCAACAAATTTTAGATGATATACTTGGGGGCAAGGTGTCAGACGATGACTTTGCAAAAGTATTGGAGGAATTGACGGAGGCCGAGCAAGAACTACCACCAGCAGACGTCGCTGCTGAAGATGACTACACGCTGCACCCTGTCCTGAGAAAACGCGTCTATCGCATTTCCTCAGGAGATGAGGTGGAGGAGGAGGAACATTCGAGGAAGCACCAGCGAGCATGCAATATCTCTTCATCGGAATCAGACAGCGAACCTCATGCTCAGCTGTTTGATTATTCCGAGAACGAGTTCGAGCTAGATCCGGCCCTGTTAAAAGAAGAACATCTGTTTGTCGGTCCAAGTGCTGCACGTCTAAATCTTGTCTTGGGGGCTGCGGAAACTACGAGTTTTGCGTTCCCTGTAAATAAAGATTACAGGGATAATAACGATAGACTTATCGACGTAACCCCGCTACCTCTAGATTCCACCAGGCAAAGGTTTATTGCGATAGGGGTAGATCCGAACCCCACTCCCCGCGTAACTGTGAGATTAGTGGGAAATGTGCGTGAAAAAATTTACATCGACGTTAATGACATTGGCGGTGTTATAAATTTTTTTAAAAGATTAGACTTACACAATAAACTTGATTATAATATTTGCAGAATAGACTTCAGTGTAGTGGAAAATAAACAATTAATATGTAAGTTAAAAAATACGCAAGTAATTTTAAGTGAAAAGAACATTTTAAATTTAATTAGTTTAGAGAGTAGTATTAGTTTATTATTGAAACAATATAATATTAGGTATAAATGTATTAAAAATATTTATAAAAAATTTGTACAAAATGTAGTAATTTTTAGTATTAGAAATAGATTAATTTTACCTGAAAGTTTGTATATATACGTGATGAGAGAGAATGTTACATTTAAGAAAATATTTATAGAAATATTTAATTATTATTATTTTAAGTTATTTAGAGATACTAGTTGTGTGAACACATTTATTTTAAGAGAAAATAAATATATAATTTAAAATATCAATTTCTTATGCTTTTTAAATATTCCTATACAGATGAAATATTTATTTACAGATAAATAATTTTTAATTTTTTTATTTTATTATAATACACTAGTTTCAAATAGTGTTGTAGAGTCGCTATAAATTACTGAGTAAAATTGTGTATATTTTACAAAGTTTATTCTGATGTACGAGAGGGGATGAAAATCGAACAATGGTATAGACTTTTACAACGAGTGCAGACCTCCATATAAAAGAAGACATTCTGAAATTTCAGTCAGGTATATTTATACTGTATGGGTTCTACGTTAGTAACGTATTATAATGAGTAATCAAGCAAATTTCGACGCTTTTTTTAACATCTGCGAAGATCTTATAGAATCTTCTCTTACAGAACAGGCAAATTACGATGCCTTTTTTAATTTTTGTGAAAATACAATTAATGACGCGGTGCAAACTGGAGGGGGTAGCGATGAAATTTCGGAAGTAAGAAATGCTAGTCCGCGCTTTACTTTAGTAGCCGAAATTGAAAAACATATAAAAAAATTTAACGTAACTGGAAGAAGAATAACCTTCGTAGTGGCAGACCCTCCCGAGGGCAATAACCCTATTACGTGGTTCCAGAAAGGCCTCGAAGATGTTGTTCAGTATGTAATGAACTCCATTAATCCAAACGATTATGTGGGATTTATATTTCATACCCCGCGTCTAGAAAATGGACCAGCATGGTTGAGTTTTCGTCGTGCACATCAATTAGATACAGACGTTGTTTGGCAATCAATTTTAACCATTCTACAGAGTAATAAGAACGTATTTTCGGATGGACAATTTACGATAGAATTAACACACGTGTCTGCGCCATCGGGATCGGGAAGAATACGAGGACATGGACTAAGTTATGCAGAATTGTGTCGTAAAAAAACGGGTATTATAGCTATAGACAATAATGACAATTTGTGTTTACCGCGTGCGCTAGTGGTGGCAGACTCGTGGATAAGAAAGGACATTTGTTTTAAATATATAGTAAAGGACACGTAGGATTTTCAGGGAACAAAAGCACGCGAGTTAATGATAAAAGCGCATGTAAATATTAGTGAAAATGGAGCTGGTATTCCTGAAATTACGGAATTTCAAAGATATTATAAAGGTTATAATATTTGCGTATATGAATATAATAGTCGCGGTGAATTAATTTTTGAAGGAGCGAGAGGAACAAATCTCCCCAGATTAAATTTACTCCACTATCGAAATCATTATTCTGTAATAAAAAGTTTAACTGCTACATTTTCATGTAAATATTTCTGTGAACAATTATCACGTACCGCTCGAGGGTGGTAAATACAGCCGAACGGTAAATGTGATTTTATCACGGTTTTCCCTACCGTGTGGATGAGGGGGGCCGGCTCTCAGTGGAGAAGGGGGTGGTTCTTGCTGGGAAATAAGGGCGCCACACAATTAAAAAAAAAGCTATCTCATCCAACACCTAATTGTGAAGGTTGATAAGTACCACGATAATAAGTGATAATGTGCAAACACGAGGATTAGATTGTCGGGGAGGCGTAAACAAATAAATACGATGCGATTAACAGAGAATTGACGGGTTATATTCAAATAAAAATGTAAGTAAGTATGACAACAACAATAAATTATTAAATCCAATCAAGAGATAATAAGCTATAGAAAGGGCTGCCAATTAATCAAAAGTGAACTAAACAAAAAGCCGTGGGCCGCTGTGTTCAGGGTAAACTTCAGGATCGCGAGGTAGGAATAAATCCTTAAATCGTAAAACAATGGCGCGAATCGACGCAAGCGGTGTGCTGGTACCAACAGTCGCGAGGACGAACACCTGATGAAACAAAAGCGCAGATCCTACAAGCTATCGTGAGTCACTAACCACACACCACTAGTGTGAAGTCCAAAATTAAATGATTAAATAAAAACAAAATAAGCTAAATTAAACAAAGCAAAAGTCACTTGACCGGATTTTACAAATGCGGTAAATTTTACAGAATACTAAAATATTAACCCAATAACTCGTCAAAAACAAAATAAGAAACAGATAAATAAAACAAAAATCTTAGCTGTGTCTCCTTCCGTTGGCGAAACTAAACGCCGCGTCCGTTGGACGAAGTCGGCACGATGGCGGAAGTGCACGAGCGGCTCCGATGTTTCTCGTCTCACGGCCACACTACAAGATGGCGGCTACTCAGCTCCAGTAGACGGACCAACACTGTGACGTCACACGAACTTACTTCATGGAGCGTGAGTTTGCACTTTTTTGCCGTTCCAACAATCGGCGAGACAAGTGCCAAACAGCCATAAAACGTAGACGCACAGACGTAGAAATGGATCAGAAATAAAACAATTACGACAATCGAAAATCGAAAATCGAAATAACAAGAAAAATCAAAAAAAAACCTTAGTTCTTGGGCGGCTTTTAAGTGGATAGTAAAATTCAATTCTCGGTTGGAATTTAATCCGGACCTAGTCCGACGAATATACAATATTCACAACGTCAAGCTATTTTAAATCCCAATAAATGGTAATAATTTTACACTAAATCGCACAACAATCGTAAAATCAATTCTCATAAATAAACTTAACTCTCCAACTTCAAATCTAAAATCACAATGACCGTTAAAAGAAAAAAAAAATAGCTAAGTAAATTACTCAAGTCAGTTCTCGAATTTACTAAATTAATCTCTACTTAATGCAGCGACAATCCAAGGATCTCTATGCATGAATCTTCATGGCGATATTCCGACGATAGGATAAAAAAACGAGAAAGAAAGAAAGAAAATAATGCGAAGAAAATACATAACGGAGGATTTTGGTACGAACTACAATCTGGGGAAAGTAAAATGAGAATAAGGAGAACAAAATGTAAATTAAATTATTTATCAATAACATAAACTATTGACGCGCCAATATTTCTAAACCAAACCGCGCGCCAGCGGCAAAACAGTAAACTAACGCCATCACTAATGACTTACTGTCAATAAACGATTTGACAAAATTAAGCAAAAAGGAAAATAGTTAAATATAAGAATAAATACACTTTTATTTAATGAGACGATGAAAAATAAAATCTACGTAAGTATTTATATTGACTGAAATATTTACTAAACAAAATGACAACTGGTTAAATTATATTTTAGGTTAAAGGGACAAGGAATAGGACTAAAAGGACTAAAGGAGCACATTGGAACGTAGCAAATCCCTCCCTAACTTCCTTGAGGTTTAATTACGAAGAAATTAAAACTCACACAAAGAATTCGAGAAGAAGATAAATCAAAAGAAAATAACTAGCGAGTTAACACAACTAATAATAAATAAGTAAAGAGTGAAAGAAGAGAGAAAAAGAACTGAAATGCAGTATTAAATCAACTCGACATCATCCATAGAACCATCAGCAGCATCATCAATAACTCAGCAACTATGTTCGACAGTTTTAAAAATACTGAAGTCATCGAGGAATGAAAACATGAAAAACGAAACGAAAAACTAAAATGTATTAATCTGGTACCTAAATAAACTAATCGTGATCCGAAAACGTTGCATTGTCGTCTAAAGGGCCTGGTTTGAGGTCTTTCACGTGCCAAATCCCTCGTTCCTTGCCGTTATGGTCACCAAGTTCATAAGTAGTGCTCGCGATCTTACGTTTAATGATGAACGGCCCAACATATTTTGGCGCCAGTTTCTTGGCGAAATGATCTTCCGCTTTGGATAGCGCGAAATTACGTCGCCATACTGTTTGACCGACAACATACTTGACTTCACGGCGGCGTAAATTGTAGTGCTTACTACTTTGAATATATGCTTTGTCCAGTCGCTTTCGGACATCATTATATAACTGTTGAAATCCAGCGGGGCGCAACTCTAAAATATTTTCTCGGTCATATTCAACCCTACCATGTTCGTCGATGGCTCCTGCTTTATATTCGTTACCCGAAATAATGTGCTCACGTCCAAAATTGATAAAATACGGAGTATGTCCGGTGGCTTCATGTACGAGAGTTCTGATGGCGCACGAAATTGACGGTAAGTAATTGTCCCATACACGCTGGTTCTGCGTTACATATGACGACAACATAGTTTTAATGACTAGATTGACTCTTTCAGATGGATTGTTCTGCGGATGGTAGAGGGCGTTGTACATTATCGAAACGCTATACTGCTGACAAAGAGCTCGGAATTGTCTACTACGAAATTGCACTCCATTGTCGCAAATAAGGTATTGCGGCACTCCAAAAAGTAAAAATACATTTTCCTCAATATTTCGACTCACAGCTTGTGCAGTTGCAGAACGAAGAGGAAACGTCTGAACAAACTTGCTGTAGTAATCAGCAACAACCAAAATAAATCGATATCCCCGCGAAGATCGAGGAATTGGCCCGATAATGTCCGTACTTAACATCTGAAATGGACGCGAAATCTTTGGCCTAGATCCCATAAAACCAGGTGCACGTAATTGCACAGCTTTATGTTCGATACACGTAGTACATCGATGCACGTACGCGACTACATCGGCCTTCATTTTCGGCCAATAATATTTTTGCAGTAATTTGCGGTAAGTTTTATTTATACCAGGGTGTCCACTGGTTGGTGCGTCATGTGTCTTTACTAAAATAGCTTTTCGCTCTCGTTTAGGCACTACTTGCTTCCAGTTCTCATCGTCGTTATCCGAGAGGTTGGGAAATTTTGGAATAACATGTTTCGATAGGAGTCCGTTATCTTCGACTCTCCAGTCTGGATATTTTCTTGGATTCGATCGGACTCGAGCTCTCAATGAAACATACCATTTATCGGATATATCTGCATCTGTATTGGCAGCATAAAGTTTCAACGCATCCGAAACTTCAACTCCACGCGATAAACAGTCAGGTACCAGATGATCTTTACCTTTCCGATGAATTATGTCAAAACTGTGCTGTTGCAGCTTGACTGCCCAACGACATAGTCTTCCGGAGGGATCTTTCAGATCATTCAGCCAGACGAGTGAGTGGTGATCTGTCACTACGGTAAAATGTGATCCTTCCAGGTATGGCCTGAGTTTCTCTAATGCCCACACAACAGCTAGACATTCTCGCTCGGTCGTCGAGTAATTTCGTTCTTGTTTAGTCAACGATCGGCTCAAAAAGCAAATTACATGTTCATCATCATTCACTGTCTGCGTCAACACGGCGCCGAGTCCATAAGCACTCGCGTCTGTTTGCACGACGAACGGACGCGAAAAATCGGGACACACGAGAATCGGCGCGGAAATCAGATGCTCCTTTAAGCTCTGGAAGGCATTGTGGCACTCGGTGGTCCACTGCCATTTCTGTTTCTTACGCAAAAGGTTACTTAAAGGTGCACTGATCGTCGAAAAATCTTTTACAAAGCGGCGGTACCATGATGTATGTATGTATGTATAATCATTTCCTCTTCTACCCTTTCGAGTGTCGAGGATTTCTTCTAAATCAGTTTCTATTTTATTTTTTCGATTAGTTGTTTCCATTCCCTCCTCTTCTCCGCTATTTTCTTCGCTTCTGTTGTTTTTATATTATTTCTTTCTAGTATTTCTTCTACATATGTTTCCCAAGTTTTCTGTGGCCTTCCTCTTTTCCTTTTCTTTGTTGGTCTTGCCTTCCAGATTGATTTTGTTTGTCTAGCCTCTGGCATCCTTATAAGGTGTCCGTACCAAGCTAACTGTTTCTTGTCTATCGTGTTATGGATGCTTTCTGTTTGCAGCGTTGATCTTATTTGTTCGTTTTTGACTCTATCCAGTCTTGTGACGCCTTCTACTCTCCTCAGATATCTCATTTCTGCCGCTTGAATTTTACTTTTAGTCCTCTGGTTCATGATCCATGTTTCGCTTCCATATATAAGCGTCGGTCTGTAAATCGTCTTATATAGTGTCATTTTTGTTTTTTTTGATATTTGTTTGTTGTTTAATATTATCTTGTTTATTGCAAAGTAGGTCCTGTTTGCTGCTTGTATTCTTTTATTGATTTCATTATCCAGTTTTCCCTTGTTGTTCAAAGTTGTGCCCAAGTACGTAAATGATTCAACTTGTTCTATTTCTTTTCTGTTTATTGTTATTTTAGTTGTTATGTCTTCTTTTGATATCACCATAATTTTGGTCTTTTCTATATTTATATTCATGTTATGCTTATCTAGCTCCTCCTTCCATATGTTTATGTTATATTGTACATCTGCTTCACTCTTCCCTAATACTGCCAAATCGTCTGCAAATGCACATTCTGATATAGTGGTTCTTTTTAACTTTTGGTATCCTACTTCCACTTTTTTGGTTTTATCCTTTATTTTCTTCATAATATTATCTAGATATATGACGAATAGCAACGGGCTTAGAGCCCCTCCTTGTCGAAGCCCTTGTGTTGTTTCAAATTCTTCCGATATTAGATTTCCTGTTCTTATATAATTAGATGTTTTTTTGTATACGCTTTTTATAGCTTTTACAAGTTGCTCATTAACTTTGCTCTTTTTTAATATCTTCCACATCTCTTCCCTTGGTACTCGGTCAAATGCCTTTTCTAAATCTATGAAAGCAATGAATAGTTTTCCGTCTTGATTCAGTGTGTTTTCTGTCAGCTTTCTTATTGTGAAAATGTGGTCTTGTGTCGAGTGTCCCTTCATGAACCCGCTTTGAGCCCTCTCCATATTCATTTCTGTTACTTTTCTTAATTTATTTTCCAATATTGCCTCATATACTTTGGCTGTTGTGCATAGCAGTGATATTCCCCTGTAGTTATTACAGTTTCTATTGTCTCCCTTTTTGTGTATAGGGAATATCACTGCTTTTTCCCAGTCGCACGGTATTCTTCCTTCTTCCCATATTCTATTCAGCATCTCTAGTAAAATTTGTTCTCCTTCTTCACCCATGTATTTCAACTGTTCTGCTTTCATGTTATCGTGACCTGGTGCCTTGCCATTTCGTAGTCTTCTAAGGACGTATTGTACTTCTTCTATTGTGATCTTTTCTGTTTCCGCCTGTATTTTAACTTCTGCTTCTCCTCGTCTCGATTCTTCTTTCCTGACGTTTCCTTTAGTAGTCTGATTTTCTTCTAACAGTTCTTCAAAATGCTCTTTCCATCTTTTTATTATTTCATCGTCATTTTTTAATATTCTTCCATGCTTGTCTTGTAATTGTTTCAGTATTGTTTGTCTTTCTGTTTTGAGGTTTTTGAGTGTTCTGTAGAATAGTTTTAGATTTTCCTTAAAATTTTCTTCTAGTGTATTCCCGAAGTCTTCCCATGCCCTGGCCTTTGACTTTTTAATTATCTCTTTTACAAATTTTCTTTGTCCTTTGTATTCTGCGTAGTCCTCTTCGTTCTTTGTATTCAGGTATTTCTTCCATATTTTTTTCTTCTTTTCCACTGCCGCTTTTACTCCTGCGTTCCACCAGTGGGTTTGTTTCCTGTTATGTGTCTCTCTTGTTGTTCCGCAGGCATGTTTTGTCGCTTCTGTTATTATGTGTTTGAATGTGCTCCATATCTCTTCTATATTGTCAATGTTAGGTTTTGGTACGTTGGTTATTAGTTCCTTTATTCTGTTTCTATATTCCTCTCTTACCTTTTCATTTTTCAGTGTGTTTATTCTAAATTTTTCTTTCTTTATCTCTTTCTTGTTGGTGTTTTTTATCTGTACCTCTTCTTGTCTCCTTGTTTTTATTTTTGCTGTTACTAGGTAGTGATCACTTCCAATTTCGCTGCCTCTTTTAACCTTTACGTCTTTTACTTCGTTTCTTTGGTTTGATAAAAAGTAATCTATCAGTGATTTCTCGTTCCTACTCTTCTCTTCACGGGTATACTTGTGTATTTCTTTATGTTCGAAATAGGTATTCAAAATTTTCAGCTCATTTACAATGCAGAAGTCTATTAATCTATTCCCATTGTTATTTCTAGTCCTTTCTCCATGTTTTCCCATCGTTTCTTCTATCCCCTTGTTTTTGTTCCCTACCCTAGCGTTGAAATCCCCCATTATGTAAATTGGTTCTTTTAGTTTTTCATATTCTACTTGTATTTTATCCCAGAATTCGTCTTTGTTTGCTTTGGTTTCGTCCTCACTCATTCCATATATTATCATTATGTTTGTTATCCACTTAGTCGTATCATCTAGTTCAATTATTAGTATTTTCTCATCTACACATTTCCATTCTTTTATTGCTTGTTCCATTTGCTTATTTATAATACAGCCTACTCCTGCTCTTGCTCTTTCGTTATTTTCTACTCCGCTGTATATCATTATATGATTATTCTTAAGTTTTACTATTCCTTTTCCTTTCTTTTTTGTTTCCGTTATTGCCAATATGTCTAGTTTTGCTTTTTCGAATTCATCTACTAGTTCTGTTTCCTTTCCGTTCAGACCTCTTATATTCCATGTTCCCAGTTGCTTTGTCCTTTTCCTTTGCTTGTCCGTTTCCACTCTAACTGTCTTTGTCTTCTTACTCATTAATAGTTTTTTGACTCCATTTGCGCATCTTCTCTTTTTCTTAATATCACCCCATTTTCTTGTTCATTCCAGATGTATATTTCATTGCCGATTGTTATTTTTTGGTATCCTATTTTGACCATTTTCCCTTTCCCTTTTTCTACTCGTCCAATGCTTCTTAATTCTTTCTGTATTCTTCTTTCTTCCCACGTTAAGTCGTTATCTATGTATATTTTTGTATCTTTTAATTTGCTTTTGGATGCCATTAGCTTCTGCTTTTGCTCCCAATTTGGCAGCTCTACTTTTATCATTTCATTTCTTGATCCCTTGTTAATGAGGTATACCTTGCTAGTGTCCGCTTCTACTCGTAGTTGTTCTTCGAACAGCTTTTTTATTTCCTTTTCCGGATCATTGCACTTAAGCCCTTTTATGACTATGTTGTTTTTTTTCTTTTCTTTTTCCTTCCACTCCACTTTTCTTTCAATCTTCTCTAATCTGTCTATTAATCCTTTTTTTTCCTTTTCCCATGCTTCTTCTTTCTTTGCCATTTTGTCTTTCACTTCTCTTATTTCCTGTTTTATTTCTTCCATGTTATTTTCCATTTTCGCCATCATTATTTGCATCATCTTCTTTAGTTCATCCATATTTTCACAAGCTAATTTGTCCTCTTCTGTAGTGTCACTAGTTTCTTGATTTCTTTCTAATTCTTCCTGTTTTTTTCTTTGTTCTGGTGATCGCAAGATCCTCTTACTTTTATTAAATATTGTGCTGTAATCTTGTTCTTCTTTATCTTCTTTTGTTCGTTGTCTTTTATTCATACCCAGTATCCCCTAAACTTCGATTCTAATTGTAGCTACACCTCTCTCTGTTCTTTAGTTTTAGTTTTAGTTTTTGCTATCGTTGGCAACACTGTTTGACTCGGTTGACGCGCTGCGGCTGGCCCGAGCCCGCTGTCACCTTGAGAACCTGCCGCAAAAGTAACTGTCAAACTTTAACTTGAAGCACGCTATTTCGCTCTATTTTTATATTATTACACCTCCACTTTATCTCCACTAAACCACACAAACTTTAACTTCACGACTGTACTAAATTGTTTCCCGGTAAAGCGATATGTCCCGATAAAACGAGGTTTATATCGCCTGCACTAAGAAACACGTCCGTCACAATCGAAAAATTCTCAAATTCACCATGATGCCATTCCTAAAAATCGTCGAATATCTGAAACACACGTCGGGATCGGTATATTCAAAATAGCTTGAACTTTATCAAGATCTACTCTTAAACCACATTTATTAACGACATAACCTAAATATTTTAATTCCGGGCGACAAAATTGACATTTGTCTTTACTTAACGTTAATCCAGCGGCAAACAACCGATCAAAAATTTTCTCTACTATATCTAAATGTTGCTCGAAATTTTCCGATAAAACAATAATGTCGTCTAAGTATACAAATACGTGTGGTTCTAAATCCTGTCCTAAAATTTTATCTATAAGCCCTTGCCACGTCGCGGGGGCATTCGTTAATCCAAACGGCATTCGTTTGAAGTGGTATAATCCTCGTCCAGGTATCGTGAGAGCAGTGTATTCTCGGCTACGTTCTGCCATTGGTATTTGCCAGTAAGCTGACTTAATATCAAGCGAAGATAAATATTTAGCTCCTCGTAAACGATCCAGGATCATGGACACATACGGAATAGGATATGCGTTCTTTTTAGTGACTTGATTAAGCTTCCGGAAATCAACGCAAAACCGGAAGTCTCCATCCTTCTTCGGAACGAGTAATATAGGCGATGACCACGGACTCTTCGATGGTTCGATAATATCGTCGCGTAACATTTTGTCGAGTTCAGCATCTATATGCTTTTGCATGTTTGGTGAGACGGGATAGTACCTTTGCTTAATAGGCTTGGCGTCAGTGATGATCTCATGCTCGATCTCGGAAGTGCATCCAAGTGATGTATTCATGCGTTTCCACTGAGCGTGTAGAAATTCGTCTAATCGTAGCTGTTGTGTTGGCGTTAACTCGGAATGCGATACCACTGTCGCGTTGATAGTGACTGTGTCTGCGTTTACAGAGAACTTCCACTCATCTCTCTTTAAATGCGGAACTATTTCCATGGTACACCAGAAGTCCATACCAAGTATGACGGGACTCGCGACATCGGGGACGACAATAAAGCGAATAAGTTTTACCGTGCCCATCAGAGTCACTGGCACTGTAACTGATCCGATGGACGTGCACGTCGTACCGTCAGCAACCTGACATGAAGGAATATCGGTAGTATCTAAACGTAAACCCAAATTTTCAAATAATACCCAACCTTGTTTCCCGATAATAGAACACGTCGCTCCCGAGTCTAGTAATCCTAATACTTTTATTCCGAAAATCGATATCTCCAAATATGGTGGCTGATCGTTACCTAAATGTGCTAAAATATAATTTACGATAGCAGTATTTTTCTGTAGCTGCTGATTGGTCGGTGATACGGTATTAGCAGAAGACGCGACACGACCGCTTAGCGCCTCGCGGGACCGTTTCCCGAACAGTTCGGACAATTACGCGTCGTTACGTTGGGTCTACCACACCGATAGCAATGAATACGCGAGGGCTCCTTGCATACGGCTGACTGATGCCCTAATTTATAACAGTTCCAACACCGACGAGTGGATCGCGATACAGAATCCTGATTTGCGGCAACGGAACTCACGTCAACAGCGGCTGATCGACAGTCGACACGATCACGATGGTACACCAGATCGGGTTCGAAAGATTGAGCAGCAGGTGGTGGCGGTTTATAATTTTGCGTCCGAAGGTGGATGTCTTCGAACTGCTTGCACGCGTTGTCTAACTCGCCTATCGTTCGAAAAGTAAGCAATCCGAGAGCTTGCTGCAGATATGGCAACATATTTCGGCGGATATGCTTTACGCGATCCTGCTCATTTGGCATGATACTTAAACGACTGAATAATCGCTCTAAATTGGCAATAAAAATCGAAACTTTCTCATCTTTTCCTTGTGTACGATGCCGTATTTCTTCCCAAAGACTTAAATCATAATCGCACGGTAGGAACGTAGATTTTAAATGCGCGACTAATTCATCCCATGCCGAAATAGTATGCTTTCTAGCCCTAAACCATGTCAATGCGATACCCGAAAATAAATCGATCGCTGATGCAAATAATTGAGTTTTGGAAACTCCCCGAGCTAGTCGTAGTTCCTCAACGCGCTCTAGAAAATTTGATAACCCCGGTCCACCATTATAACTAATGTTCCATTTATAAATTGATTCGACACGTGATTCTAACGATTGATGACGCGGTACCGATAAACTAAGCGATATAGATTCTAGTGCGTGTGCTAATCGGACTTCAAGATCGGTAGCTGTCGTTCTAGGACTCGATGCGGCGTCAGGCCTCGATTCTTCCGTACCAATTTCTTCCACAACGGTGTCTGCTCCTACTACACAATTCTCATGTTCCTCCAAAAGAAAAGCTGAAGCTTGAGCCGAAAATCTCAATCGTAATTGTGTGAGACGCTCCTCGCACCTCTTCTTTAATACTAATTGCTTCTGCTGTATGTTTTGCTCTGCTGGTACGATGCGTTTAAGTCGTAACAGAATATGCAGAAGTCGAGATCCAATACGCGCATATTCGTTTTGATAATTCGCGGCGTCGTATTTCTCCAAAGCTTCTCCTAAATCTTTGAGCTTACTTTCGCAAATTTTTAACTCTGATTCCGGTAACAATAACGTATCAAAAGTATCGCAAGATTCTCCCACTCGCTCTGAACGAAAACATTCCCTAAGTTTACTCCTCTTTTCTTGTACCGTACCAGTAGTAGTGCAACCTCGCAACAGTAATTCGTAGGTAAGTTCATCTGACAAAAGTCTATTCGGATCAATTTTAATATCCATATTTGCAATATATGAATCTCGAAATAATGTAATCGAAAATTAATAATACTAAATTTTTCTAATAAACAAATAATTTTATTCAACAACCAGACCATAAATATTATCCTATATTCCTAAATAATAACCTAAAGTTGACTGCAATATATAGATGAAGGAAATAAAACGTAAGTGTTGGAAGAAAGGGAAGAAGAAGATAGAGTATAAGATATGTTCAACGAACGCGATTCCGACAAATCAACTTCTCCGCGGCAAAAAAGCAAAAGGCCCCACGTTTTGGGTGCCAAATTTATCACGTACCGCTCGAGGGTGGTAAATACAGCCGAACGGTAAATGTGATTTTATCACGGTTTTCCCTACCGTGTGGATGAGGGGGGCCGGCTCTCAGTGGAGAAGGGGATGGTTCTTGCTGGGAAATAAGGGCGCCACACAATTAAAAAAAAAGCTCTCTCATCCAACACCTAATTGTGAAGGTTGATAAGTACCACGATAATAAGTGATAATGTGCAAACACGAGGATTAGATTGTCGGGGAGGCGTAAACAAATAAATACGATGCGATTAACAGAGAATTGACGGGTTATATTCAAATAAAAATGTAAGTAAGTATGACAACAACAATAAATTATTAAATCCAATCAAGAGATAATAAGCTATAGAAAGGGCTGCCAATTAATCAAAAGTGAACTAAACAAAAAGCCGTGGGCCGCTGTGTTCAGGGTAAACTTCAGGATCGCGAGGTAGGAATAAATCCTTAAATCGTAAAACAATGGCGCGAATCGACGCAAGCGGTGTGCTGGTACCAACAGTCGCGAGGACGTACACCTGATGAAACAAAAGCGCAGATCCTACAAGCTATCGTGAGTCACTAACCACACACCACTAGTGTGAAGTCCAAAATTAAATGATTAAATAAAAACAAAATAAGCTAAATTAAACAAAGCAAAAGTCACTTGACCGGATTTTACAAATGCGGTAAATTTTACAGAATACTAAAATATTAACCCAATAACTCGTCAAAAACAAAATAAGAAACAGATAAATAAAACAAAAATCTTAGCTGTGTCTCCTTCCGTTGGCGAAACTAAACGCCGCGTCCGTTGGACGAAGTCGGCACGATGGCGGAGGTGCACGAGCGGCTCCGATGTTTCTCGTCTCACGGTCACACTACAAGATGGCGGCTACTCAGCTCCAGTAGACGATAAAACAATTACGACAATCGAAAATCGAAAATCGAAATAACAAGAAAAATCAAAAAAACCTTAGTTCTTGGGCGGCTTTTAAGTGGATAGTAAAATTCAATTCTCGGTTGGAATTTAATCCGGACCTAGTCCGACGAATATACAATATTCACAACGTCAAGCTATTTTAAATCCCAATAAATGGTAATAATTTTACACTAAATCGCACAACAATCGTAAAATCAATTCTCATAAATAAACTTAACTCTCCAACTTCAAATCTAAAATCACAATGACCGTTAAAAGAAAAAAAAAATAGCTAAGTAAATTACTCAAGTCAGTTCTCGAATTTACTAAATTAATCTCTACTTAATGCAGCGACAATCCAAGGATCTCTATGCATGAATCTTCATGGCGATATTCCGACGATAGGATAAAAAAAACGAGAAAGAAAGAAAGAAAATACATAACGGAGGATTTTGGTACGAACTACAATCTGGGGAAAGTAAAATGAGAATAAGGAGAACAAAATGTAAATTAAATTATTTATCAATAACATAAACTATTGACGCGCCAATATTTCTAAACCAAACCGCGCGCCAGCGGCAAAACAGTAAACTAACGCCATCACTAATGACTTACTGTCAATAAACGATTTGACAAAATTAAGCAAAAAGGAAAATAGTTAAATATAAGAATAAATACACTTTTATTTAATGAGACGATGAAAAATAAAATCTACGTAAGTATTTATATTGACTGAAATATTTACTAAACAAAATGACAACTGGTTAAATTATATTTTAGGTTAAAGGGACAAGGAATAGGACTAAAAGGACTAAAGGAGCACATTGGAACGTAACACAATGTCACGTTCCGTATAATATTAGAGGTGGTCATAGATGCGAAAATATATGTTCATATTGTAAATATTCGCCTGCGTGTCTTTCTACTTTGAATTTTATAAATTGCGACTTGTGTAAAAGAAAGTTTAGAGGACAAATTTGTTTTGACAATCATTTAAAATTTGTGTGTAGAAAAGTGCATAAGTGTACAAAGTGCTTCAAGATATACAATTATAATAAAAATAGACAACATGTGTGTGGTGAAACGTACTGTAAATTTTGTGAAACGTATAAAAATCCCGGACATATGTGTTATATTTTACCGGACAAAACTAAATTAAAAAGTAAAAGTTTATTTATTTATTACGATTTTGAGACTCGTCAGGAAAAAAAGAATAATGATAATTTAGAACACGAGGTTAATTTATGTGTAGCGCAACAAACGTGCTCAGAGTGTTGCGACAACAACGACATGAAACAAATATGTTTTGTATGTGGTGTTCGTGAACATATCTTTAAAGATGAACCACTTGAACATTTTCTTTCTTATGTTTTATTACCCCGTACATCTTTTACTTCAATTATATGTATTGCACATAATGCTAAAGCGTTTGACTGTCAATTTATTTTAAAGTTTTTAGTCGTGGAAAGACAGGTAAAACCCAAATTAACATTAAATGGATCAAAAATTCTAGTACTACAAATTAATAATATTAAATTCATAGATTCTATAAATTATCTGCCCATGCCTTTAGCGGCTTTACCGAAAGCAATGGATTTACCAGCTTCCATAAAAAAAGGTTATTTTCCCCATCTATTTAATACTATTCAAAATAAAAACTATGTAGGGCCGTTACCTAATCCGCGATTTTACGGCCTAGATAATATGTCTACTTCTGTACGACAAAATTTTCTGGATTGGCATGTTAAACAAACACAGGAAAATGCTGTATTTCGTATGGCTACTGAAATAATCGAGTATTGTGTATCAGATGTCGATATATTACGACGCGCTTGTGAAAAATTTAGAAAAACTTTTATAATTGATTGCAAGGTGGATCCTTTTACAGAAGCAGTTACCATTGCTTCAGCATGTAACAAAGTTTTTCGTCGTTTATTTTTAAAACCAGATACAATAGGTATAATCCCCTCACGGGGTTACCGTTTAAAAGATAATCAGTCTAAAATTGCTTTACAATGGTTAATTCATGAAGAAAATTCGCGCGGTATACAAATTCAACATGCTGGCAATGGTGCTGAAGCTGTAATTGACAATAAATATAAAGTTGATGGCTATTATGCACCACACAAATTAGTATTTGAATTTTTCGGGTGTTTCTGGCACGGATGCCAACTATGCTATAGAACAAATAGAAATAAACAAGTATTTAATTCCACAAAAGAAACTTTGGAACATAGATATCAAAGAACTATGGAAAAATTAGACAAAATTCAAAATTTAGGATACAGAGTCATTTCAGTGTGGGAATGCGAATTTAGAAAAACATTAGCTCAAAATAAACATTTGCGAAAGGAGCTTGATAATCATCATATTTTAAATTATTCACCATTGCAAGCTCGCGATGCACTTTTTGGAGGACGTACAGGTAATACTTGTCTAAATAAAACAGTTGAAAATTATGAGAAGATAAAATATGTCGACGTCTGTTCCTTATATCCTTACGTGTGTAAATATGGTAAATTTCCTGTGGGCCACCCAGAAATTTTTGTAGGTGCAGATTGTAACACATTATGTCCCAATAATAATATAGATCAGGTGGAAGGGTTAATTAAATGTACTATCCTCGCCCCCGATAATTTGTTTCATCCGGTTCTGCCGATAAGAGCACATAATAAACTTATGTTTGTATTATGTCGTACATGTTGTGATAAACTGGAGCAGAATGACTGTACACATACGGATGAAGAAAGACAATTTATCGGTACCTGGGTTGTTGACGAAGTTCGTCGTGCGGTTTCGCTAGGTTATAAAATAATTGATGTGCACGAAATATGGCAATACCAAGTGACAATATATAATAAAGAGACGAGGACAGGGGGCTTATTTGTGGATTATATTAATACCTTTCTGAAAATAAAACAAGAAGCATCTGGTTATCCCGCAGAGTGTATTGATGAAGCATCTAAATTACATTACATTAAAAATTATTACGAAAATGAAGGCGTCCAGCTAGATTCTACGCAAATTGAAAAAAATTCAGGCAAGAGATCATTAGCAAAATTAATGTTAAACTCTTTCTGGGGTAAGATATATGTTTATTAAAGAAATCATAGTTAAACAAAAAAAATATTTTTTGTTCTTATGTTGACAGGTAAATTCGCCCAGGCTGAAAATAAACCAACAACATCGACGGTAGCAACTGCGGCAGAGCTGTACGAATTATTAGCTAATCCGGCTCTGCAAGTAAATAGAATTATACCTGCCGGTGAACAGATGATGTACGTCAACTGGACACATGAAACAGAGGCAATGGAACAACTTAGAACAGTTAATGTTGTCATTGCTGCGTATACAACAGCCCAAGCTCGATTACGACTGCATGAATTTTTAAATCCTCTTGGAAGTAGGGTATTGTATTATGACACGGATTCCATTATATACAGTCATTCACCCGGCGAGTATGAGCCCCCAATAGGAAATTTCTTAGGGGATCTCACTGACGAATTGTCCTGTTACGGTGTCGGTAGCTACATAAAAGAATACGTGTCGGGTGGACCGAAGAATTATGCTTATAAAGTTTATTCCCCGACAGATAATAAAACTTTTGAAATTTGTAAAAAAAAGGGATTTACATTAAATTTTAAAAATTCTAAAATTATTAATTTTGATGCAATGAAAAATTTAATTTTAAATGATAATCAAATTAGTCCCGTAATAATTTCTAACAATATAAGATGTACTCTAGATCACACTGTTATAACAAAATCCGAAACTAAAACTTTTAATATTAGATTTATGAAACGTAGATTAATAGACCAGGTTAATTCTGTTCCGTATGGAGTAAAAAAAATAAAATTAATTTAATATATTTTATATTCATGTACTATATTATAATTATGTGTAGGTACCTATAGATTATGTAATAAAAAACATTTTTTTTAATATTATTTATTAAAATATTGGTTAAACATGTATCTTACAAATCTGTCATTTTCATTTTTATCATATGTGCTAAACAATTTTAAAAAATCAGCATGCATATAACCATTAATTCTAAATAACAAATATACTAAACAATAATAACCGCAAACTGATGTTGTGTAGTCTTGTAAAGTAACTGTATTAAATGACCATTTTATCGTATTTCTTCTTAGAAAATCTCGATGTTCTTTAATAAAAGGTTGGCGGCCAAAACTATCGAAATACATTCCATTTCCTAGACGATCGATAAAAATTGCTATCCAATGAATTCCGGGCAACGTATCTGGATCGGTGTTAACAACAATTGCACATGGAAAGTTAACACGAAGAGGTAGTCTGTTCGCTGCATAAACACCGCTATGTCCCGTGTTTTGGAAATAACATCGAAGTATTTTATCAATGTACGATGCCTTCATTTTCTAAAATATGTTGTTCCTCACGGAATGCTTCTATAGGACTGATTTTTGTAATAATAAAATGTGTAGTTTTAAGGAGTTTTAAAATGAAATAAATTTTTTTATAAATGAACTATATTTTTATTTTCTATTATTTCCCCCCTATACAAATATTACATACATATGTGTTATATAAAAGTGAATACAAAATAAAAACTTACTAACTACCATAATCTACAATAACATTTCGATTTTTGTCTATTTCTATTATATTATCAAATTCAGCATAAATTACGCAATTTACAGTTTGAGTTAATGCAGTTTCAAAACCTACTTCGATTCTCAAAGAACCGTGGCGTGTTAAGTTCCAATATAACATAGAATTAGCCGATAGATCAGGTGTAAGATCGAACGCAGTCAAACAATATCCCTTGGGATAACTTTCTCTGCTTATTCCATTTCCATTGTTCGAGAAATGTATACCTGTACCGCTGAATAAGGTATTGTACATCTGAATGAAACTGGATTTTTCTCCAAAGGACGGCTGCAATGGTTTTGCAGGCAACTGCTGTCCATTGACACATAATGATAAGTAATTTATGTTGAAATTTTCAAAATTAAACGGGTTACTCTTGTAATCGCCGTTGAATGCTTTATTAGAAACAAAACCAATTATACATCTTTTTGGAAGTTGACCTAAGAATATGTTATCTAACGATTTTCCTTGAACCCCCGCTGGAATAGTAATCGCTTTAACTTCGGCTCTTGTAACAGGGTACTTAGCAGTATTTATTTCCAAAGCTTTGTTATGTGCAAGCAAAATGCTGGGGTTCAGTTTGACGCGACGAGCAAGTAATGTGGCTTCATTTATTTTAACTTTATAGCCGACTCCAGACGAAATTAGATGAAAATTATCTCGTGAACGTACTAACCTCACTCGCATTTCGACACCATTTATTAAAAATTTTTCTTGGTTAAATATATCGGCGTGTAGATGCCCTATCATGTCGACGCTTTTACTCTTTTCAATAAAATTTTGCCGTGTAATGTATCCCGAATTTCCGCCTGCATCAGTATTGTTCATTTTCCCCGGATCGTCAGAATACCATAAAGATGAAGTTAAGTGAGAGTTTTTAGCATCTTTACCATAGTTCAATAGTGTTTCGATATAGGCTCTAAAGGGGTAGGTGTTGTTTGGTGGAGATACAAGTTTCTGATTTAAATATATATCGATTTGACTAAAAATCGAATGAAGCCAGTTGTTAACAGGTCCTACATTATCTGTTTCAGATAATGGTGTGTCGTCAGCTTTCATGATTTTTACATTTAAATATAGCATAGTCTGCGATAAATCTAAATATTCTTCTCCATGTCCGGGTATGACAAATTCTATGGGGCCATCTTCAGTAATGGATGATAACGGTTTGTAATTAACCCACTGCCCCGAATCAATGCTAGTTTGCGTCGGGGGTAAAGCGAATAAATCTAATTCTGTTTTAACACATTCACAAGATTGAGTATGTAAAAATGCAATTTTTAATCAAATATATCTATCCCTCTAGATTGCTTTTTTTTGTTCTTTACTCTAGCAGGTGCAGTTTTAGAATGAACATGTTTCTTAATTAACCGTTTCTTTTTATAGCCAGAACCACTCATTAATTTTTCAATATTATTTTCAGCTTTATGTTTTAAATTAACTCCAGCCTCAGCTATACGATGTTTGAATGAATCTTTTACGGGTCGATTTTCACTTAAATCCCCCAAAAATTGTACCCCAGTACTTAGAGCTTGTTTACCGACAGCTCCGACACTTTTTTTAATTAAAGGCATAATGCTTCTAAATAAGCCGCTAAAAAAACTTCCTAAACCATGACCTTTTTGAAATTGACTTCCTTTAAATACCGGTCCTATGCCACTTCCTGCTTGTAAATTGTAATATTCTTGATAGGGACAACTTTTCATTGTGTACGTCTTTTAAAATGTAGTTTAATGCATAACGGTCCGAATTGAAATGGGACTGGAAACCCGTCATTACATCTAATATCTATTTCGATATTTGTAAATTCTCTTCTTAAAACGGGGACAAAGTGCGTCTGCGCATAAGATATCATTCTATTTGATCCGAACACATATTTTTCCGTATTAACATGTACAATTCTTAACAGCTGCGTTACTACATCCCCGACTAACTGCGGTTCTATAATATCGCAGTAAATATATATCTGAGGAGGTATACCTAACATTAAATTAGGCAAATTGATTGAAGTTTTTTGCTGATATATGTCGGTAAATGGCGGATAACCGAGCTGAAGAGCTAATCGAGGTGATAATTTTAATGAGCATACACTAGAGTGCTTAAATTTTGCTTCTACACGCTTTTCCGTTCTGTCATAACTGAATGAAACATATTTATTAATTTTCACATCTGAATTCAATTCGTGTAACACAGCATCTGTATGTTCGTAATTTTTTGACCTGATTTTCTCTTTTTCAATGTTTATTACAATGCTCTTATCTGCTGCGTTTACTTTCTCGGTCATAATGAAAACTCTATTTTCCCTCTCGTTAATATTATACATAGAACAGGGATAAATAATTTCAGCTAATGACACTTCCCAATATCCCTCTAACTTTATATTTTGAGGTAGCTGCGTTGTAAATCGTGTAGTTTTATTGTCGGGGAAATATTGCATAGAACTATTGCTAGGTAGTGTAATAAAAAATTCTTTGTCAATCATTTTTCAGTAAAGTAATACGATTCGCAGGTATCCAAGAATTGAATTGATCGCTATATCCACGCCACTTCACGTACAATTTCTTTCTACTGCCCGAACCTTTTGTTGATACTATTTTATCTATTTTATAAGTTGTATCAGCCGTTACATAAACATGTTGTAATTCATATTCGTAGAAACTGCCCTCTATGATTTCATTATTTAAATCTTTTAATTTGTATACAGTAGGATTTCTTGTTTTAATACCGCAAATTTTAAATAATTCTTCACTCCAGTTGGACTCGTAACCCTTTTCAAATATATGTTTATATGTCGATATTCGAACTATATCTCCTAATTTAAATTTTCCCGCTTGTTTTTTTACATTTTGTTTACTTCCATACTGATTTCTCCACACTTGTAATATATTGTTTTCGTTTACTTCGCACGGTGCCATTTTTATTGATCGATGTTTAGTTTTATTATAAGCCGAGACAAGATCTTGCAATACATCTATATATCTATATGTATTTTTATAAGTAAAATAACTAAACATTCTAGTCTTTAACGTTCTATTATATCTTTCTACAAAGCATGCTTTTGTCTCTTGATTTTGAGTTACATAAAATCTAATATCGTTTTCATGTAAAAATACTTTCACTGCTCGAGCAATAAATTCCGCCCCTTTGTCGGTTTGTAAGCACAATGGTTTTCGCTCTGTAAATATGTTTCTAAGCGCTGCAATGACCGACGTCGGTCTTTTATCTTTTAGGGGTTTAGCCCAGCTATACCTGCTAAATACATCGATTACTGTTAATATATACTTATAATTATCATTATATCGGCTTAGCTTTTGGAGGTCATTTAAATCCGCTTGAAAAAGATCGTTTATATTGGAAACTTGGTATCTGTTACGAGGAAATCGTTTCCGAGCCGGTTTATGTAATGTGTATGCATCTTGTGCATGAAGCCAGTTTTGTATTTTATTATTATCATATTGTCCTTTTAGAGAGTTTTTTAGATTACTAGCACCAGAAAAACCAGACGGATGTGATGGATCAAAATAAATTTTAGCCAGTTTCTTATTCATAATTAAAAAGTAAATCTTTTCCAGTTCTCAATTTTCTTAGGTTTCGAAAATTCTTCATCAGAATTGTCACTAGTATAATACGGTGATTTCCTTTTATTTTTAACACTTTTTAATTTAGGAGATTTATACTCGATAACTTTTCTTCTATGGGGGTTATGAACTAGTTCTAGAGGTACATTAATAGTTTTCAATGCACTCGCAAAAACTTCCCAGCCAACAGGGTTGATATTTTTTCTATATCTTACAATATCACCAACTAAATCTGATATATTCGAATTAGGTATTTGTGAATTATTTACAGTAACAACGCCGTTCTCATCCCAACTAATAATATCATTGTTTAATTTCAGTTTCTGAACTAATAAACGTGCTTTGTTTTGATGTGATTTAGGAATAACATTTACTATATTTTCTATGCCGTCCGACTTCTCCACATGCAACTTTGGTTCTGTACTAATTTCACTCTCGATAGGTAATTTTATAGATTCACGAGATTGTCTCTGAAAGTGTAAATATCTTTGCAAAATTTCCTGATACAAAGTCCATTTTTCATATTCGGACAAATTTGAATTTAAAATATTTTTCATATCGTTATCAAGCTGACTGGATATATCTTGTTTGTCATTTTTATGGAATCGATTTAAATTTTCAGGAAATATTAATACCATTTTTTTAATATGATCCATTTTTTTTGTTATTTTATTTTTTAATTAAACTACTTTTTTTTTGTTATTTTATTTTTTAATTAAACTACTTAAAACTCCTGTTATGAGCGGGGCTAACAGCAATGGCAGAAACGCTCCACCTGACTGTACTAATATGCGTTTCTTTTGTTTCCAGCTTTCTCCGCGTTTAGTGAGCTTCCTTAAAATTTTTTTATGTCGTTTAAGTTCAGTCTGTTGTTTTCTATTAAGACAAATTTGACCATGTAAAATATTATAAACACATTCGCAGATACATTTAACAGAGTTACAGTCTGTGTTTTTTAATAATGCCAACCTATATTTAGGTTTCAGCTTATGTAGAGCCTGCAATAGTTCAATATTGGTGCTTATACTCGTACTCATATTTATGATATAATCTCGGGCATATTTGTACTACGGTATTTATACTTTTTTCGGGGTAAATAAACATATGTTAATCCGTCACGTGACGTACGAAAGCGCAGCCAATCGGGTGTGTTTTGTTTTAGATCGAAAATTAAATAACCATGAGGTTCAGCTGTTGCGTCACAGTATGCTTCTTGTACGAATCTAACATCTTCTGGAGAAACTTGTCGTGAAAGATGCATAATTTGTGCTTTATCTCGAGGATTTTTAAAATAAATTATGTAATTTGCATTAAGAGATATATCTCTTTGTCCTTTCCCCTGATGAAATAAATTTTGTGTAAGGAAAAACACTGATACATTTTTATGATGAGACCATTTTGTAAATATATCCACTACACGGCTATCTGCTTCTCTCATTAAATCATCTATTATAATTAACACGGGATTTTTACCATCTATATTTTCTACATCAGGCAGTCCCTCAACAAATTCTACATTAGGAATCGTATTATATAAATTCTGCCAAGTTCCATAATGCCAGCATATTTTTGAAAATATTGTATCACTCGTATTATTAATATTAGATATAAAATTACTAACAAAATATGATTTTCCACAGCCTGAGGGGCCGGCAATTATAGCAGAAAAAGGATGTTTAAATTTTGTACACATGTTGCCCCCAAGATGCTTTATACAATACTGCTAAATGAACGTATATAATCAGTTATTTAAACATAATATTTCTCGATTTATTATATTCACAGGATAGGTAGGTAGTTGAAATAAAATAGAATTTATATACAATAATATTTTATTTTATCATTTTTATATATATATATATTTACAATTGAACAAACAGTACATAATATATATTTATATTAGTTTTATTACATTTTACAATTGAACAAATTCTACAAGCCGGGCTTTTTTACCCGTAGTACCATAATCTTTCATACCAGTATATTTTAGCGCCCATTTTGAAACGGTCTTCTTCAAGTCAGCTATGTCGCCGTCGGCTAAGTCATCGAATCGTCCAGGAAGATAGGTAACAAATTCTTCACATTCTGCAATTATTTTTCTTCCAAACCCCGTATTAACAGCTTTAATATCTACTAGTTTATAAACTTTATTAATTTCTAAATCTGCTAGACTTCGGCGAGTTTTTATGTTGGTTAATTGGCCGGTTTTATTCAAAGTGTTGAAATCCATTTCTAGAATAATACAAATTAATTAATATTGGAATAAAAATTCCTAGGTAAAATATTATTACCTGCTGTTTTCAAATTTCGATACGGCTCGGCTAATTCGCTTTACGGCGTGTGCTGCGCCTAATTGAATATTGACACTTTTAACCAAAGAATAGCACACAAAAGCCTTTTCAAATATAACCACCTTCTGTTCAAAGAATACCCCAAGAATACTGTTCCCTATGAAATAAAAGCTTTACTTTTATACCTGGAGTTGGCTCGACCCCCTCCTATATTTCACTTTCTAAACGATATCGGGGAGGAATTGTAAAGGTATAATTCAAATAGATACACTAAAAATATTATTTTATTTTATTTTATTTAAAATTATTTTATTTAAAATTATTTTATTTAAAATTATAAACAAAATTTACCATTTCTGCTGCTTCAGACTAGCCCAGCGTGCACGCTATGCCTGGTAATATGCCTTTTTTTGTGATTTACTCATCTTATACCCCGACGGAGGGATAAGAACCATCTTGCGTGAATAAACTGCCTCGGGATTGTAAGTCGGCTCGTTCACCGCATCCCAATTCTCAGCATAAGTGGTCTCGTTCTGCTGTAGCTTGGTACTGGATGCGGTGTTCAATTCTTCATCCCAATTCTCCGCACAGTGTACGAAGTACGGCTCTATTTTTCCACTATTTGTAATTTCGTGCACCAGGCACGGTCTAATGTATCGCGGTTCTTTCCGGTCTACAACATCTACGGATTTAGATTTTGTCACAAGCATATTAACGACAGAAGAATTCATGTTACGTAATGATCAAACTGTATAATGTTGAAAAATCTATTCGGCGTGCTTTTATAAGACGCTGTTCAGCATCCTAGGATGTAGAGGGGGTTAAGGACTCACGAACGTTTTCACACGCGAAAATTTTCAAAGACATTTATTTTAAATCGCCGCTATACAGTCGTATTGCAGATAATGCTCAGTTTTGTGAGGCATGGGAACAGAAATCTACACTCATAGTTTGTGGGGAAAAATTTATATTACAAAAACCAAGTCACATATTTTTGTTGAAAGCACGAAACATTTTCAAGATAATATATATTTTATTTTGAAAAGGCTGTATTCAACAACACTGCAAATATTAGGGTTTCAAGTCAGTACCTGCTCCACACCATACAAAGTCGGCTTACTAGAGCGCGCGTGTGTGATATCATACCGCCTAGACACTTGTCATGAAAGAAATATATTATTTCGCTAGATTTATATTACATAAGCCAAGTCAGTTATTTAAAAACCTCCCTATGTTGCAAATAATAGATTTATTTTTCCCACAGACAAATTCTGAAATCACCCACAGGTGTGGTGTATACCTGGAAAATCCCGAAATATACAGACAAAGCCATTGTTACAACAGGTGCCTTTCTGCTAGTACCTGCGTGGGATAAATTCTACTACAATGCCAGTTATCAAGATATAAATATATTATTCAATTGGAAAAAACTAAATTTATCACAAGTCCATTCGTGTAACAAAAAAATAAAAATAAAAAATTATTATTATTTTTACGAAAAAAATTATTATTATTTTTACAAAAAAAAATTCATTCACAAAAAAATTAATCACATTCATTAATTGATCTGGGCAACTATTATATTCATTAATTCATCAGGACCACCATCATGACGTCACATCCGCATTCCTTGGGGACGGCGAGCGGGTAATCTTACTACTCATGTACGTTAAGAAAGAAACATTTGTTAAATTGGGAATCAAACTCCATCATCTCCATGTTACTATAAAACTGTTTCACAAACTCAGCAATTATTATAAATAATAATAACCATATATATTGAGAAATTATAATAATAATTTTAATAAAAATCAAAAAGTCAACGGCACGCGGTGTTCCCAAGCGGTCACCCATCCAAGTACTAACCGCGCCCGATGTTGCTTAACTTACGTGATCGGACGAGAACGAATTAGAATTAGAATTAGAAATGTGTTTTATTTGTTCTAGTTTATACATTTTACAAAATAGATTTGGCTCATTTCGGGCAGTGTCCAGGGCAGCGTCGACTGCACAGTACGGAGACATAATCTCAATCACATTGTGATTTGCGGATTTGTCCGCGTAGCTGCGCTGCGCACCGCCGCCTGGCGCCGTGAATGGCTCGGTCTTATTTTATTTAATATTATTATTTTTACATGGCGTTCCTGGCCTTTGGCCTTACCGCTAGATTTAGATATATATTTACAAGTAAGTTAAAACAATTGATGATCGTGTGCGTGTGATGCAGTGTGCGTGTTTTGTGAATGATCGTGTTGTGTATCGTAGGAAAAATAAATAAAAAACCTACTCCAAGTAATTGTACTTATAACTAACTTAAAAACTATATGAGCGACAGTAATGTTTTGTACAATGCGGTTATGACTCGTAATAATAATTTATGATAATTATGATTTGAAAATAATGAGACGCATATGATCTTATTTCTAATGAATGATTGTTAATGGTATTTACAATGCGGCTATGTTTTTACAATATTTGGTTTGATTTTATGTGATGAAAATTATGTATTATGCATGCGACTTATATTTAGTGAATGATTGCGAGTGATATATACAATGCAGCTATGACACTTTCGTACATTTATGTTTTGTGATTATGAGGTGTTAGTTATGAATGTTAGTATGAGATGTTATGGTTCAGGTTCGCGTTGGCGGAACACAGGAAGTGTTTGGTAAGGTAACTTGTGAATTAGAGGAAACTGGAGATTGTGCTCTCTGATTTGAGTTATTGTGCGTGTGAGTGGATTATTGTGTAGTTGTGTAGTGTAAAATTTTTGTGATAGTTTTGTGATGTATTCATGTATGTATGGAATGTTTGTTCTGTTGTGTAAATCTTCGATTCTAGTGTATCTGTCTGCGCTATGAATTAAGCGTAGACATTTATTCTGGAATCGTTGTATCGGCCGCAGCGCTGTTTTCGTCGCAGAACAATACACCGGAGCTGCGTATGTGATTATGGGGCGAATAATGGTAGTGAATAGGAGTTTTTTATTTTTAGGAGACATTTTACTATTTTTGTTTAGGAGGGGATACAAGGATCTGACTACGAGGGATGCTTTGCGGATTGTGGCTTTAATATGGGTGTTATAGTGGAGGCGGGTCTCAAGCGTCATACCGAGGTATTTGACGTTGGGTTTGGGGAATGCACGGTGTTGGTTTAGTTTTAGTGGTGTGTATACTTTGTTATTTGTGTGTTTGCGTGTGAAAACTATGGTTTCGGTTTTATCGTTGTTGATGGATATTTTCCATAGGCGCCAGTAAGGTTGAAGGATGTCAATATGGATTTGGAGTTGTTTGTTTGCAACTTCTGCGCTGAACGAGTGGGCATAGAGGGCCGTATCGTCCGCGTAGAGTGCAATTTTGGTTTTAGGGAATGTGGGGATATCATAAAGGTATAATGTGAATAGCTGCGGGCCTAGACAACTGCCTTGGGGCACACCCGCAGCAATGGGGTGGGAAGAGGATAGAGTATTATTTATTTTGACTTTAAAGGATCGGTTAATCAGGTAGGAATTTATTAGTTTAATTAATAAGGGCGGGAATTTCGCTCGAATCATTTTGTAAATTAGTCCTTCTAGCCATACTTTGTCGAAAGCCTTTTCGACGTCTAGAAGTGCCATTACTGTGACATTTTGCTTGTTGAAGTTAGTAGATATGTCTGTCACGATTCTCGCTACTTGCTGGACTGTGTTGTGTTTGGGGCGGAATCCAAATTGGAATGGAGGAATAATTTGGTTTTTCTGGGTAAAAATTTGGATTCGGTGAAGGATAACCTTCTCAGCGACCTTTGACAGGGTACTGAGAAGGCTGATGGGTCGGTAGCTTGTGGTTAGTTTTGGATTTTTATTTGGTTTATGTATGGGAACCACTAGTGCAGTTTTCCATGCGTTTGGAAAATACTGGAGCTTAATCATAGAATTTATGATGTAAGTGAACTGCACTAGGGCTTTTCGGGAAAGGTTCTTCAGGGCTATGTTCTGGATGTTGTCAGGACCTGGCGCTTTCTGGCTGGGAAAGGATTTTATGATGGAATAAACTTCGGCGGGTTTGGTTAGGTATTTTGCAAGGATTTTAGGGTTTATTTGTTCTGGGGTGGTTAGGAAGTTTTGTGCTGTATTTATTACGTGTAATTGTTCGGGGGTATGATTTGTGTCGAGTGTGTGAACGTGTTGAAAAGTTTCAGCTATTGCTTCTACTTTTTGTTCGTCTGTAAATAGTGTATTATTTTGTGTTGTGAGTTCTGGAATTGGTTTGAAGGGTTTTTTGAGTGCGTGTGTAAGTTTCCAGAGAGTGTTGTCATTTGGATTTAGTGCGAGAAGTTTGTCTTCCCATGTTTTGTTTTTAAATGTTCTGATTTGTGTCTGTATTTGTCGTGTGAGTGAATTCATATGTGTACGGTGGATAGGATCACGTGACCTCTGCCATAGTTTTCGTGTAGTGTTGCGTTGCGTGATAAGCTGTGTTATTTGTGGTGGTAATTTATCTTTGTTTGGCTCTAGTTTAATTGTGCGTGTGTGTTTGTTCAATGCGTGTATTATTGTATGCGTTAATGCGTGTACTTGTGTGTCTATTTCGTTCGTTGTATTCATGTGTGGCTGTATTATTATGTATTTGTCAAGTGTTTTTCTAAATTGTTGCCAATCTGTATTTTTATATGTGCGTATGTAGTGTGTTGTGTCTGTGAGTGTGTTGTGTGTGCTCAATTTTGACAGGATGGGGGTGTGGTCGGAATTTAATTCAGGAAGGGCAACGGGGTCTGTTAGGTATGTTACATTTTTATTTATTATGACGTCAATTGTTGTGGGAGTTGTGTTGTTTTGTGGAAAGTGGGTAGCGGTATGGGGGTGCATGATTATGGCGTTATGACTGGTGATGTATGAATATAACGTGTTACCGTTTTTATTCGATCTATTGCAGTTCCAAGTCACGTGTTTTGCGTTTAGGTCGCCTACTAGCAGCACTTTGCTTCCGATATTTAAAAGTGTGTGAATGTCGTGTTGCGTGAAATTGTTACGAGGGTTGTTGTATGCTGATATGATGCATGTGTTATCAGAGAGCCGGATACAAAGGGATTCTAGGGTTGAGGGCTGAAGGTGAACTAATGTGTGTGGTATACTATTGTGTACGAGTGCCGCAACTCCTCCTGCCGGCACGTGTGTTTGTATTTGTCTGTCTTCTCTGTAAACTGTGTAACCTTTAATGTGTAATTTGTCTGTGTGTCGAAGTCGTGTTTCATTTATGAGCATGATGTGAATGTTACGTTTGTGTAGGAAGTGAATTAGCTCACCTTTTTTGGATAGGATTCCATTTGCGTTCCATGAACATATGTTAATAGTGAACATTATATATTATATTGTGAAATGTTTTGTGTGAAGGTGAGGGTTGTGAAGAATTTTTCTTGTTGTGTTTTACATTTTGACAATTGACGGTTACATTCTTTTAAAGCTAACAATAAGTTTCCTATATTTACCAAATTATTTAAAATATTTATTTCTACAGAAAGTTCGTTAAATAAATTCATTGTGTCCTGATCACTGGGGTCGGAGAAGGTTGCAAGCTGTTTGGGGGGTTGATGAGCTGCCGACGTAGCAGGGACAGGGGCAGGGTTGTCTGCAGGCTGGCTGGGGGTAGGTTGGGGCACTGGCTGCTGTCGGTAGACTCCGGGGAGCGGGGGGAACTCTTCGCGGACTCGTGTGGCCGCAGCGCGCCGCTGTGGAAGAGGGGGAAATCGCGCACTTACACTTACTTCACTTTCACTAAGTGTGTGGGCGCGCTGCGTCCATGGGTTAGCCTGGGGAGCTGGTGCTGGCTGGTACTTCTGCTGGACTGGAGCTACGGTTCTTCTGTTTATATTTAATTGACTTTGTTTTAGCCGCGCAGTGTATACCGCGCACTGAATATTGTTGGCCGGATGTGCCTCGCCACAGTTCACGCACTTGGCCGGGGTATTTTTTGGTTTGGTGCACTCTCTTGTAAGGTGCTGTTCTGCACACTTTAAGCAGCGTGGTGTGCGCATGCAGTTGGAGGTTGCATGTCCCCACATCTGGCAACGATGGCACTGCGTCAGCTGTTTTTTGTTGTTATGTCGCTCCCAGGTTACTCGAGCATACATAATTGTTTTGACCTGTTTTTGAATGGCTTGGAGTGTTGTTGCAGCTGACGTCACTACAAGATATAGCGGTCTGTACTGTGTTCTCATGCGATATACTTGTTTGATGTTTAAATTGTAACATTCTTTGAGTTCATTTGCTATATCTTGCGTGGTGGGCTCACAGTCAAGACCGCGAAGCACAAAAGCATGAGTTTTGTCAACTGCATCCGTGTAGGTATGAAACTCTACTTGCGATTCTCTCATAGTAGCGACCATCTTTCTCTTTTCTTCCATGTCATCTACATATAGATTTATATTGTTTTTCGTGTAACTCACAGCGAAACCTTTTTTTACATTTTCTTCGATGGTGCGAATGAATTCTTTGTGGCAGTTTGGTTTCCCTGCGATGATTATTGGTGCCGGTGCACGTGACCTGGTGGTGTTGGCGGTGGTGGTAGTAGACTTGAGTTGCTGTTTGACACCGCTTGGTCCAGCTTTGTCGTTGGGAGGTACGTCATCGCTACTGCTGACGTCATCTTCGTCGTCACCAAGATCGCTGTCCGGTGCGCCGGCAAGCGGCGCATATCTGTTGTGTAGGCTGAGTGCGGGTGGGGCTGCGTTCGCGCGCAGCTTCTTTCTTCTGAGCGCTGGTTGGCTTACTGGCATCTCTCTATCTTTCTCGGGACTGCCGCTAGCTTTTCTTTTCTTTTTTTCATTTATAGTTTGTTCGTCTTCCGAGAAACGCGGATCCACGACTTTGATTAAATTTTTTAATCTATTCCCACTCATCGTGTCACTTGAAATTTTAACTTTTTCACTTTTATCAGTCACTGTCTTTTTACCTATTTGATCCACTTTACTATTAAAACTAGCATTATCACTTTCACTTGCATTTACATTGTCAACGTCACTCACGTTCATGTTTTCACTTGTAGCATTCTCAGTCTCTGTCTCTTTGCTCTTGTTTTCACTTTGCATAGGGGTGAAGCTCCTGTGCCGGCTGAAAAACTTGTAAACGCACCTGGATTTATTATTAAAACTACACTTGTATGGAGGTCGTTTTTTACGCATAAAATACAAAATTTTATGTTTTTTCAATAACTCGCGCGGATATTGACGAAAACCAACTGTTCACGACGGGTATCACACTCGAAATGGGACGAGAACGTGTGTATTCAACATGGTATGGCCGTTGACATGAATTAATGTAATGCGAAATCTATTTGAAATCTTATTTATCATCATAATTCTAATTGGATTCTTATAGGATATTGAGGGGCCAAGGGATAATGTTGGGAGATGAGATGTATTCTTCTTTTATATATTTGGCTTTTCTTCCAGCATTACTTGTATGCAAAGTGTGAAATCAGTTCATTATATTTGAATTTAATGCTCTTATTAATGGATGTACAATTATAATATTTATTATGAACATGTTACTGGTATCCACCATGACAATGTTATTTATTTAGAATCATTACTTACATATTTATTCTAATAAATAGTAATGTGTACGTTATTTAATATTAAGTACATGTACGATAAGAAAGAAACATTTGTTAAATTGGGAATCAAACTCCATCATCTCCATGTTACTATAAAACTGTTTCACAAACTCAGCAATTATTATAAATAATAATAACCATATATATTGAGAAATTATAATAATAATTTTAATAAAAATCAAAAAGTCAACGGCACGCGGTGTTCCCAAGCGGTCACACATCCAAGTACTAACCGCGCCCGATGTTGCTTAACTTACGTGATCGGACGAGAACGTTTTTGTTAGAAATTATCTTTATTGTTATCCAAAAATACATATACATATAAAGACGCAGCATATTACGGGCTCCTTACCAGGACAGCGACCGCTGGCACAGTACGCAAACTCAATCACAATTACACAGTGATTTGCGGATTTGTTTGCGTATCTGTGCCGCTATAGCCGCTGCCTGGCGCCGTGAATAGCATGATCTTATAAATGTTTTAAATTTATATTTATTATTGTTGTTCCTGGCCTCATGGCCTTACCAACTAATTTTAAATTAACTTACTTACTGTTTAAATATAATTACCGTGTGCGTGTAATGAGGCGAGGGTGCGTTTTGATGAATGATCGTGTGCGTGTATTTGTAGGAAAAATATTTAAAAAAAAACCTACTTTAACAAATTGTGTGCTTAAGACTAACTTACAAACTAAATGAGTGACGGTATGATATTTACAACGAGGCTATGACACTTACATTAATGTGTGTGATACATATGGTGTAATTGTATGAGATGCATGTTATGATTTAAAATTAGATGAATGATTTTTAGTGATATTTACAGTGCGGCTATGACATTATCTAACATTATTTAAATTATGATTTAATGATTTGGTTAATATGAGGGTTAGTGTGCGGCGATGTTGTCATGAGCGCGTTGGCGGAACAGAGGAAGATTCTGGTATGGTAATTTGTGTTTTAGTGGAAATGGGATGTTGTACTCTCTGATTTGTGTCATGTTTCTTGTGAGAGGGTTGTGACTAATTTGTGTTGTGTAGAATTTTTGTGAAAGTTGTGTAATGTATTCTCGTATGTATGGTATGTTTGTTATTTCGTGTAAATCTGCGATTCTTGTGTACCTGTCAGCGCTATTGATTAAGCGAAGACATTTGTTTTGGAATCGCTGCAGCGGCTTCAGAGCTGTGTGCGATACAGAACACCATGCCGGTACTGCGTACGTGAGAATTGGGCGAATGATTGATGTGAAAATGAGTTTTTTGTTGGGTATGGACATTTTACTTGTTTTATTTAACAGAGGATAGAGGGATCTTACTGTGAGGGATGCTTTTTTAATGGAATTTTTAATGTGTTGGTTGTGGTGGAGTCGGGATTCTAGTGTCATGCCAAGGTATTTGACAGACGGGGAAGGGATTACACGGTGATTGTTGAATTTTATAGGTGTGTAAATTTTGTTATTTGTGTGTTTGCGTGTGAATACTATGGCTTCGGTCTTGTCGTGGTTAATGGAGATTTTCCAGAGGCGCCAGTAGGGTTTAAGGATGTCAAGATGAATTTTGATTTGTTTATTAGCAACTTCTGCGCTGAACGAGTGGGCATAGATGGCCGTATCGTCCGCGTAGAGTGCTGTTTTGGTTTTGGGAAATGTAGGGATGTCGTGGATATAAAGAGTGAAGAGCTGCGGCCCTAGACAGCTGCCCTGGGCCACACCTGCAGCTATAGCGTGGGGGGTGGAGACAGTGTTATTTAGTTTAACTTGGAAGGATCTGTTAGTGAGGTATGATTTTATAAGTTTGATTAATATGGGCGGGAATTTCACTTGAATCATTTTGTAAATTAACCCCTCTAGCCATACTTTGTCGAAAGCCTTTTCGACGTCTAGAAGGGCCATTACTGTGACATTTTGCTTGTTGAAATTTGTAGATATGTCTGTCACGATTCTCGCTACTTGTTGAGTGGTATTGTGGTGTTTACGGAAGCCGAATTGAAAGGACGGGATTATTTTGTGTTTGTGGTTAAATTTTTGGATTCTATAAAGGATAACCTTCTCAGCAACCTTTGACAAGGTACTGAGAAGGCTGATGGGTCGGTAGCTTGTGGGTAATTTAGGGTTTTTGTTGGGTTTGTGTATGGGAACCACTAGTGCAATTTTCCACGCGTCCGGGAAGTAGTGGAGCTTAATCATAGAATTTATGATATAAGTGAACTGCACTAGGGCTTTGCGGGATAGGTTTTTAAGGGCTATGTTTTGGATGCTGTCAGGACCTGGCGCCTTCTGATTGGGAAAGGTATTGATTATGGATTGTATTTCGGAGGGTTTGGTGAGGAATTTGGCAAGATTTTGAGGATTTATGATGTGATTTGAATTTAAAAAATTGTTTACAGTATTAATAATTTGACTTTGTTCTTGGGAATTATTGGGGTCGAGGATGTGGACTTGCTCAAAGGTTTCAGCTAGTGCTTCCGCTTTGAGTTCGTCGGAGAAAAGGATGTTATTATTTACTGATAGTTCGGGGATGGGCTTGAAAGGTTTTTTAAGATTTTTTGTTAATTTCCATAGTGAACTATCATTTGGATTTAGGGAAAGGAGTTTATCTTGCCAGGACTTATTTTTAAAGGATCTTATTTCTGTCTGGATGTTGCGGGTGAGGGAATTCATTAGAGTGCGGTGGACAGGATCACGAGACCTCTGCCATAGCTTCCGTGTTGTGTTGCGTTGTGTGATTAGTTGTGTAATTTGTATTGGTAGTTTGTCTTTGTTTGGTTTTATTTTAGTGATACATGTGTGTTTGTTTAGAGCATGTGTGATGGCATGAGTTAGTGCTTGCACTTGTGTATCTATGTCTTGTGTCGTGTTCATGTGTGGCTGTATTGTGATATGTTTATCAAGTGTTTTTCTGTACTCATGCCAATCTGTGTCTCTGTAAGTGCGTATGCAGTGTGTGTTGTCAGTGTGTACGTTGTGCGTGCTTAGTTTGGATAGGATAGGAGTGTGGTCTGAATTTAGTTCAGGAAGAGCGACAGGGTCAGTAATATGGGTAATATTTTTATTAATAATTAAATCAATAGTGGTGGGAGTCGTATTATTTTGTGGAAAGTGTGTGGGAGAAGAAGTGTGCATGATGATGGCGATGTGATTTAATGAATACGAATATAACGTGTTACCGTTTCTATTCGCTCTGTTGCAGTTCCAGGTTGCGTGTTTTGCATTTAGATCGCCTACTAACAGCACTTTGCCGCCGATGTTTAAAAGTGTGTGTATCTCGTGTTGTGTAAAATTGTTACGCGGGTGATTATATGCTGTGATGATGTTTGTGTTATCAGAGAGCCGGATACAAAGGGACTCTATGGATGTAGGCTGAAGGTGAACTAATGTATGTTGTATTGAGTTGTGTACGAGTGCCGCTACCCCTCCTGCCGGCACGTGTGTTTGAATTTGTCTGTCTTTTCTGTGTACTGTGTATCCTTTTATGTGTAGTTTATCGGTGGGTCGTAATCGTGTTTCGTTTATTAGCATTATGTGAATGTTATGTTTGTGTAGGAAGTGTATTAGTTCACCTATTTTGGATAGGATTCCATTAGCGTTCCATGAACAGATTTTAGTAATGAATTAGATATGATATGAGTCAATGTGGTTCATGAATGTCATGGTGGTAGAGGCGCGTGATTGTGTTGAGTTACATTTACTTAATTCTACATTTAAATCATTTACAAATTTTAATAAATTACTTAGATTAATCATAGAGTTCATTGTATTTATTGCTTCTGACAACTGTTTAAAAATATCAGCTGTTTCATGAATAGTCTGTTGGTTCAATGTAGCTTGACTTGAAGAAGTGGGGATAGTTTGTGGGAGGGGCGTTGGCTGCTGGAGCGTTGGCCGCTCGGCACTCGGCTCGTGCCTTCGCTGCGGCAGGGAGGGGAATCGCGCATGGTCATTTATGTTCGGCACTGACACTGCTGTTTGCGCTCTGGGTACGTGCTGCTGAAGTTGTTGACGGCGATGTGTCCAGCTGTTGACAGTCGGATCGGGCGCTGGGACGTACGTCACTGGTGCTGCTGATGCTGTTCCGTCCCGCTGTGCCCGCTGAAGTTTGAAGTCTTCGTAGCGCCGTAAAACTTGAGGATTGCGCTTACCTACTTCGTTCACCTTGCGTATATAGGCTTCGCAGATAACTGCATTGGCAGGGTGCGCACCACCGCAATTTACGCATTTGGCGGGTGAGTCTTTTGTCTTTGTGCATTCGCTGGTGAAGTGGGCTAGTGCACATTTCACACATTTTGGCTCACGATTACAATTAGTAGTTGCGTGACCCCATCCCTGGCAGCGGTGGCATTGTGTCAAAATTTTCTTGTTCAAGTGTCTCTCCCACGAGACTCTAGTAAACAATATTTTGGTGATGGTTTGCTGCATTTGTTTAAGTGTCATGTCAGATGTTGTGATGATTAGATATAGAGGTCTAAACTTGGTCCTCATTCTGTAAACGGTTTTGATTTTAATATCGTAATTAGTTTCAAGTTCTTCTTTTACGCAGTCAGTCGTTGGTTCCCAGTCTAGACCTCTTAAAACAAATGCATGTGTCTTCTCATTGCTATCTGAGTATGTGTGATATTGTACACTTGGTTTTATAATTTGCAAAAATTTGTCTTTCTCTTCTTTATTGTCTAAATATAAACTAACGTTGTTTCTGGTGTATTTAATATTGTATCCTTGTTTAGCTGTAGCGTCGAGTTTGTTTACTAGAGCTCGATGGTCGGTAACTTTGCCAGGGATGATAATTGGGGCTGGTGCATTTTTGCGCAAAGGCACAGCGGGGGCAGAACGGTCATTGTTGGCAGTGTCGTCTTCTGACTCTTCACCGTCGGCGTCATCGAGGTCGGAGAGCGGTCCGTAGGTGTTGCGCAACAGCAGTGTCTGATGTGACGGGCCGGCGACCGGCGCGGGGGCAGTGCGACGGGGTTTCATTGCTGCACGAAATGTTTTAGTGGGTTTGGCAGTGTCACTATCACGAGGGGGGCTTTCACTTGCTTTACGCTTCGTGGTTTCACTTTGCACAGCACTTTCACGTTTCTTGTCACAAACACTGTGGTTAAAAATTCCTTTAAAACTATGTCCACTGTCACATTCACTCACCATGTTTACTTCATTCTCACTGTCTTTATTATTAGTTTCACTTACACTACTATTAATATGTTCTATTTTATCACTAAATGTAGCACTAATGTTTTCCGCGTTTTCACTGCTCGCATTATCAGTCTCTATCTTTTTATGGCGAGGAACTTTCGGTGGCATGGGGGCCCGGCCCCTATACCTACTTTGGTATTTAAAAACACTTTTGCTCTTTGCTGTTGTAGATCGCAGAGGGCGATTTTTTATTCTCATACAAAAATAAAAAATATTCTAAGTCTCTTAATTAACAGATAAGTTACACGAACGATCTGGCTTAGCACTACTGCGTCCGCACTCATCGGCTGTTCAGAGACGAGAACGTGTGTATTCAACATGGTATGGCCGTTGACATGAATTAATGTAATGCGAAATCTATTTGAAATCTTATTTATCATCATAATTCTAATTGGATTCTTATAGGATATTGAGGGGCCAAGGGATAATGTTGGGAGATGAGATGTATTCTTCTTTTATATATTTGGCTTTTCTTCCAGCATTACGTGTATGTAAAGTGTGAAATCAGTTCATTATATTTGAATTTAATGCTCTTATTAATGGATATACAATTATAATATTTATTATGAACATATTACTGGTATCCACCATGACAATGTTATTTATTTATCATCATTACTTTCATATTTATTCTAATAAATAGTAATGTGTACGTTACTTAATATTAAGTACATGTACGATAAGAAAGATACATTTATTAAATTGGGAATCAAACTCCATCATCTACATGTTACTATAAAACTGTTTCACAAACTCAGCAATTATTATAAATAATAATAACCATATATATATATATATATATATATATATATATATATATATATATATATATATATATATATATATATATATATATATATATATATATATATATATATATATATATATATATATATTGAGAAATTATAATAATAATTTTAATAAAAATCAAAAAGTCAACGGCACGCGGTGTTCCCAAGCGGTCACCCATCCAAGTACTAACCGCGCCCGATGTTGCTTAACTTACGTGATCGGACGAGAACGTGTGTATTCAACATGGTATGGCCGTTGACATGAATTAATATAATGAGAAATCTATTTGATATCTTATTTATCATCATAATTCTAATTGGATTCTTATAGGATATTGAGGGGCCAAGGGATAATGTTGGGAGATGAGATGTATTCTTCTTTTATATATTTGGCTTTTCTTCCAGCATTACGTGTATGTAAAGTGTGAAATCAGTTCATTATATTTGAATTTAATGCTCTTATTAATGGATATACAATTATAATATTTATTATGAACATATTACTGGTATCCACCATGACAATGTTATTTATTTATCATCATTACTTTCATATTTATTCTAATAAATAGTAATGTGTACGTTACTTAATATTAAGTACATGTACGATAAGAAAGATACATTTATTAAATTGGGAATCAAACTCCATCATCTACATGTTACTATAAAACTGTTTCACAAACTCAGCAATTATTATAAATAATAATAACCATATATATATATATATATATATATATATATATATATATATATATATATATATATATATATATATATATTGAGAAATTATAATAATAATTTTAATAAAAATCAAAAAGTCAACGGCACGCGGTGTTCCCAAGCGGTCACCCATCCAAGTACTAACCGCGCCCGATGTTGCTTAACTTACGTGATCGGACGAGAACGTGTGTATTCAACATGGTATGGCCGTTGACATGAATTAATATAATGAGAAATCTATTTGATATCTTATTTATCATCATAATTCTAATTGGATTCTTATAGGATATTGAGGGGCCAAGGGATAATGTTGGGAGATGAGATGTATTCTTCTTTTATATATTTGGCTTTTCTTCCAGCATTACGTGTATGTAAAGTGTGAAATCAGTTCATTATATTTGAATTTAATGCTCTTATTAATGGATATACAATTATAATATTTATTATGAACATATTACTGGTATCCACCATGACAATGTTATTTATTTATCATCATTACTTTCATATTTATTCTAATAAATAGTAATGTGTACGTTATTTAATATTAAGTACATGTACGATAAGAAAGATACATTTATTAAATTGGGAATCAAACTCCATCATCTACATGTTACTATAAAACTGTTTCACAAACTCAGCAATTATTATAAATAATAATAACCATATATATATATATATATATATATATATATATATATATATATATATATATATATATATATATATTGAGAAATTATAATAATAATTTTAATAAAAATCAAAAAGTCAACGGCACGCGGTGTTCCCAAGCGGTCACCCATCCAAGTACTAACCGCGCCCGATGTTGCTTAACTTACGTGATCGGACGAGAACGAATTAGAATTAGAATTAGAAATGCGTTTTATTTGTTCCAGTTTATACATTTTTACAAATAGACTTGGCTCATTTCGGGCAGTGTCCAGGGCAGCGTCGACTGCGCAGTACGGGGACATAATCTCAATCACATTGTGATTTGCGGATTTGTCCGCGTAGCTGCGCTGCGCACCGCCGCCTGGCGCCGTGAATGGCTCGGTCTTATTTGATTTTACATTATTGTTTTTACATGGCGTTCCTGGCCTTTGGCCTTACCGCTAGATTTAGATATATATTTACAAATAAGTTAAAACAATTGATGATCGTGTGCGTGTGATGCAGTGTGCGTGTTTTATGATTGATCGTGTTGTGTATCGTAGGAAAAATAAATAAAAAACCTACTCCAAGTAATTGTACTTATAACTAACTTAAAAACTATATGAGCGACAGTAATGTTTTATACAATGCGGTTATGACTCGTAATAATAATTTATGAGAATTATGATTTGAAAATAATGAGATGCATATGATCTTATTTCTAATGAATGATTGTTAATGTTATTTACAATGCGGCTATGTTTTTACAATGTTTGGTTTGATTTTATGTGATGAAAATTATGTATTATGCGTGTGACTTATATTTACTGAATGATTGCGAATGATATATACAATGCGGCTATGACACTTTCATACATTTTTGTTTTGTGATTATGAGGTGTTAGTAATGAATGTTAGTATGAGATGTTATGGTTCAGGTTCGCGTTGGCGGAACACAGGAAGTGTTTGATAAGGTAACTTGTGAATTAGAGGAAACTGGAGATTGTGCTCTCTGATTTGAGTTATTGTGCGTGTGAGTGGATTATTGTGTAGTTGTGTGGTGTAAAATTTTTGTGATAGTTTTGTGATGTATTCATGTATGTATGGAATGTTTGTTCTGTTGTGTAAATCTTCGATTCTAGTGTATCTGTCTGCGCTATGGATTAAGCGTAGACATTTATTCTGGAATCGTTGTATCGGTCGCAGCGCTGTTTTCGTCGCAGAACAATAAACCGGAGCTGCGTATGTGATTATGGGGCGAATAATGGTAGTGAATAGGAGTTTTTTATTTTTAGGAGACATTTTACTATTTTTGTTTAGGAGGGGATACAAGGATCTGACTACGAGGGATGCTTTGCGGATTGTGGCTTTAATATGGGTGTTATAGTGGAGGCGGGTCTCAAGCGTCATACCGAGGTATTTGACGTTGGGTTTGGGGAATGCACGGTGTTGGTTTAGTTTTAGTGGTGTGTATACATTGTTATTTGTGTGTTTGCGTGTGAAAACTATGGTTTCGGTTTTATCGTTGTTGATGGATATTTTCCATAGGCGCCAGTAGGGTTGGAGGATGTCAATATGGATTTGGAGTTGTTTGTTTGCAACTTCTGCGCTGAACGAGTGGGCATAGAGAGCCGTATCGTCCGCGTAGAGTGCAATTTTGGTTTTAGGGAATGTGGGGATATCATAAAGGTATAATGTGAATAGCTGCGGGCCTAGACAACTGCCTTGAGGCACACCCGCAGCAATGGGGTGGGAAGAGGATAGAGTATTATTTATTTTGACTTTAAAGGATCGGTTAATCAGGTAGGAATTTATTAGTTTGATTAATATGGGCGGGAATTTCGCTCGAATCATTTTGTAAATTAGTCCTTCTAGCCATACTTTGTCGAAAGCCTTTTCGACGTCTAGAAGTGCCATTACTGTGACATTTTGCTTGTTAAAGTTAGTAGATATGTCTGTCACGATTCTCGCTACTTGCTGGACTGTGTTGTGTTTGGGACGGAATCCAAATTGGAATGGAGGTATAATTTGGTTTTTCTGGGTAAAAATTTGGATTCGATGAAGGATAACCTTCTCAGCGACCTTTGACAGGGTACTGAGAAGGCTGATGGGTCGGTAGCTTGTGGATAGTTTTGGATTTTTATTTGGTTTATATATGGGAACCACTAGTGCAGTTTTCCATGCGTTTGGAAAATACTGGAGCTTAATCATAGAATTTATGATGTAAGTGAACTGCACTAGGGCTTTTCGGGAAAGGTTCTTCAGGGCTATGTTCTGGATGTTGTCAGGACCTGGCGCTTTCTGGCTGGGAAAGGATTTTATGATGGAATAAATTTCGGTGGGTTTGGTTAGGTATTTTGCAAGGATTTTAGGGTTTATTTGTTCTGGGGTAGATAGGAAGTTTTGTGCTGTATTTATTATGTGTAATTGTTCGGGGGTATGATTTGTGTCGAGTGTGTGAACGTGTTGAAAAGTTTCAGCTATTGCTTCTACTTTTTGTTCGTCTGTAAATAGTGTATTATTTTGTGTTGTGAGTTCTGGAATTGGTTTGAAGGGTTTTTTGAGTGCGTGTGTAAGTTTCCAGAGAGTGTTGTCATGTGGATTTAGTGCGAGAAGTTTGTCTTCCCATGTTTTGTTTTTAAATGTTCTGATTTGTGTCTGTATTTGTCGTGTGAGTGAATTCATATGTGTACGGTGGATAGGATCACGTGACCTCTGCCATAGTTTTCGTGTAGTGTTGCGTTGCGTGATAAGCTGTGTTATTTGTGGTGGTAATTTATCTTTGTTTGGCTCTAGTTTAATTGTGCGTGTGTGTTTATTCAATGCTTGTATTATTGTATGCGTTAATGCGTGTACTTGTGTGTCTATTTCGTTCGTTGTATTCATGTGTGGCTGTATTATTATGTATTTGTCAAGTGTTTTTCTAAATTGTTGCCAATCTGTATTTTTATATGAGCGTATGTAGTGTGTTGTGTCTGTGAGTGTGTTGTGTGTGCTTAATTTTGACAGGATGGGGGTGTGGTCGGAATTTAATTCAGGAAGGGCAACGGGGTCTGTTAGGTATGTTACATTTTTATTTATTATGATGTCAATTGTTGTGGGAGTTGTGTTGTTTTGTGGAAAGTGGGTAGCGGTATGGGGGTGCATGATTATGGCGTTATGACTGGTGATGTATGAATATAACGTGTTACCGTTTTTATTCGATCTATTGCAGTTCCAAGTCACGTGTTTTGCGTTTAGGTCGCCTACTAGCAGCACTTTGCTTCCGATATTTAAAAGTGTGTGAATGTCGTGTTGCGTGAAATTGTTACGAGGGTTGTTGTATGCTGATATGATGCATGTGTTATCAGAGAGCCGGATACAAAAGGATTCTAGGGTTGAGGGCTGAAGGTGAACTAATGTGTGTGGTATACTATTGTGTACGAGTGCCGCAACTCCTCCTGCCGGCACGTGTGTTTGTATTTGTCTGTCTTCTCTGTAAACTGTGTAACCTTTAATGTGTAATTTGTCTGTGTGTCGAAGTCGTGTTTCATTTATGAGCATGATGTGAATGTTACGTTTGTGTAGGAAGTGAATTAGTTCACCTTTTTTGGATAGGATTCCATTTGCGTTCCATGAACATAAGTTAATAGTGAACATTATATATTATATTGTGAAATGTTTTGTGTGAAGGTGAGGGTTGTGAAGAATTTTTCTTGTTGTGTTTTACATTTAGACAATTGACGGTTACATTCTTTTAAAGCTAACAATAAGTTTCCTATATTTACCAGATTATTTAAAATATTTATTTCTACAGAAAGTTCGTTAAATAAATTCATTGTGTCCTGATCACTGGGGTCGGAGAAGGCTGCAAGCTGTTTGGGGGGTTGATGAGCTGCCGACGTAGCAGGGACAGGGGCAGGGTTGTCTGCAGGCTGGCTGGGGGTAGGTTGGGGCTCTGGCTGCTGTCGGTAGACTCCGGGGAGCGGGGGGAACTCTTCGCGGACTCGTGTGACCGCAGCGCGCCGCTGTGGAAGAGGGGGAAATCGCGCACTTACACTCACTTCACTTTCACTTAGTGTGTGGGTGCGCTGCGTCCATGGGTTGGCCTGGGGAACTGGTGCTGGCTGGTACTTCTGCTGGACTGGAGCTGTGGTTCTTCTGTTGATATTTAACTGACTTTGTTTCAGCCGCGCAGTGTATACCGCGCACTGGATATTGTTGGCCGGATGTGCCTCGCCACAGTTCACGCACTTGGCCGGGGTATTTTTTGGTTTGGTGCACTCTCTTGTAAGGTGCTGTTCTGCGCACTTTAAGCAGCGTGGTGTGCGCATGCAGTTGGATGTTGCATGTCCCCACATCTGGCAACGATGGCACTGCGTCAGCTGTTTTTTGTTGTTATGTCGCTCCCAGGTTACTCGAGCATACATAATTGTTTTGACCTGTTTTTGGATGGCTTGGAGTGTTGTTGCAGCTGACGTCACTACAAGATATAGCGGTCTGTACTGTGTTCTCATGCGATATACTTGTTTGATGTTTAAATTGTAACATTCTTTGAGTTCATTTGCTATATCTTGCGTGGTGGGCTCACAGTCAAGACCGCGAAGCACAAAAGCATGAGTTTTGTCAACTGCATCCGTGTAGGTATGAAACTCTACTTGCGATTCTCTCATAGTAGCGACCATCTTTCTCTTTTCTTCCATGTCATCTACATATAGATTTATATTGTTTTTCGTGTAACTCACAGCGAAACCTTTTTTCACATTTTCTTCGATGGTGCGAATGAATTCTTTGTGGCAGTTTGGTTTCCCTGCAATGATTATTGGTGCCGGTGCACGTGACCTGGTGGTGTTGGCAGTGGTGGTAGTAGTCTTGAGTTACTGTTTGACACCGCTTGGTCCAGCTTTGTCGTTGGGAAGTACGTCATCAATACTGCTGACGTCATCTTCGTCGTCGCCAAGATCGCTGTCCGGTGCGCCGGCAAGCGGCGCATATCTGTTGTGTAGGCTGAGTGCTGGTGGGGCTGCGTTCGCGCGCAGCTTCTTTCTTCTGAACGCTGGTTGGCTGACTGGCATCTCTCTATCTTTCTCGGGACTGCCGCTAGCTTTCCTTTTCTTTTTTTCATTTATGGCTTGTTCGTCTTCCGAGAAACGCGGATCCACGACTTTGATTAAATTTTTTAATCTATTCCCACTCATCGTGTCACTTGAAATTTTAACTTTTTCACTTTTATCAGTCACTGTCTTTTTACCTATTTGATCCACTTTACTATTAAAACTAGCATTATCACTTTCACTTGCATTTACATTGTCAACGTCACTCACGTTCATGTTTTCACTTGTAGCATTCTCAGTCTCTGTCTCTTTGCTCTTGTTTTCACTTTGCATAGGGGTGAAGCCCCTGTGCCGGCTGAAAAACTTGTATACGCACCTGGATTTATTATTAAAACTACACTTGTATGGAGGTCGTTTTTTACGCATAAAATACATAAAATACGAGAACGTGTGTATTCAACATGGTATGGCCGTTGACATGAATTAATATAATGAGAAATCTATTTGATATCTTATTTATCATCATAATTCTAATTGGATTCTTATAGGATATTGAGGGGCCAAGGGATAATGTTGGGAGATGAGATGTATTCTTCTTTTATATATTTGGCTTTTCTTCCAGCATTACGTGTATGTAAAGTGTGAAATCAGTTCATTATATTTGAATTTAATGCTCTTATTAATGGATATACAATTATAATATTTATTATGAACATATTACTGGTATCCACCATGACAATGTTATTTATTTATCATCATTACTTTCATATTTATTCTAATAAATAGTAATGTGTACGTTATTTAATATTAAGTACATGTACGATAAGAAAGATACATTTATTAAATTGGGAATCAAACTCCATCATCTACATGTTACTATAAAACTGTTTCAGCAACTCAGCAATTATTATAAATAATAATAACCATATATATATATATATATATTGAGAAATTATAATAATAATTTTAATAAAAATCAAAAAGTCAACGGCACGCGGTGTTCCCAAGCGGTCACCCATCCAAGTACTAACCGCGCCCGATGTTGCTTAACTTACGTGATCGGACGAGAACGTTTTGTTTTGTTTTTGTTTAAAGACCTTTATTGTTTTATTTCTGTACAGTATATTGCGCTAATTTTCCCTGCACATGCGTAACTGACCTCTCGGCAGCCAACCGCACTGTATGCTGAGGTGTATCTCAATCCACATGGATTTGCGGATACCCTCAGCATCGCAGCGCTATGGACAGCGCGATCGGATTCACGCATGGCAAGGGAAATACATTCTAGCACTTTTAAATCTAACTTATAACTATTCCTGGCATACCATGCCTTACTAGCTAAGTGATGACGTACAACATAAACAATTTTTAAATATTTGACGATAATGAGATGAGTATGAGTGATATGAGATGAAAACATTGAATTAATTTTATGGGAAAAAATACAAAAAACCCACTTTAAACAATTATTTTCTTAAAACTAACTTAGGGCTAAAATAAAATGGTAATGGTTATTTACAATGCGGTTATGATTGAGACATTACAGATTTGAATATTAAATGTTTGTGTTAGAATGTGAATGTTATTGCCCTGGAACAGGCTGGGAAAATACTGGAAGGGTTTGATAGGGTAAGAGATGTTTCAATGGAAATGTGGCATTGTGCTCTCTGATGTTTGTGATTGTGCGTGTCAGTGGATTATTGTGTATTTGAGTTGTGTAGAATGTTTGTGCTGTATTGTTAATGTAATCGTGTATTAGTGGAAGTTGTGCTGTTTCGTGTAAATCTGCGATTCTAGAATAGCGATCTGCGTTATTGATGAAGCGCAGACATTTATTCTGTAATCGTTGTAGCGGCAGCAGCGCAGTTTTCGACGCCGAACACCATACTGGACCTGCGTACGTTATGATAGGACGAATGATTGATGTATACAGAAGTTTTTTGTTTTTTTGTGTCATGTGACTGTTTTTGTTCATGAGGGGATACAGTGATTTGATGACCACGAATGATTTTTTGATTGTGTTGTTTATGTGTGATTTGTAGTGTAATCGTGAGTCAAGGGTGACGCCGAGGTATTTGACCTTATCAGATGGTCGTGTGCGATGTGTATTTAGTATAAGTGGAGTGTATACAGTGTTGTTTGTGAATTTTCGTGTGAAAACTATGGATTCAGTCTTTGCGTGGTTTATGGAAATTTTCCAGAGGCGCCAGTATGGTTTTAGGATGTTTATGTGGATCTGAATTTGTTTGTTAGCGACTTCTGCGCTGAACGAATGCGAATAGAGTGCCGTATCGTCCGCGTAGAGTGCTGTGTGGGTTTGAGGAAATGTTGGGAAATCATGTAGGTATAGAGTAAAAAGTTTAGGGCCTAGGACGCTGCCTTGGGCTACGCCCGCGGCAACGGTTCGGGGTGTGGAGAGGATATTATTAACTTTCACCCTGAGGTGTCTGTTAGAAAGATAGGAATAAATTAATTTGATTAGGATAGGCGGGAATTTCACTAGAATTAATTTGTAAGTGACTCCTTCTAGCCATACTTTGTCGAAGGCTTTTTCGACGTCTAGAAGAGCCATTACTGTGACTTTGTTTCTGTTGAAATTTGTGGTAATGTCAGTCACAATTCTAGCTACTTGTTGGATAGTGCTGTGGTGAGGACGGAAACCAAACTGGAAAGGTGGAGTTATTTTGTGTTTGGAGTCAAGGGTCTGAATACGGAAAGCAATTACCTTTTCAGCGATCTTGGAAAGGGTGTTAAGAAGGCTGATGGGACGGTAACTAGTAGGAAGTTTGTGATCTTTGTTCGGCTTCGGAATTGGGATAACGGTGGCTATTTTCCAGGATGTTGGATAGTAGTGGAGTCTGATAATTGAATTAATGATGTAGGTTAACTGGACAAGGGTTTTACGGGAGAGATTTTTTAGAATTATATTAGGTATGGTGTCAGGACCTGGCGCTTTCTGGTTGGGAAGGTTTTTTATAATTTTAGCTAACTCGGAGGGTGAAGTGAGGAGTTTAGCTAGTGTGCGTTTGTTCGTGTCATGTGTTGTATTTAAAAATTCGTGAACTGTGTTTGTGATGTGTATTTGTTCAGGACAGGAATCAGGATCAATGTGATGAGCAGTCTCAAAGGCGTCGGCTAATGCCTCAGCCTTTTGCTCATCGGTAAAAAGGATGCTATTATTGTGTGATAGCGTAGGGATGGGTTTGGAAGGTTTGCGAAGGTTTTTCGACATTCTCCACAAGGAATTGTCATTAGGATTGAGTGCTATGAGTTTTTGGTGCCATGTGTCGTTTTTAAATATTTTTATTTCTTGTTTAATTTGTGTGTTATATGTGTTAATGTAATTACGGAGGACGGGATCGCGAGACCTTTGCCACAGTTTTCTTGTATTGTTTCTTTGTGTGATAAGTGTGGTAATATGATCTGGTAATTTGTCTTTATGTGTGGTGAGTTTTGTTACTCGTGTGTGTTTATTCATTGCGTGTGTTACTGTTTGTGTAAAAATGTGTACTTGCGTGTCAATGTCGTTAGGTGAATTTATGTTAGGATTTATGTTTATAAGTGTATCTAGTGTTTCCCGAAATTTGTTCCAGTCTGTCTGTTTATAAGTACGTGTGTATCGTGTGTCGTCGACGTGTGGTGTATTCGTGTGAAGTGTAGAGATTACCGGACAGTGATCTGAGCTAAGCTCGTTGAGTACAGCCGGGTCTGCGATGTGTGTTATGTTTTTGATTATGTATAAGTCTATTGTGGACGGTGTCGTGTTGTTTAGAGGATAGTGTGTAGGGGAAGGGGGGTGTAAGATGATGGCGTTATGATTTTGTGAATATAAATGTAACGTGTTACCGTTGGCATTTACTCTATTGCAGTTCCAAGCTGTGTGATTCGCATTGAGATCGCCTACTAGCAGTACTTTGCCGCTAATGTGTAAGAGTGTGTGTAATTCGTGTTGTGTAAATTTATTGCGTGGATTGTTGTAGGCAGTGATGATGTGTGTGTTATCAGAGAGCTTAATGCAGACGGATTCTAAGGAAGAGGGAGGTAAGTGAACTTTTGTGTGTGCTAATGTGTTCCTCACCAGCAGGGCTACTCCCCCAGCTGGTACATGCGTCTGTATATGTCTGTCTACTCTGTGTATCGTGTATCCTTTAATGCGTAGTGTGTCTGTGTGTGTAAGTCGTGTTTCATTTAGTGCCATCACGTGTATGTCGTGTTTGTGTAAAAAGTGAATAAGTTCACCTACCTTGGAGCGGACTCCGTTTGCGTTCCAGGTGCAGATGTTAGTCGCGAATTATATGTTATATGAGTGAATTGATTGAAGAAATGAGAATGCGCCGTCGCCGCCACCGCAATCACTCCAGCTGTCACCAACGTCAACGGTGCTTCCTCCCTTCCCCTCATTAACAGTGCCAGTGCTAGTGTGAGTGCGAGTGACCGTGCGCGGCTCCTCAACCAACACTTTCCCCCACTACCGCAACGCCAGCAATCAGCGCCAAGCCCCGACCCAAGCCGTGAACAAGCCCCCCCACTCGCTAAACCAGTGTCCGTGTCGGGATTCGCGCAACTCAAAGAACTCTCAGCGGAAGTAGAAACATTAAGTAGTTTAATAAATGTACAAAATACTATATTAGCAATAAGAAGTTTAAATTTAGAATTATCAGCATGTATATCACAAGAAGAAAAATTTTACACAATCATCACTTTCGTACAGAACATCTCATCCTTTAATATATAATTCATTAATATTAACATATGCTCTTGGAATGCCAATGGCATCCTTTCCAAAACAGGTGAACTGATACACTTCCTACACAAACACAAAATACACATAATGCTAATAAACGAAACACGATTACGAGCCACAGACAAATTACACATAAAAGGATACACCGTACACAGACAAGACAGACCTACACAAACACACGTGCCAGCAGGAGGGGTAGCGGCAATCATACACAATAGTATACCACATATATTAGTTCACCTTCAACCCACAACCCTAGAGTCCCTTTGCATCCGGCTCTCAGATAACACACACATTATTACAGCTTATAACAATCCACGCAACATATTCACACAACATGATATACATACAATACTAAGTACAAGCGGCAAAGTGCTGTTAGTAGGCGACCTAAATGCGAAACACATCACCTGGAATTGCAATATTTCAAATGTAAATGGTAACACATTACACTCATACATCACCAATCATAATGCAATACTCATACATCCTCCTACACCCACGCATTATCCTTCCAACAACACGACTCCTACCACCATCGATCTCATCATTTATAAGAACATAAACAACATCACTGATCCCATTGCGATGAATGAGTTAAATTCCGACCACACTCCTATCCTATCAAAACTCAGCACAAACATCACACACACAGACACAGCACAGTACACACGAACATACAAAAACACCGACTGGCATGAGTTCAGACATACACTTGATACACATGTCACAATAAACCCACACATCAACACAACACAAGAAATAGACGCACAAGTAGACATACTGACTCATGCCGTTACACAAGCACTCCACAAACACACACGCATTATTAAATTACAACACAACAGAGACAAATTACCACAACACATAACGCAACTTATAACTGATCGCAATACAACACGAAAACTATGGCAGAGGTCTCGCGATCCTGCCCTACATTTAATCATGAATTCCCTAAACCAACAAATCCGCTCTGAAATTAACATTTTTAAAAACAAAAACTGGAACGATAAAATCACCGCCCTCAATCCAAATGATAATTCCTTATGGAAATTAAACAAAAATTTGAAAAAACCTTTTAAACCTGTCCCCACTCTAATCCACAATAATAATAACCTACTTTCCGACGAACTCAAGGCAGAGGCACTAGCCGAAACCTTCGAGCAAGTCCACATCCTTAATCCTAACCACAATCCTGAACAATTAAATATAATTCAAACCGTGACCGATATTCTCAATTCCCGTCATCACATAAATCGGCACGCGCTATCCAAACTCCTTACTAGTCCTTCTGAAATATCAAGTATCCTGAAAGTCCTTCCCGGTAACAAGGCGCCAGGACCAGACCAAATCCAAAATATTACCCTAAAAAACCTTTCCCGCAAAGCCATAGTCCAACTTACCTATATAATTAATGCAATAATAAAGCTTAACCACTTCCCCGACTCCTGGAAAACAGCAACAGTAATTCCCATCTCTAAACCAAACAAAGATCCCAAACAACCTTCCAGCTACCGTCCGATAAGCCTTCTCTGCACCCTTTCCAAGGTTACAGAGAAGGTTATCCTGTCACGAATTGAAAAATTCGATTCCCTCCTCAAAGTTACTCCAGATTTCCAATTCGGCTTCCGTCCCAAGCATAACACAGTCCAGCAAGTAGCTAGGATCGTGACTGACATTACTACTAACTTCAACAAAGATAAAGTCACAGTAATGGCCCTCTTCGACGTCGAAAAAGCTTTCGACAAAGTGTGGAAAGAGGGACTCATCTACAAAATGATACAAGCGAAATTCCCGCCAATATTAACACTACTAATTTACTCGTATCTCACTAACCGTCAATTTAAAGTCAAAATTAACAACACCCTCTCCAATATCCACCCCATCAGGGCGGGTATAGCTCAGGGTAGCTGCTTAGGCCCTAAGCTATTTACTATTTACCTGCATGACATACCAACTTTTCCTAAAACCCAAACTGCCCTCTTCGCGGATGACACAGCCATCTATGCTCACTCATTCAGCGCAGAGGTAGCTAACAAGCAATTGCAGATCCATCTCAGTATCCTTCAACCCTACTGGCGCCTTTGGAAAACTACCATCAACCACGCGAAGACCGAAACCATAGTATTCACACGTAAATTCACAAATACCAAAGTATACACACCACTCACACTACACGGCCACCGCACAGTGCCGGCGCCCGCTGTAAAATACCTTGGCGTCACACTACAACACAGACTATACTACAATAAACACATAAATAACACAATCAAAAAAGCATCCATTGTTGTAAGATCCCTGTACCCCCTCCTCAATAAAAACAGTAAAATGTCAATCCCTAATAAAAAACTCCTCTACAAAACAATCATCCGTCCAATCATTACCTACGCAGCTCCAGTTTGGTGTTCAGCGTCATTTACTGCAGTGCGACCGCTTCAACGATTTCAGAACAAATGTCTGCGTCTAATTAATAGTGCAGACAGGTTCACTAAAATCGTAGATTTACACAACGACACACAAATACCATACATACACGAATACATACAACAAATGTCACAAAAATTCTACACAACTCAAACACAACATAATCCACTTACAAGAAAAATGACACATATCAGAGAGCACAACACTCCCTTCACAATAAAACATCTACTCCCCTATCAAACTCTTCCTATTTTCCTCCAACGAGTCCAAGAGACGTAGCATCGTTCATACTAACCCCACCATGTATCAACAATCTGAATAAATGTAAATAAATATCATAACCGCACTGGTAAACCAAAATCATAATGTCGCTCATTAGGTTAGTTTAGGTTTAAGGACAAATTGTTAAAAGTAGGTTTTTTGCTTAATTTTTTCCTACACACATTACACAATCATACTCACTTACATGCACACTTCATTTCACAAACAATTACAAATTGTTAAGTATTTAAAACATTTACATGTAAATAAAAATATGAAATCTGATGATATAGCTATGCAGCTCGGAGCATCATATGTATCAAAATTACAAATGTGCTTTTGCGTGTTATCTGTGAGCCATGCGGCAGCGCGTGATGCCGCTATGAATCGTAATCCGTAAATCTCCTGGATTGAGATTTGCGATTCATACGGTATGTTCGGCTGTCGTCTGGTCATAATCGCAGATAAATGCGCAAAACAACATAAAAAAAAAATGTATTATGATCTAATTAATAAAGATATTCTCTCACAAAAAAAACGTTCTCGTCCGATCACGTAAGTTAAGCAACATCGGGCGCGGTTAGTACTTGGATGGGTGACCGCTTGGGAACACCGCGTGCCGTTGACTTTTTGATTTTTATTAAAATTATTATTATAATTTCTCAATATATATGGTTATTATTATTTATAATAATTGCTGAGTTTGTGAAACAGTTTTATAGTAACATGGAGATGATGGAGTTTGATTCCCAATTTAACAAATGTTTCTTTCTTATCGTACATGTACTTAATATTAAATAACGTACACATTACTATTTATTAGAATAAATATGTAAGTAATGATTCTAAATAAATAACATTGTCATGGTGGATACCAGTAACATGTTTATAATAAATATTATAATTGTACATCCATTAATAAGAGCATTAAATTCAAATATAATGAACTGATTTCACACTTTACATACACGTAATGCTGGAAGAAATGCCAAATATATAAAAGAAGAATACATCTCATCTCCCAACATTATCCCTTGGCCCCTCAATATCCTATAAGAATCCAATTAGAATTATGATGATAAATAGGATTTCAAATAGATTTCGCATTACATTAATTCATGTCAACGGCCATACCATGTTGAATACACACGTTGACTTTTTGATTTTTATTAAAATTATTATTATAATTTCTCAATATATATGGTTATTATTATTTATAATAATTGCTGAGTTTGTGAAACAGTTTTATAGTAACATGGAGATGATGGAGTTTGATTCCCAATTTAACAAATGTTTCTTTCTTATCGTACATGTACTTAATATTAAATAACGTACACATTACTATTTATTAGAATAAATATGTAAGTAATGATTCTAAATAAATAACATTGTCATGGTGGATACCAGTAACATGTTCATAATAAATATTATAATTGTACATCCATTTATAAGAGCATTAAATTCAAATATAATGAACTGATTTCACACTTTACATACACGTAATGCTGGAAGAAATGCCAAATATATAAAAGAAGAATACATCTCATCTCCCAACATTATCCCTTGGCCCCTCAATATCCTATAAGAATCCAATTAGAATTATGATGATAAATAGGATTTCAAATAGATTTCGCATTACATTAATTCATGTCAACGGCCATACCATGTTGAATACACACGTTCTCGTCCTTGCCCCGCTTAAACCATAAATTCCACATCAACAACATCATCAGAAAAGCAAATGCCACAATAAGATCCTTGTATCCACTCCTCTGTAAAAACAGCTCCATGACTCCTGACAACAAAAAACTCCTCTACAAACAAATCATCCTCCCAACAATCACGTACGCAGCGCCAGTCTGGTGTAACGCGTCTAGAACAGCTCTGAAGCCGCTTCAACGATTACAAAATAAATGTCTGCGCTTGATAAATAACGCTGACAGATATTCAAAAATCGTAGATTTACACAACACTGCAAACATACCATATTTATACGATCACATCATACAAATAGCACAAAAGTTCTACACAACTCAGCTACAACACAATCCCCTCACACGAAATGTAACACAAATCAGAGAACATAATGCCCCATTTCCACTCAAACATCTCCTACCCTACCAAACGCTCCCTATTTTCTTCCAGAACATTCCAGGACAGTAGCATCACATTACTAATACAAACATCTATCAATAACATTTTATATTAAATCATAACAGCATTGTAAATAAATCATACCGTCACTCATCTAGTTCTAAGTTAGGTTAAGTGAAAATTGCTTAAAATGGGTTTTTTCATTGTTTTTCCCATAATCATTCATTCAATCAATCGCTCCATCTCACTCATGCTCATTAATCCATTACTGTAATTTTAGTAACAATGTAAAATATTAACTAGTTAATAAGGCACATGTGTGTCAGGAATAACGAGTAAAATAAATACTAAAAGCGCTCTGTGTACCCTAGCCATGTGCGAAGCCGCTCGGCTGTACGTAGCGCTGGAATGTTACAGCTATCCGCAAATTCCCCGGGATTGAGATATGCTGTAACATACAGTGCGTTCGACAGCAGCTCGGTCAATTCGCACATGAGCAGGAAACCCGCGCAATGTGGTGTAATCAGAAAAGGAAATAAAGATTATAGTAAAAAAAAAAACGTTCTCGTCCGATCACGTAAGTTAAGCAACATCGGGCGCGGTTAGTACTTGGATGGGTGACCGCTTGGGAACACCGCGTGCCGTTGACTTTTTGATTTTTATTAAAATTATTATTATAATTTCTCAATATATATGGTTATTATTATTTATAATAATTGCTGAGTTTGTGAAACAGTTTTATAGTAACATGGAGATGATGGAGTTTGATTCCCAATTTAACAAATGTTTCTTTCTTATCGTACATGTACTTAATATTAAATAACGTACACATTACTATTTATTAGAATAAATATGTAAGTAATGATTCTAAATAAATAACATTGTCATGGTGGATACCAGTAACATGTTTATAATAAATATTATAATTGTACATCCATTAATAAGAGCATTAAATTCAAATATAATGAACTGATTTCACACTTTACATACACGTAATGCTGGAAGAAATGCCAAATATATAAAAGAAGAATACATCTCATCTCCCAACATTATCCCTTGGCCCCTCAATATCCTATAAGAATCCAATTAGAATTATGATGATAAATAGGATTTCAAATAGATTTCGCATTACATTAATTCATGTCAACGGCCATACCATGTTGAATACACAACATCGGGCGCGGTTAGTACTTGGATGGGTGACCGCTTGGGAACACCGCGTGCCGTTGACTTTTTGATTTTTATTAAAATTATTATTATAATTTCTCAATATATATGGTTATTATTATTTATAATAATTGCTGAGTTTGTGAAACAGTTTTATAGTAACATGGAGATGATGGAGTTTGATTCCCAATTTAACAAATGTTTCTTTCTTATCGTACATGTACTTAATATTAAATAACGTACACATTACTATTTATTAGAATAAATATGTAAGTAATGATTCTAAATAAATAACATTGTCATGGTGGATACCAGTAACATGTTTATAATAAATATTATAATTGTACATCCATTAATAAGAGCATTAAATTCAAATATAATGAACTGATTTCACACTTTACATACACGTAATGCTGGAAGAAATGCCAAATATATAAAAGAAGAATACATCTCATCTCCCAACATTATCCCTTGGCCCCTCAATATCCTATAAGAATCCAATTAGAATTATGATGATAAATAGGATTTCAAATAGATTTCGCATTACATTAATTCATGTCAACGGCCATACCATGTTGAATACACACGTTCTCGTCCCCATTGCCTAGCAACGCTGTCAAACAGTGGATGTTATTTTTTCTTTGTGAAAATTTTTTCACAGTTTTTTTTGCGTTTAAGGTGGTAAAAATAAACGAAAAAATTTCAAATTTGTGTTAAACAATAAGAAAAAGTGGTGCTGGTTACATTAGTGTAAAAATCTGAAGTGTACATCGCTTCTGCACAATGAAAAAGGAAGTCGTAGATTCGGCTGTCAAGCGGCGACGAATTACAGTGGCTGATACCAATAACACTGATTCGGAGACAGATATGATGGAAGAACCTGATTCATTTGAAACTGTGAGAGGTAAGAAAGCTGTTAAGTTAATTAACTTAAAAAAGAAAACCGAAAATAGTCCAATTGAAATTTCAAATACATATGATAAATTAGAAAATGAGGTAATAAACAAAAAACCAGCTTTACCTACACCAATAATTGTTCAGAATGTTTTTAATAACCACTCTGAGATAATTAAGAAATTAAAGTCACATGCTCCTAACGGATTTAAAATGAGTTTCACCGAATCTACAACAAATTTGTATTTGACTAACCCGGAAGATAAATTAAAAGTGCACAAGCAATTAATCAAAGACAAAATTGCTCATTTCACGTATACTGAAAAAGGAAACAAAACCCACGCTTTTGTAATTAGAGGTCTGGACAGTGAGCCAACTGCGGAAGAAATAAAGGAAGATTTAAAAGAGATGAATATTGCTGCAATAAGCATTTTCAAGATGAAAAACACTCGTCGCCCACTTTATTTGGTGATAACTGACAGTACGGTGAAGCTCACAGACTTAGAAGAAAATGTAAAGTATATATTATATACAAAAGTGAAATGGGAGCGACACCGAAATAAGAAGCTGATTATTCAATGTCACAACTGTCAAGCTTGGGGGCATGCAACTGCAAATTGTTTCGCTCCACCAAACTGCCTCAAATGTGCAGAACCACACGCGACTAGAGATTGCACCAAAACAAAAGACACGCCAGCAAAATGTGTAAACTGCGAAAAAGACCATCCTGCGAATTCAATTCAATGCGCAGTGTATTTGAAAAAACTTCGTAGCATGGGACGCGAAGCTAACATGAAAAAAGAAGAATTTGTTCCAGCACCATTGCCAGCAACAAATATCTGGCAACAAAACCAACGATCCAGTACTGTTCCGGTTCCTGTGCAACTCCACCCATCCCAGTTTCCTGCGCTACCAATACGCGGTACAGACTCCGCCCCCGAACCTGAACCCATTCCGCTTTTGTCCAATCAGGCAAGTCAATTTAATGAACTTGTAAATGAACTAAACACACTTAACAACTATGTTAATATAAATAAGTTTATAAATGTAATAAAAAATTTAAATGCTCAAATGGCACTGTGCGCATCTAAACAACAGCGAGGCTTGCTTATGCTGTCTTTTACACAAGAATTAAATAATTTCGATTTTTAAAATTCATGCTCACAATGATTTCTTGGAACGCCAACGGACTCAGGACAAGGGTTGGGGAACTTGTTAACTTTATAAACAAACACAATATTGACATTATGTTAATAAATGAAACTAGATTGTCTGAGACTGAGAAACTTAAAATACATAACTACAGTATAATACGTAAAGACAGAGTAACTGATAAACACGCGGCTGGTGGAGTTGCAGTCATTATCAAAAAAACAATACCGTTCCAACACGTTCCACTTCCAAACACAACACTCGAGACAATCTGCGTCAGACTACTTGACAACACACATATCATCGCCACTTACAACAGACCACAGAATAACTTTACACTTGTTGAACTTGGAACACTATTTAACATTTCACACAAAGTCATAGTTGTCGGAGATTTGAATGCAGTGCACACAATGTGGAACTGTAACCGCAGTAATGCAAATGGCAGAACACTATACTCACACATAAACTCACAAAACACACAACTCCTCTACACACCGACACACACACATTTCCCTCCAAGTGGACACGCACCCAGCACTATTGACATTGTGCTTATTCAAAATGTCACTCATATTTCAGATCCGGTGTGCTTGGTAGAACTCAGTTCAGACCACAATCCCATATATTTCACACTAAACAATCAATACACTGGGAAATGTATGAAACAAATCACATCATACAAACACACAAATTGGGCTGCATTTAGAAAATATCTTGATACGAAAATTCAAATAAACAACGACATAGAAACAATTGACGACATAGACCAAGAGATAAACAATCTCACTTACAACATCAACAAATCTAAACAAAAACACACAAAACAAATAAAGATAAACATAAATAAAGACAAACTTCCAATAAACACTGCACAATTAATAGAAAAGAGAAACCACGTGAGAAGATTATGGCAGAGAACACAGGATCATGTACACAAACACAACATGTACAGACTTAACAAACAAATCAAGACTGAAATAGCGGAACACCGAAACAAAACATGGACTAACAAATTAGATAATCTAAACATTCAAGACAACACTCTCTGGAAATTTACTAAGTTTTTAAAGAAACCAGCATTCAATATACCAACGTTGAAGCTAAATAATAATACTTACTTCACAGATAAAGAAAAATGTGATATTATTGCCAAAACGTTTGGAGAAGTTCACGAACTTGATAACCAAAATAATACACCACATCACACACATGTCATTGACACGGTTACTGAGTACATGAATATACACGAACACACACATGAAATAACAAAACAGAACATGAAATACATTAAACCAAGAGAAATTTACAATATTATTCGCAAATTACCAAATAATAAAGCCCCTGGACCTGACAGTATAGAAAATAAAATTTTGAAAAATTTATCAAAAAAGTGTATAGTACAAATTACTTACATAATAAATGCAATAATTAAACTAAATTATTGGCCGACAACATGGAAAATGGCAACTATAATACCCATTCCAAAACCTAGAAAAGACCACAACTCACCCACAAATTACAGACCAATTAGCTTGCTTAATACTTTATCAAAAGTGACTGAAAAAATAATCTTTAAACAAATTGTAGATTTCATTACTGAAAATAAAATATTACCAGACCATCAATTTGGATTCCGTCAAAATCGTAGTACAACACAACAGCTAGCTAGATTAATAAATGACATAAGTTTTAATTTCAACAAAAGCAAAGTAACAGTAATGACGTTACTTGATATAGAAAAAGCTTTTGATAAAGTCTGGCTAACAGGACTTTTATACAAATTAATCAAAATTAATATGCCATTTAATTTAATAAAATTGTTGTCATCATATCTGAATGACAGATATTTCAAAACAAAAATTAATAATGATTATTCTGCGGCCACATTAATAAAAGCAGGTGTACCCCAAGGCAGTATCCTGGGGCCATTATTATTTATAATTTACTTATATGACTTACCGACTTTTGCTCAGACCAACACAGCACTCTTTGCTGACGATACAGCACTTTACGCACACAGCCATAGTGCTGAAGTCGCAGGTAGACAAATTCAGATACACCTCAACTTACTTGACAAATACTGGACTAACTGGAAGATTACATTAAATATAAATAAAACTGAAGCCATAGTCTTCAGTCGCAAATTCACCAACATCAAAATATACACACCCATAAGGATAAAAACACACAAAATCACACCATCACAAGCAGTTAAATATCTGGGCGTCTACTTAGATAATAGGCTAAACTTCCACACACACATTCGTAACACAATCATAAAAACACATTATTCCATTAAACAAATTTACTCACTTTTAGCTCGAAATAGTACACTCACCTCAAAAACAAAGAAACATCTCTACACAGCACTTATAAGACCAGTTATGACATATGCAGCTCCACTATTCGCACACCTCTCAGACACCACACTGAAACCTTTGCAAGTACTGCAAAACAAAATGCTTCGTCTTGTGACTGGACACGACCGATATACACGAATCACGCAACTACACGAACAAACCAACACTGAATACATCACAGACTACATCACCAAAATTGCAACAAAGTTTTACACAATGCAAACTTATGTTGCCGACAGCGAAATAACAAAAAACCTAACCAGGGTAAGACATGATAACGCAGGACTAGTATTAAAACACAAACTGACTTACCAGACATTACCAATATTTGAAGATAGTTTCCAAGAATAATTAAATGCAAACAAAAATTAATAAATGATGAATAAGTATAATATGACATATATATTTGTTATTTATAACAAATACGTATGTTAAATAATAATTTTATAGTATGTTTAATCCATAGAATGCATATAAATATAATTTATTTGTTATGTTGTTTTTATATTGATGTACAGTGTTAACTAGTTTTAAGTGTTTAACAAATAAATTAATAATGTAAATTTATAGTTGAAGCATAGTGTCATTTGTTGTGTATATATTAGATTGTAAGTTTAGTTTATAAGATTTAATTATTGTAAATACTTTCTGTATAATAAAAATGACAACTAAAATGTAAATATAATAATACACAAACATACACACATACGTACAAATCTCACAACAATTATTTTAAGTTTACACATACACCAATCCATATTATAAAGTAAGTTTTTATGTAAAAACAGGAATTTATAACACATTGCACACATACACAATTTAGACTAAGTTTAAATATAATGTATTACAAAATACTTCAATAAAAGAAATTGAAAGTCGTTCTCGTCCGATCACGTAAGTTAAGCAACATCGGGCGCGGTTAGTACTTGGATGGGTGACCGCTTGGGAACACCGCGTGCCGTTGACTTTTTGATTTTTATTAAAATTATTATTATAATTTCTCAATATATATGGTTATTATTATTTATAATAATTGTTGAGTTTGTGAAACAGTTTTATAGTAACATGGAGATGATGGAGTTTGATTCCAAATTTAACAAATGTTTCTTTCTTATCGTCATGTACTTAATATGAATATAAATATGAAAGATTCTAAATAAATAACATTGTCATGGATACCAGTAATATGTTCATAATAAATATTATAATTGTACATCCATAGTGTAGTATATTAATAAGAGCATTAAATTCAAATATAATGAACTGATTTCACACTTTACATACACGTAATGCTGGAAGAAAAGCCAAATATATAAAAGAAGAATACATCTCATCTCCCAACATTATCCCTTGGCCCCTCAATATCCAATTAGAATTATGATGATAAATAAGATTTCAAATAGATTTCTCATTATATTAATTCATGTCAACGGCCATACCATGTTGAATACACACGTTCTCGTCCCTTAAGTTGTATATATAATCATCTCACCTCATTTCACTCACTCTCATTGCATTTATAATTTTTCTTAAGTTTTGTTACATATAATTTAATCTAACAAGTAAGGCACAGACGTGCCAGGAATTGTATGTAATTTAAAATTTTAAGCGCTCTTGTTCCCCTAGCCATGTGTGAAGCCAGTCGGCTGTTCGTAGCGCTGTTAATACTAAGGCAATTGCAAATCCTCAGGATTGCGATATGTCTTAGTATACAGTGCGTTCGACAGCCGATTTGGTATAATTCACACATGTGCAGGGAAAATGCGTATTTGTAGTGTATTTTACAATTTAATAATAAAAGTTTCTTTATCTTATCTTATCGTTCTCGTCCGATCACGTAAGTTAAGCAACATCGGGCGCGGTTAGTACTTGGATGGGTGACCGCTTGGGAACACCGCGTGCCGTTGACTTTTTGATTTTTATTAAAAAATTATTATTATAATTTCTCAATATGTATATATATATATATATATATATATATATATATATATATATATATATATATATATATATATATATATATATATATGGTTATTATTATTTATAATAATTGTTGAGTTTGTGAAACAGTTTTATAGTAACATGGAGATGATGGAGTTTGATTCCAAATTTAACAAATGTTTCTTTCTTATCGTCATGTACTTAATATGAATATAAATATGAAAGATTCTAAATAAATAACATTGTCATGGATACCAGTAATATGTTCATAATAAATATTATAATTGTACATCCATAGTGTAGTATATTAATAAGAGCATTAAATTCAAATATAATGAACTGATTTCACACTTTACATACACGTAATGCTGGAAGAAAAGCCAAATATATAAAAGAAGAATACATCTCATCTCCCAACATTATCCCTTGGCCCCTCAATATCCAATTAGAATTATGATGATAAATAAGATTTCAAATAGATTTCTCATTATATTAATTCATGTCAACGGCCATACCATGTTGAATACACACGTTCTCGTCCCTTAAGTTGTATATATAATCATCTCACCTCATTTCACTCACTCTCATTGCATTTATAATTTTTCTTAAGTTTTGTTACATATAATTTAATCTAACAAGTAAGGCACAGACGTGCCAGGAATTGTATGTAATTTAAAATTTTAAGCGCTCTTGTTCCCCTAGCCATGTGTGAAGCCAGTCGGCTGTTCGTAGCGCTGTTAATACTAAGACAATTGCAAATCCTCAGGATTGCGATATGTCTTAGTATACAGTGCGTTCGACAGCCGATTTGGTATAATTCACACATGTGCAGGGAAAATGCGTATTTGTAGTGTATGTTACAATTTAATAATAAACGTTTCTTTATCTTATCTTATCGTTCTCGTCCGATCACGTAAGTTAAGCAACATCGGGCGCGGTTAGTACTTGGATGGGTGACCGCTTGGGAACACCGCGTGCCGTTGACTTTTTGATTTTTATTAAAAAATTATTATTATAATTTCTCAATATGTATATATATATATATATATATATATATATATATATATATATATATATATATATATATATATATATATATATATATATATATATATATATATATATATATATGGTTATTATTATTTATAATAATTGTTGAGTTTGTGAAACAGTTTTATAGTAACATGGAGATGATGGAGTTTGATTCCAAATTTAACAAATGTTTCTTTCTTATCGTCATGTACTTAATATGAATATAAATATGAAAGATTCTAAATAAATAACATTGTCATGGATACCAGTAATATGTTCATAATAAATATTATAATTGTACATCCATAGTGTAGTATATTAATAAGAGCATTAAATTCAAATATAATGAACTGATTTCACACTTTACATACACGTAATGCTGGAAGAAAAGCCAAATATATAAAAGAAGAATACATCTCATCTCCCAACATTATCCCTTGGCCCCTCAATATCCAATTAGAATTATGATGATAAATAAGATTTCAAATAGATTTCTCATTATATTAATTCATGTCAACGGCCATACCATGATGAATACACACGTTCTCGTCCCCCAGTTCATGTCTAGAAGCGACAGCAGACAGACGTGTTTATTTTGATAGCGCTAAACCAAGTTTTATCGTGTGAGCGAACCACGCCGTTGGTGAAAAAATAATTTTTTTAAAGTGAATGACATTGAAAAAACGACTTAAATTCGCAAGAAGTGTAAGAAGTAAGTGCGTTTTTAAATATCGCAACCCCGCAAGGGGTTGTAAAGTAATGAGCGGTAGTGAAACCAGTGAAAAGACAGTGACTGAAAATGAAGATTTAAATGTTAGTGTGAGTGATTTAGTTAGTAATCATAGCAATAGTTTTAAATCAAAGTTAGATAGTTTAGATATAAGTAACATAGTGAGTGAAAATGAAAGTGTGGAAAGTGTGGAATGTGTAAGTATGAGTGAGCCTAATAGTTTTAAACAATTTTTTGTACAATCAACGAAACGTAAAGCTAGTGAGAGCCCAGAATCTGAGAAAGTGATTAAAAAAACAAGTGCCGCGAACATTCCACCCGTCGCCAGTACCAGCACCAACGTTGCCAGCAATCCCCCCTCTCCCGCCGCTATGCCGCGCCGCGCCGCTGCGCCTCAGCCACCAAGATTCTCCGTACCGCTGCGAAATCGTTACGGAGCGTTGCCGGTAGATGACGACCAAGACGACCGTGACAATGACACAGACGCACCTGACCAACCAGAAGTGCAAACCCGAAAAGAACGACCCCCAGCACCAATCATAATTCCTGGCAAAGTGTCAAACCATGCAGCTCTAGTAACAAGAATCAAATCCACTGTTACACATGGATTTGATTTAAAATACACGAGGAACAATGTGAACCTGTACTTACACAATAAAGACGACAAGACGAAATTCATAAACGCCATTAAACCAGATCTACAATACCACACATACACCGACAGCGACGAAAAAACGCACGCATTCGTGCTGCGTGGCCTAGATTGTGAGCCAGACATAAACACAATACAAGAAGATCTTAGGACTAATTACAAACTAAACGTCAAGACAATTTACAAAATGAAAACCAAGTACAGACCATTGTTTCTTGTGGTAACAGCTGCCGAAACAACATTGAAGGACCTGCAGGCTAATATCAAAAGCTTGCTCTGCACCAGGGTGTCATGGGAGCGACACGAAAACCGACGTGTCCTCACACAATGCCACCGATGCCAGGACTGGGGTCACGCCACTTCAAATTGTAACCGGGTACCCAGGTGCGTAAAGTGCGGACAGGAGCACTTGACTAGGACGTGTACAAAGACACGAGACCAACCGGCAACGTGCGCTAACTGCAGGGGCGAGCATCCAGCCAACTATGCCGAGTGCCCAGCGTACTTGGCAAAAATTCAGCAAGCTGCCAAAAGAAATCCGAGAATACTCGAGAGATACGAGTACTTTAAAAACGTACGTGATGGAGTTGTACCGGAGAAACAAAGGCAGTTTGTTCCTGCGCCCGCCCCTGTAGCGAACGCGTGGAACAAATATCCCACGCAACAACAGCTGTTCGACGAGACGCAGTTTCCACCACTTCAACAGCAGCGCGCGCCGGCACAGCGGCCATCGCTCCAGCGGCCAGCCCCCCACCAACCAGATGTCAGCGCGCAGCCCAAGCCCCGCCCCCAAACAACACAAGCCCCTCCCCCTCAGCCAATGAACGCTTCTGTAAATATTTTTAGTGAATTAGCTAATGAAATGTATGAACTGAATTCTTTAATTAATTTAAATCATTTGTTAACTTTTGTAAAAGATTTTAACCTAGCTTTAAGATCATGCGCCGACATTCAATCACGTTCACTCACTGCATTTTCATTTCTTCAAACCATTCATACTTATAGCATATAATTCATTACTAACATATGCACCTGGAATTCAAACGGTATCCGCTCCAAGGTAGGTGAATTAATACACTTTCTCCACACACACGACATACACGTCATGGCTCTCAACGAAACAAGACTCATACACACAGACAAGCTACAAATACACGGATACACATTATACAGAGTTGACAGAGCCATACAGACACACGTACCAGCGGGGGGCGTGGCCCTGCTGGTAAGAAACACTGTCGCACATACACGAGTTCACTTACCTCTCACTTCCATAGAATCCGTCTGCATAAAGCTCTCTGATAACACACACATCATAGCCGCCTACAACAATCCACGCAATCACTTTACACAACAAGAAATACACACACTTTTACACATAAGCGGTAAAGTGCTGTTAGTAGGCGATCTTAATGCGAAACACCCAGCATGGAATTGCAATAGAGTAAATGCTAATGGTAACATTCTACATTTATACTCACAAAATCATAACTCCATTATTATGTGGCCCCCTACGCCTACCCATTATCCTACCAACAATACGACGCCGACAACAATTGACCTCTACATATACAAAAACATTACACACATTACAAATCCAGTTGCGCTCAATGAGCTAAGTTCAGACCATTCCCCGGTTCTGTGTACACTACATTCAAACACGCCACACTCTGACGACACACGCTACATTCGCACATACAAACATACAGATTGGAACAAATTCAGACACACACTTGACAAAAATATCACACTCAATTCAAACATAAACACCACTGCCGACATAGACAATGAAGTACACAATTACACGAAAACACTTACAGATGCAATGCAAAAGCATACACGCGTCACAAAACTAACACCACACAAAGACAAATTACCTGAACACATAACTACACTCATCACACAAAGAAATAAAACAAGAAAACGTTGGCAACGGTCTAGTGATCCTATCCTACGCGCACAAGTAAACACACTCACTACTCAAATAAAACATGAAATCAAAACACATAAAAACAAAACATGGTACACTAAACTCACAACACTAAATCCCAATGATAATTCATTGTGGAAAATATCCAAGAACCTCCGAAAACCCTCCAAACCCATCCCTACGCTATTACACAATAATAGCATCCTCTTCACCGATGAGCAGAAGGCAGAAGCGATAGCCGACACCTTCGAGACTGCTCATCACATCGATCCCGACTCATGTCCCAAACAAACAGAAATAACACACACAGTACACGAGTTTATTAACTCAACACATCACACAGACAAACGAACACTAGCTAAACTCCTCACTTCTCCCTCTGAGTTAGCTAACATAATAAAATACCTACCTAACCAGAAAGCGCCAGGTCCGGACTCAATCCCAAATATTATCCTAAAAAATATATCCCGTAAAGCCCTCGTCCAATTAACTTACTTAATTAATGCTATTCTGAAACTCCATTACTTCCCCCCTGTCTGGAAAACCGCAACCGTTACTCCTATTCCTAAACCAAATAAAGATTCCAAACTTCCCGCAAGCTATCGCCCTATCAGTCTCCTAAATACCCTCTCAAAGGTGACTGAGAAGGTGATAGCATCCCGTATCCAAACCATAGATTCCAAATCAAATATAACCCCTCCATTCCAGTTCGGATTTAAACCCAAACACAGTACCGTCCAACAAGTAGCTAGAATTGTGACTGACATAACTATAAACTACAACAAAAACAAAGTCACAGTAATGGCCCTTCTTGACGTCGAAAAAGCTTTCGACAAAGTATGGCTTGAAGGGCTCATTTACAAATTAATTCTAGTGAATTTCCCACCCATCCTAATTAAATTAATTCACTCCTACCTAATCCAAAGACAGTTTAGGGTAAAAATCAACAACACCTTTTCCACTCCTCGTCCTGTAGTTGCAGGCGTGCCACAAGGAAGTGTCCTTGGCCCTAAATTGTTTATCCTTTACCTCTATGATTTTCCTACGTTCCCTCAAACCCAAACCGCCCTCTACGCAGACGATACGGCCCTCTATGCCCACTCGTTTAGCGCAGAGGTTGCTAACAAACAGCTACAAATCCACCTTAACATCCTTCAACCATACTGGCGCCTATGGAAAATATCCATTAACCACGCTAAGACCGAAACCATCGTTTTCACACGAAAATTCACCAACAACACTGTTTATACACCAATCACACTACACGGCCATAAAACAAAACCAACACAACACGTCAAATACCTCGGCGTCACCCTCGACTCCAGACTGTCCTACAACCCACATTTTAAAAGCACCATTCGAAAAACATACACAGTAATTAAATCACTCTATCCACTCCTTAACAAAAATAGTCCCATGTCCCATGCAAATAAAAAACTCTTGTATACGTCTGTCATTCGTCCCATTTTATCATACGCAAATCCAGTATGGGTTTCGGCGTCAAAAACAGCACTAAAACCGCTACAACGACTGCAGAACAAATGTCTGCGCTTAATCAATAACGCAGACAGATATTCACGCATCGTAGATTTACACGAACGCACAAACATACCATTTTTACACGAATACATTCAAAACGCAGCACAGAAATTTTACACTTCACAAATACATAACAATCCACTCACAAGTACCATTACAAACATCAGAGAGCACAATGCAACATTTCCTCTCATACACAAACTTCCTTACCAAACCCTGCCTATATTTTCCCTTCAACCAATTCCAGTGCAGTAGCATGAACATTCTAACACAAACATTACATCACCCTACATAATGTAAATATATCATAACCTCGATGTAAATAACCATACCGTCACTCATCTAGTTTTAAGTTAGGTTAAGTAATTATTTTAAAAGGGTTTTTTGTTATTTTTTCCCTTAAGTTGTATATATAATCATCTCACCTCATTTCACTCACTCTCATTGCATTTATAATTTTTCTTAAGTTTTGTTACATATAATTTAATCTAGCAAGTAAGGCACAGACGTGCCAGGAATTGTATGTAAATTAAAATTTTAAGCGCTCTTGTTCCCCTAGCTATGTGTGAAGCCAGTCGGCTGTTCGTAGCGCTGTTAATACTAAGACAATTGCAAATCCTCAGGATTGCGATATGTCTTAGTATACAGTGCGTTCGACAGCCGATTTGGTAAAATTCACACATGTGCAGGGAAAATGCGTATATGTAGTGTATGTTACAATTTAATAATAAACGTTTCTTTATCTTATCTACCGTTCTCGTCCGATCACGTAAGTTAAGCAACATCGGGCGCGGTTAGTACTTGGATGGGTGACCGCTTGGGAACACCGCGTGCCGTTGACTTTTTGATTTTTATTAAAAAATTATTATTATAATTTCTCAATATGTATATATATATATATATATATATATATATATATATATATATATATGGTTATTATTATTTATAATAATTGTTGAGTTTGTGAAACAGTTTTATAGTAACATGGAGATGATGGAGTTTGATTCCAAATTTAACAAATGTTTCTTTCTTATCGTCATGTACTTAATATGAATATAAATATGAAAGATTCTAAATAAATAACATTGTCATGGATACCAGTAATATGTTCATAATAAATATTATAATTGTACATCCATAGTGTAGTATATTAATAAGAGCATTAAATTCAAATATAATGAACTGATTTCACACTTTACATACACGTAATGCTGGAAGAAAAGCCAAATATATAAAAGAAGAATACATCTCATCTCCCAACATTATCCCTTGGCCCCTCAATATCCAATTAGAATTATGATGATAAATAAGATTTCAAATAGATTTCTCATTATATTAATTCATGTCAACGGCCATACCATGTTGAATACACACGTTCTCGTCCGAGTTCGAGTTGAGCAGTCGTCGAGTTTGCATGTTCGGCTTTGCTCAGCGCGGAGTGTTTTACGTTTTTACTTAAGTGTAAAAATTTTTTACTTGCATGAGAATTAAATCTAAAGTGCCACGTAAAAATTACCTTTTGAAAACTAGGTGCGTCTATAAATACGTGAACCCCAATAGGGGTATACCACACCTCATGTTGGGTAAGACTAAAAAGAAAGGGACTGAAAATAGTGTAAATTTAAGTGAAAAGATAGTGACTGAAAATGTAGAACACAGTGATTGTGATTCAGACAGTGCAATAAGCAATCTGCCAAATATCAGTGTTGATAGTGCAACAAATATTGAGAGTGATAAAATAAATGCAAGTAAGCAAATTAACGAATCAGCAGACATGCTGAAACAGCTGATTAACTTCTCTGACCCGAGAGACTTGAGAGAGAAAGAAAACAATAAAAAGAGACGAGCGTCAACCAGTCCCGAGAAAGACAGCGCTAGTATGAAAAAGCCTGTAGCGCGAGAGAGCGCAAGCGAGAGAGCGAACGAAGAATCGCCCGCTGCTCAGCTGAGTCAGTACGCTGTGTCAACGAGCAATCGCTTCTCCGCACTCTCTTCTAACCAAAATGGCGCAAGTACGAGTGCAACCATCTCTAATAACCCGGACAACATCCCCATACCAACAGACGATGCACAACAAAATACAGAACAGTCAAAGAATGCACGCCGTCGTCCTGCAGCTATTATCATTCCAGGTAGCACGAGAAATCACATCGAGTTAGTTAATAACATAAGTCAAAAGGTGAAACAAGGATTCCAAATCAGTTATTCGCGCAATAACATAAATCTATATATTGAAAACCTGGAGGAGAAGAAGGGCATGGTGAGACATATGACCGAGAACAATGTACAATTTCACACGTACAGTGATGTAGATGAAAAAACGCACGCGTTCGTGTTGAGTGGTCTCGATCATGAACCTGAGATGCCACCTGAGCTTGTAAAGAAAGAACTTATAGAACAATATAATCTCCAGGTTAAAACTGTCTATAGAATGCGCACTAAAGTGAGAAAACTGTACCTTGTTGTAACTAACTCGACGTCCACTCTTCGGCATCTGCAACAAAATATTAAAGTTTTATTTTACACAAGGATAAGCTGGCAGAGACATATAAACAACAAAATTATTTCACAATGCCATAGATGTCAACTGTGGGGCCACGCAACTACCAACTGCCAGCGAGATCCCAGATGTCTGAAGTGCGCTGGACATCACTTGACGCAAGTCTGCGTGAAGACGCGAGAAACCGCAGCTAAATGCGTTAACTGTGGGCAAGACCATCCCGCTAACAGCGACAACTGCGCAGTATACCTCGCTAAACTGCAAAATCATCAGCGCATCATGGAAACCCGCAAACAGAAACAGCAGCCGCGCAAATATGTAGACGCGCCACCGCCGACAACAGCAGCCTGGAGCCGCCGCCGCCCCTCTTTACCTCAGACCGAGTGTAGCGCGAGTGACAGTGACTGTGCAGTGCGTGAGAGTGCGCGCAATCCTCCACTTCCCCAGCGACAAAGACGCGCCCGCGAGCATTTTCCCCCGCTACCGAGCGTTCACCGGAAGCAGTCAGCTCCCCGCCAAGCCCCCAGCCAGCATGCCGACAACCCTCTCCCGCGCCAGCCTGCTGCCAACCCTCCCCCGCGCCAGTCTGCTGCCAACCCTCCCATACGCCAGGACAATGACAGTGACACAGATGTGGACACTTATACAATATTCCAACAATTAAAAAACGAAGTAAATATATTTAAAAGCTTAATTAATATGGGTAATATGATTTTAGCATTACAAGATATTAATAAACAATTATCAAAATGTAAAGACGGCGCAGACAAATTCACAACATTTAACGCTTTCATGTCAAACATTTCACAATATAATTTGTAGTTTTCATTACTAATATATGTTCCTGGAACGCAAATGGTATCCGATCCAAAATCGGCGAACTAATTCACTTCCTACACAAACACGACATTCACATTATGCTTATACAAGAGACACGACTCAGACACACAGATAAATTCTACGTTAAAGGTTACACAGTTTATAGAGCAGACAGACCTACACAAACACATGTACCCGCGGGAGGTGTAGCCATTTTAGTACGCAACACACACCCACACACATTAGTTCGCCTTCAGCCCACAACCCTAGAATCCCTTTGTATCCGGCTCTCTGACAACACATACATAATATCCACATACAATAATCCACGAAACACATTCACACAACAAGACATTCACACTCTGTTACAGATTGGTGGGAAAGTGTTGATTGCCGGAGACTTCAATGCGAGACACGCAACCTGGGGCTGCCACAGATCAAACATAAATGGTAATATATTACATTCATACATCATATCTCATAATGCCATTCTTCTGCATCCTCCTACACCTACACACTATCCCGCAAACAACACAACACCCACAACAATAGATTTATACCTAAATAAAAACATAGCCCATCTCACTGATCCTGTAACCCTCAACAAACTTAGTTCAGACCACCTTCCCGTATACACCAAACTAAGCACGCACATCACACCCACAGATACAGCAAACTACATACGCACTTACAAAAACACAGACTGGCATAAGTTCAGACAAACACTCGATAAACACGTCATAATACAGCCACACATCAACACAACACAAGATATAGACACACAAGTACATGCACTAACACACGCCATCACACACGCACTACACATACATACACGCACTATTAAATTAGAACACAACAAAGATAAACTTCCTGCACATATCACACAACTCATTACACAGCGCAACACAACACGAAAACTATGGCAGAGGTCACACGATCCTGTTCACCGCATTCATATGAATCAACTCACAAAACATATACGCACTGAAATCATAACATTTAAAAACAAGACCTGGACTGACAAACTACAAGGACTAAATCCAAATGATAACTCCTTATGGAGAATGAACAAAAACCTTAAGAAACCTCTCAAACCTATCCCTACATTATCATCTAACAATGATATCCTGTTATCCGACGAGCAGAAGGCAGAGGCGCTAGCCGAAACCTTCGCGCGAGTCCACATCCTTGATCCTAACAATACTCCTGACCAAGACACAGTCACAATGACAGTTGACGAATTTTTAACTACACCACACACATCATCACGTCACTCGGTCATTAAATTACTCACCACTCCTTCAGAAATCATTAATATCATCAAATCATTTCCTAATCAAAAGGCGCCAGGACCCGATTCCATACAAAACATCGCACTTAAAAACCTATCCCGCAAAGCCGTAGTCCAGTTTACCTACATCATAAATTCCTGTATCACACTTTCCTACTTTCCATCAGCCTGGAAAATGGCTACAATCATCCCCATTCCAAAACCAAATAAAAATCCTAAACTCACCACAAGTTACCGCCCCATAAGCCTTCTCTGTACCCTTTCCAAGGTAGCAGAGAAGGTTATCCTTTCTAAAATTGAAAAATTTGATTCCCGTCATAAACTCACTCCAGATTTCCAATTCGGCTTCCGTCCAAAACATAACACTGTCCAACAAGTAGCCAGAATCGTGACAGACATATCCACGCATTTTAACAAAAACAATGTCACTGTAATGGCCCTCTTCGACGTCGAAAAAGCTTTCGACAGAGTGTGGAAAGCAGGGCTCATTTACAAAATGATTCGCGCGAAATTCCCGCCCAAACTCACTCTACTAATAAATTCATATCTCACTAACAGAAATTTCAAAGTTAAAATTAATAATACCCTCTCTACCTCTCACCCTATAGCAGCGGGCGTAGCTCAGGGAAGCTGCCTAGGCCCAAAGCTCTTCACACTATTCATTCATGACATGCCTACTTTTCCCAAAACCAAAACTGCCCTCTACGCAGACGATACAGCCATCTATGCTCACTCGTTTAGCGCAGAGGTAGCTAACAAGCAATTGCAGATCCATCTTAACATCCTAATTCCTTACTGGCGTCTGTGGAAAATCACCATCAATCATCAAAAAACTGAAACCATAGTTTTCAAACGCAAACACACAAACACAACAGTATACACACCACTCAGAATTGACACACATCGTGCAACCCCGACGACCTCGGTCAAATACCTTGGCGTCACTCTATCACACCGTTTATATCATAATTCACATTTTAACAATATCCTTAAAAAAGCTTCCCTCGTAGTCAGATCCCTTTATCCCTTAATTAATAAAAATAGTAAAATGTCATCCCGCAACAAAAAACTCCTCTACACCACTGTCATTCGCCCCATAATCACATACGCAGCCCCGATATGGTGCTCGGCTTCGGCAACTTCATTACTACCGCTTCAACGATTCCAGAACAAATGCCTGCGCTTAATTAATAGCGCAGACAGATATACTAGAATCGCAGATTTACACAATATAACAAAAATACCATACTTACACGACTATGTCACCGACATGTCACAAAAATTCTATGTTACACAAACACAACATAATCCTGTCACACGCACAATAACACAACTCAGAGAGCACAACACTCCATTTCCGCTTAAACACATGCTACCCTATCAAACACTTCCCATCTTCCGCCAGCGCGCCCTTGAACCACAGCATCCACGCACTATACCACACTAACAATAGCCATCTAATCATACTAGAATGTAAGTAGACGTCATAACCGCACTGTATATAAACATTTTCATCCCCATTATCAATTCATTTTTCCATACACATTATCATACACAAATGTAAGTTCAACTAGCATAACCGCATTGTATATATATCATTAAATCGTTCATTTTAGTTTGTAAGTTAGGTTTAAGGCACAATGTACACAAGTGAGTTTTTTTGTAAATTTTTTCTCACACACACAGTCACAAATATACGACCATTCATACCACAGCACACATCATTACGGTACAACACGCACACAGTTAGAGCGTAAGCATATAAAGTTAAACTTAATTGATAAGGCTATGTAGCAAGGAGCAATGACTTTATACAATAACAAAAAACAATTGTACGTTCCATGACATGTGCGAAACTAGGCGAGTGCGCGTAGCGCTGCTACGATAGAGTGATCCGCAAATTGTGCGCGATTGTGATCAGCTCTATCGTATAGTGTATTCGGCACTCAACTGGTCAAGTCGCACATGATCATAGGAACATTACTCTGTAAAAAATGTAAAATATGGAGCAATTAATAAAGATCATTTCTAACAAAAAAACGTTCTCGTCCGATCACGTAAGTTAAGCAACATCGGGCGCGGTTAGTACTTGGATGGGTGACCGCTTGGGAACACCGCGTGCCGTTGACTTTTTGATTTTTATTAAAAAATTATTATTATAATTTCTCAATATGTATATATATATATATATATATATATATATATATGGTTATTATTATTTATAATAATTGTTGAGTTTGTGAAACAGTTTTATAGTAACATGGAGATGATGGAGTTTGATTCCAAATTTAACAAATGTTTCTTTCTTATCGTCATGTACTTAATATGAATATAAATATGAAAGATTCTAAATAAATAACATTGTCATGGATACCAGTAATATGTTCATAATAAATATTATAATTGTACATCCATAGTGTAGTATATTAATAAGAGCATTAAATTCAAATATAATGAACTGATTTCACACTTTACATACACGTAATGCTGGAAGAAAAGCCAAATATATAAAAGAAGAATACATCTCATCTCCCAACATTATCCCTTGGCCCCTCAATATCCAATTAGAATTATGATGATAAATAAGATTTCAAATAGATTTCTCATTATATTAATTCATGTCAACGGCCATACCATGTTGAATACACACGTTCTCGTCCGAGTTCTTGTCTAGCCGCCAAGGTGACTAGACGTGTTTTATTGCAAGTCTGCAAGTAGTTGCGAGTGAGTAAAACGCTGAGTCACTTGTGGACTTTGATAAAATTTTGTAAATTTTTTGAATGACAAGGAAGAAAAAGTTGAAAAATACTCAGAGTGGTAAGTCTAAGAGTGTATTTAAGTACTGCAACCCCGGTAGGGGTTGTCCACAAATGAGTAGAATAAAAAAACAAGAGACAGAGACTGAAAACTGCGACCTAAATGACAGTGGTGAGAGTGCTAGTGTTAGTGACCTAATTCAAGAACATAGTGATGAAAGTGATAATTTTGCTAACATAATAAATACAATTAGTGTAGATAGTGACAGTGATAGTGAAGTAGAAAAGACAGTGACTGATAACATGAGTTTTAAAGAGTTGTTTAATCAAACTGGTGTTAGTTATTTAAGTAATAGTGTTAATAATAATAAAAATCAAAACAAAAGTGCTAGTGTGAATAATATCATAAGTGAAAAACGAAAAGCTAGTGAAAGCCCCGAAGTGCCGCGAAAAACTAATAAAAAACCCGCCACTGATACCCCCGCTGCCAGCACCAGTGCCGCCAACCCCTCTACGATTCCCCCTAACCCTGCCGCCATGCCACAGCGCCGTCATTCCGCCAGACAGCCGCCGAATTACACCATCCCGCTGCAGAACCGCTTCGGCATGCTGCTTAACGAGAGCGACACCTACGAAGACCCTGCTTCCGACACTGACGCACCTGAAACGCAACGTTCCCAGCCACAGAAACTACCACGTCAACCTTCAGCCATCATCATTCCCGGCACCGTAACCAATCATGCAGCACTTGTAACACGCTTGCAATCTACCGCGAAACAAGGATTCAACATACGCTATACCAGAAACAACGTCAGCCTATATTTACACGACAAAAATGAAAAACAAAAATTTTTGGAAACCATAAAAACTGACATTCAATATCATACCTATACTGATGAAGACAACAAAACGCATGCATTTGTACTGCGTGGTCTCGACTGCAATCCATCACTTGAAGAGATTAAACATGACTTAACTCAAAACTACAAGATTGATGTCAGAAAGATATTTAAAATGAAAACAAAATATAGGACGTTGTTTCTGGTAGTTACGGATGCCGGAAAAACTCTGAAAGAACTCAATCAAAATGTAAAGTTTCTGCTCTTCACAAGAGTGACATGGGAGAGGCACGAAAATCGACGTGTGCTCACTCAGTGTCATCGCTGTCAAAACTGGGGACACGCAACAAGTAATTGCAACCGAGAGCCCAGGTGCGTCAAATGCGCGAATCAACATCTTACTTCGACCTGCACCAAAACACGGGAAACGCAGGCAACATGCGCTAACTGCGGGGGCGAACATCCGGCGAATTATGCCGACTGCCCCGCGTATCTAAAACAAATAGAGATTGCATCGAAACGAAATCCGAAAATCAAAGAAAGATACGAGCTGTTCAGAATGATACGCGAAGGCAGAGCATCTGGTAACCAGCAGCAGTACGCTCCAGCCCCTGCCCCCACAGTTAACGCATGGAGTCAGCGCACCGAGCCACAACAGCCGAGCAGCCAGAACATACTGAACCGTGAGCGGTTCCCACCACTACCAGCACAGCGCGCGCAGGCACGGCGGCCTTCGCACATGCAGCCAACTCACTGCCCTGCCCCCACTCCGACTACGTCATCGACAGCAAACAACCAACCCCAATACACCCACCCCCCGCGACAGGACGCTTTACCCAATGTACATATTTTTCAGGACCTTGCTACACATATGAATGAATTAAATAGTTTAATTAATTTAGAAAATTTATTGTTATTTGTAAAAGATTATACGTTAGCTCTAAGATCATGTAACGATTCGCAATCACGCTCATTCACAGCATTCTCATTTTTACAAAACATCAACTCATACAACATTTAATTCATTACTAACATTTGCACTTGGAACGCAAACGGCATCCGAACCAAAGTAGGTGAACTGATACACTTTTTACACAAACACAACATACACGTAATGTCACTAAACGAAACACGGCTCACACACACAGACAAACTACACATTTAAGGCTACACTATACACAGAATTGACAGACCAATACAGACACACGTGCCAGCTGGCGGGGTTGCCCTCCTCGTCAGAAACACGGTACAACACACACGAGTTCACTTACCCCCCTCTTCCCTAGAATCCGTCTGCATCAAGTTCTCTGATAACACTCACATCATAGCCACGTACAACAATCCACGCAACAAATTTACTCAACACGAACTACAGACACTTTTACATATCACGTAAGTTAAGCAACATCGGGCGCGGTTAGTACTTGGATGGGTGACCGCTTGGGAACACCGCGTGCCGTTGACTTTTTGATTTTTATTAAAAAATTATTATTATAATTTCTCAATATGTATATATATATATATATATATATATGGTTATTATTATTTATAATAATTGTTGAGTTTGTGAAACAGTTTTATAGTAACATGGAGATGATGGAGTTTGATTCCAAATTTAACAAATGTTTCTTTCTTATCGTCATGTACTTAATATGAATATAAATATGAAAGATTCTAAATAAATAACATTGTCATGGATACCAGTAATATGTTCATAATAAATATTATAATTGTACATCCATAGTGTAGTATATTAATAAGAGCATTAAATTCAAATATAATGAACTGATTTCACACTTTACATACACGTAATGCTGGAAGAAAAGCCAAATATATAAAAGAAGAATACATCTCATCTCCCAACATTATCCCTTGGCCCCTCAATATCCAATTAGAATTATGATGATAAATAAGATTTCAAATAGATTTCTCATTATATTAATTCATGTCAACGGCCATACCATGTTGAATACACACGTTCTCGTCCAGTGATAGTGTGATCGCAGTCGAGTACGGTTGTGTTTTGCTAGTCTCCGCGTGAGCGTTAAAATTTTTATTTTACTTTTATATTATTGTATGCGTGTAAAACGCCAGCCGTATAAACGAACAATATATACGTCTAGGTGCGTTTATAAGTATAACAGCAGGCATAGGGGCGTCTCCCCTATGCAAACAACAAAAAGTGCTAAAAAGATAGAGACTGATAATGAGGTAACGGTTATATCTAGCGATAGTAGTGATCCAGAAAACACTAGTGACAGTTTTAAAACGAAAGTGGAGCAAATAATTCAAGAGACAGTGACTGAAAAAACTAAAAATTGTGAAACAAATGAAAAATCAAGTGTAGTCATGAACGCGGCCTTGTTCAAATCTTTGTTCACGGTCACTGAACATCGACCCGTCCCACGTGCGAACGAAAGTGAAAAGAAAAGGAACGCGAGTGTCAGTCCAAACAAGGATGGAGCAACAACGTCCAACCAACCAGCACACAGCAACAAGAAGCGATGCGCATCTGTAGCTGCGCCCGCTGCTCAACCAGTGCCAACGCACAATACTTATGAACCGCTAGTCTCTGACCCGGACAGCGATCTCGGTGACGACGAGGATGACGTCACAAATAGTGACGAACATATCGATGACGCTTCTATCAACCAAGCTGGCCCGAGCGGCATCAGCAGTCAGTCAAACAAGTCTACCACCGCCACCACCACCGCAGCCACCACCACCGCTGCCAACTCTACTACCACACAGTCGAAACAACGCATTGCTCCAATAATTATAGCTGGAAAGGCGACTTCTCACAAACCATTTGTCGCTACATTAAATGAAAAAGTAAAGAAAGGTTACACTATCAGCTATAGTAAAAATAATTTAAATTTATACTTGCATGACTTGCAAGAGAAAAAACAAATGGTAGAGACATTGCGTAAATCAAATGTAGAATTCCACACCTATACAGATGCTGATAATAAGACCCATGCATTCGTGCTTCGCGGTCTCGACTGCGAGCCGAGCCCACAGGAACTGCAAGCAGAGTTGGAGACGACCTACGAGCAGCTTAAAATCAAAGCGATATACCGCATGACAACTCAGCACAGACCACTCTACCTGGTAGTGACTTCCACAGCTACAACTCTGCAAACTATTCAGCGAGATGTGAAGACAATCATGTATACCCGCGTTTCTTGGCAACGACATGTTAACAAGAAACAGCTGTCACAATGCCACCGCTGTCAGATGTGGGGACACGCCACTGCTAACTGCATGCGCACTCCACGATGCCTTAAGTGCGCAGAGCAGCATATCACACGAGAGTGCACTAAGCCTAAAACCACACCAGCCAAATGCATCAACTGCAGCGCTGACCACCCGGCCAACAGTGTGCAATGCGCTGTTTATATTGCGCGAATAAAACAGAGGCAGTTGAATATCGAGAAGCGAGCTCCAGCCCAATCCCAGCAGCGGTACCAGCCAGCACCTGCCCCCCAGGTCAACCAGTGGTCGCAACGCGGCCCGCACTATCCCCAGTGTAGTGACAGTGATGTGCGTCAAAGTGCGCGAAACCTACAAGCCCGTGACGAGTTTCCCCCACTCCCCGGCCGTCAGCGACAGCAGTCAGCGCCCCAACCTACCCCCAGCCAGCCAGCAGTCAACCCCAGTCCCTGTGAACAATCAACCTACCCCGAACCCAGTGATCAGGACACTATTACCCTTTACAAAGGAATAACAAGTGAAATTCAGACTTTAAGCACGTTAATTAATTTAGGACATATGTTAATAGCTCTTCAAGATCTTAATCAAAATTTAAGTAAATGTAAAACAGATATGGAAAAATTCAATACATTTTTCACATTCGCACAAAACATATCAAATTATAATATTTAAATCATTAATGACATCTCATACTAACACCACATAATCAAATAAAACTGTAAAAATGGCATAACAGCATTGTATATATCATTCACAATCATTCATTAGAGTTAAGTTTATTTATCGCAAACCCAATACATTCGCACCATTCTATCATAAATTAATATTCTGTGAAAGTCATAAACGCATTGTAACATTAAATATCATTCAGTTAGAAATAAGGTCATCTGCATACGCCATTATATTCAAATCATACTATCACATATCATATTATTATTAAGAGTCATAACAGCACTGTACAAATCATCTACTGTCACTCATTTAGTTTTTAAGTTAGTTGTAAGTACCATTATTTAAAGTAGGTTTTTTATTTATTTTTCCTACGGAACACAACACGATCATTCATAAGACACGCACACTGCATCACGCGCACACGATCATCAAATGTTTTTATTCTTTTAGAAATGTAAGTTAAATTTAATGGTAAGGCCAACAGGCCAGGAACGTTATATATTATGCTAATTTTAAACAACATAAGATCGAGCCATTCGCGGCACCAGGCGGCTGTGCGCAGCGCAGCTACGCGGGCAAATCCGTTAATCACTGCGTGATTGAGATTGTGCCCCCGTACTGCGCGGTCGACGCCGCCCTGGACAATGTCCTAAATGCGCCGATTCTTTTTGTAATATGTATCAAGGTTAATAAATAAAACAAATTTCTAATTCTAATTCTAATTCGTTCTCGTCCGATCACGTAAGTTAAGCAACATCGGGCGCGGTTAGTACTTGGATGGGTGACCGCTTGGGAACACCGCGTGCCGTTGACTTTTTGATTTTTATTAAAAAATTATTATTATAATTTCTCAATATGTATATATATATATATATATATATATATATATATATATATATATATATATATATATATATATATATATATATATATATATATATATATGGTTATTATTATTTATAATAATTGTTGAGTTTGTGAAACAGTTTTATAGTAACATGGAGATGATGGAGTTTGATTCCAAATTTAACAAATGTTTCTTTCTTATCGTCATGTACTTAATATGAATATAAATATGAAAGATTCTAAATAAATAACATTGTCATGGATACCAGTAATATGTTCATAATAAATATTATAATTGTACATCCATAGTGTAGTATATTAATAAGAGCATTAAATTCAAATATAATGAACTGATTTCACACTTTACATACACGTAATGCTGGAAGAAAAGCCAAATATATAAAAGAAGAATACATCTCATCTCCCAACATTATCCCTTGGCCCCTCAATATCCAATTAGAATTATGATGATAAATAAGATTTCAAATAGATTTCTCATTATATTAATTCATGTCAACGGCCATACCATGTTGAATACACACGTTCTCGTCCCAGTGACTTCTCAGCCGTGGATGGAGACGGACGCGATTAGTGACTTAGCGAGATCGTACAAGCTACTGAGTAGTTAGGTGACTTGGCGATTTTTGAAATAATTTTTTGTATGCGAGTGAAAAAAGTTCCTAATAAAACTTTATTTAATAAAAGCAGGTGCGTTTTCAAATATCAAAACAGGTGCAGGGGCTCTGCCCCCATGCCACCTAAAGCAAAACGATGCCAAAAGACAGAGACTGATAACGCAAAAACGAGTGAAACCGTGAGTGCGACAAGTGAAAGTGCAGCGAACATATCAGATGTAAGTCTTACATTTAGTGAAAAACTTCAACATATGAGTGATGACGGTACGAATGACAAGAATAATGATAGTGTCGTCGAAGTGATTATGAATGAGCAGAGTGAAAGTGTAAGTTTTGACGGTGTTTTTAACCAAAATGTGCGAGAACGTAAATCTAGTGCAGTGACAAGTGAGCCCCAAAAACGTAAAGCCAGTGAAAGCCCCGTGAGTGATAAAGACACAAGAAAAGCCTCAAAAGCCCCCCGCGCAGCCATGCGACGTCATAAAATCGCCCCTTCCCCTCTACCCGGCACATCGTACCCGGCACTGCAGACGCACAACCGCTACGCGCCACTGTCCGACCTCGACACCGCCGCTGCAGACAACGATGACTCAGATGACGACACCGACAATGCCCAGCCCGCTGCCCGCACCAACCCCCTGCGCAAGGTCGCCCCAGCTCCCATCATCATCCCTGGCAACGTTGATGACCACGGTACTCTGATGGACAAATTAAAAGCAACAGCAAGAAAGGGATTTCAAATTAAATTTACAAGGAACAATGTAAATATTTATTTCGATGACCAGACCGATAAAGACAAATTCTTACAAATAATCAAGCCAAAAATTCAATATCACACATACACGGACGAAAAAGAAAAATCTCATGCTTTTGTACTACGAGGACTAGACAGTGAACCAAGTACTGACACTATTAAAGATGAATTAGAAACAGAGTATCAACTAAAAATCAAAAACATATATAAAATGAAAACACAATACAGACCATTATATTTAATAATAACAACAACAGAAATTACATTAAAACAAATGCAACAATCAATTAGAACAATCTTGTACACCAGAGTATCGTGGGAGCGCCACGAAAATAAAAAAGTGTTGACACAATGCCATCGTTGCCAGGGTTGGGGCCATGCCACATCGAACTGCAACCGACATCCGAAGTGCTTGAAATGTGCATCAGATCACTTCACCACTGAATGTACTAAGAAGCGGGAATCACCCGCTAAGTGTGTGAATTGCGGGGGTGCGCACCCTGCTAATGCGACAATATGTATATCATATATTAGAAAAATATACGACATAGGACAGCGTAACCCCCGAATTCTGGAGCGCTACGAGCACTTCAAAGCCCAGCGGACAGAGAGAGATGGAGCAGCACCAGCACCGACAACATATATGCCAGCGCCCGAGCCAGCAGTCAACAGCTGGACACAGCGTCATCAGAGCCAACAGCGCGCAGCGGTAGCGCGCACTGCAGTGCCGGTGCCGGACATAAACGATGATGTACGATTCCCTTCTCTGCCGCAACGGAGGCGCGATCCGAGTGCCAGGCGGTCATCGCTCAAGCAGCCGACGCCCCTCCCACAAACAGTCCCCAATCAACAAAATTTAGAAGAACAGACAATTTTACAAACCACTGATATTTTCAATGAACTATCAAATGCAATCAATGTTATGAACTCTATGATAAATTTGCCAAATTTGTTAAATTTTGTTAATCAATTAAATACAGAACTAGCTAAATGTAATAACACACAATCACGAGCATCCATCACCATGCAATTCATGAATCGTATCGACTCATTTCAAATTTAATTCGTTACTAACATTTGTTCATGGAACGCTAATGGAATCCTATCCAAAATAGGTGAACTAATACACTTTTTACACAAACGCAATATTCACATAATTCTAATAAACGAAACACGATTACGACCCACCGATAAACTACACATAAAAGGATATACAGTACACAGAAAAGACAGACAAATTCAAACACACGTGCCGGCAGGAGGAGTAGCGGCACTCGTACACAACTCAATACAACATACATTAGTTCACCTTCAGCCTACATCCATAGAGTCCCTTTGTATCCGGCTCTCTGATAACACAAATATCATCACAGCATATAATCACCCGCGCAACAAATTCACACAACACGACATCCACACACTTTTAAACATTGGCGGCAAAGTGCTGTTAGTGGGCGACCTAAATGCAAAACACACAACCTGGAACTGCAACAGAGCGAATAGAAATGGTAACACTCTCTATTCGTATTCATTAAATCATAACGCTGTCATCATGCATCCCCCTTCAGCTACACATTATCCATTAAATAATACAACCCCTACCACCATAGATTTAATCATCAATAAAAACGTAACCCATCTAACTGATCCCGTCGCCCTCCCTGAATTAAATTCCGACCACACTCCCATCCTGTCCAAATTAAGCACACACAACGTACACACAGATAACACACACTACATACGCATCTACAGAGACACCGACTGGCATGAGTACAGAAAAACACTTGACAAACGCATCACAATACAGCCACAAATCAACACAACACAAGACATAGATACACAAGTGCAAGCACTCACTCATGCCATCACACATGCACTAAACAAACACACACGTATCACTAAACTAAAGCCAAACAAAGACAAACTACCAATACAAATTACACAATTAATCACACAACGCAACACGACACGGAAGCTATGGCAGAGGTCTCGTGATCCAGTTCACCGCACACTAATGAATTCCCTCACACGTAGAATCCAAACAGAAATTCAATTATTTAAAAATAAATCCTGGCAAGATAAACTCCTTTCCCTCAATCCCTATGATAGTTCACTCTGGAGACTGACACAAAACCTGAAAAAACCCTTTAAACCACTACCCGAACTATCAGTAAATAACAACATCCTTTTCTCCGACGAACTCAAGGCGGAAGCATTAGCTGAAACCTTTGAGCAAGTCCACATCCTTGATCCCAACAACTCCCAAGAACAAACACACGTCATTAACACTGTACATAATTATCTTAACACAATCATCCCCGAAAATTCTCCAAATCTTGCCAAATTCCTCACCAAACCTTCTGAAATAATATCCATAATTAAAACCTTTCCCAACCAGAAGGCGCCAGGTCCTGACGACATCCAAAACATAGCCCTTAAAAACCTATCCCGCAAAGCCCTAGTGCAGTTCACTTATATCATAAATTCTATGATTAAGCTCCATTACTTCCCGGAAGCGTGGAAAACTGCACTAGTGGTTCCTATACTCAAACCAAACAAAAACCCTAAAGTACCCACAAGCTACCGACCCATCAGCCTTCTTAGCACCTTATCAAAGGTTGCTGAGAAGGTTATCCTTTACCGTATCCAAAAATTTAATCATAAACATAAAATAATCCCTTCCTTTCAATTCGGCTTCCGTAAACACCATAATACCACTCAACAAGTAGCGAGAATCGTGACAGACATATCTACAAATTTCAACAAGCAAAATGTCACAGTAATGGCCCTTCTAGACGTCGAAAAGGCTTTCGACAAAGTATGGCTAGAGGGGTTAATTTACAAAATGATTCAAGTGAAATTCCCGCCCATATTAATCAAACTCATACACTCGTACCTCACTAACAGATCCTTCCAAGTCAAATTAAATAACACTCTCTCCATCCCCCACCCTATAGCTGCAGGTGTGGCCCAGGGCAGCTGTCTAGGGCCGCAGCTCTTCACCCTTTACATCCATGACATTCCGACATTTCCTAAAACCAAAACAGCACTCTACGCGGACGATACGGCCATCTATGCCCACTCGTTCAGCGCAGAGGTAGCTAATAAACAAATCCAAATCCACCTTGATATCCTTCAACCCTACTGGCGCCTCTGGAAAATTTCCATCAACCACGACAAGACCGAAACCATAGTATTCACACGTAAACATACAAACAACAAAATTTACACACCACTTAAACTAAACAATCACCGTGCAATCCCTTCCCCGTCTGTCAAATACCTTGGCATGACGCTTGAATCCCGCCTCTATCATAAACAACATATTAAAAATTCAATTAAAAAAGCATTCCTTACTGTAAGATCTCTTTATCCTTTATTAAACAAAACTAGTAAAATGTCTATCCCCAACAAAAAACTCATATTCACATCAATCATCCGCCCAATTCTCACATACGCAGTACCGGCATGGTGTTCTGTAACGCACACAGCTTTGCAACCGATGCAGCGATTCCAAAACAAATGTCTTCGCTTAATCAATAGCGCTGACAGGTACACAAGAATCGCAGATTTACACGACATAACAAACATACAATACATACGAGACTACATTACACAACTTTCACAAAAATTCTACACAACACAAATTAGTCACAACCCTCTCAGAAGAAACATGACACAAATCAGAGAGTACAACATCCCATTTCCACTAAAACACAAACTACCGTATCAGAATCTTCCTCTGTTCCGCCAACGCGCCCATAACAACATCGCCGCACACTAACCCTCATACTAACCACTTCATCTAATCATAATTCAAATATTGTTAGAAAATGTCATAGCCGCACTGTAAATATCATTAAAAAATCATTCATTTAATTCTAAGTCATAAAACGCAACACATATTTTCATAACATTAATCATAATAAATATTATAAGTATCATAACCTCACTGTAAATATCATATCGTCACTCATTTAGTTTGTAAGTTAGCTTTAAGTATACAATTCTGTTAGAGTAGGTTTTTTTTTTTTTAAATTATTTTTCCTACAAATACATGCACACGATCATTCATTAAACGCACCCTCGCCTCATTACACGCACACGATCATTATTACTAGCTATAAGTATTTGTGATGTCTAACATAGTTGATAAGGCCACCAGGCCAGGAGCAGCATTAATTTTAAGCATTTAAAACCTGGACATTCACGGCGTCAGGCAGCGGCTATAGCAGCGCAGCTACGCAAACTAATCCACAAATCACTGCTGATTGAGATTGAGTTTGCGTACTGTGCTAGCGGCCGCTGTCATGGTAACGTGCCAGTAATGTACTTCGTTTTGTATGTATAAATGTATTTGGATAACAATAAAAATGATTTCTAACAAAAAAAAAACGTTCTCGTCCGATCACGTAAGTTAAACAACATCGGGCGCGGTTAGTACTTGGATGGGTGACCGCTTGGGAACACCGCGTGCCGTTGACTTTTTGATTTTTATTAAAAAATTATTATTATAATTTCTCAATATGTATATATATATATATATATATGAAACAGTTTTATAGTAACATGGAGATGATGGAGTTTGATTCCAAATTTAACAAATGTTTCTTTCTTATCGTCATGTACTTAATATGAATATAAATATGAAAGATTCTAAATAAATAACATTGTCATGGATACCAGTAATATGTTCATAATAAATATTATAATTGTACATCCATAGTGTAGTATATTAATAAGAGCATTAAATTCAAATATAATGAACTGATTTCACACTTTACATACACGTAATGCTGGAAGAAAAGCCAAATATATAAAAGAAGAATACATCTCATCTCCCAACATTATCCCTTGGCCCCTCAATATCCAATTAGAATTATGATGATAAATAAGATTTCAAATAGATTTCTCATTATATTAATTCATGTCAACGGCCATACCATGTTGAATACACACGTTCTCGTCCAAATAATACAAGAAAACTTTGGCAAAGGTCTCTCGATCCCATTCATCGCACACAAATGAATACACTCACCACACAAATCAAACACGAAATAAAAACATATAAAAACAACACATGGAACACAAAACTCAAAACACTTAATCCCAATGACAACTCATTGTGGAGATTATCCAAAAACCTCCGAAAACCTTCCAAACCTATCCCTACGCTATCACACAACAATAGTCTCCTTTTTACCGATGAGCAGAAGGCTGAGGCGTTAGCCGACACTTTTGAGGCTGCTCATCACATTGATCCCGATTCCTGTCCCGAGCAAATACAAATCACACAAACAGTACATGAATTTATCAACACAATACATGACACAAACACACGCACACTAGCTAAACTCATGACGTCACCCTCCGAGTTAGCTTGCATTATAAAATCCTTACCCAACCAGAAAGCGCCAGGTCCTGATTCAATACCAAACATTGTCCTGAAAAACCTATCCCGTAAAGCCATTGTCCAGCTAACCTACCTAATAAATTCCATAATTAAATTCCACTACTTCCCTGAGTCCTGGAAAACTGCCACAGTTATTCCTATCCCGAAACCTAACAAAAACCATAAACTTCCCATAAGCTATCGCCCTATCAGTCTCCTAAACACCCTGTCAAAGGTGGCTGAGAAGGTGATAGTTTCCCGCATCCATTCCTTCGATAATAAAAATAAAATAACTCCATCTATCCAGTTTGGTTTCCGTCCTAAGCACAGTACCGTCCAGCAAGTAGCGAGAATTGTGACTGACATAACTACAAACTTCAATAAAAAGAAAGTCACAGTAATGGCCCTACTAGACGTCGAAAAGGCTTTCGACAAAGTATGGCTAGAGGGGGTCATCTACAAATTAATTCTCGTGAAATTCCCTCCAATTTTAATTAAACTCATCCACTCCTATTTATCCAACAGACACCTCAGGGTGAAAGTTAACAACACCCTGTCTACCCCCCGCCCCGTTGCCGCGGGCGTAGCCCAAGGTAGCGTCCTAGGTCCGAAACTTTTCACCCTGTATCTTTCCGACTTTCCAACGTTCCCACAAACACAAACTGCCCTCTACGCGGACGACACGGCACTCTATTCGTCCTCGTTCAGCGCAGAGGTTGCAAACAAACAGATTCAAATCCACCTCAATATCCTTCAACCCTACTGGCGACTCTGGAAAATATCCATAAACCACGAGAAGACTGAATCCATCGTTTTTACACGTAAAAAATCAAACAACACTGTCTACACTCCACTTACGCTTCACGGACACAAAACAAAACCACAAAACACAACAAAATACCTCGGCGTCACCCTAGATCCCCGGCTGAACTATAAACCTAACTTTAACACCATCATCAAGAAAGCCACAATAGTAATTAAATCCCTGTATCCTCTCCTAAATAAAAGCAGCTCCATGTCCCACTCAAATAAAAAACTTTTGTACACGTCCATCATTCGCCCCATTTTAACATACGCAGCCCCTGTATGGTGTTCAGCTTCGCACACTGCTATACAACCGCTACAGCGACTACAGAATAAATGTCTGCGCTTAATTAATAACGCAGATCGCTATTCTAGAATCGTAGATTTACATGAAAGCACAAACATACAATATTTACATGAATACATTAACAACATATCACAAAAATTTTACACGTCACAATTACATAATAACCCACTTATACGCACAATCACAAATATCAGAGAGTACAATGCACCCTTTACACTCAAACACCTGTTACCATATCAAACCCTTCCTATTTTTTCCCTTCAACCTGTTCCAGTGCAATAATAGCATGCACATAATAACAAAATCATTTTTATCACAAATTTGTAATGTAAATCATCACCGCATTGTATATATCATTATCATTCATTTAGTTTTTAAGTTAGGTTTAGTTTTATAATTTTTTGAAATGGGTTTTTGTAAATATTTTTCCCATAATTGTTAATCATGTTCACTTCGCCTCATGTCACTCATATACATTCCATTCTATCATTATTCTAAGTTCGTTCTGTTCATTTAAATTAGCAAGTAAGGCACTGTGTGCCAGGAATTGTAAAAATCAATATATAATTATTAAACGCTCTCTGTCTTCCTCGCCATGTGCGAAACCGATCGCGCTGACCGTAGCGCTGTGATGCCGAGGGTATCCGCAAATCCGTGTGGATTGAGATACACCTCGGCATACAGCGCGCTCGGCTGCCGATCGGCCAGTCACACATGTGCGAGGAAAAATGCGTAACTGTGCTGTATCATAATAAAATAAAATAAAGTCTGTGAAAAAAAAAAAAAAAAAAGTTCTCGTCCGATCACGTAAGTTAAGCAACATCGGGCGCGGTTAGTACTTGGATGGGTGACCGCTTGGGAACACCGCGTGCCGTTGACTTTTTGATTTTTATTAAAAAATTATTATTATAATTTCTCAATATGTATATATATATATATATATGGTTATTATTATTTATAATAATTGTTGAGTTTGTGAAACAGTTTTATAGTAACATGGAGATGATGGAGTTTGATTCCAAAATTAACAAATGTTTCTTTCTTATCGTCATGTACTTAATATGAATATAAATATGAAAGATTCTAAATAAATAACATTGTCATGGATACCAGTAATATGTTCATAATAAATATTATAATTGTACATCCATAGTGTAGTATATTAATAAGAGCATTAAATTCAAATATAATGAACTGATTTCACACTTTACATACACGTAATGCTGGAAGAAAAGCCAAATATATAAAAGAAGAATACATCTCATCTCCCAACATTATCCCTTGGCCCCTCAATATCCAATTAGAATTATGATGATAAATAAGATTTCAAATAGATTTCTCATTATATTAATTCATGTCAACGGCCATACCATGTTGAATACACACGTTCTCGTCCAGTGATAGTGTGATCGCAGTCGAGTACGGTTGTGTTTTGCTAGTCTCCGCGTGAGCGTTAAAATTTTTATTTTACTTTTATATTATTGTATGCGTGTAAAACGCCAGCCGTATAAACGAACAATATATACGTCTAGGTGCGTTTATAAGTATAACAGCAGGCATAGGGGCGTCTCCCCTATGCAAACAACAAAAAGTGCTAAAAAGATAGAGACTGATAATGAGGTAACGGTTATATCTAGCGATAGTAGTGATCCAGAAAACACTAGTGACAGTTTTAAAACGAAAGTGGAGCAAATAATTCAAGAGACAGTGACTGAAAAAACTAAAAATTGTGAAACAAATGAAAAATCAAGTGTAGTCATGAACGCGGCCTTGTTCAAATCTTTGTTCACGGTCACTGAACATCGACCCGTCCCACGTGCGAACGAAAGTGAAAAGAAAAGGAACGCGAGTGTCAGTCCAAACAAGGATGGAGCAACAACGTCCAACCAACCAGCACACAGCAACAAGAAGCGATGCGCATCTGTAGCTGCGCCCGCTGCTCAACCAGTGCCAACGCACAATACTTATGAACCGCTAGTCTCTGACCCGGACAGCGATCTCGGTGACGACGAGGATGACGTCACAAATAGTGACGAACATATCGATGACGCTTCTATCAACCAAGCTGGCCCGAGCGGCATCAGCAGTCAGTCAAACAAGTCTACCACCGCCACCACCACCGCAGCCACCACCACCGCTGCCAACTCTACTACCACACAGTCGAAACAACGCATTGCTCCAATAATTATAGCTGGAAAGGCGACTTCTCACAAACCATTTGTCGCTACATTAAATGAAAAAGTAAAGAAAGGTTACACTATCAGCTATAGTAAAAATAATTTAAATTTATACTTGCATGACTTGCAAGAGAAAAAACAAATGGTAGAGACATTGCGTAAATCAAATGTAGAATTCCACACCTATACAGATGCTGATAATAAGACCCATGCATTCGTGCTTCGCGGTCTCGACTGCGAGCCGAGCCCACAGGAACTGCAAGCAGAGTTGGAGACGACCTACGAGCAGCTTAAAATCAAAGCGATATACCGCATGACAACTCAGCACAGACCACTCTACCTGGTAGTGACTTCCACAGCTACAACTCTGCAAACTATTCAGCGAGATGTGAAGACAATCATGTATACCCGCGTTTCTTGGCAACGACATGTTAACAAGAAACAGCTGTCACAATGCCACCGCTGTCAGATGTGGGGACACGCCACTGCTAACTGCATGCGCACTCCACGATGCCTTAAGTGCGCAGAGCAGCATATCACACGAGAGTGCACTAAGCCTAAAACCACACCAGCCAAATGCATCAACTGCAGCGCTGACCACCCGGCCAACAGTGTGCAATGCGCTGTTTATATTGCGCGAATAAAACAGAGGCAGTTGAATATCGAGAAGCGAGCTCCAGCCCAATCCCAGCAGCGGTACCAGCCAGCACCTGCCCCCCAGGTCAACCAGTGGTCGCAACGCGGCCCGCACTATCCCCAGTGTAGTGACAGTGATGTGCGTCAAAGTGCGCGAAACCTACAAGCCCGTGACGAGTTTCCCCCACTCCCCGGCCGTCAGCGACAGCAGTCAGCGCCCCAACCTACCCCCAGCCAGCCAGCAGTCAACCCCAGTCCCTGTGAACAATCAACCTACCCCGAACCCAGTGATCAGGACACTATTACCCTTTACAAAGGAATAACAAGTGAAATTCAGACTTTAAGCACGTTAATTAATTTAGGACATATGTTAATAGCTCTTCAAGATCTTAATCAAAATTTAAGTAAATGTAAAACAGATATGGAAAAATTCAATACATTTTTCACATTCGCACAAAACATATCAAATTATAATATTTAAATCATTAATGACATCTCATACTAACACCACATAATCAAATAAAACTGTAAAAATGGCATAACAGCATTGTATATATCATTCACAATCATTCATTAGAGTTAAGTTTATTTATCGCAAACCCACTACATTCGCACCATTCTATCATAAATTAATATTCTGTGAAAGTCATAAACGCATTGTAACATTAAATATCATTCAGTTAGAAATAAGGTCATCTGCATACGCCATTATATTCAAATCATACTATCACATATTATATTATTATTAAGAGTCATAACAGCACTGTACAAATCATCTACTGTCACTCATTTAGTTTTTAAGTTAGTTGTAAGTACCATTATTTAAAGTAGGTTTTTTATTTATTTTTCCTACGGAACACAACACGATCATTCATAAGACACGCACACTGCATCACGCGCACACGATCATCAAATGTTTTTATTCTTTTAGAAATGTAAGTTAAATTTAATGGTAAGGCCAACAGGCCAGGAACGTTATATATTATGCTAATTTTAAACAACATAAGATCGAGCCATTCGCGGCACCAGGCGGCTGTGCGCAGCGCAGCTACGCGGGCAAATCCGTTAATCACTGCGTGATTGAGATTGTGCCCCCGTACTGCGCGGTCGACGCCGCCCTGGACAATGTCCTAAATGCGCCGATTCTTTTTGTAATATGTATCAAGGTTAATAAATAAAACAAATTTCTAATTCTAATTCTAATTCGTTCTCGTCCGATCACGTAAGTTAAGCAACATCGGGCGCGGTTAGTACTTGGATGGGTGACCGCTTGGGAACACCGCGTGCCGTTGACTTTTTGATTTTTATTAAAAAATTATTATTATAATTTCTCAATATGTATATATATATATATATATATATATATATATATATATATATATATATATATATATATATATATATATATATATATATATATATATATGGTTATTATTATTTATAATAATTGTTGAGTTTGTGAAACAGTTTTATAGTAACATGGAGATGATGGAGTTTGATTCCAAATTTAACAAATGTTTCTTTCTTATCGTCATGTACTTAATATGAATATAAATATGAAAGATTCTAAATAAATAACATTGTCATGGATACCAGTAATATGTTCATAATAAATATTATAATTGTACATCCATAGTGTAGTATATTAATAAGAGCATTAAATTCAAATATAATGAACTGATTTCACACTTTACATACACGTAATGCTGGAAGAAAAGCCAAATATATAAAAGAAGAATACATCTCATCTCCCAACATTATCCCTTGGCCCCTCAATATCCAATTAGAATTATGATGATAAATAAGATTTCAAATAGATTTCTCATTATATTAATTCATGTCAACGGCCATACCATGTTGAATACACACGTTCTCGTCCCAGTGACTTCTCAGCCGTGGATGGAGACGGACGCGATTAGTGACTTAGCGAGATCGTACAAGCTACTGAGTAGTTAGGTGACTTGGCGATTTTTGAAATAATTTTTTGTATGCGAGTGAAAAAAGTTCCTAATAAAACTTTATTTAATAAAAGCAGGTGCGTTTTCAAATATCAAAACAGGTGCAGGGGCTCTGCCCCCATGCCACCTAAAGCAAAACGATGCCAAAAGACAGAGACTGATAACGCAAAAACGAGTGAAACCGTGAGTGCGACAAGTGAAAGTGCAGCGAACATATCAGATGTAAGTCTTACATTTAGTGAAAAACTTCAACATATGAGTGATGACGGTACGAATGACAAGAATAATGATAGTGTCGTCGAAGTGATTATGAATGAGCAGAGTGAAAGTGTAAGTTTTGACGGTGTTTTTAACCAAAATGTGCGAGAACGTAAATCTAGTGCAGTGACAAGTGAGCCCCAAAAACGTAAAGCCAGTGAAAGCCCCGTGAGTGATAAAGACACAAGAAAAGCCTCAAAAGCCCCCCGCGCAGCCATGCGACGTCATAAAATCGCCCCTTCCCCTCTACCCGGCACATCGTACCCGGCACTGCAGACGCACAACCGCTACGCGCCACTGTCCGACCTCGACACCGCCGCTGCAGACAACGATGACTCAGATGACGACACCGACAATGCCCAGCCCGCTGCCCGCACCAACCCCCTGCGCAAGGTCGCCCCAGCTCCCATCATCATCCCTGGCAACGTTGATGACCACGGTACTCTGATGGACAAATTAAAAGCAACAGCAAGAAAGGGATTTCAAATTAAATTTACAAGGAACAATGTAAATATTTATTTCGATGACCAGACCGATAAAGACAAATTCTTACAAATAATCAAGCCAAAAATTCAATATCACACATACACGGACGAAAAAGAAAAATCTCATGCTTTTGTACTACGAGGACTAGACAGTGAACCAAGTACTGACACTATTAAAGATGAATTAGAAACAGAGTATCAACTAAAAATCAAAAACATATATAAAATGAAAACACAATACAGACCATTATATTTAATAATAACAACAACAGAAATTACATTAAAACAAATGCAACAATCAATTAGAACAATCTTGTACACCAGAGTATCGTGGGAGCGCCACGAAAATAAAAAAGTGTTGACACAATGCCATCGTTGCCAGGGTTGGGGCCATGCCACATCGAACTGCAACCGACATCCGAAGTGCTTGAAATGTGCATCAGATCACTTCACCACTGAATGTACTAAGAAGCGGGAATCACCCGCTAAGTGTGTGAATTGCGGGGGTGCGCACCCTGCTAATGCGACAATATGTATATCATATATTAGAAAAATATACGACATAGGACAGCGTAACCCCCGAATTCTGGAGCGCTACGAGCACTTCAAAGCCCAGCGGACAGAGAGAGATGGAGCAGCACCAGCACCGACAACATATATGCCAGCGCCCGAGCCAGCAGTCAACAGCTGGACACAGCGTCATCAGAGCCAACAGCGCGCAGTGGTAGCGCGCACTGCAGTGCCGGTGCCGGACATAAACGATGATGTACGATTCCCTTCTCTGCCGCAACGGAGGCGCGATCCGAGTGCCAGGCGGTCATCGCTCAAGCAGCCGACGCCCCTCCCACAAACAGTCCCCAATCAACAAAATTTAGAAGAACAGACAATTTTACAAACCACTGATATTTTCAATGAACTATCAAATGCAATCAATGTTATGAACTCTATGATAAATTTGCCAAATTTGTTAAATTTTGTTAATCAATTAAATACAGAACTAGCTAAATGTAATAACACACAATCACGAGCATCCATCACCATGCAATTCATGAATCGTATCGACTCATTTCAAATTTAATTCGTTACTAACATTTGTTCATGGAACGCTAATGGAATCCTATCCAAAATAGGTGAACTAATACACTTTTTACACAAACGCAATATTCACATAATTCTAATAAACGAAACACGATTACGACCCACCGATAAACTACACATAAAAGGATATACAGTACACAGAAAAGACAGACAAATTCAAACACACGTGCCGGCAGGAGGAGTAGCGGCACTCGTACACAACTCAATACAACATACATTAGTTCACCTTCAGCCTACATCCATAGAGTCCCTTTGTATCCGGCTCTCTGATAACACAAATATCATCACAGCATATAATCACCCGCGCAACAAATTCACACAACACGACATCCACACACTTTTAAACATTGGCGGCAAAGTGCTGTTAGTGGGCGACCTAAATGCAAAACACACAACCTGGAACTGCAACAGAGCGAATAGAAATGGTAACACTCTCTATTCGTATTCATTAAATCATAACGCTGTCATCATGCATCCCCCTTCAGCTACACATTATCCATTAAATAATACAACCCCTACCACCATAGATTTAATCATCAATAAAAACGTAACCCATCTAACTGATCCCGTCGCCCTCCCTGAATTAAATTCCGACCACACTCCCATCCTGTCCAAATTAAGCACACACAACGTACACACAGATAACACACACTACATACGCATCTACAGAGACACCGACTGGCATGAGTACAGAAAAACACTTGACAAACGCATCACAATACAGCCACAAATCAACACAACACAAGACATAGATACACAAGTGCAAGCACTCACTCATGCCATCACACATGCACTAAACAAACACACACGTATCACTAAACTAAAGCCAAACAAAGACAAACTACCAATACAAATTACACAATTAATCACACAACGCAACACGACACGGAAGCTATGGCAGAGGTCTCGTGATCCAGTTCACCGCACACTAATGAATTCCCTCACACGTAGAATCCAAACAGAAATTCAATTATTTAAAAATAAATCCTGGCAAGATAAACTCCTTTCCCTCAATCCCTATGATAGTTCACTCTGGAGACTGACACAAAACCTGAAAAAACCCTTTAAACCACTACCCGAACTATCAGTAAATAACAACATCCTTTTCTCCGACGAACTCAAGGCGGAAGCATTAGCTGAAACCTTTGAGCAAGTCCACATCCTTGATCCCAACAACTCCCAAGAACAAACACACGTCATTAACACTGTACATAATTATCTTAACACAATCATCCCCGAAAATTCTCCAAATCTTGCCAAATTCCTCACCAAACCTTCTGAAATAATATCCATAATTAAAACCTTTCCCAACCAGAAGGCGCCAGGTCCTGACGACATCCAAAACATAGCCCTTAAAAACCTATCCCGCAAAGCCCTAGTGCAGTTCACTTATATCATAAATTCTATGATTAAGCTCCATTACTTCCCGGAAGCGTGGAAAACTGCACTAGTGGTTCCTATACTCAAACCAAACAAAAACCCTAAAGTACCCACAAGCTACCGACCCATCAGCCTTCTTAGCACCTTATCAAAGGTTGCTGAGAAGGTTATCCTTTACCGTATCCAAAAATTTAATCATAAACATAAAATAATCCCTTCCTTTCAATTCGGCTTCCGTAAACACCATAATACCACTCAACAAGTAGCGAGAATCGTGACAGACATATCTACAAATTTCAACAAGCAAAATGTCACAGTAATGGCCCTTCTAGACGTCGAAAAGGCTTTCGACAAAGTATGGCTAGAGGGGTTAATTTACAAAATGATTCAAGTGAAATTCCCGCCCATATTAATCAAACTCATACACTCGTACCTCACTAACAGATCCTTCCAAGTCAAATTAAATAACACTCTCTCCATCCCCCACCCTATAGCTGCAGGTGTGGCCCAGGGCAGCTGTCTAGGGCCGCAGCTCTTCACCCTTTACATCCATGACATTCCGACATTTCCTAAAACCAAAACAGCACTCTACGCGGACGATACGGCCATCTATGCCCACTCGTTCAGCGCAGAGGTAGCTAATAAACAAATCCAAATCCACCTTGATATCCTTCAACCCTACTGGCGCCTCTGGAAAATTTCCATCAACCACGACAAGACCGAAACCATAGTATTCACACGTAAACATACAAACAACAAAATTTACACACCACTTAAACTAAACAATCACCGTGCAATCCCTTCCCCGTCTGTCAAATACCTTGGCATGACGCTTGAATCCCGCCTCTATCATAAACAACATATTAAAAATTCAATTAAAAAAGCATTCCTTACTGTAAGATCTCTTTATCCTTTATTAAACAAAACTAGTAAAATGTCTATCCCCAACAAAAAACTCATATTCACATCAATCATCCGCCCAATTCTCACATACGCAGTACCGGCATGGTGTTCTGTAACGCACACAGCTTTGCAACCGATGCAGCGATTCCAAAACAAATGTCTTCGCTTAATCAATAGCGCTGACAGGTACACAAGAATCGCAGATTTACACGACATAACAAACATACAATACATACGAGACTACATTACACAACTTTCACAAAAATTCTACACAACACAAATTAGTCACAACCCTCTCAGAAGAAACATGACACAAATCAGAGAGTACAACATCCCATTTCCACTAAAACACAAACTACCGTATCAGAATCTTCCTCTGTTCCGCCAACGCGCCCATAACAACATCGCCGCACACTAACCCTCATACTAACCACTTCATCTAATCATAATTCAAATATTGTTAGAAAATGTCATAGCCGCACTGTAAATATCATTAAAAAATCATTCATTTAATTCTAAGTCATAAAACGCAACACATATTTTCATAACATTAATCATAATAAATATTATAAGTATCATAACCTCACTGTAAATATCATATCGTCACTCATTTAGTTTGTAAGTTAGCTTTAAGTATACAATTCTGTTAGAGTAGGTTTTTTTTTTTTTAAATTATTTTTCCTACAAATACATGCACACGATCATTCATTAAACGCACCCTCGCCTCATTACACGCACACGATCATTATTACTAGCTATAAGTATTTGTGATGTCTAACATAGTTGATAAGGCCACCAGGCCAGGAGCAACAAAATGTAGCATTAATTTTAAGCATTTAAAACCTGGACATTCACGGCGTCAGGCAGCGGCTATAGCAGCGCAGCTACGCAAACTAATCCACAAATCACTGCTGATTGAGATTGAGTTTGCGTACTGTGCTAGCGGCCGCTGTCATGGTAACGTGCCAGTAATGTACTTCGTTTTGTATGTATAAATGTATTTGGATAACAATAAAAATGATTTCTAACAAAAAAAAAACGTTCTCGTCCGATCACGTAAGTTAAGCAACATCGGGCGCGGTTAGTACTTGGATGGGTGACCGCTTGGGAACACCGCGTGCCGTTGACTTTTTGATTTTTATTAAAAAATTATTATTATAATTTCTCAATATGTATATATATATATATATATATATATATATATATATATATATATATATATATATATATATATATATATATATATATATATATATATATATATATATATGGTTATTATTATTTATAATAATTGTTGAGTTTGTGAAACAGTTTTATAGTAACATGGAGATGATGGAGTTTGATTCCAAATTTAACAAATGTTTCTTTCTTATCGTCATGTACTTAATATGAATATAAATATGAAAGATTCTAAATAAATAACATTGTCATGGATACCAGTAATATGTTCATAATAAATATTATAATTGTACATCCATAGTGTAGTATATTAATAAGAGCATTAAATTCAAATATAATGAACTGATTTCACACTTTACATACACGTAATGCTAGAAGAAAAGCCAAATATATAAAAGAAGAATACATCTCATCTCCCAATATTATCCCTTGGCCCCTCAATATCCAATTAGAATTATGATGATAAATAAGATTTCAAATAGATTTCTCATTATATTAATTCATGTCAACGGCCATACCATGTTGAATACACACGTTCTCGTCCAAATAATACAAGAAAACTTTGGCAAAGGTCTCTCGATCCCATTCATCGCACACAAATGAATACACTCACCACACAAATCAAACACGAAATAAAAACATATAAAAACAACACATGGAACACAAAACTCAAAACACTTAATCCCAATGACAACTCATTGTGGAGATTATCCAAAAACCTCCGAAAACCTTCCAAACCTATCCCTACGCTATTACACAACAATAGTCTCCTTTTTACCGATGAGCAGAAGGCTGAGGCGTTAGCCGACACTTTTGAGGCTGCTCATCACATTGATCCCGATTCCTGTCCCGAGCAAATACAAATCACACAAACAGTACATGAATTTATCAACACAATACATGACACAAACACACGCACACTAGCTAAACTCATGACGTCACCCTCCGAGTTAGCTAGCATTATAAAATCCTTACCCAACCAGAAAGCGCCAGGTCCTGATTCAATACCAAACATTGTCCTGAAAAACCTATCCCGTAAAGCCATTGTCCAGCTAACCTACCTAATAAATTCCATAATTAAATTCCACTACTTCCCTGAGTCCTGGAAAACTGCCACAGTTATTCCTATCCCGAAACCTAACAAAAACCATAAACTTCCCATAAGCTATCGCCCTATCAGTCTCCTAAACACCCTGTCAAAGGTGGCTGAGAAGGTGATAGTTTCCCGCATCCATTCCTTCGATAATAAAAATAAAATAACTCCATCTATCCAGTTTGGTTTCCGTCCTAAGCACAGTACCGTCCAGCAAGTAGCGAGAATTGTGACTGACATAACTACAAACTTCAATAAAAAGAAAGTCACAGTAATGGCCCTACTAGACGTCGAAAAGGCTTTCGACAAAGTATGGCTAGAGGGGGTCATCTACAAATTAATTCTCGTGAAATTCCCTCCAATTTTAATTAAACTCATCCACTCCTATTTATCCAACAGACACCTCAGGGTGAAAGTTAACAACACCCTGTCCACCCCCCGCCCCGTTGCCGCGGGCGTAGCCCAAGGTAGCGTCCTAGGTCCGAAACTTTTCACCCTGTATCTTTCCGACTTTCCAACGTTCCCACAAACACAAACTGCCCTCTACGCGGACGACACGGCACTCTATTCGTCCTCGTTCAGCGCAGAGGTTGCAAACAAACAGATTCAAATCCACCTCAATATCCTTCAACCCTACTGGCGACTCTGGAAAATATCCATAAACCACGAGAAGACTGAATCCATCGTTTTTACACGTAAAAAATCAAACAACACTGTCTACACTCCACTTACGCTTCACGGACACAAAACAAAACCACAAAACACAACAAAATACCTCGGCGTCACCCTAGATCCCCGGCTGAACTATAAACCTAACTTTAACACCATCATCAAGAAAGCCACAATAGTAATTAAATCCCTGTATCCTCTCCTAAATAAAAGCAGCTCCATGTCCCACTCAAATAAAAAACTTTTGTACACGTCCATCATTCGCCCCATTTTAACATACGCAGCCCCTGTATGGTGTTCAGCTTCGCACACTGCTATACAACCGCTACAGCGACTACAGAATAAATGTCTGCGCTTAATTAATAACGCAGATCGCTATTCTAGAATCGTAGATTTACATGAAAGCACAAACATACAATATTTACATGAATACATTAACAACATATCACAAAAATTTTACACGTCACAATTACATAATAACCCACTTATACGCACAATCACAAATATCAGAGAGTACAATGCACCCTTTACACTCAAACACCTGTTACCATATCAAACCCTTCCTATTTTTTCCCTTCAACCTGTTCCAGTGCAATAATAGCATGCACATAATAACAAAATCATTTTTATCACAAATTTGTAATGTAAATCATCACCGCATTGTATATATCATTATCATTCATTTAGTTTTTAAGTTAGGTTTAGTTTTATAATTTTTTGAAATGGGTTTTTGTAAATATTTTTCCCATAATTGTTAATCATGTTCACTTCGCCTCATGTCACTCATATACATTCCATTCTATCATTATTCTAAGTTCGTTCTGTTCATTTAAATTAGCAAGTAAGGCACTGTGTGCCAGGAATTGTAAAAATCAATATATAATTATTAAACGCTCTCTGTCTTCCTCGCCATGTGCGAAACCGATCGCGCTGACCGTAGCGCTGTGATGCCGAGGGTATCCGCAAATCCGTGTGGATTGAGATACACCTCGGCATACAGCGCGCTCGGCTGCCGATCGGCCAGTCACACATGTGCGAGGAAAAATGCGTAACTGTGCTGTATCATAATAAAATAAAATAAAGTCTGTGAAAAAAAAAAAAAAAAAAAACGAACTTGTCCGATCACGTAAGTTAAGCAACATCGGGCGCGGTTAGTACTTGGATGGGTGACCGCTTGGGAACACCGCGTGCCGTTGACTTTTTGATTTTTATTAAAAAATTATTATTATAATTTCTCAATATGTATATATATATATATATATATATATATATGGTTATTATTATTTATAATAATTGTTGAGTTTGTGAAACAGTTTTATAGTAACATGGAGATGATGGAGTTTGATTCCAAATTTAACAAATGTTTCTTTCTTATCGTCATGTACTTAATATGAATATAAATATGAAAAATTCTAAATAAATAACATTGTCATGGATACCAGTAATATGTTCATAATAAATATTATAATTGTACATCCATAGTGTAGTATATTAATAAGAGCATTAAATTCAAATATAATGAACTGATTTCACACTTTACATACACGTAATGCTGGAAGAAAAGCCAAATATATAAAAGAAGAATACATCTCATCTCCCAACATTATCCCTTGGCCCCTCAATATCCAATTAGAATTATGATGATAAATAAGATTTCAAATAGATTTCTCATTATATTAATTCATGTCAACGGCCATACCATGTTGAATACACACGTTCTCGTCCAAATAATACAAGAAAACTTTGGCAAAGGTCTCTCGATCCCATCTATCGCACACAAATGAATACCCTCACCACACAAATCAAACATGAAATAAAAACATATAAAAACAACACATGGAACACAAAACTCAAAACACTTAATCCCAATGACAACTCATTGTGGAGATTATCCAAAAACCTCCGAAAACCTTCCATTTACCGATGAGCAGAAGGCTGAGGCGTTAGCCGACACTTTTGAGGCTGCTCATCACATTGATCCCGATTCCTGTCCCGAGCAAATACAAATCACACAAACAGTACATGATTTTATCAACACAATACATGACAGAAACACACGCACACTAGCTAAACTCATGACGTCACCCTCCGAGTTAGCTAGCATTATAAAATCCCTACCCAACCAGAAGGCGCCAGGTCCTGATTCAATACCAAACATTGTCCTGAAAAACCTATCCCGTAAAGCTATTGTCCAGCTAACCTACCTAATAAATTCCATAATTAAATTCCACTACTTCCCTGAGTCCTGGAAAACTGCCACAGTTATTCCTATCCCGAAACCTAACAAAAACCATAAACTTCCCATAAGCTATCGCCCTATCAGTCTCCTAAACACCCTGTCAAAGGTGGCTGAGAAGGTGATAGTTTCCCGCATCCATTCCTTTGATAATAAAAATAAAATAACTCCATCTTTCCAGTTTGGTTTCCGTCCTAAGCACAGCACCGTCCAGCAAGTAGCGAGAATTGTGACTGACATAACTACAAACTTCAATAAAAAGAAAGTCACAGTAATGGCCCTACTAGACGTCGAAAAGGCTTTCGACAAAGTATGGCTAGAGGGGGTCATCTACAAATTAATTCTCGTGAAATTCCCTCCAATTTTAATTAAACTCATCCACTCCTATTTATCCAACAGACACCTCAGGGTGAAAGTTAACAACACCCTGTCCACCCCCCGCCCCGTTGCCGCGGGCGTAGCCCAAGGTAGCGTCCTAGGTCCGAAACTTTTCACCCTGTATCTTTCCGACTTTCCAACGTTCCCACAAACACAAACTGCCCTCTACGCGGACGACACGGCACTCTATTCGCACTCGTTCAGCGCAGAGGTTGCAAACAAACAGATCCAAATCCATCTCAATATCCTTCAACCCTACTGGCGACTCTGGAAAATATCCATAAACCACGAGAAGACTGAATCCATCGTTTTTACACGTAAAAAATCAAACAACACTGTCTACACTCCACTTACGCTTCACGGACACAAAACAAAACCACAAAACACAACAAAATACCTCGGCGTCACCCTAGATCCCCGGCTGAACTATAAACCTAACTTTAACACCATCATCAAGAAAGCCACAATAGTAATTAAATCCCTGTATCCTCTCCTAAATAAAAGCAGCTCCATGTCCCACTCAAATAAAAAACTTTTGTACACGTCCATCATTCGCCCCATTTTAACATACGCAGCCCCTGTATGGTGTTCAGCTTCGCACACTGCTATACAACCGCTACAGCGACTACAGAATAAATGTCTGCGCTTAATTAATAACGCAGATCGCTATTCTAGAATCGTAGATTTACATGAAAGCACAAACATACAATATTTACATGAATACATTAACAACATATCACAAAAATTTTACACGTCACAATTACATAATAACCCACTTATACGCACAATCACAAATATCAGAGAGTACAATGCACCCTTTACACTCAAACACCTGTTACCATATCAAACCCTTCCTATTTTTTCCCTTCAACCTGTTCCAGTGCAATAATAGCATGCACATAATAACAAAATCATTTTTATCACAAATTTGTAATGTAAATCATCACCGCATTGTATATATCATTATCATTCATTTAGTTTTTAAGTTAGGTTTAGTTTTATAATTTTTTGAAATGGGTTTTTGTAAATATTTTTCCCATAATTGTTAATCATGTTCACTTCGCCTCATGTCACTCATATACATTCCATTCTATCATTATTCTAAGTTCGTTCTGTTCATTTAAATTAGCAAGTAAGGCACTGTGTGCCAGGAATTGTAAAAATCAATATATAATTATTAAACGCTCTCTGTCTTCCTCGCCATGTGCGAAACCGATCGCGCTGACCGTAGCGCTGTGATGCCGAGGGTATCCGCAAATCCGTGTGGATTGAGATACACCTCGGCATACAGCGCGCTCGGCTGCCGATCGGCCAGTCACACATGTGCGAGGAAAAATGCGTAACTGTGCTGTATCATAATAAAATAAAATAAAGTCTGTGAAAAAAAAAAAAAAAAAAAACGAACTTGTCCGATCACGTAAGTTAAGCAACATCGGGCGCGGTTAGTACTTGGATGGGTGACCGCTTGGGAACACCGCGTGCCGTTGACTTTTTGATTTTTATTAAAAAATTATTATTATAATTTCTCAATATGTATATATATATATATATATATATATATGGTTATTATTATTTATAATAATTGTTGAGTTTGTGAAACAGTTTTATAGTAACATGGAGATGATGGAGTTTGATTCCAAATTTAACAAATGTTTCTTTCTTATCGTCATGTACTTAATATGAATATAAATATGAAAGATTCTAAATAAATAACATTGTCATGGATACCAGTAATATGTTCATAATAAATATTATAATTGTACATCCATAGTGTAGTATATTAATAAGAGCATTAAATTCAAATATAATGAACTGATTTCACACTTTACATACACGTAATGCTGGAAGAAAAGCCAAATATATAAAAGAAGAATACATCTCATCTCCCAACATTATCCCTTGGCCCCTCAATATCCAATTAGAATTATGATGATAAATAAGATTTCAAATAGATTTCTCATTATATTAATTCATGTCAACGGCCATACCATGTTGAATACACACGTTCTCGTCCAAATAATACAAGAAAACTTTGGCAAAGGTCTCTCGATCCCATCTATCGCACACAAATGAATACCCTCACCACACAAATCAAACATGAAATAAAAACATATAAAAACAACACATGGAACACAAAACTCAAAACACTTAATCCCAATGACAACTCATTGTGGAGATTATCCAAAAACCTCCGAAAACCTTCCAAACCTATCCCTACGCTATCACACAACAATAGCATCCTTTTTACCGATGAGCAGAAGGCTGAGGCGTTAGCCGACACTTTTGAGGCTGCTCATCACATTGATCCCGATTCCTGTCCCGAGCAAATACAAATCACACAAACAGTACATGATTTTATCAACACAATACATGACAGAAACACACGCACACTAGCTAAACTCATGACGTCACCCTCCGAGTTAGCTAGCATTATAAAATCCCTACCCAACCAGAAGGCGCCAGGTCCTGATTCAATACCAAACATTGTCCTGAAAAACCTATCCCGTAAAGCTATTGTCCAGCTAACCTACCTAATAAATTCCATAATTAAATTCCACTACTTCCCTGAGTCCTGGAAAACTGCCACAGTTATTCCTATCCCGAAACCTAACAAAAACCATAAACTTCCCATAAGCTATCGCCCTATCAGTCTCCTAAACACCCTGTCAAAGGTGGCTGAGAAGGTGATAGTTTCCCGCATCCATTCCTTTGATAATAAAAATAAAATAACTCCATCTTTCCAGTTTGGTTTCCGTCCTAAGCACAGCACCGTCCAGCAAGTAGCGAGAATTGTGACTGACATAACTACAAACTTCAATAAAAAGAAAGTCACAGTAATGGCCCTACTAGACGTCGAAAAGGCTTTCGACAAAGTATGGCTAGAGGGGGTCATCTACAAATTAATTCTCGTGAAATTCCCTCCAATTTTAATTAAACTCATCCACTCCTATTTATCCAACAGACACCTCAGGGTGAAAGTTAACAACACCCTGTCCACCCCCCGCCCCGTTGCCGCGGGCGTAGCCCAAGGTAGCGTCCTAGGTCCGAAACTTTTCACCCTGTATCTTTCCGACTTTCCAACGTTCCCACAAACACAAACTGCCCTCTACGCGGACGACACGGCACTCTATTCGCACTCGTTCAGCGCAGAGGTTGCAAACAAACAGATCCAAATCCATCTCAATATCCTTCAACCCTACTGGCGACTCTGGAAAATATCCATAAACCACGAGAAGACTGAATCCATCGTTTTCACACGTAAAAAATCAAACAACACTGTTTACACTCCACTTACGCTTCACGGACACAAAACAAAACCACAAAACACAACAAAATACCTCGGCGTCACCCTAGATCCCCGGCTGAACTACAAACCTCAATTTAACACCATCATCAAGAAAGCCACAATCGTAATTAAATCCTTGTATCCTCTCCTAAATAAAAGCAGTTCCATGTCCCACTCAAACAAAAAACTTTTGTACACGTCCATCATTCGCCCCATTTTAACATACGCAGCCCCTGTATGGTGTTCAGCTTCGCACACTGCTCTACAACCGCTACAGCGACTACAGAATAAATGTTTGCGCTTAATTAATAACGCAGATCGCTATTCTAGAATCGTAGATTTACACGAAAGCACAGACATACAATATATACATGAATACATTAACAATTTATCACAAAAATTTTACACGTCACAATTACATAATAACCCACTTACACGCACAATCACAAATATCAGAGAGTACAATGCACCCTTTAGACTCAAACACCTGTTACCATATCAAACCCTCCCTATTTTCTCCCTTCAACCTGTTCCAGTGTAACAATAGCACGTACATATTAACAAAATCATTTTAATCACAAAATTGTAATGTACATCATCACCGCATTGTATATATCATTATCATTCATTTAGATTTAAGTTAGGTTTAGTTTTATAATTATTTGAAATGGGTTTTTTATTATTTTTATTTTCCCATAATTTGTAAAATCACACTTCGCCCCATGTCATTCACACTCATTTCATTTTATCATTGTTCTAAATTCGCTTAGTAAAAATAAAATTAGCAAGTAAGGTACTGTGTACCAGGAATTGTATTCAATATTACATTATTTTATAAAGTGCTCTCTGTCTTCCTCGCCATGTGGGAAACCGATCGCGCTGACCGTAGCGCTGTGATGCTGAGGATATCCGCTAATCCATGTGGATTGAGATATACCTCAGCATACAGCGCGCTCGGCTGCCGAGCGGCCAGTCACACATGTGCGGGGAAAAAAGCGCTGCTTGTGCTGTAATCAAATAAAATAAAATAAAGTCTTTGAAAAAAAAAAAAAAAACGTTCTCGTCCGATCACGTAAGTTAAGCAACATCGGGCGCGGTTAGTACTTGGATGGGTGACCGCTTGGGAACACGGCGTGCCGTTGACTTTTTGATTTTTATTAAAAAATTATTATTATAATTTCTCAATATGTATATATATATATATATATATATATATATATATATATATATATATATATATATATGGTTATTATTATTTATAATAATTGTTGAGTTTGTGAAACAGTTTTATAGTAACATGGAGATGATGGAGTTTGATTCCAAATTTAACAAATGTTTCTTTCTTATCGTCATGTACTTAATATGAATATAAATATGAAAGATTCTAAATAAATAACATTGTCATGGATACCAGTAATATGTTCATAATAAATATTATAATTGTACATCCATAGTGTAGTATATTAATAAGAGCATTAAATTCAAATATAATGAACTGATTTCACACTTTACATACACGTAATGCTGGAAGAAAAGCCAAATATATAAAAGAAGAATACATCTCATCTCCCAACATTATCCCTTGGCCCCTCAATATCCAATTAGAATTATGATGATAAATAAGATTTCAAATAGATTTCTCATTATATTAATTCATGTCAACGGCCATACCATGTTGAATACACACGTTCTCGTCCATTGCCTAGCAACGCTGTCAAACAGTGGATGTTATTTTTTCTTTGTGAAAAATTTTTCACAGTTTTTTTGCGTTTAAGGTGGTAAAAATAAACGAAAAAATTTCAAATTTGTGTTAAACAATAAGAAAAAGTGGTGCTGGTTACATTAGTGTAAAAATCCAAAGTGTGCATCGCATCTGCACAATGAAAAAGGAAGTCGTAGATTCGGCTGTCAAGCGGCGACGAATTACAATGGCTGATTCTAATAATACTGATTCGGAGACAGATATGATGGAAGAACCTGATTCATTTGAAACTGTGAGAGGTAAGAAAGCTGTTAAGTTAATTAACTTGAAAAAGAAAACCGAAAATAGTCCAATTGAGATTTCAAATCAATATGAAAAATTAGAAAATGAGGTAATAAACAAAAAACCAGCTTTACCTACACCAATAATTGTTCAGAATGTTTTTAATAACCACTCTGAGATAATTAAGAAATTAAAGTCACATGCTCCTAACGGATTTAAAATGAGTTTCACCGAATCTACAACAAATTTGTATTTGACTAACCCGGAAGATAAATTAAAAGTCCACAAGCAATTAATCAAAGACAAACCCACGCTTTTGTAATTAGAGGTCTGGACAGTGAGCCAACTGCGGAAGAAATAAAAGAAGATTTAAAAGAGATGAATATTGCTGCTATAAGTATTTTCAAGATGAAAAACACTCGTCGCCCACTTTATTTGGTAATCACTGACAGTACGGTGAAGCTCACAGACTTAGAAGAAAATGTAAAGTATATATTATATACAAAAGTGAAATGGGAGCGACACCGAAATAAGAAGCTGATTATTCAATGTCACAACTGTCAAGCTTGGGGACATGCAACTGCAAATTGTTTCGCTCCACCAAACTGCCTCAAATGTGCAGAACCACACGCGACTAGAGATTGCACAAAAACAAAAGACACGCCAGCAAAATGTGTAAACTGCGAAAAAGACCATCCTGCGAATTCAATTCAATGCGCAGTGTATTTGAAAAAACTTCGTAGCATGGGACGCGAAGCTAATATGAAAAAAGAAGAATTTGTTCCAGCACCATTGCCAGCAACAAATATCTGGCAACAAAACCAACGATCCAGTACTGTTCCGGTTCCTGTGCAACTCCACCCATCCCAGTTTCCTGCGCTACCAACACGCGGTACAGACTCCGCCCCCGAACCTGAACCCATTCCCCTTTTGTCCAATCAGGCAAGTCAATTTAATGAACTTGTAAATGAATTAAACACACTTAACAACTATGTTAACATAAATAAGTTTATAAATGTCATAAAAAATTTAAATGCTCAAATGGCACTATGCGCATCTAAACAACAGCGAGGCTTGCTTATGCTGTCTTTTACACAAGAATTAAATAATTTCGATTTTTAAAATTCATGCTCACAATGATTTCTTGGAACGCCAACGGACTCAGGACAAGGGTTGGGGAACTTGTTAACTTTATAAACAAACACAATATTGACATTATGTTAATAAATGAAACTAGATTGTCTGAGACTGAGAAACTTAAAATACGTAACTACAGTATAATACGTAAAGACAGAGTAATTGATAAACACGCGGCTGGTGGAGTTGCAGTCATTATAAAAAAAACAATAACGTTCCAACACGTTCCACTTCCAAACACAACACTCGAGACAATCTGCGTCAGACTACTTGACAACACACATATCATCGCCACTTACAACAGACCACAGAATAACTTTACACTTGTTGAACTTGGAACACTATTTAACATTTCACACAAAGTCATAGTTGTCGGAGATTTGAATGCAGTGCACACAATGTGGAACTGTAACCGCAGTAATGCAAATGGCAGAACACTATACTCACACATAAACTCACAAAACACACAACTCCTCTACACACCGACACACACACATTTCCCTCCAAGTGGACACGCACCCAGCACTATTGATATTGTGCTTATTCAAAATGTCACTCATATTTCAGATCCGGTGTGCTTGGTAGAACTCAGTTCAGACCACAATCCCATATATTTCACACTAAACAATCAATACACTGGGAAATGTATGAAACAAATCACATCATACAAACACACAAATTGGGCTGCATTTAGAAAATATCTTGATACGAAAATTCAAATAAACAATAATATACAAACAATTGACGACATAGACCAAGAGATAGACAATTTCACTTACAACATCAACAAAGCTAAACAAAAGCACACAAAACAAATAAAGATAAATATAAATAAAGACAAACTTCCAATAAACACTGCACAATTAATAGAAAAGAGAAACCACGTGAGAAGATTATGGCAGAGAACACAGGATCATGTACACAAACACAACATGTACAGACTTAACAAACAAATCAAGACTGAAATAGCGGAACACCGAAACAAAACATGGACTAACAAATTAGATAATCTAAACATTCAAGACAACACTCTCTGGAAATTTACTAAGTTTTTAAAGAAACCAGCATTCAATATACCAACGTTGAAGCTAAATAATAATACTTACTTCACAGATAAAGAAAAATGTGATATTATTGCCAAAACGTTTGGAGAAGTTCACGAACTTGATAACCAAAATAATACACCACATCACACACATGTCATTGACACGGTTACTGAGTACATGAATATACACGAACACACACATGATATAACAAAACAGAACATGAAATACATTAAACCAAGAGAAATTTACAATATTATTCGCAAATTACCAAATAATAAAGCCCCTGGACCTGACAGTATAGAAAATAAAATTTTGAAAAATTTATCAAAAAAGTGTATAGTACAAATTACTTACATAATAAATGCAATAATTAAACTAAATTATTGGCCGACAGCATGGAAAATGGCAACTATAATACCCATTCCAAAACCTAGAAAAGACCACAACTCACCCACAAATTACAGACCAATTAGCTTGCTTAATACATTATCAAAAGTGACTGAAAAATTAATCTTTAAACAAATTGTAGATTTCATTACTGAAAATAAAATATTACCAGACCATCAATTTGGATTCCGTCAAAATCGTAGTACAACACAACAGCTAGCTAGATTAATAAATGACATAAGTTTTAATTTCAACAAAAGCAAAGTAACAGTAATGACGTTACTTGATATAGAAAAAGCTTTTGATAAAGTCTGGCTAACAGGACTTTTATACAAATTAATCAAAATTAATATGCCATTTAATTTAATAAAATTATTGTCATCATATCTGAATGACAGATATTTCAAAACAAAAATTAATAATGATTATTCTGCGGCCACATTAATAAAAGCAGGTGTACCCCAAGGCAGTATCCTGGGGCCATTATTATTTATAATTTACTTATATGACTTACCGACTTTTGCTCAGACCAACACAGCACTCTTTGCTGACGATACAGCACTTTACGCACATAGCCATAGTGCTGAAGTCGCAGGTAGACAAATTCAGATACACCTCAACTTACTTGACAAATACTGGACTAACTGGAAGATTACATTAAATATAAATAAAACTGAAGCCATAGTCTTCAGTCGCAAATTCACCAACATCAAAATATACACACCCATAAGGATAAAAACACACAAAATCACACCATCACAAGCAGTTAAATATCTGGGCGTCTACTTAGATAATAGGCTAAACTTCCACACACACATTCGTAACACAATCATAAAAACACATTATTCCATTAAACAAATTTACTCACTTTTAGCTCGAAATAGTACACTCACCTCAGAAACAAAGAAACATCTCTACACAGCACTTATAAGACCAGTTATGACATATGCAGCTCCACTATTCGCACACCTCTCAGACACCACACTGAAACCTTTGCAAGTACTGCAAAACAAAATGCTTCGTCTTGTGACTGGACACGACCGATATACATGAATCACGCAACTACACGAACAAACCAACACTGAATACATCACAGACTACATCACCAAAATTGCAACAAAGTTTTACACAATGCAAACTTATGCTGGCGACAGCGAAATAACAAAAAACCTAACCAGGGTAAGACATGATAACGCAGGACTAGTATTAAAACACAAACTGACTTACCAGACATTACCAATATTTGAAGATAGTTTCCAAGAATAATTAAATGCAAACAAAAATTAATAAATGATGAATAAGTATAATATGACATATATATTTGTTATTTATAACAAATACGTATGTTAAATAATAATTTTATAGTATGTTTAATCCATAGAATGCATATAAATATAATTTATTTGTTATGTTGTTTTTATATTGATGTACAGTGTTAACTAGTTTTAAGTGTTTAACAAATAAATTAATAATGTAAATTTATAGTTGAAGCATAGTGTCATTTGTTGTGTATATATTAGATTGTAAGTTTAGTTTATAAGATTTAATTATTGTAAATACTTTCTGTATAATAAAAATGACAACTAAAATGTAAATATAATAATACACAAACATACACACATACGTACAAATCTCACAACAATTATTTTAAGTTTACACATACACCAATCCATATTATAAAGTAAGTTTTTATGTAAAAACAGGAATTTATAACACATTGCACACATACACAATTTAGACTAAGTTTAAATATAATGTATTACAAAACACTTCAATAAAAGAATTTGAAAGTCGTTCTCGTCCGATCACGTAAGTTAAGCAACATCGGGCGCGGTTAGTACTTGGATGGGTGACCGGTTGGGAACACCGCGTGCCGTTGACTTTTTGATTTTTATTAAAATTATTATTATAATTTCTATATATATATATATATATATATATATATATATATATATATATGCCGGTGGTGGTGGCCGAGCGTGCTAATGCTACATCTCTTAGCACGCTGTGACGTCACCCGAGCCAAGGTTCGTCAGTTCGAATCCACCGGCCGACGACGTGTGGCTTGTCGTTAAAATAAAAAAAAATACAGCTTCCTGTATTTGCCACACTCGGGCGCTCTATGCTGGTCACATATTCGCCTTAAACAACTGACTACGGAAACCGGCAGTACGGCAGAGTAAAATCTGCGGCTCGGTGCGCCCGGTCAGCCAAATTTCTTCTAGGAATATTTGGAGGTCTATAGACTCCCAAAGGCATATATATATATATATATATATATATATATATATATATATATATATATATATATATATATATATATATATATATATATATATATATATATATATAGTTATTATTATTTATAATAATTGCTGAGTTTGTGAAACAGTTTTATAGTAACATGGAGATGATGGAGTTTGATTCCCAATTTAACAAATGTTTCTTTCTTATCGTTATGTACTTAATATTAAATAACGTACACATTACTATTTATTAGAATAAATATGAAAGTAATGACTCTAAATAAATAACATTGTCATGGATGCCAGTAATATGTTCATAATAAATATTATAAAGCATTAAATTCAAATATAATGAACTGATTTCACACTTTACATACACGTAATGCTGGAAGAAAAGCCAAATATATAAAAGAAGAATACATCTCATCACCCAACATTATCCCTTGGCCCCTCAATATCCTATAAGAATCCAAATAGAATTATGATGATAAATAAGATTTCAAATAGATTTATCATTACATTAATTCATGTCAACGGCCATACCATGTTGAATACACACGTTCTCGTCCGAGTTCTCGCTGAGTGTCTTGTGCGAGTAGACGTGTCGTTTCGTCGAGTCAAGCAGTGCGCTCAGTAAGATCCCGCCAATTTACCTCGTGGGCGATTAACCTAATCTTACTTAAAATTGTGCATGCCATTGAAAAAACGACGGAAAAACGCGAATCGCGGTAGTTCGGGTTGTGTATACAAGCATCGCAACCCCGTCAGGGGTTGCCAAGCAATGTCCGACAAAGAGATAGAGACTGAAAATGAAGATTCAAATAGTGTTAGTGCAAATATTAGTGACTTAATAAGTGAGCTCAGTGTCTCGTTGCCTGAGAAATTAAACAGTTTAGATTCAACCAATAATAGTGTAATTAGTATAGACTCAGAGAGTCATAATAATAAGGGTAGAGTTAAGGAAAGTGAAGAGATAGTGACTGAAAAGCCAAAAATCAGTTTTAAAGATTTATTTAATCAAAGTGGAGTAAAAAATGTTAGTGCTACAGTTAATTTAAATTCAAATGTTAGTGCGGATAGTGAAAATGCTTATGAGAGAGTGAGTGTTAGTGATAATCAAAAGCGAAAAGCCAGTGAAAGTCCCAAAAGTGCGCATAAAACAGTTAAAAAACCCGCCACTGCCCCTAACCCCACTGCTGCAAGCAACGTCATCACCCCCACCGCCAGCACCAGTGCCCCTGTCTCCACAACCAACCCCGCTACAATGCCGCTGCACCGTGCCGCTGCCAGCGCTCGACCACGCTACGAGCTTCTACTACAGAACCGCTATGGCGCCCTATCGGATGAAAGCGACGATGCGGATGACACTGACACACCTGGGCCCTCCGACCGCAATCACCAAGCCCCTCGTCCAGAACAACAGCAGGTGCAAAAACAATTGCCACCCTCAGCCATCATAATTCCCGGTAAAGTTACAAATCATGCCGAACTAGTACATAGAATAAAAGCTTCAGTTTCACATGGTTTTGATATAAAATATACCAGGAATAATTTAAATATCTTCCTCGAAGATAAAACAGACAAGACAAAATTCCTAGAGAACTTAAAAGACGTGCAATATCACACTTATACAGACAATGCCGAGAAAACGCATGCATTCGTGTTGCGTGGATTAGATAGCACTCCGACAACACACGAAATAAAAACAGCACTTGAGGAGACATACAAACTCAATGTTCGCACAATATATAAAATGAGAACAAAGTACAGACCTCTGTATCTAGTAGTAACGGCTGCCGAGATCACTCTTAAAGAACTCCAAGCCACAATACGTACCCTGCTGTATACTAGGGTGACGTGGGAGCGACACGTGAACCGTAAAGTCATCACGCAATGTCACCGATGTCAAGATTGGGGACACGCCACCAGCAATTGTAACCGTACACCCAGATGTGTCAAGTGCGCAAAAGAACATTTGACGTCGACGTGCACCAAGCCATCAACCACAGCGGCTACATGCGCAAACTGCGGGGGAAACCACCCGGCCAATTACACAGAATGCCCAGCTTATATACGCAAAATAGAATTAATTGGTAAACGAAATCCAAATATATTACAGCGTTATGCACAATTCAAACAAATGCGTGAAGCCAGGGCATCTGGAGACGTCAACACCGCAGTGCAGTACATGTCCGCCCCCAAACCCGCAGTGAACGCTTGGAGCCAAGGCATCGAGAAACAACAGTCGTCACTCAACATCAACTGTAGCGAGCGATTCCCAGCGCTACCACCTCTACCACAGCGGCGCGCGCCGGCAGAGCGGCCATCGCTCAACCAGCCTTCCCCTTACCCCACCAGTACCAGTGCCCAGCAGCCTACGCCCCACCCATACTCGACGCAAGCTCCCACCTCTGCCCCATTAAACACCGCACAGACAACGAGAACAATTACTGAATTGTCCAACGAACTCAAAAGTTTAAATTTATTAATTAATTTAGGAAATTTATTAAAATTTGTTAGAGATATGAATGTAGAAATAAGTAAATGTAATAACTCACAATCACGCGCCCTCATTGCTATTGAATTCATCACAGAACGCATCGACTCATATTCCATATAATTCGTTACTAATATTTGTTCCTGGAATGCAAATGGCGTCCTGTCCAAGGTAGGTGAACTGATTCATTTTTTACACAAACACAACATACATATCATGTTGATAACCGAAACACGCCTCAGACATACAGACAAATTACACATAAAAGGTTATCATGTACACAGACACGATAGACGCATACAAACACACGTGCCAGCGGGAGGAGTACTCGCGTTGGTTAAACACAATATTCCACATACACAAGTTCACCTACCACACACTACTATTGAATCACTATGTATCCGGTTCTCTGACAATACAAACGTCATCACTGCATACAACAATCCACGCAACAAATTCACACAACACGAAATACATACATTAACACACGTAGGCGGTAAGGTACTGATAATAGGCGACTTAAATGCGAAACACACTTCATGGCGCTGCAACAGAGCGAATACCAATGGTAATACATTGTACTCGTCCTCATTAAACCATAACATCATCATCATGGCTCCCGAAACCCCAACTCACTACCCACAAAACAACATGACACCTAGCACAATCGACCTAATAATAAATAAAAATGTACCCCGATTAACTGATCCGGTCGCGCTCCCTGAGTTGAGCTCCGACCACTCCCCTATCCTGTCGCGTATGAACACAACAATTACACTCAACAATGACACACAGTACACACGAACATACAAAAACACCAACTGGAAAGAATTCCGTCAAACACTAGACAAACACATAAAAATTAACACACATATAAATACACCACACGATATCGACATCACAATTGACACATTCACTAAAAACATTACAAATGCTCTTAATAAACACAGAAAAATCATTAAATTAACACCACAAAAAGACATGCTTCCAGGACACATTATACAACTCATAACACAAAGAAATAATACACGAAAACTATGGCAGAGGTCTCGTGATCCCGCTCATCGCTTTTTCCTGAATTCCTTAACCCACAGAATCCGCTCTGAAATCAAATCATACCGCAACGATACCTGGCAACAAAAACTCCTTTCCTTAAATCCCAATGATAACACTTTGTGGAGAATGACTCAAAACCTAAAGAAACCCTTCAAACCTATCCCTACGTTAAATAACATCCTGTCAACCGATGAACAAAAAGTGGAAGCACTCGCCTCCACTTTTGAGAATGTTCATATCATTGAACCAGATTCCTTACCCGAACAAATCCAAATAACACAAGACATAAACCACTTCCTAAACTCCGAACATCCCATACAACGAAAAGCGCTGGCTAAGCTTCTAACAACTCCTGTCGAAGTAGCCAGCGTAATAAAAACATTCCCTAACCAGAAAGCGCCAGGCTCTGACCGAATCCACAACATTGTCCTCAAAAACCTATCCAAAAAAGCCCTAGTGCAGCTTACCTATATTATAAATTCTATAATAAAGCTCCACCATTTTCCAAATGTCTGGAAAACTGCACTAGTGGTTCCCGTCTTAAAGCCGAACAAAGATCCAAAATCCCCTGCCAGCTACCGCCCCATAAGTCTCCTCAACACACTCTCTAAAGTCACTGAAAAAATCATACTTACACGAATACACACTTTTGATCTCAAATTCCAAATAACACCGCCCTTCCAATTCGGCTTTCGTCCCCATCACAACACCGTCCAACAAGTAACTCGAATTGTGACAGACATTAGCACTAATTATAACAGAAAAAATGTCACAGTAATGGCACTGTTAGACGTCGAAAAAGCATTCGACAAAGTATGGATAACAGGACTCATTTACAAGTTAATTCGAGCGAAATTCCTACCATTAATAATCAAACTAATCCATAGCTACCTTACTAACAGACATTTAATAGTAAAAATCAACACCACAAAATCCACTCCACGTCCTATAGCCGCGGGCATAGTTCAAGGCAGTTGCCTAGGCCCAAAACTATTTTCCCTGTACCTGCATGATTTTCCAACTTTTCCAAAGACACAAACAGCACTCTACGCAGACGATGCGGCACTCTATTCGCACTCGTTTAGCGCAGAAGTTGCAAATAAACAAATACAAATACATTTAAATATCCTTAAACCCTACTGGCGCTTATGGAAAATATCCATCAACCACACGAAAACTGAAACCATAGTTTTTACACGCAAACGCACAAACAACACTGTATACACACCAATCGTCACGAGAGCTGACAAGGGCCAAGCCACGGTCATCGTCAATAGATCTGACTATCACAATAAAATCACCACCCTAATTAATGACACTAGTACCTATAAACCCTTAAACAAAGATCCTACATCCTCCTATCAAACAAAAATCAACAACTTCATTTCAGTTCTCCAAAATAATAAATACATTTCCGACAGTACCGCTAAATCGCTCAAAACTAATAACGCCATGCCTCCCCGCATTTATGGACTCCCCAAGATACATAAACCAAACCACCCCTTGCGCCCCGTTACTTCCTCAATACAAGCCCCTAATTACAAATTCTCTAAATTCCTTAGCCAAATCCTCAAAAACATTACTGGTGAACATTTCAACTACACACATGATTCTTTTACTTTTGCCACTTTTATTAATAACTTCACAATTCCACCTAACTCTATTCTCATCTCTCTTGATGTAACATCACTTTACACAAATATTCCCCTTGACCTTATAATTAAAATCATTGTTGAAAAATGGAACAAAATAGAAACACATACAACTATCCCTCGTCACTTATTTATTCAAGCCATAGAATTATGTTTTAGCACAACTTTTTTTAAATACAACGATAAATTTTATAGTCAGATCCATGGTACACCTATGGGATCTCCCTTGTCGGCCCTCTTGGCTGATATAGTCATGGAATATCTTGAAGACGCCATTTTTCCCAACATCCCATTCACTTTTCCCTTCTTCAAGCGCTATGTTGATGACATCATAACATGTATCCCTAGGGATCAGGTCGACACCACGATCGACGTTTTTAATGCATTCCACCCCCGTTTACAATTCACCTGTGAACTGGAAAAAAATCATCAAATTAGCTTTCTTGACATTATCCTCATCCACCAAGCCTCCGGACAAATAATCCTAGACTGGTTCCACAAACCGACCCACACCGGCAGATACATTAATTTCCATTCCTCACACCCACTTAAATACAAAATCAACTTAATAAAAAATCTCAAACATAGAGCTCTAACCCTTAGCAACATTATCTTTCACAATAAAAACTTAAATTTTATTTTCAATGAACTCTCCAACAACGGCTTCCCCAAACCAATTCTTTGCAAATACTTATTTAACTCGACACAGCCCCCACACACGCTTACACACACAAACATACTCACACACAACACACACATTACACATGCCCCACTGACCTATATTCCACACTTATCAGAAAAACTTAAGATCACATTAAAATCTGACACAACCATTATAGCTGATAAACTTAACCATACACTTAATTCCCTTTTCACACAAACCAAAGCAAAAATTCATAAAGAACTAAAATCCAACCTCATTTATTCAATTAGTTGCAACAATTGCCAAGCTACATATATAGGTCAAACCTCACAATTACTCAAAAAACGAATACAGCAACACCACACTACCACTAACAGATATAAAACAAACCCACATTTACAGAATATACAACACCAAACTGCACTCACACAACACGCCATCAACATGTCACACACCTTTAACTTCAAAGACACACGCATACTTCACACTTGTGCAAACTACAAGTCACGTAACTTTCTTGAAATGATCTACATCAGCGCAGATCGCAATTCCATTAACCTTCGCACAGATACTAATAATTTACACCCTCAATACAAACTGCTGATAGACAAATTCTTTACCGACAGCGAAACCTGATGCAGACGCCACCTGTTGAGAAAAAGCTTTACCTGGTTTAGTTAGTTCTTGCACTTCTCATTTGTTTTGTGCTGCCCAACTCGTTTATACACCACTTTTTGTGTCAATCGCGCAGTCACCCCTCACCGCCATCCGTATCATTCATCATCACACTAATGTAAGTCTATTTCTTTGTTGTAATTAATTTTTATCTAATATCTTATTGTTAGTCATAATTTTTGATTTGTATTTTTTACTTTTGTTAGCTGAAGATGGCCCTATTCAGCGGTCGAAATATATCAAATTAGCATCAACATGTAAACTTTTTCCACCTCCACCTAAATTCCACCTACTTTCCAATTTTTTGACTTTCAACGAACATTAAATATTCACTAACATTTTATACAAGTCAAGATTCCCTATCACATATATATATATATATATATATATATATATATATATATATATATATATATATATATATATAAATGTATGTTGTTTTTATATTATTGTACAGTGGTAAGTAAATTTAAGTGTTTAACAAATAAATTAATAATCTAATATTCTATAGTTAAAGCACAATGCCATTTGTACTGTATACATTAGATTGTAAGTTTAGTTTATGATATTTAATTATTTTAAATACATTGTGTGTATATAAAATTAAAACTAAAATGTAAATATAATTCAGATATAACACTTACAAGACTCACATACAAAAAATCATATTATAAAGTTAGTTTTTATATAAAAAATAGGAAATTATAATACATTGCACATACACGATTTATATAATAAAAAATATTTAAATAATAGAATTTGAAAATCACGTAAGTTCAGCAACATCGGGCGTGGTTAGTACTTGGATAGGTGACCGCTTGAGACCACCGCGGCCGTTGATTTTTGGATTTTATTAAAATTATTTTGTTTTTTTTTATTTAGCAATCCAAGTAGACGAGCTAAGCGAAGTACTGAGCAGCTTAGAACAACGTTTGTTAGACTTTGAATTTTAATTAAATGATAGGCGTTGTATGCGACTAAAAAATTTTAATAATCTGATAGTTCATAAAACGAGAAGCGTTTATAAGCATCTTAACAAGCGCAGGAGCCATGGTCCTAGCAAACCAATCAAAGTCAGTGCTAAGGCGGAAACAGACAGTGACAGTGTTAGTGATGTGAGTCTTAGTGAAGTAGATATTGAAGTATTGCAAATATCTAGTGGCGGTACTATTCAGACTCTCGTTCGAGTAACATCTTCGCTCTGAACTAGTTCAACTCACACTGGCTAAGGGACAGTTTGGCTGCAACCTTGCAGCTGTGGAGCTCCCGGTACATGAGTACAGCGTAGCAATCACCGTCTTGTTTGACAGCCGTCACCTTGTGTGCAAAAGCCAGAGCAAAAGTCAGTGGCTGTGCAACCAACAAACAATTATCGTCCGTTCGCGCAAAAATGTCGGGCCAGTTCGGCTGGTCGCTCCTTGGCGTTTGAGTCTCGCGCCACGTTGTACAGTAGCTGCTGCCATGTATAAGTGTATTAAGTGTGCAAGTTTAAGCGAAAACTAAGTGTCGTGTTTGTTGCTTGTGTCAAGTGAATTTTATAGCTCACAATGCCAGGAACCAAGAGGGATGAGTTAGTATCTCAAAACAAGCTACTGACTGCAAAAGTGGCGCAGTCTGAAAAATCGTTTGCCGACAATTGATTATCTGAAAGCCGAGCTTCAACAACTACGTGTGCAGATCACAACTTTGCAAACCATAGCCAGTCACCCTAAAGCCAAGTAGCAGCAACTGAAGAAGAAAGTAAATCAGAAACGAGAAATTTCACCTGCGCACGCAGACTCTCTCGTCTCGTGCAAAAGCGAATTTGGCTCTCTTAAAATTGAAGACAACATGGATACAATGATGACAAGAACTAGCAAGCTAGATCATCAAGCCAAAGCTCCCAGTCAAATGATATCATGCAGGAATCAGCAACTGACTCACAGACTGAATCGTTCAAGCAGAGTACAATAACTCAACCAACAAAACAGAAGATTCCATCAATACATATCAGAACCAAGGAAGAATGAACCAAGATACAGTAGCAACTGAAGGCTAGTAGTTTCCAAATTATATCCACTAAAAACATACAGAACACAATAGAAGTGAAGATTTACAGTGCCACGAGTTTCCGTGCTGCCATCACTCTAATTAACGCAACGCAAATACCGTATCATACATACGCACTTTTTGAGTACAAGTTAGTAAAAGCAGTAATAAAAGGAATTCCGAAAGAAGTTTCTGAGGAAGAAGTCATGCAAGTGCTCCTTGAATCCAATCTGCCTGTAACACAGGTTAAAGTCCTTGCGAATAAAGTCTGAACTGCCAATGATGCAGCTTCAAAAGCTAACAGGAACAAAAAAAATTAATATAAAAAGGCTGCTATACCTCGTGGTGATTGTAAAACCAGAAAAAAGAAGAAGGAAGTAGGACAACATTTCCGTTGTCAACGCTTTGGCTATTCTGCCCAATCGATGAGTTAGTGCCGTGCTGCTCCAAAGTGTATGAAATGCGGAGCAGCACATTTTTCTTACGCCTGTTTGAAGCCGCGCATAGCAAAAGCTGTTGCCAAGGAGATCACCCAGCCAACTACAGGGCTGCCCACGTTTTCGTAAGCCACAAACCAAGTAGACAAACACGGATAAGCAGTCGCCTGCGGCTGCATCTAATCTCGTCAGTGCAAATCCAACATCAGCAGAATTCATCAAGGAACATGCAACCTATTAATGTCGTTAATATCACTGATTCATCTCGACCCATCTATAAAAATATTTATAGAAGCCGCCCGGAAACTGAAATATGTATACTGTGATGATGTATCACGTACTACCATACAAATGTACATTTATCGCCGTATTTCTAACACAGCTCCATGGCCGAGCGGGCTAGCGCGTCTACAGAGTAGACAGACATATACAGACGCATGTACCAGCTGGGGGAGTAGCCCTGCTGGTGAGGAACACATTAGCACACACAAAAGTTCACTTACCTCCCTCTTCCTTAGAATCCGTCTGCATTAAGCTCTCTGATAACACACACATCATCACTGCCTACAACAATCCACGCAATAAATTTACACAACACGAATTACACACACTCTTACACATTAGCGGCAAAGTACTGTTAGTAGGCGATCTCAATGCGAATCACACAGCTTGGAACTGCAATAGAGTAAATGCCAACGGTAACACGTTACATTTATATTCACAAAATCATAACGCCATCATCTTACACCCCCCTTCCCCTACACACTATCCTCTAAACAACACGACACCGTCCACAATAGACTTATACATAATCAAAAACATAACACACATCGCAGACCCGGCTGTACTCAACGAGCTTAGCTCAGATCACTGTCCGGTAATCTCTACACTTCACACGAATACACCACACGTCGACGACACACGATACACACGTACTTATAAACAGACAGACTGGAATAAATTCCGGGAAACACTAGATACACTTATAAATATAAATCCTAACATAAATTCACCTAACGACATAGACACGCAAGTACACATTTTTACACAAACAGTAACACACGCAATGAATAAACACACACGAGTAACAAAACTCACCACACATAAAGACAAATTACCAGAACATATCACTACACTTATCACACAAAGAAACAATACACGAAAACTGTGGCAAAGGTCTCGCGATCCCATCCTCCGTAATTACATCAACACATATAACACACAAATTAAACAAGAAATTAAAATATTTAAAAACGACACATGGCACCAAAAACTCATAGCACTCAATCCTAATGACAATTCTCTGTGGAGAATGTCGAAAAACCTTCGCAAACCTTCCAAACCCATTCCTACGCTATCACACAATAATAGCATCCTTTTTACCGATGAGCAAAAGGCTGAGGCATTAGCCGACGCCTTTGAGACTGCTCATCACATTGATCCTGATTCCTGTCCTGAACAAATACACATCACAAACACAGTTCACGAATTTTTAAATACAACACATGACACGAACAAACGCACACTAGCTAAACTCCTCACTTCACCCTCCGAGTTAGCTAAAATTATAAAAAACCTTCCCAACGAGAAAGCGCCAGGTCCTGACACCATACCTAATATAATTCTAAAAAATCTCTCCCGTAAAACCCTTGTCCAGTTAACCTACATCATTAATTCAATTATCAGACTCCACTACTATCCAACATCCTGGAAAATAGCCACCGTTATCCCAATTCCGAAGCCGAACAAAGATCACAAACTTCCTACTAGTTACCGTCCCATCAGCCTTCTTAACACCCTTTCCAAGATTGCTGAAAAGGTAATTGCTTTCCGTATTCAGACCCTTGACTCCAAACACAAAATAACTCCACCTTTCCAGTTTGGTTTCCGTCCTCACCACAGCACTATCCAACAAGTAGCTAGAATTGTGACTGACATTACTACAAATTTCAACAGAAACAAAGTCACAGTAATGGCTCTTCTAGACGTCGAAAAAGCCTTCGACAAAGTATGGCTAGAAGGAGTCACTTACAAATTAATTCTAGTGAAATTCCCGCCTATCCTAATCAAATTAATTTATTCCTATCTTTCTAACAGACACCTCAGGGTGAAAGTTAATAATATCCTCTCTACACCCCGACCCGTTGCCGCGGGCGTAGCCCAAGGCAGCGTCCTAGGCCCCAAACTTTTTACTCTATACCTACATGATTTTCCAACATTTCCTCAAACCCACACAGCACTCTACGCGGACGATACGGCACTCTATTCGCATTCGTTCAGCGCAGAAGTCGCTAACAAACAAATCCAGATCCACATAAACATCCTAAAACCATACTGGCGCCTCTGGAAAATTTCCATAAACCACACAAAGACTGAATCCATAGTTTTCACACGAAAATTCACAAACAACACTGTATACACTCCACTTATTCTAAATACACATCGCACACGACCATCTGATAAGGTCAAATACCTCGGCGTCACTCTTGACTCACGATTACACTACAAATCACACATAAACAACACAATCAAAAAATCATTCGTGGTCATCAAATCACTGTATCCCCTCATGAACAAAAACAGTCACATGACACAAAAAAACAAAAAACTTCTGTATACATCAATCATTCGTCCTATCATTACGTACGCAGGTCCAGTATGGTGTTCGGCGTCGAAAACTGCGCTGCTGCCGCTACAACGATTACAGAATAAATGTCTGCGCTTAATCAATAACGCAGATCGCTATTCTAGAATCGCAGATTTACACGAAACAGCACAACTTCCACTAATATATGATTACATTAACAATACAGCACAAACATTTTATACAACTCAAATACACAATAATCCACTGACACGCACAATCACAAACATCAGAGAGCACAATGCCACATTTCCATTGAAACATCTCTTACCCTATCAGACCCTTCCAGTATTTTTCCAGCCTGTTCCAGGGCAATAACATTCACATTCTAACACAAACATTTAATATTCAAATCTGTAATGTCTCAATCATAACCGTTACCATTTCGTTTTAGCCCTAAGTTAGTTTTAAGAAAATAATTGTTTAAAGTTGGTTTTTTGTACTTTTTCCCATAAAATTAATTCAATGTTTTCATCTCATGTCACTCATACTCATCTCATTATCGTCAAATATTTAAAAATTGTTTATGTTGTACGTCATCACTTAGCTAGTAAGGCATGGTATGCCAGGAATAGTTTATAAGTTTAGATTTAAAAGTGCTAGAATGTATTTCCCTTGCCATGCGTGAATCCGATCGCGCTGTCCATAGCGCTGCGATGCTGAGGGTATACGCAAATCCATGTGGATTGAGATACACCTCAGCATACAGTGCGGTTGGCTGCCGAGAGGTCAGTTACGCATGTGCAGGGAAAATTAGCGCAATGTATTGTACTTAAATAAAACAATAAAGGTCTTTAAACAAAAAAAAAGCGTCAGCGCAGTAAGCTAACGTTCGTCGGTTCAAACCGCGTTCGCATATAAAATATTTTTTATATTTAAAATTCTGCAAGTTCAAACCATATTTCAGAACATGAAACCTTAATTTAATTTACAATTTTTGTGAATCTTGGTAACATGGGCCTTATGAAGACTCGGACAGTATAAAAGCCGGCAAAAAAATCAACACAGAGAGAGTGTTCGCGTCTTCCGAACACTCAGCTATCTCCAGCAGTCAGCGAATCATCCCCGAGTACCGTTCCGACCGTCAGTGAGTTATAGAGGTGAGAAAGTGATTTCTGTTATTAATTTTATTGCCGATAATTCCCAGCAATACTACTTGCTAGTTAGATTAATTTTTTTTGCTTTATTTAAACTCAGGTTTAGCCTGATTGTTGCTATCATAGCGTCTTCCTAGGATAGCCAAAAATCAGTAGAGATTAGATTAATTGTTGTTACTGCAGCGTCTTCCTACGGTAGCCAGCAATTAATCTGGTCAGTGTAGTTTATTTTTATAATCAGGTTTAGCCTGATTGTTGCTATCATAGCGTCTTCCTAGGATAGCCAAAAATCAGTAGAGATTAGATTAATTGTTGTTACTGTAGCGTCTTCCTACGGTAGCCAGCAATTAATCTGGTCAGTGTAGTTTATTTTTACAATCAGGTTTAGTTTGATTGTTGCTATCATAGCGTCTTCCTAGGATAGCAACAATCAGTGTGAAGATTAGTTTAATTGTTGATACTGTGGCGTCTTCCTACGGTATCCAGCAATTAAGCTGATCAGTTAGCTTACGTAAAAGTCAGTTTTAGGCTAGTTGTTGCTATTGTGGCGCCTTCCCACATTAGCCAACAAGTTGACTACGTTTTTGAAAAGAGTTACGCTGTACGCTACGACACCGACTTCCTTCCCGACTATCCTAGTCCCGCGTACACACCTTTTGTTAGTATTTATTTATATTTGCGTTTCCTATTTTTATTATATTTTGCATCTTTATTTTAGTTATTGAATAAATCTCTTAAACTAGTGCACGAAGTGTTATTTAAAAATCCCTGGAACCTTTACCTCCACAGAGCTATCTAGGTAAACGACGTCGTCGCCGACCACCGCACCGACATCGAAGACTGGCGCCCGAGGCAAGCTCACCGAGGCGGCGACAACGAGCAGTAAACGTCACATCTTTGGCAATTAGGCCAAAGATCGTCACAAATTTGGCGCCCGAACAGGGACACCGATTTTCACTATGGCACCAGGTGATGGAGACGCTGACGTTGACACCAAGGTTTCTGGGGTGTACGAATTAAAGAAGGAAGAACTGGCAAAACAAATGCAGAATCTAGGATTGAATGCTGAGGGGACTCTGACAGAACTACGGCAACGCATGGTCGCCGCAGTCAGGCAGCTAGGCAAAGCCGATCAAGAATCCGAAACTTTCCCGCCTGAGGTTTACACGTACCCGACGACTGGGCTACGCACTCCAGTACACATTTGCGAGACAGTCCGCAAATGGAATGTTCAATTTGATGGGAAATCCGACCCATCACTTTTTTGGAGAGAGTCGAAGAGCTCAAGTCGAGCTACCGGATCGACGATGAAAATCTTCTTACGGCCCTGCCCGAACTTCTACGTGGGCGAGCGCTGCTGTGGTATCGGAACAACAGAGATACTTGGGGAGATTGGTCATCATTCCGCGATGACTTTCACACATTTTTCATCGGCGCTGACTTTAAGCTAATACTGGGTGAGCAAATATATCAAAGAAGACAGCTACCGTCAGAAAAGGGACGTGAATACCTCACCGATATTCACACCATGATCCGAAGACATGGATGTATGGGCGAAGAGCAAATCTTATTCCGAGTATACCATAACCTCCTACCGAACTACCGACAGTATATACGCCGAAGAGATTTCTGCAACCTAAGAGAATTAGGGCAATGCATTGACGAATTTGAAAGGTTGCAAGAAGAATTGAAACCATCCCGTATTCCGCGGTTGGGAAACATTACCAGTGCTCCCAGCGCTACCCACCGCAGCAAGAGTTCGCCACAAATACAATGTTCGCGATGCGATCAGTTGGGACACTTTCAGACCAGGTGAACAAGCCCGATTGAAACATTTAGGAACGCCGAGGATGCCACCGATTACTTCCACGTCAACATCACGGTACACGGCGAAGAGTTTCGTGCCCTCATAGACACGGGGGCCGAATATTCGTACATAAACAGCAAGATAGCGAACGCATGGCAGAGAGCTGAGAATCGACCCGAGCCAACACAGCATACCTCCGCTCAAGTGGCAGACGGCACCGTGGTCAAGATCACCGATGAGCTGACGATACGTTGCAGTATCGACAACATCTGGCGAAGGGCAACATTCTTAATTTTGCCACAGCTACCGATGAACATAGTGTTGGGTATGGACCTAATCACAGCCTTTGGGATGGTCCTCAATGCCGTCACGCGACAGATCTCTTGCCAGGTCAACCGTGTAACACCGACCTATTCAATAAACCCGATGGAGGAACTTGCGCAACAGAAGGCTGTAGGTCGCAGTCTTCCCCGTATCCGCCCCGTTTCGTCTCCGTTGCGGCACACGGGAAGCACCGGTGGTAATGCCCGGCTGATACCGCAGCCGGTAGCGTTACCTCCGTTACCGAAACCGTCCCCACCGGAGCTGCCCATGCCAAAGGAGACGATAACAACGGAGAAGAGCTCAGACAGTAGTCCCGAAGTGCTGGTGCTCGAGGCATCACCACTGACCGATTGGTCAGCCACGACCACCCCGCACATGACTCCGGTGGCCGGGCTGCTGTCACCGCTGCCGCCCACTCCGACGGCGACGCCGAAGCCCAGGCGATAGGTCCCGCCACCGACACCACCGACACTGAGCCCACCCAAGGGCCTGTTCGCGTCGCCAATCCGGAGGCCGGGAAAGAGCGCGTTGGCGCAATACTTTAAACTGGCAGCCCTGGCCCCGTCGCCGGAGAAGAGGCGTCCTCAAGAGGAGGAGTACATACGGCTGGACGCGTCGCCGTTATCATCCTCGCCGGAGAGCCCTGCCCCTACCCCGACCCCCGTGGCAGCACCGACCCCCACCAGCGTCACTACGAGACCCAGTCTGCGGGTCAGCATCCCGCTAACAGCGCTGCGGCCCCCAGGACATCCGCCCCACAAGAGATGCCGCCGAGCCATCCCGAAGGGTGACGGAACCCTCCGGTGACTCACAATTCCCCCTCAGGAAAAGACAATTTAGTGCTGTGACGAAGTCGTTCGTCACAATATTAGAAATGCGAAGTAGTTTTGTTCGCGTGCATAAATATTCCGAAGCCGGACCTGGCGACCCATTTACGCGCGGCAAGTTACCGATTTCGCTCGAATTTTGACACCGCGTACGTTTCCGCGTTCTGCGGCCGGCAAACCTATGTTGAACCAAATCGGGTGGTTTTTACACTAGTTTCCTTCTGAAACCAAACCACCCATTTGGTTAACATAGGATGAGCCGCCGCCAACCTAACCGGACACGATTCATTAATAATTTTAGTATAAATACGCGGTCAGAGCGAACATCGGGAGTCAGTCAGTCAGTCAGTCAGAAATCGAGTTATCGAATCCAAAACTATCAGCCGTGCTCACGACTAGCAGTGCCGACTAAAACCAGAAACCGTGTCTCACGTCTCGCCGCGAGTTCTCCGCGTGTTTGGGATTACCGTTGTCACCGTCATCGCCGTCATCGCCGTCACCGTCGTCAGCTCCGTCAGGTTCCCGACCCGTGGTAAGTCCCATCCGTTTTCTTTTACCTGTCAAATTCCGGTTTGACCGTTCAGCGCCACGTACAGTCGGGTGGGCAGTCTCCCATCCAGCCGGGTGGGGAGACCCCCATCCACTAGCGTGGGCCCTGCAGGCGTGGGACCCACCAGGATGGGGCCCCTGACAGCGGGAGCTGTCAGGGGGATTGGAAGGGCCGGAGGTGGCACGTTGCCACCACCAGTGACTGGACGGGTCTCCAGGGGCCGTCCCTACATCAGGCCGGTCATCAGCGTCCTGGAGAGCCGGCTGGTGCGACCCACCCACACTGCACCGCCATCCACACCATCTGCCGTCCCATCTGCTGCCTCCACCAGCAGAGCTCAGCCGTCCAGCTCCTGGAAACCTGGCGATGGGGATGAGGCCCTCCGACAGGCCTTGATCGCCAGGTTTGGACCGTACCCGACGTCCTGGAAGAAGCCGTCAGCCCCTTGGACCCTCCGGTCGCCATGGATTCAGGGCGACATAATTGATCTGAACGCGTCGTCGCCACCGACCGTTTCCGAGGTCAGCGCGTTCAAGATCCCGGCCGTACCCAAGGTCCAACTGACGACACCGGGCAAGGCACCAGCGCGGGGTACTGTGCTACCCCCACTTCAGGCGCTGGGTGCCGCCGTCCAGCCCCGGGAAGAACTCCAGGATGTCATGAAGGAGCTGTGGGACCTGTTGGAGTCTGTGGGCCCGGACGCAGAGCCCCCGCAGCCGACACCACCCGTGGCCGTCCGTTCCCGCCCGCAGCAGCCGCCACCTGCACCAGCAGCCCAGCAGCCCCTGGACTACGCAGCGTGGCTGCAGTCGCTGCGGCCCAGCGGAGCCAATCCGTACCGCCCGCTCCGGTACCGGCTGCCCAACGGCCGTCGGGTCACCATCCCGGCCCAGCGTCGTCCACCCCCGCCCCCGCCAGTGCAGTGAGTCCTCCCCGTTGCCTAGGTTTGGACACTACGTGCCGCCTACGGACAAGTTGTTAGTGTTTGAAGTTTTTTTTGGTTATTTAGTTTTAATTTGTAAGTTTTTTTGGGTTACTTAAGTTTTTAGTACGTAAGTTTTTGGTAAATATGTAAGTTTGGTTTTTGGAGTATATTTTGTTTCCGGCTGTAAAATAGTTCTGATTATTTCATGATTTCTCTGTTAAATATTTTTCGCTTTGTAAATAATTTGTTTTGGAACATTTTTTGTAGATATTTGATTTGAATATTTATCATAGCATGTAAAACAGCTGATTTACACGTTACTGTTGATGTTATTGAATATTGTTGTAAATATTTTTGGACCTGTAAACACGTGCCAGGGTTGTCAAACCACCCTCCTAAACCCCACGACACCCCTCTTTTTTCACACCGGAGTACCCCAAGGATGTGACGAAGTCGTTCGTCACAATATTAGAAACGCGAAGTAGTTTTGTTCGCGTGCATAAATATTCCGAAGCCGGACCTGGCGACCCATTTACGCGCGGCAAGTTACCGATTTCGCTCGAATTTTGACACCGCGTACGTTTCCGCGTTCTGCGGCCGACAAACCTATGTTGAACCAAATCGGGTGGTTTTTACTCTAGTTTCCTTCTGAAACCAAACCACCCATTTGGTTAACATAGGATGAGCCGCCGCCAACCTAACCGGACACGATTCATTAATAATTTTAGTATAAATACGCGGTCAGAGCGAACATCGGGAGTCAGTCAGTCAGTCAGTCAGAAATCGAGTTATCGAATCCAAAACTATCAGCCGTGCTCACGACTAGCAGTGCCGACTAAAACCAGAAACCGTGTCTCACGTCTCGCCGCGAGTTCTCCGCGTGTTTGGGATTACCGTTGTCACCGTCATCGCCGTCATCGCCGTCACCGTCGTCAGCTCCGTCAGGTTCCCGACCCGTGGTAAGTCCCATCCGTTTTCTTTTACCTGTCAAATTCCGGTTTGACCGTTCAGCGCCACGTACAGTGCTTCCGAGGTCTCGCGGTCCGTGAAGTGTGAGTCTCGCACATTTTGTTCATCAAACCGGCCTTTGTTTTCCTATTGTTGTGTTGCTCTCAGTGTTCACGTGCAAAGTGTCAAATACCTACCCCGCACTCCCCTACCGTCCTGTCACCTGTGTGTTGCCCCACCCCCTCTCTCCGCGACCGACTCGGGCTCAGAGTAGCACGAGTCGCTCGACCCCCGCTTCGTCACCGCGCTGAGAGTCTCACGCGTGGGCGCTGCGGTGTGGCTGACACCGGTGTTGCGAGTCGCGGCTCCGGCCGTGCGCAGCTTCCCCACTCCTCCCCGTTCCTACCTGGCGGATCATCATCAATCATTTCGCATCATCGCCACGACGCCTTCCGCGTAATCATCAAGCTCCGTACCGCCGTGTCACCGTCACAAGCGTCTCCGCCGCGACGCTCACCGCACCGCCGATCGCCGTGGTCGCCCCAGCGACCATCGCCAAACATTTCACCAACCCCGACATAACCCTACGGCCTCCCTGGCATATCCTATATACTAAAAGAGTAAGAGGTATATATATTTGTATATTTGTATAGATTCACCACTGTCAATTGCTCACCTCTACAGCCTAGACGGTTTGTCCGATTAATTTGAAACTTTTTTTATTTGATAGAGGTCAATCATGGGGGGTGCCTTTTGTTAGTCTTAGATTTTTCGTACACATGATGTGCGAGAAAACTTGAAAAAACATGCGTTTTTGGGGCAAAATCAACTAAGAGTGTGGAGGCTTTGAAATTTTTAAGAAGAAGATCAAACGTCACTTTGACGTTTGTCAGTGGACATGTCGCATTTTTAATTATAAATTACTTAAATATGAAATATCTGTGAGTAGTTTTGAAATATGTTACACATATTGGGGAAATGAGGTGACGTTTTTATTATAATTACACATTTCAAATATGTATATTTAAAAAGTAAATTTTTAACAGTTAACTATGAAGTTGGTTTAAACGTCAAATTGACCAGTTATATAAAGTATACAGGTAAACCAAACCACAATTGTCCTCGGTAAAAATATATAGTAAAACTAAGCAAATAATGAATTTAATACAATTTTATTAGTATTTATTTAAATTTATTATCAAAATTCGAAATTTATCGTATATGGTATAATACGAAAGTTTTGAAGGTTTAGAAATGAGATTTTTTCAATCAGTAATTGTTTTAGTGAAAGTGCTTCAAAACCTATCCTGTTTGGTATCAAACAAAAGGTCCTTTGAAGGGCTCGCATGCAGAATTCAATTTTTTTCGATGGGCAATTGTTTTAGTTAAAGTGCTTCAAAACATATCGTGTTTAGCATCAAATGAAAGATCTTTTGAAGGGCTCGCGTAGAAAATTAAATATTATTCGATCGGCAATTGTTTTAGTAAGAGTGCATCAAAACTTATCGTGTTTGGTATCAAATGAAAGGTAAATTTAAAGTTTATGACAGAAAAATTCGGGAGACGCCCGGACTCGAACCGAGGACCTTCAGCTTGCCGGGCTGATGCTTTAACCACTAAGCCACGGTTCCCCTGAACGAATAGGCGTCAACCGAATTTATCTGTCATAGTGTCTAACACAGCATCGATCCCAGGACTCCTATGTCTCACAGGAATTGACAACGGGTTTCGTCTGTAGCGACACAATCTGATTTTTTAAGGAAATCATACCACAAAGTAAATTTAAAGAATTTAAGTCATATGGATGACTTTGAAGTTTGTTAAATTTAAAGTTTATGACTCGGTTCGAGTCCGGGCGTCTCCCGAATTTTTCTGTCATAAACTTTAAATTTAACAAACTTCAAAGTCATCCATATGACTTAAATTCTTTAAATGAAAGGTCTTTTGAAGGGCTGGCGTGCTTAATTAAATATTATTCGATCGGCAATTGTTTTAGTAAAAATATATCAAAACCTATCGTGTTTGGTATCAAATGAAAGGTCTATTGAAGGGCTCGCGCAGAAAATTAAATATTATTCGATCGGCAATTGTTTTAGTAAAAATGCATCAAAACCTATCGTGTTTGGTATCAAATGAAAGGTCTATTGAAGGGCTCGCGTAGAAAATTAAATATTATTCGATCGGCAATTGTTTTAGTAAAAATGCATCAAAACCTATCGTGTTTGGTATCAAATGAAATGTCTATTGAAGGGCTCGCATAGAAAATTAAATATTATTCGATCGGCAATTGTTTTAGTAAAAATGCATCAAAACCTATCGTGTTTGGTATCAAATGAAAGGTCTATTGAAGGGCTCGCGTAGAAAATTAAATATTATTCGATCGGCAATTGTTTTAGTAAAAATGCATCAAAACCTAATAATTTGATTTATATAGTGTCAATTGTCTTACAGAAGTGAATCCTATTTCAGTGTCCGCGGAGCATAGCGTGCAGGCCTGGCAAGGCCAGGCCGATCGCTAGTCCATATACTAAAAGCGTAAGAGGTATATATGTTTGTATAGATTCACCACTGTCAATTGCTCACCTCTACAGCCTAGACGGTTTGTCCGATTAATTTGAAACGTTTTTTATTTGATAGAGGTCAATCATGGGGGGTGCCTTTTGTTAGTCTTAGATTTTTCGTACATATGATGTGCGAGAAAACTTTAAAAAACATGCGTTTTTGGGGCAAAATCAACTAAGAGTGTGACGGCTTTGAAATTTTTAAGAAAGATATACTGTCACTTCGACGTTTGTCAGTGGACATGTCGCATTTTTAATTATAAATTACTTAAATATGAAATATCTGCGAGTAGTTTTGAAATATTTTACACATATTGGGGAAATGAGGGGACGTTTTTTATTATAGTTACACATTTCAAATATGTATATTTAATAAGTAAATTTTTAACAGTTCACTATGAAGTTGGTTTAAACGTCAAATTGACAAGTAATATAAAGTATACAGGTAAACCAAACCAAAATTGTATTCGGTAAAAATATATAGTAAAACTAAGCAAATATTGTTCACGGCAATGTACATTAATACAATTTTATTATTATTTATTTAAATTTATTATCAAAATTCGAAATTTATCGTATATGGTATAATACGAAAGTTTTGAAGGTCACGCATGTAGAAATGAGATTTTTTCAATCAGTAATTGTTTTAGTGAAAGTTCTTCAAAACCTATCGTGTTTGGTATCAAACAAAAGGTCTATTGAAGGGCTCGCGCAGAAAATTAAATATTATTCGATCGGCAATTGTTTTAGTAAAAATGCATCAAAACCTATCGTGTTTGGTATCAAATGAAAGGTCTATTGAAGGGCTCGCGTAGAAAATTAAATATTATTCGATCGGCAACTGTTTTAGTAAAAATGCATTAAAACCTATCGTGTTTGGTATCAAATGAAAGGTCTATTGAAGGGCTCGCATAGAAAATTAAATATTATTCGATCGGCAATTGTTTTAGTAAAAATGCATCAAAACCTATCGTGTTTGGTATCAAATGATATTGAAGGGCTCGCGTAGAAAATTAAATATTATTCGATCGGCAATTGTTTTAGTAAAAATGCATCAAAACCTAATAATTTGATTTATATAGTGTCAATTGTCTTACAGAAGTGAATCCTATTTCAGTGTCCGCGGAGCATAGCGTGAAGGCCTGGCAAAGCCAGGCCGATCGCTAGTACTTATACTAAATACTAAATTAAATATTAAATTTCTCGTAAGTATCTATAACATTTTCATGTCGAAATATCAGAACAGTAGTTCCGTGCACGATATGTCGTCAGTTCATCACTATCGTTACAGAGAAGCCTATGCCTGTGGGCACAAAAGTTTGCGATGTTTATTGTGAAACCGTCATAAAAAGTACCTGCTCTGAAATCCTTCAGATACCGCATAGTTCAGAGCAGACATTGTCATTTGGGTTGCATCGGTTTGTACGTCAGGCGTTAAATATGTGACATTGTGACACGAAATATCGAAAACAAATATATACTTTACTCAAAAATGCGAAACTTTAATGAAAATATTCGTATAAAGAAAGTTTTATTTTTGCAAAATCTTTCATTTAATATCTAATTTATATACCCAAGTACTTTCTAAACTGTTAAAATCGTGTATATGTCTTTATATATATATATGCACTTAACTAACTTATTATTAAGTTTTACGAAATTATAAATAGATTAAACGTAATATTTTATTATTATGGAGAGGTAATAATGGACAAACGGCTTAAAGATGTAGTTATTTTATTGATGAAATAATAACCGACGTTTCGGCCAAGGTTATGACCATCTTCAGGTCTATTAATAAAATATAATATAATATAATGTATTTATTTAATAGCTTGGCTAATACATAACATTGAACAAAATTTAAACTCAAATATATAACAAAAAGTCTTATAAAATATACAAAAGAAAAAAACATAATTATATACTCGTATTATTACTTAATCTATTTGTTTAAATAATAACATTTTAATCGATTTTTAAAAAGTTTTAGAGTTTGGGATGTTTTAATATCAACAGGCAATCCATTGTAACACTGTAAACCTTTATGAAATATCATGTTAAAAGTCTTTTTTTTACTTTTCTGATCTATATAAAAACATTCACCATTTCTTGTATTGTACATATGCATATCCTTGAGATATTTTATGTTACTTTTAAGGTAATCTGGTAACTGCCCATTAACAATTTTAAATATAAATATCATAGCATAGTACTCACACAGTTGATTTATACTCAACCATCCTAACACATTCATCATATCATTTACTCTACTGTATTTAGAACATTTTAAAATAATTCTCATAGCTCTGTTCTGTAATACTTGGAGCCTATTGATATCTTTTTGGTTACATAAATATAGAATGGTATTACAATAAGTGAAATGTGGTAAAATAATTGAATTATAAATCAAATGTAATGTCCAAGTTGATAAGTTCTTACTTAAACGTGACATGAAATTGAGTTTTTTCGCAACCTTTTTACATATGTATTGTACATGTACATCAAACTTAAATTTATTATCAATAACAACACCTAAATATTTGATGCTATGTACAGTATCTAACTGGACATTACCTATCTGAGCTTTCTTATCATTATTATATATTCTAATGAGTGCATTTTCTGTTGCCATAAACATGCATTTACATTTATCACAATTTAGTTTTAATTTATTATTGTTCATCCACTGCTCAACACTATGAAGGTCATTGTTTACTTTTTGTATGATATCCGTATGATCATCTCCACTGTAGAAAATTAATGTATCGTCCGCAAAAAGATGTATTTCACAGAACTCAACTACATTAATTATATCATTAATGTAGATTATGAATAATAGTGGGCCAAGAACACTTCCTTGTGGCACACCAATATCATTTGCTAACATAGTTGAAGTATTTTTATCAATCTTAACCCTTTGACACCTATTACATAAATAACTTTCAAACCATCTTAATACAACACCAGTCAGACCATATGTACTTAATTTTTTTATTAATATACCTCTATCAATAGTTTCGAAGGCTCTTTTTAGATCAAGAAAAACAGCACATACAGTTTTATTCTTATCTAGTGCACATTTCCAAATATTAATAACATAATTTATCGCTGTCTCACATGAGTGATTATTCCTGAAACCAGACTGCTCCTTACAAAATAAATTATTGTTATTAAAGTAGGATAATATTTGTTGTCGTACAATAATTTCCAAAATTTTCTCACAGGCTGGTAACATATTTATTGGTCTAACCTCATTGATTTTCTTAGTATTATTTATTTTTGGTATAGGTCTAATTGTCGCTAACTTTAATTTATCGGGAAACACACCCGATTGCAGAGAACTATTAATAATATTGAGCATTGGATGACCAACAATATGAAAAAAATCTTTTAAAAATTTCATATTAATCTCTACATAAGATGATTTACTATTTTGATTAAAAATAATATTTTTAAGATCAATTAGAGACACAGATTTGAATAATGATAGACTACAATAATTAAACGATGGAATCGTCCTTACAACATTCGACTGATTAGTAGTACAAGTTATAGAGTTACTTACATCAACAATACTTTGAACAAAAAAATTATTAAAAGTATTAGCAATAACTTCAGGATCATTACACATTGTATTATTAATTATTAGTTCAACAACTTCTTCATTATTTGTAGTGTTTATAATATTCTTTAACGTTTTCCACATTAATGGAGAATTTTGTTTGCAATTGTCTATTTTATTATTATAATACTGTTCTTTTTTAATATTAATGATTTCTGTTACTTTATTCCGTTTCTTTTTATAAATTTCCCAGTCCTTTTCATTACTCGTAATACGAAACTTGGAATACGCATAATTTCTTTCAGTTATTACCTTCCTCACGTTATTATCAAACCATGGTTTGTTATAATTTTTCATCTCTTTTACGGTTACACATTTGTTTATACACGCTAAAATATTCTTTTCAAAGTTATCATATAAATTATTTACGTTGGTACACTCATATTTCCAGTCACATTTAATTAATTCAGATTCACACATGTCTATATTGAATTTTTTAAATACTTTTAATTTATGTTTCGATAATGTAAGATGATTCGTATTCTGAACATAAATAATATTGTGATCTGTAATTTTGGGCACTGACATTACTGATACTTTATTTATTAAACTAAAGTCATTAGAAATAATCAAATCAATTATTGTTTTACTGTTTAATGTTTCTCTCGTATAGTCTTGTATTAATTGTTTGTACCCAAAAAGTTGCACAATATCTTTTAACTTATTTGTATAATAATTATCGTCGGCCCAGTTAAAGTTGAAATCGCCTAAAATTATTTGAGTCTCCGAATTGTCACAATAGGAATCTAAAAAGTCATTGAAATCTGTTAAGAAATCTGCAGAACTGCCACTGGGTGAACGGTAAAGCACTGTTATTAAATAGTTTATTTTATTATACTTAATTTTTATTGTTAATAACCAGTATAAATTTTGTTTACTTATGTTGTTGATATTATGATATGATATATCTTTCCTCAAAAATATTAGTACACCACCTGTGTGCCTATTAATAGAATTGCAACGTATTGTATTGTAGTTTTCAATTGAAATTTCGTTGTTTTCGATGTCCTCAGTAATCCTTGTTTCAGATAGACATACTCCAATAGGATTCTCTTTAGTAATTAATAACTCTATTTCATCTTTATGTGCAAGATAACTTTGACTATTCATATAAATTATAAATGGTGTATCGTTTTTATTCTGTAATTGCTATGTGTATCTTATTTGATTTTTTTTAAATTCCATTTTCTTTAGTAACACAGGACATTTTTTGTCAAGAGCAAAATGAGCCGTATCTAATGTTAATTTTAATTTCTCGTTGGCAGTGAGACAATTTATACATTTAATTTCCCTAGATTGACATTGATTGAACTTATGTTCCCCTGCACATTTACCACATGCACTTTTATTTCTACAATCATCAGCCTTATGATTGAACCCCAGGCATTTAAAGCATCGCATTATATTCATATCTTCATATACTGCACATCTTTGCCATCCTATGTTGATTTTACCCTCTTGCATAATTTTTCCAAAAGATTCTCCATCAATTTCTATATTAGCTGTTATACTATTATTTTTACCCTCCCAAATACTTTTAACTTTTATAGTGGAACTATTTGTGATCATATTATTATTTTGTACCTTCAGATGCTTCTCAATTTCTTTTAATGTTAGTCCTTTTTCAATTCCAACTACTTTAATATGTGGATTCTTTAGTTCGGACATTTTCACGTTGTACTTATTCCCTAATTTAGTTAATGCCTCCCTTTCTAACTTCTTAGTATCTTCTTCTATCTGACATCTTACCACTATTCCTCCATCTTTAGCATTTTTCACAGAAGTGACACCTACGGATAATTCTAATGGCTTAATATTTTCTCTCACCTCTTTTCTTGTTTTTTCACAATTCTGTTTGTCTTTCGGTTTTATAACAATTGCTGGTTTATTTACAATTTGTGAAAAAGTTTGTTTAGAAACCTCAACATTAGTGGTATCACGATTGCTTATTAATTTTTTTATCTCTAGAATATCTTGTTCATATTTTTTAAAACCCTTATCTATTAGTTTCTGAACATCTTTTAACGCTATTGTTTTATCTATTCGACAGCTTTCACAAAACCATTTGAGCCCAAGACCCGAACATTCTTGAATTACTTTAAACTGCTTAGTTTTAATTCCTACACATTCTATGTGAAACCACTTTTGACATTCTCCATCACATCCTATAATATCAGATGCATCAAACTCCTTCTTACATTTTTCACAATGTTTTATTATTATGCTATTGTCATTTGTATCTTCTGCCATGAGCACACTTGGTGGTCACTGATTTTGTTCAACACTGATATAATAACTTGTTATCCACTGGTTGTGAGTATTCAGCAACAATGGACCCTTGATTACAACAATGACATATATCAAACAATCACAAAAAGTTCACAAAGAGATGGAAGTTATTCAAACTACACTAACTACAATAGCACACACGAAACACAGAAGTCAAAAATCGTCACAATTCAATCCTTTCGCGAGTTTGAATTCGCACTGTCATTAGCAAAATTAGGTTATGTACCTTCTCTGAGTTTTGAAGACTTGGTAGTAAGTTCTTGGCACCAAATTATGAAGGTTTATTGATTCTTATTAATAATTCAACACTAATTTATAGCATTTGATATTTATAAACACACACTACAATAACAATAAAACTAAAAACGTATTAATCACTCACTAGAATTAGCGGTGCAACACAGCTTGTTGCCTACCGAAACATATGAATAATTAAATTACAATCATAAATTGTTAGTCAAAACAAACAGTACAACTTACCAAGCGTTGAAATAATTAACAAACAACAATTTTAAAGTTACTAACTAATTAACTTAAATTAGGGCGAACATATCAAAATGAAAAAAATAAATTAAGAAGCTAAATTGCAAAAAACATGAGTCTAAGTTATATATTCGCCCTAATGAGTCTGCTAGTCGACTGAAGAAAATAAAAAATATAATACAATTCTAAATTACCACATAGTGAGCCATCTAGTGACAGCATTCAGAAATAACCCAAGGTTGGTAGTAAGAAGAATTCCAACTCAAACTTGTAAATCAATTAGTAAACAACTAATTTAAAATTTCATGGAGGTTAGAATAAATGTTTTTACTTTCATTGAAATCTGATTGTATGTTAATAGATTTACTGTCATTGTTGATATGACAGCTCTCAATAAACAGACGTTTTCTTAAATTCGATTCCTTGTGTAGGATTGAGACTTTATCAAAATCAAAAGAGTGATTAAAAGTGTTACTATGCTCCACTAAAGCGCTATGACCTACATTGCCTTTAACTAGGTGATATTCGTGTTGCCTCAGTCTAGTTTTAAGATATTGTTTGGTTTCCCTTATGTAAGTAGAAGCACAATCTTTGCATTCGACTTTATAAACTACGTTACTAGATAATTTAAGTTCATTTTTATCTTTCAGTCGAGAAAACAAGAAGTTGGTGTTAGAAGAAGTTTTATAAGCTGTTTTAAGTCCTAAAGTGTCAGAAATTTGATCCAATTGGAATTTTAGATGTTTGTAGTAAGGTAAAGCAATGTATTTTTTGGATTCCTTGTTGTTAGGTAACAGCAAGGAGTTGTTATTGTTAAATTTAGGTGAGTTAAGTCTATTCTTTATTATTTCCAAGGTAAATTTTTTAGGATAGTTGTTATCAGCCAAGGTAGAAAGGATCAGATTGAAATTGGACTGGTGAAACTGGGGATGAGATAACAAAATGTTTCTGTCTGTAAGGTTGTTAATGACAGCTCGTTTGTATTTTAATGGATAATGTGAGTCAAAATTGAGATATCTCCCAGACCAAGTTGGTTTTCGATACCAGTTAGTTATCAATTTGTTATTGTCATTAATAAAAGTGATATCCAGAAAATTTATAGATTTATTTAATTCCATTTCTAGTGTAAATTGGATGTTAGTGTTGAAGGAATTAAACATATCAAACAAGGGTTGAATTTGTTCTATTGGTAAACAACAAAGAATATCGTCAACGTATCGGTGGTAAAATAAGATTTTAAATTGTGGATTGCTTTTTAGAATAGAAGATTCCAATTTGAACATGACAATTTCTGCCAGTATCGGACTTAGCGCATTTCCCATGGGGCACCCCATAAGTTGTAGGTAGTATTTGTTATTGAATTGTAAAAAGGAAGTTGACAGACAAAATTTGATGCAATTTAAAAACTGTTCTAAATTTAAAGGAGTGTGATCTTGGATTTCTGGCCAACGTTCGGAGATACATTCAAAAATTAAATTATGGGGGATGACAGTGAAAAGGGACTTTACATCTAAAGAAATTAATTTATAATTGGGAGGGATTAATGTGTCGTTAAGTTTATCTTTAAGTGAAAAGGAATTATCCACGAAATATTCAGATTTATATTTTAATCTCGATAGTATGTTAGCTAAAAATTTTGAAATACTACTGTTGGGGGTTTGTAAGTTAGATACGATGGGTCTGACAGGGCAATTGGGCTTATGAACTTTCGGTAAACAATAAAGTTTGGGGCTTACCGAATTGTAAGTTCTTAAAGTACAAGCTAAATTCTTCTCTAAAACTTTTTCTTTTTCTAAACTACTCACCAACTTATTGTTTCTCAAACTGAAAGGTATTAGTAGGGTCTTTGTCGAGCAATTTATAGGTCTCAGAGTCTTTAAGTAACATTTCACACTTGTTTAGGTAATCTGATTTGTCTAAAATGACAGTGAGGTTACCTTTGTCAGCTCTGGTGATAATGAGGTTAGTATTGACTTTTAAAAATCTTTCTGTCCGTTTAATGAGATCTATGAGAAAAATATCAGAGCAATGTAAGTTATTCAATCTAAATTTAGATTTATGAAATTTAATTAAGTTGTTAATTTTTTGGCGTACTTGAGTCATAGTTTTCGAGTCAACAATGTTAGGGTTGAGGTTAGTTTCAAAGGTAGCTAAAATATTCAGCAAGTTTGAGTTGTTTACATTTGAGTTATAAACATTCATAAAGTGAAATTTTGGTCCTAGAGCTAAAATACAACTAATGTCTTCTGGAATAATAGTTTTAGATTTGTTAATAAGCCATTTTGTCAAATGAGGTTTAATTGATTCTAAAAATTTAAAAGCATTGTTATAATAAAGTAAATTATTGAATTTGGTGACTTGTTTGTATTTTATAGTTTCAAATAAGTTATAATATTTATAATCCTGAGTAATAAAGAAAACGTTAGTAAATTCAGAAGGAAAAATGGATAAAATTGTTTTCTTTAATTTCTTTTGTTCAAAATCTAAATTGTTATTGAGTTTAATACAAGAACTAATTTCGTGATTTAAAACTTTTAAACAAATACTTTTAACTTGTCTTTGTAAGATGTGACAAGAAGAGACATGTTGGTTGGGTACCTTGATTTCACAGCAAGATGGAATGATGTTATATTTTCTACATTGTAGTAAGAATATTCTTCTGTTCTTGGAACAGCAACTTTTCTTGATGTTGTTGGAGTAATCTTTAAGGAGTTGAACATCCGCTTGGTTATGTGTAAGAAGTAGTTGTTTGTAGGTCGACATGTCCTCGAGGTCCTTGGACGTGATATATATTGTAAAATTTTAGTAAGCCGGAAGCAAATTTGGAGAGGTAATAATGGACAAACGGCTTAAAGATGTAGTTATTTTATTGATGAAATAATATCCGACGTTTCGGCCAAGGTTATGGCCATCTTCAGGTCTATTAATAAAATAATTAAATTACAATCATAAATTGTTAGTCAAAACAAACAGTACAACTTACCAAGCGTTGAAATAATTAACAAACAACAATTTTAAAGTTACTAACTAATTAACTTAAATTAGGGCGAACATATCAAAATGAAAAAAATAAATTAAGAAGCTAAATTGCAAAAAACATGAGTCTAAGTTATATGTTCGCCCTAATGAGTCTGCTAGTCGACTGAAGAAAATAAAAAATATAATACAATTCTAAATTACCACATAGTGAGCCATCTAGTGACAGCATTCAGAAATAACCCAAGGTTGGTAGTAAGAAGAATTCCAACTCAAACTTGTAAATCAATTAGTAAACAACTAATTTAAAATTTCATGGAGGTTAGAATAAATGTTTTTACTTTCATTGAAATCTGATTGTATGTTAATAGATTTACTGTCATTGTTGATATGACAGCTCTCAATAAACAGACGTTTTCTTAAATTCGATTCCTTGTGTAGGATTGAGACTTTATCAAAATCAAAAGAGTGATTAAAAGTGTTACTATGCTCCACTAAAGCGCTATGACCTACATTGCCTTTAACTAGGTGATATTCGTGTTGCCTCAGTCTAGTTTTAAGATATTGTTTGGTTTCCCCTATGTAAGTAGAAGCACAATCTTTGCATTCGACTTTATAAACTACGTTACTAGATAATTTAAGTTCATTTTTATCTTTCAGTCGAGAAAACAACTCAAACTTGCTGAATATTTTAGCTACCTTTGAAACTAACCTCAATCCTAACATTGTTGACTCGAAAACTATGACTCAAGTACGCCAAAAAATTAACAACTTAATTAAATTTCATAAATCTAAATTTAGATTGAATAACTTACATTGCTCTGATATTTTTCTCATAGATCTCATTAAACGGACAGAAAGATTTTTAAAAGTCAATACTAACCTCATTATCACCAGAGCTGACAAAGGTAACCTCACTGTCATTTTAGACAAATCAGATTACCTAAACAAGTGTGAAATGTTACTTAAAGACTCTGAGACCTATAAATTGCTCGACAAAGACCCTACTAATACCTTTCAGTTTGAGAAACAATAAGTTGGTGAGTAGTTTAGAAAAAGAAAAAGTTTTAGAGAAGAATTTAGCTTGTACTTTAAGAACTTACAATTCGGTAAGCCCCAAACTTTATTGTTTACCGAAATTTCATAAGCCCAATTGCCCTGTCAGACCCATCGTATCTAACTTACAAACCCCCAACAGTAGTATTTCAAAATTTTTAGCTAACATACTATCGAGATTAAAATATAAATCTGAATATTTCGTGGATAATTCCTTTTCACTTAAAGATAAACTTAACGACACATTAATCCCTCCCAATTATAAATTAATTTCTTTAGATGTAAAGTCCCTTTTCACTGTCATCCCCCATAATTTAATTTTTGAATGTATCTCCGAACGTTGGCCAGAAATCCAAGATCACACTCCTTTAAATTTAGAACAGTTTTTAAATTGCATCAAATTTTGTCTGTCAACTTCCTTTTTACAATTCAATAACAAATACTACCTACAACTTATGGGGTGCCCCATGGGAAATGCGCTAAGTCCGATACTGGCAGAAATTGTCATGTTCAAATTGGAATCTTCTATTCTAAAAAGCAATCCACAATTTAAAATCTTATTTTACCACCGATACGTTGACGATATTCTTTGTTGTTTACCAATAGAACAAATTCAACCCTTGTTTGATATGTTTAATTCCTTCAACACTAACATCCAATTTACACTAGAAATGGAATTAAATAAATCTATAAATTTTCTGGATATCACTTTTATTAATGACAATAACAAATTGATAACTAACTGGTATCGAAAACCAACTTGGTCTGGGAGATATCTCAATTTTGACTCACATTATCCATTAAAATACAAACGAGCTGTCATTAACAACCTTACAGACAGAAACATTTTGTTATCTCATCCCCAGTTTCACCAGTCCAATTTCAATCTGATCCTTTCCACCTTGGCTGATAACAACTATCCTAAAAAATTTACCTTGGAAATAATAAAGAATAGACTTAACTCACCTAAATTTAACAATAACAACTCCTTGCTGTTACCTAACAACAAGGAATCCAAAAAATACATTGCTTTACCTTACTACAAACATCTAAAATTCCAATTGGATCAAATTTCTGACCCTTTAGGACTTAAAACAGCTTATAAAACTTCTTCTAACACCAACTTCTTGTTTTCTCGACTGAAAGATAAAAATGAACTTAAATTATCTAGTAACGTAGTTTATAAAGTCGAATGCAAAGATTGTGCTTCTACTTACATAAGGGAAACCAAACAATATCTTAAAACTAGACTGAGGCAACACGAATATCACCTAGTTAAAGGCAATGTAGGTCATAGCGCTTTAGTGGAGCATAGTAACACTTTTAATCACTCTTTTGATTTTGATAAAGTCTCAATCCTACACAAGGAATCGAATTTAAGAAAACGTCTGTTTATTGAGAGCTGTCATATCAACAATGACAGTAAATCTATTAACATACAATCAGATTTCAATGAAAGTAAAAACATTTATTCTAACCTCCATGAAATTTTAAATTAGTTGTTTACTAATTGATTTACAAGTTTGAGTTGGAATTCTTCTTACTACCAACCTTGGGTTATTTCTGAATGCTGTCACTAGATGGCTCACTATGTGGTAATTTAGAATTGTATTATATTTTTTATTTTCTTCAGTCGACTAGCAGACTCATTAGGGCGAATATATAACTTAGACTCATGTTTTTTGCAATTTAGCTTCTTAATTTATTTTTTTCATTTTGATATGTTCGCCCTAATTTAAGTTAATTAGTTAGTAACTTTAAAATTGTTGTTTGTTAATTATTTCAACGCTTGGTAAGTTGTACTGTTTGTTTTGACTAACAATTTATGATTGTAATTTAATTATTTTATTAATAGACCTGAAGATGGTCATAACCTTGGCCGAAACGTCGGTTATTATTTCATCAATAAAATAACTACATCTTTAAGCCGTTTGTCCATTATTACCTCTCCAAATTTGCTTCCGGCTTACTAAAATTTTACAATTTTATTATTATCTTCATTCTAACAAAATTTGAACAAATTTATTTATCTAGAACTGGAAATAAAAGCATACAAATTTCAAGCGGTTTTACACTAAGTCCGGAGCGGCCTTAAACTAGCATTTTTACTGTAAGTGATTTCGCGCCAAATTCAACGGACAAATACTTCTAAGAATTACATATAGAAAAAGATTGACCAACCATTTTTCTTATATAGAAAATACTCCAAACTGATCAAATCATAACAATAACGTTAAAATTGATTTGTCCACAGATATAATATTTATCAAATATATAACGATCGTTTCGACTTTGCAGTCATCATCAGATACAGTAGTATTCATACAAGAAGACAGTTTATGTAAGTTTACCTATGTTGAGTAGGGGTGAGTTACAAATATCTAATTGGTCATTTACAATGTATTTCTTAGAATTAATCGCTTTCCTTATTTCTAAACTTTCCAAAAGATTTAGCCTTAGTCCTTTTTCATGTATGTGTATGGCTTCGAAATTACCGTTAAAATTATGTTTATTTGTAATGCAGTGTTCAGAAAAACCCTCGAGTTATTAATCTTTCTAAAATAAATTTAAATGTGAAAGAAAATCAGCTTCTACAAAAGGGTTTAAAGTACTCTCCACACTTACCAGCGAAACAAATAGATGGAGACAAGTTAGCTGTTAATATTTAAATTGCTACCAGGTCTATTATAAATCATGAAGAACAACAACTTGCTAAACATAATCTAGCAAAGACCATTAAGAGCGTTCCATACTAAAAAAATATTTCATGTTTGCTCCTTACTTGTATACATTTCCCAAAATCATAGAAGAATACTGGGTTGCAGAAGAAGAAAATAATTTTTGACAGGGATAAGCCATAAATCAAATAAAGGTCTTTTTATGACTGCTTAAACATGAAATTTCTATTGAAACAGCAAATCTTTGTTCGTTTGAGTTTCCCGGCCTTACTATGAGATGTCATCTAAAAAATAAGTTCGACTGTTGAAGAACAGTTCAGATTTTTAATCAAAGTATAATATGTACTAAGTGGTCGTTATACCGTAAGTCCGGTTTCGGTTCGCAACAGCGATTTCCCATGGTAAATTTTCAATTATATTGATAAAAATTGTTCAGTATTGTAATCTAAACAAGTTATACCTAATTTTGCAAAAATAAAAATAAAAACAATATTGAAATATATCACACCTTTTACTTATTATTGGGTGTGGCACTAGGGCGAAGCAAATCTCTGGGGTCGCCAAGGTTTTTTTAATAATTTTTGTTGTAAACTGGTCGATAAGGTTTTTTAAATTTATGTGAATGCAAGCATTCTGAACATTGAGCTTCTACATTTTCTTTCACAACCAATTGTTTATCAATAAGCTCTTGCAAAGTAATGCTCTTACTACTACAATCACGTATTGGAATAATAATAAATACTAGCTGATTATTAAAAATCTAAATCTTTGAAATTCTACACGTCTGTCCATCTAAAAATCTTTTAATATATACTAAATATGATTGGTTTTGAAACACTTTCACTAAAACAACTGCCGATCAATAAAAATCTAATTCGGCAAGAAAGCCCTTCAAAAGACCTTTAATTTTAAATGGAGTAACGGTCTGTTTATGACTGTTGTAGGTACAACAATGTAAGTATTAGGATAGTAACTGTTGTCTGTTGCTAAATGCTTGCAATATTCATTATGATGTTTAATTCCCTATTAAAATCATTGGGGTCCATGAGGATTTTCAGAAAACAATCAAAAAAAATATGGAAAACACAAAGTTTTATATTAAGCGGATGATTTGAATAAGCAGGTATAATTACATCAGTGAACGCCTCTTTACGGTAAATGCTGAACTTAAAATTCTGGTTCAGATATGTTGACGATATCCCTTGTTTATTTTCTGGATCTGATAAACAATTAAATATTTTTTTAACTCTAATCAACAATTTAAATCCAGATATAAAATTTACGGTTGAAAAAGAGGCAAAGAAATGTATCAACTTTTTGGATAGTACAATAAATAATAAATTTATGTTCAACATTTACAATCAAGTCTTAAATATACTTTTCTAGTGAAACTAAACCGAGTGTTATTATTTTAATTAATTACATACTTACCTATTTATTATATTTCATCAGTAATGGGCATAATAAGATCAAATCGTAAATACCGCAAATTAGGGTTATTCCACGTAAATCAGTATTTCACAACCGAGGTCCCGTGGAACTCTATTGTCCCGCGATTATCTTGCTGAGGTGTCGTAAGCATTTGTTTATATTTATAAGTTGTTTTCTGTGATTAAATATGGTTTTTAAAGCACACTCAAATTTATGATTGTGTCAAAGTTCAAATGCTATAATTTAATGGTTGTCGGTTCAATGCGGCAACTCTGAATGTTTAAATGTGTTAAACATTGATTTAGATTTTCTGCTCTTATTGCAATACAGAAAGGAAATGTCTTTTCTTAAATTACATAAGCCAAGCTCTATTTTGTAATAAATATCATTAACTTTGTGGGTACTAATATGATAATATTTCAAAATTTTTAAAATTTAAAGCACTCCTGCAACATCTAAAGTTTAGTTCTTGCATCGGTTTCCCGTTCGGATACAAGTAGTTTTAGGGGTTCTTCACTCAATAAAAGGTTGGGGAGCACTGATGTATCGCAAACTTTCCGGGAAGTAGATTTCAGAAGGTATATAAATTAGGAACATTTTTCAATTCCTTCTCAGTTTTGTTTTGCAGTGTCAACTCAAACAAGTCATATTTGTATAACGTGTAATAGTTTTTCACCAATATTTTAAATATTGTGTTTGTGTGTTCGGGATTTGAGTGAAATATGAAGCGACAAACTGTACATATGTCCAGATATCAACTATTGAAACATCGACGTGAAGTGTTAGCACGGTAAGTAATTTTTTTACAATATTTTGGCTCGTTTTATCTATACAATGATGTATGTGTACACTCATTGAAAACTAATTGTTGATTTAGTTTTCTAAGGGTCAGTTTGTCAATCACCGATTAATGTTAATCATGTTTAAATAATAATGGAAACTATAAATAAAATAAATAAATATATCATCACGCCTTCTACCCATTACTGGGTGTGGCACCCTGCCGAAGCAGATCTCAGTAAGTGATATATTTTGCACGTGAAGTGCGGTTACCAGTCGTTAAATAACGGCCCCCAAAGATGTTAGTGGTGAGGGAGCTATAGGGGTAATTTTAAATTTGTGAAAATGTTTTGTCTGCTGTGGGGATCGAACCAGGATTCTTAGGATCCACAGGCCGACTCGATACCATAGGAAACTATGGTTACCATTATTATTTAACTACTACTAATTTTAAAACAATGAGGGTGGTTTTCACGAACGACAGTTACATTTTAACCTTGTTTAAATAAATAAAACGAAATCAAAATTACAAATGGAATAATTGGGATTGCTGTCATATTCAACATGCTTTTATTTATTTAAACCAAGTTATAAATTTACCTGTCGTTGGTGAAGACTATCTGAAAAGACATATTTTCACAATAATTCAAATGAGAGTGCAACATAGATACAAATTATGTCCACAATATTGTCAGAAACTTATCTTTTTTTGTTGTTTTTTTAGAAATAGGGCGAGTTCTGCGCTTCCGTCAAGTTCAGAAATTTCTATTTTGGAGGATACGAGTTTCACGTACGAGGAGGATTCCGAAGCAAATTCACGTAAGTTATATAACCTATTTTATTTTATACATATTTGTTTTATTGTCAAAAATTATCTACTAGAAAAAATAAGTCTACTTTAGTGTCTGTTTTCTAATAACGAAATAATTTTCAAAAATTAATTCCAACTTCCAGTGATTACATAAAAAACACATTTTGTTTTGAATGTATTGAATAACATTTAGTGATTTATTTTACAGATGAGTCTTCCTTCAGCTTAGCAGAGGAATTCGTTATGGAAGCGGAGTCCATTGCAACAAATGACGAAGAAAATGAAATTTGAGGTAGAAGAATTGTGGATATGCAGTATTTTTTAAAAGAACTAAAATCTATAAAACACAGTGGCTTCGATTGTTCTTTTTTTGACGTTAATTTCAAATCGGAAAAACGGATGGGGTTGAAAAGTATTTTTACATTCAAGTGTAATGTCTGCGGTATCGAAAATGTTGTCCATTCAGAAGATTCAGAATCAGTGACGAATGTGAATAAATTAGCTGTATCTGCTATGATATCGACTGGCGGCGGATACAGCCAGTTAGAAGAAATATGCGCTGTTTTAGATATACCATCTATGACAGATAGAAGCAGTATCAACAACTGTGAAGGATCTAGCTGTTGAAGAAATGAAAAGCTGGTGAGGAAGAGTATCAGCTGGCAGTTACCGAAGGTAATGTGGATAACGACGGAGTGCCTGAAATATCAGTAATCGTAGACGGAGCGTGGAGCAAAAGATCATACAGATCAAATTATAACGCCTTCTCCGGTGTTGCATGTATAATTGGAGTTCGCACTCAAAAAATTTTGTACATAGGAGTGAAAAATAAATATTGTTTTACATGCGCTAGGAAACACTATAATAAAGAGGAAAATGATGAGAAAGATCACATTTGCTTCAAAAATTGGTCTGGTCCTTCTACGGGTATGGAAAGTTGTATAATTTTGGAAGGTTTTAAGTGTTCAGTGAAGATTCACAAATTAAAATATAAAAAAATTATCGGCGACGTAGATAGTAGTGTATACAGAAAAATTATAGATTCTATGCCATACGGTCCTCATTTACTTGTCATTAAAATTGGTTGCAAGAAACACATTTTACGATTGTATTTGAATGAATTAAAAGATATAATGAATACGCACAAAGAAGTACGGCAACATATAAAAAGAAATTTAATTCGGTTTTAAGGGAGTATAACAAAAGCAATCCAGTATAGAAAGGAGCAGAATATAACAAGACACGAAAAAATAGTAGAACTAAGTAAGGATATTCTCAATGGACCTCGTCATATATTTGGAGATCACCAGAATTGCGGAGAAAGAGGTTATTTTTGTAAAAAAGCAGATACCGAACCAAATCTAATATCAACCATTCCAACACATATTTTTGCGAAAATATTACAGGCAGTTCAGAATGTAGCTAACAAATCTGATAGTTTAATAGAAAATGTTAATAATAACGCTGCAGAATTGTATAATTCAATAGTTGCAAAATTCGTGGGTGGTAAAAGAATTAATTTTTCATTAAAAAATTCATATGAAACACGCTGTGACATGGCAGTCATATCCATGAATTCAAAAGAAGAATTTCATGAAATAATACAGTCAGGGTTGGGTCGAAAAATTGGAAAATATAGTTTAAAACACGCGGCAAAAATAAGAAACAAAATTAGATCCAGGCGAAACAGGGGTTATGGAAAGAGGAGAAATCGTACTATTAGTCATCAGGATAGTAATTATGGTCCATATGTGGAAAATCCCGAAGCAGATTTCAACAACGAAGATTTACAAAAGGCCAAAGAAGAATATTTAAACAAATTAAAAGAAGCAGATAAGAATTATATTCTTCAAAAAACGCTTGGGCAGTTTACAGATCAACTATGGAAAGAGGAAAGAAGGAAACGAGTTACTGCCTCAAATTTCGGAAAGATTTGCAAAAAACGGAAAGGTACATCAACTGCAAATATAGTGAAAAATTCGCTTTACAGTTCATTCACTGGCAGTAAAGGTACAGTATATGGAATAAGAAATGAAAGCAAGGCTGTAGCGATGCTAGAAGAAAAAATTAATAAAAGTGGATTTTATATTCATGAAGAGATACCATTTCTGGGTGCGTCACCAGATGGAATAATAGGAGATGACGAAATTTGCGAAATAAAATGTCCATTCTGTGCGCAAAATATGACTATAAAAGATGCAATAGAAAAAAAAGTTATAAAATTTTTAGAATCAAAAGATGGTAAAATTTGTTTAAAAGAAAATGTTTCAGGTACAAGGACAATTAAATATTTGTAATAAAAATGCATGCTATTTTATGGTGTACACGAACATTGATATTTTCATTGAAAAAATTCATAGATCCAATTCATTTTGGCAAGATAAAATTATACCAAAAGTAACAAATTTTTATCTCAACTCACTTTTACCAGAAATTATTAATTCGAGGTATAGTCGCGACTTACCTATTAGAGAAATTTTTTAATAAATTACTAATTTATGCCACGGTTATGTTTTTCTATGTTACTATTAATTATATTGATATATGTTGAATGATCTTTAAATAAATGAGCATTTATTTTCATTTTATGTGTTTTTATGTCTTGACGACTAGTTTGTGTATTATAAAACCTGAATAAATATTATTATTATTACCTATATAATTACAATTTTTTGCGTCTATCTGCCCTTATTTTAAAATAACATTAAAATCTTAATCAAATACTTACATTACAATATTTAATTTACTTTTTTTTATATATATATAAATACTTATACTAAATTAAATATTAAATTTCTCGTAAGTATCTATAACATTTTCATGTCGAAATATCAGAACAGTAGTTCCGTGCACGATATGTCGTCAGTTCATCACTATCGTTACAGATAAGCCTGTGCCTGTAGGCACAAAAGTTTGCGATGTTTATTGTGAAACCGTCATAAAAAGTACCTGCTCTGAAATCCTTCTGACACCGCATCGTTCAAAGCAGACATTGTCATTTGGGTTGCATCGTTTTGTACGTCAGGCGTTAAATATGTGACATTGTGACACGAAATATCGAAAACAAATATATACTTTACTCAGAAATGCGAAACTTTAATGAAAATATTCGTATAAAGAAAGTTTTATTTTTGCAAAATCTTTCATTTCATATCTAATTTATATACCCAAGTACTTTCTAAACTGTTAAAATCGTGCATATGTCTTTACATATATATGCACTTAACTAACTTATTATTAAGTTTTACGAAATTATAAAGAGACAAAACTTAATATTTTATTATTATCTTCATTCTAACAAAATTTGAACAAATTTATTTGTCTAGAACTGGAAATAAAAGCATACAAATTTCAAGCGGTTTTACACTGAGTACGGAGCGGCCTTAAGACGCATTTTCCTAACAGTTATAAAGAAACATTTAATTCGGAATGGAACATTATTAAAAAATTGAAAAACAAATTAACAACTGAAAATCTAAAAATGTGCAAAGCGGATAAAGGCCAAACAATAGCTATCATGGATGGAGAAGAACACTACCAAAAAACTCTCTAAGTGATTAGTGAAAGTGACTGTTCCGAAATGAAAAGTGACCCAACGTCCCAATTCCAAAACCAAGTCATTAATATTCTGAAAGAGTGTAATACAGTGTTTTGTGACTCAGACAAATATAGACTTAAATCTATGAATCCCAAATCACCGCAGTTATTCGCACAACCAAAATTACACAAGACAGACTGCTCTATGAGACCTATTGTATCCTATATTAACGCACCAGCGTATAAAATTTGTAAGTTTTTAAACAGAGTCCTACCTGATGTCCTAAATTTCGAATCAAAATTTAGTGTTAGAAACTCCATAGAGTTTGTTAATAAAGCTAACAACGTAGGTGTTAGCGCTAATCATAAACTTATATCCTTCGATGTAACAAGTTTATTCACATCTGTCCCGACCGGAGAACTTAAATCTATTTTGAAGAATCTACTAAATGGCAATAAAAATCGTAATGAAATTCAAAGGCAAGATTACATGGACATCATAGAAGTCTGCCTTAGTCAGAATTATTTCAAATTTAAAATTAAGTTCTACAAAATGAATTCAGGTTTGCCTATGGGATCACCGCTTTCACCACTATTTGCTAATATTTATATGAATTATTTTGAAAATATTGTAATTAGTAATACCAAATTTAACAAACTTATCAGTTTTTGGTGTAGATATGTTGACAGCATTTTTTGCGTTTGGAAAGGGACCGATAGACAACTAAGCATGTTCCTCGAATTTATCAATAATATCAATAACAATATAAAGTTCACAATGGAAAAAGAACTAAATAATTCCATAAATTTTCTAGATCTAACTATAAGCAAATGTAATAATAAACTCAGTTACAAAATTTACAGGAAACCCACATTTACTGACTCAATAATTCCATATAGTTCAAATCAATCATTCTCTATTAAAATGTCAGCATTCCATAGTATGATACATAGATTAACTTCAATTCCGCTGAGTAATACTGATTATAAAACAGAAGTAGCTACAATTAAAACTATAGCTACAAATAACGGATATAATTCAAATATTATTGACAAATTAATTAAAAGGAAAAACAACAAAGTAATAACTTCTAAAATATACTGTGATTCCAAAAAGATTGAGCCTAATCCTAAATGGTATTTTATAAATTTCATTTCTGAGCTAAATAACAAAATTCTGCATACATTGAATAGATATCACATCAAAACTATTTCGGCGAATAAAAATAATTTAGGTTCATTATTATCAAATAATAAAGACAAAATATCAAAATTAGAACTTAACGGTGTTTACAAAATTACGTGTGATGACTGCGATGCAATATACATCGGCCAAACAGGACGCAGTTTCAATAATAGGATTAAATAACATCAGAATGCAATTACGAAGCAGATATGTACGACGGGTTTTTCTGAACACTGCATTACAAATAAACATAATTTTAACGGTAATTTCGAAGCCATACACATAAATGAAAAAAGGACTAAGGCTAAATCTTTTGGAAAGTTTAGAAATAAGGAAAGCGATTAATTCTAAGAAATACATTGTAAATGACCAATTAGATGTTTGTAACTCATCCCTACTCAACATAGGTAAACTTATATAAACTGTCTTCTTGTATGAATACTACTGTATCTGAAGATAACTGCAAAGTCGAAACGATCGTTATATATTCAATAAATATTATATCTGTGGACAAATCAAGTGTTTTTATTTTAACGTTATTATTATAAAATGTTCCACCAAGAATCGACTACACAATCTCTTACTTTAAATCGTAACAAACACATTCAACGCTCCTGACTTCAACTTCTTCAAACGATATCGAACTCTCAACTTTATTAACGCAAGTCACACTCTCTAAGACAACTGTCTTGAAAATCAACTCTCTCTTAGAAAATCTCTTCATTTCAAGCTTCTACTACCTCATTTAATCTCATACTTTTATTTAAATTCGTTAAAACTCTACAATTATTCTTTAGACCCTAATTATTATCAAATGATTCACTACAATATTTCGAGATATGATGTATTTTTCTACATTTAAAACACATAACTTTACCATCAATATACGTGCTATCAACTTCTCTAATTTGGTAAATATTTCGCGAAATGCGACGATATGTACAGCCTGAAAGACATACCGAACTTTCATTTTTCTCGACATGATTTAAACCTAGCGAATAGCTCGTATCAATTTTAGCGGACAAATCTAACTATCACTACAATTTCCATAATTAATTTCTCTATCATTTATATCGCGCTTCTCATTTTCATTTCCATACGCATTATAACGAATCAATTTCATTAAAATTTATTGCAATCTGAACAACCATTAATAAATTTATCGGTTCCAAACTCAATGTTACATCTCGAATCTAAGGTAATAACCCAGCCATAAAAACTTCAAACGCTTTAAATTACCGCTGTGTATTGTAATCGTATTTACTCATAAACTTCTTAAAAACTTTTAGTCCGAAGGAATTTATACTTTCATTTTTCTCTCATATACTTTATTCCCTTAATTGCGGTTCATCATATTCAATTAACTTATTTTTCTATATAGACCATGATTGGATAATTTTTACTAAATATCGTTTCTCCGATTTTTAACTCTACTGCCGTCCTAACTATAATTTCTTCTGACCATTCATTCCTTTTAGAATTATACTCGATATTCTCAATAAACTTATAAATCGGCACGTTTTGATTTCCTGCGAACGTTAAATATTAGACTCCATTATTACTACAAACACTTTAACAGGCGCGATGGCCGAGAGTGTTAATACACATTTCTTAGCATACTGTGACGTCTTTCGAACCAAGGTTCATCAGTTCGAATCCGCCAGTCGACAAAGTATGATTTGTCGTTAAATAAAATATACAGTTACTTGTATTAATCATACTCTGGTCAGGGCCGTAGCCAGGGAGGGGCCAGGGTGGGCAATTCCCACCCTGGAAGAAAAAGTTGCCCACTCTAAAAAAATCGGAATGCTCTTAGTCTTTTTAATTTTTTTAATACGGAACACACAACAATTAATTTAAAAATTGTATGCTCACGCACTGGGCTGTAATGTCGCATACATAACTGGGAACTATAGTTTCTAATGAGCACATAAGTTTTCTGTTTTTCTGTTAATACATTGCTGCTCGTTTGAAATAGTTTATAAATTCCCGCGGCTTCTCTTATTGGTCACGCGTTCGCTCAATTAACGATGGACAACGACGCGTTGTCTGCATCGACTAATGTTTTTAAAAACAATAATAACTACTAACTGCAACTGGAGATGGTCCTTATTCGTAGCTGGTATTATAAATTGGGGAATCCCCGCTTGTATGTTTATTCGTTTATTCTTGTTTGCGGTGCTTGACAGAAAGTGAATTGTTTTGTGTAGTATATAATACGTACATCGCATTTCGCACATCGTTTCTTAATTATACTTTTAAATTTCGATATCTCATTAATAGGCATCGGTTTTTTGCCTTATTCATTTATTCAATGATCGTTATTATTTAATTATCATGGATATAAGGCAGTTTTTTCAACCAAAAACCGTTGTTTCGGTAGATTCAGTCTCTAATAATCATTCTAGTGATAAGAATTGGTCATTACTAAGTTCAAGTGTCTCAAATACAACTTCTGAAAATAACGAACATAATCAACAAAAACAAAGTGCAAACAAATATATTGTTCCTTCAGATTTACCGCGAAACGGTGAAGCTGTTAGGCAAGTCTATCTCAGTAAATACCCTAAAGAAAATCATCGTTCATTTCGCGCAGATTGGTATAATAGATTTAAGTGCATACTTTATTCAGTTGAACGCGTGTGCTGCTTTTTGTTATCCATGTACGCAATTTGAGATACTTGCTTCAAAAGAAATCACTTTTACTGCAATTGGCCTTCGATTCTGGAAAAGAGCTCTCGAAGAAAGATATATTTCCTAGACACGAAAAAAGTATAACACATGTTTAGGCTTTACAAAAATGGAATGAACAAATTCAGAGAGAAAATACTAATTAAACAGTATCGACACTTGTTAGCAAAATACCTCTAGAGCAAAATAGGTATTATATAAAAAGTATTGCTGAAATCGTTCAATTTATTGCCGTAAATGAGCTAAGTTTTCGAGGAGAATACAATTTAGAATGCACACTGAAGAAAGTTTATTTATTAAACTCTTTCAATATACCCTTAAAAAGGATACAGAACGAGCAAAATGTTATTCAAAAATAAAAAAAAAATAATTGTTGCTACACTTCACCAGCTATTCAAAATGAAGTTATTGATGTTCTAACAGAAGTCGTTAGAGAAAATATTTGTTTATAAATTCAAAATGCAGATGTTAAGTATTTTACACTGCTAGAAGACGCGACGACAGACAAAAATCAAAGGGAAAATATATCAATAGGAATAAGATATGTTAAAGACGGAGCAGTAAAGGAATCAGTTTAGACAATAAGTACAACTACCAAGTTAGATGCAGCTACATTTAAAATTCTAATATAATATATATATATATATATATATATATATATATATATATCGAATTTTCTTATTTTATTTTGAAATGCCCCCTCTAAAATTTAGGTTGCCCACTCAAAAATTTGGACCTGGCTACGGGTCTGACTCGGGTGCTATAAGCTAGTCATTTATACATATGCCTTTTAAAAAAATTTAACATCGACTACGGAAACCGGCAGTACGGCAGCATAAAAACTGCGGCTCGGAGTGCCCGCTAGGCCCAGGCCCGATACGAGCTGTAGCGCCATTGACGAATTAACACTTTAAAACTGCTGATATGAGAGAGTAATATATTTTCTGCCACCAATGTAACCAGAGTGAACAAAGTACAATGAATATTAATTTAACGCGCAACTAATATATAATTACGCGGGTAGCGGGCCACTAAGAAGTATTTAGACTCGAATTACTACGAGTATTTAAATGGACTATGACAAAATTATATAAATTTTAGTACAATAGAAACACAAACAAATTAAATTTATATAATATAAAATAATCTTCTTTTAAATCCGTGACTCTATATAATCCAAAAGACGCTAAAACTAATTTAGAAACGACTCAATTTCGATCCTTTACAACGCAACCAATATTTACTTCACGATCGTTTGTAATTCGAGAGTCTTCTTAGTACCAAGTAGATACTTCAATATTTGACGAGAGAGTGAGAGCGTGACTTTACAATTACAGTTTTTTTATAACTTTAAGGGCTGGAGACTACTTACAGAAATTCTCAAAATTGCTAGCTAAGGTTATTCTCGTGATAAGGAAATGCTTGGCCTTTAAACAAACATTTTTACGGTAACTTATTTTGCGCCAAATTCAACGGACAAATACTTCTAAGAATTACATACAGAACTAAGACTGACCAACCATTTTTCTTATACAGGAAATAACTCAAAACTGATCAAATCGTAACAAACGCGAATGCGGCTTGTTACACCAGTGTACACTTTTTAGATCCAATGTAGAGATTATTTTTGATCCAGTCAACGTGTCCAGTGTATCGTATATTCGGGAATGTCTATACCTATCTTTTTTCATCACGTTGTTCAGTTGACGGTAGTCTAGACAGAATCGGGTAGATCCACACTTTTTCTTTACTAATACCACCGGAAAAGCCCATGGACTACTTGTGGGCTCAATCATACCTTTTGCCTTCATATCTTAAATAAGCCTTTCAGATTTTTCTCGCTTTGCCAGTGATAATCTTTTTGTTCCTTGACGGATGGGTCTTGCGTCTCCAGAATAGATTTTATGCTGGACAACGTTCGTTATTTCCTTGGATTTTTTGCCATATTTTAAGATATCTTGGTACTTGTTAATAAATTCTTCGCTTTAGTTTTTTCATCGGATGTCAATCCTTGAAAAAATATTTATATTTCACTGTATAAAATATATGGAATTTTATAAGATGTGGTTTCTTGAGCTATAATCCTCGATTATTAGAACAATTATTGTTCTATGACCATTACCCGATCACAGTGCGTTGTTTAATTAGCTGGATAATTATTTCTGTTCATTAGTCGAACTGGTATTACCTTTTAGGCCTTAAGCAGTGATTACGACCAGTCCCTTCATCATCATTTCTGGGTTCTAACAAGTTAATATTTCCTTTACAGAATGTACCATCAACTTGTACTTCCACTTCTCTTTAAAAGAGTTACGTCTTTGTTTACCTATGAATGTGCGAGTTCGTCCCTCGTGGATTCAGTGCAAGTTCTTTTTCATTTATGATTATTATACCCTATTTGAGATCCAGTTTAAAGCCATATTTGTTCATATCGATTCCAAGAACGAAGTAATCTTTTATATCAGCTACTAGCACACGATGTTTGAAAGAAGTGTTCCCGATGTTGATGGTCACGACCAAATATTCAGATGCTGTAGCTAGTTTTCCAATTGCTGTACGTAATCGGAACTTAGTTGGATATAGTTGTGTCGGTGCAAACTTCTTGGTTAAATCGACTCTTATTATTTTTCGTCACACCCGTATCCAGTAATATCTTGAGTGGCCCTGCATCAACAAGACCATCCACGAAAATGCTGCTAACTTGATGAAGAGAGGCGATATATCCGATGAAATGTGGGGCTACTACAGCACGGGACGACGATTATCCCATCGCATAAACCCGTCTTAATAACTAAGGCAGAAAACAATTATTTTTGCAAAAAATGCATCTAAAGATGCTGAGTTCGATACCCACGATATTATTATTAGTATTATTTATTTAATTTTTGACAAATAATTATTTGATGATAATTATTATATTTAATTTGAACAAATGTATAATATTTATTATAAAATTTGATAACAATAATAAAATATATAGGTACGTCAATGATTTTATGTGAACACTGGATCTGTAAGGTAAAAAAAATTACGAAAATACTAGTTTAATTTTAATGTATGGCTCAGTGATACGAAATATTAAAATCATTTATGTGGCTTCTCTTTAATCAATTTAATTAATATATTAAGCTACATTCACAAATCGAAATTAGTTTTTGTTTTATGCTTTATGTTTTAATGTGTTTTTAGGTGCCATTCACAAATAGTTTTGTTTTTGTCGATTTTCGTTTAGAGTGATATATATCATAAATTTTAGAAGATCGGCTATACTCAAAAGATCGGTAATACAGTAAATGTAACTGTCAGATGTGTCAGAATTTACACATGCTGTCATATGTTGTTTGTTTACTTTCGTATTTTTGGAAGAGCAAGATAAATATCATAATAAGAAAGTAGGTATCAATTTATTTTGATTCGTTTTGACACATGAAAAAAAAAACTTAGGTTATCATCAATGCGAAGGATGATAGAAAGAGACAAGTATATATTACTACCATCATTCTTTGCTTCGTCCTATTAGTCTATTCCTAAGTATAAAACGTAATACTAAAACATAAGTTTGGAGTTTGAAAACTTTTGTGTTAAAACCAAAACTAAATACTGATTTGTGAATGGCTGCGTAAGATAACATGTCTTTAAGGTTATTAAAACAAAAATGGAAAACATAACACGAAAACTAATTTCGATTTGTGAATGTAGCTTAAGTCACCTTCGTCAAACATTCTCAACACACCACCCTTGTTTCATTGTTCCCTCTATATAAGCTCATTTATTCATCACACTTAGAATCATTCATCTCACACAACAATCATTCAATCACGTCCACATTTAATTGCTTCATACACTTTTTCATTAATCTTTCTTCGATGCCCGTATCATATACATACTTATGCGTTTGAAACAAGAAAATAAATAATTTTAGTTTTGTAAGTACAAATAAATTAAGTTGTTTTAACAATATTCAAATTTATTGTAAATAAAATGCCTAAAATTTTTGTGGCGATAGCGCGCAGGCTAAACATTGTTCTTCTGTATCACCAGTCTGCTGACTAATGAGACGACTACGGTCTTCGCTTTACTAAACAAATTTCTCTACGCTCTCTGGCGCATGCGCATTCCTGTATTCTTCCTATATTCTGATTATAATGTGTGGCGGGTGCTTCAGTATGTTCCGTATTAGCACTCTGAGTTAAACGCATATTATAACGTGTGTCGTGTCATGCGTTGCGTTTTAGATTTTATGCGTCGCTCGGCTACACTTTATATATGTAATTTAATAAATTTGCTAAAATCAAAGATTAATAGACCTAATTTTCGGGTCAGACCTAGTGGCGCCCTAGTTTCATTTTTATTTTTGCTGCTCTTCACCGCCCGCCTCCACTGAGCTGGCCGAGGTTCGACGAGAGCTACCCCGGATTGTTTTCTGGGAACCGCTTGTGCTGGAAGTGTAAGATTGGCACCCTACAACGTGGGGCGAAGTTGTTTTATGTTTCAACGTTGACACCCCAGCTTCGCTTTATTTTCGCCGTCGTTTTGTTTTATCTTTATTTTCTCTACTGTCACATTCTTATCTATTAGTTCATTAGTAGGTAGTTATTTAGTTATTTTCTTTAAGTTAGTTAAGATTTTGTCGGATAAAGGAAATAAAAATAGGTTATATTTTGATTTAAATTTAATATTAGTATTTACGGTACATATTTTGAATTATGGAGATGAAGATGGATCCTCATAGCCTTCGTACTGACGAGTTGACGTACGCCACGCCTTTTCTTGTAGCAGCTGAATTTAAAATCTGCGAGAATAAATTACGCGAATTAGCGACATCGTTAGACGAATTTGACTTTACTAAATATCAGAGCTAATATACACGCATAGGTTCACGTCTCATACATGACACGCTACTTGTCGGCCGCATCATCTGCTCAAATCAGTACGAGAAACAGACACAATCCATGTTGAAGGACTTATGCGACCTCAGTTTGAGATCTAAGTTCTCGACGCACGCATCCGAAATTTTGGCAGAAGGGACTTCGGAACCCGCGTTCACGCCATATTGCGACCACATCCACTACGACAACTTCCGGAACCGGTAATATGGATTCGAAAAAGACCGCCATTTTGAAATACATTTTGACACATTTAGGAAAGGACAAACGACCGTATTTAGAGATTACGATTTTTGGGAATAAATTTGTGGGATTATTAGATTCGGGAGCGTTGCGCTCAATTATCGGTAATAAGGGATGGGAAATAATTCGCAAATTAAATACTTCATTAAACTTTAATAATAATATGCAATGTAAGATTGCGAACGGTAGTTCTTGTCACAGCATCGATTTGGTCACAATACCAGTCCAACTCATGGACAAGATAAAATTAGTAGAATTCAACATAGTACCAGAAGTATCGAGTTCCATTATTCTCTATATGGATTTTTGGTGTGTGATGGACATCATACCAGATTTGCGCAGAGATGAGTGGAAGTTTGCACCTGAAATACATAGTAAATTAGAATCCGCCTTAATCACGCATAGTGAGCTGACGCCATGTGAGCAACAGCAGTTAAATAGCTTCCTCCAAAATAATTTCGCGCGGATGAAATCTTCGCTGGGCTGTACATCATTGGTAGAGCACGAAATTAAATTATCGTCGACTGCTCCTATCAAACAGCGCTACTATCCCGTGTCGCCAGTTATGCAACGACACATTTAGGAAGGTCAACCAAGTCAGGACGAAAGATGCCTACCCGATTCCATATGTGTCAGCAATCCTCGATCGGTTGCGCGGACCGAAGTATCTCAGTCCGCTCGAAATTATGTCGGCATATTGGCAGATTCCCATGTCAGACACGAGTATGCCATACACCGCATTCACAATACCAAGTAGAGGACTGTATCAGTTCTGCCGCATGCCTTTTGGACTGACGAATGCCATAGCGACTTTGCACCGATTAATCGACCGTTTTCTAGGTGCCTATTTAGAGCCGCATGTTTTTGTCTATCTCGACGACATCATCCAATATATTGCGCTATATACGAATACGAATACTTACCAACTTAAAAATGAAATTAACGTTAAAAAAAGAACATTCGAAACCACTGTGTTTGATAGATTTTAGTTCTTTTTAAATATACTACATATCCACGATTCTTCCACCTACACTATCCTAATCCTTATATTATTGTACGTACAACAGTCATAAACAGACCCTTACTCAGTTCCACTTATCTATATGTTTTAAGAGAGTGACGTATTTTTTCGTAAGTTTGCAACACGAAATGTTTGTATGAATTGATGCAATGTATATGAAACGGGCGCATAAACGATTTTTCGTGTCACTCCAGAGCGGTCTTAAAGTAACGCGGAATTGTGGAGTCTTTTTGCAGTGACTTCTATCGGTGGCCGCCCGTATTTCTCAGAAGTTGTCAGAAACAAAGTCAGTAATGAAGAAATTAGCAAAAAGATCAAAGTAATAATAACCTCAAGGAGAAACAAAACAAACGCAGAAATTAAGCGTCAACTAAAAGAAAAATAAATCCACTTGATCTAAAAGTGGGTATAAATTCGGCCAAATCATTAACAAACGGTAAAGTACTAATAGAATCAACAATTGAGCGAAATGTAGATGTCATTAATAATAAAATTAATAAAATTTACAGCAAGGAGTTGGAAGCGGATGTAATGATTAAATTCGATACTAAATTAATATTGGCAACATTGAATTGATTAGACAGTAGTGTAAAATTTGGTGGTCAACAAAAACTTTAAGGCCCGGTTGTACAATATAGGTTCAGTGTGAGTTCAGTCTTGAACTTACAGTGAGATGACAGATTGCGTTGTACAAACCTGGTTCAAATAATGAGCTTGGTTCAAAGTGCGGTTCAGCTGAGCGGCCGAATTCTGCAGTTCAACCACAGTTCAGTGAACAAAATAACATCATGTGTCAATTTGATTAACGTGACAGTTATTATTTTAAAATTATGAATGAATTAATACATATATTTCAAGTGACGCTGAAGATATATTTGAATTAATAAATATGTTAAAATGTCGTAGAGCTGCAAAAAAATGTAGAAAAGGCGAAGATCATTTTAAAAAATGAAATGATAAAGAATTTAGTGCGAGATTCTGTTTGCCGAAAGCTGCTATAAAATATATAATAGAAAAAATTTAAGATGAAATTTGTTCTTCCACATAGAGATAAGTAAAGAAACAGCTATACTTGAAGATTAGCATTTACATTTTCTGTACATAATAAATAATTTATTTCACAAACAACACCGTATTGCCGGAAAATAAGGTGCTAGTGACTCTGTGTTTTTCTGCAACTGGTCCTTTTTTGCAAGTAGCAGGAGATTTTAGTGGATTTGATAAATCTACTACTAGTACAATCATGCGCAAAGTGTCCAGATCAATTGATAGATTGCATAATATTTATATTAAAATGCCTGCAACAGAAGAATTAATTTCATTATTTGTATTAAATTCTTTTTTAATTTCCATCCAGCATTCTGTTCTCATTTTATTCGTGTTTATATCGCATATCTTATATTCGATACATATTTTTTTTATCAACAGTATCATTTTGTCTCTTCTTAATTTGTTAAATTTGCTGATCGCATCATAATAATGAAATAAATAATGTATCAAAACTGTGAAATATTTAATCGATACAATCATTGAAGTATATAATGTATTTGATGCGAAATATTTAACGTTAATTTGCCTTACCTTATTATATTCAATTCAAACTGACATAAAATAACCAATTTTAAAATTGAAAATGACAAGAAAAATTATGACATTTGACATTACGCATTACCAACTGAAGTAATTTTTATTAGTTATATAGTTCAGCTGAGGTTCAGCTGAACTTGCATTCAATTTGTTTTGTACAACGCACAGTCAATTTGAACTCGGGTTCTATAAAACCGTAGTTCAGTTAAACTCAATATGAACCAATGTTTGTACAACCGGGCCTAAGTTCATCGGCTTATTTGAGTATTTTTATTTAACTCACATATGTGATCACAATAAGTAAAAATGGTTTAAAATGTGATTGTAATATCTAAGTGAATTATGCTGAAATCTAATCTTTATATGTATTTTACCGTCAAATTATTCACACAAGGTCACCCGTTTTAAGTCTTGTCTCGCAGAAACACAGTTTCTCTACTAATTGTGAAAACTCGTTGGCGTGCGCAGTGTTCCCAACTCTAGAAAAAACAAAACTTATTAAATTTTTGTATCCGGAAATGGCAACAATTGTTGATATAAAGCTCCTAATTTTGCCATTACAACAGCAAATGGATAGTATAGACAAGAAAATAGAAAAATATCAAAACATAATAACAAAAACTTCCCATATTTGTAATGAAAATTCTAACAAAATCAAGAAACTTGAACACGAACTCAAGGAAAAAGAAAAGGTGATAAATCTTCTAGAAATGAAAGCCAAGGATAAAAATTTAATATTTCATGGTATCAAAGAAGATAACAATGAGAATCCCGAGCACACTATAACCAACTTATTATAAACAAGCTCAAAATACAAACAATAACAACAGATGAGATTGAAGAAGTAAGAAGAATTGTGAAGAGATCGGAAGATAACAAAATAAGACCCATATTAGTCGAATTTACCTCGAAAAAACTAAAAAAAAAAATTCTTCAAAATGCCCGGTTTTTCAGTGACGGTTTAAACTGAAGTTCAGCTGAACCTTGAACTTGAGCCTGAACTTTTTTCTGTTTATAACCTGTCAAATTGAACTGGTTCTGCTGAACCTTCACTGAATGTCAAAATAATTTTGTAGTGTTGTGTAATTTGGGATTTTGAGAAAATATCAACGATTTCCTAGGTTACTGAAATTGTATTTATGTCAAAATAAGAAAAATTCAATTAAAATACGTGTCTGTCATCATCATTTTCTTTCTTGAAGGAAACTAAAAGGGCATCGATATTTTCTACTGATGAAATCGAACTGTGAATGGATTTAGTAAAAAGCATGGAATATAAAAAAAATAATAATTTGGAAAGAAAAGTGTTGAGAGGAAATTTTACAATATTAGCGACAAAGTTCATTGGTTTTAAGGAAGAAATACGAAAATTTCAAGAAAAGAAGAAAAGTTAAATTCACAAATTCTACAAATGAAATCTATAATTAATAAAGACAATTTAACAAAAGATGTTGAACATGTTATAAGGGCGCAAAATTTACTAGAAGAAAGAAGTTTGAAAAAAAGATAACATTATATACATATGGATATGAAAAGATTGGAAACAGAAAATTTTGAATTAGAAATACAATTTAAAAAGCAGCAATTAAATGTAATTAATAACTAATATGTAGACGTTTGAAGTTCATAACTAAATTTATTTGATAATATTATTGATAATTGTATTATAAATAAAAATATGAATTAAACATACTATGAAAATAATATATAATAGCATTTCTTGTTCTGTTATTCGGGCCAACTCGCTATCGACAATTATTACCATTTACTGCGTTTACGAAATTAGCAGCTGCCTCAACTTCTTCGTTAATAGCAGGTACAGCTTCTTTTTCATTACAAGCGATATTGTGTAGTACGGCTGTAGCTACAACATATCTTCCAGTACTTAATTTTAGCCTAATACCAGTTGCAAGTACAGGGAACCTACGTTTCCATACTCCGTACTGCCTATCCACAGTATTGCTATTCCTAATATGGCGCTCGTTGTATAAATTTTCAGCAGAACTTTGGGAATTTAATAGCGGAGTTAGTAAAATATTTATTGTTTTATATCCATTATCGCCCGACAATAATTAATTTTTCATTTGGCCATGATCAAATAAAAATTTATAACATCTTCATCATCTGAAGAATCCATTTTGATAAAATTATAAATTATTTGTGACAGGTAAACGTCAGTAAATACAGTGAAACAGTCGTTTAATTTATTATAATAATGTAGGCGATGGTTGAAGTTGACTTAAACCAAGTAAAATGACGGTTCAGGTTCAAGATAAATTTGAACTGAATTTAAGGTTTAAACTGCACTGAAAAACACTTTGAACCTCGAACTTGAACTTGAACCGATTTTCGAGTTTAAACCGGCACTGAAAAACCGGGCATTAGAGACACAAGCATATACATACAGGAAGACTTTACGAAGCAAATACTACACGAGAGAAACCTGTTAAAACCTCATCTCTTAAATGCAAGAAAAAAAAGGACTTAATGTATATTTAAGAACTGATAAATTAATCATAAATGGCACAGTATACACAGCAGAAGAATTAAAAGAAAATTTTGTACCATCTGGCGACTATGAAGATGAAATCTCTGAAAATGAAAATTCACAAAGAAGAATGTCAACATAATTACCCACATTCAGTAACACTATTAATATTACAGATGAAACAGATACGAATATTTGCGTAATTCGAGATACAGAAACCAAGAACAAAAATAAGGCCACCCAAAACATACAATCCCCTAAAGCCCCAAAGAACACCCGAGTCAATATTCCTAAATCCTCGGAAAATAATGAAAATTGAAACAAAAGGACGGACATAGGACCTCTCGACAAACATGTCATTACTAGATCGAGAACCCACTCAACTTAAAAAAACTTAGGGGGAAAAAAGTAAAAAAGGTAACGGAATTACTGACAAATACTGGGCATGGGCAAATACTTTTTTGGATTATACAAGGTTATAAAAAATTATTCAAGCTAAACAAGAATTAAGTAAATATCTTAATTGAATTAAATATAATCTGTCTAAGTGAAACATGGGTAAACCAAGATCTAATTTCAATTCCAAACTTTTTACAAAGCTACAAATATATTCATCAACCAGCCATCAAAGAAGCAAGCGTAGGAAGAGAAAGTGGGGGCCTTATTATTTTTTTATAGTCTGGAAAATCATAAATTAAATCTACTACAAAAAGAACAACATTGGATTTTTCCAGAAATCTATATGCCATCACTAAAAATAATTTTAGGTACGTAGCATTTACTTCTCCCCAAAATACGAAAGCAATATATTATTAGATTTCTTCGCTAGCACAATACAAAATATTAAAGAAACTCACGCAATAATAATAGGAGGTGATATCAACTGCAGAGTTGGTAATCTCAACCAAGCGGAAAACATATCTATCACTATACAAATTTAAATTACAATCGCATCTCTATGGATCAAACAATAAATAAAAAAGGGCGAAATTTAATAGAAATCAGAGAGTGCGAAAACTTATATCTATTGAACGACAGAACAAGTACGGATACTCCCGGAAGCTTTACATACCTGGGCCGTAATGGGAATAGTACCATCGATCTAGTATGTATCGCTTTCAACTACTTCCTCGATTCAACCACATATATAAGAATCACTATATCTGATCACTTAATGTACAAAATATCTCTATCCGTAACTTTGAACTAAAACCCAGAAAACGGAAAAACGCTGAGTTACAATAAACTCTGGAAGGTAAAATGGAACTCTATTAAAACTGATGCATATAAAGAGTCATTGGAACTCCTGATCGAAAAACTACCTCAACCACAATGCCTGCAAATGGATTACGAGCTTTTCAGAAACTCGATATATGATGTCTCAAAAAAAACTAGATCTATACAAAGAGATAAAAATTAAAACCTCAGATGCATCAAAACCAAATAAACCATGGTACACCAAAGAATGTCAAGAAATCAAAAAAGAAATGAGGAAAAATTTGAGAACATACAAAAAACAAAACTATGATAATAAAGAAGTTGAAAAATATCTCACAAGTAAGAAAAAATATATAAACCAAATATTGCTGGAAAAGGAAAAATATAAGCAAAAAATTCAACTCATACTGGAAGACGTGAAGGACCAACGTGAATTCTGGAAAGCAATAAAATATCTTTCACCAAGGCTTAACAATATCCCAACATTAGACCCAAAAATTTGGATGCGGCACTTCACAGAATAGTATGGCGCAAAAACTATAAATGTCATGGCTTTCATAGATGCACGACATCCTTATCTTGACAACAAAATATCTCTTAATGAACTAAACAATGCTCTAAGAAACTTAAAAACTAATAAATCCGCCGGACTCGATGACATCAACAGTGAACAAATCAAGAATCTTCCAGATAATGGAAAATTATATCTTAAAGATCTGCTGAATAAATTTTTAGAGCAAGAAAATCTACCTGAAGAATTAACTAAAATAAAATTTACTATGTTGCACAAGAAAAGAATCCGAGCTGATGTAAATAACTACAGAGCCATTGCTATCATTAACACAATAACAAAACTGCTTACATTCATCGTAAATGCTAGAATTCAAACATTTATTGAAAGCAACAGCATATTATCTGAAGCTCAGGCTGGCTTCCGAAAGAACCGATCTTGCAGTGAAAACTTATTTGTTATCACATTCATAGTGCAATCCGGATTAATGAACTCCCGAGAGGGAACATATACAATTTTCGTTGCCTTTCAAAAAGCCTTCGATTCCGTACCACTAAACAAGCTCTGAGAAAAGTTATTCCATCATGGAATAAGTGGAAGAATTATCAGATTACTCAGAAATATTTATAACGAGGCAAGTATGCAAGTAAATGTGAATAATGAGCTAAGTGACCCCATAAACATAACCAGAGGCGTCCTTCAAGAAGAGTGTACTAGTCCATTATTGTTTGCGTCGTACATATACGACCTCGAAACCGCACTTCGTGATCAAAAGCTTGAAGGCATCCAAATGAACCACAACACCGATATACCCAGCCTACAACACGCAGATGATGTAGTTATCTTCTCGCATTCACCTATCGTCGCAGATAGAAAACTTAAAGCTCTGGGTCAATATGGTAATAATCTTAACCTGAGAATAAACGCAAGCAAAACAAATGTAATGCACTTTCATCACATTCAATAAAATACTTCTGTCAAGGAAAATAAATTAAAATGACAAAAAAATACACATACTTGGGCCTAACCTTTACCACCTCCGGCCTGTTCTCAGAAAATGCTGAAATATTCTTAAGAAAAGCCAGGCAAAGCACGGCCGCTATAAAACAAACCCTCAGAAACACACAATTAAATAACTGGGACACTACTATGAAACTCTATAACTCGATTGTAATTCCGTCACTCATATACGCAAGCGAAACATGGGCAATCAATCAATGCGAGATAATTAAAAAAGCACAAGTAAGCTTCTTTAAACGCATCTTAAACTGGCAGAAAAAAAACTCCGAACTACGTAGTCAGATGTGAAGCAAATTTAAATAACCTTGAATCAAATATAGTCAAGAACATGCTTAATTGATGGCACAAAGTTCTATTAATGTCTGACAACAGATACGTAAGGCTCTGTTACAATAAACTACTGCAATTAAATAAAAACCATAATATATCTGATAAAAAACAATAAAAATACAATTGGCCAGAAATATGCAACTTATCTTAAAAAGAGCCAATTTTACCTGGCTCTGGGAAGAGCAAAACTTTTAAAAAGTGAAAATAGAAACCCTAAACGTTATAAATTCCCTCAAACAACAAATATACAACGAATAACCAACTCCTCCTACAATCCTTTTTTTTAAAACTCTAACGTTCTCCAACATTTTCACATTTCCCAATATACCGTACACAATCCTCCAGACAATCAGCCAAATCCGAACAACCAATATCAGAAATCCAGTCTTGTGCCACAACGGCTTTGTTCACAGATTCAATAAAGATGAAACATGCTTAATCTGCAACACCTACCAGCAAGACGATATACAACATTTCATCTTCAACTGTCCATTCTACCTGTCTTGTGCATGCTGTTGTAGCGATCGGACGTGTTTACGGTGCTCAGAGCTTGTTTTGACGGTTTTTTCGCGATTTGAGGAGTACGCTCGCTGAGGCGAAGTCTCTGTGGGGCGAAGTCTCTGTTGTGTTAAAGTGGTTAGTGCGAAACTGAGTGAGTGAGTGAATTGTAGTTTTCGGGGTTTTCAGTGTTTTTAGGGTGTAGCTGGCTTTTCCGGGACAGTAGCGGAAGGTGTTTTCACCGACCGGGAAATTCCGGGAAATTCCCAGGGTTTTGGGTTGCTCGGCGGTTTAGGGGAAAACCGGTGAGTAACGCTTGTGTATTGGGTTTAGAAAATTAGATTTAGAGGGGGTCATTTTTGAAAGTTAGTTTTTCCGGGGTAGACGCTTGATTTTGGTGGTTTTTCCGGGTGATTCGGTCACCTGACACCGGGTAGTTTAGTTTGGGGAATAGCGATTTTTTAATCGCGAATTTCCCCGGGTTCTGCTCGGAAAATCGGGGATTTTCCGAGTGGCGGCGCCGATCTGGGAGGAGACGCGTCGGGGTAGCGGATAAAAGTTTTGACCTCGGATTTTCCGGGTTTCTACTCGAATTTTCCGGGGTTTTTCCGGGTGGGTTAGGTTCCTGGGAAGCCAAGGAAGGGTTTTCCGTTGAAATATTTTTGGGTGCCATTTTCTCGGCCCCCAGAGCTCCCACGTGAGTGGGATTTTCAAGGCGACGCCCTCCAAGGATCCCAGGAGTAGATTGGGAAAGTTTGGGGGTAGATTAGCGGGAAGAAATTTGGAACCCATCTTCAATGGGTTCCAAAGAGGCGGTGGTGGTGTTAGAGGAGCTTAGGGTCCCTCAGACCAGTAGCGAGATCCCTTCCGGCACCGACGAGGGCGACGTGGAGTCCGCGATGGAAACGGAGGCGGTACCAAGGGTAGGGGGGGAAAAACGAAAGAAGAGAATAGTCTCAGTGGAGGGGGGTGACTTAGACCATATGAAGGAATATAGAAGGTTGGGGGACAAACTATTAGAGATTTTCGGGGGAAGTAAGTCAAGTAGAAAGGACTTCGAGGTTATGGTGGGTACCCTGAGGGAGATGGAGGCGGTGTTTCTGAACGTGTTGGTGGAGTCGGAAAGGAACCAGGGAAGGATTCAGGAACAAGATAAGTTTAGGGAAATAATAGAGAGATACGAGGAGGATGCCGCGAAAGATAGGAATCAGCGGGAAGTAGGGAAGGGTCCTGTGACGGTGGCAGGACCTGCGAGGGATAGATCAACAGGACGGGAGAAGCGGGAGCCGCCGAAAAGCTTCGCGGTAGTGTAAGGGGTCAGGGGGAGACATTGTCCGCGGATGTGGTAAAGGAAAGGGTAATGACGCAGTGCCGGAAGGAGGTAGGGGTAGTTAAGGTCAGCGCTGTACGGAGGGTGAGGGATGGGGTCACTATCGTGACAACGAATGAGGGGGATTTGAGAAAGCTCAAAGAGTGTAGGAAGTTCGGGGAAGTATGGCTAAAGCTCGACGAGCCGAAGAAGGTAGGGCCGAAACTGATGGTTTTCGACGTACCGGAGTACCTTTCCGACCTAGAGGTTAGGACAGAGCTGTTTGTGAACAACCTCAGAGACACGGTCTCTGAGGTAGAGTTCAAAGAGAGGGTCAGAACAGTAAGTAGGAACAAAGGGATTCTTATTGTGGAAGTGCCTCACAAGGCAAAGGTTGCTATAATGGAGAGGGGATACGGAAAGGTACACTTGGGTTTCGCGGCGTGCCGAATCAAGGAGATCGACACTGTACAGCGCTGCTTTAGGTGTTATGGATTAGGGCACATGGCGCGGGAGTGTAAGTTGAAGGGAAATGCATGTAGGAGATGTGGGTTAGAGGGACATTTAATAAAGGACTGTAAGGGAGAATTGGACTGTAGGGTCTGCAAGCAGGCCGGGAAGCCATCGGGGCACTCTGTGTTCTCGAGAAGCTGCCCGGCTTACGAGGAGGCCGCTCGGAGGGCTAGAAGGCGGATAACGGCTGACTAATGGCTTGCATGCGCATTATCCAGCTGAATTGTGGAAGGGGTAGGGAAGTTATGTTTGATGTCGGCCAAGGGCTAGTAAGTGAGAATGTGAGTGTTGCTCTCTTGCAGGAGCCGTATGTATGGGGAGGCAGAGTCTGTGGTTTGCCGTCGGCGATGCGCGTTTACGCGGGCGCTGGCGAGGGAGGAGCCAAGGCGGCGATCGTCGTTAACAATCACGCTCTCGACGTCATGGCAATACCCGAGCTGGTCACAGAAACTGGAGTGTGCGTATGTCTGGAGGGAACGGCGGGCAGGCTATACGTTTGTTCGCTGTACTGTAGATTTGGCGGCGACATTGAGCATGACATAGGGTATCTTGAGAGGGTGTTGGACACTGCGGGCAACTGCCCGCTTCTGGTGGGCATGGACGCTAATGCGGTATCGCCTTTATAGTTTAGTAAAGGGGAGATCCGATATGGCGAGAGAGTCCAACGGGGGCATCGGATCGAGGACCTTATAGGGGGTAGGGATTTAGTTGTCATGAATGGGCTAAGCCGTTTCTACACTTTTTGTGGTCACGGCGGTATGAGTGACATAAATGTGACGTTGGGTAATAGGGCAGTAGATAGGTTGCATTGGGAATGGGAGGTTTTGCCCGGCTGGGGTAACTCCGACCATAACGCGATGCAGATCGTCATCAGCAGGGCATGTGCTGGTGGGGGTCGAAACGTGGCAGCAAGTTTCCCTAGGTGGTCGGTGAAGGAAGTCGACTGGGAGTTTTACGGCGAGGCGCTCTGTGACCGGGTGGACATAGGCGTGACGGAGTACGGAGAGCTGACGGTAAACGACATGACTGAACGACTGACTGGGTGGGTGACAGACGTAAACAACCGGGTACTGAAACGCGCGGGTAGAGGCAGATCAAGACAGGTCAGGTGGTGGACCGACGAACTGACGAGACTGAGAAGGGTGTCTAGGCGGAAGCGAAGGCTATTTCAAATAGCTCGACGTGACCAACTGGATTCCCTTCAGACGAGACACGCGGAGTACAGGGATAGTGTTGGGACGTATAAACGGGCGATGCACGGGGAGAAGGACAAGCACTGGCAGGACTTTGTACAGGAGAGTGGAAACGCCGACCCTTGGGGTGCGGTTTACCGCATCTGCAGGGGGACCAGACGAAACGTGGACATACCTAGACTGAGGGAGGGAGACAGAGTTGCGGAGACGTGGAACGACAGTGCGGACGTACTTCTGCGGGCATTCTTTCCTGGTGGAGATAGAGCTGAAGTTCACGTAGAACAAGGTAGGAACCGAGACAGGGAATTTAGCTGGGATGAGATCGAGGCTGCTGTCAGAGCAATGACAGTAGGCAAAGCACCTGGCTTAGATGGGTTTGAAGTATTAATGGTTAGGCAGATTTGGGTTAGTTTAGAGGGATACGTGAAGACCCTGTTCGACGCGTGTCTGAGGAAGGACTGTTTCCCCACTTTGTGGAAGCGGGGACATGTGGTGGTGCTGCTGAAGTCGGACGATAGACCGCGGGATGAACCTGGCTCGTACCGCCCGATCACACTGCTGAGCGTGCTCGGCAAGGTGCTCGAGCGGATGCTTGTTGGGCGACTCCAGCCCCTGTTGGACGGACTCAGTGGTCACCAGTACGGTTTCCGTCGAGGCAGGTCGACCGAGGATGCGTGGGCAGAGGTTAAGCGTGTAGTTAGAGGGTCTGCATGCAAGTATGTGTTGGGTGTTTTTATAGATTTTAAGGGGGCGTTTGATAATTTGCTGTGGGGTGGCATACTAACGCGGTTGCATGATATCGGGTGTGAGGAGATTGGCCTCTGGGACAGTTTCTTTACAGACCGAAGGGTGTGTGTTACGGGCAGAGTTGGTGTTGCATGGAGGGATTTAGAGCGTGGTTGCCCGCAGGGTTCCATCAGCAGCCCAGTTTTCTGGAACCTCTGTATGGATACTCTGTTGTGGCGTCTCGCAGGGGTAGGTGGCAAGTTCGAGGCCTATGCGGATGACTTGCTCCTTCTTGTGGAGGGTGGGAGCCGGCTCGAGCTGGAGCGTGATGCCTCCCGCTGTCTGGAGCTCGTTTGCGAGTGGGGGCAGCGGGCGGGGGTTGCGGTTTCGGCCTCGAAGTCGGTGACCATGCTCCTGAAGGGTAGGTTGTCTGCAAACAGGCCACCAGTAGTCAGGACTGCCGGGGTTAGTTTGCGCCATGTGCCGAGGGTTCGGTATTTAGGGGTTGAAGTAGGGGTAGGTATGAACTTCAGGCTTCACCTGGAGTGCATGCACGGAAAACTCGGTCGGATCGTGGGAATGATCCGCCGAGTATTGCGGAAGGATTGGGGACTGGGCCGGCGAGCATGTAGAATCATCTTTAAGGGATTGTTTCAGGCGTGCGTGCTGTATGGGGCGAGTGTATGGTACGAAGTTTTTCAGTTCCAGTACGGACGGGATCTGATGAACAAGTGCGAGCGGGTAGCGTTATATGCATGCATAAGGGTTTGTAGAACTGTTTCGACCGAAGCGATGCAAGTCATTATGGGCGAAATTCCCTGGTGGCTGCAGGCGAAACGCAGAGCGGGGTACTACAAGTACAAGCATGGTGTGGAAATGGGAGTCCATGATCTGGTTGCGGATGGGGATGTCGCTGGCTTGTCCCCCGGGCAGGTCAAGACATTGTTGGGGAACCGGGCTACTGAAGTCTGGCAAGACAGGTGGGATCGTTCGGAGAAGGGTAGGGTAACCTATTCCTTCATCCCGGACGTGACCTTTGCTGCGAGGACGAAGTGGTTCAACCCTAGTCTTAGACTGAACTTTCTGTTGACTGGACATGGCAGTATGAATGGTTTCTTGCATCCAATGGGGTTAGCAGAAGATGATGCATGGGCATGCGCCGGAGGTCGTGAGACCTGGGAGCATGTATTGGGAGAGTGTCCGCTCTACGCGGACATTCGGGATCTGCATGCTTTGGGGCTGGTTAGAGACGGACGAGGACTCCACGTCGCGGGGATGTTGGAGAGTGAGGACCGGTATAGGGAGGGAGAGGCCTTCGCGCGCGAGGCCTTTGGGCGGCGGGCTGCGGCGGCGGGACACTGAGGGTGGGAGGGGTGAGTATGGTGACGGATGAGGGAGAGAATGGCGTTTATACGCGGTTTTAACCTGGTGATGGACGCATAGGTGAATTGGTGAATTGATGAGCGGTGACGGACGAAGGAGAGAATGGCGTTTTGACGCGGTGAATTGGTGAATTGTTGAATGGAGGAATGAGTGGGAAGCGGCACAAGACCGCGAATGCAGGGGCAGCGTGTCCTGTCTGTGCCTAGTGCGGGTGGAGACATGACATCCTGTTGAGTGGTGGCGCACTCACATCCTCTGAGCTACGCAGGGGGAGGGACCCTTGAGGGGGGTGGCACTCTTTGCGTACCCAACTCAGGAAGAACTCTGGGTGTGGCAATCCCACGTCTCCAGCTGCGCAGGGAGCAGTAGGAAATCTCCGTCGGGCGCTGTGTGTGGCCGCTGGGGTTTCCGACCTGTTTGAGATACGGCGATCTCACGTTCCCGAGCTACCGCAGGAGAAGGGATCCTTGGGGAGAGGACGTGCTGGGCGGACTCAACCTAGGGTGAACTTTGGAGTCGGCAACTCCACGGCTCCAGCCACGCAGGGGAAGGGACTCTCAGGGAGGGAACGCACTCTTTGCGGACCTGACTTGGGAAGAACTTTTGGGCTTGGCAACCCCACGTACCTTCAGCTACGCAGGAGTAAGGACCCTCAAGAAGGGAACGCGCTCTATGCGGACCTAACTTGGGGGAACTCTGGGTGTGGCAATCCCACGTCTCCAGCAGCGCAGGGGAGCAGTCAGGCACCTTGGTGTCGGGCTGTTTGAGCCGTGGCGGTCTCACGCTCTCCAGCCACGCAGAGGGTGATGAAGCCCCGACTACAATCGCCGTTGCGAGAATAGGACGGGTGGATTCTTCGGGTATAGCGAACCCGCGTCCTCGATGCCCGCTTGCCGGTGCTAAGGGTGCAAGAAACCTACCGGCACCTGACCAGAGGTTATCTGGTAGCACGGAGACTGGCGGCCCCAGGGGAAACCCTGGCCAGTCGTGGGTTGGAACATCGTGCTGGCAGTGGTTGAAAGCCTACGCAGGCTAGATGTTGACGACAGCATCGGCGGGTGAGCAGCGTTGATTTGCTCGGGTACTGGCCTGCATAGTCAGTAGGGATTGGATAGGTCCCCTCCCACCAGAGAGGCTGAGGGGCTTGCACTCCAAAGCGTTCTGGTAGGCATCGGTCGTATACTTGGTGTACGCTCAGATGCCGCGCTGATTGGGCGTATCTCAATCCCGAGCCCATGGGGGCCGTGGCGGATAGAGCCGCAAGGCAGGTGCCACCACGTAAAAATATAAGACACACTCACTCCTTGAGGGTAAGGTGCTTCGTATGTCCATTCTACCTCAGCCTTGTGCATGCTGCTATAGTTATCGGACGTGTTTACGGTGCTCAGAGTTTGTTTGACAGTTTTTTGCGATTTGGGGAGTACGCTCGCTGGGGCAAAGTCTTCGTAGGGCGACGTCTCCGGTTGTTTCTAAGTGGTTAGTGTAAAAATGAGAGAGTGAGTGACGTGTAGTTTTCGGGTTTTTCTGTGTTTTTAGGGTGTAGCTGGCTTTTCCGGGACAGTAGCGGAAGGTGTTTTCGCCGACCGGGAAATTCCCAGGATTTTGGCTTGCTCGGCGGTTTAGGGGAAAACCGGTGAGTAACGTTTGTTGGGCTTGGAAAATTAGATTTAGAGAGGGTCATTTTTAAAAGTTAGTTTTTCCGGGTTAGACGTTTGATTTTGGTGTTTTTTTCCGGGTAATTCACTTGACACGGGGTAGTTTAGTTTGGGTAATAGCGATTTTTTAATCGCGAATTTCCCAGGGTTCTGCTCGGAAAATCGGGGATTTTCCGAGTGGCGGCGCCGATATGGGAGGAGGCGCGTTGGGTAGGGGATAAAAAGTTTTGACCTCGGATTTTCCGGGTTTGTACCAAAATTTTCAGGGGTTTTTCCGGGTGGGTTAGGTTCCTGGAAAGTCAAGGAAGGGGTTTCCGTAGAAATATTTTTGGGTACCATTTTCTCGGCTCCCAGAGCTCCCACGTAAGTGGGATTTTCAAGGCGACGCCCTCCAAGGATCCCTGGAGTAGTTTGAGAAAACTTGGAAGTAGGTTAGCGGCGAAAAATTTTGAACCCATTTTCAATGGGTTCCAAAGAAGCGGTGGTAGTGTTAGAGGATTTGTAGGGTCCCTCAGACCAGTGGTGAACTTCTTTCTGGTACTGAGGACGACGTGGAGTCACCAATGGAGACGAGGGCGGTATCGCGCAGGGGTGGGGAGAGGAAAAGGAAGAAGAGGATAGTCTCAGTAGAGGAAGATGAGATAGATTTCATGAAGGAGTACAGGAAGTTAGGTGACACAATGTTAGAGAAGTTTTCGGGAAACAAATCAAGTAGAAAGGACTTTGAGTTTTTGATAAGGACGTTAAGGAAAATGGAGGCTTTATTTGTTGAGGTGTTGGTAGAAGAGGAAAGAAATAGGGGAAGACTTCAAGTGCAGGATAAATTTAGGGAAGTGATAGACAGGTATGAGGAGGACGCTGCGAAGGTTGCGAATCAGCGGGAAGTTGAAAAGGTTCTGTGACGACGGCAGGATCAGAAAGGGATAGGTCGGTGGGACGGGAGAAGCGGGAGCCGACAAAAAGCTTTGCGGTTGTGGTAAGGAGTCAGAGGAAAACTTTGTCTGCGGACGTAGCGAACGAGAAGATAATGAAGGAGTACCGGAATGACGTTGGGGCAGTTATGGTCAGCGCTGTACGGAAGATGAGGGATGGGGTTACTATCGTGACAACTAACGAGGGGGCTTTAAGAAAGAATAGAGAGTGTAAAAAGTTTGGCAGGTAGGGTTGAAGCTCGATGAGCCGAAGAAAGTAGGGTCGAAACTAATGGTATTCGACGTGCCGGAGAACCTCTCAGACGCCGAGGTTAGGACTGAGTTGTTTACGAACAACCTCAGGTACACGGTTTCCGAAGGAGAATTTAAGGAAAGGGTTAGGACCATGAGTAGGAACAAAGAGATTCTTATTGAAGAAGTGCCTCATAAGGCCAAAGTAGCCATAATGTAAAGAGGGTATGGAAAAGTACACTTGGGTTTTGCGGCGTGCCGCGTTAAGGAGATAGACACCGTACAGCGCTGTTTCAAGTGTTACGGGTTAGGGCACATGGCGCGGGAGTATAAGCTAAAGGAAAATGCATGCAGGGATTGTGGGAAAATGGGGCGGACAACGGCTGACTAATGGCTTGCACGCGCATTATTCAGCTGAATTGTGGAAGGGGTAGGGAAGTCATGTTTGATGTTGGCCAAGGGCTAGTAAGTGAGAATGTGAGTGTTGCTCTTTTGCAGGAGCCGTATGTATGGGGAGGCAGAGTCTGTGGTTTGCCGTCGGCGATGCGCGTTTACGCGGGCGCTGGCGACGGAGGAGCCAAGACGGCGATCGTCGTTAACGATGACGCTCTCGACGTCATGGCAATACTCGAGCTGATTACAGAAACTGGAGTGTGCGTATATTTGGAGGGAACGGCGGGCAGACTATACGTTTGTTCGCTGTACTGTAGATTTGGTTGCGATATCGAGCATGACATAGGGTTTCTTTAGAGGGTGTTGGACACTGCGGGCAACTGCCCGCTTCTAGTGGGCATGGACGCTATTGCGGTATCGCCTTTATGGTTTAGTAAAGGGGCGAGAGAGTCCAACGGAGGCATCGGATCGAGGACCTTATAGGGGGTAGAGATTTAGTTGTCATGAATGGGCTAAGCCGATACTACACATTTTGTGGTCACGGCGGTATGAGTAACATAGATGTGACTTTGGGTAATAGGGCAGTAGATAAGTTGCATTGGGAATGGGAGGTTTTACCCGGCTGGGGTCTTCGACCATAACGCGATGCAGATCGTCATCAGCAGGGCATGAGCTGGTGGAGGTCGAAACGTGGCAGCAAGTTTCCCTAGGTGGTCGGTGAAGGAAGTCGGCGAGGCGCTCTGTGACCTGGTGGACATAGGCGTGACGGAGTACGGAGAGTTGACGGAGACGACATGACAGAACGACTGCCTGGGTGGGTGACCGACGTTAACAACCGGGTACTAAAACGCGCGGGTAGAGGCAGACCAAGACAGGTTAGGTGGTGGACCGACGAACTGACGAGACTGAGAAGGGTGTCTAGGCGGATACGAAGGATATTTCAGATAGCTCGACGTAACCAACTGGATTCCCTTCAGACGAGACACGCGGAGTACAGGGAGAGTATCGGGACGTACAAACGGGCGATACCCGCGGAGAAGGACAAGCACTGATACGACTATGTACAGGATAGTGGGAACGCCGACACTTGGAGTGCGGTTTACCGCATCTGCAGGAGGTCCAGACGAAACGTGGACATACCTACACTGAGGGAGGGAGACAGAGTTGCGGAGACGTGGAACGACAGTGCGGATATACTTCTGCGGGCATTCTTTCCTTGTGGAGATAGAGCTGAAATTCACGTAGAACAAGGTAGGAACCGTGACAGGGAATTTTAGCTGGGATGAGATCGAGGCTGCTGTCAGAGCAATAACAGTAGGCAAAGCACCTGGCTTATGTGGGTTTGAAGTGTTAATGGTTAGGCAGATTTGGGTTAGCCTAGAGGGATACGTGTAGACCCTGTTCGACGCATGTCTGAGGAAGAACTGTTTCCCCACTTTGTGGAAGCGGGGCCGTGTGGTGGTGCTGCTAAAGCCGGACGATAGGCCGCGGGATGAACCTGGCTCGTACCGCCCGATCAAACTGCTGAGCGTGCTCGGTAAGGTGCTCAAGCGGATGCTTGTTAAGCGACTCCAGCCTTTGTTGGACGGACTCAGTGGTCACCAGTACGGTTTCCGTCAAGGCAGATCGACCGAGGATGCGTGGGCGGAGGTTAAGCGAGTAGTTATGGGGTCTGCAGGCGAGTATGTTTTGGGAGTTTTTATAGATTTTAAGGGGGCGTTTGACAATTTGTTGTGGGGTGGCATTCTAACTGGTGTTACGTTCCATTTTTGCCTTATTACTTTTTTTCTTAAACTTATTTTTCTACTTCTTTGCTTCTCCCTAAAATCTATTTTTGTTGTAAATATTAGTTGACTAAATTTCTGTACTTCTTACCTTAATTTTATTATTTTGTTTGTTTGGTAATACTTAATATTGTACTAATAATTTAAAATCATTCTGTTTCTTTTCTAATTTCAATTTCAGGTTAAGCACGTTGCTTTGTTTTGACTCTTTAATTAGTAACCGCATGCCGTGAATTTAGCTTCTGTTTAGTTCCACTTTAGCTCACCTTGTTTATTACTATTTTTATGATTAAGATTTTAGTTACCTTTACATTTATTTATTTTGGGATCTTTCCGTTTTGTTATTTATTTTCTTATCGGCCAATATTCAAATGTAAATTATTTTCTTAATTTCATACTGTCGGTAAGGTAGGGTCCCTTGCTATCTTGTCATTGTTTTAGTGTAGATGTCGCCAGAAGGTGATATGTTTAGCGGCTGAGACTGAAATAATTTGAATGTAATTGAAGAATGCACGAATTTACCTGTTGAGTTTTAAAAGTAACGATTTTGAACAAATGATTCGAGTCGCGATTGAGAATTAAAAAAAAAGTGATCTTCAAGTCGGAAGGTCGAGCTATTCATTATTTTATTGCTGCGTTGTTGAATTTAGTTCATTTGGATTGCTAAATAATACAGTTTAACTGGATTGGAGAGTAGTGTCGACCACTTTTGAATAATTGATTATTCAGCGGTTTATCCGGATCTGTTTTCGACAGGAATTTTATAACTTTTTCTACCTTAAAGCCGCCTAAGAACTCAGGTAATTCATGCATTTTTTTTATTGAAAAGTAGAACTAGTTTATTTGTGGTAATTCTTTTGTTTGGAATTATTTTGGATTCAGTTTTGTCTCGCCGCCAGACACGAACCTAATTGTGATTTCTATTTCAGGCTTTTTATTTTTAGTTTTATTGTACTGTCTTCCTGTTGTTCAGTGGTGCTGGATACTCGTCGAGAAATAAATGAATGCCAATCTCAAACGAAATATTTATTTCTTTAAATGTTTGGGTACAAAAGGAGGCGCCTAAAAAATACAATATAAAATAAGTTTGCGCACTCCTGATTTAAGTATTGAGTATCTCATTTTGTATGAAGATACTCGAATGACATTTTAATTATATTAGTCGCTTACCTCCTAATCCCAATGAATATGCGGCCTGATAACCGCTCTTGTCTGGCAGCTGACGATGTCGCGTATTACAATTTTATAACACGACCGAAAACAAGATTTTATTTTTATGTCACAATTTTTCTGGCATTCAATAACATAATAAAAACAAAACATGACTGAAATCGTTGCACGGTGATTGAACCGGCTTGCTTCTATTTCTCTAAATGTATTGCTTACTTCTCAACACTCCTCCTAAGTAATACATTTCTAAATTTTTCGAAAACTTTACGATTTAACGATTTCGTAAGTATGTCAGCGACCTGATCTGAGCTAGGTATATGCCTAAGAGTTACAGTTTTGCCTACGTGCTCCTGGATGAACTTCCGAGGTATCTCGATGTGCTTCTTTCCCTTGGTTGTTTTTCCTTCGTAAGCATTGTGGAGCATATGAATTGCTGACTGGTTATCTACGAAGAGGATGGTTGGCTCGTCCGTCTCGATGATCTCCAATTCATGTGCGATTCTTCTGATCCAGCTAATGTCGTCGATTGATGCCACAGCAGCGCGATACTCGGCCTCGGCAGTCGAAGTGGCGACGAGACGCTGCTTCTGTGAGTACCACACCAGTGGTCCTCCCCGCATCAGTAAAACTCCACTCGTTGATCGTCCGGTCTCCAGATCTCCTCCGTAGTCTGAATCTGTGTAGGCCAATAAAGTTGTGTCTCCGTTAAACTGGATACCAAGATCCTTCGTGCCCTTCAGATACTGGAAAACTCGAGTAACCATCTTCCAGTGACTTAACTTTGGCTTACTACATTGACGACTGAGATAATTGACTGCAAAACTTATATCTGGGCGTGAAATAGTAGCCAGATAAAGCAGGCTACCTATAGCCTCACGATAAGGAATGGTGGCTGGCACTGGCTTGTCATTCACCTTACTTTCTTCTCCTGTAACCATTCCCTTCTCGATGGGAGTCCAGACTGGATTGCACATGTTGAACTTGAAGCGATCCAGGATTTTCTGTATGTAATCGGTTTGTCGTACTGAAATAACTTCTGACTCAGTCTTTATCTCCATTCCGAGATAAGTAAATTCATCTGGCGGCTGTCGTTTGTAAGTGATTTCGAATTGGCGGCTTATCTTACTCAGAATATGGTAGATTTCTCGTTCATCTCGTCCAGCTATGAGTCCATCATCCACGAAGAGGGTCAATATTACAGTCTTCCTCTCATTGTAGAAGACACAGGGATCGTCGTCCGTGCTTGTCAGCCCGATGGTTTCAAAAAAGCCCGAAATCTTCTCATTCCACTTTTTAGGAGCCTGCTTCAGACCGTATAAACTCCTTCTCAGTCTACAGACCCTGTCAGTTCCATCATGAAATTCTTCCGGTTGACGCATATATAGCTCTTCTTCCAGATCTCCATATAAAAATGCTGTGGTGACGTCAAACGGCACGAGTTTCATTTTCTGCGAAGCGGCGTGACTGAGGATGAGACGAATGGAGGCATGTCTAACTACAGGACTGAAAATTTCAGCATAATCTCTTCCCTCCTCCTGCTCAAATCCTCGTGCAACCAGTCTGGCCTTGAACCTGCCGTCCGACTTCTTGCGTAGCACCCACTTGCATGTCAAAGGCTTGACACCTGGTGGACATTTTGTCAAATCCCAGGTTCCCATCTTCGTCAGGGAATTAAACTCTTCTGACATGGCTCTGATCCAGTTTTCATCCTTCGAGGCGGCTGACATGGAAACATCTTCAACTTCGCTTATCATGGCAGCATTGGAGTTTCCTCCTCTCAGATTACCCATCACGTAGTCGGAGAATCTTGAAGGTTGCTGAATGTTACGACGATTGCGTAGACCCTGTCTTCTCGGCTGTTGATCTTCCGCTCGGTCAACCTGGTCATCCGGCTCCTCCTGTCGATGCTCCTGGTCATCTGACTCTTCCTGTCCAAAATCGGTGTTAGACTCGTCAGATGTGTTCAACAATCTTGCTGACATGTTTGCCTGGACTGGTGATTTGAAACTGACGTACTGTTCAGCTTCTTCTGATTCGTCGAATACAACATTGACTGAGCTGGTCACGTTCCTTTCATCTGACAAGTAAATTCTAAAACACGGTGAATCCAACTCGTATCCGACGAGAATTCCTTGCTTTGATTTGCCATCCAGTTTATCACGCTTGTGATCTGGAGTCAATACATAGCACCTGCATCCAAATGGTCTCAGCTTCTTGATATCAATGTGGCGCCCAAACCACAGATCTGCAGGACTCTTATCTTTTACAGTGCTTGTACCGGTCTGGTTAATGGTAAAAACTGCATAGTTTATGGCCTCGGCCCATAAATTCCTGTCCAGACCTCGAGCATGAATAATCGAGCGAGCTGCCTCGACGATCGTCCGCATCTCGCGTTCGATCCGCCCATTTTGTTGCGGTGTATACGCGTTCGTGAAAGTGTGTAGGATGCCTAGTTCCTCAAGTGTCTGCCTGGTGCTCGCGTTTTTGATTTCTGTTCCGTTGTCTGACCGCAAGTTTTTTATCTTCCGTCCGAACTGGTTCTCCGCCATCTTGATATAGTTATCCAGCTTCGCAACTGCTTCATCCTTTCTCTTGAGAAAATATGCTGTCCTAAAGTGGGAGAAGTCATCTTTGAACAGCAAGAAGTACTTCGCTCCACCCAAGGAAGTCTCGCCCATTTCGCAGAGATCGACGTGAATGAGATCCAGCGGCTGTTCAGCAGTTTTCTCGTTCCGAGGATGTGAGACGCGGTGCTGCTTCCCCAGCACACATCCCTTGCAGACATAGTCGTTCCAGTCATCTCGGTATTTGATTTGATTCCTGTCCAGAATGTCTCTCACGTACTTTACATTTTGGTGTGCTAATCTCTCGTGCCAGGTTCTAATAGATATAGAGAGTAGACACCTTCCCGGCTCGTCCTTGCGCAGAAGCATTTTGAACAAGCTTCCGTCTCGTTCCGCAACAGCAACAGTCTGACAATAATCTGACGTTTTGAAAACAGATTTGTCCTTGTCTGCCATCTGAATGTAATCCTTGTCTAGTGCCTGACTGACTGAAAACAGATTGAAGTCAAGTCTAGGTACGTGCAAAACTTGTTTCAGGACGACTTTTTCCCAATTCTTGCCGTTGTATGCCTCTAGCTCAACGTCTCCGACGCCTATTCCATACAGCGTTGTTGAATCACCGATGATAATTTCGTAGGGACTGACTAGTTTGGTGTAATCGCAGAACCATTCCCGGTGTGACGTCATATGCTGCGATGCTGCGCAGTCCTGGTACCAGACGTACTTTGCATCCTGTCTTGACTTGATATGATTTAGGTTGACAGTCGATAGTCCCACTGTCATGAGTGCTCTGCGATTTTTGTTTCTCGAGTCGGCAGTATCTCTTCCTGGTCTGTCATCACTTCGTTTGGGACAGTCCTTGATAAAGTGACCCTTTCTGCCACACCCATTACAGGTGTAATTTTCCTTACAGTATGCCAGATATTTTTGACATGGCTTGTTACGGCAGTGCTTCTTTACATGGCCTTTTTGACCACACTTGAAACAGCTAACAGCAGTGGACTCTGACTTGTACGCGTTCTGCTGCTCCGACTTTCTTCCTGTCTTGGTAAAGAGGGCATTGTTTGACTGAGATTCACCCGATACACATCCGTCGTTGAGTCGATCCTCCTCCAGACGAAGTCGTTCAATGAGGGTGTCGATCGTCTTATCCATTGTCCCCAAATTGTCCCACGCAGTACGCAGGTGGTGCAGCTTCGGAGGTAGCATGGCGAGAATCCTTGTCATGATCCACGTGTCTTTCAGCCTTTCCCCCCCTTCAGCTAGATCATCGGCAATCTGTATTATGTCCATGCTATTTTGTACGGCTGACTTTCTCAGGTCATATGTATGAGAAAAGAATCTACGTTGCAAACCATCTATGGTCAAGTCCGACTTCTTACCGTACAAATTTTTGAGTTTGTCTAGCATTTGTTTAGCCGTTGCACAATTTGCGATCTTACTTGCTATACCCTTACTAACGCTCAATCCTATGACTGCCTGTGCCTCAAGATCTTTCTTGATCCAGGTCTGAACTTGATCATCAGTTTGGGCCCCGGCTGGTCTGACTTTATTTCCTGACGCAATATCAAAGATATCTTTCATTTTCAGAATTAAATTAATCTTAAATCTCCACGCGGTATAATCAACGTTTCCCTGCAAATCTTCAGCTAATAATTCAATTTGTGGTCTGATTGAATCCATGTTCTTGACTTCGGCTGACACAGCTAATAACGGTTGACTCGACGTGCTGGCGGCTGACTGCGGCACGCTGACGGCTGACTACGACGCGCTTACGACTGACTGCAATGCACTTGCCGTTGACTGCAAATGACTTGACTGACTGACGGCTGACTGAATAAGTTCGGCGAGTCCGACTGGCTTTCTCAATGAGATTTTCCAGGTTTTCAGTATGAGTCTGGGCCCATAACCTGTTGTTCAGTGGTGCTGGATACTCGTCGAGAAATAAATGAATGCCAATCTCAAACGAAATATTTATTTCTTTAAATGTTTGGGTACAAAAGGAGGCGCCTAAAAAATACAATATAAAATAAGTTTGCGCACTCCTGATTTAAGTATTGAGTATCTCATTTTGTATGAAGATACTCGAATGACATTTTAATTATATTTGTCGCTTACCTCCTAATCCCAATGAATATGCGGCCTGATAACCGCTCTTGTCTGGCAGCTGACGATGTCGCGTATTACAATTTTATAACACGACCGAAAACAAGATTTTATTTTTATGTCACAATTTTTCTGGCATTCAATAACATAATAAAAACAAAACATGACTGAAATCGTTGCACGGTGATTGAACCGGCTTGCTTCTATTTCTCTAAATGTATTGCTTACTTCTCAACACTTCCTCTTGTACTGTTTGTCGTTTACGTTTTGGGCTGGTTGCCTTTCGGTGACGTGTCGTGAGGTCCTAGTTATAGTCCTGGATAGAGGAGTTGGAATTATTGAGGAAAGGATTCGTGGTACCACGTGGAACGGAGGTGACGTCACGAGCACACCTGTGACGCCCGCCATTTTGGGATTGGATGTGTTGCCGCCAATATTCCAAGTGAAGTTATCCAGCTACTGGACCAGATTCACAGCTAAGCCCAAATATCTTTAGTATTGTTTTCGTCTGTTTTATGTATTTAGAGTCACATTTAAAATTTATTTGTATTAGAATTTACGGCATTGAATTGCATATATTTTATCATAGTTTACATATTTACATTTGATTAATACTCGTAGAATATTGTACAAATTCAGTTAAGGTTTTGTTTTTATTTATTCACTTAGTATTGACAGTGTTGTCGCAAGTTGTGTAGCTTGTGTATGAAGAAGTTGTTAGGTCTGCAAGTGAATTTACGTTAATTTGGTGTTGCGCCGCGTATCGCGTTTCGTTGGCCATCGGATCGTAATACGACGTTTCGCGCTACATTATCGTGTTTTCCGCCAGATTTTTACCTTTTTACCTCTTTCGCAGTCCTAGTTGCTCCGGTAGAACACAGCGACCCAGCTTCTTTTGGGTTAGATTTATTTCTTATTTATGGCTGAGTGAATCTTAATTGGATTTCTGAATTTAGTTGTCTTTAATTTAATTTAATCTTTGTTATCATTTTCACATGTAGTTAAACATAAATTTTTAATATAGCCGTTAATTCTATTATTAAATATTTGGTATTTCTTTACGTTACAAAAACTGACATCCCTACGTACCTTGCGAGCCACCCTGCTTCCTGAACGCCTAGTATTTTTTTTCTTAGTTCCAGTACCTTCGTGGTTGGGTATCGCTGGCAACAAAAAACAACCACGTGGCGCCCTATATTTATTTTAGTTTGTTTTGATTTCGAAATTCATTTTTTTTGTGAATCGAACCCCCCCTATCTCCACTGATACAATTAGCTAGCCGCCTCCATCTTATGGAGCAGAATTGGACGTTATACTGGGTTGCATGATATCGGTTGTGAGGAGATTGGCATCTGGAACAGTTTCTTTACAAACCGAAGGGTGTGTGTTACGGGCAGAGTTGGGATTACATGGCGGGATGTAGAGCGTGGTTGCCCGCAGGGTTCCATCAGCGGCCCAGTTTTCTGGAAACTCTGTGTGGATACCCTGTTGTGGAGTCTCGCTGGGGTAGGTGGCAAGTTCGTGGCTTATGCGGATGTCTTGCTCCTTCTTGTGCAGGGTGGGAGCCGGCTGGAGCGTGATACCTCCCGCTGTCTGGAGCTCGTTTGCGAGTGTGAGCAGCGGGCAGAGGTTGCGGTTTCGGCCTCGAAGTCGGTGACCATGCTTCTGAAGGGTAGGTTATCTGCAAACAGGCCACCAGTAGTCAGGACTGCCGGGGTTAGTTTGCGTCATGTGCCGAGGGTTCGGTACTTAGGAGTAGAAGTAGGGTTAAACTCGGTTGGATATTGCGGAAGGATTGGGGACTGGGCCGGCAAGCATGTAGAATCATCTTTAAGTGGTTGTTTCAGGCGTGCGTGCTGTATGGGGCGAGTGTATGGTACGAAGTTCTTCAGTTCCAGTACGGACGGGATCTGATGAACAAGTGCGAGCGGGTAGCTTTGTATGCAGGCATTCGAATTTGTAGAACTGTTTCGACCGAAGCGATGCAAGCCATCATGGGCGAAATTCCCTGGTGGCTGGAGGCGAAACATAGAGCGGGGTACTATAAGTACAGGCATAGTGTGGAAATGGGAGTCCATGATCTGGTTGCGGATGGGGATGTCGCTGGCTTGTCCCCCGAGCAGGTCAAGACATTGTTGGGGAACCGGGCTACTGAAGTCTGGCAAGACAGGTGGGATCGTTCGGAGAAGGGTAGGGTAACCTATTCCTTCATCCCGGACGTGACCTTTGCTGCGAGGACGAAGTGGTTCGACCCTAGTCTCAGATTGAACTTTGTGTTGACTGGACATGGCAGTATGAGTGGTTTCTTGCATCCAATGGGTTTAGCAAAAGATGATGCATGCTCATGCGCCAGGGGTCGTGAGACTTGGTAGCATATTTTGGGAGATTGACCGCTCTACGCAAACATTCGGGATCTGCATGCCTTGGGAGTAGTTAGAGACGGACGAGGAGATGATGGAGAGTGAGGACCGGTATAGGGCGGGAGAGGCCTTCGCGTGCGAGGCCTTTGGGCGGCGGCCAGCAGCGGCGGGACACTGAGGGTGGGAGGGGTGAGCATGGTGACGGATGAGAGAGAGAATGGCGTTTATACGCGGTTTTAACCTGGTGATGGATGCATAGGTGAATTGATGAGTTGATGAGCGGTGACGGACGAAGGAGAGAATGGCGTTTAGACGCGATTTTAACGCGGTGAATTGGTGAATTGGTGAATGGGAGGGACGAGTGGGAAGCGGCACAAGACCGCGAATGTAGGGGTAGCGTGCCCTGTCTATGCCTAGTGCGGGCGGAGACTTGGCATGCTGTTGGGTGGTGGCGCACCCACATCCTCTGAGCTACGCAGGGAGAGGGAACTTTTATTGAGGTTGCGCTCTTTGCGTACCCAACTCAGGAATAACTCTAAGTGTGGCAGTGCCACGTCTCTGCGCAGGGAGCAGTAAGATATCTCCGTCGGACGCTGTGTGTGGCCGCTGAGGTTTTCGAGCTATTTGAGATGCGGCGATCTCACGTTCCCAGGTACCGCAGGAGGAGGGATCCTTGGGGGGAGGACGTTCTCTATGCGGACTCAACCTAGGGGGAAATTTGGAATTTGGCAACTCCATGGCTCCAGCTACGCAGGGGAAGGGATTCTCAGGAAGGGAACGCACTCTTTTCGGACCTGACTTGGGAAGAACTTTTGGGCTTGGCAACCCCACGTATCTCTAGCTACGCAAGACGAAGGATCCTCAGGGAGGGAACGCGCTCTATGCTGACCTGACTTGGGAGGAACTCTGGCAATCTCACGTCTCCAGCAGCGCAGGGGAGCAGTCAAGCACCTTGGTGTCGGGCTGTTTGAGACGTGGCGGTCTCACGCTCTCTAGCCACGCAGAGGGTGATGAAGCCCCGACTGCTGTTACGTTCCAATGTGCTCCTTTAGTCCTTTAAGTCCTATTCCTTATCCCTTTAACCTAAAATATAATTTAACCAGTTGTAATTTTGTTTAGTAAATATTTCAGTCAATATAAATACTTACGTAGATTTTATTATTCATCGTCTCAATAAATAAAACTGTATTTATTCTTATATTTAACTATTTTCCTTTTTGCTTAATTTTGTCAAATCGTTTATTGACAGTAAGTCATTAGTGATGGCGTTAGTTTACTGTTTTGCCGCTGGTGCGCGGTTTGGTTTAGAAATATTTTGGCGCGTCAATAGTTTACGTTATTGATAAATAATTTAATTTACATGTTGTTCTCCTTATCTCCACTTTACTTTCCCCAGATACCAAACTCCTCCGTTATGTATTTTTCTTCGCATTATTTTCTTTCTTTATTTTTCGTTTTTTTATCCTATCGTCGGAATATCGCCAAGAAGATTCATGCATGGAGATCCTTGGATTGTCGCTGCATTAAGTAGAGATTAATTTAGTAAATTCGAGAACTGACTTGAGTAATTTACTTAGCTATTTTTTTTTTCTTTTAACGGTCACTGTGAAAGTAGATTTGAAGTTGGAGAGTTGAGTTTATTTTGGGAAAATTTATTTTACGATTGGCGAATGTGATTTCGTGTAAAATTATTACCATTTATTGGGATTTAGAATAGCTTGACATTGGTGAATATTGTATATTCGTCGGACTAGGTCCGGATTAAATTCCAACCGAGAATTGAATTTTACTATCCACTTAAAAGCCGCCCAAGAACTAAGGTAATTGCTAAGTATTTCTACCCTTTTGTTTGTTAAAGTCAGTTTCTAATGCAGTGGCATCCCGTCTCTATATATGATCCTAATTACGATATTCTTTTTCAGGCTTCTTGATTTTTCTTGTTATTTCGATTTTCGATTTTCGATTGTCGTAATTGTTTTATTTCTGATCCATTTCTACGTCTGTGCGTCTACGTTTTATGGCTGTTTGGCACTTGTCTCGCCGATTGTTGGAACGGCAAAAAGTGCAAACTCACGCTCCGTGAAGTAAGTTCGTGTGACGTCACGGTGTTGGTCCGTCTACCGAAGCTGAGTAGCCGCCATCTTGTAGTGTGGCCGTGAAACGAGAAACATCGGAGCCGCCCTTATTTCCCAGCAAGAATCACCCCCTTCTCCACTGAGAGCCGGCCCCCCTCATCCTCACGGTAGGGAAAACCGTGATAAAATCACATTTACCGTTCGGCTGTATTTACCACCCTCGAGCGGTACGTGATACTGCAATCGCCTATACGAGAGTGGGACGGGTGGGTTCTTCGGGTATAGCGAACCGGCGTCCTCGATGCCCACTTGCCGGTGCTAAGAATGCAAGAAACCTACTGGCACCTGACCAGAGGTTATCTGATAGTACGGGCGTTGGCGGCCCACAGGAGAAACCCTGGCCAGCCGTGGGATGGAACATCGTGCTGGCAGTGGTTTAAAGCCTACGCAGGCTAGATTTTGGCGACAGCATCGACGGGTGAGCAGCGTTGATTTGCTCGGGTACTGGCCTGCAAGATAGATAGGTCCCCTCCCACCAGAGAGGCTGAGGGGCTTGCACTCCAAAGCGGCCTGGTAGGCATCGGTCGTATACTAGGTGTACGCTCAGATGCCGCGCTGATTGGGCGTACCTCAATCCCGAGCCCACGGGGGCCGTGGCGGATAGAGCCGCAAAGCAGGTGCCTCCACGTTAAAATATAAGACACACTCACTTCTTGAGGATGGGGTGCTTCATATGTCCATTCTACCAGGTCCCAAGAAATGAATTTATACGCTCATACCTGGGAAACAACACCGACCCTGTTACCAATTTCAGGTCCCAACTAGCTGAAATGACACCTGGAAAAATCTATAATATCTACAATTTTATTGTCACATCCCACAAATTAAGAGCATTTGCGCTGAATATTTAACTACCCTCTACTATCTACTATCATATCATGTCATAATTGAATATTCATTTAACTAACTGTATATAATATAAGCAATTTCTATACTATAATATGTTTAATCAAATTGTACCAAGCTTTTGTATGAGTTATCTCAAGCAAATATATGATTATTTATTTATTTACTAAATTAATATTACACAATGTGCCAGAAAAAGTAAAGTTATCGAGGATATAATATGTACGCAAAATCCAGAGTTAAACTTAAAAAAGGAGACATTTGACCAAGGATAAAAAATTAAAAACAAAAACAACGCAACTAACCTACTTATTGAGGTTAAATCTCAAATATGACAGAAAATTAAAGGTAATAAACTTAAAATAAGGTGGAATATATGTGCTACAGAATATTATATTTCAGTAAGAAGATGCTTTAAATACTGCTAAAACAATCATAAAGCTACAAACTGTAAGGGGAAATTAACTTGTCCAGCCTGCACAGAAGAGTATACATACACACGTTCTCGTCCAGTCCATGTCTAGAATCGAGAGCTGATAGACGTGTATATTTTGCTAGCACTGAACCGAGTTTTAGTGTTTGAGCGAACCACGCCCTTGGTAAAAAAATAAAATTTTACAAGTGCATGACATTGAAAAAACGATATAAATTCGCAAAAAGTAAGAACTAAGTGCATTTTCAAATATTGAAACCTCGCAAGGGGTTGTAAAGTAATGAGCGGTAGCGAAACCAGTGACAAGACAGTGACTGATAATGAAGATTTAAATGAGAGTGATTTAGTTAGTAATCATAGTAGTAGTTTTAAATCAAAGTTAGATTGTTTAGATTTAAGTAATAAAGGGAGTGAGAATGAAAGTGTGAAAAGTGTTAGTATAAGTGAGCCCAACAGTTTGAAACATCTATTTGTGCAATCGTCAAAACGTACAGCTAATGAAAGTCCTGAATCAGTGAAAGTGATAAAAAGACAAGTGCCGCGAACATTCCACCCGTCGCCACCACCAGCACCAACGTTACCAGCATGAATTTGTATTGCAACCAATCACTGTAAGAAATAAAAAATGAATTAACTCAAAAGTACAATATTGATGTCAGAAAAATATTCAAAATGAATACAAAATAGGCCGTTGTTTCTGGTAATTACGGTTATCGGGAAGACTCTGAAAGAGCTCAGTCAAAATAAAAAGTGTCTGGTCTTCGTGAGAGTGCCATGGGAGAGACACGAAAATCAACGTGTGCTCACTCAGTGTCATCGCTGTAAAAACTGGGGACATGCAAAAAGTAATTGTAACCGAGAGCCCAGATGTGTCAAATGCGGGAAACAACACCTTAGCTCAACTTGCAGCAAAACACCGGAAACACAGGCAACATGCGATAACTGCGAGTGCAAACATCCGGCTAATTATGCCGACTGCCCCGCGTATCTAAAACAAATAGAAATTACATTGAGACGAAATCTAAAAATTAAAGAGAGTTACGAGCAGTTCAAAATGATACGCGAAAGCAGAGCATCTAGTAACCAGCAGCAGTAACACAACACACACGTAATGTCACTTAACGAAACATGGTTCACACACACAAACAAACTACACATTACAGGCTACACTATACACAGAGTTGACAGACCAACACAGACAGGCGTGCCAGCTAGCGGGGTTGCCCTGCTCGTCAGAAACACGGTAGAACACACACGAGTTCAGCTACCTCCCTCTTTCCTAGAATTCATCTGCATCAAGCTCTTTGATAACACTCACATCATAGCCACGTACAATAATCCACGCAACAAATTTACTCAACACGAACTACAGACACTTTTACACATTGGCAGGAAAGTATTGTTAGTAGGCGACATCGGTCGCACGTTGCATTTATACGCACTAAATCATACCTTTCATGTTTCCACCTACTCCTACCCACTATCTGGTAAATAACATGACGCCATCCACACTTAACATATACATCAACAAAAACATCACACACATTACAGACCCAGTTACACAAAATGAGCTCAGCTCAGATCACTGCCCAGTTCTGGCTGAACTGCACGCAAACACACCTCATACAAACGACACACGATATACACGCACATATAAACACACACACTGGAACAATTTCCGACAAACACTTGACAAACACATCACAATCAACTCACACATGAACTCAACTGACAACATCGACACTGAAGTTGTCACATTCACCAACACACATACACCAACACACATACAGATGCAGTGCGGAAGCACACACGCGTCATTAAACTACACCAACACAAAGACAAACTACCTGCACACATTGTTACACTTGTCACACAAAGAAATAATACAAGAAAACTTTGGCAAAGAGTCTCTCGATCCCATCCATCGCACACAAATATATACACTCACCACACAAATCAAACATGAAATAAAAAAATATAAAAACAACAAATGGAAAACAAAACTCAAAACGCTTAATGCCAAGAAAAATTCATTGTGGAGATTATCCAAAAACCTCCGAAAACCTTCCAAACCTATCCGTACGCTATCACACAACAATGGTATCCTTTTCACCGATGAGCAGAAGGCTGAGACGTTAGCCGACACCTTTGAGGAGCAAATACAAATCAAACAAACAGTACACGATTTTATAAACACAATGCATGACACAAACACACGCACATTAGCTAAACTCATGACGTCACCCGCCGAGTTAGCTAGCATTATAAAATCCCTACCCAACCAGAAGGTGCCAGGTCCTGACACAATACCAAACATTGTCCTGAAAAACCTATTCAGTAAAGCTATTTTCCAGCTACTCTACCTAATAAATGCCGTAATTAAATTCCACTACTTCCCTAAGTCTTGGAAAACTGCCACAGTTATCCCTTTCCCAAAACCTAATAAAAACCATAAACTTCCCATAAGCTATCGCCCTATCAGTCTCCTAAATACCCTATCAAAGGTGGCTGAGAAGGTGATAGTTTCTCGCGTCCATTCCTTTGATAATAAAAATAAATTAACTGCATCTTTCCAGTTTGGCTTTCGACAAAGTATGGGGTCATCTACAAATTCATTCTCGTGAAATTCCTTCCAATTTTAATTAAACTCATCCACTCCTATTTATCCAACAGACACCTTAGGGTGAAAGTTAACAACACCCTATCCACCTCTCGCCCCGTTGCCGCGGACGTTGACCAAGGTAGCGTCTTAGGTCCAAAACCCTGTATCTTCTCCTAAATAAAATGTACATACTAACAAAACCATTTAAATCACAAAACTTGTAATGTAAATCAATACCGCATTGTATATATTATTGTCGTTCATTTAGTTTTAAGTTAGGTTTAATTTTATAATTTTTTGAAATGGGTTTTTGTAAATATTTTTCCTATAATTGTTAATCATGTCCACTTCGCCTCATAGCACTCATATTCTTTCATTATTCTAAGCTCGTTCTGATTATTTAAATTAGCAAGCAAGGCACTGTGTGCCAGGATTTGTAAATGGCAATATATGTATTTAATAAACGCTCTCTGTCTTCCTCGTCATATGCTAATCCGTGTGAATTGAGATACACCTCAGCATACAGCGCGCTCAGTTGCCGAGCTTCCAGTCACGCATGTGTGAGAAAAAATGCGTAAACTGTGCTGTATCAAAATAAATAAAGTCCGATCAAGTATGTTAAGCAAACCTCGGGCGCGGTTAATACTTGGATGGGTGGCCGCTTGGAAACACTGCGTACCGTTAACTTTTGATTTTTATTAAAATTATTATTATAATTTTTCCGAAAATATTGTTATTATTATTTATAATAATTGTTATATAATGGCTGAGTTTATCATATTGTTTTTTAGTAACATGGAGATGATGAGTTCGATTCCCAATTCAAGTGTAAGATTTAATAATTTTAATGAACGTATTATTATTATATATACATAAGTGTTTATTTCTTATCGCCATCTACTTAATAATAATACGTACATTTTAATATTTATTAGAACTAATATAAAAATAATGATTTTTAACACTTAGACTGCCGCGATGATTTTCCTAAAAGGGTCCCTGGCGCCACGACTTTTTTTTAATGGAATGTCTTTTAACTATATTCTACATGTATATAAAACTTTAAATTTCATAAAAGAATTAGTTTGGTCTCCATAACTTCCGTGTGCCTAAAATATACATGCGGCGCAGAATTAATAATTTTAATCTAAGGCCATGTGTATTTCGAACGATACATGAATTATGTAGGTGTGGGTATGTATGTTTAGCGCGCATGTCTTGTTGGTGTTGTATACTTAGGAATATCAGTAGTACAAAGTCCACACAGATGAAATTATAGATGTTTCTGGTAAAAATAGGGTTCGAAGAAAGCCTAAAGCTATTGCAGAATACAGCAACGCCAAAACATTCCTAGATCTGTTTGTGTTAAACAATAAGAAAAAGTAGTGTTACATTTGTGTTAAAATCCGAAATTTGCAACACATGCGCATAACGAAAAAGGAAGCCGTTGATTCAGCTGTCAAGCGGCGACGAATTATAGTGGCTGATACTAATTACACTGATTCGGAGACAGATATGATTGAAGAACCTGAGTCATTTGAAACTGTGAGACGTAAGAATGCAGTTAAGTTAATTAACTTAAAAAAGAAAACTGAAAATAGTCCTATTGAGATTTCAAATCCATATAAAAAATTAGAAAATGAGGTAATTAATAACAAACCTGCTTTACCTACACCAAGAATTGTTCAGAATGTATTTAATAACTACTCTGAGATAATTAAGAAATTAAAGTCGCATGCTCCAAACGGATTTAAAATGAGTTTTACCGATACTACTACAAATTTGTATCTGACTAACCCGGAAGATAAATTAAAAGTGCATAAAGAAAAAATTGCTCATTTTACTTACACTGAAAAAGGAAACAAAACCCACGCTTTTGTAGTTGGAGGTCTGGACAGTGAGCCAACTTCGGAAGAAATAATGGAAGATTTAAATGAAATGAATATTGCTGCAATAAGTATTTTCAATATATAAAACACTCGTCGTCCACTTTATTTGGTAATCACTGACAGTACAGTGAAGCTCACTGACATACAAGAAAATGTGAAAAATATATTATATACAAAAGTGAAATGGGAGCGACACCGAAATAAGACGCTAATTATTCAATGTCACAACTGTCAAGCTAAGAGGCATGCAACTGCAAATTGTTTCGTCCTCCAAACTGCCTCAAATGTGCACAACCACACGCGACTAGAGATTGCACAAAAACAAGAGACACACCGGCAAAATGTGTTAACTGCGAAAAAGACCATCCTGCGAATTCAATTCGATGCGCAGTATATTTGAAAAAACTTCGCAGTATGGGACGTGAAGCTTACATGAAAAAAAAAAAATTGTTCCAGCACCATTACCAGCAACAAATACCTGGCAACAAAAACGATCCAGTACTGTTCCGGTTCCTGTTCAACTCCACCCATCCCAGTTTCCTGCGCTACCAATACGCGGTACAGACTCCGCCCCCGAACCTGAACCCATTCCCCTTTCGTCCAATCAGGCAAGTCAATTTAATGAATTTGTATTTGAATGAACACACTTAACAACTGTGGTAGTATAAATAAATTTATAAATATAATTAAAAATTTAAATGCCCAAATGGCACTGTGCTCATCCAAACAACAGCGAAGCTTACGTAGGCTGTCTTTTACACAGGAATTAAATAATTTTGATTTTCAAAATTCATGCACACAATTATTTCGTGGAACGCCAACGGACTCAGGAAAAGGGTTGGAAAACTTGTTAATTTTATAAACAAACACAATATTGACATTATGTTAATAAATGAAACTAGATTGACTGAGACTGAAAAACTTAAAATACGTAACTACACTATAATACGTAAAGACAGAGTAACTGATAAACACGCGGCTGGTGGAGTTGCAGTTATCAAAAAACAATACCGTTCCACTTCCAAACACATCACTCGAGACAATCTGCTTCAGACTACTTGACAACACACATATCGTCGCCTCTTACAACAGACCACAGAATAACTTTACACTTGTTGAACTTGGAACACTATTTAACATTTCACACAAAGTCATACTTGTCGGAGATTTGAATGCAGTGCACACAATGTGGAACTGAAATCGCATTAATGCAAATGGTAGAACACTATACTCGCACATAAACTCACAAAATACACAATTCCTCTTTACACCGACACACACACATTTCCCACCAAGCGGAAACACACCCAGCACTATTGACATTGTGCTTATTCAAAATGTCACTCATATTTCAGATCCGGTGTGCTTGGGAGAACTCAGTTCAGACCACAATCCCATATATTTCACACTAAACAATCAATACACTGGGAAATGTATGAAACAAATCACATCATACAAACACACAAATTGGGCTGCATTTAGAAAATATCTTGATACAAGAATTAAAATAAACAACGACATAAAAACAATTGATGACATAGACCAAGAGATAGACAATCTTATTTACAACATCAAGAAAGCTAAACAAAAGCACACAAAACAAATAAAGATAAACATAAATAAAGACAAACTTTCAATAAATACTGCACAATTAATAGTACAGAGAAATCACGTGAGAAGATTATGGCAGAGAACAGAAGATCATGTACACAAACCAACAGGTACAGACTTAACAAACAAATCATGATTGAAATAGCGGAACACCGAAACAAGACATGGACTAACAAATTAGATAATCTAAACATTCAGGACAACACACTCTGGAAATTTTTAAATTTTTAAAGAAACCAGCATTCAATATACCGACGTCGAAGCTCAATACGTACTTCACAGATAAAGAAAAATGTGATATTATTGCCAAAACTTTTGGAGAAGTTCCCGAACTTGATAACCAACATAATACACCACATCACACACCAGTGACGGCGCTAGGCTCTGAATTCCTGGGGAGCAGTAGGGACCAGGAAGAAAATTATATATATATATATATATATATATATATATATATATATATATATATATATATATATATATATATATATATAAAAGACTTGATAACAAGGAATATAAAGTATAAAATTGATTTCAAACCTTATCAACTCAATGCATGTATTAATTGGTATATACACGACATACATTTTACATACAGAGTTCATAATGTGACATATAATATGAACAGTGATAATTGTGACGTCATCGGTCTCTCGGCTCTACTGACTAGCTCCATCTCTCGACCACCTCGTCTCGATCATACCTGCATGACAAAGCACAACATGTCATTCCATTTTCGGTCGACGTTCACTAAGAGTTACATTTCAGTTAGTACAACAAAGTTACGATCGTAAGTATGAGGCAGGTCCCCAACCTAAACATGTCCCGGACACACTATGGATTTCACATTCATCCGAGGTCCCTGACCTCATTGTTGCGGGTATTTAGACCCGATTGTTGCGAGAGTGTTTCATTTCAACCAGTGCCGGAAGGATAAGGATCTAGGCACGACGCAGGTCCCTGACCTGATAATGTCCCAGACATTCTGTGGATCCCAGATCCACCCGAGGTCCCTGACCTCATTGTTGCGGGTATTTAGACCCGAGGTCCCTGACCTTATTGTTGCGGATATTTAGACCCGATTGTTGCGAGAGTGTTTCATCTCAACCAGTGCTAGAATATTGAGAAGTAAGCAATACATTTAGAGAAATAGAAGCAAGCCGGTTCAATCACCGTGCAACGATTTCAGTCATGTTTTGTTTTTATTATGTTATTGAATGCCAGAAAAATCGCGCTGTTTTAAAACGTACATCTTACATATATGTATATATATTATCATTTTAATAATAAATAACAATGTTGTCAATATTAAATTTATTTGGTACCAAACAAATATAAATATAATATAGAGTAGAATCTCTTATAGCATGCTCTCCTACAACACCCCAACTAAATTTAAAACTCACATTAGTCTATTACAACACGTCAAAAATCTCACATATAACACGTGAAATAACACAAAATCGGCGCTTTTTACTGTAACGTGCTATAATACAGTCGAGCGTCTCCAACTGCACGAATCTTTTACAACACGAAACGAGTTAGCGCGTGCTGTGGGAGATTCTACTGTATAAATAATAAACAAAAACAAGCATATTCTTTAAAAATAAAACAAAAAATGTTCTCTTATATAATTAAAAGAAAAGAAAATATGATAAATACAAAACACAGCATTGATTTAGTTATACTAATTTAATCCTTCTGTTTTTATTTAAACTTGCAAATTTGTCTACAACTTCATTATGATCTATTAATTTTGATATGTCTTTTTCTACACTTAATATACTATTGTTGTTTAATCGTTCATTTGTCATTCTTGTTCTTAAATAACTTTTAATTTTTTTTAAAGACGAAAATGATCTATCACAAGATGCTGTTGATACAGGCATTAAAATACAAATTTTTACCTAATTATAAATGCATTCAAATGCTTGCTTATATTGTTCAACGAATGACAGGAACTCCATGAGTGATTTAATATTTTTATTTTCCTCCCTACACAAAAGCTTCTTAACTAGCGTTATTTCTGAGTCTAAACAATCACAATTTATGTTATAATGTTGTGCTAACTTAGTTAAATGAATTTTATTGAGGAATAAATCATCTGTACGGTCAAAAGCTTGTAATGATTTTAAAATAGTATAATTTGTTGTAAATCTGTCTTTTAATTCAATTATAATTTTATCTAGTATAGGAATGTATAACTTAAGTTTGACAACATCTTATATCATAGAGATGAATAATTGGGAATTAGAGAAAGTGGTTGTAAACATATTATCTAAATGTGTAGAGAACATTTCGGTAGAAGATATAGATTTTATGCACAGACTAGGAATAAAAGGAAAAGGGAGGTATTGTAGACCAATTAAAGTGGCATTTATAGCGTGGCGCAAAAAGTCTCAAGTATACCAAAACAAACATAACCTACGCCAGTATAAAATTTATATGGAAGACGATACTACAAAAGAAATTAGGGAAGAAAATAAAAAATTAGTACCGGAAATGATGCAGGAGAGGAGAAGCGGCAAATATGCCATAATTAGACAGGAGAAACTGATTGTAAAAGACTGGGAACCTATAGCCGGAAAAGAAAATATTGCAGTTGAAAACATACAACAGATACAGAGAGAACAGATGATGAGGAAAACAAGGATAATAAGGAAATATATATACAGGAAGAAATTAATGAAGAAAAGGCGGCAAATAAACGTAATCGCTCAAGTGGAGATGAAGGTGAAGAAAAATAGCTTAACCGGAAGCCGTGGGAAGAAATAAAAATAAGTAGGAAAGAGAAAGAAGAAGGAAAAAATCGGGGAAATAATAAAAACACACTGGATGGGTTTTTTAGGCCAAGAACACAGTCTCTAGGAGCTAGGAGGGATATACATAAGGAGGATAGACCGCCAGAGGAGAATAAAAGAGAAATGAAAGAAAATAAAATAACATACACCAAATAGCAACTAATAAAAATAAATGAGATTATGACGAGGACGACATACGCAACTAACAAGAAAAAAGAGGTAACAGTACAAAAGGAAAATCAAGCTAACAGGACTACAGGACAGAAAGCAAGGGCAAACTACTGTCTTAAGATGCCCAGGAATATCACGGAACACGAAACGAGTAGGAAAAGAGCAGGAACAATCCTAAAGATAGGGAACTGGAATGTGAAAACAATGTATCAAAAAGGAAAACTACAAAATATTGTTGAAGAAATGAAAAGACTACAAGTAAATATATTGGGGGTCTGTGAAACCAGATGGACAGGATCCGGAAACATTAATATAGAAGGAGGAAGATTAATATACTCTGACGGAGATAAACATAACAATGGAGTGGGTATTATAGCGCTAAAGGAATGGGCAACTTGCATACAGGGTTTCTGGGCAATTTCAGAGAGAATTGTGCTGGTAAAGCTGATAACAAAACAAGTGAAAATAGCGTTAATTCAAATATATGCGCCAACAATGGATCATATAGAAGAAGAAGTAGACAAATTCTATGAAGACTTAGACAGCGCACTGGAACAATGCAAAACACACGAATTAATATGTGTAATGGGGGACCTGAATGCTAAAGTTGGAAGAGGAAGAGGTATGGATATAGTAGGGCCGTACGGAGTAGGAGAGAGAAATAGCAGAGGAGATAAATGGATCGAATGGTGCAGAGCTAATGGACAAGTAATAATGAATACATGGTTCCAGCACCACATCAGGAGATTATGGACTTGGAAAAGTCCAACAGGAAAAACAGAGAACCAGATAGATTATATTACAATAAACAAAAGATACAGAAATGCGATAAAAAACACGAAAACATATCCGAGTGCAGATTGCAACTCAGACCACGTATTAGTGGTGAGTGAGATTAGTTTAAAATTGAAAATTATAGACAAGGAAAAACATGAAAGGATGAAATGGAACTATGAGTGTGCACAGTCGAACCCAGAAATAAAAAAAAATGATGAAGAATTATGTAAGGTAAGAAGTATGTGAGACAAAAGAAAATATTGAGGAAACTTGGAAGCAAACAAAAAATGTAATCTTAACAACAATAAAAAAGTACGTGCCAAAAATAAGCTATACAAAAAAAGAAAAAGAATGGATAACAGATGAAGTAAAACAGTTATTTGAAGAGAGAAGAAGATATAAGAATACACACAGGTATAAGGAAGTTGACAAAAAGTTAAAGAAGAAAATAAATGAAGCAAAGAACGCATGGCTTGATAAAGAATGCACAGAAATGGAAATAGTTAATGAAACAAACAATTACAAGATATATAAAAGAATTGACGAATTATGTAACAGGAAGTTATACTACACAGCCGGATGCTTAGAGGATAAGGATAAGAAGAAATTATTTAGTACTGAAGAGAAACTGATACGATGGGAGGAATATGTAAAAGAGTTATATGAAGATGAAAACAGAGAGCCAGCTACACCAACGGAAACTTGTTTAGAAGGGCCTTATATAATGAAAGAAGAAATAGATAAGGCTATAAATAGAACAGCGAAGAACAAAGCGGAAGGCCCAGATGGAATAACTATAGACATGTTACAGGTATTAGAAGAAGAAGGAGTCAATATCATCACGAAACTAGCAAATCAAATTTATGAATCGGGCAAAATTCCTTCGGAATTAAGTAAATCAATTTGTATTCCTCTGCCAAAACAAGCCAACGCAACGTCCTGCGATGAATATAGAACTATAAGCCTGATGAGCCACACAATGAAAGTTATACTAAAAGTCATTTTGGAAAGAATGAGGAATAAAATTAAATTAGAAATTGCGAAAACGCAAACTGGGTTTATAGCAGGAAAAGGAACAAGAAATGCAATATTTATGCTCAGAACTATAATAGAGAGAAATATCGATATTAATAAAGAAATATACTTGTGCTTTGTCGACTACAGTAAAGCGTTTGATAGCGTTATACACGAAAAATTGATACAACTTTTAAAGCAACTTAATATTGACTCAAAAGATATAAGATTAATTCAACACCTATACTGGATGCAATCATCTGCAATTAGAATGGAAAACAAAGTATCTGGATATGTACATATAAAAAAAGGTGTTAGACAAGGGTGCATAATGTCTCCGGATCTGTTTAACATATACACGGAACAAATATTCAGACAAACAGAAAAAGTTGGAGGAACTAAAATCGGAGGAAAAAGATATAACAATATTCGATATGCAGATGATACGGTTCTAATAGCAGAAAGTAAAGAGGAACTCACACAATTAATAAATGAAGTGCAACAAATTAGTGAAACATACGGCCTTAAAATAAACACAAAGAAAACTATGTATATGACAGTAAGTAAAAAACCAATAAAACATAAGGAGAAGGACAGTTTAAAAATAAATAACGGGCAAATAATAAAAAGGGTTACAAGTTACAAATATCTGGGAAGCATAATAACAGAAAACGGCAAAGTGGATAGCGATATTAATACAAGGATTGGGTTAGCAAAAAGTGCATTTTATAAATTAAAACATCTCTTAAATAATAGGAATATTAGCTTAAATGCAAAGAAACGAATGATAAATTGTTATATGTGGAGTGTGTTATTATACGGTTGTGAAAGTTGGACTTTAAATTTAAAAAACATTAATAAAATTAAAGCATTTGAAATGTGGATATACAGAAAAACATTAAAAATAGCTTGGACACAAAAAGTATCAAATGCGGAAGTGTTACGTAAAATGAAAGTTAAAAGACAAGTGATAAGCAAAATCAAAAAGCAACAATTGTCATTTTTCGGACATATTGTACGACAAAGAAGTATAGAGTGGGACCTGTGTAGTGAAAAGTGCGAAGGGAAACGAGAAAGAGGGAGAAGACGAATAACATTCATTTCTGACATTATAAGTGAAACAAAGACAAATAATTTCCAAAATCTTGTGAAAACAATAGACAATAGAGAACTATGGAGTTCCGTGATAGCCGATGTCTGCAACAGATATGGCACTTAATTGGATTGGATAGGAATGTATAACTTAAGTTTGACAACATCTTTCTCATTTTTTACTTCTATGTCTACAGAATCACCTATTTCACAATCTATAATAAACTCTTGTAACCTTTTTGGAATAGATTTCATTCTTTTTGGTTTGTCAAAAAGTCTGTTTTATCTAAACCAAGAGACAAAAAAATATTATTTGCAGATTTCCATATAGAATTCCATTCATTATCATTGTTTCGTAAGTTTTGAAATTCATTAATTGTTTCTTGAACTAAATTTAAACCTTTTACATAATTCATATCCAGGGGATTGAAGATAATTAGATACAGTTGTAACTAACTTTAAAATTTTAATAAAAATAAGCAGTAAAACAATAAATTCTTTATCAATTTGTAAAAGTAAACCTTTTGCTTCACATCTTCTATCCTTTTCTACATCAGTTTTAGAAATAAGATTGTTTAATGTTGTAAAAATAGATTCAATTGTTTCTGAAACAGTATCGCATGCTCTGAACTGAACAGTCCATCGCGTATCACATATCCTTTTTAATTCTCGAGCCTGTTTTGTAGGATAAAATTGTTTTTGCATATTTAAAAATGGAGAATGAATTGTAGAGTTTGACATAAATTTATATAATTTTTCAAGATTAGAAAAAAAAATAGCCGATTTTTTCAAATGTTTGCAACAATCAACAACAACCAGATTTAATTTATGGTTAAAACTGCTTGCGGAACAATACTTTTTATATAATTTTGCGCGCCACCTAAATGACCACTCATTACAGCAGTACCATCGTATCCTTGTGCTATACAATTGCTTAATGAAATATTATTTTCATCTAATATTGCTTTTATATAATTTGCAAAACTAGCAGCATCTAGCATACCGTTTGCACTTTTAAACCCTAAAAACCTTTCCTGAATTGCATTTTGATGCAAGTACCGGTGTCGTGGAAGTTTGACGTTCAAAAGAAATCTTGTTTAGTTTTAATTTTTGATAATAGATGGAGCCACCGATGTGTGTGGCGACCAGTAGTAGCCGTGTTTAGTGAGCAAGTGACAGTCGTTCGAGTCGTTCGAGAGAATTCGCCATTTTCATATACTTTGTGTTGTTTATATTGTAACACGTATGTTAAAACTGTTTTCATTATCATTGCACTGTTCAATAAAGTATTTAATGCTTAAAGAATCTGCGAGTGTAGTTTTATGCACGGGTAGTGCTCTAATTTCATCCATTTCACAACATTTGGCGACCGTGACAGGACACCGCGCTCAGTGCATGTGTACTTAGAGGTGCGCGGAATAAAGTATTGATAGTGAAAAGAACTATTCGCGTGGACAGTTGAATTCTGCGGAATATAATTTTGATAACTTGTTCTGCCACAATGAACACAGTAAAGAAGCGTCGTTCGGTACTCCGTTGTGCTTTTACTAGGGTGTTCAAATTGTTAGAGAGTTTAATAGCAACTGAAAATGGTGACGAGAAAGATATTGAAGCAAACATAGTGATGTTGCGAGAGAAGGATGATGCATTGAAGGTTGCAAATGAAGAGGTGTTCAATCTGCTATTTGAATCAGATGTCACAGAAGACGATGTAGCTAAAAAGATACAAGAATTCGATGAATACACAGCTAAGTATAAGAAATTAAAAGTTTCAATTAAAATAAGAGAAGAGGCATCTTCTAATGTAATAAATAAAAATAGCACTAGTATAACTAACATACGCAAATTTAAGCTACCTCAAATTGAACTTAAGAAGTTTGGAGGCGACATAAAAGAATGGTTGCCATTTTGGAGTCAATTTCGAAAGATACACGAAGACAATGAGATACCATCGGAAGACAAATTCTAATGGCCATCACTCCGAATACAAGGGCGAGGGAACTAGTTGATAGCTACCCAACAACAGCGGCAAAATATGACAAAGTTATAAAAAGTCTGAAATCAAGATTTGGCCGTGACGATATGTTAGTTGAAGTATACGTGCGAGAACTGCTGAAACTATACATTAACAATGCATTTCCCAATCAAGGTAAATGCAATTTAATAAATTTGTATGATAAAATAGAGACCCAATTAAGCGTTAGAAACTTTGGGAATTACTGTTGATGCATATGCGGCACTACTATACGCGCTTGTCGAATTCTGCTTACCAGAAGATTTGATACGCGTGTGGCAACGCTCTACTGACTTTTCTAATAATGCTGGTAGTTCGTTGAAAGATCGATTAAATAAACTAATCGCATTTATGAAAACAAAAGTTGAAAGCGAAGAGCGCATTGCGTTGGCGGTAGAAGGTTTCGGACTAGGAAATAATGAAAAATCAAAGAAGGTTAAAATAAAATCAACCTACGGCTGCAGGATTATTAAATTGTGAAAGTACGAAGTGTTTATTGGTGCTCATTCCACAGAAAAATGCTTCAAAGCACAAAAGATGACATTTGAACAAAAGAAAAAGATCCTCGCTGACAAAAAGGCTTGTCCCACAGGAAGAAGATGTCGCGCCAAATGAGGTGTGTTTTGTGTGGAGCTCAACATCTTGCGTTGCTTTGTCCTGAACTAATAAACAAAGACAATGCGGGAAAAGTAAATCGCGGAGAGTCAAAAACGGACACTGCGGTAAAAAGTTCGAAAACTGTGCGAACAGAAACTACTCTAGCGAATTATACTGATACGCCGGTATTTTTACAAACTATATGAGTGAAAATACGTAACGAAGACGGGGAACGCGAAATGCGCGCTATTCTCGATAGTAGATCGCAACGTTCATACATTTTACAAACTACAGCACAAAAAATGAGCTATTCAGTTAAAAACTGCGGAGCAGGTACACAAATGCTATGACGTAAGATTGTCTAGTTTGGACGATAGATATTTGTGCAAATTTGAAACACTGGATCAACCAGTTATTTGCAGTCACATTTCACCAGTGTATTCTGGAACTTGGACGTCAGAACTACAACAGAAGAATATTGAACTAAGTGATAACCAAGGTAACGAACCCATAGAGCTGCTCATTGGATCCGATATTCTAGGTAAATTATTTACTGGTAAGAATCATATACTTCAATTTGGATTAGTAGCTAGGCAAACACGGCTAGGATGGGTACTAATGGGAAAAGTACCGAAGCAGAAATCTACTACCAGTACCAGTATGTTTGTAACGTCCTTATTGAACCAAGATATGGCACAAGCGAACTTCGAGTTCAGAGGGTGGGAGTACACCGAAGATAATACAAATGATCCGCATCCTGTATCATTACTCGGGTTGAATTGGGAGAAAAGGAAAGACGTGCTCGCCGTTAATTATCAAGCTGTCAAACCTAAAGAGTGTATAACCAAGAGAGTTATACTGTCTGTCACACAAAGGATCTTTGACCCGATCGGTCTCACGTGCGCAGCAACAATTTTGCCCAAGCTTTTACTTCAAAGAATATGGGAACAAAAGATCAGTTGGGACACTGAAGTTGACACAGATTCAAAATCCATGTTTCAACGATGGGTAAGTGAATTATCTTATCTTTCAAAAATAGAAATTCCAAGGTGGATAGAGGTTGAACCTGGTGTCCGTCTCAGCTTGCATATATTTTGTGATGCAAGTAGCTTACGCGGCGGCGACATTTCTAAGAGCGGAGAAACAAAATTCAGTAAAAATACATTTACTTCTAGCAAAGAGCAGAGTAGCCCCGCTCAAAAAGATAACTATACCAAGGTTAGAATTACTTGCAGCGTGCATTGGTGCTCGATTGTATACAGCTGTGCAGGAAGTTTTCGGCAAAGATGTTGAAAGTTATTTCTGGTCAGACTCTACAACAGTCTTATCATGGATAAAAAGAGAGGAAGAGTGGGCGACTTTTGTGTACAACCGAATAAGAGAGATACGAAATCTAACCTCTACAGAGTCTTGGAGACATGTACCGGGAGCAGTAAACCCTGTCGACTTACTTTCCAGGGGGTGTTCACCAAAAAACTTAGCCCAATCGAAACGGTGGGAGGGCCCAGATTGGCTTTATTATAGTACCGATAAATGGCCACAAGTGGAAGTCTCTTTTGATAAAACAGAAGTAGATAGAGAACGTAAGAAGAAAGTTGTGTCTTCAATGTTGAGTAAGAAAGCTAGTAACTTCTACAATCATTTTTCTAAGTATCAACAGATAGTACGAATGGTTGGCTGAAGTCATAGATTTATACATAATTGTAGAAATTCCCGAAACAAAAGAAGAGGAGAACTTTCTGCGGAAGAGTTTGAAACTGCTGAAAAAACACTTATCCGAATGGTTCAGCGGCAAGCGTTTCTGGATAAAACGGATAAACAGCTCTCATCACTAAATCTAGGTCAGTTGCATTCTCATAATAAGTACAAGAAAGCGGCTTGTATATCAATTGATGACATTGTTTTAATTGGTAATGGCAATTCAAAACGTATTGATTGGCCATTGGCACGAGTGACCGCACTGCTGCCGGGTAAAAATGGACAGGTTCGTTTAGTGAGGCTTCAAACAGCGAATGGTTCGTTGTTACGTCCTATTTAAAGATTTTACCCCCTGGAAGGCGCCAACAACAGCCATATGATGGAAACATCAGAGAAGGCTGCAGATGCTGCCGCCGATGAGATGACATCTTCACCTGTAGCTACTACTGAAGATACCCATACCGTAGGAGAAGGCGATAGACAGTGCAAACATGATCGTGTTTCTAGTTATGGACGCCGGAACAGAATACCAAATAGGTTTAAATAAAATAAGATAAATTGTGATTGAACTTTAAGCATCCATTTATTTGTTTGTAGTAAACTTTTCAACAGATTCAAAGTTTCCTAGGTGGAAGAATGTCATGGAAGTTTGACGTTCAAAAGAAATCTTGTTTAGTTTTAGTTTTTGATAATAGATGGAGCCACCGATGCGTGTGGCGATGGCGACCAGTAGTAGTCGTGTGTAGTGAGCGAGTGACAGTCGTTCGAATCGTTCGAGAGAATTCGCCATTTTCATATGCTTTGTGTTGTTTATATTGTAACACGTATGTTAAAACTGTTTTCATTGTCATTGCTTTGTTCAATAAAGTATTTAATGTTTAAAGAATCTGCGAGTATAGTTTTATGCACGGGTAGTGCTCTAATTTTATCCATTTCACCACAACCGCACTACAACAGTTATTTGTTCATCTTTACTCAAGTCTTTTGTTTCGTCAGACATTATTGCAAACAATTTGGATTCCTTACATCGTCTGAAATTTTTTTACGTGCAATGGTCGCCATAATAGAAATTAATAAATTTTAGATGTCATGATGTAGCTATTTAGCATAATTTGAACTATCCTGTAACTTTTTTTGTACAATGGTGTTATGTTTACTTATCAGTAACATTAATTCCCTTAAATAACCTTTATTTAAACTTAAAACATTTTTATCATGAGCACGTTGAGCAATATCTTGCGTACATATAAATAATAAACACTCACATAAAGTTTTGATGTAGCGTCCGTTTTCTTTAATTTCATTTTGGTATTGATTATTCACCATTTGTTCAATATTTTGTTTTCTGTTTCTTTAATTTCATATAACTTACATATTGTACAACACACATTTTATGTTGTTCAGATTTATCATGTTTTACTAGTTCTTTACTTGAATCAAGTGCATTCTTTCAGTTGTGAAACCCTTCATTCACAAAAATGTTTGCTTGATTTACACCATGAAAAAATCGGCAGTATAAACAAAAAACACTGTCTTTTAAAACACTACACACCAACCATGTAAATTTTTAAACCACGTTGATTTAAAGCTTCTCATTATTTCACCTTGTTTAACTTTTGAATACTGCGATAGTACCGGCTGACGTGGTCCTTCTTCAGGAGTCTGTGACAAGTCGCTAGGTCCAGAAACAGTAAGAATTGTTTGTTCTGGTTCAGATCTCATTATCATCACTTATATCATCCTCACTAGTTTTATTTTCACAAGAACTAGACTCACTATCACTTTCTTCAGTAGTATTTAAGTTACAAGATGTCACCATTTCATTCGTTTTTAATATATTTTCTAAATTACTGCTTGTACTGCCGATACTAGTCGAAAGCAGGAAAGTATCAGTTTTTAATTTTTTATTATCTGACTTTTTAATATCATTTGTGCGCTTTATATATATTTTTACTTTACTTTTTGACCACAAAATAACGAATGAGCATTGAGATTATCATCACTCGTATAAATACCAAAATTTGTAAAACATGTTTGAACTTGCTAAACTATGTACGTGGACGAGTAAGTAAAGTATAGAACAATCTTAACAAGTAATTACAAGTGCATTGCGTCGCTATCGGACTCGCACAATTAATTTGACAAGTTTGGACAAGTTCGGCAGCGCGTTTATTTTAACACCAATAATAATCATTGTTAAATGCAGATAGAGATTTTTAGATACATGTGCATAGATGCAAAAAATAGGCTGTATAACAATGTTTTTTTGTGTTTCTTTCAGTGTTCTGTCGTTTTTAAATGTTAAGATGTTAAAAGCAATATTACTAGCAAAAATTTTTAGATTGAAACTAAAAGTCGGGGTGGGGGGGAGGACAACCAGGAGACAACTGAAATTTTTAGGTGGGCAAGTGTCCCCTGGACCCCCTTTAGCGCCGTCACTACCACACACATGTTATTGACACGGTTACTGAGTACATGAATACACATCAGCACACACATGAAGTAATAAAACAGAACATGAAATACATTAAACCAAGAGAAATTTACAATATTATTCGCAAATTACCTAATAAAATAAGCCTCTGGACCTGACAGTATAGAAAATAAAATTTTAAAAATGTATGAAAAAAGTGTATAGTACAAATTACTAACATAATAAATGCAATAATTAAACTAAATTATTGACCGACAACATGGAAAATGGCAACTATAATACCCATTCCAAAATCTAGAAAAGACCACAACTCACCCACAAATTACAAACCAATTATCTTGTATAATACATTATCAAAAGTGACTGAAAAAAATAATCTTTAACCAAATTGTAGATTTCATTACTGAAAATAAAATCGTCAACAATAGTTAACTAGATTAATAAATGACATAAACTTTATTTTAATAAAAGTAAAGTAACAGTAATGACGTTACTTGAAGTAGAAAAAGGTTTTGATAAAGTCTGGTTAACTGGACTTTTATATAAATAAATCAAAATTAATATGCCATTTAATTTAATAAAATTATTGTCATCATATCTGAATGAGAGATATTTCAAAATAAAAATTAATAATGATTATTCTGCTGCCACATTAATAAAAACAGGTGTACCCCAAGGCAGTATCCTGGGGCATTATTATTTATAATTTACTTATATAACTCACCGACTTTTTCTCAGACCAACAGAACACTCTTTGCTGACGATACAGCACTTTACGCACACAGCCATAGTGCTGAAGTCGCAAGTAGACAAATTCAGATACACATCAACTTACTTGACAAATACTGGACTAACTGGAAGATTACATTAAATATAAATAAAACTGAAGCCATAGTCTTCAGTCGCAAATTCACCAACATCAAAATATACACACCCATAAGGATAAAAACACACAAAATCACACCATCACAAGCAGTTAAATATCTGGGCGTCTACTTAGATAATAGGCTAAACTTCCACACACACATTCGTAACACAATCATACAAATACATTATTCCATTAAATAAATTTACTCACTTTTAGCTCGAAATAGTACACTTACCTCAAAAACAAAGAAACATCTCTACACAGCACTTATAAGACCAGTTATGACATATGCAGCTCCACTATTCGCACACCTCTCAGACACCACACTGAAACCTTTGCAAGTACTGCAAAACAAAATGCTTCGTCTTGTGACTGGACACGACCGATATACACGAATCACGCAACTACACGAACAAACCAACACTGAATACATCACAGACTACATCACCAAAATTGCAACAAAGTTTTACACAATGCAAACTTATGCTGGCGACAGCGAAATAACAAAAAACCTAACCAGGGTAAGACATGATAACGCAAGACTAATATTAAAACACAAACTGACTTACCAGACATTACCAATATTTGAAGATAGTTTCCAAGAATAATTAAATGCAAACAAAAATCAATAAATGATGAATAAGTATAATATAACATATATATTTGTTATTTATAATAAATACGTATGTTAAACAATAATTTTATAGTATGTTTAATCCATTGAATGTATATAAATATAATTTATTTGTTATGTTGTTTTTAAATTGATGTACAGTGTTAAGTAGTTTTAAGTGTTTAACAAATAAATTAATAATGTGAATTTATAGTTTAAGCATAGTGTCATTTGTTGTGTATATATTAGATTGTAAGTTTAGTTTATAAGATTTAATTATTGTAAATACTTTCTGTATAATAAAAATGACAACTAAAATGTAAATATAATAATACACAAACATACACACATACGTACAAATCTCACAACAATTATTTTAAGTTTACACATACACCAATCCATATTATAAAGTAAGTTTTTATGTAAAAACAGGAATTTATAACACATTGCACACATACACAATTTAGACTAAATTTAAATATAATGTATTACAAAATACTTCAATAAAAGAATTTGAAAGTCGTTCTCGTCCGATCACGTAAGCTAAGCAACATCGGGCGCGGTTAGTACTTGGATGGGAGACCGCTTGAGAACACCGCGTGCCGTTGACTTTTAGATTTTTATTAAAATTATTATTCAAATTTTTCCCAATATATTGTTATTATTATTTATAATAATTGTTATATAATGGCTGAGTTTGTTAAGTTGTTTTGTAGTAACATAGAGATAATGAGTTCGATTCCCAATTGAAGTGGGAGATTTAATAATTTTAATGAACGTATTATTATGATATATGAATAAATGTTTATTTCTTATCGCCGTCTACTTAATAATAATCCGTACACTTTACTATTTATTAGAACTAATATAAAAATAATGATTTTTATATAAACAACATTGTCATGGATACAACTAATATGATCATAATTAAATAACGTATTACCTAATAATAATTAAATTATAATAATATACCTAATAAATATTACAATATTATATATTATAGTGTATATTAATAAAAGCATTAAATTAAAATATAATGAACTGATTTCACACTTTACATATACGTAATGCTGGAAGAAGAACCACTATGAATTATACTGTAACGTTTTTCGTCTTTCTGAAAGTGTGTAGAATGTTTAAGGCACAAAAATAACTCACAACTATTTATGTTAAACGAAAAATAAAAGTATTTATTTAATGAATGAATATAAAAATAACAGGAACTTATTTAAAACTATTTAACACTACAATAAATCTTAAACACTACTAATAAATATTCAAACACTAATATTATTTATATAACGGTCACTAAAACTACTATATTACGTACACTAGAGCTGTTATTTATTTCACCACATTTATATTACGCGTTCGAAGTCTACTGTCAACTGTTAACTGTCCCGTGCGTAGAACAGTTCTCGAATATTCCAGAATGTCCTAGAATATTCCGTCAAACCACATGCTCAGACATGCGAGCGAACTCAAGTGAGGTCACGCTGCTACGCACTTGTTTCTCGAGAAGGTTTCTGGAATGTTCTCGACTGTCTGGCTTTAAATTCGTTACACTGCCCCCTCCTTAAAGCTGTTTCGTCTCGGAACAGAGGTTGATTGGTTTCGGAGAAGTTATGACGAAATCTACAAGTCGAACCCTTAATGCATCCTGAGGTCTTAAAGAAGAGGCAATCCACAGTGCGATCTAATTTCGCTCTTCCTTTGGGGTCAAAGCTGCAGACAAGAATTTCAATTCCGGTGCGGTGGAAAAGAACTTCTAACATATTCCTAATTATTCTCCACTCTAACCCATCTAGTCCACAACCCAATTTTGGTACCGCCAGCTTCATGACATCGTTGTTTAAAAGGTGTTCCCTCAAATCGATCAGTGCCTCCCATAAGGTGCGATAGGTGGGTTTCTGAGATGATCGTGCCTTGGTGACTAAATAGTAAAGGTACCGTTTGTGTTATAAGTTGTCGCGCAGTTTTAGTGTTCTTCCAACAGATGGACGCTGATTGGCTAGGTCTTGTAGCCGTCCAAATTTCCTTTTAAATACTGTAGCAATTCCTCGAGACATGTTTAAGTCTTCCGCCACACAGTGGGCTATGGGATACTCCAAAGGCACCAAGAACAAATCTTGATGTTCTTCTTTTGTCACGCCATACCGTGCTTTGTGACCGGTGGAATATTTCTTCATGAAGTCTCCAAATGTTAATTCATGTTCATGTTCTTGAACGCAGCGAACATTTGCTGCACGAACATCACTAACCTCATGGTTATTTCCAGAAAAAGGGGCCAGTCGATTAAAATGGACTACTCGCGGCTTCCCAGTCGGTATTTTCCTAATTCGGTAGATAACGTCATTTATCCGCTTCATTACTTCGTAGGGTCCCTCCCAGCATGTTTGTAACTTCGGCAATAGACCACGACGCTTCTGTGGGTTATATAACCATACCGACTCTCCAGTTCCATATCCTCCCTTTTCTGCCCTGATGTCATAATGATCTTTCATTCTGTCACTTGAAGTTTGGATGTTTGAACGAACTTGTTCGTGAATGTCGTTCATTCTTCTTCGTAAATCGGTGGCGTAATCTTCCCCATCTAGATCTTCTCCAGGTTTACATCCAAATTTCAAATCGCACGAGAAATCACATCGAGTTAGTTAATAACATAAGTCAAAAGGTGAAACAAGGATTCCAAATCAGTTATTCGCGCAATAACATAAATCTATATATTGCAGACCTGGCGGAAAAGAAGGGCATGGTGAGACATATGACCGAAAACAATGTACAATTTCATACGTATAGTGATGTAGATGAAAAAACGCACGCGTTCGTGTTGACTGGTCTCGATCATGAACCTGAGATGCCACCTGAGCTTGTAAAGAAAGAACTCATAGAACAACATAATCTCCAGGTTAAAACTGTCTATAGAATGCGTACTAAAGTGAGAAAACTGTACCTTGTTGTAACTAACTCGACGTCCACTCTTCGGCATCTGCAACAAAATATTAAAGTTTTATTTTACACAAGGATAAGCTGGCAGAGACATATAAACAACAAAATTATTTCACAATGCCATAGATGTCAACTGTGGGGCCACGCAACTACCAACTGCCAGCGAGATCCCAGATGTCTGAAGTGCGCTGGACATCACTTGACGCAAGTCTGCGTGAAGACGCGAGAAACCGCAGCTAAATGCGTTAACTGTGGGAAAGACCATCCCGCTAACAGCGACAACTGCGCAGTATACCTCGCTAAACTGCAAAATCATCAGCGCATAATGGAAACCCGCAAAAAGAAACAGCAGCCGAGCAAATACGTAGACGCGCCACAGCCGACAACAGCAGCCTGGAGCCGCCGCCGCCCCTCTTTACCTCAGACCGAGTGTAGCGCGAGTGACAGTGACTGTGCAGTGCGTGAGAGTGCGCGCAATCCTCCACTTCCCCAGCGACAAAGACGCGCCCGCGAGCATTTTCCCCCGCTACCGAGCGTTCACCGGAAGCAGTCAGCTCCCCGCCCCGCCCCCAGCCAGCATGCCGACAACCCTCTCCCGCGCCAGCCTGCTGCCAACTTGCCCCCGCGCCAGTCTGCTGCCAACCCTCCCATACGCCAGGACAATGACAGTGACACAGATGTGGACACTTATACAATATTCCAACAATTAAAAAACGAAGTAAATATATTTAAAAGCTTAATTAATATGGGTAATATGATTTTAGCATTACAAGATATTAATAAACAATTATCAAAATGTAAAGACGGCGCAGACAAATTCACAACATTTAACGCTTTCATGTCAAACATTTCACAATATAATTTGTAGTTTTCATTACTAATATATGTTCCTGGAACGCAAATGGTATCCGATCCAAAATCGGCGAACTAATTCACTTCCTACACAAACACGACATTCACATTATGCTTATACAAGAGACACGACTCAGACACACAGATAAATTCTACGTTAAAGGTTACACAGTTTATAGAGCAGACAGACCTACACAAACACATGTACCCGCGGGAGGTGTAGCCATTTTAGTACGCAACACACACCCACACACATTAGTTCGCCTTCAGCCCACAACCCTAGAATCCCTTTGTATCCGGCTCTCTGACAACACATACATAATATCCACATACAATAATCCACGAAACACATTCACACAACAAGACATTCACACTCTGTTACAGATTGGTGGGAAAGTGTTGATTGCCGGAGACTTCAATGCGAGACACGCAACCTGGGGCTGCCACAGATCAAACATAAATGGTAATATATTACATTCATACATCATATCATATCAAACAACACAACACCCACAACAATAGATTTATACCTAAATAAAAACATAGCCCATCTCACTGATCCTGTAACCCTCAACGAACTTAGTTCAGACCACCTTCCCGTATACACCAAACTAAGCACGCACATCACACCCACAGATACAGCAAACTACATACGCACTTACAAAAACACAGACTGGCATAAGTTCAGACAAACACTCGATAAACACGTCATAATACAGCCACACATCAACACAACACAAGATATAGACACACAAGTACATGCACTAACACACGCCATCACACACGCACTACACATACATACACGCACTATTAAATTAGAACACAACAAAGATAAACTTCCTGCACATATCACACAACTCATTACACAGCGCAACACAACACGAAAACTATGGCAGAGGTCACACGATCCTGTTCACCGCATTTACATGAATCAACTCACAAAACATATACGCACTGAAATCATAACATTTAAAAACAAGACCTGGACTGACAAACTACAAGGACTAAATCCAAATGATAACTCCTTATGGAGAATGAACAAAAACCTTAAGAAACCTCTCAAACCTATCCCTACATTATCATCTAACAATGATATCCTGTTATCCGACGAGCAGAAGGCAGAGGCGCTAGCCGAAACCTTCGCGCGAGTCCATATCCTTGATCCTAACAATACTCCTGACCAAGACACAGTCACAATGACAGTTGACGAATTTTTAACTACACCACACACATCATCACGTCACTCGCTCATTAAATTACTCACCACTCCTTCAGAAATCATTAATATCATCAAATCATTTCCTAATCAAAAGGCGCCAGGACCCGATTCCATACAAAACATCGCACTTAAAAACCTATCCCGCAAAGCCGTAGTCCAGTTTACCTACATCATAAATTCCTGTATCACACTTTCCTACTTTCCATCAGCCTGGAAAATGGCTACAATCATCCCCATTCCAAAACCAAATAAAAATCCTAAACTCACCACAAGTTACCGCCCCATAAGCCTTCTCTGTACCCTTTCCAAGGTAGCAGAGAAGGTGATCCTTTCTAAAATTGAAAAATTTGATTCCCGTCATAAACTCACTCCAGATTTCCAATTCGGCTTCCGTCCAAAACATAACACTGTCCAACAAGTAGCCAGAATCGTGACAGACATATCCACGCATTTTAACAAAAACAATGTCACTGTAATGGCCCTCTTCGACGTCGAAAAAGCTTTCGACAGAGTGTGGAAAGCAGGGCTCATTTACAAAATGATTCGCGCGAAATTCCCGCCCAAACTCACTCTACTAATAAATTCATATCTCACTAACAGAAATTTCAAAGTTAAAATTAATAATACCCTCTCTACCTCTCACCCTATAGCAGCGGGCGTAGCCCAGGGAAGCTGCCTAGGCCCAAAGCTCTTCACACTATTCATTCATGACATGCCTACTTTTCCCAAAACCAAAACTGCCCTCTACGCAGACGATACAGCCATCTATGCTCACTCGTTTAGCGCAGAGGTAGCTAACAAGCAATTGCAGATCCATCTTAATATCCTAATTCCTTACTGGCGTCTGTGGAAAATCACCATCAATCATCAAAAAACTGAAACCATAGTTTTCAAACGCAAACACACAAACACAACAGTATACACACCACTCAGAATTGACACACATCGTGCAACCCCGACGACCTCGGTCAAATACCTTGGCGTCACTCTATCACACCGTTTATACCATAATTCACATTTTAACAATATCCTTAAAAAAGCTTCCCTCGTAGTCAGATCCCTTTATCCTTTAATTAATAAAAATAGTAAAATGTCATCCCGCAACAAAAAACTCCTCTACACCACTGTCATTCGCCCCATAATCACATACGCAGCCCCGATATGGTGCTCGGCTTCGGCAACTTCATTACTACCGCTTCAACGATTCCAGAACAAGTGCCTGCGCTTAATTAATAGCGCAGACAGATATACTAGAATCGCAGATTTACACAACATAACAAAAATATCATACTTACACGACTATGTCACCGACATGTCACAAAAATTCTATGTTACACAAACACAACATAATCCTGTCACACGCACAATAACCCAAATCAGAGAGCACAACACTCCATTTCCGCTTAAACACATGCTACCCTATCAAACACTTCCTATCTTCCGCCAGCGCGCCCTTGAACCACAGCATCCACGCACTATACCACACTAACAACATCCATCTAATCATACTAGAATGTAAGTAGACGTCATAACCTCACTGTATATAAACATTTTCATCTCCATTTTCAATTCATTTTCCCATACACATTATCATACAAAAATGTAAGTTCAAATAGCATAACCGCATTGTATATATATCATTAAATCGTTCATTTTAGTTTGTAAGTTAGGTTTAAGGCACAATGTACACAAGTGAGTTTTTTGTAAATTTTTTCTCACACACACATTCACAAATATACGATCATTCATACCACAGCACACATCATTACGGTACAACAAACGGCAAAAAATTAGAGCGTAAGCATATAAAGTTAAATTTAATTGATAAGGCTATGTAGCAAGGAGCAATTATTGTATACAACAACAAAAAAGAATTGTACGTTCCATGACATGTGCGAAACTAGGCGAGTGCGCGTAGCGCTGCTACGATAGAGTGATCCGCAAATTGTGCGCGATTGTGATCAGCTCTATCGTACAGTGTATTCGGCACTCAACTGGTCAAGTCGCACATGATCATAGGAACTATACTCTGTAAAAATGTAAAATATGGAGCAATTAATAAAGATCATTTCTAACAAAACGTTCTCGTCCGATCACGTAAGTTAAGCAACATCGGGCGCGGTTAGTACTTGGATGGGTGACCGCTTGGGAACACCGCGTGCCGTTGACTTTTTGATTTTTATTAAAATTATTATTATAATTTCTCAATATATATGGTTATTTTATTATTTATAATAATTGCTGAGTTTGTGAAACAGTTTTATAGTAACATGTAGATGATGGAGTTTGATTCCCAATTTTCATCAAATGTTTCTTTCTTATCGTCATGTACTTAATATTAAATAACGTACACATTACTATTTATTAGAATAAATATGAAAGTAATGATTCTAAATAAATAACATTGTCATGGATACCAGTAATATGTTCATAATAAATATTATAATTGTACATCCATAGTGTAGTATATTAATAAGAGCATTAAATTCAAATATAATGAACTGATTTCACACTTTACATACACGTAATGCTGGAAGAAAAGCCAAATATATAAAAGAAGAATACATCTCATCTCCCAACATTATCCCTTGGCCCCTCAATATCCAATTAGAATTATGATGATAAATAAGATTTCAAATAGATTTCTCATTATATTAATTCATGTCAACGGCCATACCATGTTGAATACACACGTTCTCGTCCTCAGCCATCATAATTCCCGGTAAAGTTACAAATCATGCCGAACTAGTACATAGAATAAAAGCTTCAGTTTCACATGGTTTTGATATAAAATATACCAGGAATAATTTAAATATCTTCCTCGAAGATAAAACAGACAAGACAAAATTCCTAGAGAACTTAAAAGACGTGCAATATCACACTTATACAGACAATGCCGAGAAAACGCATGCATTCGTGTTGCGTGGATTAGATAGCACTCCGACAACACACGAAATAAAAACAGCACTTGAGGAGACATACAAACTCAATGTTCGCACAATATATAAAATGAGAACAAAGTACAGACCTCTGTATCTAGTAGTAACGGCTGCCGAGATCACTCTTAAAGAACTCCAAGCCACAATACGTACCCTGCTGTATACTAGGGTGACGTGGGAGCGACACGTGAACCGTAAAGTCATCACGCAATGTCACCGATGTCAAGATTGGGGACACGCCACCAGCAATTGTAACCGTACACCCAGATGTGTCAAGTGCGCAAAAGAACATTTGACGTCGACGTGCACCAAGCCATCAACCACAGCGGCTACATGCGCAAACTGCGGGGGAGACCACCCGGCCAATTACACAGAATGCCCAGCTTATATACGCAAAATAGAATTAATTGGTAAACGAAATCCAAATATATTACAGCGTTATGCGCAATTCAAACAAATGCGTGAAGCCAGGGCATCTGGAGACGTCAACACCGCAGTGCAGTACATGTCCGCCCCCAAACCCGCAGTGAACGCTTGGAGCCAAGGCATCGAGAAACAACAGTCGTCACTCAACATCAACTGTAGCGAGCGATTCCCAGCGCTACCACCTCTACCACAGCGGCGCGCGCCGGCAGAGCGGCCATCGCTCAACCAGCCTTCCCCTTACCCCGCCAGTACCAGTGCACAGCAGCCTACGCCCCACCCATACACGACGCAAGCTCCCACCTCTGCCCCATTAAACACCGCACAGACAACGAGAACAATTACTGAATTGTCCAACGAACTCAAAAGTTTAAATTCATTAATTAATTTAGGAAATTTATTAAAATTTGTTAGAGATATGAATGTAGAAATAAGTAAATGTAATAACTCACAATCACGCGCCCTCATTGCTATTGAATTCATCACAGAACGCATCGACTCATATTCCATATAATTCGTTACTAATATTTGTTCCTGGAATGCAAATGGCGTCCTGTCCAAGGTAGGTGAACTGATTCACTTTTTACACAAACACAACATACATATCATGTTGATAACCGAAACACGCCTCAGACATACAGACAAATTACACATAAAAGGTTATCATGTACACAGACACGATAGACGCATACAAACACACGTGCCAGCGGGAGGAGTACTCGCGTTGGTTAAACACAATATTCCACATACACAAGTTCACCTACCACACACTACTATTGAATCACTATGTATCCGGTTCTCTGACAATACAAACGTCATCACTGCATACAACAATCCACGCAACAAATTCACACAACACGAAATACATACATTAACACACGTAGGCGGTAAGGTACTGATAATAGGCGACTTAAATGCGAAACACACTTCATGGCGCTGCAACAGAGCGAATACCAATGGTAATACATTGTACTCGTACTCATTAAACCATAACATCATCATCATGGCTCCCGAAACCCCAACTCACTACCCACAAAACAACATGACACCTAGCACAATCGACCTAATAATAAATAAAAATGTACCCCGATTAACTGATCCGGTCGCGCTCCCTGAGTTGAGCTCTGACCACTCCCCTATCCTGTCGCGTATGAACACAACAATTACACTCAACAATGACACACAGTACACACGAACATACAAAAAAACAAACTGGAAAGAATTCCGTCAAACACTAGACAAACACATAAAAATTAACACACATATAAATACACCACACGATATCGACATCACAATTGACACATTCACTAAAAACATTACAAATGCTCTTAATAAACACACAAAAATCATTAAATTAACACCACAAAAAGACATGCTTCCAGGACACATTATACAACTCATAACACAAAGAAATAATACACGAAAACTATGGTAGAGGTCTCGTGATCCCGCTCATCGCTTTTTCCTGAATTCCTTAACCCACAGAATCCGCTCTGAAATAAAATCATACCGCAACGATACCTGGCAACAAAAACTCCTATCCTTAAATCCCAATGATAACACTTTGTGGAGAATGACTTAAAACCTAAAGAAACCCTTCAAACCTATCCCTACGTTAAATAACATCCTGTCAACCGATGAACAAAAAGTGGAAGCACTCGCCTCCACTTTTGAGAATGTTCATATCATTGAACCACATTCCTTACCCGAACAAATCCAAATAACACAAGACATAAACCACTTCCTAAACTCCGAACATCCCATACAACCAAAAGCGCTGGCTAAGCTAGTGGTTCCCGTCTTAAAGCCGAACAAAGATCCAAAATCCCCTGCCAGCTACCGCCCCATAAGTCTCCTCAACACACTCTCTAAAGTCACTGAAAAAATCATACTTACACGAATACACACTTTTGATCTCAAATTCCAAATAACACCGCCCTTCCAATTCGGCTTTCGTCCCCACCACAACACCGTCCAACAAGTAACTCGAATTGTGACAGACATTAGCACTAATTATAACAGAAAAAATGTCACAGTAATGGCACTGTTAGACGCCGAAAAAGCATTCGACAAAGTATGGATAACAGGACTCATTTACAAGTTAATTCGAGCGAAATTCCCAACATTAATAATCAAACTAATCCATAGCTACCTTACTAACAGACATTTAATAGTAAAAATCAACACCACAAAATCCACTCCACGACCTATAGCCGCGGGCATAGTTCAAGGCAGTTGCCTAGGCCCAAAACTATTTTCCCTGTACCTGCATGATTTTCCAACTTTTCCAAAGACACAAACAGCACTCTACGCAGACGATGCGGCACTCTATTCGCACTCGTTTAGCGCAGAAGTTGTAAATAAACAAATACAAATACATTTAAATATCCTTAAACCCTACTGGCGCTTATGGAAAATATCCATCAACCACACGAAAACTGAAACCATAGTTTTTACACGCAAACGCACAAACAACACTGTATACACACCAATCAACATACATGGTCACCGCGCGGTCCCGTCATCCACCATCAAATATCTGGGAGTCACACTCGCGCCCCGCCTTAACCATAAATTCCACATCAACAACATCATCAGAAAAGCAAATGCCACAATAAGATCCTTGTATCCACTCCTCTGTAAAAACAGCTCCATGACTCCTGACAACAAAAAACTCCTCTACGAACAAATCATCCTCCCAACAATCACGTACGCAGCGCCAGTCTGGTGTAACGCGTCTAGAACAGCTCTGAAGCCGCTTCAACGATTACAAAATAAATGTCTGCGCTTGATAAATAACGCAGACAGATATTCAAAAATCGTAGATTTACACAACACTGCAAACATACCATATTTATACGATCACATCATACAAATAGCACAAAAGTTCTACACAACTCAGCTACAACACAACCCCCTCACACGAAATGTAACACAAATCAGAGAACATAATGCCCCATTTCCACTCAAACATCTCCTACCCTACCAAACGCTCCCTATTTTCCTCCAGAACATTCCAGGACAGTAGCATCACATTACTAATACAAACATCTATCAATAATATTTTATATTAAATCATAACAGCATTGTAAATAAATCATACCGTCACTCATCTAGTTCTAAGTTAGGTTAAGTGAAAATTGCTTAAAATGGGTTTTTTCATTGTTTTTCCCATAATCATTCATTCAATCAATCGCTCCATCTCACTCATGCTCATTAATCCATTACTGTAATTTTAGTAACAATGTAAAATATTAACTAGTTAATAAGGCACATGTGTGTCAGGAATAACGAATAAAATAAATATTAAAAGCGCTCTGTGTACCCTAGCCATGTGCGAAGCCGCTCGGCTGTACGTAGCGCTGGAATGTTACAGCTATCCGCAAATTCCCCCGGGATTGAGATATGCTGTAACATACAGTGCGTTCGACAGCAGCTCGGTCAATTCGCACATGAGCAGGAAACCCGCGCAATGTGGTGTATTCAGAAAAGGAAATAAAGATTATAGTAAAAAAAAAAAACGTTCTCGTCCGATCACGTAAGTTAAGCAACATCGGGCGCGGTTAGTACTTGGATGGGTGACCGCTTGGGAACACCGCGTGCCGTTGACTTTTTGATTTTTATTAAAATTATTATTATAATTTCTCAATATATATGGTTATTATTATTTATAATAATTGCTGAGTTTGTGAAACAGTTTTATAGTAACATGTAGATGATGGAGTTTGATTCCCAATTTAACAAATGTATCTTTCTTATCGTACATGTAGTTAATATTAAATAACGTACACATTACTATTTATTAGAATAAATATGAAAGTAATGATGATAAATAAATAACATTGTCATGGTGGATACCAGTAATATGTTCATAATAAATATTATAATTGTACATACATTAATAAGAGAATTAAATTCAAATATAATGAACTGATTTCACACTTTACATACACGTAATGCTGGAAGAAAAGCCAAATATATAAAAGAAGAATACATCTCATCTCCCAACATTATCCCTTGGCCCCTCAATATCCTATAAGAATCCAATTAGAATTATGATGATAAATAAGATATCAAATAGATTTCACATTATATTAATTCATGTCAACGGCCATACCATGTTGAATACACACGTTCTCGTCCAGTTGCTTTCTATTCTCCAATCTGTACGGACGTGTTCTACGAACGAGCTGAGTGGAGAACTGAGTATCGGCGATCGTCGAAGTGTTTCAGTAAAGTTAAATTTATTCATCGTTTATGCGAGTGAAAAAACAGCCAAAAAGACGTACTTTTAATAAAACTCGTTGCGTTTTTAAATTCGACAACAGGTGCAGGGGCTCCGCCCCCTGCAAAACATTTAAAATTGCTGAGAAGTATGAGTCAGAATTGAACATCAGTGATAAAAGTGACAAAAACAATGATAATTCTAGTTCTAACAGTTTAAATGCTATTAGTTTCAGTGACAAAGTGAACCAAGTGATCAATACAGTTAACATTGAAGTGATTGAGCATTTGGAAATGAATGATAAAAATAAAAGTGCGCTGCCGCGTTTTCAAAATGTGTTTAATCAACTCAATATAGTGAATCCGAGCGTAATAGTAAGTGAGAGTGAGAAGCGTGTTATAAGTAACAGTTCGAGTAGTGCAAAAAGTGACAGTGCAAAGCGTGTAACATGTGAAAGTGCAAGCGCGAAACGCAAAGCCAGTGATAGCCCCCCCGTCAGCGAAAGAGACGCCAAAAAACTCCCTAACTCAAACGCCACTATGACGCGATCACACGCCGCACCCGTCACCAGTCAGGTTCCACTCTTGCGCCTCGACAACCGCTACTCCGCACTTCAAGATCTGGATGATAACGATGCAGACAATGACCAGCAGCAAGCCCCGCCACAGCAGCCGGCAGTACGACGCTTTGCATCAGGTCCAGTGATAATCCCTGGCAACGTTACTGATCAACGCGCCCTACACGACATCCTGAAACAAACAGTACGTCACGGCTTTGAATTAAAATACACTAGGAACAACCTGAATATATACCTGGAGGACCGCAACGACAAAAAGGCTCTTGTGGAAGCTCTCAAACCTAATGTACAATATCATACTTATACAGACCCAGAAGACAAGACTCATGCATTTGTGCTACGTGGTTTGGACTTTACACCAACACCTGAACAACTTAAAGAACAACTACAAAACGAACATAAATTAGAGACAAAAAATATTTATAAAATGTCTAAAACGCAACGACCACTTTATCTTGTTATCACTGCAGCAGAAATCACATTGAAACAACTACAAGACACCATTAAAGTTGTGACGTACACAAGAGTTACCTGGGAGCGCCATGTAAATAAAAAAGTGATAACACAGTGTCATCGTTGCCAGGGATGGGGCCACGCGACGTCAAACTGCAACCGGCAAGCGCGTTGTGTCAAGTGCGGACAAAATCACTTGTCGGTAACATGCACCAAGACACGCGACACAGCTGCTAAGTGTGCAAACTGTGGAGATGCACACCCCGCCAATTACACCCGCTGCCCTGCTTATGTACGAAAGATAAGTGAAGTTGGACAAAACAACCCTCGCGTGATAGAGCGCTATAATTATTTTAAAACACTCCGTGAGCAAAAAGAAAACCCGACAATGTATGTTCCAGCTCCAACACCATCCACTAATATCTGGACGAGCCGACGACAGCCACAGGTGCAGCAGAGCAATGTCACGGCGCGCCGAGTGGTACCTGACTTCAACGATAATACACGCTTCCCCGCCTTGCCGCCGAGAAGTCGGCCATCGCTCCAGCAGCCGACACCCCGCCCACAAACTACACCTGTCCCCACTACTGCCCTACCCTCGTGCTCCCAAGAACCAATCGACGGTCAACGAGCCGTATATGAGACGGCGGACATTTCTATCAATTAAGTGAGCAGGTAAACTTAATGAATTCAATGATAAATTTAGGAAATTTGTTATCATTCATCTCAGACTTAAATAAAGATCTCGCCACATGTACCACATCACGTCAACGCGCTACAATCACAATGTCATTCATGGAACGCATAGACACATACCATATATAATTCATTATTAACATATGTTCTTGGAATGCTAACGGAATCCTTTCTAAGGTAGGCGAACTCATACACTTTTTACACAAAAATAACATACACATCATGCTACTCAATGAAACACGACTTAGACACACTGACAAATTTCACATTAAAGGATACACTTTACACAGGCAAGACAGACAGATACAGACACATGTACCAGCTGGCGGCGTCGCTGTACTAGTCAAACACGACATTCCACACACACGAGTTCACTTACCGCACACATCCATAGAATCCTTATCTATCCGGCTCTCTGATAATACACATATCATTGCTGCATACAACAATCCACGTAACAACATAACACACAACGATTTACACACTTTGTTCCAGGTCGGCGGCAAAGTTCTATTAGTAGGCGACCTTAATGCGAAGCACATGCACTGGGGCTGCAACAGACTGAATACCAGTGGTAGGACGTTACATTCATTTTCATTAAATCATAACTGTATCATCATGTACCCGCCCACACCTACACATTACCCCCTCAACGACATGACACCATCAACAATTGACCTTTTCCTCAACAAAAATGTTCCTAACCTCAGTGATCCCTCAGCTCTCCCCGAGCTGAGTTCAGATCACTGTCCCATCCTCTCCAAACTGCGCACAAATATCGCACGCAACGACACAACACAATACACACGTACCTACAAAAATACAGACTGGGCAAAGTTCCGGCAGACGCTTGACACACTAATCGCAATCAACGCTTCAATAAACACCATACAAGTTCTTGAAACTGAAATTACAAAATTAACAAACGCAATTACATACGCTATACATAAACACACACATATAACAAAACTCACACCACACAGGGACAAGCTGCCCGCGCACATCACTACACTTATCACACAACGTAACAATACACGCAAACTATGGCAGAGGTCACGTGATCCCGCTCATAAAATCCTAATGAACACAATAACTACACAAATAAAACAAGAAATAAAAACACATAAAAATCAATCCTGGCAACATAAATTAGAAGCACTAAATCCCAACGATAATTCCCTCTGGAAAATGACCTCAAACCTCAAAAAACCTTATAAACCTATTCCCAGTCTCTCCCACAACAACAACATCCTTCTCTCCGATGAATCGAAGGCGGAAGCTTTAGCTGAAACCTTCGAACAATTTCATCACATTTCCGCCGACTCCACTCCTGAACAAATCCGAATCACGACCGTAACTAACAATTTTATAAACACAGATCACCCTACTAACAACACAGCGCTAGCTAGACTCCTCACCTCCCCCTCCGAAGTAGCTAGCGTTATCAAAACATTCCCCAACCAGAAGGCGCCTGGTCCCGATAAAATTCAAAACATTGTCCTCAAAAACCTTTCCCGAAAAGCGCTAGTGCAGTTTACTTACATAATAAATTCTGTTATTAAGCTCCAACATTTTCCCGAAGTTTGGAAAACTGCACTAGTTGCTCCTATCCCTAAACCTAATAAAAACCCGCAAACTCCCTCCAGTTATCGTCCCATCAGTTTATTAAATACCATGTCTAAAGTCACCGAAAAAATCTTACTTTCCCGAATCCAAAAACACGACCGCAAATATAAAATCACTCCCGACATTCAATTTGGTTTCCGTCCTCATCACAACACCGTCCAACAAGTAACACGGATTGTGACAGACATAACAACCAATTTTAACAGAAAAAATGTCACAGTGATGGCCCTGCTGGACGTCGAAAAAGCTTTCGACAAAGTATGGACAGCAGGGCTCATTTACAAGTTAATCCGTGCGAATTTCCCGCCCATTTTAATTAAAATTATTTACTCCTATCTTACTAACCGGAAACTAGTAGTTAAAATAAACAATAGCCTCTCTACTCCTCGTCCCATCACTGCTGGTATAGTTCAAGGCAGTTGTCTGGGCCCTCAATTATTTACCCTGTACACCCATGACTTTCCAACATTTCCCAAAACCCAAACTGCACTTTACGCGGATGATACTGCCATCTATGCACACTCATTCAGCGCTGAAGTTGCGAACAAACAAGTTCAAATCCACCTTAACATCCTAGAACCCTACTGGCGCCACTGGAAAATATCCCTTAACCACACAAAGACCGAAACCATAGTTTTTACACGAAAATACACCAACAACAACATATATACACCACTCACCCTAAACGGACATCGTGCACATCCCTCTCCCACTGTAAAATACCTAGGTGTCACCCTCTGTCCCCGTCTATCATACAACTCCTTAATCAATAATTCCATCAAAAAAGCAAACATTGTCATTAGATCCCTCTACCCCCTCCTATGCAAGAGCAGTTCCATGAGTCCAAACAATAAAAAACTCCTTTACGCACAAATCATTCGACCAATCATCACATATGCAGCTCCGGTCTGGTGTTACGTGTCGAACACAGCTCTGAAGCCGCTGCAGCGATTGCAGAATAAATGTCTGCGCTTAATTAATAACGCAGACAGATATTCACGAATCGTAGATTTACATAATAAAGCACAATTACCAATGTTACACGAATACATTCAACAAATATCACAAAAATTTTACATGACACAATTAAAACATAACCCACTTACACAAAACATAACACGCATCAGAGAGCACAACGCCCCTTTCAGAATCAAACATTTACTTCCTTACCAAACGCTTCCGTTATTCCACCAACGCGACCGAGAACAGTAGCATACAGTCACACTAACAACTCATCTTGTAATCAATCTTTATAAATTATCATAACCGCGCTGTAAATAAATTCCATCGTCACTCATTAGGTTAAGTTAATTAGGTACCATATGTTACGGAAATGGTTTTTTGTAATTTTTCCATTAGTTATAAGTCATATCACATTATTCATTTCATTTCATTTTATGCATATATATACTGTACAATTATTTAAATTTTGTTAAATCTTGCTCAAATAAACTGATAAGACACATAGTGTTAGGAACAGTGATGTAATCAAATATAAAAACACTTATGTACTCTCCAGCCATGTGCGAACCCAGGCGACGGCTCGTAGCACCGCTATGGTAGGCGATCCGTTAATCCCTCGGGATTGTGATCAGCCTTATCATACAGTGCGTTCGGCCGTCTTCTGGTCAAGTCGCACATGAACAGAGAATAAATGTGTAGATGTATATGTGGCAAAATAATAAAGATCTTTCTAATAAAAAAAAAAAAAAAACGTTCTCGTCCGATCACGTAAGTTAAGCAACATCGGGCGCGGTTAGTACTTGGATGGGTGACCGCTTGGGAACACCGCGTGCCGTTGACTTTTTGATTTTTATTAAAATTATTATTATAATTTCTCAATATATATGGTTATTATTATTTATAATAATTGCTGAGTTTGTGAAACAGTTTTATAGTAACATGTAGATGATGGAGTTTGATTCCCAATTTAACAAATGTATCTTTCTTATCGTACATGTAGTTAATATTAAATAACGTACACATTACTATTTATTAGAATAAATATGAAAGTAATGATGATAAATAAATAACATTGTCATGGTGGATACCAGTAATATGTTCATAATAAATATTATAATTGTACATACATTAATAAGAGAATTAAATTCAAATATAATGAACTGATTTCACACTTTACATACACGTAATGCTGGAAGAAATGCCAAATATATAAAAGAAGAATACATCTCATCTCCCAACATTATCCCTTGGCCCCTCAATATCCTATAAGAATCCAATTAGAATTATGATGATAAATAGGATTTCAAATAGATTTCGCATTACATTAATTCATGTCAACGGCCATACCATGTTGAATACACACGTTCTCGTCCCCCATTGCCTAGCAACGCTGTCAAACAGTGGATGTTATTTTTTCTTTGTGAAAATTTTTTCACAGTTTTTTTGCGTTTAAGGTGGTAAAAATAAACGAAAAAATTTCAAATTTGTGTTAAACAATAAGAAAAAGTGGTGCTGGTTACATTAGTGTAAAAATCTGAAGTGTACATCGCTTCTGCACAATGAAAAAGGAAGTCGTAGATTCGGCTGTCAAGCGGCGACGAATTACAGTGGCTGATACCAATAACACTGATTCGGAGACAGATATGATGGAAGAACCTGATTCATTTGAAACTGTGAGAGGTAAGAAAGCTGTTAAGTTAATTAACTTAAAAAAGAAAACCGAAAATAGTCCAATTGAAATTTCAAATACATATGATAAATTAGAAAATGAGGTAATAAACAAAAAACCAGCTTTACCTACACCAATAATTGTTCAGAATGTTTTTAATAACCACTCTGAGATAATTAAGAAATTAAAGTCACATGCTCCTAACGGATTTAAAATGAGTTTCACCGAATCTACAACAAATTTGTATTTGACTAACCCGGAAGATAAATTAAAAGTGCACAAGCAATTAATCAAAGACAAAATTGCTCATTTCACGTATACTGAAAAAGGAAACAAAACCCACGCTTTTGTAATTAGAGGTCTGGACAGTGAGCCAACTGCGGAAGAAATAAAGGAAGATTTAAAAGAGATGAATATTGCTGCAATAAGCATTTTCAAGATGAAAAACACTCGTCGCCCACTTTATTTGGTGATAACTGACAGTACGGTGAAGCTCACAGACTTAGAAGAAAATGTAAAGTATATATTATATACAAAAGTGAAATGGGAGCGACACCGAAATAAGAAGCTGATTATTCAATGTCACAACTGTCAAGCTTGGGGGCATGCAACTGCAAATTGTTTCGCTCCACCAAACTGCCTCAAATGTGCAGAACCACACGCGACTAGAGATTGCACCAAAACAAAAGACACGCCAGCAAAATGTGTAAACTGCGAAAAAGACCATCCTGCGAATTCAATTCAATGCGCAGTGTATTTGAAAAAACTTCGTAGCATGGGACGCGAAGCTAACATGAAAAAAGAAGAATTTGTTCCAGCACCATTGCCAGCAACAAATATCTGGCAACAAAACCAACGATCCAGTACTGTTCCGGTTCCTGTGCAACTCCACCCATCCCAGTTTCCTGCGCTACCAATACGCGGTACAGACTCCGCCCCCGAACCTGAACCCATTCCGCTTTTGTCCAATCAGGCAAGTCAATTTAATGAACTTGTAAATGAACTAAACACACTTAACAACTATGTTAATATAAATAAGTTTATAAATGTAATAAAAAATTTAAATGCTCAAATGGCACTGTGCGCATCTAAACAACAGCGAGGCTTGCTTATGCTGTCTTTTACACAAGAATTAAATAATTTCGATTTTTAAAATTCATGCTCACAATGATTTCTTGGAACGCCAACGGACTCAGGACAAGGGTTGGGGAACTTGTTAACTTTATAAACAAACACAATATTGACATTATGTTAATAAATGAAACTAGATTGTCTGAGACTGAGAAACTTAAAATACATAACTACAGTATAATACGTAAAGACAGAGTAACTGATAAACACGCGGCTGGTGGAGTTGCAGTCATTATCAAAAAAACAATACCGTTCCAACACGTTCCACTTCCAAACACAACACTCGAGACAATCTGCGTCAGACTACTTGACAACACACATATCATCGCCACTTACAACAGACCACAGAATAACTTTACACTTGTTGAACTTGGAACACTATTTAACATTTCACACAAAGTCATAGTTGTCGGAGATTTGAATGCAGTGCACACAATGTGGAACTGTAACCGCAGTAATGCAAATGGCAGAACACTATACTCACACATAAACTCACAAAACACACAACTCCTCTATACACCGACACACACACATTTCCCTCCAAGTGGACACGCACCCAGCACTATTGACATTGTGCTTATTCAAAATGTCACTCATATTTCAGATCCGGTGTGCTTGGTAGAACTCAGTTCAGACCACAATCCCATATATTTCACACTAAACAATCAATACACTGGGAAATGTATGAAACAAATCACATCATACAAACACACAAATTGGGCTGCATTTAGAAAATATCTTGATACGAAAATTCAAATAAACAACGACATAGAAACAATTGACGACATAGACCAAGAGATAAACAATCTCACTTACAACATCAACAAATCTAAACAAAAACACACAAAACAAATAAAGATAAACATAAATAAAGACAAACTTCCAATAAACACTGCACAATTAATAGAAAAGAGAAACCACGTGAGAAGATTATGGCAGAGAACACAGGATCATGTACACAAACACAACATGTACAGACTTAACAAACAAATCAAGACTGAAATAGCGGAACACCGAAACAAAACATGGACTAACAAATTAGATAATCTAAACATTCAAGACAACACTCTCTGGAAATTTACTAAGTTTTTAAAGAAACCAGCATTCAATATACCAACGTTGAAGCTAAATAATAATACTTACTTCACAGATAAAGAAAAATGTGATATTATTGCCAAAACGTTTGGAGAAGTTCACGAACTTGATAACCAAAATAATACACCACATCACACACATGTCATTGACACGGTTACTGAGTACATGAATATACACGAACACACACATGAAATAACAAAACAGAACATGAAATACATTAAACCAAGAGAAATTTACAATATTATTCGCAAATTACCAAATAATAAAGCCCCTGGACCTGACAGTATAGAAAATAAAATTTTGAAAAATTTATCAAAAAAGTGTATAGTACAAATTACTTACATAATAAATGCAATAATTAAACTAAATTATTGGCCGACAACATGGAAAATGGCAACTATAATACCCATTCCAAAACCTAGAAAAGACCACAACTCACCCACAAATTACAGACCAATTAGCTTGCTTAATACTTTATCAAAAGTGACTGAAAAAATAATCTTTAAACAAATTGTAGATTTCATTACTGAAAATAAAATATTACCAGACCATCAATTTGGATTCCGTCAAAATCGTAGTGCAACACAACAGCTAGCTAGATTAATAAATGACATAAGTTTTAATTTCAACAAAAGCAAAGTAACAGTAATGACGTTACTTGATATAGAAAAAGCTTTTGATAAAGTCTGGCTAACAGGACTTTTATACAAATTAATCAAAATTAATATGCCATTTAATTTAATAAAATTGTTGTCATCATATCTGAATGACAGATATTTCAAAACAAAAATTAATAATGATTATTCTGCGGCCACATTAATAAAAGCAGGTGTACCCCAAGGCAGTATCCTGGGGCCATTATTATTTATAATTTACTTATATGACTTACCGACTTTTGCTCAGACCAACACAGCACTCTTTGCTGACGATACAGCACTTTACGCACACAGCCATAGTGCTGAAGTCGCAGGTAGACAAATTCAGATACACCTCAACTTACTTGACAAATACTGGACTAACTGGAAGATTACATTAAATATAAATAAAACTGAAGCCATAGTCTTCAGTCGCAAATTCACCAACATCAAAATATACACACCCATAAGGATAAAAACACACAAAATCACACCATCACAAGCAGTTAAATATCTGGGCGTCTACTTAGATAATAGGCTAAACTTCCACACACACATTCGTAACACAATCATAAAAACACATTATTCCATTAAACAAATTTACTCACTTTTAGCTCGAAATAGTACACTCACCTCAAAAACAAAGAAACATCTCTACACAGCACTTATAAGACCAGTTATGACATATGCAGCTCCACTATTCGCACACCTCTCAGACACCACACTGAAACCTTTGCAAGTACTGCAAAACAAAATGCTTCGTCTTGTGACTGGACACGACCGATATACACGAATCACGCAACTACACGAACAAACCAACACTGAATACATCACAGACTACATCACCAAAATTGCAACAAAGTTTTACACAATGCAAACTTATGTTGCCGACAGCGAAATAACAAAAAACCTAACCAGGGTAAGACATGATAACGCAGGACTAGTATTAAAACACAAACTGACTTACCAGACATTACCAATATTTGAAGATAGTTTCCAAGAATAATTAAATGCAAACAAAAATTAATAAATGATGAATAAGTATAATATGACATATATATTTGTTATTTATAACAAATACGTATGTTAAATAATAATTTTATAGTATGTTTAATCCATAGAATGCATATAAATATAATTTATTTGTTATGTTGTTTTTATATTGATGTACAGTGTTAACTAGTTTTAAGTGTTTAACAAATAAATTAATAATGTAAATTTATAGTTGAAGCATAGTGTCATTTGTTGTGTATATATTAGATTGTAAGTTTAGTTTATAAGATTTAATTATTGTAAATACTTTCTGTATAATAAAAATGACAACTAAAATGTAAATATAATAATACACAAACATACACACATACGTACAAATCTCACAACAATTATTTTAAGTTTACACATACACCAATCCATATTATAAAGTAAGTTTTTATGTAAAAACAGGAATTTATAACACATTGCACACATACACAATTTAGACTAAGTTTAAATATAATGTATTACAAAATACTTCAATAAAAGAAATTGAAAGTCGTTCTCGTCCGATCACGTAAGTTAAGCAACATCGGGCGCGGTTAGTACTTGGATGGGTGACCGCTTGGGAACACCGCGTGCCGTTGACTTTTTGATTTTTATTAAAATTATTATTATAATTTCTCAATATATATGGTTATTATTATTTATAATAATTGCTGAGTTTGTGAAACAGTTTTATAGTAACATGGAGATGATGGAGTTTGATTCCCAATTTAACAAATGTTTCTTTCTTATCGTACATGTACTTAATATTAAATAACGTACACATTACTATTTATTAGAATAAATATGTAAGTAATGATTCTAAATAAATAACATTGTCATGGTGGATACCAGTAACATGTTTATAATAAATATTATAATTGTACATCCATTAATAAGAGCATTAAATTCAAATATAATGAACTGATTTCACACTTTACATACACGTAATGCTGGAAGAAATGCCAAATATATAAAAGAAGAATACATCTCATCTCCCAACATTATCCCTTGGCCCCTCAATATCCTATAAGAATCCAATTAGAATTATGATGATAAATAGGATTTCAAATAGATTTCGCATTACATTAATTCATGTCAACGGCCATACCATGTTGAATACACACGTTCTCGTCCGATCACGTAAGTTAAGCAACATCGGGCGCGGTTAGTACTTGGATGGGTGACCGCTTGGGAACACCGCGTGCCGTTGACTTTTTGATTTTTATTAAAATTATTATTATAATTTCTCAATATATATGGTTATTATTATTTATAATAATTGTTGAGTTTGTGAAACAGTTTTATAGTAACATGGAGATGATGGAGTTTGATTCCAAATTTAACAAATGTTTCTTTCTTATCGTCATGTACTTAATATGAATATAAATATGAAAGATTCTAAATAAATAACATTGTCATGGATACCAGTAATATGTTCATAATAAATATTATAATTGTACATCCATAGTGTAGTATATTAATAAGAGCATTAAATTCAAATATAATGAACTGATTTCACACTTTACATACACGTAATGCTGGAAGAAAAGCCAAATATATAAAAGAAGAATACATCTCATCTCCCAACATTATCCCTTGGCCCCTCAATATCCAATTAGAATTATGATGATAAATAAGATTTCAAATAGATTTCTCATTATATTAATTCATGTCAACGGCCATACCATGTTGAATACACACGTTCTCGTCCCTTAAGTTGTATATATAATCATCTCACCTCATTTCACTCACTCTCATTGCATTTATAATTTTTCTTAAGTTTTGTTACATATAATTTAATCTAACAAGTAAGGCACAGACGTGCCAGGAATTGTATGTAATTTAAAATTTTAAGCGCTCTTGTTCCCCTAGCCATGTGTGAAGCCAGTCGGCTGTTCGTAGCGCTGTTAATACTAAGACAATTGCAAATCCTCAGGATTGCGATATGTCTTAGTATACAGTGCGTTCGACAGCCGATTTGGTATAATTCACACATGTGCAGGGAAAATGCGTATTTGTAGTGTATGTTACAATTTAATAATAAACGTTTCTTTATCTTATCTTATCGTTCTCGTCCGATCACGTAAGTTAAGCAACATCGGGCGCGGTTAGTACTTGGATGGGTGACCGCTTGGGAACACCGCGTGCCGTTGACTTTTTGATTTTTATTAAAAAATTATTATTATAATTTCTCAATATGTATATATATATATATATATATATATATATATATATATATATATATATATATATATATATATATATATATATATGGTTATTATTATTTATAATAATTGCTGAGTTTGTGAAACAGTTTTATAGTAACATGGAGATGATGGAGTTTGATTCCAAATTTAACAAATGTTTCTTTCTTATCGTCATGTACTTAATATGAATATAAATATGAAAGATTCTAAATAAATAACATTGTCATGGATACCAGTAATATGTTCATAATAAATATTATAATTGTACATCCATAGTGTAGTATATTAATAAGAGCATTAAATTCAAATATAATGAACTGATTTCACACTTTACATACACGTAATGCTGGAAGAAAAGCCAAATATATAAAAGAAGAATACATCTCATCTCCCAACATTATCCCTTGGCCCCTCAATATCCAATTAGAATTATGATGATAAATAAGATTTCAAATAGATTTCTCATTATATTAATTCATGTCAACGGCCATACCATGTTGAATACACACGTTCTCGTCCCCCAGTTCATGTCTAGAAGCGACAGCAGACAGACGTGTTTATTTTGATAGCGCTAAACCAAGTTTTATCGTGTGAGCGAACCACGCCGTTGGTGAAAAAATAATTTTTTTAAAGTGAATGACATTGAAAAAACGACTTAAATTCGCAAGAAGTGTAAGAAGTAAGTGCGTTTTTAAATATCGCAACCCCGCAAGGGGTTGTAAAGTAATGAGCGGTAGTGAAACCAGTGAAAAGACAGTGACTGAAAATGAAGATTTAAATGTTAGTGTGAGTGATTTAGTTAGTAATCATAGCAATAGTTTTAAATCAAAGTTAGATAGTTTAGATATAAGTAACATAGTGAGTGAAAATGAAAGTGTGGAAAGTGTGGAATGTGTAAGTATGAGTGAGCCTAATAGTTTTAAACAATTTTTTGTACAATCAACGAAACGTAAAGCTAGTGAGAGCCCAGAATCTGAGAAAGTGATTAAAAAAACAAGTGCCGCGAACATTCCACCCGTCGCCAGTACCAGCACCAACGTTGCCAGCAATCCCCCCTCTCCCGCCGCTATGCCGCGCCGCGCCGCTGCGCCTCAGCCGCAGAGATTCTCCGTACCGCTGCGAAATCGTTACGGAGCGTTGCCGGTAGATGACGACCAAGACGACCGTGACAATGACACAGACGCACCTGACCAACCAGAAGTGCAACCCCGAAAAGAACGACCCCCAGCACCAATCATAATTCCTGGCAAAGTGTCAAACCATGCAGCTCTAGTAACAAGAATCAAATCCACTGTTACACATGGATTTGATTTAAAATACACGAGAAACAATGTGAACCTGTACTTACACAATAAAGACGACAAGACGAAATTCATAAACGCCATTAAACCAGATCTACAATACCACACATACACCGACAGCGACGAAAAAACGCACGCATTCGTGCTGCGTGGCCTAGATTGTGAGCCAGACATAAACACAATACAAGAAGATCTTAGGACTAATTACAAACTAAACGTCAAGACAATTTACAAAATGAAAACCAAGTACAGACCATTGTTTCTTGTGGTAACAGCTGCCGAAACAACATTGAAAGACCTGCAGGCTAATATCAAAAGCTTGCTCTGCACCAGGGTGTCATGGGAGCGACACGAAAACCGACGTGTCCTCACACAATGCCACCGATGCCAGGACTGGGGTCACGCCACTTCAAATTGTAACCGGGTACCCAGGTGCGTAAAGTGCGGACAGGAGCACTTGACTAGGACGTGTACAAAGACACGAGACCAACCGGCAACGTGCGCTAACTGCAGGGGCGTGCATCCAGCCAACTATGTCGAGTGCCCAGCGTACTTGGCAAAAATTCAGCAAGCTGCCAAAAGAAATCCGAGAATACTCGAGAGATACGAGTACTTTAAAAACGTACGTGATGGAGTTGTACCGGAGAAACAAAGGCAGTTTGTTCCTGCGCCCGCCCCTGTAGCGAACGCGTGGAACAAATATCCCACGCAACAACAGCTGTTCGACGAGACGCAGTTTCCACCACTTCAACAGCAGCGCGCGCCGGCACAGCGGCCATCGCTCCAGCGGCCAGCCCCCCACCAACCAGATGTCAGCGCGCAGCCCAAGCCCCGCCCCCAAACAACACAAGCCCCTCCCCCTCAGCCAATGAACGCTTCTGTAAATATTTTTAGTGAATTAGCTAATGAAATGTATGAACTGAATTCTTTAATTAATTTAAATCATTTGTTAACTTTTGTAAAAGATTTTAACCTAGCTTTAAGATCATGCGCCGACATTCAATCACGTTCACTCACTGCATTTTCATTTCTTCAAACCATTCATACTTATAGCATATAATTCATTACTAACATATGCACCTGGAATTCAAACGGTATCCGCTCCAAGGTAGGTGAATTAATACACTTTCTCCACACACACGACATACACGTCATGGCTCTCAACGAAACAAGACTCATACACACAGACAAGCTACAAATACACGGATACACATTACACAGAGTTGACAGAGCCATACAGACACACGTACCAGCGGGGGGCGTGGCCCTGCTGGTGAGAAACACTGTTGCACATACACGAGTTCACTTACCTCCCACTTCCATAGAATCCGTCTGCATAAAGCTCTCTGATAACACACACATCATAGCCGCCTACAACAATCCACGCAATCACTTTACACAACAAGAAATACACACACTTTTACACATAAGCGGTAAAGTGCTGTTAGTAGGCGATCTTAATGCGAAACACCCAGCATGGAATTGCAATAGAGTAAATGCTAATGGTAACATTCTACATTTATACTCACAAAATCATAACTCCATTATTATGTTTCCCCCTACGCCTACCCATTATCCTACCAACAATACGACGCCGACAACAATTGACCTCTACATATACAAAAACATTACACACATTACAAATCCAGTTGCGCTCAATGAGCTAAGTTCAGACCATTCCCCGGTTCTGTGTACACTACATTCAAACACGCCACACTCTGACGACACACGCTACATTCGCACATACAAACATACAGATTGGAACAAATTCAGACACACACTTGACAAAAATATCACACTCAATTCAAACATAAACATCACTGCCGACATAGACAATGAAGTACACAATTACACGAAAACACTTACAGATGCAATGCAAAAGCATACACGCGTCACAAAACTAACACCACACAAAGACAAATTACCTGAACACATAACTACACTCATTACACAAAGAAACAAAACAAAAAAACGTTGGCAACGGTCTAGCGATCCTATCCTACGCGCACAAGTAAACACACTCACTACTCAAATAAAACATGAAATCAAAACACATAAAAACAAAACATGGCACACTAAACTCACAACACTAAATCCCAATGATAATTCATTGTGGAAAATATCCAAGAACCTCCGAAAACCCTCCAAACCCATCCCTACGCTATTACACAATAATAGCATCCTCTTCACCGATGAGCAGAAGGCAGAAGCGATAGCCGACACCTTCGAGACTGCTCATCACATCGATCCCGACTCATGTCCCAAACAAACAGAAATAACACACACAGTACACGAGTTTATTAACTCAACACATCACACAGACAAACGAACACTAGCTAAACTCCTCACTTCTCCCTCTGAGTTAGCTAACATAATAAAATACCTACCTAACCAGAAAGCGCCAGGTCCGGACTCAATCCCAAACATTATCCTAAAAAATATATCCCGTAAAGCCCTCGTCCAATTAACTTATTTAATTAACGCAATCCTAAAACTTCATTATTTCCCCCCTGCCTGGAAAGCCGCAACCGTTACTCCTATTCCTAAACCAAATAAAGATTCCAAATTTCCCGCAAGCTATCGCCCTATCAGTCTCCTAAATACACTCTCAAAGGTGACTGAGAAGGTGATAGCATCCCGTATCCAAACCATAGATTCCAAATCAAATATAACCCCCCCATTCCAGTTCGGGTTTAAACCCAAACACAGTACCGTCCAACAAGTAGCTAGAATTGTGACTGACATATCTATAAACTACAACAAAAACAAAGTCACAGTAATGGCCCTTCTTGACGTCGAAAAAGCTTTCGACAAAGTATGGCTTGAAGGGCTCATTTACAAATTAATTCTAGTGAATTTCCCACCCATCCTAATTAAATTAATTCACTCCTACCTAATCCAAAGACAGTTTAGGGTAAAAATCAACAACACCTTTTCCACTCCTCGTCCTGTAGTTGCAGGCGTGCCACAAGGAAGTGTCCTTGGCCCTAAATTGTTTATCCTTTACCTGTATGATTTTCCTACGTTCCCTCAAACCCTAACCGCCCTCTACGCAGACGATACGGCCCTCTATGCCCACTCGTTTAGCGCTGAGGTTGCTAACAAACAGCTACAAATCCACCTTAACATCCTTCAACCATACTGGCGCCTATGGAAAATATCCATTAACCACGCTAAGACCGAAACCATCGTTTTCACACGAAAATTCACCAACAACACTGTTTATACACCAATCACACTACACGGCCATAAAACAAAACCAACACAACACGTCAAATACCTCGGCGTCACCCTCGACTCCAGACTGTCCTACAACCCACATTTTAAAAGCACCATTAGAAAAACATACACAGTAATTAAATCACTCTATCCACTCCTTAACAAAAATAGTCCCATGTCCCATGCAAATAAAAAACTCTTGTATACGTCTGTCATTCGTCCCATTTTATCATACGCAAATCCAGTATGGGTTTCGGCGTCAAAAACTGCACTAAAACCGCTACAACGACTGCAGAACAAATGTCTGCGCTTAATCAATAACGCAGACAGATATTCACGCATCGTAGATTTACACGAACGCGCAAACATACCATTTTTACACGAATACATTCAAAACGCAGCACAGAAATTTTACACTTCACAAATACATAACAATCCACTCACAAGTACCATCACAAACATCAGAGAGCACAATGCAACATTTCCTCTCATACACAAACTTCCTTACCAAACCCTGCCTATATTTTCCCTTCAACCAATTCCAGTGCAGTAGCATGAACATTCTAACACAAACATTACATCACCCTACATAATGTAAATATATCATAACCTCGATGTAAATAACCATACCGTCACTCATCTAGTTTTAAGTTAGGTTAAGTAATTATTTTAAAAGGGTTTTTTGTTATTTTTTCCCTTAAGTTGTATATATAATCATCTCACCTCATTTCACTCACTCTCATTGCATTTATAATTTTTCTTAAGTTTTGTTACATATAATTTAATCTAGCAAGTAAGGCACAGGCGTGCCAGGAATTGTATATAATTTGAAATTTTAAGCGCTCTTGTTCCCCTAGCCATGTGTGAAGCCAGTCGGCTGTTCGTAGCGCTGTTAATACTAAGACAATTGCAAATCCTCAGGATTGCGATATGTCTTAGTATACAGTGCGTTCGACAGCCGATTTGGTAAAATTCACACATGTGCAGGGAAAATGCGCATATGATCTGTATGCTACAATTTAATAATAAACGTTTCTTTATCTTATCTTATCGTTCTCGTCCGATCACGTAAGTTAAGCAACATCGGGCGCGGTTAGTACTTGGATAGGTGACCGCTTGGGAACACCGCGTGCCGTTGACTTTTTGATTTTTATTAAAAAATTATTATTATAATTTCTCAATATGTATATATATATATATGGTTATTATTATTTATAATAATTGTTGAGTTTGTGAAACAGTTTTATAGTAACATGGAGATGATGGAGTTTGATTCCAAATTTAACAAATGTTTCTTTCTTATCGTCATGTACTTAATATGAATATAAATATGAAAGATTCTAAATAAATAACATTGTCATGGATACCAGTAATATGTTCATAATAAATATTATAATTGTACATCCATAGTGTAGTATATTAATAAGAGCATTAAATTCAAATATAATGAACTGATTTCACACTTTACATACACGTAATGCTGGAAGAAAAGCCAAATATATAAAAGAAGAATACATCTCATCTCCCAACATTATCCCTTGGCCCCTCAATATCCAATTAGAATTATGATGATAAATAAGATTTCAAATAGATTTCTCATTATATTAATTCATGTCAACGGCCATACCATGTTGAATACACACGTTCTCGTCCCCCCAGTTCGAGTTGAGCAGCCGTGGTGTATACACGTCTGTGCAGTCCGAAGTTTTTATTTTGTTTGCTATATTTTGTGAATTAAGTGTATGCGAATTAAATATAAAGTGCCGCGCAAACGCTATATATTTAAAACTACGTCGGTGTACAAGTATACTACCCCTATTAGGGGTAAACACCCTATGAAAAAACGTAATTTTAAAAAGACAGAGACTGATAACATTGAAAATGTAAAAGAGACAGAGACTGATAAACCTAATACTAGTGCTATTGTTAGTGTAAGTAGTGTAAGTAGTGATAGTTCTAGTGAAAATGAAAACAGCGTGAAAAGTTTCAGTGTTGATGAGAAAACGTTAAAAGAGTGCGAGAGTTCAAAGTCCAACTCGGAGACAATAGCTGACATGTTCAGTCAGCACATTGAATTCGTTGACCCCAGAGATACGATAAAAGAGACAGACAATAATAAAAAGAGACGTGCGTCTACCAGCCCCGACAAGGATAGCGCTATACCTAAAAAACAAGCGCAAGACAGAGAAAGCACTATGACGAAAGTCGCGTACAATCCACAATTGTTACTAAGTAACCGCTTCTCGGCATTAGCCAACAATGTCAACGACGTCGAAGACGTAGAATTAGACGACAACAATACTGACAACCAACCAATGACAGGCAACAATCGCAGTGCCCCTGTCGCCGCGTCCCGCGGTTCACAGCCTAATCAGACCGGCGCACGCCGCCTATCGCCATCTGGAATTATTATCCCGGGCAAATCCACAAACCACCCTAGCCTCATGCAGATGATTAATACAACGGTGAAGAAAGGATTTCACGTAAGCTACACTAATAATAATATTAACGTCTACGTGGATGATCTAGAAGAGAAAAAGATGTTGTTACAATCAATGAAAGAACAAAACACCCAATACCACACCTACTCAGAGGCCGACGAGAAAACTCATGCTTTTGTTCTTAGAGGACTAGATTTTAAACCAGCACCAGAACCAGAAGCAATCAAAGCTGAATTAAAATCACTTTATAAGCTAGACGTCGATAAAGTGTTTCGGATGAAATCACCAAACAGAATAATCTATTTGATTGTAACAACATCAACAATACTTCTACGAGAACTACAGAACAGTATTAAATACTTATTCTACACCAAAATTACTTGGCAACGACACCGCAACAAGAAAATAATAACCCAGTGTCACAGATGTCAAATGTGGGGCCATGCAACTTCAAATTGCATGCGCACTCCGCGATGTTTGAAGTGTGCCAAGACACATCATACGCGCGACTGCACAAAGCCACTAACATCACCTGCAGTCTGCGTTAATTGCGGGAAAGACCATCCCGCTAACAGCGTCATCTGCGAGGTATACATTGCCAAACTAAAGCAACGGGAAAAGAATTTGACGCGTCAAGCAACGCCAGCAGTGTACGTGGATGCTCCACGACCTAACTCGAACGCCTGGAACCAAGGACGCAACAATTACACCCAAGCAGCCCCCGCTGTCGCTACCCGAGCCGCCGTCGCCGCCGCCGCAATCACCCCAGCTGTCACCAACGCCACCGGTGCTTCCTCCCTTCCCCTCATTAACAGTGCCAGTGCTAGTGTGAGTGCGAGTGACCGTGCGCGGCTCCTCAACCAACACTTTCCCCCACTACCGCAACGCCAGCAATCAGCGCCAAGCCTCGGCCCAAGCCGTGAACAAGCCCCCCCACTCGCTAAACCAGTGTCAGTGTCGGGATTCGCGCAACTCAAAGAACTCTCAGCGGAAGTAGAAACATTAAGTAGCTTAATAAATGTACAAAATACGATATTAGCAATAAGAAGTTTAAATTTAGAATTATCAACATGTATATCACAAGAAGACAAATTTTACACAATCATCACTTTCGTACAGAACATCTCATCCTTTAATATATAATTCATTAATATTAACATATGCTCTTGGAATGCCAATGGCATCCTTTCCAAAACAGGTGAACTGATACACTTCCTACACAAACACAAAATACACATAATGCTAATAAACGAAACACGATTACGAGCCACAGACAAATTACACATAAAAGGATACACCGTACACAGACAAGACAGACCTACACAAACACACGTGCCAGCAGGAGGGGTAGCGGCAATCATACACAATAGTATACCACATATATTAGTTCACCTTCAACCCACAACCCTAGAGTCCCTTTGCATCCGGCTCTCAGATAACACACACATTATTACAGCTTATAACAATCCACGCAACATATTCACACAACATGATATACATACACTACTAAGTACAAGCGGCAAAGTGCTGTTAGTAGGCGACCTAAATGCGAAACACATCACCTGGAATTGCAATATTTCAAATGTAAATGGTAACACATTACACTCATACATCACCAATCATAATGCAATACTCATACATCCTCCTACACCCACGCATTATCCTTCCAACAACACGACACCTACCACCATTGACCTCATCATCTATAAGAACATAAACAACATCACTGATCCCATTGCGATGAATGAGTTGAATTCCGACCACACTCCTATCCTATCAAAACTCAGCACAAACATCACACACACAGACACAGCACAGTACATACGAACATACAAAAACACCGACTGGCATGAGTTCAGACATACACTTGATACACATGTCACAATAAACCCACACATCAACACAACACAAGAAATAGACGCACAAGTAGACATACTGACTCATGCCGTTACACATGCACTCCACAAACACACACGCATTATTAAATTACAACACAACAGAGACAAATTACCACAACACATAACGCAACTTATAACTGATCGCAATACAACACGAAAACTATGGCAGAGGTCTCGCGATCCTGTCCTACATTTAATCATGAATTCTCTAAACCAACAAATCCGCTCTGAAATTAAAATTTTTAAAAACAAAAACTGGAACGATAAAATCACCGCCCTCAATCCAAATGATAATTCCTTATGGAAATTAAACAAAAATTTGAAAAAACCTTTTAAACCTGTCCCCACTCTAATCCACAATAATAATAACCTACTTTCCGACGAACTCAAGGCAGAGGCACTAGCCGAAACCTTCGAGCAAGTCCACATCCTTGATCCTAACCACAATCCTGAACAATTAAATATAATCCAAACCGTGACCGATTTTCTCAATTCCCGTCATCACACAAATCGGCACGCGCTATCCAAACTCCTTACTAGTCCTTCTGAAATATCAAGTATCCTGAAAGTCCTTCCCGGTAACAAGGCGCCAGGACCAGACCAAATCCAAAATATTACCCTAAAAAACCTTTCCCGCAAAGCCATAGTCCAACTTACCTATATAATTAACGCAATAATAAAGCTTAACCACTTCCCCGACTCCTGGAAAACAGCAACAGTAATTCCCATCCCTAAACCAAACAAAGATCCCAAACAACCTTCCAGCTACCGTCCGATAAGCCTTCTCTGCACCCTTTCCAAGGTTACAGAGAAGGTTATCCTGTCACGAATTGAAAAATTCGATTCCCTCCTCAAAGTTACTCCAGATTTCCAATTCGGCTTCCGTCCCAAGCATAACACAGTCCAGCAAGTAGCTAGGATCGTGACTGACATTACTACTAACTTCAACAAAGATAAAGTCACAGTAATGGCCCTCTTCGACGTCGAAAAAGCTTTCGACAAAGTGTGGAAAGAGGGACTCATCTACAAAATGATTCAAGCGAAATTCCCGCCAATATTAACACTACTAATTTACTCGTATCTCACTAACCGTCAATTTAAAGTCAAAATTAACAACACCCTCTCCAATATCCACCCCATCAGGGCGGGTATAGCTCAGGGTAGCTGCTTAGGCCCTAAGCTATTTACTACTTACCTGCATGACATACCAACTTTTCCTAAAACCCAAACTGCCCTCTTCGCGGATGACACAGCCATCTATGCTCACTCATTCAGCGCAGAGGTAGCTAACAAGCAATTGCAGATCCATCTCAGCATCCTTCAACCCTACTGGCGCCTTTGGAAAACTACCATCAACCACGGGAAGACCGAAACCATAGTATTCACACGTAAATTCACAAATACCAAAGTATACACACCACTCACACTACACGGCCACCGCACAGTGCCGGCGCCCGCTGTAAAATACCTTGGCGTCACACTACAACACAGACTATACTACAATAAACACATAAATAACACAATCAAAAAAGCATCCATTGTTGTAAGATCCCTGTACCCCCTCCTCAATAAAAACAGTAAAATGTCAATCCCTAATAAAAAACTCCTCTACAAAACAGTCATTCGTCCAATCATTACCTACGCAGCTCCAGTTTGGTGTTCAGCGTCATTTACTGCAGTGCGACCGCTTCAACGATTTCAGAACAAATGTCTGCGTCTAATTAATAGTGCAGACAGATACACTAAAATCGTAGATTTACACAACGACACACAAATACCATACATACACGAATACATACAACAAATGTCACAAAAATTCTACACAACTCAAACACAACATAATCCACTTACAAGAAAAATGACACATATCAGAGAGCACAACACTCCCTTCACAATAAAACATCTACTCCCCTATCAAACTCTTCCTATTTTCCTCCAACGAGTCCAAGAGACGTAGCATCGTTCATACTAACCCTACCATTTATCAACAATCTGAATAAATGTAAATAAATGTCATAACCGCACTGGTAAAACAAAATCATAATGTCGCTCATTAGGTTAGTTTAGGTTTAAGGACAAATTGTTAAAAGTAGGTTTTTTGCTTAATTTTTTCCTACACACATTACACAATCATACTCACTTCCATGCACACTTCATTTCACAAACAATTACAAATTGTCAACTATTTAAAACATTTACATGTAAATAAAAATATGAAATCTGATGATATAGCTATGCAGCTCGGAGCATCATATGTATCAAAATTACAAATGTGCTTTTGCGTGTTATCTGTGAGCCATGCGGCAGCGCGTGATGCCGCTATGAATCGTAATCCGTAAATCTCCTGGATTGAGATTTGCGATTCATACGGTATGTTCGGCTGTCGTCTGGTCATAATCGCAGATAAACGCGCAAAACAACATAAACAATGTATTATGATCTAATTAATAAAGATATTCTCTCACAAAACGTTCTCGTCCGATCACTTAAGTTAAGCAACATCGGGCGCGGTTAGTACTTGGATGGGTGACCGCTTGGGAACACCGCGTGCCGTTGACTTTTTGATTTTTATTAAAATTATTATTATAATTTCTCAATATATATGGTTATTATTATTTATAATAATTGCTGAGTTTGTGAAACAGTTTTATAGTAACATGTAGATGATGGAGTTTGATTCCCAATTTAACAAATGTATCTTTCTTATCGTACATGTAGTTAATATTAAATAACGTACACATTACTATTTATTAGAATAAATATGAAAGTAATGATGATAAATAAATAACATTGTCATGGTGGATACCAGTAATATGTTCATAATAAATATTATAATTGTACATACATTAATAAGAGCATTAAATTCAAATATAATGAACTGATTTCACACTTTACATACACGTAATGCTGGAAGAAAAGCCAAATATATAAAAGAAGAATACATCTCATCTCCCAACATTATCCCTTGGCCCCTCAATATCCTATAAGAATCCAATTAGAATTATGATGATAAATAAGATTTCAAATAGATTTCACATTATATTAATTCATGTCAACGGCCATACCATGTTGAATACACACGTTCTCGTCCCAGTTCTCGCTGAGTATCTTGTGCGAGTAGACGTGTCGTTTCGTCGAGTCAAGCAGTGCGCTCAGTAAGTTCCCGCCAATTTACCTCGTGGGCGATTAACCTAATCTTACTTAAAATTGTGCATGACATTGAAAAAACGACGGAAAAACGCGAATCGCGGTAGTTCGGGTTGTGTATACAAGCATCACAACCCCGTGAGGGGTTGCCAGGCAATGTCCGACAAAGAGATAGAGACTGAAAATGAAGATTCAAATAGTGTTAGTGCAAATATTAGTGACTTAATAAGTGAGCACAGTGTCTCGTTTCCTGAGAAATTAAACAGTTTAGATTCAACCAATAATAGTGTAGTGAGTATAGACTCAGATAGTCATAGTAATAAGGGTAGTGTTAAGGAAAGTGAAAAGATAGTGACTAAAAAGCCAAAAATCAGTTTTAAAGATTTATTTAATCAAAGTGGAGTAAAAAATGTTAGTGCTACAGTTAATTTAAATTCAAATGTTAGTGCGGATAGTGAAAATGCTAATGAGAGTGTAAGTGTTAGTGATAATCAAAAGCGAAAAGCCAGTGAAAGTCCCAAAAGTGCGCATAAAACAGTTAAAAAACCCGCCACTGCCCCTAACCCCACTGCTGCAAGCAACGTCATCACCCCCACCGCCAGCACCAGTGCCCCTGTCTCCACAACCAACCCCGCCACAATGCCGCTGCACCGTGCCGCTGTCAGCGCTCGACCACGCTACGAGCTTCTACTACAGAACCGCTATGACGCCCTATCGGATGAAAGCGACGATGCGGATGACACTGACACACCTGGGCCCTCCGACCGCAATCACCAAGCCCCTCGTCCAGAACAACAGCAGGTGCAAAAACAATTGCCACCCTCAGCCATCATAATTCCCGGTAAAGTTACAAATCATGCCGAACTAGTACATAGAATAAAAGCTTCAGTTTCACATGGTTTTGATATAAAATATACCAGGAATAATTTAAATATCTTCCTCGAAGATAAAACAGACAAGACAAAATTCCTAGAGAACTTAAAAGACGTGCAATATCACACTTATACAGACAATGCCGAGAAAACGCATGCATTCGTGTTGCGTGAATTAGATAGCACTCCGACAACACACGAAATAAAAACAGCACTTGAGGAGACATACAAACTCAATGTTCGCACAATATATAAAATGAGAACAAAGTACAGACCTCTGTATCTAGTAGTAACGGCTGCCGAGATCACTCTTAAAGAACTCCAAGCCACAATACGTACCCTGCTGTATACTAGGGTGACGTGGGAGCGACACGTGAACCGTAAAGTCATCACGCAATGTCACCGATGTCAAGATTGGGGACACGCCACCAGCAATTGTAACCGTACACCCAGATGTGTCAAGTGCGCAAAAGAACATTTGACGTCGACGTGCACCAAGCCATCAACCACAGCGGCTACATGCGCAAACTGCGGGGGAAACCACCCGGCCAATTACACAGAATGCCCAGCTTATATACGCAAAATAGAATTAATTGGTAAACGAAATCCAAATATATTACAGCGTTATGCACAATTCAAACAAATGCGTGAAGCCAGGGCATCTGGAGACGTCAACACCGCAGTGCAGTACATGTCCGCCCCCAAACCCGCAGTGAACGCTTGGAGCCAAGGCATCGAGAAACAACAGTCGTCACTCAACATCAACTGTAGCGAGCGATTCCCAGCGCTACCACCTCTACCACAGCGGCGCGCGCCGGCAGAGCGGCCATCGCTCAACCAGCCTTCCCCTTACCCCGCCAGTACCAGTGCACAGCAGCCTACGCCCCACCCATACACGACGCAAGCTCCCACCTCTGCCCCATTAAACACCGCACAGACAACGAGAACAATTACTGAATTGTCCAACGAACTCAAAAGTTTAAATTCATTAATTAATTTAGGAAATTTATTAAAATTTGTTAGAGATATGAATGTAGAAATAAGTAAATGTAATAACTCACAATCACGCGCCCTCATTGCTATTGAATTCATCACAGAACGCATCGACTCATATTCCATATAATTCGTTACTAATATTTGTTCCTGGAATGCAAATGGCGTCCTGTCCAAGGTAGGTGAACTGATTCACTTTTTACACAAACACAACATACATATCATGTTGATAACCGAAACACGCCTCAGACATACAGACAAATTACACATAAAAGGTTATCATGTACACAGACACGATAGACGCATACAAACACACGTGCCAGCGGGAGGAGTACTCGCGTTGGTTAAACACAATATTCCACATACACAAGTTCACCTACCACACACTACTATTGAATCACTATGTATCCGGTTCTCTGACAATACACACGTCATCACTGCATACAACAATCCACGCAACAAATTCACACAACACGAAATACATACATTAACACACGTAGGCGGTAAGGTACTGATAATAGGCGACTTAAATGCGAAACATATTTCATGGCGCTGCAACAGAGCGAATACCAATGGTAATACATTGTACTCGTACTCATTAAACCATAACATCATCATCATGGCTCCCGAAACCCCAACTCACTACCCACAAAACAACATGACACCTAGCACAATCGACCTAATAATAAATAAAAATGTACCCCGATTAACTGATCCGGTCGCGCTCCCTGAGTTGAGCTCTGACCACTCCCCTATCCTGTCGCGTATGAACACAACAATTACACTCAACAATGACACACAGTACACACGAACATACAAAAAAACAAACTGGAAAGAATTCCGTCAAACACTAGACAAACACATAAAAATTAACACACATATAAATACACCACACGATATCGACATCACAATTGACACATTCACTAAAAACATTACAAATGCTCTTAATAAACACACAAAAATCATTAAATTAACACCACAAAAAGACATGCTTCCAGGACACATTATACAACTCATAACACAAAGAAATAATACACGAAAACTATGGTAGAGGTCTCGTGATCCCGCTCATCGCTTTTTCCTGAATTCCTTAACCCACAGAATCCGCTCTGAAATAAAATCATACCGCAACGATACCTGGCAACAAAAACTCCTATCCTTAAATCCCAATGATAACACTTTGTGGAGAATGACTTAAAACCTAAAGAAACCCTTCAAACCTATCCCTACGTTAAATAACATCCTGTCAACCGATGAACAAAAAGTGGAAGCACTCGCCTCCACTTTTGAGAATGTTCATATCATTGAACCACATTCCTTACCCGAACAAATCCAAATAACACAAGACATAAACCACTTCCTAAACTCCGAACATCCCATACAACCAAAAGCGCTGGCTAAGCTAGTGGTTCCCGTCTTAAAGCCGAACAAAGATCCAAAATCCCCTGCCAGCTACCGCCCCATAAGTCTCCTCAACACACTCTCTAAAGTCACTGAAAAAATCATACTTACACGAATACACACTTTTGATCTCAAATTCCAAATAACACCGCCCTTCCAATTCGGCTTTCGTCCCCACCACAACACCGTCCAACAAGTAACTCGAATTGTGACAGACATTAGCACTAATTATAACAGAAAAAATGTCACAGTAATGGCACTGTTAGACGCCGAAAAAGCATTCGACAAAGTATGGATAACAGGACTCATTTACAAGTTAATTCGAGCGAAATTCCCAACATTAATAATCAAACTAATCCATAGCTACCTTACTAACAGACATTTAATAGTAAAAATCAACACCACAAAATCCACTCCACGACCTATAGCCGCGGGCATAGTTCAAGGCAGTTGCCTAGGCCCAAAACTATTTTCCCTGTACCTGCATGATTTTCCAACTTTTCCAAAGACACAAACAGCACTCTACGCAGACGATGCGGCACTCTATTCGCACTCGTTTAGCGCAGAAGTTGTAAATAAACAAATACAAATACATTTAAATATCCTTAAACCCTACTGGCGCTTATGGAAAATATCCATCAACCACACGAAAACTGAAACCATAGTTTTTACACGCAAACGCACAAACAACACTGTATACACACCAATCAACATACATGGTCACCGCGCGGTCCCGTCATCCACCATCAAATATCTGGGAGTCACACTCGCGCCCCGCCTTAACCATAAATTCCACATCAACAACATCATCAGAAAAGCAAATGCCACAATAAGATCCTTGTATCCACTCCTCTGTAAAAACAGCTCCATGACTCCTGACAACAAAAAACTCCTCTACGAACAAATCATCCTCCCAACAATCACGTACGCAGCGCCAGTCTGGTGTAACGCGTCTAGAACAGCTCTGAAGCCGCTTCAACGATTACAAAATAAATGTCTGCGCTTGATAAATAACGCAGACAGATATTCAAAAATCGTAGATTTACACAACACTGCAAACATACCATATTTATACGATCACATCATACAAATAGCACAAAAGTTCTACACAACTCAGCTACAACACAACCCCCTCACACGAAATGTAACACAAATCAGAGAACATAATGCCCCATTTCCACTCAAACATCTCCTACCCTACCAAACGCTCCCTATTTTCCTCCAGAACATTCCAGGACAGTAGCATCACATTACTAATACAAACATCTATCAATAATATTTTATATTAAATCATAACAGCATTGTAAATAAATCATACCGTCACTCATCTAGTTCTAAGTTAGGTTAAGTGAAAATTGCTTAAAATGGGTTTTTTCATTGTTTTTCCCATAATCATTCATTCAATCAATCGCTCCATCTCACTCATGCTCATTAATCCATTACTGTAATTTTAGTAACAATGTAAAATATTAACTAGTTAATAAGGCACATGTGTGTCAGGAATAACGAATAAAATAAATATTAAAAGCGCTCTGTGTACCCTAGCCATGTGCGAAGCCGCTCGGCTGTACGTAGCGCTGGAATGTTACAGCTATCCGCAAATTCCCCCGGGATTGAGATATGCTGTAACATACAGTGCGTTCGACAGCAGCTCGGTCAATTCGCACATGAGCAGGAAACCCGCGCAATGTGGTGTATTCAGAAAAGGAAATAAAGATTATAGTAAAAAAAAAAAACGTTCTCGTCCGATCACGTAAGTTAAGCAACATCGGGCGCGGTTAGTACTTGGATGGGTGACCGCTTGGGAACACCGCGTGCCGTTGACTTTTTGATTTTTATTAAAAAATTATTATTATAATTTCTCAATATATATGGTTATTATTATTTATAATAATTGCTGAGTTTGTGAAATAGTTTTATAGTAACATGTAGATGATGGAGTTTGATTCCCAATTTAACAAATGTATCTTTCTTATCGTACATGTAGTTAATATTAAATAACGTACACATTACTATTTATTAGAATAAATATGAAAGTAATGATGATAAATAAATAACATTGTCATGGTGGATACCAGTAATATGTTCATAATAAATATTATAATTGTACATACATTAATAAGAGAATTAAATTCAAATATAATGAACTGATTTCACACTTTACATACACGTAATGCTGGAAGAAAAGCCAAATATATAAAAGAAGAATACATCTCATCTCCCAACATTATCCCTTGGCCCCTCAATATCCTATAAGAATCCAATTAGAATTATGATGATAAATAAGATATCAAATAGATTTCACATTATATTAATTCATGTCAACGGCCATACCATGTTGAATACACACGTTCTCGTCCAGTTGCTTTCTATTCTCCAATCTGTACGGACGTGTTCTACGAACGAGCTGAGTGGAGAACTGAGTATCGGCGATCGTCGAAGTGTTTCAGTAAAGTTAAATTTATTCATCGTTTATGCGAGTGAAAAAACAGCCAAAAAGACGTACTTTTAATAAAACTCGTTGCGTTTTTAAATTCGACAACAGGTGCAGGGGCTCCGCCCCCTGCAAAACATTTAAAATTGCTGAGAAGTATGAGTCAGAATTGAACATCAGTGATAAAAGTGACAAAAACAATGATAATTCTAGTTCTAACAGTTTAAATGCTATTAGTTTCAGTGACAAAGTGAACCAAGTGATCAATACAGTTAACATTGAAGTGATTGAGCATTTGGAAATGAATGATAAAAATAAAAGTGCGCTGCCGCGTTTTCAAAATGTGTTTAATCAACTCAATATAGTGAATCCGAGCGTAATAGTAAGTGAGAGTGAGAAGCGTGTTATAAGTAACAGTTCGAGTAGTGCAAAAAGTGACAGTGCAAAGCGTGTAACATGTGAAAGTGCAAGCGCGAAACGCAAAGCCAGTGATAGCCCCCCCGTCAGCGAAAGAGACGCCAAAAAACTCCCTAACTCAAACGCCACTATGACGCGATCACACGCCGCACCCGTCACCAGTCAGGTTCCACTCTTGCGCCTCGACAACCGCTACTCCGCACTTCAAGATCTGGATGATAACGATGCAGACAATGACCAGCAGCAAGCCCCGCCACAGCAGCCGGCAGTACGACGCTTTGCATCAGGTCCAGTGATAATCCCTGGCAACGTTACTGATCAACGCGCCCTACACGACATCCTGAAACAAACAGTACGTCACGGCTTTGAATTAAAATACACTAGGAACAACCTGAATATATACCTGGAGGACCGCAACGACAAAAAGGCTCTTGTGGAAGCTCTCAAACCTAATGTACAATATCATACTTATACAGACCCAGAAGACAAGACTCATGCATTTGTGCTACGTGGTTTGGACTTTACACCAACACCTGAACAACTTAAAGAACAACTACAAAACGAACATAAATTAGAGACAAAAAATATTTATAAAATGTCTAAAACGCAACGACCACTTTATCTTGTTATCACTGCAGCAGAAATCACATTGAAACAACTACAAGACACCATTAAAGTTGTGACGTACACAAGAGTTACCTGGGAGCGCCATGTAAATAAAAAAGTGATAACACAGTGTCATCGTTGCCAGGGATGGGGCCACGCGACGTCAAACTGCAACCGGCAAGCGCGTTGTGTCAAGTGCGGACAAAATCACTTGTCGGTAACATGCACCAAGACACGCGACACAGCTGCTAAGTGTGCAAACTGTGGAGATGCACACCCCGCCAATTACACCCGCTGCCCTGCTTATGTACGAAAGATAAGTGAAGTTGGACAAAACAACCCTCGCGTGATAGAGCGCTATAATTATTTTAAAACACTCCGTGAGCAAAAAGAAAACCCGACAATGTATGTTCCAGCTCCAACACCATCCACTAATATCTGGACGAGCCGACGACAGCCACAGGTGCAGCAGAGCAATGTCACGGCGCGCCGAGTGGTACCTGACTTCAACGATAATACACGCTTCCCCGCCTTGCCGCCGAGAAGTCGGCCATCGCTCCAGCAGCCGACACCCCGCCCACAAACTACACCTGTCCCCACTACTGCCCTACCCTCGTGCTCCCAAGAACCAATCGACGGTCAACGAGCCGTATATGAGACGGCGGACATTTCTATCAATTAAGTGAGCAGGTAAACTTAATGAATTCAATGATAAATTTAGGAAATTTGTTATCATTCATCTCAGACTTAAATAAAGATCTCGCCACATGTACCACATCACGTCAACGCGCTACAATCACAATGTCATTCATGGAACGCATAGACACATACCATATATAATTCATTATTAACATATGTTCTTGGAATGCTAACGGAATCCTTTCTAAGGTAGGCGAACTCATACACTTTTTACACAAAAATAACATACACATCATGCTACTCAATGAAACACGACTTAGACACACTGACAAATTTCACATTAAAGGATACACTTTACACAGGCAAGACAGACAGATACAGACACATGTACCAGCTGGCGGCGTCGCTGTACTAGTCAAACACGACATTCCACACACACGAGTTCACTTACCGCACACATCCATAGAATCCTTATCTATCCGGCTCTCTGATAATACACATATCATTGCTGCATACAACAATCCACGTAACAACATAACACACAACGATTTACACACTTTGTTCCAGGTCGGCGGCAAAGTTCTATTAGTAGGCGACCTTAATGCGAAGCACATGCACTGGGGCTGCAACAGACTGAATACCAGTGGTAGGACGTTACATTCATTTTCATTAAATCATAACTGTATCATCATGTACCCGCCCACACCTACACATTACCCCCTCAACGACATGACACCATCAACAATTGACCTTTTCCTCAACAAAAATGTTCCTAACCTCAGTGATCCCTCAGCTCTCCCCGAGCTGAGTTCAGATCACTGTCCCATCCTCTCCAAACTGCGCACAAATATCGCACGCAACGACACAACACAATACACACGTACCTACAAAAATACAGACTGGGCAAAGTTCCGGCAGACGCTTGACACACTAATCGCAATCAACGCTTCAATAAACACCATACAAGTTCTTGAAACTGAAATTACAAAATTAACAAACGCAATTACATACGCTATACATAAACACACACATATAACAAAACTCACACCACACAGGGACAAGCTGCCCGCGCACATCACTACACTTATCACACAACGTAACAATACACGCAAACTATGGCAGAGGTCACGTGATCCCGCTCATAAAATCCTAATGAACACAATAACTACACAAATAAAACAAGAAATAAAAACACATAAAAATCAATCCTGGCAACATAAATTAGAAGCACTAAATCCCAACGATAATTCCCTCTGGAAAATGACCTCAAACCTCAAAAAACCTTATAAACCTATTCCCAGTCTCTCCCACAACAACAACATCCTTCTCTCCGATGAATCGAAGGCGGAAGCTTTAGCTGAAACCTTCGAACAATTTCATCACATTTCCGCCGACTCCACTCCTGAACAAATCCGAATCACGACCGTAACTAACAATTTTATAAACACAGATCACCCTACTAACAACACAGCGCTAGCTAGACTCCTCACCTCCCCCTCCGAAGTAGCTAGCGTTATCAAAACATTCCCCAACCAGAAGGCGCCTGGTCCCGATAAAATTCAAAACATTGTCCTCAAAAACCTTTCCCGAAAAGCGCTAGTGCAGTTTACTTACATAATAAATTCTGTTATTAAGCTCCAACATTTTCCCGAAGTTTGGAAAACTGCACTAGTTGCTCCTATCCCTAAACCTAATAAAAACCCGCAAACTCCCTCCAGTTATCGTCCCATCAGTTTATTAAATACCATGTCTAAAGTCACCGAAAAAATCTTACTTTCCCGAATCCAAAAACACGACCGCAAATATAAAATCACTCCCGACATTCAATTTGGTTTCCGTCCTCATCACAACACCGTCCAACAAGTAACACGGATTGTGACAGACATAACAACCAATTTTAACAGAAAAAATGTCACAGTGATGGCCCTGCTGGACGTCGAAAAAGCTTTCGACAAAGTATGGACAGCAGGGCTCATTTACAAGTTAATCCGTGCGAATTTCCCGCCCATTTTAATTAAAATTATTTACTCCTATCTTACTAACCGGAAACTAGTAGTTAAAATAAACAATAGCCTCTCTACTCCTCGTCCCATCACTGCTGGTATAGTTCAAGGCAGTTGTCTGGGCCCTCAATTATTTACCCTGTACACCCATGACTTTCCAACATTTCCCAAAACCCAAACTGCACTTTACGCGGATGATACTGCCATCTATGCACACTCATTCAGCGCTGAAGTTGCGAACAAACAAGTTCAAATCCACCTTAACATCCTAGAACCCTACTGGCGCCACTGGAAAATATCCCTTAACCACACAAAGACCGAAACCATAGTTTTTACACGAAAATACACCAACAACAACATATATACACCACTCACCCTAAACGGACATCGTGCACATCCCTCTCCCACTGTAAAATACCTAGGTGTCACCCTCTGTCCCCGTCTATCATACAACTCCTTAATCAATAATTCCATCAAAAAAGCAAACATTGTCATTAGATCCCTCTACCCCCTCCTATGCAAGAGCAGTTCCATGAGTCCAAACAATAAAAAACTCCTTTACGCACAAATCATTCGACCAATCATCACATATGCAGCTCCGGTCTGGTGTTACGTGTCGAACACAGCTCTGAAGCCGCTGCAGCGATTGCAGAATAAATGTCTGCGCTTAATTAATAACGCAGACAGATATTCACGAATCGTAGATTTACATAATAAAGCACAATTACCAATGTTACACGAATACATTCAACAAATATCACAAAAATTTTACATGACACAATTAAAACATAACCCACTTACACAAAACATAACACGCATCAGAGAGCACAACGCCCCTTTCAGAATCAAACATTTACTTCCTTACCAAACGCTTCCGTTATTCCACCAACGCGACCGAGAACAGTAGCATACAGTCACACTAACAACTCATCTTGTAATCAATCTTTATAAATTATCATAACCGCGCTGTAAATAAATTCCATCGTCACTCATTAGGTTAAGTTAATTAGGTACCATATGTTACGGAAATGGTTTTTTGTAATTTTTCCATTAGTTATAAGTCATATCACATTATTCATTTCATTTCATTTTATGCATATATATACTGTACAATTATTTAAATTTTGTTAAATCTTGCTCAAATAAACTGATAAGACACATAGTGTTAGGAACAGTGATGTAATCAAATATAAAAACACTTATGTACTCTCCAGCCATGTGCGAACCCAGGCGACGGCTCGTAGCACCGCTATGGTAGGCGATCCGTTAATCCCTCGGGATTGTGATCAGCCTTATCATACAGTGCGTTCGGCCGTCTTCTGGTCAAGTCGCACATGAACAGAGAATAAATGTGTAGATGTATATGTGGCAAAATAATAAAGATCTTTCTAATAAAAAAAAAAAAAAAACGTTCTCGTCCGATCACGTAAGTTAAGCAACATCGGGCGCGGTTAGTACTTGGATGGGTGACCGCTTGGGAACACCGCGTGCCGTTGACTTTTTGATTTTTATTAAAATTATTATTATAATTTCTCAATATATATGGTTATTATTATTTATAATAATTGCTGAGTTTGTGAAACAGTTTTATAGTAACATGTAGATGATGGAGTTTGATTCCCAATTTAACAAATGTATCTTTCTTATCGTACATGTAGTTAATATTAAATAACGTACACATTACTATTTATTAGAATAAATATGAAAGTAATGATGATAAATAAATAACATTGTCATGGTGGATACCAGTAATATGTTCATAATAAATATTATAATTGTACATACATTAATAAGAGAATTAAATTCAAATATAATGAACTGATTTCACACTTTACATACACGTAATGCTGGAAGAAATGCCAAATATATAAAAGAAGAATACATCTCATCTCCCAACATTATCCCTTGGCCCCTCAATATCCTATAAGAATCCAATTAGAATTATGATGATAAATAGGATTTCAAATAGATTTCGCATTACATTAATTCATGTCAACGGCCATACCATGTTGAATACACACGTTCTCGTCCCCCATTGCCTAGCAACGCTGTCAAACAGTGGATGTTATTTTTTCTTTGTGAAAATTTTTTCACAGTTTTTTTGCGTTTAAGGTGGTAAAAATAAACGAAAAAATTTCAAATTTGTGTTAAACAATAAGAAAAAGTGGTGCTGGTTACATTAGTGTAAAAATCTGAAGTGTACATCGCTTCTGCACAATGAAAAAGGAAGTCGTAGATTCGGCTGTCAAGCGGCGACGAATTACAGTGGCTGATACCAATAACACTGATTCGGAGACAGATATGATGGAAGAACCTGATTCATTTGAAACTGTGAGAGGTAAGAAAGCTGTTAAGTTAATTAACTTAAAAAAGAAAACCGAAAATAGTCCAATTGAAATTTCAAATACATATGATAAATTAGAAAATGAGGTAATAAACAAAAAACCAGCTTTACCTACACCAATAATTGTTCAGAATGTTTTTAATAACCACTCTGAGATAATTAAGAAATTAAAGTCACATGCTCCTAACGGATTTAAAATGAGTTTCACCGAATCTACAACAAATTTGTATTTGACTAACCCGGAAGATAAATTAAAAGTGCACAAGCAATTAATCAAAGACAAAATTGCTCATTTCACGTATACTGAAAAAGGAAACAAAACCCACGCTTTTGTAATTAGAGGTCTGGACAGTGAGCCAACTGCGGAAGAAATAAAGGAAGATTTAAAAGAGATGAATATTGCTGCAATAAGCATTTTCAAGATGAAAAACACTCGTCGCCCACTTTATTTGGTGATAACTGACAGTACGGTGAAGCTCACAGACTTAGAAGAAAATGTAAAGTATATATTATATACAAAAGTGAAATGGGAGCGACACCGAAATAAGAAGCTGATTATTCAATGTCACAACTGTCAAGCTTGGGGGCATGCAACTGCAAATTGTTTCGCTCCACCAAACTGCCTCAAATGTGCAGAACCACACGCGACTAGAGATTGCACCAAAACAAAAGACACGCCAGCAAAATGTGTAAACTGCGAAAAAGACCATCCTGCGAATTCAATTCAATGCGCAGTGTATTTGAAAAAACTTCGTAGCATGGGACGCGAAGCTAACATGAAAAAAGAAGAATTTGTTCCAGCACCATTGCCAGCAACAAATATCTGGCAACAAAACCAACGATCCAGTACTGTTCCGGTTCCTGTGCAACTCCACCCATCCCAGTTTCCTGCGCTACCAATACGCGGTACAGACTCCGCCCCCGAACCTGAACCCATTCCGCTTTTGTCCAATCAGGCAAGTCAATTTAATGAACTTGTAAATGAACTAAACACACTTAACAACTATGTTAATATAAATAAGTTTATAAATGTAATAAAAAATTTAAATGCTCAAATGGCACTGTGCGCATCTAAACAACAGCGAGGCTTGCTTATGCTGTCTTTTACACAAGAATTAAATAATTTCGATTTTTAAAATTCATGCTCACAATGATTTCTTGGAACGCCAACGGACTCAGGACAAGGGTTGGGGAACTTGTTAACTTTATAAACAAACACAATATTGACATTATGTTAATAAATGAAACTAGATTGTCTGAGACTGAGAAACTTAAAATACATAACTACAGTATAATACGTAAAGACAGAGTAACTGATAAACACGCGGCTGGTGGAGTTGCAGTCATTATCAAAAAAACAATACCGTTCCAACACGTTCCACTTCCAAACACAACACTCGAGACAATCTGCGTCAGACTACTTGACAACACACATATCATCGCCACTTACAACAGACCACAGAATAACTTTACACTTGTTGAACTTGGAACACTATTTAACATTTCACACAAAGTCATAGTTGTCGGAGATTTGAATGCAGTGCACACAATGTGGAACTGTAACCGCAGTAATGCAAATGGCAGAACACTATACTCACACATAAACTCACAAAACACACAACTCCTCTACACACCGACACACACACATTTCCCTCCAAGTGGACACGCACCCAGCACTATTGACATTGTGCTTATTCAAAATGTCACTCATATTTCAGATCCGGTGTGCTTGGTAGAACTCAGTTCAGACCACAATCCCATATATTTCACACTAAACAATCAATACACTGGGAAATGTATGAAACAAATCACATCATACAAACACACAAATTGGGCTGCATTTAGAAAATATCTTGATACGAAAATTCAAATAAACAACGACATAGAAACAATTGACGACATAGACCAAGAGATAAACAATCTCACTTACAACATCAACAAATCTAAACAAAAACACACAAAACAAATAAAGATAAACATAAATAAAGACAAACTTCCAATAAACACTGCACAATTAATAGAAAAGAGAAACCACGTGAGAAGATTATGGCAGAGAACACAGGATCATGTACACAAACACAACATGTACAGACTTAACAAACAAATCAAGACTGAAATAGCGGAACACCGAAACAAAACATGGACTAACAAATTAGATAATCTAAACATTCAAGACAACACTCTCTGGAAATTTACTAAGTTTTTAAAGAAACCAGCATTCAATATACCAACGTTGAAGCTAAATAATAATACTTACTTCACAGATAAAGAAAAATGTGATATTATTGCCAAAACGTTTGGAGAAGTTCACGAACTTGATAACCAAAATAATACACCACATCACACACATGTCATTGACACGGTTACTGAGTACATGAATATACACGAACACACACATGAAATAACAAAACAGAACATGAAATACATTAAACCAAGAGAAATTTACAATATTATTCGCAAATTACCAAATAATAAAGCCCCTGGACCTGACAGTATAGAAAATAAAATTTTGAAAAATTTATCAAAAAAGTGTATAGTACAAATTACTTACATAATAAATGCAATAATTAAACTAAATTATTGGCCGACAACATGGAAAATGGCAACTATAATACCCATTCCAAAACCTAGAAAAGACCACAACTCACCCACAAATTACAGACCAATTAGCTTGCTTAATACTTTATCAAAAGTGACTGAAAAAATAATCTTTAAACAAATTGTAGATTTCATTACTGAAAATAAAATATTACCAGACCATCAATTTGGATTCCGTCAAAATCGTAGTACAACACAACAGCTAGCTAGATTAATAAATGACATAAGTTTTAATTTCAACAAAAGCAAAGTAACAGTAATGACGTTACTTGATATAGAAAAAGCTTTTGATAAAGTCTGGCTAACAGGACTTTTATACAAATTAATCAAAATTAATATGCCATTTAATTTAATAAAATTGTTGTCATCATATCTGAATGACAGATATTTCAAAACAAAAATTAATAATGATTATTCTGCGGCCACATTAATAAAAGCAGGTGTACCCCAAGGCAGTATCCTGGGGCCATTATTATTTATAATTTACTTATATGACTTACCGACTTTTGCTCAGACCAACACAGCACTCTTTGCTGACGATACAGCACTTTACGCACACAGCCATAGTGCTGAAGTCGCAGGTAGACAAATTCAGATACACCTCAACTTACTTGACAAATACTGGACTAACTGGAAGATTACATTAAATATAAATAAAACTGAAGCCATAGTCTTCAGTCGCAAATTCACCAACATCAAAATATACACACCCATAAGGATAAAAACACACAAAATCACACCATCACAAGCAGTTAAATATCTGGGCGTCTACTTAGATAATAGGCTAAACTTCCACACACACATTCGTAACACAATCATAAAAACACATTATTCCATTAAACAAATTTACTCACTTTTAGCTCGAAATAGTACACTCACCTCAAAAACAAAGAAACATCTCTACACAGCACTTATAAGACCAGTTATGACATATGCAGCTCCACTATTCGCACACCTCTCAGACACCACACTGAAACCTTTGCAAGTACTGCAAAACAAAATGCTTCGTCTTGTGACTGGACACGACCGATATACACGAATCACGCAACTACACGAACAAACCAACACTGAATACATCACAGACTACATCACCAAAATTGCAACAAAGTTTTACACAATGCAAACTTATGTTGCCGACAGCGAAATAACAAAAAACCTAACCAGGGTAAGACATGATAACGCAGGACTAGTATTAAAACACAAACTGACTTACCAGACATTACCAATATTTGAAGATAGTTTCCAAGAATAATTAAATGCAAACAAAAATTAATAAATGATGAATAAGTATAATATGACATATATATTTGTTATTTATAACAAATACGTATGTTAAATAATAATTTTATAGTATGTTTAATCCATAGAATGCATATAAATATAATTTATTTGTTATGTTGTTTTTATATTGATGTACAGTGTTAACTAGTTTTAAGTGTTTAACAAATAAATTAATAATGTAAATTTATAGTTGAAGCATAGTGTCATTTGTTGTGTATATATTAGATTGTAAGTTTAGTTTATAAGATTTAATTATTGTAAATACTTTCTGTATAATAAAAATGACAACTAAAATGTAAATATAATAATACACAAACATACACACATACGTACAAATCTCACAACAATTATTTTAAGTTTACACATACACCAATCCATATTATAAAGTAAGTTTTTATGTAAAAACAGGAATTTATAACACATTGCACACATACACAATTTAGACTAAGTTTAAATATAATGTATTACAAAATACTTCAATAAAAGAAATTGAAAGTCGTTCTCGTCCGATCACGTAAGTTAAGCAACATCGGGCGCGGTTAGTACTTGGATGGGTGACCGCTTGGGAACACCGCGTGCCGTTGACTTTTTGATTTTTATTAAAATTATTATTATAATTTCTCAATATATATGGTTATTATTATTTATAATAATTGTTATATAATGGTTGAGTTTGTGAAACAGTTTTATAGTAACATGGAGATGATGGCGTCTGATTCTCAATTTAACAAATGTTTCTTTCTTATTGTCATGTAGTTAATATTAAATAACGTACACATTACTATTTATTAGAATAAATATGAAAGTAATGATTTTAAATAAATAACATTCTCATGGATACCAGTAATATGTTCATAATAAATATTAGAATTGTACATCCCATAGTGTGAGCATTAAATTCAAATATAATAAACTGATTTCACACCTTACATACGCGTAATGCTGGAAGAAGAGCCAAATATATAAAAGAAGAATACATCTCAACTCCCAACATTACACCTTGGCCCCTCAATAAGAATCCAATTAGAATTGTGATGATCAATAAGATTTCAAATAGATTTCTCATTACATTAATTCATGTCAACGGCCATACCATGTTGAATACACACGTTCTCGTCCGATCACGTAAGTTAAGCAACATCGGGCGCGGTTAGTACTTGGATGGGTGACCGCTTGGGAACACCGCGTGCCGTTGACTTTTTGATTTTTATTAAAATTATTATTATAATTTCTCAATATATATGGTTATTATTATTTATAATAATTGTTATATAATGGTTGAGTTTGTGAAACAGTTTTATAGTAACATGGAGATGATGGCGTCTGATTCTCAATTTAACAAATGTTTCTTTCTTATTGTCATGTAGTTAATATTAAATAACGTACACATTACTATTTATTAGAATAAATATGAAAGTAATGATTTTAAATAAATAACATTCTCATGGATACCAGTAATATGTTCATAATAAATATTAGAATTGTACATCCCATAGTGTGAGCATTAAATTCAAATATAATAAACTGATTTCACACCTTACATACGCGTAATGCTGGAAGAAGAGCCAAATATATAAAAGAAGAATACATCTCAACTCCCAACATTACACCTTGGCCCCTCAATAAGAATCCAATTAGAATTGTGATGATCAATAAGATTTCAAATAGATTTCTCATTACATTAATTCATGTCAACGGCCATACCATGTTGAATACACACGTTCTCGTCCATTGCCTAGCAACGCTGTCAAACAGTGGATGTTATTTTTTCTTTGTGAAAATTTTTTCACAGTTTTTTTGCGTTTAAGGTGGTAAAAATAAACGAAAAAATTTCAAATTTGTGTTAAACAATAAGAAAAAGTGGTGCTGGTTACATTAGTGTAAAAATCTGAAGTGTACATCGCTTCTGCACAATGAAAAAGGAAGTCGTAGATTCGGCTGTCAAGCGGCGACGAATTACAGTGGCTGATACCAATAACACTGATTCGGAGACAGATATGATGGAAGAACCTGATTCATTTGAAACTGTGAGAGGTAAGAAAGCTGTTAAGTTAATTAACTTAAAAAAGAAAACCGAAAATAGTCCAATTGAAATTTCAAATACATATGATAAATTAGAAAATGAGGTAATAAACAAAAAACCAGCTTTACCTACACCAATAATTGTTCAGAATGTTTTTAATAACCACTCTGAGATAATTAAGAAATTAAAGTCACATGCTCCTAACGGATTTAAAATGAGTTTCACCGAATCTACAACAAATTTGTATTTGACTAACCCGGAAGATAAATTAAAAGTGCACAAGCAATTAATCAAAGACAAAATTGCTCATTTCACGTATACTGAAAAAGGAAACAAAACCCACGCTTTTGTAATTAGAGGTCTGGACAGTGAGCCAACTGCGGAAGAAATAAAGGAAGATTTAAAAGAGATGAATATTGCTGCAATAAGCATTTTCAAGATGAAAAACACTCGTCGCCCACTTTATTTGGTGATAACTGACAGTACGGTGAAGCTCACAGACTTAGAAGAAAATGTAAAGTATATATTATATACAAAAGTGAAATGGGAGCGACACCGAAATAAGAAGCTGATTATTCAATGTCACAACTGTCAAGCTTGGGGGCATGCAACTGCAAATTGTTTCGCTCCACCAAACTGCCTCAAATGTGCAGAACCACACGCGACTAGAGATTGCACCAAAACAAAAGACACGCCAGCAAAATGTGTAAACTGCGAAAAAGACCATCCTGCGAATTCAATTCAATGCGCAGTGTATTTGAAAAAACTTCGTAGCATGGGACGCGAAGCTAACATGAAAAAAGAAGAATTTGTTCCAGCACCATTGCCAGCAACAAATATCTGGCAACAAAACCAACGATCCAGTACTGTTCCGGTTCCTGTGCAACTCCACCCATCCCAGTTTCCTGCGCTACCAATACGCGGTACAGACTCCGCCCCCGAACCTGAACCCATTCCGCTTTTGTCCAATCAGGCAAGTCAATTTAATGAACTTGTAAATGAACTAAACACACTTAACAACTATGTTAATATAAATAAGTTTATAAATGTAATAAAAAATTTAAATGCTCAAATGGCACTGTGCGCATCTAAACAACAGCGAGGCTTGCTTATGCTGTCTTTTACACAAGAATTAAATAATTTCGATTTTTAAAATTCATGCTCACAATGATTTCTTGGAACGCCAACGGACTCAGGACAAGGGTTGGGGAACTTGTTAACTTTATAAACAAACACAATATTGACATTATGTTAATAAATGAAACTAGATTGTCTGAGACTGAGAAACTTAAAATACATAACTACAGTATAATACGTAAAGACAGAGTAACTGATAAACACGCGGCTGGTGGAGTTGCAGTCATTATCAAAAAAACAATACCGTTCCAACACGTTCCACTTCCAAACACAACACTCGAGACAATCTGCGTCAGACTACTTGACAACACACATATCATCGCCACTTACAACAGACCACAGAATAACTTTACACTTGTTGAACTTGGAACACTATTTAACATTTCACACAAAGTCATAGTTGTCGGAGATTTGAATGCAGTGCACACAATGTGGAACTGTAACCGCAGTAATGCAAATGGCAGAACACTATACTCACACATAAACTCACAAAACACACAACTCCTCTACACACCGACACACACACATTTCCCTCCAAGTGGACACGCACCCAGCACTATTGACATTGTGCTTATTCAAAATGTCACTCATATTTCAGATCCGGTGTGCTTGGTAGAACTCAGTTCAGACCACAATCCCATATATTTCACACTAAACAATCAATACACTGGGAAATGTATGAAACAAATCACATCATACAAACACACAAATTGGGCTGCATTTAGAAAATATCTTGATACGAAAATTCAAATAAACAACGACATAGAAACAATTGACGACATAGACCAAGAGATAAACAATCTCACTTACAACATCAACAAATCTAAACAAAAACACACAAAACAAATAAAGATAAACATAAATAAAGACAAACTTCCAATAAACACTGCACAATTAATAGAAAAGAGAAACCACGTGAGAAGATTATGGCAGAGAACACAGGATCATGTACACAAACACAACATGTACAGACTTAACAAACAAATCAAGACTGAAATAGCGGAACACCGAAACAAAACATGGACTAACAAATTAGATAATCTAAACATTCAAGACAACACTCTCTGGAAATTTACTAAGTTTTTAAAGAAACCAGCATTCAATATACCAACGTTGAAGCTAAATAATAATACTTACTTCACAGATAAAGAAAAATGTGATATTATTGCCAAAACGTTTGGAGAAGTTCACGAACTTGATAACCAAAATAATACACCACATCACACACATGTCATTGACACGGTTACTGAGTACATGAATATACACGAACACACACATGAAATAACAAAACAGAACATGAAATACATTAAACCAAGAGAAATTTACAATATTATTCGCAAATTACCAAATAATAAAGCCCCTGGACCTGACAGTATAGAAAATAAAATTTTGAAAAATTTATCAAAAAAGTGTATAGTACAAATTACTTACATAATAAATGCAATAATTAAACTAAATTATTGGCCGACAACATGGAAAATGGCAACTATAATACCCATTCCAAAACCTAGAAAAGACCACAACTCACCCACAAATTACAGACCAATTAGCTTGCTTAATACTTTATCAAAAGTGACTGAAAAAATAATCTTTAAACAAATTGTAGATTTCATTACTGAAAATAAAATATTACCAGACCATCAATTTGGATTCCGTCAAAATCGTAGTACAACACAACAGCTAGCTAGATTAATAAATGACATAAGTTTTAATTTCAACAAAAGCAAAGTAACAGTAATGACGTTACTTGATATAGAAAAAGCTTTTGATAAAGTCTGGCTAACAGGACTTTTATACAAATTAATCAAAATTAATATGCCATTTAATTTAATAAAATTGTTGTCATCATATCTGAATGACAGATATTTCAAAACAAAAATTAATAATGATTATTCTGCGGCCACATTAATAAAAGCAGGTGTACCCCAAGGCAGTATCCTGGGGCCATTATTATTTATAATTTACTTATATGACTTACCGACTTTTGCTCAGACCAACACAGCACTCTTTGCTGACGATACAGCACTTTACGCACACAGCCATAGTGCTGAAGTCGCAGGTAGACAAATTCAGATACACCTCAACTTACTTGACAAATACTGGACTAACTGGAAGATTACATTAAATATAAATAAAACTGAAGCCATAGTCTTCAGTCGCAAATTCACCAACATCAAAATATACACACCCATAAGGATAAAAACACACAAAATCACACCATCACAAGCAGTTAAATATCTGGGCGTCTACTTAGATAATAGGCTAAACTTCCACACACACATTCGTAACACAATCATAAAAACACATTATTCCATTAAACAAATTTACTCACTTTTAGCTCGAAATAGTACACTCACCTCAAAAACAAAGAAACATCTCTACACAGCACTTATAAGACCAGTTATGACATATGCAGCTCCACTATTCGCACACCTCTCAGACACCACACTGAAACCTTTGCAAGTACTGCAAAACAAAATGCTTCGTCTTGTGACTGGACACGACCGATATACACGAATCACGCAACTACACGAACAAACCAACACTGAATACATCACAGACTACATCACCAAAATTGCAACAAAGTTTTACACAATGCAAACTTATGTTGCCGACAGCGAAATAACAAAAAACCTAACCAGGGTAAGACATGATAACGCAGGACTAGTATTAAAACACAAACTGACTTACCAGACATTACCAATATTTGAAGATAGTTTCCAAGAATAATTAAATGCAAACAAAAATTAATAAATGATGAATAAGTATAATATGACATATATATTTGTTATTTATAACAAATACGTATGTTAAATAATAATTTTATAGTATGTTTAATCCATAGAATGCATATAAATATAATTTATTTGTTATGTTGTTTTTATATTGATGTACAGTGTTAACTAGTTTTAAGTGTTTAACAAATAAATTAATAATGTAAATTTATAGTTGAAGCATAGTGTCATTTGTTGTGTATATATTAGATTGTAAGTTTAGTTTATAAGATTTAATTATTGTAAATACTTTCTGTATAATAAAAATGACAACTAAAATGTAAATATAATAATACACAAACATACACACATACGTACAAATCTCACAACAATTATTTTAAGTTTACACATACACCAATCCATATTATAAAGTAAGTTTTTATGTAAAAACAGGAATTTATAACACATTGCACACATACACAATTTAGACTAAGTTTAAATATAATGTATTACAAAATACTTCAATAAAAGAAATTGAAAGTCGTTCTCGTCCGATCACGTAAGTTAAGCAACATCGGGCGCGGTTAGTACTTGGATGGGTGACCGCTTGGGAACACCGCGTGCCGTTGACTTTTTGATTTTTATTAAAATTATTATTATAATTTCTCAATATATATGGTTATTATTATTTATAATAATTGTTATATAATGGTTGAGTTTGTGAAACAGTTTTATAGTAACATGGAGATGATGGCGTCTGATTCTCAATTTAACAAATGTTTCTTTCTTATTGTCATGTAGTTAATATTAAATAACGTACACATTACTATTTATTAGAATAAATATGAAAGTAATGATTTTAAATAAATAACATTCTCATGGATACCAGTAATGTGTTCATAATAAATATTAGAATTGTACATCCCATAGTGTGAGCATTAAATTCAAATATAATAAACTGATTTCACACCTTACATACGCGTAATGCTGGAAGAAGAGCCAAATATATAAAAGAAGAATACATCTCAACTCCCAACATTACACCTTGGCCCCTCAATAAGAATCCAATTAGAATTGTGATGATCAATAAGATTTCAAATAGATTTCTCATTACATTAATTCATGTCAACGGCCATACCATGTTGAATACACACGTTCTCGTCCAGTGATTTCTGAGCAGCCGATGAGTGCGGACGCGTAGTGCTAAGCCAGATAGTTCTTGCTTCGTAAGTTTAAACAGGCGACTTAGAATAAATTTTGTTTTTTGTTGGATGAGAATTAAAAATCGCCCTCAGCGAACTACTTATTCAAAAAGTAAAAGTGTTTTCAAGTACCAAAACCGGCGTCGGGGCCGTGCCCCAATGCCCCCGAAAGTTCAACGCAGTAAACAGATAGAGACTGATAACGCGAGTGAAAATGTTGACAACGAGAATAGTGAAAACGCGGGAAACCAAAGTGCCACGTTTAGTGATAAGTTGGAAAGTATCTCTCTAAGTGGAAGTAGTGATAAGAACAGTGAGCATGAAGTGAGTATGAAGAACGTGAGTGAAAGTGAAATTTGTTTCGACGGATTATTTAATCAGAGTGAATGTAATAAAAACATTGAAAGTGTAGTGAGCAGTGAAACAGGTAAAAGAAAAGCCAGTGAAAGCCCCCCTCGTGACAGTGACATTTACAAACCCACCAAAGCCCCTCGAGCTGCTATGAAACCCCGCCGCACCGCCCCCGGTACCTCTCGACAGGCACTGCAGACGACCAACCGCTACGCGCCATTATCCAACCTCGCAGATCCCGACGATGACGCTATTGACTCCGGAGACGACAGCGACGAGGCAAACCACACTACCCCCGCACTGCCCTTGCGTAAGAACGCTCCAGCCCCAATCATCATCCCTGGCAAAGTGACAGACCACCGAGCTCTAGTAAGCAAATTAGATGCGACAGCGAAACAAGGCTACAACATAAAATACACTAGAAATAATGTCAGCCTGTATCTCGAAAGTAAAGAAGAAAAAGACAAGTTTCTCGAGATAATAAAACCTAAAATTCAGTACCATACATATAGCGATTCTAACGAAAAATCTCACGCATTTGTATTAAGAGGATTAGACTGGGAACCTACAACAGATTGCGTTAAACAAGAACTTGAGACTAACTACGAAATCAAAATTAAAGCTGTGTACCGTATGAGAACTGAATTCAGGCCATTATACCTAGTTGTAACAACATCTGACCTGACATTGAAACAAGTACAGCAAACAATAACAAAGATATTGTTTACTAGAGTCTCGTGGGAGAGGCACACAAACAAAAAAATCCTCACGCAATGCCACCGTTGCCAGGGATGGGGTCACGCTACAAGCAACTGCAACCGTCAGCCACAGTGCGTGAAATGCGCTCAAAACCACTTAACTGGCGTATGCGTCAAGTCCCGAAACTCACCCGCCAAGTGCGTGAACTGTGGGGGTGCGCACCCTGCTAATGCAATTGTTTGCGAGGCATACATACGCAAAGTGCAAGAAGTAGGAAAGCGCAACCCCCGAGTTCTTCAGCGCTATGAAGAGTTTAAGGTTCAGCGAGCACAGCGGGATGGTACAGCTCCACCAGTGACATACCTACCAGCGCCAGAGCCGACCGTCAACAGCTGGACACAGCGCCAACAACAGCCACAGCAGCGACAACGCGTAGCCAGCGCGCAAACTGCAGTGCCAGTGCCGAACATTTACGACCATGCGCGATTCCCCTCTCTGCCGCAACGAAGGCGCGAGACGAGTGCCGAGCGGCCAACGCTCCAGCAGCCAACGCCCCACACACAAACTCTTCCCACTCAACGACAATCAACGCAAGAAACAATCACACAAACAGCTGATATTTTTAATGAATTGGCTAGTGCAATAAATGTAATGAATTCAATGATAAATCTTTCAAACTTGTTAACCTTTGTAAACGAATTAAACGTAGAATTAGCTAAATGTACAAACACACAATCACGAGCATCTATCACCATGACATTCATGAATCGTATCGACTCATATCAGATTTAATTCACTACTAAAATCTGTTCATGGAACGCAAATGGAATCCTATCCAAAATAGGTGAACTAATACACTTCTTACACAAACATAACATTCATATTATGCTTATAAACGAAACACGATTACGACTCACAGACAAATTACACATAAAAGGATACACAGTACACAGAAAAGACAGACAAATTCAAACACACGTGCCGGCAGGAGGGGTAGCGGCACTCGTACACAACTCAATACAACATACATTAGTTCACCTTCAGCCTACATCCATAGAGTCCCTTTGCATCCGGCTCTCTGATAACACAAATATCATCACAGCTTATAACCACCCGCGTAACAATTTTACACAACACGAAATACACACACTTTTAAACATCGGCGGTAAAGTGCTGTTAACAGGCGATCTAAATGCAAAACACGCAACCTGGAACTGCAACAGAGCGAATAGAAATGGTAACACTCTCTACTCGTATTCATTAAATCATAACGCCATCATCATGCATCCTCCTACTCCCACACATTACCCATTAAATAATACAACCCCTACCACCATAGATTTAATCATTAATAAAAACATAACCCACCTAACTGATCCTGTCGCTCTTCCTGAATTAAACTCCGACCACACTCCCATCCTGTCTAAATTAAGCACACACAACGTACACACAGATAACACGCACTATACACGCATTTACAGAGACACAGATTGGCATGAGTACAGAAAAACACTTGACAAACATATCACAATACAGCCACACATGAACACAACACAAGCCATAGATACACAAGTGCAAGCACTAACTTATGCCATCACACATGCACTAAACAAACACACACGTATCACTAAACTAAAGCCAAACAAAGACAAACTACCAATACAAATTACACAATTAATCACACAACGCAACACGACACGGAAGCTATGGCAGAGGTCTCGTGATCCAGTCCACCGCAGACAAATGAACTCTCTCACCCGCATAATCCAGACAGAAATCAAATCCTTCAAAAACAAATCCTGGCAAGACAAACTCCTTTCTCTCAATCCTAACGATAGTTCACTCTGGAAACTCACACAAAATTTGAAAAAACCCTTTAAACCTTTACCCGAACTATCGGTAAATAATAATATCCTTTTCTCCGACGAACTCAAGGCGGAAGCGCTAGCTGAAACCTTTGAGCAAGTCCACATCCTCGACCCCAATAATTCCCAAGAACAAAGTAACATTATTAACGCAGTAAACAATTTTTTAAATTCAAATGTAACTCCTCAAAATCTTGCTAAATTCCTCTCCAAGCCCTCTGAAATCATATCCATAATCAAAACCTTTCCCAACCAGAAGGCGCCAGGTCCTGATAACATCCAAAACATAGCCCTTAAAAACCTATCCCGCAAAGCCCTAGTGCAGTTCACTTATATCATAAATTCTATGATTAAGCTCCATTACTTCCCGGAAGTGTGGAAAACTGCACTAGTGGTTCCTATACTCAAACCAAACAAAAACCCTAAACTACCCACAAGCTACCGACCCATCAGCCTTCTCAGTACCTTATCAAAGGTTGCTGAGAAGGTCATCCTTTACCGTATCCAAAAATTTAACCATAAACATAAAATAATCCCTTCCTTTCAATTCGGCTTCCGTAAATACCATAATACCACTCAACAAGTAGCGAGAATCGTGACAGACATATCTACAAATTTCAATAAGCAAAATGTCACAGTAATGGCTCTTTTAGACGTCGAAAAGGCTTTCGACAAAGTATGGCTAGAAGGGTTAATTTACAAAATGATTCAAGTGAAATTCCCGCCCATATTAATCAAACTTATAAAATCATACCTCACTAACAGATCCTTCCAAGTCAAACTAAACAATACTCTCTCCAATTCCCACCCTATAGCTGCAGGTGTGGCCCAGGGCAGTTGTCTAGGGCCGCAGCTTTTCACCCTTTACATCCATGACATCCCGACATTTCCAAAAACCAAAACCGCACTCTACGCGGACGATACGGCCATCTATGCCCACTCGTTCAGCGCAGAAGTTGCTAATAAACAAATCCAAATTCACCTTGATATCCTCCAACCCTACTGGCGCCTCTGGAAAATCTCCATCAACCATGACAAGACCGAAGCCATAGTATTCACACGCAAACACACAAACAACAAAATCTACACACCACTCAAATTAAACAACCACCGTGCAATCCCTTCCCCGTCTGTCAAATACCTTGGCATGACACTTGAATCCCGCCTCTATCACAAAAAACACATTAAAAACTCCATCAAAAAAGCATCCCTCACAGTTAGATCCCTCTACCCACTCTTAAATAAAACAAGTAAAATGTCCATACCCAACAAAAAACTCATTTTCACATCAATCATTCGCCCAATTCTCACGTACGCAGTACCGGCATGGTGTTCTGTATCGCACACAGCTCTGAAGCCGCTGCAGCGATTCCAAAACAAATGTCTTCGCTTAATCAATAGCGCTGACAGATACACAAGAATCGCAGATTTACACGGCATAACAAACATACCATACATACGAGAATACATTACACATCTTTCACAAAAATTCTACACAACACAAATTAGTCACAACCCTCTCACAAGAAACATGACACAAATCAGAGAGTACAACGTCCCATTTCCACTAAAACACAAATTACCATACCAGAATCTTCCTCTGTTCCGCCAACGCGCCCATAACAACATCGCCGCACACTAACCCTCATACTAACCACTTCATCTAATCATAATTTAAATATTGTTAGAAAATGTCATAGCCGCACTGTAAATATCATTAAAAAATCATTCATTTATCTCTAAGTCATAAATCATATCTCATACAATCACACCATAGATATCACAAATATTAATGTAAGTGTCATAACTTCATTGTAAATACCATACTGTCACTCATTTAGTTTGTAAGTTAGATATAAGTACACAATTGTATTAAAGTAGGTTTTTTATTATTTTTTCCTACAAACGCGCACACGATCATTCATTAAATTCACCCTCGCCTCATTACACGCACTCGATCATTGTTATTAACGTTAAGAATTTAACTTTAAACTTAGTTGATAAGGCCAACAGGCCAGGAGCAATGTATTGAAATGCTAATTTTAAAACATATCAAAACAACGCCATTCACGGCGCCAGGCGGTAACTAGCAGTACAGCTACGCAAACAAATCCGCAAATCACTGCGTGATTGTGATTTCGTTTGCGTACTGTGCTAGCAGCTGCCGCCCTGGTATAGTGCCCGTAATGTGCTGCGTTTTACTTTGTAAATAAATGTATTTGGTTCAATAATAAAGATGATATCTAACAAAAAAAAAAAAAACGTTCTCGTCCGATCACGTAAGTTAAGCAACATCGGGCGCGGTTAGTACTTGGATGGGTGACCGCTTGGGAACACCGCGTGCCGTTGACTTTTTGATTTTTATTAAAATTATTATTATAATTTCTCAATATATATGGTTATTATTATTTATAATAATTGTTATATAATGGTTGAGTTTGTGAAACAGTTTTATAGTAACATGGAGATGATGGCGTCTGATTCTCAATTTAACAAATGTTTCTTTCTTATTGTCATGTAGTTAATATTAAATAACGTACACATTACTATTTATTAGAATAAATATGAAAGTAATGATTTTAAATAAATAACATTCTCATGGATACCAGTAATATGTTCATAATAAATATTAGAATTGTACATCCCATAGTGTGAGCATTAAATTCAAATATAATAAACTGATTTCACACCTTACATACGCGTAATGCTGGAAGAAGAGCCAAATATATAAAAGAAGAATACATCTCAACTCCCAACATTACACCTTGGCCCCTCAATAAGAATCCAATTAGAATTGTGATGATCAATAAGATTTCAAATAGATTTCTCATTACATTAATTCATGTCAACGGCCATACCATGTTGAATACACACGTTCTCGTCCGATCACGTAAGTTAAGCAACATCGGGCGCGGTTAGTACTTGGATGGGTGACCGCTTGGGAACACCGCGTGCCGTTGACTTTTTGATTTTTATTAAAATTATTATTATAATTTCTCAATATATATGGTTATTATTATTTATAATAATTGTTATATAATGGTTGAGTTTGTGAAACAGTTTTATAGTAACATGGAGATGATGGCGTCTGATTCTCAATTTAACAAATGTTTCTTTCTTATTGTCATGTAGTTAATATTAAATAACGTACACATTACTATTTATTAGAATAAATATGAAAGTAATGATTTTAAATAAATAACATTCTCATGGATACCAGTAATATGTTCATAATAAATATTAGAATTGTACATCCCATAGTGTGAGCATTAAATTCAAATATAATAAACTGATTTCACACCTTACATACGCGTAATGCTGGAAGAAGAGCCAAATATATAAAAGAAGAATACATCTCAACTCCCAACATTACACCTTGGCCCCTCAATAAGAATCCAATTAGAATTGTGATGATCAATAAGATTTCAAATAGATTTCTCATTACATTAATTCATGTCAACGGCCATACCATGTTGAATACACACGTTCTCGTCCGATCACGTAAGTTAAGCAACATCGGGCGCGGTTAGTACTTGGATGGGTGACCGCTTGGGAACACCGCGTGCCGTTGACTTTTTGATTTTTATTAAAATTATTATTATAATTTCTCAATATATATGGTTATTATTATTTATAATAATTGTTATATAATGGTTGAGTTTGTGAAACAGTTTTATAGTAACATGGAGATGATGGCGTCTGATTCTCAATTTAACAAATGTTTCTTTCTTATTGTCATGTAGTTAATATTAAATAACGTACACATTACTATTTATTAGAATAAATATGAAAGTAATGATTTTAAATAAATAACATTCTCATGGATACCAGTAATATGTTCATAATAAATATTAGAATTGTACATCCCATAGTGTGAGCATTAAATTCAAATATAATAAACTGATTTCACACCTTACATACGCGTAATGCTGGAAGAAGAGCCAAATATATAAAAGAAGAATACATCTCAACTCCCAACATTACACCTTGGCCCCTCAATAAGAATCCAATTAGAATTGTGATGATCAATAAGATTTCAAATAGATTTCTCATTACATTAATTCATGTCAACGGCCATACCATGTTGAATACACACGTTCTCGTCCGCCCTCAATCCAAATGATAATTCCTTATGGAAATTAAACAAAAATTTGAAAAAACCTTTTAAACCTGTCCCCACTCTAATCCACAATAATAATAACCTACTTTCCGACGAACTCAAGGCAGAGGCACTAGCCGAAACCTTCGAGCAAGTCCACATCCTTGATCCTAACCACAATCCTGAACAATTAAATATAATCCAAACCGTGACCGATTTTCTCAATTCCCGTCATCACACAAATCGGCACGCGCTATCCAAACTCCTTACTAGTCCTTCTGAAATATCAAGTATCCTGAAAGTCCTTCCCGGTAACAAGGCGCCAGGACCAGACCAAATCCAAAATATTACCCTAAAAAACCTTTCCCGCAAAGCCATAGTCCAACTTACCTATATAATTAACGCAATAATAAAGCTTAACCACTTCCCCGACTCCTGGAAAACAGCAACAGTAATTCCCATCCCTAAACCAAACAAAGATCCCAAACAACCTTCCAGCTACCGTCCGATAAGCCTTCTCTGCACCCTTTCCAAGGTTACAGAGAAGGTTATCCTGTCACGAATTGAAAAATTCGATTCCCTCCTCAAAGTTACTCCAGATTTCCAATTCGGCTTCCGTCCCAAGCATAACACAGTCCAGCAAGTAGCTAGGATCGTGACTGACATTACTACTAACTTCAACAAAGATAAAGTCACAGTAATGGCCCTCTTCGACGTCGAAAAAGCTTTCGACAAAGTGTGGAAAGAGGGACTCATCTACAAAATGATTCAAGCGAAATTCCCGCCAATATTAACACTACTAATTTACTCGTATCTCACTAACCGTCAATTTAAAGTCAAAATTAACAACACCCTCTCCAATATCCACCCCATCAGGGCGGGTATAGCTCAGGGTAGCTGCTTAGGCCCTAAGCTATTTACTATTTACCTGCATGACATACCAACTTTTCCTAAAACCCAAACTGCCCTCTTCGCGGATGACACAGCCATCTATGCTCACTCATTCAGCGCAGAGGTAGCTAACAAGCAATTGCAGATCCATCTCAGCATCCTTCAACCCTACTGGCGCCTTTGGAAAACTACCATCAACCACGCGAAGACCGAAACCATAGTATTCACACGTAAATTCACAAATACCAAAGTATACACACCACTCACACTACACGGCCACCGCACAGTGCCGGCGCCCGCTGTAAAATACCTTGGCGTCACACTACAACACAGACTATACTACAATAAACACATAAATAACACAATCAAAAAAGCATCCATTGTTGTAAGATCCCTGTACCCCCTCCTCAATAAAAACAGTAAAATGTCAATCCCTAACAAAAAACTCCTCTACAAAACAATCATTCGTCCAATCATTACCTACGCAGCTCCAGTTTGGTGTTCAGCGTCATTTACTGCAGTGCGACCGCTTCAACGATTTCAGAACAAATGTCTGCGTCTAATTAATAGTGCAGACAGATACACTAAAATCGTAGATTTACACAACGACACACAAATACCATACATACACGAATACATACAACAAATGTCACAAAAATTCTACACAACTCAAACACAACATAATCCACTTACAAGAAAAATGACACATATCAGAGAGCACAACACTCCCTTCACAATAAAACATCTACTCCCCTATCAAACTCTTCCTATTTTCCTCCAACGAGTCCAAGAGACGTAGCATCGTTCATACTAACCCTACCATTTATCAACAATCTGAATAAATGTAAATAAATGTCTTAACCGCACTGGTAAAACAAAATCATAATGTCGCTCATTAGGTTAGTTTAGGTTTAAGGACAAATTGTTAAAAGTAGGTTTTTTGCTTAATTTTTTCCTACACACATTACACAATCATACTCACTTACATGCACACTTCATTTCACAAACAATTACAAATTGTTAAGTATTTAAAACATTTACATGTAAATAAAAATATGAAATCTGATGATATAGCTATGCAGCTCGGAGCATCATATGTATCAAAATTACAAATGTGCTTTTGCGTGTTATCTGTGAGCCATGCGGCAGCGCGTGATGCCGCTATGAATCGTAATCCGTAAATCTCCTGGATTGAGATTTGCGATTCATACGGTATGTTCGGCTGTCGTCTGGTCATAATCGCAGATAAACGCGCAAAACAACATAAATAATGTATTATGATCTAATTAATAAAGATATTCTCTCACAAAAACGTTCTCGTCCGATCACGTAAGTTAAGCAACATCGGGCGCGGTTAGTACTTGGATGGGTGACCGCTTGGGAACACCGCGTGCCGTTGACTTTTTGATTTTTATTAAAATTATTATTATAATTTCTCAATATATATGGTTATTATTATTTATAATAATTGTTATATAATGGTTGAGTTTGTGAAACAGTTTTATAGTAACATGGAGATGATGGCGTCTGATTCTCAATTTAACAAATGTTTCTTTCTTATTGTCATGTAGTTAATATTAAATAACGTACACATTACTATTTATTAGAATAAATATGAAAGTAATGATTTTAAATAAATAACATTCTCATGGATACCAGTAATATGTTCATAATAAATATTAGAATTGTACATCCCATAGTGTGAGCATTAAATTCAAATATAATAAACTGATTTCACACCTTACATACGCGTAATGCTGGAAGAAGAGCCAAATATATAAAAGAAGAATACATCTCAACTCCCAACATTACACCTTGGCCCCTCAATAAGAATCCAATTAGAATTGTGATGATCAATAAGATTTCAAATAGATTTCTCATTACATTAATTCATGTCAACGGCCATACCATGTTGAATACACACGTAACTACGTAACAGCTATAGTGCGCTGTCTCAGGACGACAACAATGCTGACGATGACGAGAGCTCTAACGCTAACAATATACCTGGTGCCTCTGTTACAACCAATCAACCACAACGTGTTGTGCCGCCCCCAACTCCTGCACCCATTATCATCGCCGGCACTGTGAAAGACCATTACGCGCTAACTAACAAACTACAATCTACTGTTAAGAATGGATTCCACATTAAATACACGAGGAATAATGTTAGCCTGTATCTTGATGATAAAGCAGATAAAGATAAATTCATACAAGCAATTAAACCTGACTTGCAATTTCACACATACACAGATAAAGTAGATAAGACACATGCGTTTGTGCTGCGAGGCTTAGATAGCAACCCAACTACCGACGATATTAAAAACGAATTAAATGAAGAATACAATTTAAACGTCAAGAAAATATTCAAGATGAAAACAAAACACAGGTCATTATTTCTCGTTGTCACAGCTTCAGAAAAAACATTAAAGGAGCTACAAAGTACAGTAAAATTCGTAATGTTCACAAGAATATTCTGGGAACGTCATGAAAACAGGCGAGTACTCACACAGTGCCACCGTTGTCAGGATTGGGGACACGCAACATCCAATTGTAACAGAGCACCCAGGTGCGTTAAGTGCGCGAAAGAGCACCTCACTAATACATGTACCAAGTTGCGCGATACGCCGGCTACGTGCGCGAACTGCGGGGGTGATCATCCCGCCAATTATACAGAGTGTCCAGCGTACCTGCGAAAAATCGAGTACGCTGCAAGGAGAAATCCTAAAATATTGGAGCGATACACTCAATACAAAAACCTACGTGAAGGTAAAGTGACAGAAACCACAACCTACGTAGCAGCGCCCGCGCCCGTAGTGAACGCATGGAATCAGCCTATCGAGCAACACCAGCGTCAGCCGCCATCTGTCAGCCAAATCAACTTCCCACCTCTGCCTCAGCGGCGCACACCGGCTGCGCGGCCATCGCATCAGCAGCCAACCCAAATCTTGCAGCAACCAACGCCCCTCCCACAGACAGCCTCTGCTACCACCGCCCTCCCAGCGCAAACAATGGACGCTAGTAATTTAAGCAATGTAAATAATGTAAATATATTTTGTGATTTAGCTAATGAAATGAAAGAACTAAATTCGTTAATTAATTTAGGTAATTTGTTAGTATTTGTTAAGGATTTCAACAATGTTTTAAGATCATGCACAGATGTTCAATCACGCAGTCTCACCGCATTCTCATTTCTTCAATCAATTCACTCATATAACATATAATTCGCGACTAACATCTGCACCTGGAACGCAAACGGAGTCCGCTCCAAGGTAGGTGAACTTATTCACTTTTTACACAAACACGACATACACGTTATGGCACTAAATGAAACACGACTTACACACACAGACACACTACGCATTAAAGGATACACGATACACAGAGTAGACAGACATATACAGACGCATGTACCAGCTGGGGGTGTAGCCCTGCTGGTGAGGAACACATTAGCACACACAAAAGTTCACTTACCTCCCTCTTCCTTAGAATCCGTCTGCATTAAGCTCTCTGATAACACACACATCATCACTGCCTACAACAATCCACGCAATAAATTTACACAACACGAATTACACACACTCTTACACATTAGCGGCAAAGTACTGCTAGTAGGCGATCTCAATGCGAATCACACAGCTTGGAACTGCAATAGAGTAAATGCCAACGGTAACACGTTACATTTATATTCACAAAATCATAACGCCATCATCTTACACCCCCCTTCCCCTACACACTATCCTCTAAACAACACGACACCGTCCACAATAGACTTATACATAATCAAAAACATAACACACATCGCAGACCCGGCTGTACTCAACGAGCTTAGCTCAGATCACTGTCCGGTAATCTCTACACTTCACACGAATACACCACACGTCGACGACACACGATACACACGTACTTATAAACAGACAGACTGGAATAAATTCCGGGAAACACTAGATACACTTATAAACATAAATCCTAACATAAATTCACCTAACGACATAGACACGCAAGTACACATTTTTACACAAACAGTAACACACGCAATGAATAAACACACACGAGTAACAAAACTCACCACACATAAAGACAAATTACCAGAACATATCACTACACTTATCACACAAAGAAACAATACACGAAAACTGTGGCAAAGGTCTCGCGATCCCATCCTCCGTAATTACATCAACACATATAACACACAAATTAAACAAGAAATAAAAATATTTAAAAACGACACATGGCACCAAAAACTCATAGCACTCAATCCTAATGACAATTCTCTGTGGAGAATGTCGAAAAACCTTCGCAAACCTTCCAAACCCATCCCTACGCTATCACACAATAATAGCATCCTTTTTACCGATGAGCAAAAGGCTGAGGCATTAGCCGACGCCTTTGAGACTGCTCATCACATTGATCCTGATTCCTGTCCTGAACAAATACACATCACAAACACAGTTTACGAATGTTGAATACACACGTTCTCGTCCAGTGATTTCTGAGCAGCCGATGAGTGCGGACGCGTAGTGCTAAGCCAGATAGTTCTTGCTTCGTAAGTTTAAACAGGCGACTTAGAATAAATTTTGTTTTTTGTTGGATGAGAATTAAAAATCGCCCTCAGCGAACTACTTATTCAAAAAGTAAAAGTGTTTTCAAGTACCAAAACCGGCGTCGGGGCCGTGCCCCAATGCCCCCGAAAGTTCAACGCAGTAAACAGATAGAGACTGATAACGCGAGTGAAAATGTTGACAACGAGAATAGTGAAAACGCGGGAAACCAAAGTGCCACGTTTAGTGATAAGTTGGAAAGTATCTCTCTAAGTGAAAGTAGTGATAAGAACAGTGAGCATGAAGTGAGTATGAAGAACGTGAGTGAAAGTGAAATTTGTTTCGACGGATTATTTAATCAGAGTGAATGTAATAAAAACATTGAAAGTGTAGTGAGCAGTGAAACAGGTAAAAGAAAAGCCAGTGAAAGCCCCCCTCGTGACAGTGACATTTACAAACCCACCAAAGCCCCTCGAGCTGCTATGAAACCCCGCCGCACCGCCCCCGGTACCTCTCGACAGGCACTGCAGACGACCAACCGCTACGCGCCATTATCCAACCTCGCAGATCCCGACGATGACGCTATTGACTCCGGAGACGACAGCGACGAGGCAAACCACACTACCCCCGCACTGCCCTTGCGTAAGAACGCTCCAGCCCCAATCATCATCCCTGGCAAAGTGACAGACCACCGAGCTCTAGTAAGCAAATTAGATGCGACAGCGAAACAAGGCTACAACATAAAATACACTAGAAATAATGTCAGCCTGTATCTCGAAAGTAAAGAAGAAAAAGACAAGTTTCTCGAGATAATAAAACCTAAAATTCAGTACCATACATATAGCGATTCTAACGAAAAATCTCACGCATTTGTATTAAGAGGATTAGACTGGGAACCTACAACAGATTGCGTTAAACAAGAACTTGAGACTAACTACGAAATCAAAATTAAAGCTGTGTACCGTATGAGAACTGAATTCAGGCCATTATACCTAGTTGTAACAACATCTGACCTGACATTGAAACAAGTACAGCAAACAATAACAAAGATATTGTTTACTAGAGTCTCGTGGGAGAGGCACACAAACAAAAAAATCCTCACGCAATGCCACCGTTGCCAGGGATGGGGTCACGCTACAAGCAACTGCAACCGTCAGCCACAGTGCGTGAAATGCGCTCAAAACCACTTAACTGACGTATGCGTCAAGTCCCGAAACTCACCCGCCAAGTGCGTGAACTGTGGGGGTGCGCACCCTGCTAATGCAATTGTTTGCGAGGCATACATACGCAAAGTGCAAGAAGTAGGAAAGCGCAACCCCCGAGTTCTTCAGCGCTATGAAGAGTTTAAGGTTCAGCGAGCACAGCGGGATGGTACAGCTCCACCAGTGACATACCTACCAGCGCCAGAGCCGACCGTCAACAGCTGGACACAGCGCCAACAACAGCCACAGCAGCGACAACGCGTAGCCAGCGCGCAAACTGCAGTGCCAGTGCCGAACATTTACGACCATGCGCGATTCCCCTCTCTGCCGCAACGAAGGCGCGAGACGAGTGCCGAGCGGCCAACGCTCCAGCAGCCAACGCCCCACACACAAACTCTTCCCACTCAACGACAATCAACGCAAGAAACAATCACACAAACAGCTGATATTTTTAATGAATTGGCTAGTGCAATAAATGTAATGAATTCAATGATAAATCTTTCAAACTTGTTAACCTTTGTAAACGAATTAAACGTAGAATTAGCTAAATGTACAAACACACAATCACGAGCATCTATCACCATGACATTCATGAATCGTATCGACTCATATCAGATTTAATTCACTACTAAAATCTGTTCATGGAACGCAAATGGAATCCTATCCAAAATAGGTGAACTAATACACTTCTTACACAAACATAACATTCATATTATGCTTATAAACGAAACACGATTACGACTCACAGACAAATTACACATAAAAGGATACACAGTACACAGAAAAGACAGACAAATTCAAACACACGTGCCGGCAGGAGGGGTAGCGGCACTCGTACACAACTCAATACAACATACATTAGTTCACCTTCAGCCTACATCCATAGAGTCCCTTTGCATCCGGCTCTCTGATAACACAAATATCATCACAGCTTATAACCACCCGCGTAACAATTTTACACAACACGAAATACACACACTTTTAAACATCGGCGGTAAAGTGCTGTTAACAGGCGATCTAAATGCAAAACACGCAACCTGGAACTGCAACAGAGCGAATAGAAATGGTAACACTCTCTACTCGTATTCATTAAATCATAACGCCATCATCATGCATCCTCCTACTCCCACACATTACCCATTAAATAATACAACCCCTACCACCATAGATTTAATCATTAATAAAAACATAACCCACCTAACTGATCCTGTCGCTCTTCCTGAATTAAACTCCGACCACACTCCCATCCTGTCTAAATTAAGCACACACAACGTACACACAGATAACACGCACTATACACGCATTTACAGAGACACAGATTGGCATGAGTACAGAAAAACACTTGACAAACATATCACAATACAGCCACACATGAACACAACACAAGCCATAGATACACAAGTGCAAGCACTAACTTATGCCATCACACATGCACTAAACAAACACACACGTATCACTAAACTAAAGCCAAACAAAGACAAACTACCAATACAAATTACACAATTAATCACACAACGCAACACGACACGGAAGCTATGGCAGAGGTCTCGTGATCCAGTCCACCGCAGACAAATGAACTCTCTCACCCGCATAATCCAGACAGAAATCAAATCCTTCAAAAACAAATCCTGGCAAGACAAACTCCTTTCTCTCAATCCTAACGATAGTTCACTCTGGAAACTCACACAAAATTTGAAAAAACCCTTTAAACCTTTACCCGAACTATCGGTAAATAATAATATCCTTTTCTCCGACGAACTCAAGGCGGAAGCGCTAGCTGAAACCTTTGAGCAAGTCCACATCCTCGACCCCAATAATTCCCAAGAACAAAGTAACATTATTAACGCAGTAAACAATTTTTTAAATTCAAATGTAACTCCTCAAAATCTTGCTAAATTCCTCTCCAAGCCCTCTGAAATCATATCCATAATCAAAACCTTTCCCAACCAGAAGGCGCCAGGTCCTGATAACATCCAAAACATAGCCCTTAAAAACCTATCCCGCAAAGCCCTAGTGCAGTTCACTTATATCATAAATTCTATGATTAAGCTCCATTACTTCCCGGAAGTGTGGAAAACTGCACTAGTGGTTCCTATACTCAAACCAAACAAAAACCCTAAACTACCCACAAGCTACCGACCCATCAGCCTTCTCTGTACCTTATCAAAGGTTGCTGAGAAGGTCATCCTTTACCGTATCCAAAAATTTAACCATAAACATAAAATAATCCCTTCCTTTCAATTCGGCTTCCGTAAATACCATAATACCACTCAACAAGTAGCGAGAATCGTGACAGACATATCTACAAATTTCAATAAGCAAAATGTCACAGTAATGGCCCTTTTAGACGTCGAAAAGGCTTTCGACAAAGTATGGCTAGAAGGGTTAATTTACAAAATGATTCAAGTGAAATTCCCGCCCATATTAATCAAACTTATAAAATCATACCTCACTAACAGATCCTTCCAAGTCAAACTAAACAATACTCTCTCCAATTCCCACCCTATAGCTGCAGGTGTGGCCCAGGGCAGTTGTCTAGGGCCGCAGCTTTTCACCCTTTACATCCATGACATCCCGACATTTCCAAAAACCAAAACCGCACTCTACGCGGACGATACGGCCATCTATGCCCACTCGTTCAGCGCAGAAGTTGCTAATAAACAAATCCAAATTCACCTTGATATCCTCCAACCCTACTGGCGCCTCTGGAAAATCTCCATCAACCATGACAAGACCGAAGCCATAGTATTCACACGCAAACACACAAACAACAAAATCTACACACCACTCAAATTAAACAACCACCGTGCAATCCCTTCCCCGTCTGTCAAATACCTTGGCATGACACTTGAATCCCGCCTCTATCACAAAAAACACATTAAAAACTCCATCAAAAAAGCATCCCTCACAGTTAGATCCCTCTACCCACTCTTAAATAAAACAAGTAAAATGTCCATACCCAACAAAAAACTCATTTTCACATCAATCATTCGCCCAATTCTCACGTACGCAGTACCGGCATGGTGTTCTGTATCGCACACAGCTCTGAAGCCGCTGCAGCGATTCCAAAACAAATGTCTTCGCTTAATCAATAGCGCTGACAGATACACAAGAATCGCAGATTTACACGGCATAACAAACATACCATACATACGAGAATACATTACACATCTTTCACAAAAATTCTACACAACACAAATTAGTCACAACCCTCTCACAAGAAACATGACACAAATCAGAGAGTACAACGTCCCATTTCCACTAAAACACAAATTACCATACCAGAATCTTCCTCTGTTCCGCCAACGCGCCCATAACAACATCGCCGCACACTAACCCTCATACTAACCACTTCATCTAATCATAATTTAAATATTGTTAGAAAATGTCATAGCCGCACTGTAAATATCATTAAAAAATCATTCATTTATCTCTAAGTCATAAATCATATCTCATACAATCACACCATAGATATCACAAATATTAATGTAAGTGTCATAACTTCATTGTAAATACCATACTGTCACTCATTTAGTTTGTAAGTTAGATATAAGTACACAATTGTATTAAAGTAGGTTTTTTATTATTTTTTCCTACAAACGCGCACACGATCATTCATTAAATTCACCCTCGCCTCATTACACGCACTCGATCATTGTTATTAACGTTAAGAATTTAACTTTAAACTTAGTTGATAAGGCCAACAGGCCAGGAGCAATGTATTGAAATGCTAATTTTAAAACATATCAAAACAACGCCATTCACGGCGCCAGGCGGTAACTAGCAGTACAGCTACGCAAACAAATCCGCAAATCACTGCGTGATTGTGATTTCGTTTGCGTACTGTGCTAGCAGCTGCCGCCCTGGTATAGTGCCCGTAATGTGCTGCGTTTTACTTTGTAAATAAATGTATTTGGTTCAATAATAAAGATGATATCTAACAAAAAAAAAACGTTCTCGTCCGATCACGTAAGTTAAGCAACATCGGGCGCGGTTAGTACTTGGATGGGTGACCGCTTGGGAACACCGCGTGCCGTTGACTTTTTGATTTTTATTAAAATTATTATTATAATTTCTCAATATATATGGTTATTATTATTTATAATAATTGTTATATAATGGTTGAGTTTGTGAAACAGTTTTATAGTAACATGGAGATGATGGCGTCTGATTCTCAATTTAACAAATGTTTCTTTCTTATTGTCATGTAGTTAATATTAAATAACGTACACATTACTATTTATTAGAATAAATATGAAAGTAATGATTTTAAATAAATAACATTCTCATGGATACCAGTAATATGTTCATAATAAATATTAGAATTGTACATCCCATAGTGTGAGCATTAAATTCAAATATAATAAACTGATTTCACACCTTACATACGCGTAATGCTGGAAGAAGAGCCAAATATATAAAAGAAGAATACATCTCAACTCCCAACATTACACCTTGGCCCCTCAATAAGAATCCAATTAGAATTGTGATGATCAATAAGATTTCAAATAGATTTCTCATTACATTAATTCATGTCAACGGCCATACCATGTTGAATACACACGTTCTCGTCCGATCACGTAAGTTAAGCAACATCGGGCGCGGTTAGTACTTGGATGGGTGACCGCTTGGGAACACCGCGTGCCGTTGACTTTTTGATTTTTATTAAAATTATTATTATAATTTCTCAATATATATGGTTATTATTATTTATAATAATTGTTATATAATGGTTGAGTTTGTGAAACAGTTTTATAGTAACATGGAGATGATGGCGTCTGATTCTCAATTTAACAAATGTTTCTTTCTTATTGTCATGTAGTTAATATTAAATAACGTACACATTACTATTTATTAGAATAAATATGAAAGTAATGATTTTAAATAAATAACATTCTCATGGATACCAGTAATATGTTCATAATAAATATTAGAATTGTACATCCCATAGTGTGAGCATTAAATTCAAATATAATAAACTGATTTCACACCTTACATACGCGTAATGCTGGAAGAAGAGCCAAATATATAAAAGAAGAATACATCTCAACTCCCAACATTACACCTTGGCCCCTCAATAAGAATCCAATTAGAATTGTGATGATCAATAAGATTTCAAATAGATTTCTCATTACATTAATTCATGTCAACGGCCATACCATGTTGAATACACACGTTCTCGTCCGATCACGTAAGTTAAGCAACATCGGGCGCGGTTAGTACTTGGATGGGTGACCGCTTGGGAACACCGCGTGCCGTTGACTTTTTGATTTTTATTAAAATTATTATTATAATTTCTCAATATATATGGTTATTATTATTTATAATAATTGTTATATAATGGTTGAGTTTGTGAAACAGTTTTATAGTAACATGGAGATGATGGCGTCTGATTCTCAATTTAACAAATGTTTCTTTCTTATTGTCATGTAGTTAATATTAAATAACGTACACATTACTATTTATTAGAATAAATATGAAAGTAATGATTTTAAATAAATAACATTCTCATGGATACCAGTAATATGTTCATAATAAATATTAGAATTGTACATCCCATAGTGTGAGCATTAAATTCAAATATAATAAACTGATTTCACACCTTACATACGCGTAATGCTGGAAGAAGAGCCAAATATATAAAAGAAGAATACATCTCAACTCCCAACATTACACCTTGGCCCCTCAATAAGAATCCAATTAGAATTGTGATGATCAATAAGATTTCAAATAGATTTCTCATTACATTAATTCATGTCAACGGCCATACCATGTTGAATACACACGTTCTCGTCCAGTGATTTCTGAGCAGCCGATGAGTGCGGACGCGTAGTGCTAAGCCAGATAGTTCTTGCTTCGTAAGTTTAAACAGGCGACTTAGAATAAATTTTGTTTTTTGTTGGATGAGAATTAAAAATCGCCCTCAGCGAACTACTTATTCAAAAAGTAAAAGTGTTTTCAAGTACCAAAACCGGCGTCGGGGCCGTGCCCCAATGCCCCCGAAAGTTCAACGCAGTAAACAGATAGAGACTGATAACGCGAGTGAAAATGTTGACAACGAGAATAGTGAAAACGCGGGAAACCAAAGTGCCACGTTTAGTGATAAGTTGGAAAGTATCTCTCTAAGTGAAAGTAGTGATAAGAACAGTGAGCATGAAGTGAGTATGAAGAACGTGAGTGAAAGTGAAATTTGTTTCGACGGATTATTTAATCAGAGTGAATGTAATAAAAACATTGAAAGTGTAGTGAGCAGTGAAACAGGTAAAAGAAAAGCCAGTGAAAGCCCCCCTCGTGACAGTGACATTTACAAACCCACCAAAGCCCCTCGAGCTGCTATGAAACCCCGCCGCACCGCCCCCGGTACCTCTCGACAGGCACTGCAGACGACCAACCGCTACGCGCCATTATCCAACCTCGCAGATCCCGACGATGACGCTATTGACTCCGGAGACGACAGCGACGAGGCAAACCACACTACCCCCGCACTGCCCTTGCGTAAGAACGCTCCAGCCCCAATCATCATCCCTGGCAAAGTGACAGACCACCGAGCTCTAGTAAGCAAATTAGATGCGACAGCGAAACAAGGCTACAACATAAAATACACTAGAAATAATGTCAGCCTGTATCTCGAAAGTAAAGAAGAAAAAGACAAGTTTCTCGAGATAATAAAACCTAAAATTCAGTACCATACATATAGCGATTCTAACGAAAAATCTCACGCATTTGTATTAAGAGGATTAGACTGGGAACCTACAACAGATTGCGTTAAACAAGAACTTGAGACTAACTACGAAATCAAAATTAAAGCTGTGTACCGTATGAGAACTGAATTCAGGCCATTATACCTAGTTGTAACAACATCTGACCTGACATTGAAACAAGTACAGCAAACAATAACAAAGATATTGTTTACTAGAGTCTCGTGGGAGAGGCACACAAACAAAAAAATCCTCACGCAATGCCACCGTTGCCAGGGATGGGGTCACGCTACAAGCAACTGCAACCGTCAGCCACAGTGCGTGAAATGCGCTCAAAACCACTTAACTGGCGTATGCGTCAAGTCCCGAAACTCACCCGCCAAGTGCGTGAACTGTGGGGGTGCGCACCCTGCTAATGCAATTGTTTGCGAGGCATACATACGCAAAGTGCAAGAAGTAGGAAAGCGCAACCCCCGAGTTCTTCAGCGCTATGAAGAGTTTAAGGTTCAGCGAGCACAGCGGGATGGTACAGCTCCACCAGTGACATACCTACCAGCGCCAGAGCCGACCGTCAACAGCTGGACACAGCGCCAACAACAGCCACAGCAGCGACAACGCGTAGCCAGCGCGCAAACTGCAGTGCCAGTGCCGAACATTTACGACCATGCGCGATTCCCCTCTCTGCCGCAACGAAGGCGCGAGACGAGTGCCGAGCGGCCAACGCTCCAGCAGCCAACGCCCCACACACAAACTCTTCCCACTCAACGACAATCAACGCAAGAAACAATCACACAAACAGCTGATATTTTTAATGAATTGGCTAGTGCAATAAATGTAATGAATTCAATGATAAATCTTTCAAACTTGTTAACCTTTGTAAACGAATTAAACGTAGAATTAGCTAAATGTACAAACACACAATCACGAGCATCTATCACCATGACATTCATGAATCGTATCGACTCATATCAGATTTAATTCACTACTAAAATCTGTTCATGGAACGCAAATGGAATCCTATCCAAAATAGGTGAACTAATACACTTCTTACACAAACATAACATTCATATTATGCTTATAAACGAAACACGATTACGACTCACAGACAAATTACACATAAAAGGATACACAGTACACAGAAAAGACAGACAAATTCAAACACACGTGCCGGCAGGAGGGGTAGCGGCACTCGTACACAACTCAATACAACATACATTAGTTCACCTTCAGCCTACATCCATAGAGTCCCTTTGCATCCGGCTCTCTGATAACACAAATATCATCACAGCTTATAACCACCCGCGTAACAATTTTACACAACACGAAATACACACACTTTTAAACATCGGCGGTAAAGTGCTGTTAACAGGCGATCTAAATGCAAAACACGCAACCTGGAACTGCAACAGAGCGAATAGAAATGGTAACACTCTCTACTCGTATTCATTAAATCATAACGCCATCATCATGCATCCTCCTACTCCCACACATTACCCATTAAATAATACAACCCCTACCACCATAGATTTAATCATTAATAAAAACATAACCCACCTAACTGATCCTGTCGCTCTTCCTGAATTAAACTCCGACCACACTCCCATCCTGTCTAAATTAAGCACACACAACGTACACACAGATAACACGCACTATACACGCATTTACAGAGTCACAGATTGGCATGAGTACAGAAAAACACTTGACAAACATATCACAATACAGCCACACATGAACACAACACAAGCCATAGATACACAAGTGCAAGCACTAACTTATGCCATCACACATGCACTAAACAAACACACACGTATCACTAAACTAAAGCCAAACAAAGACAAACTACCAATACAAATTACACAATTAATCACACAACGCAACACGACACGGAAGCTATGGCAGAGGTCTCGTGATCCAGTCCACCGCAGACAAATGAACTCTCTCACCCGCATAATCCAGACAGAAATCAAATCCTTCAAAAACAAATCCTGGCAAGACAAACTCCTTTCTCTCAATCCTAACGATAGTTCACTCTGGAAACTCACACAAAATTTGAAAAAACCCTTTAAACCTTTACCCGAACTATCGGTAAATAATAATATCCTTTTCTCCGACGAACTCAAGGCGGAAGCGCTAGCTGAAACCTTTGAGCAAGTCCACATCCTCGACCCCAATAATTCCCAAGAACAAAGTAACATTATTAACGCAGTAAACAATTTTTTAAATTCAAATGTAACTCCTCAAAATCTTGCTAAATTCCTCTCCAAGCCCTCTGAAATCATATCCATAATCAAAACCTTTCCCAACCAGAAGGCGCCAGGTCCTGATAACATCCAAAACATAGCCCTTAAAAACCTATCCCGCAAAGCCCTAGTGCAGTTCACTTATATCATAAATTCTATGATTAAGCTCCATTACTTCCCGGAAGTGTGGAAAACTGCACTAGTGGTTCCTATACTCAAACCAAACAAAAACCCTAAACTACCCACAAGCTACCGACCCATCAGCCTTCTCAGTACCTTATCAAAGGTTGCTGAGAAGGTCATCCTTTACCGTATCCAAAAATTTAACCATAAACATAAAATAATCCCTTCCTTTCAATTCGGCTTCCGTAAATACCATAATACCACTCAACAAATAGCGAGAATCGTGACAGACATATCTACAAATTTCAATAAGCAAAATGTCACAGTAATGGCCCTTTTAGACGTCGAAAAGGCTTTCGACAAAGTATGGCTAGAAGGGTTAATTTACAAAATGATTCAAGTGAAATTCCCGCCCATATTAATCAAACTTATAAAATCATACCTCACTAACAGATCCTTCCAAGTCAAACTAAACAATACTCTCTCCAATTCCCACCCTATAGCTGCAGGTGTGGCCCAGGGCAGTTGTCTAGGGCCGCAGCTTTTCACCCTTTACATCCATGACATCCCGACATTTCCAAAAACCAAAACCGCACTCTACGCGGACGATACGGCCATCTATGCCCACTCGTTCAGCGCAGAAGTTGCTAATAAACAAATCCAAATTCACCTTGATATCCTCCAACCCTACTGGCGCCTCTGGAAAATCTCCATCAACCATGACAAGACCGAAGCCATAGTATTCACACGCAAACACACAAACAACAAAATCTACACACCACTCAAATTAAACAACCACCGTGCAATCCCTTCCCCGTCTGTCAAATACCTTGGCATGACACTTGAATCCCGCCTCTATCACAAAAAACACATTAAAAACTCCATCAAAAAAGCATCCCTCACAGTTAGATCCCTCTACCCACTCTTAAATAAAACAAGTAAAATGTCCATACCCAACAAAAAACTCATTTTCACATCAATCATTCGCCCAATTCTCACGTACGCAGTACCGGCATGGTGTTCTGTATCGCACACAGCTCTGAAGCCGCTGCAGCGATTCCAAAACAAATGTCTTCGCTTAATCAATAGCGCTGACAGATACACAAGAATCGCAGATTTACACGGCATAACAAACATACCATACATACGAGAATACATTACACATCTTTCACAAAAATTCTACACAACACAAATTAGTCACAACCCTCTCACAAGAAACATGACACAAATCAGAGAGTACAACGTCCCATTTCCACTAAAACACAAATTACCATACCAGAATCTTCCTCTGTTCCGCCAACGCGCCCATAACAACATCGCCGCACACTAACCCTCATACTAACCACTTCATCTAATCATAATTTAAATATTGTTAGAAAATGTCATAGCCGCACTGTAAATATCATTAAAAAATCATTCATTTATCTCTAAGTCATAAATCATATCTCATACAATCACACCATAGATATCACAAATATTAATGTAAGTGTCATAACTTCATTGTAAATACCATACTGTCACTCATTTAGTTTGTAAGTTAGATATAAGTACACAATTGTATTAAAGTAGGTTTTTTATTATTTTTTCCTACAAACGCGCACACGATCATTCATTAAATTCACCCTCGCCTCATTACACGCACTCGATCATTGTTATTAACGTTAAGAATTTAACTTTAAACTTAGTTGATAAGGCCAACAGGCCAGGAGCAATGTATTGAAATGCTAATTTTAAAACATATCAAAACAACGCCATTCACGGCGCCAGGCGGTAACTAGCAGTACAGCTACGCAAACAAATCCGCAAATCACTGCGTGATTGTGATTTCGTTTGCGTACTGTGCTAGCAGCTGCCGCCCTGGTATAGTGCCCGTAATGTGCTGCGTTTTACTTTGTAAATAAATGTATTTGGTTCAATAATAAAGATGATATCTAACAAAAAAAAAAAAAACGTTCTCGTCCGATCACGTAAGTTAAGCAACATCGGGCGCGGTTAGTACTTGGATGGGTGACCGCTTGGGAACACCGCGTGCCGTTGACTTTTTGATTTTTATTAAAATTATTATTATAATTTCTCAATATATATGGTTATTATTATTTATAATAATTGTTATATAATGGTTGAGTTTGTGAAACAGTTTTATAGTAACATGGAGATGATGGCGTCTGATTCTCAATTTAACAAATGTTTCTTTCTTATTGTCATGTAGTTAATATTAAATAACGTACACATTACTATTTATTAGAATAAATATGAAAGTAATGATTTTAAATAAATAACATTCTCATGGATACCAGTAATATGTTCATAATAAATATTAGAATTGTACATCCCATAGTGTGAGCATTAAATTCAAATATAATAAACTGATTTCACACCTTACATACGCGTAATGCTGGAAGAAGAGCCAAATATATAAAAGAAGAATACATCTCAACTCCCAACATTACACCTTGGCCCCTCAATAAGAATCCAATTAGAATTGTGATGATCAATAAGATTTCAAATAGATTTCTCATTACATTAATTCATGTCAACGGCCATACCATGTTGAATACACACGTTCTCGTCCGATCACGTAAGTTAAGCAACATCGGGCGCGGTTAGTACTTGGATGGGTGACCGCTTGGGAACACCGCGTGCCGTTGACTTTTTGATTTTTATTAAAATTATTATTATAATTTCTCAATATATATGGTTATTATTATTTATAATAATTGTTATATAATGGTTGAGTTTGTGAAACAGTTTTATAGTAACATGGAGATGATGGCGTCTGATTCTCAATTTAACAAATGTTTCTTTCTTATTGTCATGTAGTTAATATTAAATAACGTACACATTACTATTTATTAGAATAAATATGAAAGTAATGATTTTAAATAAATAACATTCTCATGGATACCAGTAATATGTTCATAATAAATATTAGAATTGTACATCCCATAGTGTGAGCATTAAATTCAAATATAATAAACTGATTTCACACCTTACATACGCGTAATGCTGGAAGAAGAGCCAAATATATAAAAGAAGAATACATCTCAACTCCCAACATTACACCTTGGCCCCTCAATAAGAATCCAATTAGAATTGTGATGATCAATAAGATTTCAAATAGATTTCTCATTACATTAATTCATGTCAACGGCCATACCATGTTGAATACACACGTTCTCGTCCGATCACGTAAGTTAAGCAACATCGGGCGCGGTTAGTACTTGGATGGGTGACCGCTTGGGAACACCGCGTGCCGTTGACTTTTTGATTTTTATTAAAATTATTATTATAATTTCTCAATATATATGGTTATTATTATTTATAATAATTGTTATATAATGGTTGAGTTTGTGAAACAGTTTTATAGTAACATGGAGATGATGGCGTCTGATTCTCAATTTAACAAATGTTTCTTTCTTATTGTCATGTAGTTAATATTAAATAACGTACACATTACTATTTATTAGAATAAATATGAAAGTAATGATTTTAAATAAATAACATTCTCATGGATACCAGTAATATGTTCATAATAAATATTAGAATTGTACATCCCATAGTGTGAGCATTAAATTCAAATATAATAAACTGATTTCACACCTTACATACGCGTAATGCTGGAAGAAGAGCCAAATATATAAAAGAAGAATACATCTCAACTCCCAACATTACACCTTGGCCCCTCAATAAGAATCCAATTAGAATTGTGATGATCAATAAGATTTCAAATAGATTTCTCATTACATTAATTCATGTCAACGGCCATACCATGTTGAATACACACGTTCTCGTCCGATCACGTAAGTTAAGCAACATCGGGCGCGGTTAGTACTTGGATGGGTGACCGCTTGGGAACACCGCGTGCCGTTGACTTTTTGATTTTTATTAAAATTATTATTATAATTTCTCAATATATATGGTTATTATTATTTATAATAATTGTTATATAATGGTTGAGTTTGTGAAACAGTTTTATAGTAACATGGAGATGATGGCGTCTGATTCTCAATTTAACAAATGTTTCTTTCTTATTGTCATGTAGTTAATATTAAATAACGTACACATTACTATTTATTAGAATAAATATGAAAGTAATGATTTTAAATAAATAACATTCTCATGGATACCAGTAATATGTTCATAATAAATATTAGAATTGTACATCCCATAGTGTGAGCATTAAATTCAAATATAATAAACTGATTTCACACCTTACATACGCGTAATGCTGGAAGAAGAGCCAAATATATAAAAGAAGAATACATCTCAACTCCCAACATTACACCTTGGCCCCTCAATAAGAATCCAATTAGAATTGTGATGATCAATAAGATTTCAAATAGATTTCTCATTACATTAATTCATGTCAACGGCCATACCATGTTGAATACACACGTTCTCGTCCGATCACGTAAGTTAAGCAACATCGGGCGCGGTTAATACTTGGATGGGTGACCGCTTGGGAACACCGCGTGCCGTTGACTTTTTGATTTTTATTAAAATTATTATTATAATTTCTCAATATATATGGTTATTATTATTTATAATAATTGTTATATAATGGTTGAGTTTGTGAAACAGTTTTATAGTAACATGGAGATGATGGCGTCTGATTCTCAATTTAACAAATGTTTCTTTCTTATTGTCATGTAGTTAATATTAAATAACGTACACATTACTATTTATTAGAATAAATATGAAAGTAATGATTTTAAATAAATAACATTCTCATGGATACCAGTAATATGTTCATAATAAATATTAGAATTGTACATCCCATAGTGTGAGCATTAAATTCAAATATAATAAACTGATTTCACACCTTACATACGCGTAATGCTGGAAGAAGAGCCAAATATATAAAAGAAGAATACATCTCAACTCCCAACATTACACCTTGGCCCCTCAATAAGAATCCAATTAGAATTGTGATGATCAATAAGATTTCAAATAGATTTCTCATTACATTAATTCATGTCAACGGCCATACCATGTTGAATACACAAAATTATTATTATAATTTCTCAATATATATGGTTATTATTATTTATAATAATTGTTATATAATGGTTGAGTTTGTGAAACAGTTTTATAGTAACATGGAGATGATGGCGTCTGATTCTCAATTTAACAAATGTTTCTTTCTTATTGTCATGTAGTTAATATTAAATAACGTACACATTACTATTTATTAGAATAAATATGAAAGTAATGATTTTAAATAAATAACATTCTCATGGATACCAGTAATATGTTCATAATAAATATTAGAATTGTACATCCCATAGTGTGAGCATTAAATTCAAATATAATAAACTGATTTCACACCTTACATACGCGTAATGCTGGAAGAAGAGCCAAATATATAAAAGAAGAATACATCTCAACTCCCAACATTACACCTTGGCCCCTCAATAAGAATCCAATTAGAATTGTGATGATCAATAAGATTTCAAATAGATTTCTCATTACATTAATTCATGTCAACGGCCATACCATGTTGAATACACACGTTCTCGTCCCATTGATTTCTGAGCAGCCGATGAGTGCGGACGCGTAGTGCTAAGCCAGATAGTTCTTGCTTCGTAAGTTTAAACAGGCGACTTAGAATAAATTTTGTTTTTTTTGGATGAGAATTAAAAATCGCCCTCAGCGAACTACTTATTCAAAAAGTAGAAGTGTTTTCAAGTACCAAAACCGGCGTCGGGGCCGTGCCCCAATGCCCCCGAAAGTTCAACGCAGTAAACAGATAGAGACTGATAACGCGAGTGAAAATGTTGACAACGAGAATAGTGAAAACGCGGGAAACCAAAGTGCCACGTTTAGTGATAAGTTGGAAAGTATCTCTCTAAGTGAAAGTAGTGATAAGAACAGTGAGCATGAAGTGAGTATGAAGAACGTGAGTGAAAGTGAAATTTGTTTCGACGGATTATTTAATCAGAGTGAATGTAATAAAAACAGTGAAAGTGTAGTGAGTAGTGAAAAAGGTAAAAGAAAAGCCAGTGAAAGCCCCCCTCGTGACAGTGACATTTACAAACCCACCAAAGCCCCTCGAGCTGCTATGAAACCCCGCCGCACCGCCCCCGGTACCTCTCGGCAGGCACTGCAGACGACCAATCGCTACGCGCCATTATCCAACCTCGCAGATCCCGACGATGACGCTATTGACTCCGGAGACGACAGCGACGAGGCAAACCCCACTACCCCCGCACTGCCCTTGCGTAAGAACGCTCCAGCCCCAATTATCATCCCTGGCAAAGTGACAGACCACCGAGCTCTAGTAAGCAAATTAGATGCGACAGCGAAACAAGGCTACAACATAAAATACACTAGAAATAATGTCAGCCTGTATCTCGAAAGTAAAGAAGAAAAAGACAAGTTTCTCGAGATAATAAAACCTAAAATTCAGTACCATACATATAGCGATTCTAACGAAAAATCTCACGCATTTGTATTAAGAGGATTAGACTGGGAACCTACAACAGATTGCGTTAAACAAGAACTCGAGACTAACTACGAAATCAAAATTAAAGCTGTGTACCGTATGAGAACTGAATTCAGGCCATTATACCTAGTTGTAACAACATCTGACCTGACATTGAAACAAGTACAGCAAACAATAACAAAGATATTGTTTACTAGAGTCTCGTGGGAGAGGCACACAAACAAAAAAATCCTCACGCAATGCCACCGTTGCCAGGGATGGGGTCACGCTACAAGCAACTGCAACCGTCAGCCACAGTGCGTGAAATGCGCTCAAAACCACTTAACTGGCGTATGCGTCAAGTCCCGAAACTCACCCGCCAAGTGCGTGAACTGTGGGGGTGCGCACCCTGCTAATGCAATTGTTTGCGAGGCATACATACGCAAAGTGCAAGAAGTAGGAAAGCGCAACCCCCGAGTTCTTCAGCGCTATGAAGAGTTTAAGGTTCAGCGAGCACAGCGGGACGGAACAGCTCCACCAGTGACATACCTACCAGCGCCAGAGCCGACCGTCAACAGCTGGACACAGCGCCAACAACAGCCACAGCAGCGACAACGCGTAGCTAGCGCGCAAACTGCAGTGCCAGTGCCGAACATTTACGACCATGCGCGATTCCCCTCTCTGCCGCAACGAAGGCGAGAGACGAGTGCCGAGCGGCCAACGCTCCAGCAGCCAACGCCCCACACACAAACTCTCCCCACTCAACGACAATCAACGCAAGAAACAATCACACAAACAGCTGATATTTTTAATGAATTGGCTAGTGCAATAAATGTAATGAATTCAATGATAAATCTTTCAAACTTGTTAACCTTTGTAAACGAATTAAACGTAGAATTAGCTAAATGTACAAACACACAATCACGAGCATCTATCACCATGACATTCATGAATCGTATCGACTCATATCAGATTTAATTCACTACTAAAATCTGTTCATGGAACGCAAATGGAATCCTATCCAAAATAGGTGAACTAATACACTTCTTACACAAACATAACATTCACATTATGCTTATAAACGAAACACGATTACGACTCACAGACAAATTACACATAAAAGGATACACAGTACACAGAAAAGACAGACAAATTCAAACACACGTGCCGGCAGGAGGAGTCGCGGCACTCGTACACAACTCAATACAACATACATTAGTTCACCTTCAGCCTACATCCATAGAGTCCCTTTGTATCCGGCTCTCTGATAACACAAACATCATCACAGCATATAACCACCCGCGTAACAATTTTACACAACACGAGATACACACACTTTTAAACATCGGCGGTAAAGTGCTGTTAACAGGCGATCTAAATGCAAAACACGCAACCTGGAACTGCAACAGAGCGAATAGAAATGGTAACACTCTCTACTCGTATTCATTAAATCATAACGCCATCATCATGCATCCTCCTACTCCCACACATTACCCATTAAATAATACAACCCCTACCACCATAGATTTAATCATTAATAAAAACATAACCTACCTAACTGATCCTCTCGCTCTTCCTGAATTAAACTCCGACCACACTCCCATCTTGTCTAAATTAAGCACACACAACGTACACACAGATAACACGCACTATACACGCATTTACAGAGACACAGATTGGCATGAGTACAGAAAAACACTTGACAAACATATCACAATACAGCCACACATGAACACAACACAAGACATAGATACACAAGTGCAAGCACTAACTCATGCCATCACACATGCACTAAACAAACATACACGTATCACTAAACTAAAGCCAAACAAAGACAAACTACCAATACAAATTACACAATTAATCACACAACGCAACACGACACGGAAGCTATGGCAGAGGTCTCGTGATCCAGTCCACCGCAGACAAATGAACTCTCTCACCCGCATAATCCAGACAGAAATCAAATCCTTCAAAAACAAATCCTGGCAAGACAAACTCCTTTCTCTCAATCCTAACGATAGTTCACTCTGGAAACTCACACAAAATTTGAAAAAACCCTTTAAACCTTTACCCGAACTATCGGTAAATAATAATATCCTTTTCTCCGACGAACTCAAGGCGGAAGCGCTAGCTGAAACCTTTGAGCAAGTCCACATCCTCGACCCCAATAATTCCCAAGAACAAAGTAACATTATTAACGCAGTAAACAATTTTTTAAATTCAAATGTAACTCCTCAAAATCTTGCTAAATTCCTCTCCAAGCCCTCTGAAATCATATCCATAATCAAAACCTTTCCCAACCAGAAGGCGCCAGGTCCTGATAACATCCAAAACATAGCCCTTAAAAACCTATCCCGCAAAGCCCTAGTGCAGTTCACTTATATCATAAATTCTATGATTAAGCTCCATTACTTCTCGGAAGTGTGGAAAACTGCACTAGTGGTTCCTATACTCAAACCAAACAAAAACCCTAAAGTACCCACAAGCTACCGACCCATCAGCCTTCTCAGTACCTTATCAAAGGTTGCTGAGAAGGTTATCCTTTACCGTATCCAAAAATTTAATCATAAACATAAAATAATCCCTTCCTTTCAATTCGGCTTCCGTAAACACCATAATACCACTCAACAAGTAGCGAGAATCGTGACAGACATATCTACAAATTTCAATAAGCAAAATGTCACAGTAATGGCCCTTTTAGACGTCGAAAAGGCTTTCGACAAAGTATGGCTAGAAGGGTTAATTTACAAAATGATTCAAGTGAAATTCCCGCCCATATTAATCAAACTTATAAAATCATACCTCACTAACAGATCCTTCCAAGTCAAACTAAACAATACTCTCTCCAATTCCCACCCTATAGCTGCAGGTGTGGCCCAGGGCAGTTGTCTAGGGCCGCAGCTTTTCACCCTTTACATCCATGACATCCCGACATTTCCAAAAACCAAAACCGCACTCTACGCGGACGATACGGCCATCTATGCCCACTCGTTCAGCGCAGAAGTTGCTAATAAACAAATCCAAATTCACCTTGATATCCTCCAACCCTACTGGCGCCTCTGGAAAATTTCCATCAACCATGACAAGACCGAAGCCATAGTATTTACACGCAAACACACAAACAACAAAATCTACACACCACTCAAATTAAACAACCACCGTGCAATCCCTTCCCCGTCTGTCAAATACCTTGGCATGACACTTGAATCCCGCCTCTATCACAAAAAACACATTAAAAACTCCATCAAAAAAGCATCCCTCACAGTTAGATCCCTCTACCCTCTCTTAAATAAAACAAGTAAAATGTCCATACCCAACAAAAAACTCATTTTCACATCAATCATTCGTCCAATTCTCACGTACGCAGTACCGGCATGGTGTTCTGTATCGCACACAGCTCTGAAGCCGCTGCAGCGATTCCAAAACAAATGTCTTCGCTTAATCAATAGCGCTGACAGATACACAAGAATCGCAGATTTACACGACATAACAAACATACAATACATACGAGAATACATTACACAACTTTCACAAAAATTCTACACAACACAAATTAGTCACAACCCTCTCACAAGAAACATGACACAAATCAGAGAGTACAACATCCCATTTCCACTAAAACACAAATTACCATACCAGAATCTTCCTCTGTTCCGCCAACGCGCCCATAACAACATCACCGCACACTAACCCTCATACTAATCACTCCATCTAATCATAATTTAAATATTGTTGAAAATGTCATAGCCGCACTGTAAATATCATTAAAAAATCATTCATTTATTTCTAAGTCATAAATCATAACTCATACAATCACACCATAGATATCACAAATATTAATGTAAGTGTCATAACTTCATTGTAAATACCATACTGTCACTCATTTAGTTTGTAAGTTAGATATAAGTACACAATTGTATTAAAGTAGGTTTTTTATTATTTTTTCCTACAAACGCGCACACGATCATTCATTAAATTCACCCTCGCCTCATTACACGCACTCGATCATTGTTATTAACGTTAAGAATTTAACTTTAAACTTAGTTGATAAGGCCAACAGGCCAGGAGCAATGTATTGAAATGAAAATTTTAAAACATATCAAAACAACGCCATTCACGGCGCCAGGCGTTAATTAGCAGCACAGCTACGCAAACAAATCCGCAAATCACTGCGTGATTGTGATTTCGTTTGCGTACTGTGCTAGCAGCTGACGCCCTGGTATAGTGCTCGTAATGTGCTGCGTTTTACTTTGTAAATAAATGTATTTGGTTCAATAATAAAGATGATATCTAACAAAAAAAAAAAACGTTCTCGTCCGATCACGTAAGTTAAGCAACATCGGGCGCGGTTAGTACTTAGATGGGTGACCGCTTGGGAACACCGCGTGCCGTTGACTTTTTGATTTTTATTAAAATTATTATTATAATTTCTCAATATATATGGTTATTATTATTTATAATAATTGTTATATAATGGTTGAGTTTGTGAAACAGTTTTATAGTAACATGGAGATGATGGCGTCTGATTCTCAATTTAACAAATGTTTCTTTCTTATTGTCATGTAGTTAATATTAAATAACGTACACATTACTATTTATTAGAATAAATATGAAAGTAATGATTTTAAATAAATAACATTCTCATGGATACCAGTAATATGTTCATAATAAATATTAGAATTGTACATCCCATAGTGTGAGCATTAAATTCAAATATAATAAACTGATTTCACACCTTACATACGCGTAATGCTGGAAGAAGAGCCAAATATATAAAAGAAGAATACATCTCAACTCCCAACATTACACCTTGGCCCCTCAATAAGAATCCAATTAGAATTGTGATGATCAATAAGATTTCAAATAGATTTCTCATTACATTAATTCATGTCAACGGCCATACCATGTTGAATACACACGTTCTCGTCCGATCACGTAAGTTAAGCAACATCGGGCGCGGTTAGTACTTGGATGGGTGACCGCTTGGGAACACCGCGTGCCGTTGACTTTTTGATTTTTATTAAAATTATTATTATAATTTCTCAATATATATGGTTATTATTATTTATAATAATTGTTATATAATGGTTGAGTTTGTGAAACAGTTTTATAGTAACATGGAGATGATGGCGTCTGATTCTCAATTTAACAAATGTTTCTTTCTTATTGTCATGTAGTTAATATTAAATAACGTACACATTACTATTTATTAGAATAAATATGAAAGTAATGATTTTAAATAAATAACATTCTCATGGATACCAGTAATATGTTCATAATAAATATTAGAATTGTACATCCCATAGTGTGAGCATTAAATTCAAATATAATAAACTGATTTCACACCTTACATACGCGTAATGCTGGAAGAAGAGCCAAATATATAAAAGAAGAATACATCTCAACTCCCAACATTACACCTTGGCCCCTCAATAAGAATCCAATTAGAATTGTGATGATCAATAAGATTTCAAATAGATTTCTCATTACATTAATTCATGTCAACGGCCATACCATGTTGAATACACACGTTCTCGTCCGATCACGTAAGTTAAGCAACATCGGGCGCGGTTAGTACTTGGATGGGTGACCGCTTGGGAACACCGCGTGCCGTTGACTTTTTGATTTTTATTAAAATTATTATTATAATTTCTCAATATATATGGTTATTATTATTTATAATAATTGTTATATAATGGTTGAGTTTGTGAAACAGTTTTATAGTAACATGGAGATGATGGCGTCTGATTCTCAATTTAACAAATGTTTCTTTCTTATTGTCATGTAGTTAATATTAAATAACGTACACATTACTATTTATTAGAATAAATATGAAAGTAATGATTTTAAATAAATAACATTCTCATGGATACCAGTAATATGTTCATAATAAATATTAGAATTGTACATCCCATAGTGTGAGCATTAAATTCAAATATAATAAACTGATTTCACACCTTACATACGCGTAATGCTGGAAGAAGAGCCAAATATATAAAAGAAGAATACATCTCAACTCCCAACATTACACCTTGGCCCCTCAATAAGAATCCAATTAGAATTGTGATGATCAATAAGATTTCAAATAGATTTCTCATTACATTAATTCATGTCAACGGCCATACCATGTTGAATACACACGTTCTCGTCCGATCACGTAAGTTAAGCAACATCGGGCGCGGTTAGTACTTGGATGGGTGACCGCTTGGGAACACCGCGTGCCGTTGACTTTTTGATTTTTATTAAAATTATTATTATAATTTCTCAATATATATGGTTATTATTATTTATAATAATTGTTATATAATGGTTGAGTTTGTGAAACAGTTTTATAGTAACATGGAGATGATGGCGTCTGATTCTCAATTTAACAAATGTTTCTTTCTTATTGTCATGTAGTTAATATTAAATAACGTACACATTACTATTTATTAGAATAAATATGAAAGTAATGATTTTAAATAAATAACATTCTCATGGATACCAGTAATATGTTCATAATAAATATTAGAATTGTACATCCCATAGTGTGAGCATTAAATTCAAATATAATAAACTGATTTCACACCTTACATACGCGTAATGCTGGAAGAAGAGCCAAATATATAAAAGAAGAATACATCTCAACTCCCAACATTACACCTTGGCCCCTCAATAAGAATCCAATTAGAATTGTGATGATCAATAAGATTTCAAATAGATTTCTCATTACATTAATTCATGTCAACGGCCATACCATGTTGAATACACACGTTCTCGTCCGATCACGTAAGTTAAGCAACATCGGGCGCGGTTAGTACTTAGATGGGTGACCGCTTGGGAACACCGCGTGCCGTTGACTTTTTGATTTTTATTAAAATTATTATTATAATTTCTCAATATATATGGTTATTATTATTTATAATAATTGTTATATAATGGTTGAGTTTGTGAAACAGTTTTATAGTAACATGGAGATGATGGCGTCTGATTCTCAATTTAACAAATGTTTCTTTCTTATTGTCATGTAGTTAATATTAAATAACGTACACATTACTATTTATTAGAATAAATATGAAAGTAATGATTTTAAATAAATAACATTCTCATGGATACCAGTAATATGTTCATAATAAATATTAGAATTGTACATCCCATAGTGTGAGCATTAAATTCAAATATAATAAACTGATTTCACACCTTACATACGCGTAATGCTGGAAGAAGAGCCAAATATATAAAAGAAGAATACATCTCAACTCCCAACATTACACCTTGGCCCCTCAATAAGAATCCAATTAGAATTGTGATGATCAATAAGATTTCAAATAGATTTCTCATTACATTAATTCATGTCAACGGCCATACCATGTTGAATACACACGTTCTCGTCCGATCACGTAAGTTAAGCAACATCGGGCGCGGTTAGTACTTGGATGGGTGACCGCTTGGGAACACCGCGTGCCGTTGACTTTTTGATTTTTATTAAAATTATTATTATAATTTCTCAATATATATGGTTATTATTATTTATAATAATTGTTATATAATGGTTGAGTTTGTGAAACAGTTTTATAGTAACATGGAGATGATGGCGTCTGATTCTCAATTTAACAAATGTTTCTTTCTTATTGTCATGTAGTTAATATTAAATAACGTACACATTACTATTTATTAGAATAAATATGAAAGTAATGATTTTAAATAAATAACATTCTCATGGATACCAGTAATATGTTCATAATAAATATTAGAATTGTACATCCCATAGTGTGAGCATTAAATTCAAATATAATAAACTGATTTCACACCTTACATACGCGTAATGCTGGAAGAAGAGCCAAATATATAAAAGAAGAATACATCTCAACTCCCAACATTACACCTTGGCCCCTCAATAAGAATCCAATTAGAATTGTGATGATCAATAAGATTTCAAATAGATTTCTCATTACATTAATTCATGTCAACGGCCATACCATGTTGAATACACACGTTCTCGTCCGATCACGTAAGTTAAGCAACATCGGGCGCGGTTAGTACTTGGATGGGTGACCGCTTGGGAACACCGCGTGCCGTTGACTTTTTGATTTTTATTAAAATTATTATTATAATTTCTCAATATATATGGTTATTATTATTTATAATAATTGTTATATAATGGTTGAGTTTGTGAAACAGTTTTATAGTAACATGGAGATGATGGCGTCTGATTCTCAATTTAACAAATGTTTCTTTCTTATTGTCATGTAGTTAATATTAAATAACGTACACATTACTATTTATTAGAATAAATATGAAAGTAATGATTTTAAATAAATAACATTCTCATGGATACCAGTAATATGTTCATAATAAATATTAGAATTGTACATCCCATAGTGTGAGCATTAAATTCAAATATAATAAACTGATTTCACACCTTACATACGCGTAATGCTGGAAGAAGAGCCAAATATATAAAAGAAGAATACATCTCAACTCCCAACATTACACCTTGGCCCCTCAATAAGAATCCAATTAGAATTGTGATGATCAATAAGATTTCAAATAGATTTCTCATTACATTAATTCATGTCAACGGCCATACCATGTTGAATACACACGTTCTCGTCCGATCACGTAAGTTAAGCAACATCGGGCGCGGTTAGTACTTGGATGGGTGACCGCTTGGGAACACCGCGTGCCGTTGACTTTTTGATTTTTATTAAAATTATTATTATAATTTCTCAATATATATGGTTATTATTATTTATAATAATTGTTATATAATGGTTGAGTTTGTGAAACAGTTTTATAGTAACATGGAGATGATGGCGTCTGATTCTCAATTTAACAAATGTTTCTTTCTTATTGTCATGTAGTTAATATTAAATAACGTACACATTACTATTTATTAGAATAAATATGAAAGTAATGATTTTAAATAAATAACATTCTCATGGATACCAGTAATATGTTCATAATAAATATTAGAATTGTACATCCCATAGTGTGAGCATTAAATTCAAATATAATAAACTGATTTCACACCTTACATACGCGTAATGCTGGAAGAAGAGCCAAATATATAAAAGAAGAATACATCTCAACTCCCAACATTACACCTTGGCCCCTCAATAAGAATCCAATTAGAATTGTGATGATCAATAAGATTTCAAATAGATTTCTCATTACATTAATTCATGTCAACGGCCATACCATGTTGAATACACACGTTCTCGTCCGATCACGTAAGTTAAGCAACATCGGGCGCGGTTAGTACTTGGATGGGTGACCGCTTGGGAACACCGCGTGCCGTTGACTTTTTGATTTTTATTAAAATTATTATTATAATTTCTCAATATATATGGTTATTATTATTTATAATAATTGTTATATAATGGTTGAGTTTGTGAAACAGTTTTATAGTAACATGGAGATGATGGCGTCTGATTCTCAATTTAACAAATGTTTCTTTCTTATTGTCATGTAGTTAATATTAAATAACGTACACATTACTATTTATTAGAATAAATATGAAAGTAATGATTTTAAATAAATAACATTCTCATGGATACCAGTAATATGTTCATAATAAATATTAGAATTGTACATCCCATAGTGTGAGCATTAAATTCAAATATAATAAACTGATTTCACACCTTACATACGCGTAATGCTGGAAGAAGAGCCAAATATATAAAAGAAGAATACATCTCAACTCCCAACATTACACCTTGGCCCCTCAATAAGAATCCAATTAGAATTGTGATGATCAATAAGATTTCAAATAGATTTCTCATTACATTAATTCATGTCAACGGCCATACCATGTTGAATACACACGTTCTCGTCCGATCACGTAAGTTAAGCAACATCGGGCGCGGTTAGTACTTGGATGGGTGACCGCTTGGGAACACCGCGTGCCGTTGACTTTTTGATTTTTATTAAAATTATTATTATAATTTCTCAATATATATGGTTATTATTATTTATAATAATTGTTATATAATGGTTGAGTTTGTGAAACAGTTTTATAGTAACATGGAGATGATGGCGTCTGATTCTCAATTTAACAAATGTTTCTTTCTTATTGTCATGTAGTTAATATTAAATAACGTACACATTACTATTTATTAGAATAAATATGAAAGTAATGATTTTAAATAAATAACATTCTCATGGATACCAGTAATATGTTCATAATAAATATTAGAATTGTACATCCCATAGTGTGAGCATTAAATTCAAATATAATAAACTGATTTCACACCTTACATACGCGTAATGCTGGAAGAAGAGCCAAATATATAAAAGAAGAATACATCTCAACTCCCAACATTACACCTTGGCCCCTCAATAAGAATCCAATTAGAATTGTGATGATCAATAAGATTTCAAATAGATTTCTCATTACATTAATTCATGTCAACGGCCATACCATGTTGAATACACACGTTCTCGTCCAGTGATTTCTGAGCAGCCGATGAGTGCGGACGCGTAGTGCTAAGCCAGATAGTTCTTGCTTCGTAAGTTTAAACAGGCGACTTAGAATAAATTTTGTTTTTTGTTGGATGAGAATTAAAAATCGCCCTCAGCGAACTACTTATTCAAAAAGTAAAAGTGTTTTCAAGTACCAAAACCGGCGTCGGGGCCGTGCCCCAATGCCCCCGAAAGTTCAACGCAGTAAACAGATAGAGACTGATAACGCGAGTGAAAATGTTGACAACGAGAATAGTGAAAACGCGGGAAACCAAAGTGCCACGTTTAGTGATAAGTTGGAAAGTATCTCTCTAAGTGAAAGTAGTGATAAGAACAGTGAGCATGAAGTGAGTATGAAGAACGTGAGTGAAAGTGAAATTTGTTTCGACGGATTATTTAATCAGAGTGAATGTAATAAAAACATTGAAAGTGTAGTGAGCAGTGAAACAGGTAAAAGAAAAGCCAGTGAAAGCCCCCCTCGTGACAGTGACATTTACAAACCCACCAAAGCCCCTCGAGCTGCTATGAAACCCCGCCGCACCGCCCCCGGTACCTCTCGACAGGCACTGCAGACGACCAACCGCTACGCGCCATTATCCAACCTCGCAGATCCCGACGATGACGCTATTGACTCCGGAGACGACAGCGACGAGGCAAACCACACTACCCCCGCACTGCCCTTGCGTAAGAACGCTCCAGCCCCAATCATCATCCCTGGCAAAGTGACAGACCACCGAGCTCTAGTAAGCAAATTAGATGCGACAGCGAAACAAGGCTACAACATAAAATACACTAGAAATAATGTCAGCCTGTATCTCGAAAGTAAAGAAGAAAAAGACAAGTTTCTCGAGATAATAAAACCTAAAATTCAGTACCATACATATAGCGATTCTAACGAAAAATCTCACGCATTTGTATTAAGAGGATTAGACTGGGAACCTACAACAGATTGCGTTAAACAAGAACTTGAGACTAACTACGAAATCAAAATTAAAGCTGTGTACCGTATGAGAACTGAATTCAGGCCATTATACCTAGTTGTAACAACATCTGACCTGACATTGAAACAAGTACAGCAAACAATAACAAAGATATTGTTTACTAGAGTCTCGTGGGAGAGGCACACAAACAAAAAAATCCTCACGCAATGCCACCGTTGCCAGGGATGGGGTCACGCTACAAGCAACTGCAACCGTCAGCCACAGTGCGTGAAATGCGCTCAAAACCACTTAACTGGCGTATGCGTCAAGTCCCGAAACTCACCCGCCAAGTGCGTGAACTGTGGGGGTGCGCACCCTGCTAATGCAATTGTTTGCGAGGCATACATACGCAAAGTGCAAGAAGTAGGAAAGCGCAACCCCCGAGTTCTTCAGCGCTATGAAGAGTTTAAGGTTCAGCGAGCACAGCGGGATGGTACAGCTCCACCAGTGACATACCTACCAGCGCCAGAGCCGACCGTCAACAGCTGGACACAGCGCCAACAACAGCCACAGCAGCGACAACGCGTAGCCAGCGCGCAAACTGCAGTGCCAGTGCCGAACATTTACGACCATGCGCGATTCCCCTCTCTGCCGCAACGAAGGCGCGAGACGAGTGCCGAGCGGCCAACGCTCCAGCAGCCAACGCCCCACACACAAACTCTTCCCACTCAACGACAATCAACGCAAGAAACAATCACACAAACAGCTGATATTTTTAATGAATTGGCTAGTGCAATAAATGTAATGAATTCAATGATAAATCTTTCAAACTTGTTAACCTTTGTAAACGAATTAAACGTAGAATTAGCTAAATGTACAAACACACAATCACGAGCATCTATCACCATGACATTCATGAATCGTATCGACTCATATCAGATTTAATTCACTACTAAAATCTGTTCATGGAACGCAAATGGAATCCTATCCAAAATAGGTGAACTAATACACTTCTTACACAAACATAACATTCATATTATGCTTATAAACGAAACACGATTACGACTCACAGACAAATTACACATAAAAGGATACACAGTACACAGAAAAGACAGACAAATTCAAACACACGTGCCGGCAGGAGGGGTAGCGGCACTCGTACACAACTCAATACAACATACATTAGTTCACCTTCAGCCTACATCCATAGAGTCCCTTTGCATCCGGCTCTCTGATAACACAAATATCATCACAGCTTATAACCACCCGCGTAACAATTTTACACAACACGAAATACACACACTTTTAAACATCGGCGGTAAAGTGCTGTTAACAGGCGATCTAAATGCAAAACACGCAACCTGGAACTGCAACAGAGCGAATAGAAATGGTAACACTCTCTACTCGTATTCATTAAATCATAACGCCATCATCATGCATCCTCCTACTCCCACACATTACCCATTAAATAATACAACCCCTACCACCATAGATTTAATCATTAATAAAAACATAACCCACCTAACTGATCCTGTCGCTCTTCCTGAATTAAACTCCGACCACACTCCCATCCTGTCTAAATTAAGCACACACAACGTACACACAGATAACACGCACTATACACGCATTTACAGAGACACAGATTGGCATGAGTACAGAAAAACACTTGACAAACATATCACAATACAGCCACACATGAACACAACACAAGCCATAGATACACAAGTGCAAGCACTAACTTATGCCATCACACATGCACTAAACAAACACACACGTATCACTAAACTAAAGCCAAACAAAGACAAACTACCAATACAAATTACACAATTAATCACACAACGCAACACGACACGGAAGCTATGGCAGAGGTCTCGTGATCCAGTCCACCGCAGACAAATGAACTCTCTCACCCGCATAATCCAGACAGAAATCAAATCCTTCAAAAACAAATCCTGGCAAGACAAACTCCTTTCTCTCAATCCTAACGATAGTTCACTCTGGAAACTCACACAAAATTTGAAAAAACCCTTTAAACCTTTACCCGAACTATCGGTAAATAATAATATCCTTTTCTCCGACGAACTCAAGGCGGAAGCGCTAGCTGAAACCTTTGAGCAAGTCCACATCCTCGACCCCAATAATTCCCAAGAACAAAGTAACATTATTAACGCAGTAAACAATTTTTTAAATTCAAATGTAACTCCTCAAAATCTTGCTAAATTCCTCTCCAAGCCCTCTGAAATCATATCCATAATCAAAACCTTTCCCAACCAGAAGGCGCCAGGTCCTGATAACATCCAAAACATAGCCCTTAAAAACCTATCCCGCAAAGCCCTAGTGCAGTTCACTTATATCATAAATTCTATGATTAAGCTCCATTACTTCCCGGAAGTGTGGAAAACTGCACTAGTGGTTCCTATACTCAAACCAAACAAAAACCCTAAACTACCCACAAGCTACCGACCCATCAGCCTTCTCTGTACCTTATCAAAGGTTGCTGAGAAGGTCATCCTTTACCGTATCCAAAAATTTAACCATAAACATAAAATAATCCCTTCCTTTCAATTCGGCTTCCGTAAATACCATAATACCACTCAACAAGTAGCGAGAATCGTGACAGACATATCTACAAATTTCAATAAGCAAAATGTCACAGTAATGGCCCTTTTAGACGTCGAAAAGGCTTTCGACAAAGTATGGCTAGAAGGGTTAATTTACAAAATGATTCAAGTGAAATTCCCGCCCATATTAATCAAACTTATAAAATCATACCTCACTAACAGATCCTTCCAAGTCAAACTAAACAATACTCTCTCCAATTCCCACCCTATAGCTGCAGGTGTGGCCCAGGGCAGTTGTCTAGGGCCGCAGCTTTTCACCCTTTACATCCATGACATCCCGACATTTCCAAAAACCAAAACCGCACTCTACGCGGACGATACGGCCATCTATGCCCACTCGTTCAGCGCAGAAGTTGCTAATAAACAAATCCAAATTCACCTTGATATCCTCCAACCCTACTGGCGCCTCTGGAAAATCTCCATCAACCATGACAAGACCGAAGCCATAGTATTCACACGCAAACACACAAACAACAAAATCTACACACCACTCAAATTAAACAACCACCGTGCAATCCCTTCCCCGTCTGTCAAATACCTTGGCATGACACTTGAATCCCGCCTCTATCACAAAAAACACATTAAAAACTCCATCAAAAAAGCATCCCTCACAGTTAGATCCCTCTACCCACTCTTAAATAAAACAAGTAAAATGTCCATACCCAACAAAAAACTCATTTTCACATCAATCATTCGCCCAATTCTCACGTACGCAGTACCGGCATGGTGTTCTGTATCGCACACAGCTCTGAAGCCGCTGCAGCGATTCCAAAACAAATGTCTTCGCTTAATCAATAGCGCTGACAGATACACAAGAATCGCAGATTTACACGGCATAACAAACATACCATACATACGAGAATACATTACACATCTTTCACAAAAATTCTACACAACACAAATTAGTCACAACCCTCTCACAAGAAACATGACACAAATCAGAGAGTACAACGTCCCATTTCCACTAAAACACAAATTACCATACCAGAATCTTCCTCTGTTCCGCCAACGCGCCCATAACAACATCGCCGCACACTAACCCTCATACTAACCACTTCATCTAATCATAATTTAAATATTGTTAGAAAATGTCATAGCCGCACTGTAAATATCATTAAAAAATCATTCATTTATCTCTAAGTCATAAATCATATCTCATACAATCACACCATAGATATCACAAATATTAATGTAAGTGTCATAACTTCATTGTAAATACCATACTGTCACTCATTTAGTTTGTAAGTTAGATATAAGTACACAATTGTATTAAAGTAGGTTTTTTATTATTTTTTCCTACAAACGCGCACACGATCATTCATTAAATTCACCCTCGCCTCATTACACGCACTCGATCATTGTTATTAACGTTAAGAATTTAACTTTAAACTTAGTTGATAAGGCCAACAGGCCAGGAGCAATGTATTGAAATGCTAATTTTAAAACATATCAAAACAACGCCATTCACGGCGCCAGGCGGTAACTAGCAGTACAGCTACGCAAACAAATCCGCAAATCACTGCGTGATTGTGATTTCGTTTGCGTACTGTGCTAGCAGCTGCCGCCCTGGTATAGTGCCCGTAATGTGCTGCGTTTTACTTTGTAAATAAATGTATTTGGTTCAATAATAAAGATGATATCTAACAAAAAACGTTCTCGTCCGATCACGTAAGTTAAGCAACATCGGGCGCGGTTAGTACTTGGATGGGTGACCGCTTGGGAACACCGCGTGCCGTTGACTTTTTGATTTTTATTAAAATTATTATTATAATTTCTCAATATATATGGTTATTATTATTTATAATAATTGTTATATAATGGTTGAGTTTGTGAAACAGTTTTATAGTAACATGGAGATGATGGCGTCTGATTCTCAATTTAACAAATGTTTCTTTCTTATTGTCATGTAGTTAATATTAAATAACGTACACATTACTATTTATTAGAATAAATATGAAAGTAATGATTTTAAATAAATAACATTCTCATGGATACCAGTAATATGTTCATAATAAATATTAGAATTGTACATCCCATAGTGTGAGCATTAAATTCAAATATAATAAACTGATTTCACACCTTACATACGCGTAATGCTGGAAGAAGAGCCAAATATATAAAAGAAGAATACATCTCAACTCCCAACATTACACCTTGGCCCCTCAATAAGAATCCAATTAGAATTGTGATGATCAATAAGATTTCAAATAGATTTCTCATTACATTAATTCATGTCAACGGCCATACCATGTTGAATACACACGTTCTCGTCCGATCACGTAAGTTAAGCAACATCGGGCGCGGTTAGTACTTGGATGGGTGACCGCTTGGGAACACCGCGTGCCGTTGACTTTTTGATTTTTATTAAAATTATTATTATAATTTCTCAATATATATGGTTATTATTATTTATAATAATTGTTATATAATGGTTGAGTTTGTGAAACAGTTTTATAGTAACATGGAGATGATGGCGTCTGATTCTCAATTTAACAAATGTTTCTTTCTTATTGTCATGTAGTTAATATTAAATAACGTACACATTACTATTTATTAGAATAAATATGAAAGTAATGATTTTAAATAAATAACATTCTCATGGATACCAGTAATATGTTCATAATAAATATTAGAATTGTACATCCCATAGTGTGAGCATTAAATTCAAATATAATAAACTGATTTCACACCTTACATACGCGTAATGCTGGAAGAAGAGCCAAATATATAAAAGAAGAATACATCTCAACTCCCAACATTACACCTTGGCCCCTCAATAAGAATCCAATTAGAATTGTGATGATCAATAAGATTTCAAATAGATTTCTCATTACATTAATTCATGTCAACGGCCATACCATGTTGAATACACACGTTCTCGTCCGATCACGTAAGTTAAGCAACATCGGGCGCGGTTACTACTTGGATGGGTGACCGCTTGGGAACACCGCGTGCCGTTGACTTTTTGATTTTTATTAAAATTATTATTATAATTTCTCAATATATATGGTTATTATTATTTATAATAATTGTTATATAATGGTTGAGTTTGTGAAACAGTTTTATAGTAACATGGAGATGATGGCGTCTGATTCTCAATTTAACAAATGTTTCTTTCTTATTGTCATGTAGTTAATATTAAATAACGTACACATTACTATGTATTAGAATAAATATGAAAGTAATGATTTTAAATAAATAACATTCTCATGGATACCAGTAATATGTTCATAATAAATATTAGAATTGTACATCCCATAGTGTGAGCATTAAATTCAAATATAATAAACTGATTTCACACCTTACATACGCGTAATGCTGGAAGAAGAGCCAAATATATAAAAGAAGAATACATCTCAACTCCCAACATTACACCTTGGCCCCTCAATAAGAATCCAATTAGAATTGTGATGATCAATAAGATTTCAAATAGATTTCTCATTACATTAATTCATGTCAACGGCCATACCATGTTGAATACACACGTTCTCGTCCCAGTGATAGTGTGATCGCAGTCGAGTACGGTTGTGTTTTGCTAGTCTCCGCGTGAGCGTTAAAATTTTTATTTTACTTTTATATTATTGTATGCGTGTAAAACGCCAGCCGTATAAACGAACAATATATACGTCTAGGTGCGTTTATAAGTATAACAGCAGGCATAGGGGCGTCTCCCCTATGCAAACAACAAAAAGTGCTAAAAAGATAGAGACTGATAATGAGGTAATGGTTATATCTAGCGATAGTAGTGATCCAGAAAACTCTAGTGACAGTTTTAAAACGAAAGTGGAGCAAATAGTTCAAGAGACAGTGACTGAAAAAACTAAAAATTGTGAAACAAATGAAAAATCAAGTATAGTCATGAACGCGGCCTTGTTCAAATCATTGTTCACGGTTGTTGAAAATCGACCCGTACCACGTGTCAACGAAAGTGAAAAGAAAAGGAACGCGAGTGTCAGTCCAAACAAGGATGGAGCAACAACCTCCGACCAACCAGCACACAGCAACAAGAAGCGATGCGCATCTGTAGCTGCGCCCGCTGCCCAACCAGTGCCAACACATAACACTTATGAACCGCTAGTCTCTGACCCGGACAGCGACCTCGGTGACGACGAGGATGACGTCACTAATAGTGTCGAAAATATTGATGACTCGTCGATAAACCAAGCTGGCCCGAGCGGCATCAGCAGTCAGGCAAACAAATCCACCACCGCCACCATCACCGCTACCAACGCCACTACCACACAGTCGAAGCAACGCATTGCTCCAATAATCATAGCTGGAAAGCCGACTTCTCACAAACCATTTGTCGCCACACTGAACGAAAAAGTTAAAAAAGGTTTCACTATCAGCTATAGTAAAAATAATTTAAATTTATATCTGCATGACTTGCAAGAGAAAAAACAAATGGTAGAGACATTGCGTAAATCAAATGTAGAATTCCACACCTATACAGATGCTGATAATAAGACCCATGCATTCGTGCTTCGCGGTCTCGACTGCGAGCCGAGCCCACAGGAACTGCAAGCAGAGTTGGAGACGACCTACGAGCAGCTCAAAATCAAAGCGATATACCGCATGACAACTCAGCACAGACCACTCTACCTGGTAGTGACTTCTACAGCAACAACTCTGCAAACTATACAGCGAGATGTGAAGACAATTATGTATACTCGAGTTTCTTGGCAACGACATGTTAACAAGAAACAGCTGTCACAATGCCACCGCTGTCAGATGTGGGGACACGCCACTGCTAACTGCATGCGCACTCCACGATGCCTTAAGTGCGCAGAGCAGCACATCACACGAGAGTGCACCAAACCTAAAACCACACCAGCAAAATGCATTAACTGCAGCGCTGATCACCCGGCCAACAGTGTGCAATGCGCTGTTTATATTGCGCGAATAAAACAGAGGCAGTTGAATATCGAGAAGCGAGCTCCAGCCCAATCCCAGCAGCGGTACCAGCCAGCACCTGCCCCCCAGGTCAACCAGTGGTCGCAACGCGGCCCGCACTATCCCCAGTGTAGTGACAGTGATGTGCGTCAAAGTGCGCGAAACCTACAAGCCCGTGACGAGTTTCCCCCACTCCCCGGCCGTCAGCGACAGCAGTCAGCGCCCCAACCTACCCCCAGCCAGCCTGCAGTCAACCCCAGTCCCTGTGAACAATCAACCTACCCCGAACCCAGTGATCAGGACACTATTACCCTTTACAAAGGAATAACAAATGAAATTCAGACATTAAGCACGTTAATTAATTTAGGACATATGTTAATAGCTCTTCAAGATCTTAATCAAAATTTAAGTAAATGTAAAACAGATATGGAAAAATTCAATACATTTTTCACATTCGCACAAAACATATCAAATTATAATATTTAAATCATTAATGACATCTCATACTAACACCACATAATCAAATAAAACTGTAAAAATGGCATAACAGCATTGTATATATCATTCACAATCATTCATTAGAGTTAAGTTTATTTATCGCAAACCCACTACATTCGCACCATTCTATCATAAATTAATATTCTGTGAAAGTCATAAACGCATTGTAACATTAAATATCATTCAGTTAGAAATAAGGTCATCTGCATACGCCATTATATTCAAATCATACTATCACATATCATATTATTATTAAGAGTCATAACAGCACTGTACAAATCATCTACTGTCACTCATTTAGTTTTTAAGTTAGTTGTAAGTACCATTATTTAAAGTAGGTTTTTTATTTATTTTTCCTACGGAACACAACACGATCATTCATAAGACACGCACACTGCATCACGCGCACACGATCATCAAATGTTTTTATTCTTTTAGAAATGTAAGTTAAATTTAATGGTAAGGCCAACAGGCCAGGAACGTTATATATTATGCTAATGTTAAACAACATAAGATCGAGCCATTCGCGGCACCAGGCGGCTGTGCGCAGCGCAGCTACGCGGGCAAATCCGTTAATCACTGCGTGATTGAGATTGTGCCCCCGTACTGCGCGGTCGACGCCGCCCTGGACAATGTCCTAAATGCGCCGATTCTTTTTGTAATATGTATCAAGGTTAATAAATAAAACAAATTTCTAATTCTAATTCGTTCTCGTCCGATCACGTAAGTTAAGCAACATCGGGCGCGGTTAGTACTTGGATGGGTGACCGCTTGGGAACACCGCGTGCCGTTGACTTTTTGATTTTTATTAAAATTATTATTATAATTTCTCAATATATATGGTTATTATTATTTATAATAATTGTTATATAATGGTTGAGTTTGTGAAACAGTTTTATAGTAACATGGAGATGATGGCGTCTGATTCTCAATTTAACAAATGTTTCTTTCTTATTGTCATGTAGTTAATATTAAATAACGTACACATTACTATTTATTAGAATAAATATGAAAGTAATGATTTTAAATAAATAACATTCTCATGGATACCAGTAATATGTTCATAATAAATATTAGAATTGTACATCCCATAGTGTGAGCATTAAATTCAAATATAATAAACTGATTTCACACCTTACATACGCGTAATGCTGGAAGAAGAGCCAAATATATAAAAGAAGAATACATCTCAACTCCCAACATTACACCTTGGCCCCTCAATAAGAATCCAATTAGAATTGTGATGATCAATAAGATTTCAAATAGATTTCTCATTACATTAATTCATGTCAACGGCCATACCATGTTGAATACACACGTTCTCGTCCGATCACGTAAGTTAAGCAACATCGGGCGCGGTTACTACTTGGATGGGTGACCGCTTGGGAACACCGCGTGCCGTTGACTTTTTGATTTTTATTAAAATTATTATTATAATTTCTCAATATATATGGTTATTATTATTTATAATAATTGTTATATAATGGTTGAGTTTGTGAAACAGTTTTATAGTAACATGGAGATGATGGCGTCTGATTCTCAATTTAACAAATGTTTCTTTCTTATTGTCATGTAGTTAATATTAAATAACGTACACATTACTATGTATTAGAATAAATATGAAAGTAATGATTTTAAATAAATAACATTCTCATGGATACCAGTAATATGTTCATAATAAATATTAGAATTGTACATCCCATAGTGTGAGCATTAAATTCAAATATAATAAACTGATTTCACACCTTACATACGCGTAATGCTGGAAGAAGAGCCAAATATATAAAAGAAGAATACATCTCAACTCCCAACATTACACCTTGGCCCCTCAATAAGAATCCAATTAGAATTGTGATGATCAATAAGATTTCAAATAGATTTCTCATTACATTAATTCATGTCAACGGCCATACCATGTTGAATACACACGTTCTCGTCCGATCACGTAAGTTAAGCAACATCGGGCGCGGTTAGTACTTGGATGGGTGACCGCTTGGGAACACCGCGTGCCGTTGACTTTTTGATTTTTATTAAAATTATTATTATAATTTCTCAATATATATGGTTATTATTATTTATAATAATTGTTATATAATGGTTGAGTTTGTGAAACAGTTTTATAGTAACATGGAGATGATGGCGTCTGATTCTCAATTTAACAAATGTTTCTTTCTTATTGTCATGTAGTTAATATTAAATAACGTACACATTACTATTTATTAGAATAAATATGAAAGTAATGATTTTAAATAAATAACATTCTCATGGATACCAGTAATATGTTCATAATAAATATTAGAATTGTACATCCCATAGTGTGAGCATTAAATTCAAATATAATAAACTGATTTCACACCTTACATACGCGTAATGCTGGAAGAAGAGCCAAATATATAAAAGAAGAATACATCTCAACTCCCAACATTACACCTTGGCCCCTCAATAAGAATCCAATTAGAATTGTGATGATCAATAAGATTTCAAATAGATTTCTCATTACATTAATTCATGTCAACGGCCATACCATGTTGAATACACACGTTCTCGTCCGATCACGTAAGTTAAGCAACATCGGGCGCGGTTAGTACTTGGATGGGTGACCGCTTGGGAACACCGCGTGCCGTTGACTTTTTGATTTTTATTAAAATTATTATTATAATTTCTCAATATATATGGTTATTATTATTTATAATAATTGTTATATAATGGTTGAGTTTGTGAAACAGTTTTATAGTAACATGGAGATGATGGCGTCTGATTCTCAATTTAACAAATGTTTCTTTCTTATTGTCATGTAGTTAATATTAAATAACGTACACATTACTATGTATTAGAATAAATATGAAAGTAATGATTTTAAATAAATAACATTCTCATGGATACCAGTAATATGTTCATAATAAATATTAGAATTGTACATCCCATAGTGTGAGCATTAAATTCAAATATAATAAACTGATTTCACACCTTACATACGCGTAATGCTGGAAGAAGAGCCAAATATATAAAAGAAGAATACATCTCAACTCCCAACATTACACCTTGGCCCCTCAATAAGAATCCAATTAGAATTGTGATGATCAATAAGATTTCAAATAGATTTCTCATTACATTAATTCATGTCAACGGCCATACCATGTTGAATACACACGTTCTCGTCCGATCACGTAAGTTAAGCAACATCGGGCGCGGTTACTACTTGGATGGGTGACCGCTTGGGAACACCGCGTGCCGTTGACTTTTTGATTTTTATTAAAATTATTATTATAATTTCTCAATATATATGGTTATTATTATTTATAATAATTGTTATATAATGGTTGAGTTTGTGAAACAGTTTTATAGTAACATGGAGATGATGGCGTCTGATTCTCAATTTAACAAATGTTTCTTTCTTATTGTCATGTAGTTAATATTAAATAACGTACACATTACTATGTATTAGAATAAATATGAAAGTAATGATTTTAAATAAATAACATTCTCATGGATACCAGTAATATGTTCATAATAAATATTAGAATTGTACATCCCATAGTGTGAGCATTAAATTCAAATATAATAAACTGATTTCACACCTTACATACGCGTAATGCTGGAAGAAGAGCCAAATATATAAAAGAAGAATACATCTCAACTCCCAACATTACACCTTGGCCCCTCAATAAGAATCCAATTAGAATTGTGATGATCAATAAGATTTCAAATAGATTTCTCATTACATTAATTCATGTCAACGGCCATACCATGTTGAATACACACGTTCTCGTCCGATCACGTAAGTTAAGCAACATCGGGCGCGGTTAGTACTTGGATGGGTGACCGCTTGGGAACACCGCGTGCCGTTGACTTTTTGATTTTTATTAAAATTATTATTATAATTTCTCAATATATATGGTTATTATTATTTATAATAATTGTTATATAATGGTTGAGTTTGTGAAACAGTTTTATAGTAACATGGAGATGATGGCGTCTGATTCTCAATTTAACAAATGTTTCTTTCTTATTGTCATGTAGTTAATATTAAATAACGTACACATTACTATTTATTAGAATAAATATGAAAGTAATGATTTTAAATAAATAACATTCTCATGGATACCAGTAATATGTTCATAATAAATATTAGAATTGTACATCCCATAGTGTGAGCATTAAATTCAAATATAATAAACTGATTTCACACCTTACATACGCGTAATGCTGGAAGAAGAGCCAAATATATAAAAGAAGAATACATCTCAACTCCCAACATTACACCTTGGCCCCTCAATAAGAATCCAATTAGAATTGTGATGATCAATAAGATTTCAAATAGATTTCTCATTACATTAATTCATGTCAACGGCCATACCATGTTGAATACACACGTTCTCGTCCGATCACGTAAGTTAAGCAACATCGGGCGCGGTTAGTACTTGGATGGGTGACCGCTTGGGAACACCGCGTGCCGTTGACTTTTTGATTTTTATTAAAATTATTATTATAATTTCTTAATATATATGGTTATTATTATTTATAATAATTGTTATATAATGGTTGAGTTTGTGAAACAGTTTTATAGTAACATGGAGATGATGGCGTCTGATTCTCAATTTAACAAATGTTTCTTTCTTATTGTCATGTAGTTAATATTAAATAACGTACACATTACTATTTATTAGAATAAATATGAAAGTAATGATTTTAAATAAATAACATTCTCATGGATACCAGTAATATGTTCATAATAAATATTAGAATTGTACATCCCATAGTGTGAGCATTAAATTCAAATATAATAAACTGATTTCACACCTTACATACGCGTAATGCTGGAAGAAGAGCCAAATATATAAAAGAAGAATACATCTCAACTCCCAACATTACACCTTGGCCCCTCAATAAGAATCCAATTAGAATTGTGATGATCAATAAGATTTCAAATAGATTTCTCATTACATTAATTCATGTCAACGGCCATACCATGTTGAATACACACGTTCTCGTCCGATCACGTAAGTTAAGCAACATCGGGCGCGGTTAGTACTTGGATGGGTGACCGCTTGGGAACACCGCGTGCCGTTGACTTTTTGATTTTTATTAAAATTATTATTATAATTTCTCAATATATATGGTTATTATTATTTATAATAATTGTTATATAATGGTTGAGTTTGTGAAACAGTTTTATAGTAACATGGAGATGATGGCGTCTGATTCTCAATTTAACAAATGTTTCTTTCTTATTGTCATGTAGTTAATATTAAATAACGTACACATTACTATTTATTAGAATAAATATGAAAGTAATGATTTTAAATAAATAACATTCTCATGGATACCAGTAATATGTTCATAATAAATATTAGAATTGTACATCCCATAGTGTGAGCATTAAATTCAAATATAATAAACTGATTTCACACCTTACATACGCGTAATGCTGGAAGAAGAGCCAAATATATAAAAGAAGAATACATCTCAACTCCCAACATTACACCTTGGCCCCTCAATAAGAATCCAATTAGAATTGTGATGATCAATAAGATTTCAAATAGATTTCTCATTACATTAATTCATGTCAACGGCCATACCATGTTGAATACACACGTTCTCGTCCGATCACGTAAGTTAAGCAACATCGGGCGCGGTTAGTACTTGGATGGGTGACCGCTTGGGAACACCGCGTGCCGTTGACTTTTTGATTTTTATTAAAATTATTATTATAATTTCTCAATATATATGGTTATTATTATTTATAATAATTGTTATATAATGGTTGAGTTTGTGAAACAGTTTTATAGTAACATGGAGATGATGGCGTCTGATTCTCAATTTAACAAATGTTTCTTTCTTATTGTCATGTAGTTAATATTAAATAACGTACACATTACTATTTATTAGAATAAATATGAAAGTAATGATTTTAAATAAATAACATTCTCATGGATACCAGTAATATGTTCATAATAAATATTAGAATTGTACATCCCATAGTGTGAGCATTAAATTCAAATATAATAAACTGATTTCACACCTTACATACGCGTAATGCTGGAAGAAGAGCCAAATATATAAAAGAAGAATACATCTCAACTCCCAACATTACACCTTGGCCCCTCAATAAGAATCCAATTAGAATTGTGATGATCAATAAGATTTCAAATAGATTTCTCATTACATTAATTCATGTCAACGGCCATACCATGTTGAATACACACGTTCTCGTCCGATCACGTAAGTTAAGCAACATCGGGCGCGGTTAGTACTTGGATGGGTGACCGCTTGGGAACACCGCGTGCCGTTGACTTTTTGATTTTTATTAAAATTATTATTATAATTTCTCAATATATATGGTTATTATTATTTATAATAATTGTTATATAATGGTTGAGTTTGTGAAACAGTTTTATAGTAACATGGAGATGATGGCGTCTGATTCTCAATTTAACAAATGTTTCTTTCTTATTGTCATGTAGTTAATATTAAATAACGTACACATTACTATTTATTAGAATAAATATGAAAGTAATGATTTTAAATAAATAACATTCTCATGGATACCAGTAATATGTTCATAATAAATATTAGAATTGTACATCCCATAGTGTGAGCATTAAATTCAAATATAATAAACTGATTTCACACCTTACATACGCGTAATGCTGGAAGAAGAGCCAAATATATAAAAGAAGAATACATCTCAACTCCCAACATTACACCTTGGCCCCTCAATAAGAATCCAATTAGAATTGTGATGATCAATAAGATTTCAAATAGATTTCTCATTACATTAATTCATGTCAACGGCCATACCATGTTGAATACACACGTTCTCGTCCGATCACGTAAGTTAAGCAACATCGGGCGCGGTTAGTACTTGGATGGGTGACCGCTTGGGAACACCGCGTGCCGTTGACTTTTTGATTTTTATTAAAATTATTATTATAATTTCTCAATATATATGGTTATTATTATTTATAATAATTGTTATATAATGGTTGAGTTTGTGAAACAGTTTTATAGTAACATGGAGATGATGGCGTCTGATTCTCAATTTAACAAATGTTTCTTTCTTATTGTCATGTAGTTAATATTAAATAACGTACACATTACTATTTATTAGAATAAATATGAAAGTAATGATTTTAAATAAATAACATTCTCATGGATACCAGTAATATGTTCATAATAAATATTAGAATTGTACATCCCATAGTGTGAGCATTAAATTCAAATATAATAAACTGATTTCACACCTTACATACGCGTAATGCTGGAAGAAGAGCCAAATATATAAAAGAAGAATACATCTCAACTCCCAACATTACACCTTGGCCCCTCAATAAGAATCCAATTAGAATTGTGATGATCAATAAGATTTCAAATAGATTTCTCATTACATTAATTCATGTCAACGGCCATACCATGTTGAATACACACGTTCTCGTCCGATCACGTAAGTTAAGCAACATCGGGCGCGGTTAGTACTTGGATGGGTGACCGCTTGGGAACACCGCGTGCCGTTGACTTTTTGATTTTTATTAAAATTATTATTATAATTTCTCAATATATATGGTTATTATTATTTATAATAATTGTTATATAATGGTTGAGTTTGTGAAACAGTTTTATAGTAACATGGAGATGATGGCGTCTGATTCTCAATTTAACAAATGTTTCTTTCTTATTGTCATGTAGTTAATATTAAATAACGTACACATTACTATTTATTAGAATAAATATGAAAGTAATGATTTTAAATAAATAACATTCTCATGGATACCAGTAATATGTTCATAATAAATATTAGAATTGTACATCCCATAGTGTGAGCATTAAATTCAAATATAATAAACTGATTTCACACCTTACATACGCGTAATGCTGGAAGAAGAGCCAAATATATAAAAGAAGAATACATCTCAACTCCCAACATTACACCTTGGCCCCTCAATAAGAATCCAATTAGAATTGTGATGATCAATAAGATTTCAAATAGATTTCTCATTACATTAATTCATGTCAACGGCCATACCATGTTGAATACACACGTTCTCGTCCGATCACGTAAGTTAAGCAACATCGGGCGCGGTTAGTACTTGGATGGGTGACCGCTTGGGAACACCGCGTGCCGTTGACTTTTTGATTTTTATTAAAATTATTATTATAATTTCTCAATATATATGGTTATTATTATTTATAATAATTGTTATATAATGGTTGAGTTTGTGAAACAGTTTTATAGTAACATGGAGATGATGGCGTCTGATTCTCAATTTAACAAATGTTTCTTTCTTATTGTCATGTAGTTAATATTAAATAACGTACACATTACTATTTATTAGAATAAATATGAAAGTAATGATTTTAAATAAATAACATTCTCATGGATACCAGTAATATGTTCATAATAAATATTAGAATTGTACATCCCATAGTGTGAGCATTAAATTCAAATATAATAAACTGATTTCACACCTTACATACGCGTAATGCTGGAAGAAGAGCCAAATATATAAAAGAAGAATACATCTCAACTCCCAACATTACACCTTGGCCCCTCAATAAGAATCCAATTAGAATTGTGATGATCAATAAGATTTCAAATAGATTTCTCATTACATTAATTCATGTCAACGGCCATACCATGTTGAATACACACGTTCTCGTCCGATCACGTAAGTTAAGCAACATCGGGCGCGGTTAGTACTTGGATGGGTGACCGCTTGGGAACACCGCGTGCCGTTGACTTTTTGATTTTTATTAAAATTATTATTATAATTTCTCAATATATATGGTTATTATTATTTATAATAATTGTTATATAATGGTTGAGTTTGTGAAACAGTTTTATAGTAACATGGAGATGATGGCGTCTGATTCTCAATTTAACAAATGTTTCTTTCTTATTGTCATGTAGTTAATATTAAATAACGTACACATTACTATTTATTAGAATAAATATGAAAGTAATGATTTTAAATAAATAACATTCTCATGGATACCAGTAATATGTTCATAATAAATATTAGAATTGTACATCCCATAGTGTGAGCATTAAATTCAAATATAATAAACTGATTTCACACCTTACATACGCGTAATGCTGGAAGAAGAGCCAAATATATAAAAGAAGAATACATCTCAACTCCCAACATTACACCTTGGCCCCTCAATAAGAATCCAATTAGAATTGTGATGATCAATAAGATTTCAAATAGATTTCTCATTACATTAATTCATGTCAACGGCCATACCATGTTGAATACACACGTTCTCGTCCGATCACGTAAGTTAAGCAACATCGGGCGCGGTTAGTACTTGGATGGGTGACCGCTTGGGAACACCGCGTGCCGTTGACTTTTTGATTTTTATTAAAATTATTATTATAATTTCTCAATATATATGGTTATTATTATTTATAATAATTGTTATATAATGGTTGAGTTTGTGAAACAGTTTTATAGTAACATGGAGATGATGGCGTCTGATTCTCAATTTAACAAATGTTTCTTTCTTATTGTCATGTAGTTAATATTAAATAACGTACACATTACTATTTATTAGAATAAATATGAAAGTAATGATTTTAAATAAATAACATTCTCATGGATACCAGTAATATGTTCATAATAAATATTAGAATTGTACATCCCATAGTGTGAGCATTAAATTCAAATATAATAAACTGATTTCACACCTTACATACGCGTAATGCTGGAAGAAGAGCCAAATATATAAAAGAAGAATACATCTCAACTCCCAACATTACACCTTGGCCCCTCAATAAGAATCCAATTAGAATTGTGATGATCAATAAGATTTCAAATAGATTTCTCATTACATTAATTCATGTCAACGGCCATACCATGTTGAATACACACGTTCTCGTCCGATCACGTAAGTTAAGCAACATCGGGCGCGGTTAGTACTTGGATGGGTGACCGCTTGGGAACACCGCGTGCCGTTGACTTTTTGATTTTTATTAAAATTATTATTATAATTTCTCAATATATATGGTTATTATTATTTATAATAATTGTTATATAATGGTTGAGTTTGTGAAACAGTTTTATAGTAACATGGAGATGATGGCGTCTGATTCTCAATTTAACAAATGTTTCTTTCTTATTGTCATGTAGTTAATATTAAATAACGTACACATTACTATTTATTAGAATAAATATGAAAGTAATGATTTTAAATAAATAACATTCTCATGGATACCAGTAATATGTTCATAATAAATATTAGAATTGTACATCCCATAGTGTGAGCATTAAATTCAAATATAATAAACTGATTTCACACCTTACATACGCGTAATGCTGGAAGAAGAGCCAAATATATAAAAGAAGAATACATCTCAACTCCCAACATTACACCTTGGCCCCTCAATAAGAATCCAATTAGAATTGTGATGATCAATAAGATTTCAAATAGATTTCTCATTACATTAATTCATGTCAACGGCCATACCATGTTGAATACACACGTTCTCGTCCGATCACGTAAGTTAAGCAACATCGGGCGCGGTTAGTACTTGGATGGGTGACCGCTTGGGAACACCGCGTGCCGTTGACTTTTTGATTTTTATTAAAATTATTATTATAATTTCTCAATATATATGGTTATTATTATTTATAATAATTGTTATATAATGGTTGAGTTTGTGAAACAGTTTTATAGTAACATGGAGATGATGGCGTCTGATTCTCAATTTAACAAATGTTTCTTTCTTATTGTCATGTAGTTAATATTAAATAACGTACACATTACTATTTATTAGAATAAATATGAAAGTAATGATTTTAAATAAATAACATTCTCATGGATACCAGTAATATGTTCATAATAAATATTAGAATTGTACATCCCATAGTGTGAGCATTAAATTCAAATATAATAAACTGATTTCACACCTTACATACGCGTAATGCTGGAAGAAGAGCCAAATATATAAAAGAAGAATACATCTCAACTCCCAACATTACACCTTGGCCCCTCAATAAGAATCCAATTAGAATTGTGATGATCAATAAGATTTCAAATAGATTTCTCATTACATTAATTCATGTCAACGGCCATACCATGTTGAATACACACGTTCTCGTCCGATCACGTAAGTTAAGCAACATCGGGCGCGGTTAGTACTTGGATGGGTGACCGCTTGGGAACACCGCGTGCCGTTGACTTTTTGATTTTTATTAAAATTATTATTATAATTTCTCAATATATATGGTTATTATTATTTATAATAATTGTTATATAATGGTTGAGTTTGTGAAACAGTTTTATAGTAACATGGAGATGATGGCGTCTGATTCTCAATTTAACAAATGTTTCTTTCTTATTGTCATGTAGTTAATATTAAATAACGTACACATTACTATTTATTAGAATAAATATGAAAGTAATGATTTTAAATAAATAACATTCTCATGGATACCAGTAATATGTTCATAATAAATATTAGAATTGTACATCCCATAGTGTGAGCATTAAATTCAAATATAATAAACTGATTTCACACCTTACATACGCGTAATGCTGGAAGAAGAGCCAAATATATAAAAGAAGAATACATCTCAACTCCCAACATTACACCTTGGCCCCTCAATAAGAATCCAATTAGAATTGTGATGATCAATAAGATTTCAAATAGATTTCTCATTACATTAATTCATGTCAACGGCCATACCATGTTGAATACACACGTTCTCGTCCCAGTGATTTCTGAGCAGCCGATGAGTGCGGACGCGTAGTGCTAAGCCAGATAGTTCTTGCTTCGTAAGTTTAAACAGGCGACTTAGAATAAATTTTGTTTTTTGTTGGATGAGAATTAAAAATCGCCCTCAGCGAACTACTTATTCAAAAAGTAAAAGTGTTTTCAAGTACCAAAACCGGCGTCGGGGCCGTGCCCCAATGCCCCCGAAAGTTCAACGCAGTAAACAGATAGAGACTGATAACGCGAGTGAAAATGTTGACAACGAGAATAGTGAAAACGCGGGAAACCAAAGTGCCACGTTTAGTGATAAGTTGGAAAGTATCTCTCTAAGTGAAAGTAGTGATAAGAACAGTGAGCATGAAGTGAGTATGAAGAACGTGAGTGAAAGTGAAATTTGTTTCGACGGATTATTTAATCAGAGTGAATGTAATAAAAACATTGAAAGTGTAGTGAGCAGTGAAACAGGTAAAAGAAAAGCCAGTGAAAGCCCCCCTCGTGACAGTGACATTTACAAACCCACCAAAGCCCCTCGAGCTGCTATGAAACCCCGCCGCACCGCCCCCGGTACCTCTCGACAGGCACTGCAGACGACCAACCGCTACGCGCCATTATCCAACCTCGCAGATCCCGACGATGACGCTATTGACTCCGGAGACGACAGCGACGAGGCAAACCACACTACCCCCGCACTGCCCTTGCGTAAGAACGCTCCAGCCCCAATCATCATCCCTGGCAAAGTGACAGACCACCGAGCTCTAGTAAGCAAATTAGATGCGACAGCGAAACAAGGCTACAACATAAAATACACTAGAAATAATGTCAGCCTGTATCTCGAAAGTAAAGAAGAAAAAGACAAGTTTCTCGAGATAATAAAACCTAAAATTCAGTACCATACATATAGCGATTCTAACGAAAAATCTCACGCATTTGTATTAAGAGGATTAGACTGGGAACCTACAACAGATTGCGTTAAACAAGAACTTGAGACTAACTACGAAATCAAAATTAAAGCTGTGTACCGTATGAGAACTGAATTCAGGCCATTATACCTAGTTGTAACAACATCTGACCTGACATTGAAACAAGTACAGCAAACAATAACAAAGATATTGTTTACTAGAGTCTCGTGGGAGAGGCACACAAACAAAAAAATCCTCACGCAATGCCACCGTTGCCAGGGATGGGGTCACGCTACAAGCAACTGCAACCGTCAGCCACAGTGCGTGAAATGCGCTCAAAACCACTTAACTGGCGTATGCGTCAAGTCCCGAAACTCACCCGCCAAGTGCGTGAACTGTGGGGGTGCGCACCCTGCTAATGCAATTGTTTGCGAGGCATACATACGCAAAGTGCAAGAAGTAGGAAAGCGCAACCCCCGAGTTCTTCAGCGCTATGAAGAGTTTAAGGTTCAGCGAGCACAGCGGGATGGTACAGCTCCACCAGTGACATACCTACCAGCGCCAGAGCCGACCGTCAACAGCTGGACACAGCGCCAACAACAGCCACAGCAGCGACAACGCGTAGCCAGCGCGCAAACTGCAGTGCCAGTGCCGAACATTTACGACCATGCGCGATTCCCCTCTCTGCCGCAACGAAGGCGCGAGACGAGTGCCGAGCGGCCAACGCTCCAGCAGCCAACGCCCCACACACAAACTCTTCCCACTCAACGACAATCAACGCAAGAAACAATCACACAAACAGCTGATATTTTTAATGAATTGGCTAGTGCAATAAATGTAATGAATTCAATGATAAATCTTTCAAACTTGTTAACCTTTGTAAACGAATTAAACGTAGAATTAGCTAAATGTACAAACACACAATCACGAGCATCTATCACCATGACATTCATGAATCGTATCGACTCATATCAGATTTAATTCACTACTAAAATCTGTTCATGGAACGCAAATGGAATCCTATCCAAAATAGGTGAACTAATACACTTCTTACACAAACATAACATTCATATTATGCTTATAAACGAAACACGATTACGACTCACAGACAAATTACACATAAAAGGATACACAGTACACAGAAAAGACAGACAAATTCAAACACACGTGCCGGCAGGAGGGGTAGCGGCACTCGTACACAACTCAATACAACATACATTAGTTCACCTTCAGCCTACATCCATAGAGTCCCTTTGCATCCGGCTCTCTGATAACACAAATATCATCACAGCTTATAACCACCCGCGTAACAATTTTACACAACACGAAATACACACACTTTTAAACATCGGCGGTAAAGTGCTGTTAACAGGCGATCTAAATGCAAAACACGCAACCTGGAACTGCAACAGAGCGAATAGAAATGGTAACACTCTCTACTCGTATTCATTAAATCATAACGCCATCATCATGCATCCTCCTACTCCCACACATTACCCATTAAATAATACAACCCCTACCACCATAGATTTAATCATTAATAAAAACATAACCCACCTAACTGATCCTGTCGCTCTTCCTGAATTAAACTCCGACCACACTCCCATCCTGTCTAAATTAAGCACACACAACGTACACACAGATAACACGCACTATACACGCATTTACAGAGACACAGATTGGCATGAGTACAGAAAAACACTTGACAAACATATCACAATACAGCCACACATGAACACAACACAAGCCATAGATACACAAGTGCAAGCACTAACTTATGCCATCACACATGCACTAAACAAACACACACGTATCACTAAACTAAAGCCAAACAAAGACAAACTACCAATACAAATTATACAATTAATCACACAACGCAACACGACACGGAAGCTATGGCAGAGGTCTCGTGATCCAGTCCACCGCAGACAAATGAACTCTCTCACCCGCATAATCCAGACAGAAATCAAATCCTTCAAAAACAAATCCTGGCAAGACAAACTCCTTTCTCTCAATCCTAACGATAGTTCACTCTGGAAACTCACACAAAATTTGAAAAAACCCTTTAAACCTTTACCCGAACTATCGGTAAATAATAATATCCTTTTCTCCGACGAACTCAAGGCGGAAGCGCTAGCTGAAACCTTTGAGCAAGTCCACATCCTCGACCCCAATAATTCCCAAGAACAAAGTAACATTATTAACGCAGTAAACAATTTTTTAAATTCAAATGTAACTCCTCAAAATCTTGCTAAATTCCTCTCCAAGCCCTCTGAAATCATATCCATAATCAAAACCTTTCCCAACCAGAAGGCGCCAGGTCCTGATAACATCCAAAACATAGCCCTTAAAAACCTATCCCGCAAAGCCCTAGTGCAGTTCACTTATATCATAAATTCTATGATTAAGCTCCATTACTTCCCGGAAGTGTGGAAAACTGCACTAGTGGTTCCTATACTCAAACCAAACAAAAACCCTAAACTACCCACAAGCTACCGACCCATCAGCCTTCTCAGTACCTTATCAAAGGTTGCTGAGAAGGTCATCCTTTACCGTATCCAAAAATTTAACCATAAACATAAAATAATCCCTTCCTTTCAATTCGGCTTCCGTAAATACCATAATACCACTCAACAAGTAGCGAGAATCGTGACAGACATATCTACAAATTTCAATAAGCAAAATGTCACAGTAATGGCCCTTTTAGACGTCGAAAAGGCTTTCGACAAAGTATGGCTAGAAGGGTTAATTTACAAAATGATTCAAGTGAAATTCCCGCCCATATTAATCAAACTTATAAAATCATACCTCACTAACAGATCCTTCCAAGTCAAACTAAACAATACTCTCTCCAATTCCCACCCTATAGCTGCAGGTGTGGCCCAGGGCAGTTGTCTAGGGCCGCAGCTTTTCACCCTTTACATCCATGACATCCCGACATTTCCAAAAACCAAAACCGCACTCTACGCGGACGATACGGCCATCTATGCCCACTCGTTCAGCGCAGAAGTTGCTAATAAACAAATCCAAATTCACCTTGATATCCTCCAACCCTACTGGCGCCTCTGGAAAATCTCCATCAACCATGACAAGACCGAAGCCATAGTATTCACACGCAAACACACAAACAACAAAATCTACACACCACTCAAATTAAACAACCACCGTGCAATCCCTTCCCCGTCTGTCAAATACCTTGGCATGACACTTGAATCCCGCCTCTATCACAAAAAACACATTAAAAACTCCATCAAAAAAGCATCCCTCACAGTTAGATCCCTCTACCCACTCTTAAATAAAACAAGTAAAATGTCCATACCCAACAAAAAACTCATTTTCACATCAATCATTCGCCCAATTCTCACGTACGCAGTACCGGCATGGTGTTCTGTATCGCACACAGCTCTGAAGCCGCTGCAGCGATTCCAAAACAAATGTCTTCGCTTAATCAATAGCGCTGACAGATACACAAGAATCGCAGATTTACACGGCATAACAAACATACCATACATACGAGAATACATTACACATCTTTCACAAAAATTCTACACAACACAAATTAGTCACAACCCTCTCACAAGAAACATGACACAAATCAGAGAGTACAACGTCCCATTTCCACTAAAACACAAATTACCATACCAGAATCTTCCTCTGTTCCGCCAACGCGCCCATAACAACATCGCCGCACACTAACCCTCATACTAACCACTTCACCTAATCATAATTTAAATATTGTTAGAAAATGTCATAGCCGCACTGTAAATATCATTAAAAAATCATTCATTTATCTCTAAGTCATAAATCATATCTCATACAATCACACCATAGATATCACAAATATTAATGTAAGTGTCATAACTTCATTGTAAATACCATACTGTCACTCATTTAGTTTGTAAGTTAGATATAAGTACACAATTGTATTAAAGTAGGTTTTTTATTATTTTTTCCTACAAACGCGCACACGATCATTCATTAAATTCACCCTCGCCTCATTACACGCACTCGATCATTGTTATTAACGTTAAGAATTTAACTTTAAACTTAGTTGATAAGGCCAACAGGCCAGGAGCAATGTATTGAAATGCTAATTTTAAAACATATCAAAACAACGCCATTCACGGCGCCAGGCGGTAACTAGCAGTACAGCTACGCAAACAAATCCGCAAATCACTGCGTGATTGTGATTTCGTTTGCGTACTGTGCTAGCAGCTGCCGCCCTGGTATAGTGCCCGTAATGTGCTGCGTTTTACTTTGTAAATAAATGTATTTGGTTCAATAATAAAGATGATATCTAACAAAAAAAAAACGTTCTCGTCCGATCACGTAAGTTAAGCAACATCGGGCGCGGTTAGTACTTGGATGGGTGACCGCTTGGGAACACCGCGTGCCGTTGACTTTTTGATTTTTATTAAAATTATTATTATAATTTCTCAATATATATGGTTATTATTATTTATAATAATTGTTATATAATGGTTGAGTTTGTGAAACAGTTTTATAGTAACATGGAGATGATGGCGTCTGATTCTCAATTTAACAAATGTTTCTTTCTTATTGTCATGTAGTTAATATTAAATAACGTACACATTACTATTTATTAGAATAAATATGAAAGTAATGATTTTAAATAAATAACATTCTCATGGATACCAGTAATATGTTCATAATAAATATTAGAATTGTACATCCCATAGTGTGAGCATTAAATTCAAATATAATAAACTGATTTCACACCTTACATACGCGTAATGCTGGAAGAAGAGCCAAATATATAAAAGAAGAATACATCTCAACTCCCAACATTACACCTTGGCCCCTCAATAAGAACCCTATTAGAATTGTGATGATCAATAAGATTTCAAATAGATTTCTCATTACATTAATTCATGTCAACGGCCATACCATGTTGAATACACACGTTCTCGTCCGATCACGTAAGTTAAGCAACATCGGGCGCGGTTAGTACTTGGATGGGTGACCGCTTGGGAACACCGCGTGCCGTTGACTTTTTGATTTTTATTAAAATTATTATTATAATTTCTCAATATATATGGTTATTATTATTTATAATAATTGTTATATAATGGTTGAGTTTGTGAAACAGTTTTATAGTAACATGGAGATGATGGCGTCTGATTCTCAATTTAACAAATGTTTCTTTCTTATTGTCATGTAGTTAATATTAAATAACGTACACATTACTATTTATTAGAATAAATATGAAAGTAATGATTTTAAATAAATAACATTCTCATGGATACCAGTAATATGTTCATAATAAATATTAGAATTGTACATCCCATAGTGTGAGCATTAAATTCAAATATAATAAACTGATTTCACACCTTACATACGCGTAATGCTGGAAGAAGAGCCAAATATATAAAAGAAGAATACATCTCAACTCCCAACATTACACCTTGGCCCCTCAATAAGAATCCAATTAGAATTGTGATGATCAATAAGATTTCAAATAGATTTCTCATTACATTAATTCATGTCAACGGCCATACCATGTTGAATACACACGTTCTCGTCCCCGAGTTCTCATCTAGCCACCAAGGTGACTAGACGTTTTTCGTAAACCAGTGTCGGCCGGATAAGTTTAGTCGCTGAGCCACGTTTACTTTACTTAAAATAATTTTAGAATTTGTGAATGAGAGTGAAAAAAAAGTGCAAATTGAACACCACAGGCAGAACAAAGTGCGTTTTTAAGTATCGGAACCCCGGCAGGGGTTCTACACATATGTCCAATGTTAATAAACCAGAAGAGATAGAGACTGAAAATGGTGAAGACGATCATTTGAGTGATGAGAGTGCGAGTGTCAGTGATTTGATAAGTATTCACAGTGATGCAGAAAGTTTTAAAGATAAGATAGATGTATTAGAATATAGTAATCATGATGAAAGCAAAGAAAAGATAATGACTGATAATAGTAGCGTTAGTTTTAGTTTTAAAGATCTTTTTAATCAAACTATTATTTCTAGGCATAGGGTAAGCGATAGTGAAAAAGTTATTAATACAAACTGTGAAAGTGCTAGTGCCAATAAAAACAGTGATAAACGCAAAGCAAGTGAAAGCCCCGAACAACAGTGTAATCCCACAAAAAAAACCGCCACTGCCAGCACCAGCGCCACTGTCAGCACCAGCGCCACTGTTCCCCCTACCCCCGCCGCTATGCCGCCGGACCGTGCCGCTGCCAGACCTCGCCGCACCGACCAGCCTCCGCGCTATTCCATTCCACTACGTAACAGCTATAGTGCGCTGTCTCAGGACGACAACAATGCTGACGACGACGAGAGCTCTAACGCTAACAATATACCTGGTGCCTCTGTTACAACCAATCAACCACAACGTGTTGTGCCGCCCCCAACTCCTGCACCCATTATCATCGCCGGCACTGTGAAAGACCACTACGCGCTAACTAACAAACTACAATCTACTGTTAAGAATGGATTCCACATTAAATACACGAGGAATAATGTTAGCCTGTATCTTGATGATAAAGCAGATAAAGATAAATTCATACAAGCAATTAAACCTGACTTGCAATTTCACACATACACAGATAAAGTAGATAAGACACATGCGTTTGTGCTGCGAGGCTTAGATAGCAACCCAACTACCGACGATATTAAAAACGAATTAAATGAAGAATACAATTTAAACGTCAAGAAAATATTCAAGATGAAAACAAAACACAGGTCATTATTTCTCGTTGTCACAGCTTCAGAAAAAACATTAAAGGAGCTACAAAGTACAGTAAAATTCGTAATGTTCACAAGAATATTCTGGGAACGTCATGAAAACAGGCGAGTACTCACACAGTGCCACCGTTGTCAGGATTGGGGACACGCAACATCCAATTGTAACAGAGCACCCAGGTGCGTTAAGTGCGCGAAAGAGCACCTCACTAATACATGTACCAAGTTGCGCGATACGCCGGCTACGTGCGCGAACTGCGGGGGTGATCATCCCGCCAATTATACAGAGTGTCCAGCGTACCTGCGAAAAATCGAGTACGCTGCAAGGAGAAATCCTAAAATATTGGAGCGATACACTCAATACAAAAACCTACGTGAAGGTAAAGTGACAGAAACCACAACCTACGTAGCAGCGCCCGCGCCCGTAGTGAACGCATGGAATCAGCCTATCGAGCAACACCAGCGTCAGCCGCCGTCTGTCAGCCAAATCAACTTCCCACCTCTGCCTCAGCGGCGCACACCGGCTGCGCGGCCATCGCATCAGCAGCCAACCCAAATCTTGCATACAGACTGCCTCTGCTACCACCGCCCTCCCAGCGCAAACAATGGACGCTAGTAATTTAAGCAATGTAAATAATGTAAATTTATTTTGTGATTTAGCTAATGAAATGAAAGAACTAAATTCGTTAATTAATTTAGGTAATTTGTTAGTATTTGTTAAGGATTTCAATAATGTTTTAAGATCATGTACAGATGTTCAATCACGCAGTCTCACCGCATTCTCATTTCTTCAATCAATTCACTCATATAACATATAATTCGCGACTAACATCTGCACCTGGAACGCAAACGGAGTCCGCTCCAAGGTAGGTGAACTTATTCACTTTTTACACAAACACGACATACACGTGATGGCACTAAATGAAACACGACTTACACACACAGACACACTACGCATTAAAGGATACACGATACACAGAGTAGACAGACATATACAGACGCATGTACCAGCTGGGGGAGTAGCCCTGCTGGTGAGGAACACATTAGCACACACAAAAGTTCACTTACCTCCCTCTTCCTTAGAATCCGTCTGCATTAAGCTCTCTGATAACACACACATCATCACTGCCTACAACAATCCACGCAATAAATTTACACAACACGAATTACACACACTCTTACACATTAGCGGCAAAGTACTGCTAGTAGGCGATCTCAATGCGAATCACACAGCTTGGAACTGCAATAGAGTAAATGCCAACGGTAACACGTTACATTTATATTCACAAAATCATAACGCCATCATCTTACACCCCCCTTCCCCTACACACTATCCTCTAAACAACACGACACCGTCCACAATAGACTTATACATAATCAAAAACATAACACACATCGCAGACCCGGCTGTACTCAACGAGCTTAGCTCAGATCACTGTCCGGTAATCTCTACACTTCACACGAATACACCACACGTCGACGACACACGATACACACGTACTTATAAACAGACAGACTGGAACAAATTTCGGGAAACACTAGATACACTTATAAACATAAATCCTAACATAAATTCACCTAACGACATTGACACGCAAGTACACATTTTTACACAAACAGTAACACACGCAATGAATAAACACACACGAGTAACAAAACTCACCACACATAAAGACAAATTACCAGAACATATTACCACACTTATCACACAAAGAAACAATACAAGAAAACTGTGGCAAAGGTCTCGCGATCCCGTCCTCCGTAATTACATTAACACATATAACACACAAATTAAACAAGAAATAAAAATATTTAAAAACGACACATGGCACCAAAAACTCATAGCACTCAATCCTAATGACAATTCCTTGTGGAGAATGTCGAAAAACCTTCGCAAACCTTCCAAACCCATCCCTACGCTATCACACAATAATAGCATCCTTTTTACCGATGAGCAAAAGGCTGAGGCATTAGCCGACGTCTTTGAGACTGCTCATCACATTGATCCTGATTCCTGTCCTGAACAAATACACATCACAAACACAGTTCACGAATTTTTAAATACAACACATGAAACAAACAAACGCACACTAGCTAAACTCCTCACCTCACCCTCCGAGTTAGCTAAAATTATAAAAAACCTTCCCAACCAGAAAGCGCCAGGTCCTGACACCATACCTAATATAATTCTAAAAAATCTCTCCCGTAAAACCCTTGTCCAGTTAACCTACATCATTAATTCAATTATCAGACTCCACTACTATCCAACATCCTGGAAAATAGCCACCGTTATCCCAATTCCGAAGCCGAACAAAGATCACAAACTTCCTACTAGTTACCGTCCCATCAGCCTTCTTAACACCCTTTCCAAGATCGCTGAAAAGGTAATTGCTTTCCGTATTCAGACCCTTGACTCCAAACACAAAATAACTCCACCTTTCCAGTTTGGTTTCCGTCCTCACCACAACACTATCCAACAAGTAGCTAGAATTGTGACTGACATTACTACAAATTTCAACAGAAACAAAGTCACAGTAATGGCTCTTCTAGACGTCGAAAAAGCCTTCGACAAAGTATGGCTAGAAGGAGTCACTTACAAATTAATTCTAGTGAAATTCCCGCCTATCCTAATCAAATTAATTTATTCCTATCTTTCTAACAGACACCTCAGGGTGAAAGTTAATAATATCCTCTCCACACCCCGAACCGTTGCCGCGGGCGTAGCCCAAGGCAGCGTCCTGGGCCCCAAACTTTTTACTCTATACCTACATGATTTCCCAACATTTCCTCAAACCCACACAGCACTCTACGCGGACGATACGGCACTCTATTCGCATTCGTTCAGCGCAGAAGTCGCTAACAAACAAATCCAGATCCACATAAACATCCTAAAACCATACTGGCGCCTCTGGAAAATTTCCATAAACCACGCAAAGACTGAATCCATAGTTTTCACACGAAAATTCACAAACAACACTGTATACACTCCACTTATTCTAAATACACATCGCACACGACCATCTGATAAGGTCAAATACCTCGGCGTCACCCTTGACTCACGATTACACTACAAATCACACATAAACAACACAATCAAAAAATCATTCGTGGTCATCAAATCACTGTATCCCCTCATGAACAAAAACAGTCACATGACACAAAAAAACAAAAAACTTCTGTATACATCAATCATTCGTCCTATCATAACGTACGCAGGTCCAGTATGGTGTTCGGCGTCGAAAACTGCGCTGCTGCCGCTACAACGATTACAGAATAAATGTCTGCGCTTAATCAATAACGCAGATCGCTATTCTAGAATCGCAGATTTACACGAAACAGCACAACTTCCACTAATACACGATTACATTAACAATACAGCACAAACATTTTACACAACTCAAATACACAATAATCCACTGACACGCACAATCACAAACATCAGAGAGCACAATGCCACATTTCCATTGAAACATCTCTTACCCTATCAGACCCTTCCAGTATTTTCCCAGCCTGTTCCAGGGCAATAACATTCACATTCTAACACAAACATTTAATATTCAAATCTGTAATGTCTCAATCATAACCGCATTGTAAATAACCATTACCATTTTGTTTTAGCCCTAAGTTAGTTTTAAGAAAATAATTGTTTAAAGTGGGTTTTTTGTACTTTTTCCCATAAAATTAATTCAATGTTTTCATCTCATGTCACTCATACTCATCTCATTATCGTCAAATATTTAAAAATTGTTTATGTTGTACGTCATCACTTAGCTAGTAAGGCATGGTATGCCAGGAATAGTTTATAAGTTTAGATTTAAAAGTGCTAGAATGTATTTCCCTTGCCATGCGTGAATCCGATCGCGCTGTCCATAGCGCTGCGATGCTGAGGGTATCCGCAAATCCATGTGGATTGAGATACACCTCAGCATACAGTGCGGTTGGCTGCCGAGAGGTCAGTTACGCATGTGCGGGGAAAATTAGCGCAATATATTGTACATAAATAAAACAATAAAGGTCTTTAAACAAACAAAACGTTCTCGTCCGATCACGTAAGTTAAGCAACATCGGGCGCGGTTAGTACTTGGATGGGTGACCGCTTGGGAACACCGCGTGCCGTTGACTTTTTGATTTTTATTAAAATTATTATTATAATTTCTCAATATATATGGTTATTATTATTTATAATAATTGTTATATAATGGTTGAGTTTGTGAAACAGTTTTATAGTAACATGGAGATGATGGCGTCTGATTCTCAATTTAACAAATGTTTCTTTCTTATTGTCATGTAGTTAATATTAAATAACGTACACATTACTATTTATTAGAATAAATATGAAAGTAATGATTTTAAATAAATAACATTCTCATGGATACCAGTAATATGTTCATAATAAATATTAGAATTGTACATCCCATAGTGTGAGCATTAAATTCAAATATAATAAACTGATTTCACACCTTACATACGCGTAATGCTGGAAGAAGAGCCAAATATATAAAAGAAGAATACATCTCAACTCCCAACATTACACCTTGGCCCCTCAATAAGAATCCAATTAGAATTGTGATGATCAATAAGATTTCAAATAGATTTCTCATTACATTAATTCATGTCAACGGCCATACCATGTTGAATACACACGTTCTCGTCCGATCACGTAAGTTAAGCAACATCGGGCGCGGTTAGTACTTGGATGGGTGACCGCTTGGGAACACCGCGTGCCGTTGACTTTTTGATTTTTATTAAAATTATTATTATAATTTCTCAATATATATGGTTATTATTATTTATAATAATTGTTATATAATGGTTGAGTTTGTGAAACAGTTTTATAGTAACATGGAGATGATGGCGTCTGATTCTCAATTTAACAAATGTTTCTTTCTTATTGTCATGTAGTTAATATTAAATAACGTACACATTACTATTTATTAGAATAAATATGAAAGTAATGATTTTAAATAAATAACATTCTCATGGATACCAGTAATATGTTCATAATAAATATTAGAATTGTACATCCCATAGTGTGAGCATTAAATTCAAATATAATAAACTGATTTCACACCTTACATACGCGTAATGCTGGAAGAAGAGCCAAATATATAAAAGAAGAATACATCTCAACTCCCAACATTACACCTTGGCCCCTCAATAAGAATCCAATTAGAATTGTGATGATCAATAAGATTTCAAATAGATTTCTCATTACATTAATTCATGTCAACGGCCATACCATGTTGAATACACACGTTCTCGTCCGATCACGTAAGTTAAGCAACATCGGGCGCGGTTAGTACTTGGATGGGTGACCGCTTGGGAACACCGCGTGCCGTTGACTTTTTGATTTTTATTAAAATTATTATTATAATTTCTCAATATATATGGTTATTATTATTTATAATAATTGTTATATAATGGTTGAGTTTGTGAAACAGTTTTATAGTAACATGGAGATGATGGCGTCTGATTCTCAATTTAACAAATGTTTCTTTCTTATTGTCATGTAGTTAATATTAAATAACGTACACATTACTATTTATTAGAATAAATATGAAAGTAATGATTTTAAATAAATAACATTCTCATGGATACCAGTAATATGTTCATAATAAATATTAGAATTGTACATCCCATAGTGTGAGCATTAAATTCAAATATAATAAACTGATTTCACACCTTACATACGCGTAATGCTGGAAGAAGAGCCAAATATATAAAAGAAGAATACATCTCAACTCCCAACATTACACCTTGGCCCCTCAATAAGAATCCAATTAGAATTGTGATGATCAATAAGATTTCAAATAGATTTCTCATTACATTAATTCATGTCAACGGCCATACCATGTTGAATACACACGTTCTCGTCCAGTGATTTCTGAGCAGCCGATGAGTGCGGACGCGTAGTGCTAAGCCAGATAGTTCTTGCTTCGTAAGTTTAAACAGGCGACTTAGAATAAATTTTGTTTTTTGTTGGATGAGAATTAAAAATCGCCCTCAGCGAACTACTTATTCAAAAAGTAAAAGTGTTTTCAAGTACCAAAACCGGCGTCGGGGCCGTGCCCCAATGCCCCCGAAAGTTCAACGCAGTAAACAGATAGAGACTGATAACGCGAGTGAAAATGTTGACAACGAGAATAGTGAAAACGCGGGAAACCAAAGTGCCACGTTTAGTGATAAGTTGGAAAGTATCTCTCTAAGTGAAAGTAGTGATAAGAACAGTGAGCATGAAGTGAGTATGAAGAACGTGAGTGAAAGTGAAATTTGTTTCGACGGATTATTTAATCAGAGTGAATGTAATAAAAACATTGAAAGTGTAGTGAGCAGTGAAACAGGTAAAAGAAAAGCCAGTGAAAGCCCCCCTCGTGACAGTGACATTTACAAACCCACCAAAGCCCCTCGAGCTGCTATGAAACCCCGCCGCACCGCCCCCGGTACCTCTCGACAGGCACTGCAGACGACCAACCGCTACGCGCCATTATCCAACCTCGCAGATCCCGACGATGACGCTATTGACTCCGGAGACGACAGCGACGAGGCAAACCACACTACCCCCGCACTGCCCTTGCGTAAGAACGCTCCAGCCCCAATCATCATCCCTGGCAAAGTGACAGACCACCGAGCTCTAGTAAGCAAATTAGATGCGACAGCGAAACAAGGCTACAACATAAAATACACTAGAAATAATGTCAGCCTGTATCTCGAAAGTAAAGAAGAAAAAGACAAGTTTCTCGAGATAATAAAACCTAAAATTCAGTACCATACATATAGCGATTCTAACGAAAAATCTCACGCATTTGTATTAAGAGGATTAGACTGGGAACCTACAACAGATTGCGTTAAACAAGAACTTGAGACTAACTACGAAATCAAAATTAAAGCTGTGTACCGTATGAGAACTGAATTCAGGCCATTATACCTAGTTGTAACAACATCTGACCTGACATTGAAACAAGTACAGCAAACAATAACAAAGATATTGTTTACTAGAGTCTCGTGGGAGAGGCACACAAACAAAAAAATCCTCACGCAATGCCACCGTTGCCAGGGATGGGGGCACGCTACAAGCAACTGCAACCGTCAGCCACAGTGCGTGAAATGCGCTCAAAACCACTTAACTGGCGTATGCGTCAAGTCCCGAAACTCACCCGCCAAGTGCGTGAACTGTGGGGGTGCGCACCCTGCTAATGCAATTGTTTGCGAGGCATACATACGCAAAGTGCAAGAAGTAGGAAAGCGCAACCCCCGAGTTCTTCAGCGCTATGAAGAGTTTAAGGTTCAGCGAGCACAGCGGGATGGTACAGCTCCACCAGTGACATACCTACCAGCGCCAGAGCCGACCGTCAACAGCTGGACACAGCGCCAACAACAGCCACAGCAGCGACAACGCGTAGCCAGCGCGCAAACTGCAGTGCCAGTGCCGAACATTTACGACCATGCGCGATTCCCCTCTCTGCCGCAACGAAGGCGCGAGACGAGTGCCGAGCGGCCAACGCTCCAGCAGCCAACGCCCCACACACAAACTCTTCCCACTCAACGACAATCAACGCAAGAAACAATCACACAAACAGCTGATATTTTTAATGAATTGGCTAGTGCAATAAATGTAATGAATTCAATGATAAATCTTTCAAACTTGTTAACCTTTGTAAACGAATTAAACGTAGAATTAGCTAAATGTACAAACACACAATCACGAGCATCTATCACCATGACATTCATGAATCGTATCGACTCATATCAGATTTAATTCACTACTAAAATCTGTTCATGGAACGCAAATGGAATCCTATCCAAAATAGGTGAACTAATACACTTCTTACACAAACATAACATTCATATTATGCTTATAAACGAAACACGATTACGACTCACAGACAAATTACACATAAAAGGATACACAGTACACAGAAAAGACAGACAAATTCAAACACACGTGCCGGCAGGAGGGGTAGCGGCACTCGTACACAACTCAATACAACATACATTAGTTCACCTTCAGCCTACATCCATAGAGTCCCTTTGCATCCGGCTCTCTGATAACACAAATATCATCACAGCTTATAACCACCCGCGTAACAATTTTACACAACACGAAATACACACACTTTTAAACATCGGCGGTAAAGTGCTGTTAACAGGCGATCTAAATGCAAAACACGCAACCTGGAACTGCAACAGAGCGAATAGAAATGGTAACACTCTCTACTCGTATTCATTAAATCATAACGCCATCATCATGCATCCTCCTACTCCCACACATTACCCATTAAATAATACAACCCCTACCACCATAGATTTAATCATTAATAAAAACATAACCCACCTAACTGATCCTGTCGCTCTTCCTGAATTAAACTCCGACCACACTCCCATCCTGTCTAAATTAAGCACACACAACGTACACACAGATAACACGCACTATACACGCATTTACAGAGACACAGATTGGCATGAGTACAGAAAAACACTTGACAAACATATCACAATACAGCCACACATGAACACAACACAAGCCATAGATACACAAGTGCAAGCACTAACTTATGCCATCACACATGCACTAAACAAACACACACGTATCACTAAACTAAAGCCAAACAAAGACAAACTACCAATACAAATTACACAATTAATCACACAACGCAACACGACACGGAAGCTATGGCAGAGGTCTCGTGATCCAGTCCACCGCAGACAAATGAACTCTCTCACCCGCATAATCCAGACAGAAATCAAATCCTTCAAAAACAAATCCTGGCAAGACAAACTCCTTTCTCTCAATCCTAACGATAGTTCACTCTGGAAACTCACACAAAATTTGAAAAAACCCTTTAAACCTTTACCCGAACTATCGGTAAATAATAATATCCTTTTCTCCGACGAACTCAAGGCGGAAGCGCTAGCTGAAACCTTTGAGCAAGTCCACATCCTCGACCCCAATAATTCCCAAGAACAAAGTAACATTATTAACGCAGTAAACAATTTTTTAAATTCAAATGTAACTCCTCAAAATCTTGCTAAATTCCTCTCCAAGCCCTCTGAAATCATATCCATAATCAAAACCTTTCCCAACCAGAAGGCGCCAGGTCCTGATAACATCCAAAACATAGCCCTTAAAAACCTATCCCGCAAAGCCCTAGTGCAGTTCACTTATATCATAAATTCTATGATTAAGCTCCATTACTTCCCGGAAGTGTGGAAAACTGCACTAGTGGTTCCTATACTCAAACCAAACAAAAACCCTAAACTACCCACAAGCTACCGACCCATCAGCCTTCTCAGTACCTTATCAAAGGTTGCTGAGAAGGTCATCCTTTACCGTATCCAAAAATTTAACCATAAACATAAAATAATCCCTTCCTTTCAATTCGGCTTCCGTAAATACCATAATACCACTCAACAAGTAGCGAGAATCGTGACAGACATATCTACAAATTTCAATAAGCAAAATGTCACAGTAATGGCCCTTTTAGACGTCGAAAAGGCTTTCGACAAAGTATGGCTAGAAGGGTTAATTTACAAAATGATTCAAGTGAAATTCCCGCCCATATTAATCAAACTTATAAAATCATACCTCACTAACAGATCCTTCCAAGTCAAACTAAACAATACTCTCTCCAATTCCCACCCTATAGCTGCAGGTGTGGCCCAGGGCAGTTGTCTAGGGCCGCAGCTTTTCACCCTTTACATCCATGACATCCCGACATTTCCAAAAACCAAAACCGCACTCTACGCGGACGATACGGCCATCTATGCCCACTCGTTCAGCGCAGAAGTTGCTAATAAACAAATCCAAATTCACCTTGATATCCTCCAACCCTACTGGCGCCTCTGGAAAATCTCCATCAACCATGACAAGACCGAAGCCATTGTATTCACACGCAAACACACAAACAACAAAATCTACACACCACTCAAATTAAACAACCACCGTGCAATCCCTTCCCCGTCTGTCAAATACCTTGGCATGACACTTGAATCCCGCCTCTATCACAAAAAACACATTAAAAACTCCATCAAAAAAGCATCCCTCACAGTTAGATCCCTCTACCCACTCTTAAATAAAACAAGTAAAATGTCCATACCCAACAAAAAACTCATTTTCACATCAATCATTCGCCCAATTCTCACGTACGCAGTACCGGCATGGTGTTCTGTATCGCACACAGCTCTGAAGCCGCTGCAGCGATTCCAAAACAAATGTCTTCGCTTAATCAATAGCGCTGACAGATACACAAGAATCGCAGATTTACACGGCATAACAAACATACCATACATACGAGAATACATTACACATCTTTCACAAAAATTCTACACAACACAAATTAGTCACAACCCTCTCACAAGAAACATGACACAAATCAGAGAGTACAACGTCCCATTTCCACTAAAACACAAATTACCATACCAGAATCTTCCTCTGTTCCGCCAACGCGCCCATAACAACATCGCCGCACACTAACCCTCATACTAACCACTTCATCTAATCATAATTTAAATATTGTTAGAAAATGTCATAGCCGCACTGTAAATATCATTAAAAAATCATTCATTTATCTCTAAGTCATAAATCATATCTCATACAATCACACCATAGATATCACAAATATTAATGTAAGTGTCATAACTTCATTGTAAATACCATACTGTCACTCATTTAGTTTGTAAGTTAGATATAAGTACACAATTGTATTAAAGTAGGTTTTTTATTATTTTTTCCTACAAACGCGCACACGATCATTCATTAAATTCACCCTCGCCTCATTACACGCACTCGATCATTGTTATTAACGTTAAGAATTTAACTTTAAACTTAGTTGATAAGGCCAACAGGCCAGGAGCAATGTATTGAAATGCTAATTTTAAAACATATCAAAACAACGCCATTCACGGCGCCAGGCGGTAACTAGCAGTACAGCTACGCAAACAAATCCGCAAATCACTGCGTGATTGTGATTTCGTTTGCGTACTGTGCTAGCAGCTGCCGCCCTGGTATAGTGCCCGTAATGTGCTGCGTTTTACTTTGTAAATAAATGTATTTGGTTCAATAATAAAGATGATATCTAACAAAAAAAAAAACGTTCTCGTCCGATCACGTAAGTTAAGCAACATCGGGCGCGGTTAGTACTTGGATGGGTGACCGCTTGGGAACACCGCGTGCCGTTGACTTTTTGATTTTTATTAAAATTATTATTATAATTTCTCAATATATATGGTTATTATTATTTATAATAATTGTTATATAATGGTTGAGTTTGTGAAACAGTTTTATAGTAACATGGAGATGATGGCGTCTGATTCTCAATTTAACAAATGTTTCTTTCTTATTGTCATGTAGTTAATATTAAATAACGTACACATTACTATTTATTAGAATAAATATGAAAGTAATGATTTTAAATAAATAACATTCTCATGGATACCAGTAATATGTTCATAATAAATATTAGAATTGTACATCCCATAGTGTGAGCATTAAATTCAAATATAATAAACTGATTTCACACCTTACATACGCGTAATGCTGGAAGAAGAGCCAAATATATAAAAGAAGAATACATCTCAACTCCCAACATTACACCTTGGCCCCTCAATAAGAATCCAATTAGAATTGTGATGATCAATAAGATTTCAAATAGATTTCTCATTACATTAATTCATGTCAACGGCCATACCATGTTGAATACACACGTTCTCGTCCGATCACGTAAGTTAAGCAACATCGGGCGCGGTTAGTACTTGGATGGGTGACCGCTTGGGAACACCGCGTGCCGTTGACTTTTTGATTTTTATTAAAATTATTATTATAATTTCTCAATATATATGGTTATTATTATTTATAATAATTGTTATATAATGGTTGAGTTTGTGAAACAGTTTTATAGTAACATGGAGATGATGGCGTCTGATTCTCAATTTAACAAATGTTTCTTTCTTATTGTCATGTAGTTAATATTAAATAACGTACACATTACTATTTATTAGAATAAATATGAAAGTAATGATTTTAAATAAATAACATTCTCATGGATACCAGTAATATGTTCATAATAAATATTAGAATTGTACATCCCATAGTGTGAGCATTAAATTCAAATATAATAAACTGATTTCACACCTTACATACGCGTAATGCTGGAAGAAGAGCCAAATATATAAAAGAAGAATACATCTCAACTCCCAACATTACACCTTGGCCCCTCAATAAGAATCCAATTAGAATTGTGATGATCAATAAGATTTCAAATAGATTTCTCATTACATTAATTCATGTCAACGGCCATACCATGTTGAATATACACGTTCTCGTCCCCCCAGTTCGAGTTGAGCAGTCGTGGTGTATACACGTCTGTGCAGTCCGAAGTTTTTAGTTTTTGCTTTATTTTGTAAAATAAGTGTATGCGAATTAAATATAAAGTGCCGCGTAAACGCTATATATTTAAAACTACGTCCGTGTACAAGTATACTGCCCCTAATAGGGGTAAACACCCTATGAAAAAACGCAATATTAAAAAGACAGAGACTGATAACAGTGAAAATGTAAAAAAGACAGAGACTGATAAACCTAATACTAGTGCTATTGTTAGTGTAAGTAGTGATAGTTCTAGTGAAAATGAAAACAGCGTGAAAAGTTTCAGTGTTGATGAGAAAACGTTAAAAGAGTGCGAGAGTTCAAAGTCCAACTCGGAGACAACAGCTGACATGTTCAGTCAGCACATTGAATTCGTTGACCCCAGAGATACGATAAAAGAGACAGACAATAATAAAAAGAGACGTGCGTCTACCAGCCCCGACAAGGATAGCGCTATACCTAAAAAACAAGCGCAAGACAGAGAAAGCACTATGACGAACGTCGCGTACAACCCACAATTGTTACTAAGTAACCGCTTCTCGGCATTAGCCAACAATGACAACGACGTCGATGACGTAGAATTAGACGACAACAATACTGACAACCAACCAATGACAGGCAACAATCGCAGTGCCCCTGTCGCCGCGTCCCGCGGTCCAAAGCCTAATCAGACCGGCGCACGCCGCCAATCGCCCTCTGGAATTATTATCCCGGGCAAATCCACAAACCACCCTAGCCTCATGCAGATGATTCATACAACGGTGAAGAAAGGATTCCACGTAAGCTACACCAGCAATAATATTAACGTCTACGTGGATGATCTAGACGAGAAAAAGATGTTGTTACAATCAATGAAAGAACAAAATACCCAATACCACACCTACTCAGAGGCCGACGAGAAAACTCATGCTTTTGTTCTTAGAGGACTAGATTTTAAACCAGAACCAGAACCAGAAGCAATCAAAGCTGAATTAAAATCACTTTATAAGCTAGATGTCGATAAAGTGTTTCGGATGAAATCACCAAACAGAATAATTTATTTGATTGTAACAACATCAACAATACTTCTACGAGAACTACAGAACAGTATTAAATACCTATTCTACACTAGAATCACTTGGCAACGACACCGCAACAAGAAAATTATAACCCAGTGTCACAGATGTCAAATGTGGGGCCATGCAACTTCTAATTGCATGCGCACTCCGCGATGTTTGAAGTGTGCCAAGACGCATCATACGCGCGACTGCACAAAGCCACTAACATCACCTGCAGTCTGTGTTAATTGTGGGAAAGACCATCCCGCTAATAGCGTCATCTGCGAGGTATACATTGCCAAACTAAAGCAACGGGAAAAGAATTTGACGCGTCAAGCAGCGCCAGCAGTGTACGTGGATGCTCCACGACCTAACTCCAACGCCTGGAACCAAGGACGCAACAATTACACCCAAGCAGCCCCCACTGTCGCTATCCGAGCCGCCGTCGCCGCCACCGCAATCACTCCAGCTGTCACCAACGTCAACGGTGCTTCCTCCCTTCCCCTCATTAACAGTGCCAGTGCTAGTGTGAGTGCGAGTGACCGTGCGCGGCTCCTCAACCAACACTTTCCCCCACTACCGCAACGCCAGCAATCAGCGCCAAGCCCCGGCCCAAGCCGTGAACAAGCCCCCCCACTCGCTAAACCAGTGTCCGTGTCGGGATTCGCGCAACTCAAAGAACTCTCAGCGGAAGTAGAAACATTAAGTAGTTTAATAAATGTACAAAATACTATATTAGCAATAAGAAGTTTAAATTTAGAATTATCAGCATGTATATCACAAGAAGAAAAATTTTACACAATCATCACTTTCGTACAGAACATCTCATCCTTTAATATATAATTCATTAATATTAACATATGCTCTTGGAATGCCAATGGCATCCTTTCCAAAACAGGTGAACTGATACACTTCCTACACAAACACAAAATACACATAATGCTAATAAACGAAACACGATTACGAGCCACAGACAAATTACACATAAAAGGATACACCGTACACAGACAAGACAGACCTACACAAACACACGTGCCAGCAGGAGGGGTAGCGGCAATCATACACAATAGTATACCACATATATTAGTTCACCTTCAACCCACAACCCTAGAGTCCCTTTGCATCCGGCTCTCAGATAACACACACATTATTACAGCTTATAACAATCCACGCAACATATTCACACAACATGATATACATACAATACTAAGTACAAGCGGCAAAGTGCTGTTAGTAGGCGACCTAAATGCGAAACACATCACCTGGAATTGCAATATTTCAAATGTAAATGGTAACACATTACACTCATACATCACCAATCATAATGCAATACTCATACATCCTCCTACACCCACGCATTATCCTTCCAACAACACGACTCCTACCACCATCGATCTCATCATTTATAAGAACATAAACAACATCACTGATCCCATTGCGATGAATGAGTTAAATTCCGACCACACTCCTATCCTATCAAAACTCAGCACAAACATCACACACACAGACACAGCACAGTACACACGAACATACAAAAACACCGACTGGCATGAGTTCAGACATACACTTGATACACATGTCACAATAAACCCACACATCAACACAACACAAGAAATAGACGCACAAGTAGACATACTGACTCATGCCGTTACACAAGCACTCCACAAACACACACGCATTATTAAATTACAACACAACAGAGACAAATTACCACAACACATAACGCAACTTATAACTGATCGCAATACAACACGAAAACTATGGCAGAGGTCTCGCGATCCTGCCCTACATTTAATCATGAATTCCCTAAACCAACAAATCCGCTCTGAAATTAACATTTTTAAAAACAAAAACTGGAACGATAAAATCACCGCCCTCAATCCAAATGATAATTCCTTATGGAAATTAAACAAAAATTTGAAAAAACCTTTTAAACCTGTCCCCACTCTAATCCACAATAATAATAACCTACTTTCCGACGAACTCAAGGCAGAGGCACTAGCCGAAACCTTCGAGCAAGTCCACATCCTTGATCCTAACCACAATCCTGAACAATTAAATATAATTCAAACCGTGACCGATTTTCTCAATTCCCGTCATCACACAAATCGGCACGCGCTATCCAAACTCCTTACTAGTCCTTCTGAAATATCAAGTATCCTGAAAGTCCTTCCCGGTAACAAGGCGCCAGGACCAGACCAAATCCAAAATATTACCCTAAAAAACCTTTCCCGCAAAGCCATAGTCCAACTTACCTATATAATTAATGCAATAATAAAGCTTAACCACTTCCCCGACTCCTGGAAAACAGCAACAGTAATTCCCATCTCTAAACCAAACAAAGATCCCAAACAACCTTCCAGCTACCGTCCGATAAGCCTTCTCTGCACCCTTTCCAAGGTTACAGAGAAGGTTATCCTGTCACGAATTGAAAAATTCGATTCCCTCCTCAAAGTTACTCCAGATTTCCAATTCGGCTTCCGTCCCAAGCATAACACAGTCCAGCAAGTAGCTAGGATCGTGACTGACATTACTACTAACTTCAACAAAGATAAAGTCACAGTAATGGCCCTCTTCGACGTCGAAAAAGCTTTCGACAAAGTGTGGAAAGAGGGACTCATCTACAAAATGATTCAAGCGAAATTCCCGCCAATATTAACACTACTAATTTACTCGTATCTCACTAACCGTCAATTTAAAGTCAAAATTAACAACACCCTCTCCAATATCCACCCCATCAGGGCGGGTATAGCTCAGGGTAGCTGCTTAGGCCCTAAGCTATTTACTATTTACCTGCATGACATACCAACTTTTCCTAAAACCCAAACTGCCCTCTTCGCGGATGACACAGCCATCTATGCTCACTCATTCAGCGCAGAGGTAGCTAATAAGCAATTGCAGATCCATCTCAGCATCCTTCAACCCTACTGGCGCTTTTGGAAAACTACCATCAACCACGCGAAGACCGAAACCATAGTGTTCACACGTAAATTCACAAATACCAAAGTATACACACCACTCACACTACACGGCCACCGCACAGTGCCGGCGCCCGCTGTAAAATACCTTGGCGTCACACTACAACACAGACTATACTACAATAAACACATAAATAACACAATCAAAAAAGCATCCATTGTTGTAAGATCCCTGTACCCCCTCCTCAATAAAAACAGTAAAATGTCAATCCCTAATAAAAAACTCCTCTACAAAACAATCATCCGTCCAATCATTACCTACGCAGCTCCAGTTTGGTGTTCAGCGTCATTTACTGCAGTGCGACCGCTTCAACGATTTCAGAACAAATGTCTGCGTCTAATTAATAGTGCAGACAGATACACTAAAATCGTAGATTTACACAACGACACACAAATACCATACATACACGAATACATACAACAAATGTCACAAAAATTCTACACAACTCAAACACAACATAATCCACTTACAAGAAAAATGACACATATCAGAGAGCACAACACTCCCTTCACAATAAAACATCTACTCCCCTATCAAACTCTTCCTATTTTCCTCCAACGAGTCCAAGAGACGTAGCATCGTTCATACTAACCCCACCATGTATCAACAATCTGAATAAATGTAAATAAATATCATAACCGCACTGGTAAACCAAAATCATAATGTCGCTCATTAGGTTAGTTTAGGTTTAAGGACAAATTGTTAAAAGTAGGTTTTTTGCTTAATTTTTTCCTACACACATTACACAATCATACTCACTTACATGCACACTTCATTTCACAAACAATTACAAATTGTTAAGTATTTAAAACATTTACATGTAAATAAAAATATGAAATCTGATGATATAGCTATTGAGCTCGGAGCATCATATGTATCAAAATTACAAATGTGCTTTTGCGTGTTATCTGTGAGCCATGCGGCAGCGCGCGATGCCGCTATGAATCGTAATCCGTAAATCTCCTGGATTGAGATTTGCGATTCATACGGTATGTTCGGCTGTCGTCTGGTCATAATCGCAGATAAACGCGCAAAACAACATAAACAATGTATTATGATCTAATTAATAAAGATATTCTCTCACAAAAACGTTCTCGTCCGATCACGTAAGTTAAGCAACATCGGGCGCGGTTAGTACTTGGATGGGTGACCGCTTGGGAACACCGCGTGCCGTTGACTTTTTGATTTTTATTAAAATTATTATTATAATTTCTCAATATATATGGTTATTATTATTTATAATAATTGTTATATAATGGTTGAGTTTGTGAAACAGTTTTATAGTAACATGGAGATGATGGCGTCTGATTCTCAATTTAACAAATGTTTCTTTCTTATTGTCATGTAGTTAATATTAAATAACGTACACATTACTATTTATTAGAATAAATATGAAAGTAATGATTTTAAATAAATAACATTCTCATGGATACCAGTAATATGTTCATAATAAATATTAGAATTGTACATCCCATAGTGTGAGCATTAAATTCAAATATAATAAACTGATTTCACACCTTACATACGCGTAATGCTGGAAGAAGAGCCAAATATATAAAAGAAGAATACATCTCAACTCCCAACATTACACCTTGGCCCCTCAATAAGAATCCAATTAGAATTGTGATGATCAATAAGATTTCAAATAGATTTCTCATTACATTAATTCATGTCAACGGCCATACCATGTTGAATACACACGTTCTCGTCCGATCACGTAAGTTAAGCAACATCGGGCGCGGTTAGTACTTGGATGGGTGACCGCTTGGGAACACCGCGTGCCGTTGACTTTTTGATTTTTATTAAAATTATTATTATAATTTCTCAATATATATGGTTATTATTATTTATAATAATTGTTATATAATGGTTGAGTTTGTGAAACAGTTTTATAGTAACATGGAGATGATGGCGTCTGATTCTCAATTTAACAAATGTTTCTTTCTTATTGTCATGTAGTTAATATTAAATAACGTACACATTACTATTTATTAGAATAAATATGAAAGTAATGATTTTAAATAAATAACATTCTCATGGATACCAGTAATATGTTCATAATAAATATTAGAATTGTACATCCCATAGTGTGAGCATTAAATTCAAATATAATAAACTGATTTCACACCTTACATACGCGTAATGCTGGAAGAAGAGCCAAATATATAAAAGAAGAATACATCTCAACTCCCAACATTACACCTTGGCCCCTCAATAAGAATCCAATTAGAATTGTGATGATCAATAAGATTTCAAATAGATTTCTCATTACATTAATTCATGTCAACGGCCATACCATGTTGAATACACACGTTCTCGTCCGATCACGTAAGTTAAGCAACATCGGGCGCGGTTAGTACTTGGATGGGTGACCGCTTGGGAACACCGCGTGCCGTTGACTTTTTGATTTTTATTAAAATTATTATTATAATTTCTCAATATATATGGTTATTATTATTTATAATAATTGTTATATAATGGTTGAGTTTGTGAAACAGTTTTATAGTAACATGGAGATGATGGCGTCTGATTCTCAATTTAACAAATGTTTCTTTCTTATTGTCATGTAGTTAATATTAAATAACGTACACATTACTATTTATTAGAATAAATATGAAAGTAATGATTTTAAATAAATAACATTCTCATGGATACCAGTAATATGTTCATAATAAATATTAGAATTGTACATCCCATAGTGTGAGCATTAAATTCAAATATAATAAACTGATTTCACACCTTACATACGCGTAATGCTGGAAGAAGAGCCAAATATATAAAAGAAGAATACATCTCAACTCCCAACATTACACCTTGGCCCCTCAATAAGAATCCAATTAGAATTGTGATGATCAATAAGATTTCAAATAGATTTCTCATTACATTAATTCATGTCAACGGCCATACCATGTTGAATACACACGTCCTCGTCCGATCACGTAAGTTAAGCAACATCGGGCGCGGTTAGTACTTGGATGGGTGACCGCTTGGGAACACCGCGTGCCGTTGACTTTTTGATTTTTATTAAAATTATTATTATAATTTCTCAATATATATGGTTATTATTATTTATAATAATTGTTATATAATGGTTGAGTTTGTGAAACAGTTTTATAGTAACATGGAGATGATGGCGTCTGATTCTCAATTTAACAAATGTTTCTTTCTTATTGTCATGTAGTTAATATTAAATAACGTACACATTACTATTTATTAGAATAAATATGAAAGTAATGATTTTAAATAAATAACATTCTCATGGATACCAGTAATATGTTCATAATAAATATTAGAATTGTACATCCCATAGTGTGAGCATTAAATTCAAATATAATAAACTGATTTCACACCTTACATACGCGTAATGCTGGAAGAAGAGCCAAATATATAAAAGAAGAATACATCTCAACTCCCAACATTACACCTTGGCCCCTCAATAAGAATCCAATTAGAATTGTGATGATCAATAAGATTTCAAATAGATTTCTCATTACATTAATTCATGTCAACGGCCATACCATGTTGAATACACACGTTCTCGTCCTAGCAGTACAGCTACGCAAACAAATCCGCAAATCACTGCGTGATTGTGATTTCGTTTGCGTACTGTGCTAGCAGCTGCCGCCCTGGTATAGTGCCCGTAATGTGCTGCGTTTTACTTTGTAAATAAATGTATATGGTTCAATAATAAAGATGATATCTAACAAAAAAACGTTCTCGTCCGATCACGTAAGTTAAGCAACATCGGGCGCGGTTAGTACTTGGATGGGTGACCGCTTGGGAACACCGCGTGCCGTTGACTTTTTGATTTTTATTAAAATTATTATTATAATTTCTCAATATATATGGTTATTATTATTTATAATAATTGTTATATAATGGTTGAGTTTGTGAAACAGTTTTATAGTAACATGGAGATGATGGCGTCTGATTCTCAATTTAACAAATGTTTCTTTCTTATTGTCATGTAGTTAATATTAAATAACGTACACATTACTATTTATTAGAATAAATATGAAAGTAATGATTTTAAATAAATAACATTCTCATGGATACCAGTAATATGTTCATAATAAATATTAGAATTGTACATCCCATAGTGTGAGCATTAAATTCAAATATAATAAACTGATTTCACACCTTACATACGCGTAATGCTGGAAGAAGAGCCAAATATATAAAAGAAGAATACATCTCAACTCCCAACATTACACCTTGGCCCCTCAATAAGAATCCAATTAGAATTGTGATGATCAATAAGATTTCAAATAGATTTCTCATTACATTAATTCATGTCAACGGCCATACCATGTTGAATACACACGTTCTCGTCCGATCACGTAAGTTAAGCAACATCGGGCGCGGTTAGTACTTGGATGGGTGACCGCTTGGGAACACCGCGTGCCGTTGACTTTTTGATTTTTATTAAAATTATTATTATAATTTCTCAATATATATGGTTATTATTATTTATAATAATTGTTATATAATGGTTGAGTTTGTGAAACAGTTTTATAGTAACATGGAGATGATGGCGTCTGATTCTCAATTTAACAAATGTTTCTTTCTTATTGTCATGTAGTTAATATTAAATAACGTACACATTACTATTTATTAGAATAAATATGAAAGTAATGATTTTAAATAAATAACATTCTCATGGATACCAGTAATATGTTCATAATAAATATTAGAATTGTACATCCCATAGTGTGAGCATTAAATTCAAATATAATAAACTGATTTCACACCTTACATACGCGTAATGCTGGAAGAAGAGCCAAATATATAAAAGAAGAATACATCTCAACTCCCAACATTACACCTTGGCCCCTCAATAAGAATCCAATTAGAATTGTGATGATCAATAAGATTTCAAATAGATTTCTCATTACATTAATTCATGTCAACGGCCATACCATGTTGAATACACACGTTCTCGTCCGATCACGTAAGTTAAGCAACATCGGGCGCGGTTAGTACTTGGATGGGTGACCGCTTGGGAACACCGCGTGCCGTTGACTTTTTGATTTTTATTAAAATTATTATTATAATTTCTCAATATATATGGTTATTATTATTTATAATAATTGTTATATAATGGTTGAGTTTGTGAAACAGTTTTATAGTAACATGGAGATGATGGCGTCTGATTCTCAATTTAACAAATGTTTCTTTCTTATTGTCATGTAGTTAATATTAAATAACGTACACATTACTATTTATTAGAATAAATATGAAAGTAATGATTTTAAATAAATAACATTCTCATGGATACCAGTAATATGTTCATAATAAATATTAGAATTGTACATCCCATAGTGTGAGCATTAAATTCAAATATAATAAACTGATTTCACACCTTACATACGCGTAATGCTGGAAGAAGAGCCAAATATATAAAAGAAGAATACATCTCAACTCCCAACATTACACCTTGGCCCCTCAATAAGAATCCAATTAGAATTGTGATGATCAATAAGATTTCAAATAGATTTCTCATTACATTAATTCATGTCAACGGCCATACCATGTTGAATACACACGTCCTCGTCCGATCACGTAAGTTAAGCAACATCGGGCGCGGTTAGTACTTGGATGGGTGACCGCTTGGGAACACCGCGTGCCGTTGACTTTTTGATTTTTATTAAAATTATTATTATAATTTCTCAATATATATGGTTATTATTATTTATAATAATTGTTATATAATGGTTGAGTTTGTGAAACAGTTTTATAGTAACATGGAGATGATGGCGTCTGATTCTCAATTTAACAAATGTTTCTTTCTTATTGTCATGTAGTTAATATTAAATAACGTACACATTACTATTTATTAGAATAAATATGAAAGTAATGATTTTAAATAAATAACATTCTCATGGATACCAGTAATATGTTCATAATAAATATTAGAATTGTACATCCCATAGTGTGAGCATTAAATTCAAATATAATAAACTGATTTCACACCTTACATACGCGTAATGCTGGAAGAAGAGCCAAATATATAAAAGAAGAATACATCTCAACTCCCAACATTACACCTTGGCCCCTCAATAAGAATCCAATTAGAATTGTGATGATCAATAAGATTTCAAATAGATTTCTCATTACATTAATTCATGTCAACGGCCATACCATGTTGAATACACACGTTCTCGTCCTAGCAGTACAGCTACGCAAACAAATCCGCAAATCACTGCGTGATTGTGATTTCGTTTGCGTACTGTGCTAGCAGCTGCCGCCCTGGTATAGTGCCCGTAATGTGCTGCGTTTTACTTTGTAAATAAATGTATATGGTTCAATAATAAAGATGATATCTAACAAAAAAACGTTCTCGTCCGATCACGTAAGTTAAGCAACATCGGGCGCGGTTAGTACTTGGATGGGTGACCGCTTGGGAACACCGCGTGCCGTTGACTTTTTGATTTTTATTAAAATTATTATTATAATTTCTCAATATATATGGTTATTATTATTTATAATAATTGTTATATAATGGTTGAGTTTGTGAAACAGTTTTATAGTAACATGGAGATGATGGCGTCTGATTCTCAATTTAACAAATGTTTCTTTCTTATTGTCATGTAGTTAATATTAAATAACGTACACATTACTATTTATTAGAATAAATATGAAAGTAATGATTTTAAATAAATAACATTCTCATGGATACCAGTAATATGTTCATAATAAATATTAGAATTGTACATCCCATAGTGTGAGCATTAAATTCAAATATAATAAACTGATTTCACACCTTACATACGCGTAATGCTGGAAGAAGAGCCAAATATATAAAAGAAGAATACATCTCAACTCCCAACATTACACCTTGGCCCCTCAATAAGAATCCAATTAGAATTGTGATGATCAATAAGATTTCAAATAGATTTCTCATTACATTAATTCATGTCAACGGCCATACCATGTTGAATACACACGTTCTCGTCCCAGTGATTTCTGAGCAGCCGATGAGTGCGGACGCGTAGTGCTAAGCCAGATAGTTCTTGCTTCGTAAGTTTAAACAGGCGACTTAGAATAAATTTTGTTTTTTGTTGGATGAGAATTAAAAATCGCCCTCAGCGAACTACTTATTCAAAAAGTAAAAGTGTTTTCAAGTACCAAAACCGGCGTCGGGGCCGTGCCCCAATGCCCCCGAAAGTTCAACGCAGTAAACAGATAGAGACTGATAACGCGAGTGAAAATGTTGACAACGAGAATAGTGAAAACGCGGGAAACCAAAGTGCCACGTTTAGTGATAAGTTGGAAAGTATCTCTCTAAGTGAAAGTAGTGATAAGAACAGTGAGCATGAAGTGAGTATGAAGAACGTGAGTGAAAGTGAAATTTGTTTCGACGGATTATTTAATCAGAGTGAATGTAATAAAAACATTGAAAGTGTAGTGAGCAGTGAAACAGGTAAAAAAAAAGCCAGTGAAAGCCCCCCTCGTGACAGTGACATTTACAAACCCACCAAAGCCCCTCGAGCTGCTATGAAACCCCGCCGCACCGCCCCCGGTACCTCTCGACAGGCACTGCAGACGACCAACCGCTACGCGCCATTATCCAACCTCGCAGATCCCGACGATGACGCTATTGACTCCGGAGACGACAGCGACGAGGCAAACCACACTACCCCCGCACTGCCCTTGCGTAAGAACGCTCCAGCCCCAATCATCATCCCTGGCAAAGTGACAGACCACCGAGCTCTAGTAAGCAAATTAGATGCGACAGCGAAACAAGGCTACAACATAAAATACACTAGAAATAATGTCAGCCTGTATCTCGAAAGTAAAGAAGAAAAAGACAAGTTTCTCGAGATAATAAAACCTAAAATTCAGTACCATACATATAGCGATTCTAACGAAAAATCTCACGCATTTGTATTAAGAGGATTAGACTGGGAACCTACAACAGATTGCGTTAAACAAGAACTTGAGACTAACTACGAAATCAAAATTAAAGCTGTGTACCGTATGAGAACTGAATTCAGGCCATTATACCTAGTTGTAACAACATCTGACCTGACATTGAAACAAGTACAGCAAACAATAACAAAGATATTGTTTACTAGAGTCTCGTGGGAGAGGCACACAAACAAAAAAATCCTCACGCAATGCCACCGTTGCCAGGGATGGGGTCACGCTACAAGCAACTGCAACCGTCAGCCACAGTGCGTGAAATGCGCTCAAAACCACTTAACTGGCGTATGCGTCAAGTCCCGAAACTCACCCGCCAAGTGCGTGAACTGTGGGGGTGCGCACCCTGCTAATGCAATTGTTTGCGAGGCATACATACGCAAAGTGCAAGAAGTAGGAAAGCGCAACCCCCGAGTTCTTCAGCGCTATGAAGAGTTTAAGGTTCAGCGAGCACAGCGGGATGGTACAGCTCCACCAGTGACATACCTACCAGCGCCAGAGCCGACCGTCAACAGCTGGACACAGCGCCAACAACAGCCACAGCAGCGACAACGCGTAGCCAGCGCGCAAACTGCAGTGCCAGTGCCGAACATTTACGACCATGCGCGATTCCCCTCTCTGCCGCAACGAAGGCGCGAGACGAGTGCCGAGCGGCCAACGCTCCAGCAGCCAACGCCCCACACACAAACTCTTCCCACTCAACGACAATCAACGCAAGAAACAATCACACAAACAGCTGATATTTTTAATGAATTGGCTAGTGCAATAAATGTAATGAATTCAATGATAAATCTTTCAAACTTGTTAACCTTTGTAAACGAATTAAACGTAGAATTAGCTAAATGTACAAACACACAATCACGAGCATCTATCACCATGACATTCATGAATCGTATCGACTCATATCAGATTTAATTCACTACTAAAATCTGTTCATGGAACGCAAATGGAATCCTATCCAAAATAGGTGAACTAATACACTTCTTACACAAACATAACATTCATATTATGCTTATAAACGAAACACGATTACGACTCACAGACAAATTACACATAAAAGGATACACAGTACACAGAAAAGACAGACAAATTCAAACACACGTGCCGGCAGGAGGGGTAGCGGCACTCGTACACAACTCAATACAACATACATTAGTTCACCTTCAGCCTACATCCATAGAGTCCCTTTGCATCCGGCTCTCTGATAACACAAATATCATCACAGCTTATAACCACCCGCGTAACAATTTTACACAACACGAAATACACACACTTTTAAACATCGGCGGTAAAGTGCTGTTAACAGGCGATCTAAATGCAAAACACGCAACCTGGAACTGCAACAGAGCGAATAGAAATGGTAACACTCTCTACTCGTATTCATTAAATCATAACGCCATCATCATGCATCCTCCTACTCCCACACATTACCCATTAAATAATACAACCCCTACCACCATAGATTTAATCATTAATAAAAACATAACCCACCTAACTGATCCTGTCGCTCTTCCTGAATTAAACTCCGACCACACTCCCATCCTGTCTAAATTAAGCACACACAACGTACACACAGATAACACGCACTATACACGCATTTACAGAGACACAGATTGGCATGAGTACAGAAAAACACTTGACAAACATATCACAATACAGCCACACATGAACACAACACAAGCCATAGATACACAAGTGCAAGCACTAACTTATGCCATCACACATGCACTAAACAAACACACACGTATCACTAAACTAAAGCCAAACAAAGACAAACTACCAATACAAATTACACAATTAATCACACAACGCAACACGACACGGAAGCTATGGCAGAGGTCTCGTGATCCAGTCCACCGCAGACAAATGAACTCTCTCACCCGCATAATCCAGACAGAAATCAAATCCTTCAAAAACAAATCCTGGCAAGACAAACTCCTTTCTCTCAATCCTAACGACAGTTCACTCTGGAAACTCACACAAAATTTGAAAAAACCCTTTAAACCTTTACCCGAACTATCGGTAAATAATAATATCCTTTTCTCCGACGAACTCAAGGCGGAAGCGCTAGCTGAAACCTTTGAGCAAGTCCACATCCTCGACCCCAATAATTCCCAAGAACAAAGTAACATTATTAACGCAGTAAACAATTTTTTAAATTCAAATGTAACTCCTCAAAATCTTGCTAAATTCCTCTCCAAGCCCTCTGAAATCATATCCATAATCAAAACCTTTCCCAACCAGAAGGCGCCAGGTCCTGATAACATCCAAAACATAGCCCTTAAAAACCTATCCCGCAAAGCCCTAGTGCAGTTCACTTATATCATAAATTCTATGATTAAGCTCCATTACTTCCCGGAAGTGTGGAAAACTGCACTAGTGGTTCCTATACTCAAACCAAACAAAAACCCTAAACTACCCACAAGCTACCGACCCATCAGCCTTCTCAGTACCTTATCAAAGGTTGCTGAGAAGGTCATCCTTTACCGTATCCAAAAATTTAACCATAAACATAAAATAATCCCTTCCTTTCAATTCGGCTTCCGTAAATACCATAATACCACTCAACAAGTAGCGAGAATCGTGACAGACATATCTACAAATTTCAATAAGCAAAATGTCACAGTAATGGCCCTTTTAGACGTCGAAAAGGCTTTCGACAAAGTATGGCTAGAAGGGTTAATTTACAAAATGATTCAAGTGAAATTCCCGCCCATATTAATCAAACTTATAAAATCATACCTCACTAACAGATCCTTCCAAGTCAAACTAAACAATACTCTCTCCAATTCCCACCCTATAGCTGCAGGTGTGGCCCAGGGCAGTTGTCTAGGGCCGCAGCTTTTCACCCTTTACATCCATGACATCCCGACATTTCCAAAAACCAAAACCGCACTCTACGCGGACGATACGGCCATCTATGCCCACTCGTTCAGCGCAGAAGTTGCTAATAAACAAATCCAAATTCACCTTGATATCCTCCAACCCTACTGGCGCCTCTGGAAAATCTCCATCAACCATGACAAGACCGAAGCCATTGTATTCACACGCAAACACACAAACAACAAAATCTACACACCACTCAAATTAAACAACCACCGTGCAATCCCTTCCCCGTCTGTCAAATACCTTGGCATGACACTTGAATCCCGCCTCTATCACAAAAAACACATTAAAAACTCCATCAAAAAAGCATCCCTCACAGTTAGATCCCTCTACCCACTCTTAAATAAAACAAGTAAAATGTCCATACCCAACAAAAAACTCATTTTCACATCAATCATTCGCCCAATTCTCACGTACGCAGTACCGGCATGGTGTTCTGTATCGCACACAGCTCTGAAGCCGCTGCAGCGATTCCAAAACAAATGTCTTCGCTTAATCAATAGCGCTGACAGATACACAAGAATCGCAGATTTACACGGCATAACAAACATACCATACATACGAGAATACATTACACATCTTTCACAAAAATTCTACACAACACAAATTAGTCACAACCCTCTCACAAGAAACATGACACAAATCAGAGAGTACAACGTCCCATTTCCACTAAAACACAAATTACCATACCAGAATCTTCCTCTGTTCCGCCAACGCGCCCATAACAACATCGCCGCACACTAACCCTCATACTAACCACTTCATCTAATCATAATTTAAATATTGTTAGAAAATGTCATAGCCGCACTGTAAATATCATTAAAAAATCATTCATTTATCTCTAAGTCATAAATCATATCTCATACAATCACACCATAGATATCACAAATATTAATGTAAGTGTCATAACTTCATTGTAAATACCATACTGTCACTCATTTAGTTTGTAAGTTAGATATAAGTACACAATTGTATTAAAGTAGGTTTTTTATTATTTTTTCCTACAAACGCGCACACGATCATTCATTAAATTCACCCTCGCCTCATTACACGCACTCGATCATTGTTATTAACGTTAAGAATTTAACTTTAAACTTAGTTGATAAGGCCAACAGGCCAGGAGCAATGTATTGAAATGCTAATTTTAAAACATATCAAAACAACGCCATTCACGGCGCCAGGCGGTAACTAGCAGTACAGCTACGCAAACAAATCCGCAAATCACTGCGTGATTGTGATTTCGTTTGCGTACTGTGCTAGCAGCTGCCGCCCTGGTATAGTGCCCGTAATGTGCTGCGTTTTACTTTGTAAATAAATGTATTTGGTTCAATAATAAAGATGATATCTAACAAAAAAAAAAAAAACAACACGTTCTCGTCCGATCACGTAAGTTAAGCAACATCGGGCGCGGTTAGTACTTGGATGGGTGACCGCTTGGGAACACCGCGTGCCGTTGACTTTTTGATTTTTATTAAAATTATTATTATAATTTCTCAATATATATGGTTATTATTATTTATAATAATTGTTATATAATGGTTGAGTTTGTGAAACAGTTTTATAGTAACATGGAGATGATGGCGTCTGATTCTCAATTTAACAAATGTTTCTTTCTTATTGTCATGTAGTTAATATTAAATAACGTACACATTACTATTTATTAGAATAAATATGAAAGTAATGATTTTAAATAAATAACATTCTCATGGATACCAGTAATATGTTCATAATAAATATTAGAATTGTACATCCCATAGTGTGAGCATTAAATTCAAATATAATAAACTGATTTCACACCTTACATACGCGTAATGCTGGAAGAAGAGCCAAATATATAAAAGAAGAATACATCTCAACTCCCAACATTACACCTTGGCCCCTCAATAAGAATCCAATTAGAATTGTGATGATCAATAAGATTTCAAATAGATTTCTCATTACATTAATTCATGTCAACGGCCATACCATGTTGAATACACACGTTCTCGTCCGATCACGTAAGTTAAGCAACATCGGGCGCGGTTAGTACTTGGATGGGTGACCGCTTGGGAACACCGCGTGCCGTTGACTTTTTGATTTTTATTAAAATTATTATTATAATTTCTCAATATATATGGTTATTATTATTTATAATAATTGTTATATAATGGTTGAGTTTGTGAAACAGTTTTATAGTAACATGGAGATGATGGCGTCTGATTCTCAATTTAACAAATGTTTCTTTCTTATTGTCATGTAGTTAATATTAAATAACGTACACATTACTATTTATTAGAATAAATATGAAAGTAATGATTTTAAATAAATAACATTCTCATGGATACCAGTAATATGTTCATAATAAATATTAGAATTGTACATCCCATAGTGTGAGCATTAAATTCAAATATAATAAACTGATTTCACACCTTACATACGCGTAATGCTGGAAGAAGAGCCAAATATATAAAAGAAGAATACATCTCAACTCCCAACATTACACCTTGGCCCCTCAATAAGAATCCAATTAGAATTGTGATGATCAATAAGATTTCAAATAGATTTCTCATTACATTAATTCATGTCAACGGCCATACCATGTTGAATACACACGTCCTCGTCCGATCACGTAAGTTAAGCAACATCGGGCGCGGTTAGTACTTGGATGGGTGACCGCTTGGGAACACCGCGTGCCGTTGACTTTTTGATTTTTATTAAAATTATTATTATAATTTCTCAATATATATGGTTATTATTATTTATAATAATTGTTATATAATGGTTGAGTTTGTGAAACAGTTTTATAGTAACATGGAGATGATGGCGTCTGATTCTCAATTTAACAAATGTTTCTTTCTTATTGTCATGTAGTTAATATTAAATAACGTACACATTACTATTTATTAGAATAAATATGAAAGTAATGATTTTAAATAAATAACATTCTCATGGATACCAGTAATATGTTCATAATAAATATTAGAATTGTACATCCCATAGTGTGAGCATTAAATTCAAATATAATAAACTGATTTCACACCTTACATACGCGTAATGCTGGAAGAAGAGCCAAATATATAAAAGAAGAATACATCTCAACTCCCAACATTACACCTTGGCCCCTCAATAAGAATCCAATTAGAATTGTGATGATCAATAAGATTTCAAATAGATTTCTCATTACATTAATTCATGTCAACGGCCATACCATGTTGAATACACACGTTCTCGTCCGATCACGTAAGTTAAGCAACATCGGGCGCGGTTAGTACTTGGATGGGTGACCGCTTGGGAACACCGCGTGCCGTTGACTTTTTGATTTTTATTAAAATTATTATTATAATTTCTCAATATATATGGTTATTATTATTTATAATAATTGTTATATAATGGTTGAGTTTGTGAAACAGTTTTATAGTAACATGGAGATGATGGCGTCTGATTCTCAATTTAACAAATGTTTCTTTCTTATTGTCATGTAGTTAATATTAAATAACGTACACATTACTATTTATTAGAATAAATATGAAAGTAATGATTTTAAATAAATAACATTCTCATGGATACCAGTAATATGTTCATAATAAATATTAGAATTGTACATCCCATAGTGTGAGCATTAAATTCAAATATAATAAACTGATTTCACACCTTACATACGCGTAATGCTGGAAGAAGAGCCAAATATATAAAAGAAGAATACATCTCAACTCCCAACATTACACCTTGGCCCCTCAATAAGAATCCAATTAGAATTGTGATGATCAATAAGATTTCAAATAGATTTCTCATTACATTAATTCATGTCAACGGCCATACCATGTTGAATACACACGTTCTCGTCCGATCACGTAAGTTAAGCAACATCGGGCGCGGTTAGTACTTGGATGGGTGACCGCTTGGGAACACCGCGTGCCGTTGACTTTTTGATTTTTATTAAAATTATTATTATAATTTCTCAATATATATGGTTATTATTATTTATAATAATTGTTATATAATGGTTGAGTTTGTGAAACAGTTTTATAGTAACATGGAGATGATGGCGTCTGATTCTCAATTTAACAAATGTTTCTTTCTTATTGTCATGTAGTTAATATTAAATAACGTACACATTACTATTTATTAGAATAAATATGAAAGTAATGATTTTAAATAAATAACATTCTCATGGATACCAGTAATATGTTCATAATAAATATTAGAATTGTACATCCCATAGTGTGAGCATTAAATTCAAATATAATAAACTGATTTCACACCTTACATACGCGTAATGCTGGAAGAAGAGCCAAATATATAAAAGAAGAATACATCTCAACTCCCAACATTACACCTTGGCCCCTCAATAAGAATCCAATTAGAATTGTGATGATCAATAAGATTTCAAATAGATTTCTCATTACATTAATTCATGTCAACGGCCATACCATGTTGAATACACACGTTCTCGTCCGATCACGTAAGTTAAGCAACATCGGGCGCGGTTAGTACTTGGATGGGTGACCGCTTGGGAACACCGCGTGCCGTTGACTTTTTGATTTTTATTAAAATTATTATTATAATTTCTCAATATATATGGTTATTATTATTTATAATAATTGTTATATAATGGTTGAGTTTGTGAAACAGTTTTATAGTAACATGGAGATGATGGCGTCTGATTCTCAATTTAACAAATGTTTCTTTCTTATTGTCATGTAGTTAATATTAAATAACGTACACATTACTATTTATTAGAATAAATATGAAAGTAATGATTTTAAATAAATAACATTCTCATGGATACCAGTAATATGTTCATAATAAATATTAGAATTGTACATCCCATAGTGTGAGCATTAAATTCAAATATAATAAACTGATTTCACACCTTACATACGCGTAATGCTGGAAGAAGAGCCAAATATATAAAAGAAGAATACATCTCAACTCCCAACATTACACCTTGGCCCCTCAATAAGAATCCAATTAGAATTGTGATGATCAATAAGATTTCAAATAGATTTCTCATTACATTAATTCATGTCAACGGCCATACCATGTTGAATACACACGTTCTCGTCCGATCACGTAAGTTAAGCAACATCGGGCGCGGTTAGTACTTGGATGGGTGACCGCTTGGGAACACCGCGTGCCGTTGACTTTTTGATTTTTATTAAAATTATTATTATAATTTCTCAATATATATGGTTATTATTATTTATAATAATTGTTATATAATGGTTGAGTTTGTGAAACAGTTTTATAGTAACATGGAGATGATGGCGTCTGATTCTCAATTTAACAAATGTTTCTTTCTTATTGTCATGTAGTTAATATTAAATAACGTACACATTACTATTTATTAGAATAAATATGAAAGTAATGATTTTAAATAAATAACATTCTCATGGATACCAGTAATATGTTCATAATAAATATTAGAATTGTACATCCCATAGTGTGAGCATTAAATTCAAATATAATAAACTGATTTCACACCTTACATACGCGTAATGCTGGAAGAAGAGCCAAATATATAAAAGAAGAATACATCTCAACTCCCAACATTACACCTTGGCCCCTCAATAAGAATCCAATTAGAATTGTGATGATCAATAAGATTTCAAATAGATTTCTCATTACATTAATTCATGTCAACGGCCATACCATGTTGAATACACACGTTCTCGTCCGATCACGTAAGTTAAGCAACATCGGGCGCGGTTACTACTTGGATGGGTGACCGCTTGGGAACACCGCGTGCCGTTGACTTTTTGATTTTTATTAAAATTATTATTATAATTTCTCAATATATATGGTTATTATTATTTATAATAATTGTTATATAATGGTTGAGTTTGTGAAACAGTTTTATAGTAACATGGAGATGATGGCGTCTGATTCTCAATTTAACAAATGTTTCTTTCTTATTGTCATGTAGTTAATATTAAATAACGTACACATTACTATTTATTAGAATAAATATGAAAGTAATGATTTTAAATAAATAACATTCTCATGGATACCAGTAATATGTTCATAATAAATATTAGAATTGTACATCCCATAGTGTGAGCATTAAATTCAAATATAATAAACTGATTTCACACCTTACATACGCGTAATGCTGGAAGAAGAGCCAAATATATAAAAGAAGAATACATCTCAACTCCCAACATTACACCTTGGCCCCTCAATAAGAATCCAATTAGAATTGTGATGATCAATAAGATTTCAAATAGATTTCTCATTACATTAATTAATGTCAACGGCCATACCATGTTGAATACACACGTTCTCGTCCGATCACGTAAGTTAAGCAACATCGGGCGCGGTTAGTACTTGGATGGGTGACCGCTTGGGAACACCGCGTGCCGTTGACTTTTTGATTTTTATTAAAATTATTATTATAATTTCTCAATATATATGGTTATTATTATTTATAATAATTGTTATATAATGGTTGAGTTTGTGAAACAGTTTTATAGTAACATGGAGATGATGGCGTCTGATTCTCAATTTAACAAATGTTTCTTTCTTATTGTCATGTAGTTAATATTAAATAACGTACACATTACTATTTATTAGAATAAATATGAAAGTAATGATTTTAAATAAATAACATTCTCATGGATACCAGTAATATGTTCATAATAAATATTAGAATTGTACATCCCATAGTGTGAGCATTAAATTCAAATATAATAAACTGATTTCACACCTTACATACGCGTAATGCTGGAAGAAGAGCCAAATATATAAAAGAAGAATACATCTCAACTCCCAACATTACACCTTGGCCCCTCAATAAGAATCCAATTAGAATTGTGATGATCAATAAGATTTCAAATAGATTTCTCATTACATTAATTAATGTCAACGGCCATACCATGTTGAATACACACGTTCTCGTCCCAGTGATTTCTGAGCAGCCGATGAGTGCGGACGCGTAGTGCTAAGCCAGATAGTTCTTGCTTCGTAAGTTTAAACAGGCGACTTAGAATAAATTTTGTTTTTTGTTGGATGAGAATTAAAAATCGCCCTCAGCGAACTACTTATTCAAAAAGTAAAAGTGTTTTCAAGTACCAAAACCGGCGTCGGGGCCGTGCCCCAATGCCCCCGAAAGTTCAACGCAGTAAACAGATAGAGACTGATAACGCGAGTGAAAATGTTGACAACGAGAATAGTGAAAACGCGGGAAACCAAAGTGCCACGTTTAGTGATAAGTTGGAAAGTATCTCTCTAAGTGAAAGTAGTGATAAGAACAGTGAGCATGAAGTGAGTATGAAGAACGTGAGTGAAAGTGAAATTTGTTTCGACGGATTATTTAATCAGAGTGAATGTAATAAAAACATTGAAAGTGTAGTGAGCAGTGAAACAGGTAAAAGAAAAGCCAGTGAAAGCCCCCCTCGTGACAGTGACATTTACAAACCCACCAAAGCCCCTCGAGCTGCTATGAAACCCCGCCGCACCGCCCCCGGTACCTCTCGACAGGCACTGCAGACGACCAACCGCTACGCGCCATTATCCAACCTCGCAGATCCCGACGATGACGCTATTGACTCCGGAGACGACAGCGACGAGGCAAACCACACTACCCCCGCACTGCCCTTGCGTAAGAACGCTCCAGCCCCAATCATCATCCCTGGCAAAGTGACAGACCACCGAGCTCTAGTAAGCAAATTAGATGCGACAGCGAAACAAGGCTACAACATAAAATACACTAGAAATAATGTCAGCCTGTATCTCGAAAGTAAAGAAGAAAAAGACAAGTTTCTCGAGATAATAAAACCTAAAATTCAGTACCATACATATAGCGATTCTAACGAAAAATCTCACGCATTTGTATTAAGAGGATTAGACTGGGAACCTACAACAGATTGCGTTAAACAAGAACTTGAGACTAACTACGAAATCAAAATTAAAGCTGTGTACCGTATGAGAACTGAATTCAGGCCATTATACCTAGTTGTAACAACATCTGACCTGACATTGAAACAAGTACAGCAAACAATAACAAAGATATTGTTTACTAGAGTCTCGTGGGAGAGGCACACAAACAAAAAAATCCTCACGCAATGCCACCGTTGCCAGGGATGGGGTCACGCTACAAGCAACTGCAACCGTCAGCCACAGTGCGTGAAATGCGCTCAAAACCACTTAACTGGCGTATGCGTCAAGTCCCGAAACTCACCCGCCAAGTGCGTGAACTGTGGGGGTGCGCACCCTGCTAATGCAATTGTTTGCGAGGCATACATACGCAAAGTGCAAGAAGTAGGAAAGCGCAACCCCCGAGTTCTTCAGCGCTATGAAGAGTTTAAGGTTCAGCGAGCACAGCGGGATGGTACAGCTCCACCAGTGACATACCTACCAGCGCCAGAGCCGACCGTCAACAGCTGGACACAGCGCCAACAACAGCCACAGCAGCGACAACGCGTAGCCAGCGCGCAAACTGCAGTGCCAGTGCCGAACATTTACGACCATGCGCGATTCCCCTCTCTGCCGCAACGAAGGCGCGAGACGAGTGCCGAGCGGCCAACGCTCCAGCAGCCAACGCCCCACACACAAACTCTTCCCACTCAACGACAATCAACGCAAGAAACAATCACACAAACAGCTGATATTTTTAATGAATTGGCTAGTGCAATAAATGTAATGAATTCAATGATAAATCTTTCAAACTTGTTAACCTTTGTAAACGAATTAAACGTAGAATTAGCTAAATGTACAAACACACAATCACGAGCATCTATCACCATGACATTCATGAATCGTATCGACTCATATCAGATTTAATTCACTACTAAAATCTGTTCATGGAACGCAAATGGAATCCTATCCAAAATAGGTGAACTAATACACTTCTTACACAAACATAACATTCATATTATGCTTATAAACGAAACACGATTACGACTCACAGACAAATTACACATAAAAGGATACACAGTACACAGAAAAGACAGACAAATTCAAACACACGTGCCGGCAGGAGGGGTAGCGGCACTCGTACACAACTCAATACAACATACATTAGTTCACCTTCAGCCTACATCCATAGAGTCCCTTTGCATCCGGCTCTCTGATAACACAAATATCATCACAGCTTATAACCACCCGCGTAACAATTTTACACAACACGAAATACACACACTTTTAAACATCGGCGGTAAAGTGCTGTTAACAGGCGATCTAAATGCAAAACACGCAACCTGGAACTGCAACAGAGCGAATAGAAATGGTAACACTCTCTACTCGTATTCATTAAATCATAACGCCATCATCATGCATCCTCCTACTCCCACACATTACCCATTAAATAATACAACCCCTACCACCATAGATTTAATCATTAATAAAAACATAACCCACCTAACTGATCCTGTCGCTCTTCCTGAATTAAACTCCGACCACACTCCCATCCTGTCTAAATTAAGCACACACAACGTACACACAGATAACACGCACTATACACGCATTTACAGAGACACAGATTGGCATGAGTACAGAAAAACACTTGACAAACATATCACAATACAGCCACACATGAACACAACACAAGCCATAGATACACAAGTGCAAGCACTAACTTATGCCATCACACATGCACTAAACAAACACACACGTATCACTAAACTAAAGCCAAACAAAGACAAACTACCAATACAAATTACACAATTAATCACACAACGCAACACGACACGGAAGCTATGGCAGAGGTCTCGTGATCCAGTCCACCGCAGACAAATGAACTCTCTCACCCGCATAATCCAGACAGAAATCAAATCCTTCAAAAACAAATCCTGGCAAGACAAACTCCTTTCTCTCAATCCTAACGATAGTTCACTCTGGAAACTCACACAAAATTTGAAAAAACCCTTTAAACCTTTACCCGAACTATCGGTAAATAATAATATCCTTTTCTCCGACGAACTCAAGGCGGAAGCGCTAGCTGAAACCTTTGAGCAAGTCCACATCCTCGACCCCAATAATTCCCAAGAACAAAGTAACATTATTAACGCAGTAAACAATTTTTTAAATTCAAATGTAACTCCTCAAAATCTTGCTAAATTCCTCTCCAAGCCCTCTGAAATCATATCCATAATCAAAACCTTTCCCAACCAGAAGGCGCCAGGTCCTGATAACATCCAAAACATAGCCCTTAAAAACCTATCCCGCAAAGCCCTAGTGCAGTTCACTTATATCATAAATTCTATGATTAAGCTCCATTACTTCCCGGAAGTGTGGAAAACTGCACTAGTGGTTCCTATACTCAAACCAAACAAAAACCCTAAACTACCCACAAGCTACCGACCCATCAGCCTTCTCTGTACCTTATCAAAGGTTGCTGAGAAGGTCATCCTTTACCGTATCCAAAAATTTAACCATAAACATAAAATAATCCCTTCCTTTCAATTCGGCTTCCGTAAATACCATAATACCACTCAACAAGTAGCGAGAATCGTGACAGACATATCTACAAATTTCAATAAGCAAAATGTCACAGTAATGGCCCTTTTAGACGTCGAAAAGGCTTTCGACAAAGTATGGCTAGAAGGGTTAATTTACAAAATGATTCAAGTGAAATTCCCGCCCATATTAATCAAACTTATAAAATCATACCTCACTAACAGATCCTTCCAAGTCAAACTAAACAATACTCTCTCCAATTCCCACCCTATAGCTGCAGGTGTGGCCCAGGGCAGTTGTCTAGGGCCGCAGCTTTTCACCCTTTACATCCATGACATCCCGACATTTCCAAAAACCAAAACCGCACTCTACGCGGACGATACGGCCATCTATGCCCACTCGTTCAGCGCAGAAGTTGCTAATAAACAAATCCAAATTCACCTTGATATCCTCCAACCCTACTGGCGCCTCTGGAAAATCTCCATCAACCATGACAAGACCGAAGCCATAGTATTCACACGCAAACACACAAACAACAAAATCTACACACCACTCAAATTAAACAACCACCGTGCAATCCCTTCCCCGTCTGTCAAATACCTTGGCATGACACTTGAATCCCGCCTCTATCACAAAAAACACATTAAAAACTCCATCAAAAAAGCATCCCTCACAGTTAGATCCCTCTACCCACTCTTAAATAAAACAAGTAAAATGTCCATACCCAACAAAAAACTCATTTTCACATCAATCATTCGCCCAATTCTCACGTACGCAGTACCGGCATGGTGTTCTGTATCGCACACAGCTCTGAAGCCGCTGCAGCGATTCCAAAACAAATGTCTTCGCTTAATCAATAGCGCTGACAGATACACAAGAATCGCAGATTTACACGGCATAACAAACATACCATACATACGAGAATACATTACACATCTTTCACAAAAATTCTACACAACACAAATTAGTCACAACCCTCTCACAAGAAACATGACACAAATCAGAGAGTACAACGTCCCATTTCCACTAAAACACAAATTACCATACCAGAATCTTCCTCTGTTCCGCCAACGCGCCCATAACAACATCGCCGCACACTAACCCTCATACTAACCACTTCATCTAATCATAATTTAAATATTGTTAGAAAATGTCATAGCCGCACTGTAAATATCATTAAAAAATCATTCATTTATCTCTAAGTCATAAATCATATCTCATACAATCACACCATAGATATCACAAATATTAATGTAAGTGTCATAACTTCATTGTAAATACCATACTGTCACTCATTTAGTTTGTAAGTTAGATATAAGTACACAATTGTATTAAAGTAGGTTTTTTATTATTTTTTCCTACAAACGCGCACACGATCATTCATTAAATTCACCCTCGCCTCATTACACGCACTCGATCATTGTTATTAACGTTAAGAATTTAACTTTAAACTTAGTTGATAAGGCCAACAGGCCAGGAGCAATGTATTGAAATGCTAATTTTAAAACATATCAAAACAACGCCATTCACGGCGCCAGGCGGTAACTAGCAGTACAGCTACGCAAACAAATCCGCAAATCACTGCGTGATTGTGATTTCGTTTGCGTACTGTGCTAGCAGCTGCCGCCCTGGTATAGTGCCCGTAATGTGCTGCGTTTTACTTTGTAAATAAATGTATTTGGTTCAATAATAAAGATGATATCTAACAAAAACGTTCTCGTCCGATCACGTAAGTTAAGCAACATCGGGCGCGGTTAGTACTTGGATGGGTGACCGCTTGGGAACACCGCGTGCCGTTGACTTTTTGATTTTTATTAAAATTATTATTATAATTTCTCAATATATATGGTTATTATTATTTATAATAATTGCTGAGTTTGTGAAACAGTTTTATAGTAACATGTAGATGATGGAGTTTGATTCCCAATTTAACAAATGTATCTTTCTTATCGTACATGTACTTAATATTAAATAACGTACACATTACTATTTATTAGAATAAATATGAAAGTAATGATGATAAATAAATAACATTGTCATGGTGGATACCAGTAATATGTTCATAATAAATATTATAATTGTACATCCATTAATAAGAGCATTAAATTCAAATATAATGAACTGATTTCACACTTTACATACCCGTAATGCTGGAAGAAAAGCGAAATATATAAAAGAAGAATACATCTCATCTCCCAACATTATCCCTTGGCCCCTCAATATCCTATAAGAATCCAATTAGAATTATAATGATAAATAAGATTTCAAATAGATTTCTCATTATATTAATTCATGTCAACGGCCATACCATGTTGAATACACACGTTCTCGTCCGATCACGTAAGTTAAGCAACATCGGGCGCGGTTAGTACTTGGATGGGTGACCGCTTGGGAACACCGCGTGCCGTTGACTTTTTGATTTTTATTAAAATTATTATTATAATTTCTCAATATATATGGTTATTATTATTTATAATAATTGCTGAGTTTGTGAAACAGTTTTATAGTAACATGTAGATGATGGAGTTTGATTCCCAATTTAACAAATGTATCTTTCTTATCGTACATGTACTTAATATTAAATAACGTACACATTACTATTTATTAGAATAAATATGAAAGTAATGATGATAAATAAATAACATTGTCATGGTGGATACCAGTAATATGTTCATAATAAATATTATAATTGTACATACATTAATAAGAGCATTAAATTCAAATATAATGAACTGATTTCACACTTTACATACCCGTAATGCTGGAAGAAAAGCGAAATATATAAAAGAAGAATACATCTCATCTCCCAACATTATCCCTTGGCCCCTCAATATCCTATAAGAATCCAATTAGAATTATAATGATAAATAAGATTTCAAATAGATTTCTCATTATATTAATTCATGTCAACGGCCATACCATGTTGAATACACACGTTCTCGTCCGATCACGTAAGTTAAGCAACATCGGGCGCGGTTAGTACTTGGATGGGTGACCGCTTGGGAACACCGCGTGCCGTTGACTTTTTGATTTTTATTAAAATTATTATTATAATTTCTCAATATATATGGTTATTATTATTTATAATAATTGCTGAGTTTGTGAAACAGTTTTATAGTAACATGTAGATGATGGAGTTTGATTCCCAATTTAACAAATGTATCTTTCTTATCGTACATGTACTTAATATTAAATAACGTACACATTACTATTTATTAGAATAAATATGAAAGTAATGATGATAAATAAATAACATTGTCATGGTGGATACCAGTAATATGTTCATAATAAATATTATAATTGTACATCCATTAATAAGAGCATTAAATTCAAATATAATGAACTGATTTCACACTTTACATACCCGTAATGCTGGAAGAAAAGCGAAATATATAAAAGAAGAATACATCTCATCTCCCAACATTATCCCTTGGCCCCTCAATATCCTATAAGAATCCAATTAGAATTATAATGATAAATAAGATTTCAAATAGATTTCTCATTATATTAATTCATGTCAACGGCCATACCATGTTGAATACACACGTTCTCGTCCGATCACGTAAGTTAAGCAACATCGGGCGCGGTTAGTACTTGGATGGGTGACCGCTTGGGAACACCGCGTGCCGTTGACTTTTTGATTTTTATTAAAATTATTATTATAATTTCTCAATATATATGGTTATTATTATTTATAATAATTGCTGAGTTTGTGAAACAGTTTTATAGTAACATGTAGATGATGGAGTTTGATTCCCAATTTAACAAATGTATCTTTCTTATCGTACATGTACTTAATATTAAATAACGTACACATTACTATTTATTAGAATAAATATGAAAGTAATGATGATAAATAAATAACATTGTCATGGTGGATACCAGTAATATGTTCATAATAAATATTATAATTGTACATACATTAATAAGAGCATTAAATTCAAATATAATGAACTGATTTCACACTTTACATACACGTAATGCTGGAAGAAAAGCCAAATATATAAAAGAAGAATACATCTCATCTCCCAACATTATCCCTTGGCCCCTCAATATCCTATAAGAATCCAATTAGAATTATGATGATAAATAAGATTTCAAATAGATTTCACATTATATTAATTCATGTCAACGGCCATACCATGTTGAATACACACGTTCTCGTCCCAGTTCTCGCTGAGTATCTTGTGCGAGTAGACGTGTCGTTTCGTCGAGTCAAGCAGTGCGCTCAGTAAGTTCCCGCCAATTTACCTCGTGGGCGATTAACCTAATCTTACTTAAAATTGTGCATGACATTGAAAAAACGACGGAAAAACGCGAATCGCGGTAGTTCGGGTTGTGTATACAAGCATCACAACCCCGTGAGGGGTTGCCAGGCAATGTCCGACAAAGAGATAGAGACTGAAAATGAAGATTCAAATAGTGTTAGTGCAAATATTAGTGACTTAATAAGTGAGCACAGTGTCTCGTTTCCTGAGAAATTAAACAGTTTAGATTCAACCAATAATAGTGTAGTGAGTATAGACTCAGATAGTCATAGTAATAAGGGTAGTGTTAAGGAAAGTGAAAAGATAGTGACTAAAAAGCCAAAAATCAGTTTTAAAGATTTATTTAATCAAAGTGGAGTAAAAAATGTTAGTGCTACAGTTAATTTAAATTCAAATGTTAGTGCGGATAGTGAAAATGCTAATGAGAGTGTAAGTGTTAGTGATAATCAAAAGCGAAAAGCCAGTGAAAGTCCCAAAAGTGCGCATAAAACAGTTAAAAAACCCGCCACTGCCCCTAACCCCACTGCTGCAAGCAACGTCATCACCCCCACCGCCAGCACCAGTGCCCCTGTCTCCACAACCAACCCCGCCACAATGCCGCTGCACCGTGCCGCTGTCAGCGCTCGACCACGCTACGAGCTTCTACTACAGAACCGCTATGACGCCCTATCGGATGAAAGCGACGATGCGGATGACACTGACACACCTGGGCCCTCCGACCGCAATCACCAAGCCCCTCGTCCAGAACAACAGCAGGTGCAAAAACAATTGCCACCCTCAGCCATCATAATTCCCGGTAAAGTTACAAATCATGCCGAACTAGTACATAGAATAAAAGCTTCAGTTTCACATGGTTTTGATATAAAATATACCAGGAATAATTTAAATATCTTCCTCGAAGATAAAACAGACAAGACAAAATTCCTAGAGAACTTAAAAGACGTGCAATATCACACTTATACAGACAATGCCGAGAAAACGCATGCATTCGTGTTGCGTGAATTAGATAGCACTCCGACAACACACGAAATAAAAACAGCACTTGAGGAGACATACAAACTCAATGTTCGCACAATATATAAAATGAGAACAAAGTACAGACCTCTGTATCTAGTAGTAACGGCTGCCGAGATCACTCTTAAAGAACTCCAAGCCACAATACGTACCCTGCTGTATACTAGGGTGACGTGGGAGCGACACGTGAACCGTAAAGTCATCACGCAATGTCACCGATGTCAAGATTGGGGACACGCCACCAGCAATTGTAACCGTACACCCAGATGTGTCAAGTGCGCAAAAGAACATTTGACGTCGACGTGCACCAAGCCATCAACCACAGCGGCTACATGCGCAAACTGCGGGGGAAACCACCCGGCCAATTACACAGAATGCCCAGCTTATATACGCAAAATAGAATTAATTGGTAAACGAAATCCAAATATATTACAGCGTTATGCACAATTCAAACAAATGCGTGAAGCCAGGGCATCTGGAGACGTCAACACCGCAGTGCAGTACATGTCCGCCCCCAAACCCGCAGTGAACGCTTGGAGCCAAGGCATCGAGAAACAACAGTCGTCACTCAACATCAACTGTAGCGAGCGATTCCCAGCGCTACCACCTCTACCACAGCGGCGCGCGCCGGCAGAGCGGCCATCGCTCAACCAGCCTTCCCCTTACCCCGCCAGTACCAGTGCACAGCAGCCTACGCCCCACCCATACACGACGCAAGCTCCCACCTCTGCCCCATTAAACACCGCACAGACAACGAGAACAATTACTGAATTGTCCAACGAACTCAAAAGTTTAAATTCATTAATTAATTTAGGAAATTTATTAAAATTTGTTAGAGATATGAATGTAGAAATAAGTAAATGTAATAACTCACAATCACGCGCCCTCATTGCTATTGAATTCATCACAGAACGCATCGACTCATATTCCATATAATTCGTTACTAATATTTGTTCCTGGAATGCAAATGGCGTCCTGTCCAAGGTAGGTGAACTGATTCACTTTTTACACAAACACAACATACATATCATGTTGATAACCGAAACACGCCTCAGACATACAGACAAATTACACATAAAAGGTTATCATGTACACAGACACGATAGACGCATACAAACACACGTGCCAGCGGGAGGAGTACTCGCGTTGGTTAAACACAATATTCCACATACACAAGTTCACCTACCACACACTACTATTGAATCACTATGTATCCGGTTCTCTGACAATACACACGTCATCACTGCATACAACAATCCACGCAACAAATTCACACAACACGAAATACATACATTAACACACGTAGGCGGTAAGGTACTGATAATAGGCGACTTAAATGCGAAACATATTTCATGGCGCTGCAACAGAGCGAATACCAATGGTAATACATTGTACTCGTACTCATTAAACCATAACATCATCATCATGGCTCCCGAAACCCCAACTCACTACCCACAAAACAACATGACACCTAGCACAATCGACCTAATAATAAATAAAAATGTACCCCGATTAACTGATCCGGTCGCGCTCCCTGAGTTGAGCTCTGACCACTCCCCTATCCTGTCGCGTATGAACACAACAATTACACTCAACAATGACACACAGTACACACGAACATACAAAAAAACAAACTGGAAAGAATTCCGTCAAACACTAGACAAACACATAAAAATTAACACACATATAAATACACCACACGATATCGACATCACAATTGACACATTCACTAAAAACATTACAAATGCTCTTAATAAACACACAAAAATCATTAAATTAACACCACAAAAAGTCATGCTTCCAGGACACATTATACAACTCATAACACAAAGAAATAATACACGAAAACTATGGTAGAGGTCTCGTGATCCCGCTCATCGCTTTTTCCTGAATTCCTTAACCCACAGAATCCGCTCTGAAATAAAATCATACCGCAACGATACCTGGCAACAAAAACTCCTATCCTTAAATCCCAATGATAACACTTTGTGGAGAATGACTTAAAACCTAAAGAAACCCTTCAAACCTATCCCTACGTTAAATAACATCCTGTCAACCGATGAACAAAAAGTGGAAGCACTCGCCTCCACTTTTGAGAATGTTCATATCATTGAACCACATTCCTTACCCGAACAAATCCAAATAACACAAGACATAAACCACTTCCTAAACTCCGAACATCCCATACAACCAAAAGCGCTGGCTAAGCTAGTGGTTCCCGTCTTAAAGCCGAACAAAGATCCAAAATCCCCTGCCAGCTACCGCCCCATAAGTCTCCTCAACACACTCTCTAAAGTCACTGAAAAAATCATACTTACACGAATACACACTTTTGATCTCAAATTCCAAATAACACCGCCCTTCCAATTCGGCTTTCGTCCCCACCACAACACCGTCCAACAAGTAACTCGAATTGTGACAGACATTAGCACTAATTATAACAGAAAAAATGTCACAGTAATGGCACTGTTAGACGCCGAAAAAGCATTCGACAAAGTATGGATAACAGGACTCATTTACAAGTTAATTCGAGCGAAATTCCCAACATTAATAATCAAACTAATCCATAGCTACCTTACTAACAGACATTTAATAGTAAAAATCAACACCACAAAATCCACTCCACGACCTATAGCCGCGGGCATAGTTCAAGGCAGTTGCCTAGGCCCAAAACTATTTTCCCTGTACCTGCATGATTTTCCAACTTTTCCAAAGACACAAACAGCACTCTACGCAGACGATGCGGCACTCTATTCGCACTCGTTTAGCGCAGAAGTTGTAAATAAACAAATACAAATACATTTAAATATCCTTAAACCCTACTGGCGCTTATGGAAAATATCCATCAACCACACGAAAACTGAAACCATAGTTTTTACACGCAAACGCACAAACAACACTGTATACACACCAATCAACATACATGGTCACCGCGCGGTCCCGTCATCCACCATCAAATATCTGGGAGTCACACTCGCGCCCCGCCTTAACCATAAATTCCACATCAACAACATCATCAGAAAAGCAAATGCCACAATAAGATCCTTGTATCCACTCCTCTGTAAAAACAGCTCCATGACTCCTGACAACAAAAAACTCCTCTACGAACAAATCATCCTCCCAACAATCACGTACGCAGCGCCAGTCTGGTGTAACGCGTCTAGAACAGCTCTGAAGCCGCTTCAACGATTACAAAATAAATGTCTGCGCTTGATAAATAACGCAGACAGATATTCAAAAATCGTAGATTTACACAACACTGCAAACATACCATATTTATACGATCACATCATACAAATAGCACAAAAGTTCTACACAACTCAGCTACAACACAACCCCCTCACACGAAATGTAACACAAATCAGAGAACATAATGCCCCATTTCCACTCAAACATCTCCTACCCTACCAAACGCTCCCTATTTTCCTCCAGAACATTCCAGGACAGTAGCATCACATTACTAATACAAACATCTATCAATAATATTTTATATTAAATCATAACAGCATTGTAAATAAATCATACCGTCACTCATCTAGTTCTAAGTTAGGTTAAGTGAAAATTGCTTAAAATGGGTTTTTTCATTGTTTTTCCCATAATCATTCATTCAATCAATCGCTCCATCTCACTCATGCTCATTAATCCATTACTGTAATTTTAGTAACAATGTAAAATATTAACTAGTTAATAAGGCACATGTGTGTCAGGAATAACGAATAAAATAAATATTAAAAGCGCTCTGTGTACCCTAGCCATGTGCGAAGCCGCTCGGCTGTACGTAGCGCTGGAATGTTACAGCTATCCGCAAATTCCCCCGGGATTGAGATATGCTGTAACATACAGTGCGTTCGACAGCAGCTCGGTCAATTCGCACATGAGCAGGAAACCCGCGCAATGTGGTGTATTCAGAAAAGGAAATAAAGATTATAGTAAAAAAAAAAAACGTTCTCGTCCGATCACGTAAGTTAAGCAACATCGGGCGCGGTTAGTACTTGGATGGGTGACCGCTTGGGAACACCGCGTGCCGTTGACTTTTTGATTTTTATTAAAAAATTATTATTATAATTTCTCAATATATATGGTTATTATTATTTATAATAATTGCTGAGTTTGTGAAATAGTTTTATAGTAACATGTAGATGATGGAGTTTGATTCCCAATTTAACAAATGTATCTTTCTTATCGTACATGTAGTTAATATTAAATAACGTACACATTACTATTTATTAGAATAAATATGAAAGTAATGATGATAAATAAATAACATTGTCATGGTGGATACCAGTAATATGTTCATAATAAATATTATAATTGTACATACATTAATAAGAGAATTAAATTCAAATATAATGAACTGATTTCACACTTTACATACACGTAATGCTGGAAGAAAAGCCAAATATATAAAAGAAGAATACATCTCATCTCCCAACATTATCCCTTGGCCCCTCAATATCCTATAAGAATCCAATTAGAATTATGATGATAAATAAGATATCAAATAGATTTCACATTATATTAATTCATGTCAACGGCCATACCATGTTGAATACACACGTTCTCGTCCAGTTGCTTTCTATTCTCCAATCTGTACGGACGTGTTCTACGAACGAGCTGAGTGGAGAACTGAGTATCGGCGATCGTCGAAGTGTTTCAGTAAAGTTAAATTTATTCATCGTTTATGCGAGTGAAAAAACAGCCAAAAAGACGTACTTTTAATAAAACTCGTTGCGTTTTTAAATTCGACAACAGGTGCAGGGGCTCCGCCCCCTGCAAAACATTTAAAATTGCTGAGAAGTATGAGTCAGAATTGAACATCAGTGATAAAAGTGACAAAAACAATGATAATTCTAGTTCTAACAGTTTAAATGCTATTAGTTTCAGTGACAAAGTGAACCAAGTGATCAATACAGTTAACATTGAAGTGATTGAGCATTTGGAAATGAATGATAAAAATAAAAGTGCGCTGCCGCGTTTTCAAAATGTGTTTAATCAACTCAATATAGTGAATCCGAGCGTAATAGTAAGTGAGAGTGAGAAGCGTGTTATAAGTAACAGTTCGAGTAGTGCAAAAAGTGACAGTGCAAAGCGTGTAACATGTGAAAGTGCAAGCGCGAAACGCAAAGCCAGTGATAGCCCCCCCGTCAGCGAAAGAGACGCCAAAAAACTCCCTAACTCAAACGCCACTATGACGCGATCACACGCCGCACCCGTCACCAGTCAGGTTCCACTCTTGCGCCTCGACAACCGCTACTCCGCACTTCAAGATCTGGATGATAACGATGCAGACAATGACCAGCAGCAAGCCCCGCCACAGCAGCCGGCAGTACGACGCTTTGCATCAGGTCCAGTGATAATCCCTGGCAACGTTACTGATCAACGCGCCCTACACGACATCCTGAAACAAACAGTACGTCACGGCTTTGAATTAAAATACACTAGGAACAACCTGAATATATACCTGGAGGACCGCAACGACAAAAAGGCTCTTGTGGAAGCTCTCAAACCTAATGTACAATATCATACTTATACAGACCCAGAAGACAAGACTCATGCATTTGTGCTACGTGGTTTGGACTTTACACCAACACCTGAACAACTTAAAGAACAACTACAAAACGAACATAAATTAGAGACAAAAAATATTTATAAAATGTCTAAAACGCAACGACCACTTTATCTTGTTATCACTGCAGCAGAAATCACATTGAAACAACTACAAGACACCATTAAAGTTGTGACGTACACAAGAGTTACCTGGGAGCGCCATGTAAATAAAAAAGTGATAACACAGTGTCATCGTTGCCAGGGATGGGGCCACGCGACGTCAAACTGCAACCGGCAAGCGCGTTGTGTCAAGTGCGGACAAAATCACTTGTCGGTAACATGCACCAAGACACGCGACACAGCTGCTAAGTGTGCAAACTGTGGAGATGCACACCCCGCCAATTACACCCGCTGCCCTGCTTATGTACGAAAGATAAGTGAAGTTGGACAAAACAACCCTCGCGTGATAGAGCGCTATAATTATTTTAAAACACTCCGTGAGCAAAAAGAAAACCCGACAATGTATGTTCCAGCTCCAACACCATCCACTAATATCTGGACGAGCCGACGACAGCCACAGGTGCAGCAGAGCAATGTCACGGCGCGCCGAGTGGTACCTGACTTCAACGATAATACACGCTTCCCCGCCTTGCCGCCGAGAAGTCGGCCATCGCTCCAGCAGCCGACACCCCGCCCACAAACTACACCTGTCCCCACTACTGCCCTACCCTCGTGCTCCCAAGAACCAATCGACGGTCAACGAGCCGTATATGAGACGGCGGACATTTCTATCAATTAAGTGAGCAGGTAAACTTAATGAATTCAATGATAAATTTAGGAAATTTGTTATCATTCATCTCAGACTTAAATAAAGATCTCGCCACATGTACCACATCACGTCAACGCGCTACAATCACAATGTCATTCATGGAACGCATAGACACATACCATATATAATTCATTATTAACATATGTTCTTGGAATGCTAACGGAATCCTTTCTAAGGTAGGCGAACTCATACACTTTTTACACAAAAATAACATACACATCATGCTACTCAATGAAACACGACTTAGACACACTGACAAATTTCACATTAAAGGATACACTTTACACAGGCAAGACAGACAGATACAGACACATGTACCAGCTGGCGGCGTCGCTGTACTAGTCAAACACGACATTCCACACACACGAGTTCACTTACCGCACACATCCATAGAATCCTTATCTATCCGGCTCTCTGATAATACACATATCATTGCTGCATACAACAATCCACGTAACAACATAACACACAACGATTTACACACTTTGTTCCAGGTCGGCGGCAAAGTTCTATTAGTAGGCGACCTTAATGCGAAGCACATGCACTGGGGCTGCAACAGACTGAATACCAGTGGTAGGACGTTACATTCATTTTCATTAAATCATAACTGTATCATCATGTACCCGCCCACACCTACACATTACCCCCTCAACGACATGACACCATCAACAATTGACCTTTTCCTCAACAAAAATGTTCCTAACCTCAGTGATCCCTCAGCTCTCCCCGAGCTGAGTTCAGATCACTGTCCCATCCTCTCCAAACTGCGCACAAATATCGCACGCAACGACACAACACAATACACACGTACCTACAAAAATACAGACTGGGCAAAGTTCCGGCAGACGCTTGACACACTAATCGCAATCAACGCTTCAATAAACACCATACAAGTTCTTGAAACTGAAATTACAAAATTAACAAACGCAATTACATACGCTATACATAAACACACACATATAACAAAACTCACACCACACAGGGACAAGCTGCCCGCGCACATCACTACACTTATCACACAACGTAACAATACACGCAAACTATGGCAGAGGTCACGTGATCCCGCTCATAAAATCCTAATGAACACAATAACTACACAAATAAAACAAGAAATAAAAACACATAAAAATCAATCCTGGCAACATAAATTAGAAGCACTAAATCCCAACGATAATTCCCTCTGGAAAATGACCTCAAACCTCAAAAAACCTTATAAACCTATTCCCAGTCTCTCCCACAACAACAACATCCTTCTCTCCGATGAATCGAAGGCGGAAGCTTTAGCTGAAACCTTCGAACAATTTCATCACATTTCCGCCGACTCCACTCCTGAACAAATCCGAATCACGACCGTAACTAACAATTTTATAAACACAGATCACCCTACTAACAACACAGCGCTAGCTAGACTCCTCACCTCCCCCTCCGAAGTAGCTAGCGTTATCAAAACATTCCCCAACCAGAAGGCGCCTGGTCCCGATAAAATTCAAAACATTGTCCTCAAAAACCTTTCCCGAAAAGCGCTAGTGCAGTTTACTTACATAATAAATTCTGTTATTAAGCTCCAACATTTTCCCGAAGTTTGGAAAACTGCACTAGTTGCTCCTATCCCTAAACCTAATAAAAACCCGCAAACTCCCTCCAGTTATCGTCCCATCAGTTTATTAAATACCATGTCTAAAGTCACCGAAAAAATCTTACTTTCCCGAATCCAAAAACACGACCGCAAATATAAAATCACTCCCGACATTCAATTTGGTTTCCGTCCTCATCACAACACCGTCCAACAAGTAACACGGATTGTGACAGACATAACAACCAATTTTAACAGAAAAAATGTCACAGTGATGGCCCTGCTGGACGTCGAAAAAGCTTTCGACAAAGTATGGACAGCAGGGCTCATTTACAAGTTAATCCGTGCGAATTTCCCGCCCATTTTAATTAAAATTATTTACTCCTATCTTACTAACCGGAAACTAGTAGTTAAAATAAACAATAGCCTCTCTACTCCTCGTCCCATCACTGCTGGTATAGTTCAAGGCAGTTGTCTGGGCCCTCAATTATTTACCCTGTACACCCATGACTTTCCAACATTTCCCAAAACCCAAACTGCACTTTACGCGGATGATACTGCCATCTATGCACACTCATTCAGCGCTGAAGTTGCGAACAAACAAGTTCAAATCCACCTTAACATCCTAGAACCCTACTGGCGCCACTGGAAAATATCCCTTAACCACACAAAGACCGAAACCATAGTTTTTACACGAAAATACACCAACAACAACATATATACACCACTCACCCTAAACGGACATCGTGCACATCCCTCTCCCACTGTAAAATACCTAGGTGTCACCCTCTGTCCCCGTCTATCATACAACTCCTTAATCAATAATTCCATCAAAAAAGCAAACATTGTCATTAGATCCCTCTACCCCCTCCTATGCAAGAGCAGTTCCATGAGTCCAAACAATAAAAAACTCCTTTACGCACAAATCATTCGACCAATCATCACATATGCAGCTCCGGTCTGGTGTTACGTGTCGAACACAGCTCTGAAGCCGCTGCAGCGATTGCAGAATAAATGTCTGCGCTTAATTAATAACGCAGACAGATATTCACGAATCGTAGATTTACATAATAAAGCACAATTACCAATGTTACACGAATACATTCAACAAATATCACAAAAATTTTACATGACACAATTAAAACATAACCCACTTACACAAAACATAACACGCATCAGAGAGCACAACGCCCCTTTCAGAATCAAACATTTACTTCCTTACCAAACGCTTCCGTTATTCCACCAACGCGACCGAGAACAGTAGCATACAGTCACACTAACAACTCATCTTGTAATCAATCTTTATAAATTATCATAACCGCGCTGTAAATAAATTCCATCGTCACTCATTAGGTTAAGTTAATTAGGTACCATATGTTACGGAAATGGTTTTTTGTAATTTTTCCATTAGTTATAAGTCATATCACATTATTCATTTCATTTCATTTTATGCATATATATACTGTACAATTATTTAAATTTTGTTAAATCTTGCTCAAATAAACTGATAAGACACATAGTGTTAGGAACAGTGATGTAATCAAATATAAAAACACTTATGTACTCTCCAGCCATGTGCGAACCCAGGCGACGGCTCGTAGCACCGCTATGGTAGGCGATCCGTTAATCCCTCGGGATTGTGATCAGCCTTATCATACAGTGCGTTCGGCCGTCTTCTGGTCAAGTCGCACATGAACAGAGAATAAATGTGTAGATGTATATGTGGCAAAATAATAAAGATCTTTCTAATAAAAAAAAAAAAAAAACGTTCTCGTCCGATCACGTAAGTTAAGCAACATCGGGCGCGGTTAGTACTTGGATGGGTGACCGCTTGGGAACACCGCGTGCCGTTGACTTTTTGATTTTTATTAAAATTATTATTATAATTTCTCAATATATATGGTTATTATTATTTATAATAATTGCTGAGTTTGTGAAACAGTTTTATAGTAACATGTAGATGATGGAGTTTGATTCCCAATTTAACAAATGTATCTTTCTTATCGTACATGTAGTTAATATTAAATAACGTACACATTACTATTTATTAGAATAAATATGAAAGTAATGATGATAAATAAATAACATTGTCATGGTGGATACCAGTAATATGTTCATAATAAATATTATAATTGTACATACATTAATAAGAGAATTAAATTCAAATATAATGAACTGATTTCACACTTTACATACACGTAATGCTGGAAGAAATGCCAAATATATAAAAGAAGAATACATCTCATCTCCCAACATTATCCCTTGGCCCCTCAATATCCTATAAGAATCCAATTAGAATTATGATGATAAATAGGATTTCAAATAGATTTCGCATTACATTAATTCATGTCAACGGCCATACCATGTTGAATACACACGTTCTCGTCCCCCATTGCCTAGCAACGCTGTCAAACAGTGGATGTTATTTTTTCTTTGTGAAAATTTTTTCACAGTTTTTTTGCGTTTAAGGTGGTAAAAATAAACGAAAAAATTTCAAATTTGTGTTAAACAATAAGAAAAAGTGGTGCTGGTTACATTAGTGTAAAAATCTGAAGTGTACATCGCTTCTGCACAATGAAAAAGGAAGTCGTAGATTCGGCTGTCAAGCGGCGACGAATTACAGTGGCTGATACCAATAACACTGATTCGGAGACAGATATGATGGAAGAACCTGATTCATTTGAAACTGTGAGAGGTAAGAAAGCTGTTAAGTTAATTAACTTAAAAAAGAAAACCGAAAATAGTCCAATTGAAATTTCAAATACATATGATAAATTAGAAAATGAGGTAATAAACAAAAAACCAGCTTTACCTACACCAATAATTGTTCAGAATGTTTTTAATAACCACTCTGAGATAATTAAGAAATTAAAGTCACATGCTCCTAACGGATTTAAAATGAGTTTCACCGAATCTACAACAAATTTGTATTTGACTAACCCGGAAGATAAATTAAAAGTGCACAAGCAATTAATCAAAGACAAAATTGCTCATTTCACGTATACTGAAAAAGGAAACAAAACCCACGCTTTTGTAATTAGAGGTCTGGACAGTGAGCCAACTGCGGAAGAAATAAAGGAAGATTTAAAAGAGATGAATATTGCTGCAATAAGCATTTTCAAGATGAAAAACACTCGTCGCCCACTTTATTTGGTGATAACTGACAGTACGGTGAAGCTCACAGACTTAGAAGAAAATGTAAAGTATATATTATATACAAAAGTGAAATGGGAGCGACACCGAAATAAGAAGCTGATTATTCAATGTCACAACTGTCAAGCTTGGGGGCATGCAACTGCAAATTGTTTCGCTCCACCAAACTGCCTCAAATGTGCAGAACCACACGCGACTAGAGATTGCACCAAAACAAAAGACACGCCAGCAAAATGTGTAAACTGCGAAAAAGACCATCCTGCGAATTCAATTCAATGCGCAGTGTATTTGAAAAAACTTCGTAGCATGGGACGCGAAGCTAACATGAAAAAAGAAGAATTTGTTCCAGCACCATTGCCAGCAACAAATATCTGGCAACAAAACCAACGATCCAGTACTGTTCCGGTTCCTGTGCAACTCCACCCATCCCAGTTTCCTGCGCTACCAATACGCGGTACAGACTCCGCCCCCGAACCTGAACCCATTCCGCTTTTGTCCAATCAGGCAAGTCAATTTAATGAACTTGTAAATGAACTAAACACACTTAACAACTATGTTAATATAAATAAGTTTATAAATGTAATAAAAAATTTAAATGCTCAAATGGCACTGTGCGCATCTAAACAACAGCGAGGCTTGCTTATGCTGTCTTTTACACAAGAATTAAATAATTTCGATTTTTAAAATTCATGCTCACAATGATTTCTTGGAACGCCAACGGACTCAGGACAAGGGTTGGGGAACTTGTTAACTTTATAAACAAACACAATATTGACATTATGTTAATAAATGAAACTAGATTGTCTGAGACTGAGAAACTTAAAATACATAACTACAGTATAATACGTAAAGACAGAGTAACTGATAAACACGCGGCTGGTGGAGTTGCAGTCATTATCAAAAAAACAATACCGTTCCAACACGTTCCACTTCCAAACACAACACTCGAGACAATCTGCGTCAGACTACTTGACAACACACATATCATCGCCACTTACAACAGACCACAGAATAACTTTACACTTGTTGAACTTGGAACACTATTTAACATTTCACACAAAGTCATAGTTGTCGGAGATTTGAATGCAGTGCACACAATGTGGAACTGTAACCGCAGTAATGCAAATGGCAGAACACTATACTCACACATAAACTCACAAAACACACAACTCCTCTACACACCGACACACACACATTTCCCTCCAAGTGGACACGCACCCAGCACTATTGACATTGTGCTTATTCAAAATGTCACTCATATTTCAGATCCGGTGTGCTTGGTAGAACTCAGTTCAGACCACAATCCCATATATTTCACACTAAACAATCAATACACTGGGAAATGTATGAAACAAATCACATCATACAAACACACAAATTGGGCTGCATTTAGAAAATATCTTGATACGAAAATTCAAATAAACAACGACATAGAAACAATTGACGACATAGACCAAGAGATAAACAATCTCACTTACAACATCAACAAATCTAAACAAAAACACACAAAACAAATAAAGATAAACATAAATAAAGACAAACTTCCAATAAACACTGCACAATTAATAGAAAAGAGAAACCACGTGAGAAGATTATGGCAGAGAACACAGGATCATGTACACAAACACAACATGTACAGACTTAACAAACAAATCAAGACTGAAATAGCGGAACACCGAAACAAAACATGGACTAACAAATTAGATAATCTAAACATTCAAGACAACACTCTCTGGAAATTTACTAAGTTTTTAAAGAAACCAGCATTCAATATACCAACGTTGAAGCTAAATAATAATACTTACTTCACAGATAAAGAAAAATGTGATATTATTGCCAAAACGTTTGGAGAAGTTCACGAACTTGATAACCAAAATAATACACCACATCACACACATGTCATTGACACGGTTACTGAGTACATGAATATACACGAACACACACATGAAATAACAAAACAGAACATGAAATACATTAAACCAAGAGAAATTTACAATATTATTCGCAAATTACCAAATAATAAAGCCCCTGGACCTGACAGTATAGAAAATAAAATTTTGAAAAATTTATCAAAAAAGTGTATAGTACAAATTACTTACATAATAAATGCAATAATTAAACTAAATTATTGGCCGACAACATGGAAAATGGCAACTATAATACCCATTCCAAAACCTAGAAAAGACCACAACTCACCCACAAATTACAGACCAATTAGCTTGCTTAATACTTTATCAAAAGTGACTGAAAAAATAATCTTTAAACAAATTGTAGATTTCATTACTGAAAATAAAATATTACCAGACCATCAATTTGGATTCCGTCAAAATCGTAGTACAACACAACAGCTAGCTAGATTAATAAATGACATAAGTTTTAATTTCAACAAAAGCAAAGTAACAGTAATGACGTTACTTGATATAGAAAAAGCTTTTGATAAAGTCTGGCTAACAGGACTTTTATACAAATTAATCAAAATTAATATGCCATTTAATTTAATAAAATTGTTGTCATCATATCTGAATGACAGATATTTCAAAACAAAAATTAATAATGATTATTCTGCGGCCACATTAATAAAAGCAGGTGTACCCCAAGGCAGTATCCTGGGGCCATTATTATTTATAATTTACTTATATGACTTACCGACTTTTGCTCAGACCAACACAGCACTCTTTGCTGACGATACAGCACTTTACGCACACAGCCATAGTGCTGAAGTCGCAGGTAGACAAATTCAGATACACCTCAACTTACTTGACAAATACTGGACTAACTGGAAGATTACATTAAATATAAATAAAACTGAAGCCATAGTCTTCAGTCGCAAATTCACCAACATCAAAATATACACACCCATAAGGATAAAAACACACAAAATCACACCATCACAAGCAGTTAAATATCTGGGCGTCTACTTAGATAATAGGCTAAACTTCCACACACACATTCGTAACACAATCATAAAAACACATTATTCCATTAAACAAATTTACTCACTTTTAGCTCGAAATAGTACACTCACCTCAAAAACAAAGAAACATCTCTACACAGCACTTATAAGACCAGTTATGACATATGCAGCTCCACTATTCGCACACCTCTCAGACACCACACTGAAACCTTTGCAAGTACTGCAAAACAAAATGCTTCGTCTTGTGACTGGACACGACCGATATACACGAATCACGCAACTACACGAACAAACCAACACTGAATACATCACAGACTACATCACCAAAATTGCAACAAAGTTTTACACAATGCAAACTTATGTTGCCGACAGCGAAATAACAAAAAACCTAACCAGGGTAAGACATGATAACGCAGGACTAGTATTAAAACACAAACTGACTTACCAGACATTACCAATATTTGAAGATAGTTTCCAAGAATAATTAAATGCAAACAAAAATTAATAAATGATGAATAAGTATAATATGACATATATATTTGTTATTTATAACAAATACGTATGTTAAATAATAATTTTATAGTATGTTTAATCCATAGAATGCATATAAATATAATTTATTTGTTATGTTGTTTTTATATTGATGTACAGTGTTAACTAGTTTTAAGTGTTTAACAAATAAATTAATAATGTAAATTTATAGTTGAAGCATAGTGTCATTTGTTGTGTATATATTAGATTGTAAGTTTAGTTTATAAGATTTAATTATTGTAAATACTTTCTGTATAATAAAAATGACAACTAAAATGTAAATATAATAATACACAAACATACACACATACGTACAAATCTCACAACAATTATTTTAAGTTTACACATACACCAATCCATATTATAAAGTAAGTTTTTATGTAAAAACAGGAATTTATAACACATTGCACACATACACAATTTAGACTAAGTTTAAATATAATGTATTACAAAATACTTCAATAAAAGAAATTGAAAGTCGTTCTCGTCCGATCACGTAAGTTAAGCAACATCGGGCGCGGTTAGTACTTGGATGGGTGACCGCTTGGGAACACCGCGTGCCGTTGACTTTTTGATTTTTATTAAAATTATTATTATAATTTCTCAATATATATGGTTATTATTATTTATAATAATTGCTGAGTTTGTGAAACAGTTTTATAGTAACATGGAGATGATGGAGTTTGATTCCCAATTTAACAAATGTTTCTTTCTTATCGTACATGTACTTAATATTAAATAACGTACACATTACTATTTATTAGAATAAATATGTAAGTAATGATGATAAATAAATAACATTGTCATGGTGGATACCAGTAACATGTTCATAATAAATATTATAATTGTACATCCATTAATAAGAGCATTAAATTCAAATATAATGAACTGATTTCACACTTTACATACACGTAATGCTGGAAGAAAAGCCAAATATATAAAAGAAGAATACATCTCATCTCCCAACATTATCCCTTGGCCCCTCAATATCCTATAAGAATCCAATTAGAATTATGATGATAAATAAGATTTCAAATAGATTTCACATTATATTAATTCATGTCAACGGCCATACCATGTTGAATACACACGTTCTCGTCCGAGTTCGAGTTGAGCAGTCGTCGAGTTTGCATGTTCGGCTTTGCTCAGCGCGGAGTGTTTTACGTTTTTACTTAAGTGTAAAAATTTTTTACTTGCATGAGAATTAAATCTAAAGTGCCACGTAAAAATTACCTTTTTAAAACTAGGTGCGTCTATAAATACGTGAACCCCAATAGGGGTATACCACACCTCATGTTGGGTAAGACTAAAAAGAAAGGGACTGAAAATAGTGTAAATTTAAGTGAAAAGATAGTGACTGAAAATGTAGAACACAGTGATTGTGATTCAGACAGTGCAATAAGCAATCTGCCAAATATCAGTGTTGATAGTGCAACAAATATTGAGAGTGATAAAGTAAATGCAAGTAAGCAAATTAACGAATCAGCAGACATGCTGAAACAGCTGATTAACTTCTCTGACCCGAGAGACTTGAGAGAGAAAGAAAACAATAAAAAGAGACGAGCGTCAACCAGTACCGAGAAAGACAGCGCTAGTATGAAAAAGCCTGTAGCGCGAGAGAGCGCAAGCGAGAGAGCGAACGAAGAATCGCCCGCTGCTCAGCTGAGTCAGTATGCTGTGTCAACGAGCAATCGCTTCTCCGCACTCTCTTCTAACCAAAATGGCGCAAGTACGAGTGCAACCATCTCTAATGACCCGGACAACATCCCCATACCAACAGACGATAAACAACAAAATACAGAACAGTCAAAGAATGCACGCCGTCGTCCTGCAGCTATTATCATTCCAGGTAGCACGAGAAATCACATCGAGTTAGTTAATAACATAAGTCAAAAGGTGAAACAAGGATTCCAAATCAGTTATTCGCGCAATAACATAAATCTATATATTGCAGACCTGGAGGAAAAGAAGGGCATGGTGAGACATATGACCGAAAACAATGTACAATTTCATACGTATAGTGATGTAGATGAAAAAACGCACGCGTTCGTGTTGACTGGTCTCGATCATGAACCTGAGATGCCACCTGAGCTTGTAAAGAAAGAACTCATAGAACAACATAATCTCCAGGTTAAAACTGTCTATATAATGCGTACTAAAGTGAGAAAACTGTACCTTGTTGTAACTAACTCGACGTCCACTCTTCGGCATCTGCAACAAAATATTAAAGTTTTATTTTACACAAGGATAAGCTGGCAGAGACATATAAACAACAAAATTATTTCACAATGCCATAGATGTCAACTGTGGGGCCACGCAACTACCAACAGCCAGCGAGATCCCAGATGTCTGAAGTGCGCTGGACATCACTTGACGCAAGTCTGCGTGAAGACGCGAGAAACCGCAGCTAAATGCGTTAACTGTGGGCAAGACCATCCCGCTAACAGCGACAACTGCGCAGTATACCTCGCTAAACTGCAAAATCATCAGCGCATAATGGAAACCCGCAAACAGAAACAGCAGCCGAGCAAATACGTAGACGCGCCACAGCCGACAACAGCAGCCTGGAGCCGCCGCCGCCCCTCTTTACCTCAGACCGAGTGTAGCGCGAGTGACAGTGACTGTGCAGTGCGTGAGAGTGCGCGCAATCCTCCACTTCCCCAGCGACAAAGACGCGCCCGCGAGCATTTTCCCCCGCTACCGAGCGTTCACCGGAAGCAGTCAGCTCCCCGCCCCGCCCCCAGCCAGCATGCCGACAACCCTCTCCCGCGCCAGCCTGCTGCCAACCCGCCCCCGCGCCAGTCTGCTGCCAACCCTCCCATACGCCAGGACAATGACAGTGACACAGATATGGACACTTATACAATATTCCAACAATTAAAAAACGAAGTAAATATATTTAAGAGCTTAATTAATATGGGTAATATGATTTTAGCATTACAAGATATTAATAAACAATTATCAAAATGTAAAGACGGCGCAGACAAATTCACAACATTTAACGCTTTCATGTCAAACATTTCACAATATAATTTGTAGTTTTCATTACTAATATATGTTCCTGGAACGCAAATGGTATCCGATCCAAAATCGGCGAACTAATTCACTTCCTACACAAACACGACATTCACATTATGCTTATACAAGAGACACGACTCAGACACACAGATAAATTCTACGTTAAAGGTTACACAGTTTATAGAGCAGACAGACCTACACAAACACATGTACCCGCGGGGGGTGTAGCCATTTTAGTACGCAACACACACCCACACACATTAGTTCGCCTTCAGCCCACAACCCTAGAATCCCTTTGTATCCGGCTCTCTGACAACACATACATAATATCCACATACAATAATCCACGAAACACATTCACACAACAAGACATTCACACTCTGTTACAGATTGGTGGGAAAGTGTTGATTGCCGGAGACTTCAATGCGAGACACGCAACCTGGGGCTGCCACAGATCAAACATAAATGGTAATATATTACATTCATACATCATATCTCATAATGCCATTCTTCTGCATCCTCCTACACCTACACACTATCCTGCAAACAACACAACACCCACAACAATAGATTTATACCTAAATAAAAACATAGCCCATCTCACTGATCCTGTAACCCTCAACGAACTTAGTTCAGACCACCTTCCCGTATACACCAAACTAAGCACGCACATCACACCCACAGATACAGCAAACTACATACGCACTTACAAAAACACAGACTGGCATAAGTTCAGACAAACACTCGATAAACACGTCATAATACAGCCACACATCAACACAACACAAGATATAGACACACAAGTACATGCACTAACACACGCCATCACACACGCACTACACATACATACACGCACTATTAAATTAGAACACAACAAAGACAAACTTCCTGCACACATCACACAACTCATTACACAGCGCAACACAGCACGAAAACTATGGCAGAGGTCACACGATCCTGCTCACCGCATTCATATGAATCAACTCACAAAACATATACGCACTGAAATCATAACATTTAAAAACAAGACCTGGACTGACAAACTACAAGGACTAAATCCAAATGATAACTCCTTATGGAGAATGAACAAAAACCTTAAGAAACCTCTCAAACCTATCCCTACATTATCATCTAACAATGATATCCTGTTATCCGACGAGCAGAAGGCAGAGGCGCTAGCCGAAACCTTCGAGCGAGTCCACATCCTTGATCCTAACAATACTCCTGACCAAGACACAGTCACAATGACAGTTGACGAATTTTTAACCACACCACACATATCATCACGTCACTCGCTCATTAAATTACTCACCACTCCTTCAGAAATCATTAATATCATCAAATCATTTCCTAATCAAAAGGCGCCAGGACCCGATTCCATACAAAACATCGCACTTAAAAACCTATCCCGCAAAGCCGTAGTCCAGTTTACCTACATCATAAATTCCTGTATCACACTTTCCTACTTTCCATCAGCCTGGAAAATGGCTACAATCATCCCCATTCCAAAACCAAATAAAAATCCTAAACTCACCACAAGTTACCGCCCCATAAGCCTTCTCTGTACCCTTTCCAAGGTAGCAGAGAAGGTGATCCTTTCTAAAATTGAAAAATTTGATTCCCGACATAAACTCACTCCAGATTTCCAATTCGGCTTCCGTCCAAAACATAACACTGTCCAACAAGTAGCCAGAATCGTGACAGACATATCCACGCATTTTAACAAAAACAATGTCACTGTAATGGCCCTCTTCGACGTCGAAAAAGCTTTCGACAGAGTGTGGAAAGCAGGGCTCATTTACAAAATGATTCGCGCGAAATTCCCGCCCAAACTCACTCTACTAATAAATTCATATCTCACTAACAGAAATTTCAAAGTTAAAATTAATAATACCCTCTCTACCTCTCACCCTATAGCAGCGGGCGTAGCCCAGGGAAGCTGCCTAGGCCCAAAGCTCTTTACCCTATTCATTCATGACATGCCAACTTTTCCCAAAACCAAAACTGCCCTCTACGCAGACGATACAGCCATCTATGCTCACTCGTTTAGCGCAGAGGTAGCTAACAAGCAATTGCAGATCCATCTTAATATCCTAATTCCTTACTGGCGTCTGTGGAAAATCACCATCAATCATCAAAAAACTGAAACCATAGTTTTCAAACGCAAACACACAAACACAACAGTATACACACCACTCAGAATTGACACACATCGTGCAACCCCGACGACCTCGGTCAAATACCTTGGCGTCACTCTATCACACCGTTTATACCATAATTCACATTTTAACAATATCCTTAAAAAAGCTTCCCTCGTAGTCAGATCCCTTTATCCTTTAATTAATAAAAATAGTAAAATGTCATCCCGCAACAAAAAACTCCTCTACACCACTGTCATTCGCCCCATAATCACATACGCAGCCCCGATATGGTGCTCGGCTTCGGCAACTTCATTACTACCGCTTCAACGATTCCAGAACAAGTGCCTGCGCTTAATTAATAGCGCAGACAGATATACTAGAATCGCAGATTTACACAACATAACAAAAATATCATACTTACACGACTGTCACCGACATGTCACAAAAATTCTATGTTACACAAACACAACATAATCCTGTCACACGCACAATAACCCAAATCAGAGAGCACAACACTCCATTTCCGCTTAAACACATGCTACCCTATCAAACACTTCCCATCTTCCGCCAGCGCGCCCTTGAACCACAGCATCCACGCACTATACCACACTAACAACAACCATCTAATCATACTAGAATGTAAGTAGACGTCATAACCGCACTGTATATAAACATTTTCATCCCCATTTTCAATTCATTTTCCCATACACATTATCATACAAAAATGTAAGTTCAAATAGCATAACCGCATTGTATATATACCATTAAATCGTTCATTTTAGTTTGTAAGTTAGGTTTAAGGCACAATGTACACAAGTGAGTTTTTTTGTAAATTTTTTCTCACACACACAGTCACAAATATACGATCATTCATACCACAGCACACATCATTACGGTACAACACGCACACAGTTAGAGCGTAAGCATATAAAATTAAATCTAATTGATAAGGCTATGTAGCAAGGAGCAATTACTTTATACATAACAAAAAACAATTGTACGTTCCATGACATGTGCGAAACTAGGCGAGTGCGCGTAGCGCTGCTACGATAGAGTGATCCGCAAATTGTGCGCGATTGTGATCAGCTCTATCGTACAGTGTATTCGGCACTCAACTGGTCAAGTCGCACATGATCATAGGAACTATACTCTGTAAAAATGTAAAATATGGAGCAATTAATAAAGATCATTTCTAACAAAAAAACGTTCTCGTCCGATCACGTAAGTTAAGCAACATCGGGCGCGGTTAGTACTTGGATGGGTGACCGCTTGGGAACACCGCGTGCCGTTGACTTTTTGATTTTTATTAAAATTATTATTATAATTTCTCAATATATATGGTTATTTTATTATTTATAATAATTGCTGAGTTTGTGAAACAGTTTTATAGTAACATGGAGATGATGGAGTTTGATTCCCAATTTTCATCAAATGTTTCTTTCTTATCGTCATGTACTTAATATTAAATAACGTACACATTACTATTTATTAGAATAAATATGAAAGTAATGATTCTAAATAAATAACATTGTCATGGATACCAGTAATATGTTCATAATAAATATTATAATTGTACATCCATAGTGTAGTATATTAATAAGAGCATTAAATTTAAATATAATGAACTGATTTCACACTTTACATACACGTAATGCTGGAAGAGAAGCCAAATATATAAAAGAAGAATACATCTCATCTCCCAACAGTATCCCTTGGCCCCTCAATATCCTATAAGAATCCAATTAGAATTATGATGATAAATAAGATTTCAAATAGATTTCACATTATATTAATTCATGTCAACGGCCATACCATGTTGAATACACACGTTCTCGTCCCATTGCCTAGCAACGCTGTCAAACAGTGGATGTTATTTTTTCTTTGTGAAAATTTTTTCACAGTTTTTTTGCGTTTAAGGTGGTAAAAATAAACGAAAAAATTTCAAATTTGTGTTAAACAATAAGAAAAAGTGGTGCTGGTTACATTAGTGTAAAAATCTGAAGTGTACATCGCTTCTGCACAATGAAAAAGGAAGTCGTAGATTCGGCTGTCAAGCGGCGACGAATTACAGTGGCTGATACCAATAACACTGATTCGGAGACAGATATGATGGAAGAACCTGATTCATTTGAAACTGTGAGAGGTAAGAAAGCTGTTAAGTTAATTAACTTAAAAAAGAAAACCGAAAATAGTCCAATTGAAATTTCAAATACATATGATAAATTAGAAAATGAGGTAATAAACAAAAAACCAGCTTTACCTACACCAATAATTGTTCAGAATGTTTTTAATAACCACTCTGAGATAATTAAGAAATTAAAGTCACATGCTCCTAACGGATTTAAAATGAGTTTCACCGAATCTACAACAAATTTGTATTTGACTAACCCGGAAGATAAATTAAAAGTGCACAAGCAATTAATCAAAGACAAAATTGCTCATTTCACGTATACTGAAAAAGGAAACAAAACCCACGCTTTTGTAATTAGAGGTCTGGACAGTGAGCCAACTGCGGAAGAAATAAAGGAAGATTTAAAAGAGATGAATATTGCTGCAATAAGCATTTTCAAGATGAAAAACACTCGTCGCCCACTTTATTTGGTGATAACTGACAGTACGGTGAAGCTCACAGACTTAGAAGAAAATGTAAAGTATATATTATATACAAAAGTGAAATGGGAGCGACACCGAAATAAGAAGCTGATTATTCAATGTCACAACTGTCAAGCTTGGGGGCATGCAACTGCAAATTGTTTCGCTCCACCAAACTGCCTCAAATGTGCAGAACCACACGCGACTAGAGATTGCACCAAAACAAAAGACACGCCAGCAAAATGTGTAAACTGCGAAAAAGACCATCCTGCGAATTCAATTCAATGCGCAGTGTATTTGAAAAAACTTCGTAGCATGGGACGCGAAGCTAACATGAAAAAAGAAGAATTTGTTCCAGCACCATTGCCAGCAACAAATATCTGGCAACAAAACCAACGATCCAGTACTGTTCCGGTTCCTGTGCAACTCCACCCATCCCAGTTTCCTGCGCTACCAATACGCGGTACAGACTCCGCCCCCGAACCTGAACCCATTCCGCTTTTGTCCAATCAGGCAAGTCAATTTAATGAACTTGTAAATGAACTAAACACACTTAACAACTATGTTAATATAAATAAGTTTATAAATGTAATAAAAAATTTAAATGCTCAAATGGCACTGTGCGCATCTAAACAACAGCGAGGCTTGCTTATGCTGTCTTTTACACAAGAATTAAATAATTTCGATTTTTAAAATTCATGCTCACAATGATTTCTTGGAACGCCAACGGACTCAGGACAAGGGTTGGGGAACTTGTTAACTTTATAAACAAACACAATATTGACATTATGTTAATAAATGAAACTAGATTGTCTGAGACTGAGAAACTTAAAATACATAACTACAGTATAATACGTAAAGACAGAGTAACTGATAAACACGCGGCTGGTGGAGTTGCAGTCATTATCAAAAAAACAATACCGTTCCAACACGTTCCACTTCCAAACACAACACTCGAGACAATCTGCGTCAGACTACTTGACAACACACATATCATCGCCACTTACAACAGACCACAGAATAACTTTACACTTGTTGAACTTGGAACACTATTTAACATTTCACACAAAGTCATAGTTGTCGGAGATTTGAATGCAGTGCACACAATGTGGAACTGTAACCGCAGTAATGCAAATGGCAGAACACTATACTCACACATAAACTCACAAAACACACAACTCCTCTACACACCGACACACACACATTTCCCTCCAAGTGGACACGCACCCAGCACTATTGACATTGTGCTTATTCAAAATGTCACTCATATTTCAGATCCGGTGTGCTTGGTAGAACTCAGTTCAGACCACAATCCCATATATTTCACACTAAACAATCAATACACTGGGAAATGTATGAAACAAATCACATCATACAAACACACAAATTGGGCTGCATTTAGAAAATATCTTGATACGAAAATTCAAATAAACAACGACATAGAAACAATTGACGACATAGACCAAGAGATAAACAATCTCACTTACAACATCAACAAATCTAAACAAAAACACACAAAACAAATAAAGATAAACATAAATAAAGACAAACTTCCAATAAACACTGCACAATTAATAGAAAAGAGAAACCACGTGAGAAGATTATGGCAGAGAACACAGGATCATGTACACAAACACAACATGTACAGACTTAACAAACAAATCAAGACTGAAATAGCGGAACACCGAAACAAAACATGGACTAACAAATTAGATAATCTAAACATTCAAGACAACACTCTCTGGAAATTTACTAAGTTTTTAAAGAAACCAGCATTCAATATACCAACGTTGAAGCTAAATAATAATACTTACTTCACAGATAAAGAAAAATGTGATATTATTGCCAAAACGTTTGGAGAAGTTCACGAACTTGATAACCAAAATAATACACCACATCACACACATGTCATTGACACGGTTACTGAGTACATGAATATACACGAACACACACATGAAATAACAAAACAGAACATGAAATACATTAAACCAAGAGAAATTTACAATATTATTCGCAAATTACCAAATAATAAAGCCCCTGGACCTGACAGTATAGAAAATAAAATTTTGAAAAATTTATCAAAAAAGTGTATAGTACAAATTACTTACATAATAAATGCAATAATTAAACTAAATTATTGGCCGACAACATGGAAAATGGCAACTATAATACCCATTCCAAAACCTAGAAAAGACCACAACTCACCCACAAATTACAGACCAATTAGCTTGCTTAATACTTTATCAAAAGTGACTGAAAAAATAATCTTTAAACAAATTGTAGATTTCATTACTGAAAATAAAATATTACCAGACCATCAATTTGGATTCCGTCAAAATCGTAGTACAACACAACAGCTAGCTAGATTAATAAATGACATAAGTTTTAATTTCAACAAAAGCAAAGTAACAGTAATGACGTTACTTGATATAGAAAAAGCTTTTGATAAAGTCTGGCTAACAGGACTTTTATACAAATTAATCAAAATTAATATGCCATTTAATTTAATAAAATTGTTGTCATCATATCTGAATGACAGATATTTCAAAACAAAAATTAATAATGATTATTCTGCGGCCACATTAATAAAAGCAGGTGTACCCCAAGGCAGTATCCTGGGGCCATTATTATTTATAATTTACTTATATGACTTACCGACTTTTGCTCAGACCAACACAGCACTCTTTGCTGACGATACAGCACTTTACGCACACAGCCATAGTGCTGAAGTCGCAGGTAGACAAATTCAGATACACCTCAACTTACTTGACAAATACTGGACTAACTGGAAGATTACATTAAATATAAATAAAACTGAAGCCATAGTCTTCAGTCGCAAATTCACCAACATCAAAATATACACACCCATAAGGATAAAAACACACAAAATCACACCATCACAAGCAGTTAAATATCTGGGCGTCTACTTAGATAATAGGCTAAACTTCCACACACACATTCGTAACACAATCATAAAAACACATTATTCCATTAAACAAATTTACTCACTTTTAGCTCGAAATAGTACACTCACCTCAAAAACAAAGAAACATCTCTACACAGCACTTATAAGACCAGTTATGACATATGCAGCTCCACTATTCGCACACCTCTCAGACACCACACTGAAACCTTTGCAAGTACTGCAAAACAAAATGCTTCGTCTTGTGACTGGACACGACCGATATACACGAATCACGCAACTACACGAACAAACCAACACTGAATACATCACAGACTACATCACCAAAATTGCAACAAAGTTTTACACAATGCAAACTTATGTTGCCGACAGCGAAATAACAAAAAACCTAACCAGGGTAAGACATGATAACGCAGGACTAGTATTAAAACACAAACTGACTTACCAGACATTACCAATATTTGAAGATAGTTTCCAAGAATAATTAAATGCAAACAAAAATTAATAAATGATGAATAAGTATAATATGACATATATATTTGTTATTTATAACAAATACGTATGTTAAATAATAATTTTATAGTATGTTTAATCCATAGAATGCATATAAATATAATTTATTTGTTATGTTGTTTTTATATTGATGTACAGTGTTAACTAGTTTTAAGTGTTTAACAAATAAATTAATAATGTAAATTTATAGTTGAAGCATAGTGTCATTTGTTGTGTATATATTAGATTGTAAGTTTAGTTTATAAGATTTAATTATTGTAAATACTTTCTGTATAATAAAAATGACAACTAAAATGTAAATATAATAATACACAAACATACACACATACGTACAAATCTCACAACAATTATTTTAAGTTTACACATACACCAATCCATATTATAAAGTAAGTTTTTATGTAAAAACAGGAATTTATAACACATTGCACACATACACAATTTAGACTAAGTTTAAATATAATGTATTACAAAATACTTCAATAAAAGAAATTGAAAGTCGTTCTCGTCCGATCACGTAAGTTAAGCAACATCGGGCGCGGTTAGTACTTGGATGGGTGACCGCTTGGGAACACCGCGTGCCGTTGACTTTTTGATTTTTATTAAAAAATTATTATTATAATTTCTCAATATGTATATATATAATATATATATATATATATATATATATATATATATATATATATATATATATATATAAATTAAATATTGATTTATAGATTTTAATAAAAAAAATCTTTTATTAATTTTTTGTTGCACTACAATGAAATGTACATGTGCGTTCAAGAACTTACAGGAACAAGTGAAACCTTATCTATGCTACGTGCTATTTATGCTATTTCTAACTTACTGGAAAACTACTGGGTGTTTAGCTGATGCAGCAAGTTACAACTTACAATGTTTGTGAAATACCTTCAAGGCCTTACATAATTCCTCCCTTCTAAAATTTTACAATACTTGTAAGGTGTTATTCTATTGTTTCTAACGTATTTGGTTTATTATTTAATACATTCCTTTTTGGTTTCCATAGGTTCTTACATTTATTCTTAAATTTATAACATAACATAAACAATACAATAATTACAATAATACAATATAATATATAAGAATGATGGTTATTATTTATTTGCAGCTCTTTTATTTTTGGAACGTTTTCGATTTTTATATCTACTGATTTTATTTCTTTTAATTTATTTTGATTAATTATTTTCGAGTAATTAAAGGAGTTGAAATTTTCGAATTGTATTTCTTTATAATTTTCTTGAATAATATTAAATTTGAAGTTATTTATTCTACATCCTTCTGTTAATTTAAATTTATATACTCCTTGTATATTTTTGTTAACAGTATTTGTTTGACAATTAATTTGAATTTGTTGTTCTGTAGGACTTATAATTATTAAGTCGTTTGTATTTTCTATCTGTTCCCAAGTATTTTCTAGTTTTATATCGTGGAATGAACAACCATCGTTCTTTTGATTATTTACAATGTTCATAATACATTTATTTATTTTAATATATCGACTATTACAATAATAGCTATTATTTATTTGAATACAGTTATGAGTAATATATTTATTTCCATTATCTAGGTAATATACACTTTGTTTTTCATTAAGCATAATGAGGGAATCATTTTTATAAACAGGGATGGGGGTAAATTGATGTAAGGAGTAAGTATTTAAGGTGTATATTGGGATATTTATTATAAAATGAATTTGTTCTTTATCATTTCTACAATATGTTTCGATGATTTCATTAAAAAGCCAAATATCTTTATTTTGTGTTATTTGTTGTAGGTTATCGGGATTTATGATGCTAGTGTGTAATTTTCTTAAGCTACAGAATGTTAGGCTAACTTCGATTTGTTCATTATATTAATTCATGTCAACGGCCATACCATGTTGAATACACACGTTCTCGTCCCAGTTCGAGTGTGATACCCGTCGTGAACAGTTGGTTTTCGTCAATATCCGCGCGAGTTATTGAAAAAACATAAAATTTTGTATTTTATGCGTAAAAAACGACCTCCATACAAGTGTAGTTTTAATAATAAATCCAGGTGCGTTTACAAGTTTTTCAGCCGGCACAGGGGCTTCACCCCTATGCAAAGTGAAAACAAGAGCAAAGAGACAGAGACTGAGAATGCTACAAGTGAAATCATGAACGTGAGTGACGTTGACAATGTAAATGCAAGTGAAAGTGATAATGCTAGTTTTAATAGTAAAGTGGATAATATAGTTAAAGAGACAGTGACTGATAAAAGTGAAAAAGTTAAAATTTCAAGTGACACGATGAGTGGGAATAGATTAAAAAATTTAATCAAAGTCGTGGATCCGCGTTTCTCGGAAGACGAACAAACTATAAATGAAAAAAAGAAAAGGAAAGCTAGCGGCAGTCCCGAGAAAGATAGAGAGATGCCATTAAGCCAACCAGCGTTCAGAAGAAAGAAGCTGCGCGCGAACGCAGCCCCACCCGCACTCAGCCTACACAACAGATATGCGCCGCTTGCCGGCGCACCGGACAGCGATCTTGGTGACGACGAAGATGACGTCAGCAGTAGCGATGACGTACCTCCCAACGACAAAGCTGGACCAAGCGGTGTCAAACAGCAACTCAAGTCTACTACCAACACCACCAGGTCACGTGCACCGGCACCAATAATCATCGCAGGGAAACCAAACTGCCACAAAGAATTCATTCGCACCATCGAAGAAAGTGTGAAAAAAGGTTTCGCTGTGAGTTACACGAAAAACAATATTAATCTATATGTAGATGACATGGAAGAAAAGAGAAAGATGGTCGCTACTATGAGAGAATCGCAAGTAGAGTTTCATACCTACACGGATGCAGTTGACAAAACTCATGCTTTTGTGCTTCGCGGTCTTGACTGTGAGCCCACCACGCAAGATATAGCAAATGAACTCAAAGAATGTTACAATTTAAACATCAAACAAGTATATCGCATGAGAACACAGTATAGACCGCTATATCTTGTAGTGACGTCAGCTGCAACAACACTCCAAGCCATTCAAAAACAGGTCAAAACAATTATGTATGCTCGAGTAACCTGGGAGCGACATAACAATAAAAAACAGCTGACGCAGTGCCATCGTTGCCAGATGTGGGGACATGCAACATCCAACTGCATGCGCACACCACGCTGCTTAAAGTGTGCAGAACAGCACCTTACAAGAGAGTGCACCAAACCAAAAAATACCCCGGCCAAGTGCGTGAACTGTGGCGAGGCACATCCGGCCAACAATATTCAGTGCGCGGTATACATTGCGCGGCTAAAACAAAGTCAATTAAATATAAACAGAAGAACCGTAGCTCCAGTCCAGCAGAAGTACCAGCCAGCACCAGCTCCCCAGGCCAACCCATGGACGCAGCGCGCCCACACACTTAGTGAAAGTGAAGTGAGTGCAAGTGCGCGATTTCCCCCTCTTCCACAGCGGCGCTCTGCGGTCACACGAGTCCGCGAAGAGTTCCCCCCGCTCCCCGGAGCCTACCGACAGCAGCCAGCGCCCCAACCTACCCCCAGCCAGCCTGCAGACAACCCTGCCCCTGTCCCTGCTACGTCGGCAGCTCATCAACCCCCCAAACAGCTTGCAGCCTTCTCCGACCCCAGTGATCAGGACACAATGAATTTATTTAACGAACTTTCTGTAGAAATAAATATTTTAAATAATCTGGTAAATATAGGAAACTTATTGTTAGCTTTAAAAGAATGTAACCGTCAATTGTCTAAATGTAAAACACAACAAGAAAAATTCTTCACAACCCTCACCTTCACACAAAACATTTCACAATATAACATATAATCTTCACTATTAACATATGTTCATGGAACGCAAATGGAATCCTATCCAAAAAAGGTGAACTAATTCACTTCCTACACAAACGTAACATTCACATTATGCTCATAAATGAAACACGACTTCGACACACAGACAAATTACACATTAAAGGTTACACAGTTTACAGAGAAGACAGACAAATGCAAACACACGTGCCGGCAGGAGGAGTTGCGGCACTCGTACACAATAGTATACCACACACATTAGTTCACCTTCAGCCCTCAACCCTAGAATCCCTTTGTATCCGGCTCTCTGATAACACATGCATCATATCAGCATACAACAATCCTCGTAACAATTTCACGCAACACGACATTCACACACTTTTAAATATCGGAAGCAAAGTGCTGCTAGTAGGCGACCTAAACGCAAAACATGTGACTTGGAACTGCAATAGATCGAATAAAAACGGTAACACGTTATATTCATACATCACCAGTCATAACGCCATAATCATGCACCCCCATACCGCTACCCACTTTCCACAAAACAACACAACTCCCACAACAATTGGCGTCATAATAAATAAAAATGTAACATACCTAACAGACCCCGTTGCCCTTTCTGAATTAAATTCCGACCACACCCCCATCCTGTCAAAATTAAGCACACACAACACACTCACAGACACAACACATTACATACGCACATATAAAAATACAGATTGGCAACAATTTAGAAAAACACTTGACAAACACACAATAATACAGCCACACATGAATACGACGAACGAAATAGACGCACAAGTACACGCATTAACGCATACAATAATACACGCATTGAATAAACACACACGCACAATTAAACTAGAGCCAAACAAAGATAAATTACCACCACAAATAACACAGCTTATCACGCAACGCAACACTACACGAAAACTATGGCAGAGGTCACGTGATCCTATCCACCGTACACATATGAATTCACTCACACGACAAATACAGACACAAATCAGTACATTTAAAAACAAAACATGGGAAGACAAACTTCTCGCACTAAATCCACATGACAACACTCTCTGGAAACTTACACACGCACTCAAAAAACCCTTCAAACCAATTCCAGAACTCACAACACAAAATAATACACTATTTACAGACGAACAAAAAGTAGAAGCAATAGCTGAAACTTTTCAACACGTTCACACACTCGACACAAATCATACCCCCGAACAATTACACGTAATAAATACAGCACAAAACTTTCTAACCACCCCAGAACAAATAAACCCTAAAATCCTTGCAAAATACCTAACCAAACCCGCCGAAGTTTATTCCATCATAAAATCCTTTCCCAGCCAGAAAGCGCCAGGTCCTGACAACATCCAGAACATAGCCCTGAAGAACCTTTCCCGAAAAGCCCTAGTGCAGTTCACTTACATCATAAATTCTATGATTAAGCTCCAGTATTTTCCAAACGCATGGAAAACTGCACTAGTGGTTCCCATACATAAACCAAATAAAAATCCAAAACTATCCACAAGCTACCGACCCATCAGCCTTCTCAGTACCCTGTCAAAGGTCGCTGAGAAGGTTATCCTACACCGAATCCAAACTTTTACCCAGAAAAACCAAATTATCCCTCCATTCCAATTTGGATTCCGTCCCAAACACAACACAGTCCAGCAAGTAGCGAGAATCGTGACAGACATATCTACTAACTTTAACAAGCAAAATGTCACAGTAATGGCACTTCTAGACGTCGAAAAGGCTTTCGACAAAGTATGGCTAGAAGAACTAATTTACAAAATGATTCGAGCGAAATTCCCGCCCTTATTAATTAAACTAATAAATTCCTACCTGATTAACCGATCCTTTAAAGTCAAAATAAATAATACTCTCTCCTCTTCCCACCCCATTGCTGCGGGTGTGCCTCAAGGCAGTTGTCTAGGCCCGCAGCTATTCACATTATACCTTTATGATATCCCCACATTCCCTAAAACCAAAATTGCACTCTACGCGGACGATACGGCCCTCTATGCCCACTCGTTCAGCGCAGAGGTTGCAAACAAACAACTCCAAATCCATATTGACATCCTTCAACCCTACTGGCGCCTATGGAAAATATCCATCAACAACGATAAAACCGAAACCATAGTTTTCACACGCAAACACACAAATAACAAAGTATACACACCACTAAAACTAAACCAACACCGTGCATTCCCCAAACCCAACGTCAAATACCTCGGTATGACGCTTGAGACCCGCCTCCACTATAACACCCATATTAAAGACACAATCCGCAAAGCATCCCTCGTAGTCAGATCCTTGTATCCCCTCCTAAACAAAAATAGTAAAATGTCTCCTAAAAATAAAAAACTCCTATTCACTACCATTATTCGCCCCATAATCACATACGCAGCTCCGGTTTATTGTTCTGCGACGAAAACAGCGCTGCGGTCGATACAACGATTCCAGAATAAATGTCTACGCTTAATTCATAGTGCAGACAGATACACTAGAATCGAAGATTTACACAACAGAACAAACATTCCATACATACATGAATACATCACAAAACTATCACAAAAATTTTACACCACACAACTACACAATAATCCACTCACACGCACAATAACTCAAATCAGAGAGCACAATCTCCAGTTTCCTCTAATTCACAAGTTACCTTATGAAACACTTCCTGTGTTCCGCCAACGCGAACCTGAACCATAACATCTCATACTAACATTCATAACTAACACCTCATAATCACAAAACATAAATGTACGAAAGTGTCATAGCCGCATTGTATATATCATTCGCAATCATTCACTAAATATAAGTCACACGCATAATACATAATTTTCATCACATAAAATCAAACCAAATATTGTAAAAACATAGCCGCATTGTAAATACCATTAACAATCATTCATTAGAAATAAGATCATATGCGTCTCATTATTTTCAAATCATAATTATCATAAATTATTATTACGAGTCATAACCGCATTGTACAAAACATTACTGTCGCTCATATAGTTTTTAAGTTAGTTATAAGTACAATTACTTGGAGTAGGTTTTTTATTTATTTTTCCTACGATACACAACACGATCATTCACAAAACACGCACACTGCATCACACGCACACGATCATCAATTGTTTTAACTTACTTGTAAATATATATCTAAATCTAGCGGTAAGGCCAAAGGCCAGGAACGCCATGTAAAAATAATAATATTAAATAAAATAAGACCGAGCCATTCACGGCGCCAGGCGGCGGTGCGCAGCGCAGCTACGCGGACAAATCCGCAAATCACAATGTGATTGAGATTATGTCCCCGTACTGTGCAGTCGACGCTGCCCTGGACACTGCCCGAAATGAGCCAAATCTATTTTGTAAAATGTATAAACTAGAACAAATAAAACACATTTCTAATTCTAATTCTAATTCGTTCTCGTCCGATCACGTAAGTTAAGCAACATCGGGCGCGGTTTGTACTTGGATGGGTGACCGCTTGGGAACACCGCGTGCCGTTGACTTTTTGATTTTTATTAAAAAATGATGATTATAATTTCTCAATATATATTGTTATTATTATTTATAATAATTGCTGAGTTTGTGAAACAGTTTTATAGTAACATGGAGATGATGGAGTTTGATTCCAAATTTAACAAATGTTTCTTTCTTATCGTCATGTACTTAATATGAAATAACGTACACATTACTATTTATTAGAATAAATATGAAAGTAATGATTCTAAATAAATAACATTATCATGGATACCAGTAATATGTTCATAATAAGTATTATAATTGTAAATCCATAGTGTAGTATATTAATAAGAGCATTAAATTCAAATATAATGAACTGATTTCACACTTTACATACACGTAATGCTGGAAGAAAAGCCAAATATATAAAAGAAGAATACATCTCATCTCCCAACATTATCCCTTGGCCCCTCAATATCCAATTAGAATTATGTTGATAAATAAGATTTCAAATAGATTTCTCATTATATTAATTCATGTCAACGGCCATACCATGTTGAATACACACGTTCTCGTCCCAGTTCTCGCTGAGTATCTTGTGCGAGTAGACGTGTCGTTTCGTCGAGTCAAGCAGTGCGCTCAGTAAGTTCCCGCCAATTTACCTCGTGGGCGATTAACCTAATCTTACTTAAAATTGTGCATGACATTGAAAAAACGATGGAAAAACGCGAATCGCGGTAGTTCGGGTTGTGTATACAAGCATCGCAACCCCGTAAGGGGTTGCCAGGCAATGTCCGACAAAGAGATAGAGACTGAAAATGAAGATTCAAATAGTGTTAGTGCAAATATTAGTGACTTAATAAGTGAGCACAGTGTCTCGTTTCCTGAGAAATTAAACAGTTTAGATTCAACCAATAATAGTGTAGTTAGTATAGACTCAGATAGTCATAGTAATAAGGGTAGAGTTAAGGAAAGTGAAGAGATAGTGACTGAAAAGCCAAAAATCAGTTTTAAAGATTTATTTAATCAAAGTGGAGTAAAAAATATTAGTGCTACAGTTAATTTAAATTCAAATGTTAGTGCGGATAGTGAAAATTCTAATGAGAGAGTGAGTGTTAGTGATAATCAAAAGCGAAAAGCTAGTGAAAGTCCCAAAAGTGCGCATAAAACAGTTAAAAAACCCGCCACTGCCCCTAACCCCACTGCTGCAAGCAACGTCATCACCCCCACCGCAAGCACCAGTGCCCCTGTCTCCACAACCAACCCCGCCACAATGCCGCTGCACCGTGCCGCTGTCAGCGCTCGACCACGCTACGAGCTTCTACTACAGAACCGCTATGACGCCCTATCGGATGAAAGCGACGATGCGGATGACACTGACACACCTGGGCCCTCCGACCGCAATCACCAAGCCCCTCGTCCAGAACAACAGCAGGTGCAAAAACAATTGCCACCCTCAGCCATCATAATTCCCGGTAAAGTTACAAATCATGCCGAACTAGTACATAGAATAAAAGCTTCAGTTTCACATGGTTTTGATATAAAATATACCAGGAATAATTTAAATATCTTCCTCGAAGATAAAACAGACAAGACAAAATTCCTAGAGAACTTAAAAGACGTGCAATATCACACTTATACAGACAATGCCGAGAAAACGCATGCATTCGTGTTGCGTGGATTAGATAGCACTCCGACAACACACGAAATAAAAACAGCACTTGAGGAGACATACAAACTTAATGTTCGCACAATATATAAAATGAGAACAAAGTACAGACCTCTGTATCTAGTAGTAACGGCTGCCGAGATCACTCTTAAAGAACTCCAAGCCACAATACGTACCCTGCTGTATACTAGGGTGACGTGGGAGCGACACGTGAACCGTAAAGTCATCACGCAATGTCACCGATGTCAAGATTGGGGACACGCCACCAGCAATTGTAACCGTACACCCAGATGTGTCAAGTGCGCAAAAGAACATTTGACGTCGACGTGCACCAAGCCATCAACCACAGCGGCTACATGCGCAAACTGCGGGGGAAACCACCCGGCCAATTACACAGAATGCCCAGCTTATATACGCAAAATAGAATTAATTGGTAAACGAAATCCAAATATATTACAGCGTTATGCGCAATTCAAACAAATGCGTGAAGCCAGGGCATCTGGAGATTTCAACACCGCAGTGCAGTACATGTCCGCCCCCATCCCCACAGTGAACGCTTGGAGCCAAGGCATCGAGAAACAACAGTCGTCACTCAACATCAACTGTAGCGAGCGATTCCCAGCGCTACCACCTCTACCACAGCGGCGCGCGCCGGCAGAGCGGCCATCGCTCAACCAGCCTTCCCCTTACCCCCCCAGTATCAGTGCACAGCAGCCTACGCCCCACCCATACTCGACGCAAGCTCCCACCTCTGCTCCATTAAACACCGCACAGACAACGAGAACAATTACTGAATTGTCCAACGAACTCAAAAGTTTAAATTCATTAATTAATTTAGGAAATTTATTCAAATTTGCTAGAGATATGAATGTAGAAATAAGTAAATGTAATAACTCACAATCACGCGCCCTCATTGCTATTGAATTCATCACAGAACGCATCGACTCATATTCCATATAATTCGTTACTAATATTTGTTCCTGGAATGCAAATGGCGTCCTGTCCAAGGTAGGTGAACTGATTCACTTTTTACACAAACACAACATACATATCATGTTGATAACCGAAACACGCCTCAGACATACAGACAAATTACACATAAAAGGTTATCATGTACACAGATACGATAGACGCATACAAACACACGTGCCAGCGGGAGGAGTACTCGCGTTGGTTAAACACAATATTCCACACACACAAGTTCACCTACCACACACTACTATTGAATCACTATGTATCCGGTTCTCTGACAATACACACGTCATCACTGCATACAACAATCCACGCAACAAATTCACACAACACGAAATACATACATTAACACACGTAGGCGGTAAGGTACTGATAATAGGCGACTTAAATGCGAAGCACACTTCATGGCGCTGCAACAGAGCGAATACCAATGGTAATACATTGTACTCGTACTCATTAAACCATAACATCATCATCATGGCTCCCGAAACCCCAACTCACTACCCACAAAACAACATGACACCTAGCACAATCGACCTAATAATAAATAAAAATGTACCCCGATTAACTGATCCGGTCGCGCTCCCTGAGTTGAGCTCCGACCACTCCCCTATCCTGTCGCGTATGAACACAACAATTACACTCAACAACGACACACAGTACACACGAACATACAAAAACACCAACTGGAAAGAATTCCGTCAAACACTAGACAAACACATAAAAATTAACACACATATAAATACACCACACGATATCGACATCACAATTGACACATTCACTAAAAACATTACAAATGCTCTTAATAAACACACAAAAATGATTAAATTAACACCACAAAAAGACATGCTTCCAGGACACATTATACAACTCATAACACAAAGAAATAATACACGAAAACTATGGCAGAGGTCTCGTGATCCCGCTCATCGCTTTTTCCTGAATTCCTTCCCCCCCAGAATCCGCTCTGAAATAAAATCATACCGCAACGATACCTGGCAACAAAAACTCCTTTCCTTAAATCCCAATGATAACACTTTGTGGAGAATGACTCAAAACCTAAAGAAGCCCTTCAAACCTATCCCTACGTTAAATAACATCCTGTCAACCGATGAACAAAAAGTGGAAGCACTCGCCTCCACTTTTGAGAATGTTCATATCATTGAACCAGATTCCTTACCCGAACAAATCCAAATAACACAAGACATAAACCACTTCCTAAACTCCGAACATCCCATACAACCAAAAGCGCTGGCTAAGCTTTTAACAACTCCTGTCGAAGTAGCCAGCGTAATAAAAACATTCCCTAACCAGAAAGCTGGCGCTTTCTGGTTAGGGCTCTGACCGAATCCACAACATTGTCCTCAAAAACCTATCCAAAAAAGCCCTAGTGCAGCTTACCTATATTATAAATTCTATAATAAAGCTCCAACATTTTCCAAATGTCTGGAAAACTGCACTAGTGGTTCCCGTCTTAAAGCCGAACAAAGATCCAAAATCCCCTGCCAGCTACCGCCCCATAAGTCTCCTCAACACACTCTCTAAAGTCACTGAAAAAATCATACTTACACGAATACACACTTTTGATCTCAAATTCCAAATAACACCGCCCTTCCAATTCGGCTTTCGTCCCCACCACAACACCGTCCAACAAGTAACTCGAATTGTGACAGACATTAGCACTAATTATAACAGAAAAAATGTCACAGTAATGGCACTGTTAGACGTCGAAAAAGCATTCGACAAAGTATGGATAACAGGACTCATTTACAAGTTAATTCGAGCGAAATTCCCACCATTAATAATCAAACTAATCCATAACTACCTCACTAACAGACATTTAATAGTAAAAATTAACACCACAAAATCCACTCCACGTCCTATAGCCGCGGGCATAGTTCAAGGCAGTTGCCTAGGCCCAAAACTATTTTCCCTGTACCTGCATGATTTTCCAACTTTTCCAAAGACACAAACAGCACTCTACGCAGACGATGCGGCACTCTATTCGCACTCGTTTAGCGCAGAAGTTGCAAATAAACAAATACAAATACATTTAAATATCCTTAAACCCTACTGGCGCTTATGGAAAATATCCATCAACCACACGAAAACTGAAACCATAGTTTTTACACGCAAACGCACAAACAACACTGTATATACACCAATCAACATACATGGTCACCGCGCGGTCCCGTCATCCACCATCAAATATCTGGGAGTCACACTCGCGCCCCGCCTAAACCATAAATTCCACATCAACAACATCATCAGAAAAGCAAATGCCACAATAAGATCCTTGTATCCACTCCTCTGTAAAAACAGCTCCATGACTCCTGACAACAAAAAACTCCTCTACAAACAAATCATCCTCCCAACAATCACGTACGCAGCGCCAGTCTGGTGTAACGCGTCTAGAACAGCTCTGAAGCCGCTTCAACGATTACAAAATAAATGTCTGCGCTTGATAAATAACGCAGACAGATATTCAAAAATCGTAGATTTACACAACACTGCAAACATACCATATTTATACGATCACATTATACAAATAGCACAAAAGTTCTACACAACTCAGCTACAACACAACCCCCTCACACGAAATGTAACACAAATCAGAGAACATAATGCCCCATTTCCACTCAAACATCTCCTACCCTACCAAACGCTCCCTATTTTCCTCCAGAACATTCCAGGACAGTAGCATCACATCACTAATACAAACATCTATCAATAACATTTTATATTAAATCATAACAGCATTGTAAATAAATCATACCGTCACTCATCTAGTTCTAAGTTAGGTTAAGTGAAAATTGCTTAAAATGGGTTTTTTCATTGTTTTTCCCATAATCATTCATTCAATCAATCGCTCCATCTCACTCATGCTCATTAATCCATTACTGTAATTTTAGTAACAATGTAAAATATTAACTAGTTAATAAGGCACATGTGTGTCAGGAATAACGAATAAAATAAATATTAAAAGCGCTCTGTGTACCCTAGCCATGTGCGAAGCCGCTCGGCTGTACGTAGCGCTGGAATATTACAGCTATCCGCAAATTCCTCCGGGATTGAGATATGCTGTAACATACAGTGCGTTCGACAGCAGCTCGGTCAATTCGCACATGAGCAGGAAACCCGCGCAATGTGGTGTAATCAGAAAAGGAAATAAAGATTATAGTAAAAAAAAAAAAAAACGTTCTCGTCCGATCACGTAAGTTAAGCAACACCGCGTGCCGTTGACTTTTTGATTTTTATAAAAAAATTATTATTATAATTTCTCAATATATATTGTTATTATTATTTATAATAATTGCTGAGTTTGTGAAACAGTTTTATAGTAACATGGAGATGATGGAGTTTGATTCCAAATTTAACAAATGTTTCTTTCTTATCGTCATGTACTTAATATGAAATAACGTACACATTACTATTTATTAGAATAAATATGAAAGTAATGATTCTAAATAAATAACATTATCATGGATACCAGTAATATGTTCATAATAAGTATTATAATTGTAAATCCATAGTGTAGTATATTAATAAGAGCATTAAATTCAAATATAATGAACTGATTTCACACTTTACATACACGTAATGCTGGAAGAAAAGCCAAATATATAAAAGAAGAATACATCTCATCTCCCAACATTATCCCTTGGCCCCTCAATATCCAATTAGAATTATGTTGATAAATAAGATTTCAAATAGATTTCTCATTATATTAATTCATGTCAACGGCCATACCATGTTGAATACACACGTTCTCGTCCCAGTGATCTCTGAACAGCCGATGAGTGCGGACGCAGTAGTGCTAAGCCAGATCGTTCGTGTGACTTAACTGTTAATTAAGAGACTTAGAATATTTTTTTTCATTTTTGCATGAGAATAAAAAATCGCCCTCTGCGATCTACAACAGCAAAAAGCAAAAGTGTCTTTAAATACCAAAGTAGGTATAGGGGCCGGGCCCCCATGCCACCGAAAGTTCCACGCCATAAAAAGACAGAGACTGATAATGTGAGCAGTGAAAACGCGGAAAACATTAGTGCTACATTTAGTGATAAATTAGAACAAATTAATAGCAGTGTAAGTGAAACTAATAATAAAGACAGTGAGAATGAAGTAAATATGGTGAGTGAATGTGACAGTGGACATAGTTTTAAAGGAATTTTGAACCACAGTGTTTGTGACAAGAAACGTGAAAGTGCTGTGCAAAGTGAAACCACGAAGCGTAAAGCAAGTGAAAGCCCCCCTCGTGATAGTGACACTGCCAAACCTACTAAAACATTTCGTGCAGCAATGAAACCCCGTCGCACTGCCCCCGCGCCGGTCGCCGGTCCGTCACATCAGACACTGCTGTTGCGCAACACCTACGGACCGCTCTCCGACCTCGATGACGCCGACGTGAAGAGTCAGAAGACGACACTGCCAACAATGACCGTTCTGCCCCCGCTGTGCCTTTGCGTAAAAATGCACCAGCCCCAATTATCATCCCTGGCAAAGTTACCGACCATCGAGCTCTAGTAAACAAACTCGACGCGACAGCTAAACAAGGATACAATATTAAATACACCAGAAACAACGTTAGTTTATATTTAGACAATAAAGAAGAGAAAGACAAATTTTTGCAAATTATAAAACCGAGTGTACAATATCACACATACTCAGATAGCAATGAGAAGACACATGCATTTGTTTTAAGAGGTCTAGACTGGGAACCAACAACTGACTGCGTAAAAGAAGAACTTGAAACTAATTACGATATTAAAATCAAAACAGTTTACAGAATGAGGACCAAGTTTAGACCTCTATATCTAATCATCACAACATCTGACATGACACTCAAACAAATGCAGCAAACCATCACCAAAATATTGTTTACTAGAGTCTCGTGGGAGAGACACATGAACAAGAAAATTTTGACACAATGCCACCGCTGCCAGGGATGGGGTCACGCAACTACTAATTGTAATCGTGAGCCAAAATGTGTGAAATGTGCACTAGCCCACTTCACCAGCGAATGCACAAAGACAAAAGACTCACCCGCCAAATGCGTAAATTGCGGTGGTGCGCACCCTGCCAATGCAGTTATCTGCGAAGCCTATATACGCAAGGTGAACGAAGTAGGTAAGCGCAATCCTCAAGTTTTACGGCGCTACGAAGACTTCAAACTTCAGCGGGCACAGCGGGACGGAACAGCATCAGCAGCACCAGTGACGTACGTCCCAGCGCCCGAGCCGACTGTCAACAGCTGGACACATCGCCGTCCACAACCTCAGCACCACGTACCCAGAGCGCAAACAGCAGTGTCAGTGCCGAACATAAATGACCATGCGCGATTCCCCTCCCTGCCGCAGCGAAGGCACGAGCCGAGTGCCGAGCGGCCACCGCTCCAGCAGCCAACGCCCCTCCCACAAACTATCCCCACTTCTTCAAGTCAAGCTACATTGAACCAACAGACTATTCATGAAACAGCTGATATTTTTAAACAGTTGTCAGAAGCAATAAATACAATGAACTCTATGATTAATCTAAGTAATTTATTAAAATTTGTAAATGATTTAAATGTAGAATTAAGTAAATGTAACTCAACACAATCACGCGCCTCTACCACCATGACATTCATGAACCACATTGACTCATATCATATCTAATTCATTACTAAAATCTGTTCATGGAACGCTAATGGAATCCTATCCAAAATAGGTGAACTAATACACTTCCTACACAAACATAACATTCACATAATGCTAATAAACGAAACACGATTACGACCCACAGACAAATTACACATAAAAGGATACACAGTACACAGAAAAGACAGACAAATTCAAACACACGTGCCGGCAGGAGGAGTCGCGGCACTCGTACACAACTCAATACAACATACATTAGTTCACCTTCAGCCTACATCCATAGAATCCCTTTGCATCCGGCTCTCTGATAACACAAACATCATCACAGCATATAACCACCCGCGTAACAATTTTACACAACACGAGATACACACACTTTTAAACATTGGCGGCAAAGTGCTGTTAGTGGGCGACCTAAATGCAAAACACGCAACCTGGAACTGCAACAGAGCGAATAGAAACGGTAACACGTTATATTCGTATTCATTAAATCACATCGCCATCATCATGCACACTTCTTCTCCCACACACTTTCCACAAAATAATACGACTCCCACCACTATTGATTTAATTATTAATAAAAATATTACCCATATTACTGACCCTGTCGCTCTTCCTGAACTAAATTCAGACCACACTCCTATCCTATCCAAACTAAGCACGCACAACGTACACACTGACAACACACACTGCATACGCACTTACAGAGACACAGATTGGCATGAGTACAGAAAAACACTTGATAAACATATCACAATACAGCCACACATGAACACGACACAAGACATAGATACACAAGTGCAAGCACTAACTCATGCCATCACACATGCACTAAACAAACACACACGTATCACTAAAATAAAACCAAACAAAAACAAACTACCAATACAAATTACACAACTAATCACACAACGCAACACAACACGGAAGCTATGGCAGAGGTCTCGTGATCCTGTCCACCGCACTCTAATGAATTCCCTCACCCGCAACATCCAGACAGAAATAAGATCCTTTAAAAATAAGTCCTGGCAAGATAAACTCCTTTCCCTAAATCCAAATGATAGTTCACTATGGAAATTAACAAAAAAATCTTAAAAAACCTTTCAAGCCCATCCCCGAACTATCAGTAAATAATAACATCCTTTTCTCCGACGAACTCAAAGCGGAAGCACTAGCTGAAACCTTTGAGCAAGTCCACATCCTCGACCCCAATAATTCCCAAGAACAAAGTCAAATTATTAATACTGTAAACAATTTTTTAAATTCAAATCACATCATAAATCCTCAAAATCTTGCCAAATTCCTCACCAAACCCTCCGAAATACAATCCATAATCAATACCTTTCCCAATCAGAAGGCGCCAGGTCCTGACAGCATCCAAAACATAGCCCTTAAAAACCTATCCCGCAAAGCCCTAGTGCAGTTCACTTATATCATAAATTCTATGATTAAGCTCCACTACTTCCCGGACGCGTGGAAAATTGCACTAGTGGTTCCCATACACAAACCCAACAAAAACCCTAAATTACCCACAAGCTACCGACCCATCAGCCTTCTCAGTACCTTGTCAAAGGTTGCTGAGAAGGTTATCCTTTATAGAATCCAAAAATTTAACCACAAACACAAAATAATCCCGTCCTTTCAATTCGGCTTCCGTAAACACCACAATACCACTCAACAAGTAGCTAGAATCGTGACAGACATATCTACAAATTTCAACAAGCAAAATGTCACAGTAATGGCCCTTCTAGACGTCGAAAAGGCTTTCGACAAAGTATGGCTAGAGGGGTTAATTTACAAAATGATTCAAGTGAAATTCCCGCCCATATTAATCAAACTTATAAAATCATACCTCACTAACAGATCCTTCCAAGTTAAACTAAATAACACTGTCTCCACCCCCCACCCTATAGCTGCAGGTGTGGCCCAGGGCAGCTGTCTAGGGCCGCAGCTCTTCACTCTTTATATCCACGACATCCCTACATTTCCCAAAACCAAAACAGCACTCTACGCGGACGATACGGCCATCTATGCCCACTCGTTCAGCGCAGAAGTTGCTAATAAACAAATCCAAATTCATCTTGACATCCTTAAACCCTACTGGCGCCTCTGGAAAATCTCCATTAACCACGACAAGACCGAAGCCATAGTATTCACACGCAAACACACAAATAACAAAATTTACACACCTATAAAACTCAACAATCACCGTGTAATCCCTTCCCCGTCTGTCAAATACCTTGGCATGACACTAGAATCCCGACTCCACCACAACCAACACATTAAAAATTCCATTAAAAAAGCATCCCTCACAGTAAGATCCCTCTATCCTCTGTTAAATAAAACAAGTAAAATGTCCATACCCAACAAAAAACTCATTTTCACATCAATCATTCGCCCAACTCTCACATACGCAGTACCGGCATGGTGTTCTGTATCGCACACAGCTCTGAAGCCGCTGCAGCGATTCCAAAACAAATGTCTTCGCTTCATCAATAGCGCTGACAGGTACACAAGAATCACAGATTTACACGAAATAACTAACATACCATACATACGAGACTACATTACACAACTTTCACAAAAATTCTACACAACACAAATTAATCACAACCCTCTCACAAGAAACATGACACAAATCAGAGAGTACAACATCCCATTTCCACTAAAACACAAATTACCATACCAGAATCTTCCTCTGTTCCGCCAACGCGCTCATGACAACATCGCCGCACACTAACCCTCATATTAACCAAATCATTAAATCATAATTTAAATAATGTTAGATAATGTCATAGCCGCACTGTAAATATCACTAAAAATCATTCATCTAATTTTAAGTCATAACATGCATCTCATACAATCACACCATATGTATCACACACATTAATGTAAGTGTCATAGCCTCGTTGTAAATATCATACCGTCACTCATTTAGTTTGTAAGTTAGTCTTAAGCACACAATTTGTTAAAGTAGGTTTTTTAAATATTTTTCCTACAAATACACGCACACGATCATTCATCAAAACGCACCCTCGCCTCATTACACGCACACGGTAATTATATTTAAACAGTAAGTAAGTTAATTTAAAATTAGTTGGTAAGGCCATGAGGCCAGGAACAACAATAATAAATGTAAATTTAAAACATTTATAAGATCATGCTATTCACGGCGCCAGGCAGCGGCTATAGCGGCACAGATACGCAAACAAATCCGCAAATCACTGTGTGATTGTGATTGAGTTTGCGTACTGTGCCAGCGGTCGCTGTCCTGGTAAGGAGCCCGTAATATGCTGCGTCTTTATATGTATATGTATTTTTGGATAACAATAAAGATAATTTCTAACAAAACGTTCTCGTCCGATCACGTAAGTTAAGTAACATCGGGCGCGGTTAGTACTTGGATGGGTGACCGCTTGGGAACACCGCGTGCCGTTGACTTTTTGATTTTTATTAAAAAATTATTATTATAATTTCTCAATATATATATATATATATATATATGATTATTATTATTTATAATAATTGTTGAGTTTGTGAAACAGTTTTATAGTAACATGGAGATGATGGAGTTTGATTCCAAATTTAACAAATGTTTCATTCTTATCGTCATGTAATTAATATGAAATAACGTACACATTACTATTTATTAGAATAAATATGAAAGTAATGATTCTAAATAAATAACATTGTCATGGGTACCAGTAATATGTTCATAATAAATATTATAATTGTACATCCATAGTGTAGTATATTAATAAGAGCATTAAATTCAAATATAATAAACTGATATCACACTTTACATACACGTAATGCTGGAAGAAAAGCCAAATATATAAAAGAAGAATACATCTCATCTCCCAACATTATCCCTTCGCCCCTCAATATCCAATTAGAATTATGATGATAAATAAGATTTCAAATAGATTTCTCATTATATTAATTCATGTCAACGGCCATACCATGTTGAATACACACGTTCTCGTCCCGAGTTCGAGTTGAGCAGCCGTGGTGTATACACGTCTGTGCAGTCCGAAGTTTTTAGTTTTTGCTATATTTTGTAAAATAAGTGTATGCGAATTAAATATAAAGTGCCGCGCAAACGCTATATATTTAAAACTACGTCCGTGTACAAGTATACTGCCCCTAATAGGGGTAAACACCCTATGAAAAAACGTAATCTTAAAAAGACAGAGACTGATAACAGTGAAAATGTAAAAAAGACAGAGACTGATAAACCTAATACTAGTGCTATTGTTAGTGTAAGTAGTGTAAGTAGTGATAGTTCTAGTGAAAATGAAAGCAGCGTGAAAAGTTTCAGTGTTGATGAGAAAACGTTGAAAGAGTGCGAGAGTTTAAAGTCCAACTCGGAGACAACAGCTGACATGTTCAGTCAGCACATTGAATTCGTTGACCCCAGAGATACGATAAAAGAGACAGACAATAATAAAAAGAGACGTGCGTCTACCAGCCCCGACAAAGATAGCGCTATACCTAAAAAACAAGCGCAAGAGAGAGACAGCACTATGACGAACGTCGCGTACAACCCACAATTGTTACTAAGTAACCGCTTCTCGGCATTAGCCAACAATGACAACGACGTCGATGACGTAGAATTAGACGACAACAATACTGACAACCAACCAATGACAGGCAACAATCGCAGTGCCCCTGTCGCCGCGTCCCGCGGTCCACAGCCTAATCAGACCGGCGCACGCCGCCAATCGCCCTCTGGAATTATTATCCCGGGCAAATCCACAAACCACCCTAGCCTCATGCAGATGATTAATACAACGGTGAAGAAAGGATTCCACGTAAGCTACACTAATAATAATATTAACGTCTACGTGGATGATCTAGAAGAGAAAAAGATGTTGTTACAATCAATGAAAGAACAAAATACCCAATACCACACCTACTCAGAGACCGACGAGAAAACTCATGCTTTTGTTCTTAGAGGACTAGATTTTAAACCAGCACCAGAACCAGAAGCAATCAAAGCAGAATTAAAATCACTTTATAAGCTAGACGTCGATAAAGTGTTTCGGATGAAATCACCAAACAGAATAATTTATTTGATTGTAACAACATCAACAATACTTCTACGAGAACTACAGAACAGTATTAAATACCTATTCTACACTAGAATCACTTGGCAACGACACCGCAACAAGAAAATTATAACCCAGTGTCACAGATGTCAAATGTGGGGCCATGCAACTTCAAACTGCATGCGCACTCCGCGATGTTTGAAGTGTGCCAAGACGCATCATACGCGCGACTGCACAAAGCCACTAACATCACCTGCAGTCTGTGTTAATTGCGGGAAAGACCATCCCGCTAATAGCGTCATCTGCGAGGTATACATTGCCAAACTAAAGCAACGGGAAAAGAATTTGACACGTCAAGCAACGTCAGCAGTGTACGTGGATGCTCCACGACCTAACTCCAACGCCTGGAACCAAGGACGCAACAATTACACCCAAGCAGCCCCCGCTGTCGCTACCCGAGCCGCCGTCGCCACTGCCGCAATCACTCCAGCTGTCACCAACGTCACCGGTGCTTCCTCCCTTCCCCTCATTAACAGTGCCAGTGCTAGTGTGAGTGCGAGTGACCGTGCGCGGCTCCTCAACCAACACTTTCCCCCACTACCGCAACGCCAGCAATCAGCGCCAAGCCCCGGCCCAAGCCGTGAACAAGCCCCCCCACTCGCTAAACCAGTGTCCGTGTCGGGATTCGCGCAACTCAAAGAACTCTCAGCGGAAGTAGAAACATTAAGTAGTTTAATAAATGTACAAAATACTATATTAGCAATAAGAAGTTTAAATTTAGAATTATCAGCATGTATATCACAAGAAGAAAAATTTTACACAATCATCACTTTCGTACAGAACATCTCATCCTTTAATATATAATTCATTAATATTAACATATGCTCTTGGAATGCCAATGGCATCCTTTCCAAAACAGGTGAACTGATACACTTCCTACACAAACACAAAATACACATAATGCTAATAAACGAAACACGATTACGAGCCACAGACAAATTACACATAAAAGGATACACCGTACACAGACAAGACAGACCTACACAAACACAAGTGCCAGCAGGAGGGGTAGCGGCAATCATACACAATAGTATACCACATATATTAGTTCACCTTCAACCCACAACCCTAGAGTCCCTTTGCATCCGGCGACGCCCACCCAGCCAATAGTGTCCAGTGTCCCGTCTACATCGCCAGGCTAAGTTTCAGGCGAAATAATAGCAGCAGGACAGATCCGGCCCCCGCACAGCAGCGTTACCAGGCAGCTCCCATCCCCCAGGTCAACGCATGGTCGCAGCACGCCCCTCAGTGTAGTGACAGTGAAGTGAATGCTAGTGCGCGCCTTCTCCCTCTACCACAACGGCGTGCTGCGGCCTCACGGTTCCAAGAAGACTTCCCCCCGCTCCCCGGAGCCTACAGTCAACAGCCAGCACCCCAACCGACCCCCAGCCAGCCTGCAGACAACCCTCCCCTTGCCCCTGCTACGTCTGCTGCCTACAAACCCCCCAGCCAGCTTGCAGCCATCTCCGACCCCAGTGACCAGGACACAATGAATTTATTTAAAGATCTCGCAGCAGAAATAAATATTTTAAATAATCTGGTAAATATAGGAAACTTATTGTTAGCTTTAAAAGAATGTAACCGTCAATTGTCTAAATGTAAAACGCAACAAGAAAAATTTTTCACAACCCTCACTTTCACACAAAACATTTCACAATATAACATATAATCTTCACTATTAACATATGTTCATGGAACGCAAATGGAATCCTATCCAAAAAAGGTGAACTAATTCACTTCCTACACAAACGTAACATTCACATCATGCTCATAAATGAAACACGACTTCGACACACAGACAAATTACACATTAAAGGTTACACAGTTTACAGAGAAGACAGACAAATACAAACACACGTGCCGGCAGGAGGAGTTGCGGCACTCGTACACAATAGTATACCACACACATTAGTTCACCTTCAGCCCTCAACCCTAGAATCCCTTTGTATCCGGCTCTCTGATAACACATGCATCATATCAGCATACAACAACCCTCGTAACAATTTCACGCAACACGACATTCACACACTTTTAAATATCGGAAGCAAAGTGCTGCTAGTAGGCGACCTAAACGCAAAACACGTGACTTGGAACTGCAATAGATCGAATAAAAACGGTAACACGTTATATTCATACATCACCAGTCATAACGCCATAATCATGCACCCCCATACCGCTACCCACTTTCCACAAAACAACACAACTCCCACAACAATTGACGTCATAATAAATAAAAATGTAACATACCTAACAGACCCCGTTGCCCTTCCTGAATTAAATTCCGACCACACCCCCATCCTGTCAAAATTAAGCACACACAACACACTCACAGACACAACACACTACATACGCACATATAAAAATACAGATTGGCAACAATTTAGAAAAACACTTGACAAACACACAATAATACAGCCACACATGAATACGACGAACGAAATAGACGCACAAGTACACGCATTAACGCATACAATAATACACGCATTGAATAAACACACACGCACAATTAAACTAGAGCCAAACAAAGATAAATTACCACCACAAATAACACAGCTTATCACGCAACGCAACACTACACGAAAACTATGGCAGAGGTCACGTGATCCTATCCACCGTACACATATGAATTCACTCACACGACAAATACAGACACAAATCAGAACATTTAAAAACAAAACATGGGAAGACAAACTTCTCGCACTAAATCCACATGACAACACTCTCTGGAAACTTACACACGCACTCAAAAAACCCTTCAAACCGATTCCAGAACTCACAACACAAAATAATACACTATTTACAGACGAACAAAAAGTAGAAGCAATAGCTGAAACTTTTCAACACGTTCACACACTCAACACAAATCATACCCCCGAACAATTACACGTAATAAATACAGCACAAAACTTTCTAACCACCCCAGAACAAATAAACCCTAAAATCCTTGCAAAATACCTAACCAAACCCGCCGAAGTTTATTCCATCATAAAATCCTTTCCCAGCCAGAAAGCGCCAGGTCCTGACAACATCCAGAACATAGCCCTGAAGAACCTTTCCCGAAAAGCCCTAGTGCAGTTCACTTACATCATAAATTCTATGATTAAGCTCCAGTATTTTCCAAACGCATGGAAAACTGCACTAGTGGTTCCCATACATAAACCAAATAAAAATCCAAAACTATCCACAAGCTACCGACCCATCAGCCTTCTCAGTACCCTGTCAAAGGTCGCTGAGAAGGTTATCCTTTACCGAATCCAAATTTTTACCCAGAAAAACCAAATTATTCCTCCATTCCAATTTGGATTCCGTCCTAAACACAACACAGTCCAGCAAGTAGCGAGAATCGTGACAGACATATCTACTAACTTTAACAAGCAAAATGTCACAGTAATGGCACTTCTAGACGTCGAAAAGGCTTTCGACAAAGTATGTCTAGAAGGACTAATTTACAAAATGATTCGAGCGAAATTCCCGCCCTTATTAATTAAACTAATAAATTCCTACCTGATTAACCGATCCTTTAAAGTCAAAATAAATAATACTCTATCCTCTTCCCACCCCATTGCTGCGGGTGTGCCTCAAGGCAGTTGTCTAGGCCCGCAGCTATTCACATTATACCTTTATGATATCCCCACATTCCCTAAAACCAAAATTGCACTCTACGCGGACGATACGGCCCTCTATGCCCACTCGTTCAGCGCAGAGGTCGCAAACAAACAACTCCAAATCCATATTGACATCCTTCAACCCTACTGGCGCCTATGGAAAATATCCATCAACAACGATAAAACCGAAACCATAGTTTTCACACGCAAACACACAAATAACAAAGTATACACACCACTAAAACTAAACCAACACCGTGCATTCCCCAAACCCAACGTCAAATACCTCGGTATGACGCTTGAGACCCGCCTCCACTATAACACCCATATTAAAGCCACAATTCGCAAAGCATCCCTTGTAGTCAGATCCTTATATTCCCTCCTAAACAAAAATAGTAAAATGTCTCCTAAAAATAAAAAACTCCTATTCACTACCATTATTCGCCCCATAATCACATACGCAGCTCCGGTATATTGTTCTGCGACGAAAACAGCGCTGCGACCGATACAACGATTCCAGAATAAATGTCTACGCTTAATTCATAGCGCAGACAGATACACTAGAATCGAAGATTTACACAACAGAACAAACATTCCATACATACATGAATACATCACAAAACTATCACAAAAATTTTACACCACACAACTACACAATAATCCACTCACACGCACAATAACTCAAATCAGAGAGCACAATCTCCAGTTTCCTCTAATTCACAAGTTACCTTATCAAACACTTCCTGTGTTCCGCCAACGCGAACCTGAACCATAACATCTCATACTAACATTCATAACTAACACCTCATAATCACAAAACATAAATGTACGAAAGTGTCATAGCCGCATTGTATATATCATTCGCAATCATTCACTAAATATAAGTCGCATGCATAATACATAATTTTCATCACATAAAATCAAACCAAACATTGTAAAAACATAGCCGCATTGTAAATACCATTAACAATCATTCATTAGAAATAAGATCATATGCGTCTCATTATTTTCAAATCATAATTATCATAAATTATTATTGCGAGTCATAACCGCATTGTACAAAACATTACTGTCGCTCATATAGTTTTTTAAGTTAGTTATAAGTACAATTACCTGGAGTAGGTTTTTTATTTATTTTTCCTACGATACACAACACGATCATTCATAAAACACGCACACTGCATCACACGCACACGATCATCAATTGTTTTAACTTATTTGTAAATACATAACTAAATCTAGCGGTAAGGCCAAAGGCCAGGAACGCCATTTAAAAACAATAATGTTAAATCAAATAAGACCGAGCCATTCACGGCGCCAGGCGGCGGTGCGCAGCGCAGCTACGCGGACAAATCCGCAAATCACAATGTGATTGAGATTATGTCCCCGTACTGCGCAGTCGACGCTGCCCTGGACACTGCCCGAAATGAGCCAAGTCTATTTGTTAAAATGTATAAACTGGAACAAATAAAACGCATTTCTAATTCTAATTCTAATTCGTTCTCGTCCGATCACGTAAGTTAAGCAACATCGGGCGCGGTTAGTACTTGGATGGGTGACCGCTTGGGAACACCGCGTGCCGTTGACTTTTTGATTTTTATTAAAATTATTATTATAATTTCTCAATATATATATATATATATATATATATATGGTTATTATTATTTATAATAATTGCTGAGTTTGTGAAACAGTTTTATAGTAACATGTAGATGATGGAGTTTGATTCCCAATTTAATAAATGTATCTTTCTTATCGTACATGTACTTAATATTAAATAACGTACACATTACTATTTATTAGAATAAATATGAAAGTAATGATGATAAATAAATAACATTGTCATGGTGGATACCAGTAATATGTTCATAATAAATATTATAATTGTATATCCATTAATAAGAGCATTAAATTCAAATATAATGAACTGATTTCACACTTTACATACACGTAATGCTGGAAGAAAAGCCAAATATATAAAAGAAGAATACATCTCATCTCCCAACATTATCCCTTGGCCCCTCAATATCCTATAAGAATCCAATTAGAATTATGATGATAAATAAGATATCAAATAGATTTCTCATTATATTAATTCATGTCAACGGCCATACCATGTTGAATACACACGTTCTCGTCCGATCACGTAAGTTAAGCAACATCGGGCGCGGTTAGTACTTGGATGGGTGACCGCTTGGGAACACCGCGTGCAGTTGACTTTTTGATTTTTATTAAAATTATTATTATAATTTCTCAATATATATATATATATATATATATATATATATATATATATATATATATATATATATGGTTATTATTATTTATAATAATTGCTGAGTTTGTGAAACAGTTTTATAGTAACATGTAGATGATGGAGTTTGATTCCCAATTTAATAAATGTATCTTTCTTATCGTACATGTACTTAATATTAAATAACGTACACATTACTATTTATTAGAATAAATATGAAAGTAATGATGATAAATAAATAACATTGTCATGGTGGATACCAGTAATATGTTCATAATAAATATTATAATTGTATATCCATTAATAAGAGCATTAAATTCAAATATAATGAACTGATTTCACACTTTACATACACGTAATGCTGGAAGAAAAGCCAAATATATAAAAGAAGAATACATCTCATCTCCCAACATTATCCCTTGGCCCCTCAATATCCTATAAGAATCCAATTAGAATTATGATGATAAATAAGATATCAAATAGATTTCTCATTATATTAATTCATGTCAACGGCCATACCATGTTGAATACACACGTTCTCGTCCGATCACGTAAGTTAAGCAACATCGGGCGCGGTTAGTACTTGGATGGGTGACCGCTTGGGAACACCGCGTGCCGTTGACTTTTTGATTTTTATTAAAATTATTATTATAATTTCTCAATATATATATATATATATATATGGTTATTATTATTTATAATAATTGCTGAGTTTGTGAAACAGTTTTATAGTAACATGTAGATGATGGAGTTTGATTCCCAATTTAATAAATGTATCTTTCTTATCGTACATGTACTTAATATTAAATAACGTACACATTACTATTTATTATTTAGGATATCTTGACTTGTAATGTTAATATATGAATTTTTAATGTTTCTTCAAAAGTCAAAAGTTAGGGGAAGGATAACTGGGGATTTGTTAAATGAATTTACAATGTTGACTCTACTATTACTGGTTTTATATTTCGGCGACTGTTTAGTGCCATCTTCAGCTATACAAGGCAGAAAAGCAAAAAAATACATAAATATAAATAATCTTAACGAATACGAGATACAGTTTAAGGTTAGACAAATAACAAATAAACTTACATTAAATTGATGATGTGTGAAATGGAATGGAGATGCAGGATGACTGAATTGGGTGACAAAATGGTGGTGTATAAAAGAGCAATGAATCGTAAACAATGTGTACTAAAATACCAAGATACGCTGTTACTCCACAGGTGGCGTCTGCATCAGGTATTACTGCCGGTAATGAATTTGTCGATAATCAATTTGTACTGCGGATGTAAATTATTGGTGTCGGTACGCAAGTTAATAGTATTAGGATCGGCGCTAATATAAATCATTTCTAAAAAGGTGCGAGATCTGTAATTAGCACAGGTGTGTAAAATGTGGGTGTCGTTGAAATTGAATGTGTGTGAGTTGTTGATGGCGTGTTGTGTGAGTGCTGTTTGGTGTTGTATGTTTTGAAGTTGTGGATTAGTGGAATATCGTTTTATTGTGCTTTGGTGTTGTAGTATGCGTTTTTTGAGGTGTTGTGACGTTTGACCTACATAAGTGGCGTTACAGTTGTTACATTTTATTGAGTAGATGAGGTTGGATTTAAGTTCTTTGGGAATTGTAGCTTTAGTTTGTGTGAAAAGTGTGTTGAGAGTGTGATTCAATTTATCAGCTATGATGATATTGTCTGTTCTAAGCGTGGTTTTTAATTTTTCTGACAGGTGTGGTATGTAGGTCAGTGACGCGTATTGTGTGCGTGTGTTGTTGTGTGCGTGACCAGTGTTGTGTGAGTGTGTGTGCGAGGTGGGTTGATTAGGAATAAATAAATATTTGCGGAGGAGGGCGTTCGGATAGCCATTGTTACTAAGCTCGCTGTGGATGTATCTGAGATTTTTTTGGTGGAAGGATTTGTTGCTTAGGGTTAGGGCTCGATGTTTTAAATTTTTTATGAGGTTAATTTTATGTTTTAGCGGGTGTGAGGAGTAAAAATTGATGTACCTACCGGTGTGGGTGGACTTATGGAACCAGTCCAGGCATACTTGTCCAGAGGGTTGATGGATAAGGGTAAGATCGAGGAAGCTGATTTGGTGGTTGTGTTCTAGTTCAAAAGTAAATTGTAATCTGGGATGGAAGGCGTTAAATGCACTAACTGTGTTATTGATCTGATTTATAGGGATGCACGTGATAATATCATCTACGTAGCGTTTGAAAAATGGAAACGTGAAGGGGATGTTGGGGAAGATGGCATTCTCTAGATATTCCATGACAATATCAGCCAGGGGTGCTGACAAGGGCGATCCCATGGGTGTGCCGTATATTTGACTGTAGAATTTATCGTTATATTTAAAGAAAGTTGTATCAAAACATAATTCAATAGCTTTAATAAAATGGTGAAAAGGTATAGTTGTAAAAGTTTCAAGTTTACTCCAGTTTTCTGTCAAAATTTTGATAATTAGGTCAAGAGGAATATTAGTGTATAATGAAGTTACATCTAGGGAGATCAGTGTGTGGTTAGGCGGAATTGTGAAATTATTGATGAAAGTTGCAAACGTGAATGAGTCTTTTGTGTGGTCCGGGTGATTACCAGTTATGTTTTTTAGTATTCTACTAAGGAATTTAGATAAGTTGTAGTTAGGGGCTTGTATGGAGGAAGTTACAGGGCGAAGCGGGTGGTTTGGTTTATGAATCTTAGGTAGTCCATATATGCGGGGCGGGATGGAGTTGTTGGTTTTTAAGGATTTAGCGGTTATGTCCGAAATATATTTTTTGTTTTGAATTATTGTGATGAAGTTATTGATTTTGGTTTGGAATGATGAGGTGGGATCTTTTTTTAGTAATTTATATGTGTTCGGGTCATTAATAAGGGAAGTGATTTTATTATGATAGTCGGCTTTGTTAGTGATAACGGTGGCTTGGCCCTTGTCAGCTCTCGTGACGATAATGTCCTTGTGTTCTTTTAGAAAAACTTTAGTGGCTTGCACTGCGGTGTTAATGGTGGTAGAGAATGGATCGGGGGGTTTAGGTTTATGCAGGAAGTTGTGGATGGTGTTGATGGACTGTAGTCTGGCATTGTTTTGTTGTGCGGTAGGTAGTTTAGAAATGATGTTTTCGGTTTCGGTTATTAATGTGGGTAGATTGATATTGCTGTGTGCGGGGTTGAGGTTAAATTTGGGGCCTAGACTGAGAATGGTTTGTACATCTGGTGGAATATTAATGTTGGAGGTGTTGATGAGCCATGGCTTGGTTGTGTGGTTAGGGAAAATTTGTTGAAGGGGGATTTGTTGTAGTTTAGTTAATCGGTTGAATTTACAAATATGTTTGGCTTTAGTGCGTTCAAAGATTTTATTGTATGTAAGGTTTTGTGTATGTTTGAAGTGTTCAAGAGTGTTATGTGGTATGATGTGTGAGATGTATGAATATGCATGTTTAAGTTGTTGTTTGATGTGTGTGATGGTGCTAAAACAGATCTTAATTTCAATATTGAGGGATTGCTTTTTTAAGAGGAAAATATGGTTATGTAGTTTTCTGGTGAGAGAAGGATTGTTGTGTAGATTAATACAATTATTGATTTTATTACAAGAGTTGTGAATGTGGGCGGGGAATACCTGTTGCAGACGGCACCTAGTGAGAAAGATGCGGTGGTTGTTATGCAGGGCTAATTTCCGGGTGTTATTGGCTATGCTTTTCATGGCTCTGGTGGTGCTGAGGTCGAAAGCGCTGGTGATGTTGTTGTAGAACGAGGCTCTTGTGTGTTGGAGTTGTTGTCTTCTATGGATCGGTGTAGAGGTGGTGTGTTGGTTGTGTGGTGTCATCTTCTTCTGGTGTTGTAATGTAGTTGTCTGGTGAGGCTTCTTAGTTGCGAGGATGGGTGAAAGTGGAATGGGGATGCTGGTGACGGTGATAAGTAATAAGTTATTGTTAAACCAATTTGTTTAAAATGTGGGAGTAGTTACAAATAACAATCTCTACTTCTAAAATAAGGTTTGTGGGATTGGGTTAGTAGAAATTGGTTGGACGTGCACGTTTATTAGTGCAATGCGTAGTAAAAAATTTTGGACGCAACCATGTGCGTGAAGTTAGGTTAAGCTGGTTGTATGAGCATTCATTAATAAAAAGGTTATAATTTAGGATATCTTGACTTGTAATGTTAATATATGAATTTTTAATGTTTCTTCAAAAGTCAAAAGTTAGGGGAAGGATAACTGGGGATTTGTTAAATGAATTTACAATGTTGACTCTACTATTACTGGTTTTATATTTCGGCGACTGTTTAGTGCCATCTTCAGCTATACAAGGCAGAAAAGCAAAAAAATACATAAATATAAATAATCTTAACGAATACGAGATACAGTTTAAGGTTAGACAAATAACAAATAAACTTACATTAAATTGATGATGTGTGAAATGGAATGGAGATGCAGGATGACTGAATTGGGTGACAAAATGGTGGTGTATAAAAGAGCAATGAATCGTAAACAATGTGTACTAAAATACCAAGATACGCTGTTACTCCAATACCTGATGCAGACGCCACCTGTGGAGTAACAGCGTATCTTGGTATTTTAGTACACATTGTTTACGATTCATTGCTCTTTTATACACCACCATTTTGTCACCCAATTCAGTCATCCTGCATCTCCATTCCATTTCACACATCATCAATTTAATGTAAGTTTATTTGTTATTTGTCTAACCTTAAACTGTATCTCGTATTCGTTAAGATTATTTATATTTATGTATTTTTTTGCTTTTCTGCCTTGTATAGCTGAAGATGGCACTAAACAGTCGCCGAAATATAAAACCAGTAATAGTAGAGTCAACATTGTAAATTCATTTAACAAATCCCCAGTTATCCTTCCCCTAACTTTTGACTTTTGAAGAAACATTAAAAATTCATATATTAACATTACAAGTCAAGATATCCTAAATTATAACCTTTTTATTAATGAATGCTCATACAACCAGCTTAACCTAACTTCACGCACATGGTTGCGTCCAAAATTTTTTACTACGCATTGCACTAATAAACGTGCACGTCCAACCAATTTCTACTAACCCAATCCCACAAACCTTATTTTAGAAGTAGAGATTGTTATTTGTAACTACTCCCACATTTTAAACAAATTGGTTTAACAATAACTTATTACTTATCACCGTCACCAGCATCCCCATTCCACTTTCACCCATCCTCGCAACTAAGAAGCCTCACCAGACAACTACATTACAACACCAGAAGAAGATGACACCACACAACCAACACACCACCTCTACACCGATCCATAGAAGACAACAACTCCAACACACAAGAGCCTCGTTCTACAACAACATCACCAGCGCTTTCGACCTCAGCACCACCAGAGCCATGAAAAGCATAGCCAATAACACCCGGAAATTAGCCCTGCATAACAACCACCGCATCTTTCTCACTAGGTGCCGTCTGCAACAGGTATTCCCCGCCCACATTCACAACTCTTGTAATAAAATCAATAATTGTATTAATCTACACAACAATCCTTCTCTCACCAGAAAACTACATAACCATATTTTCCTCTTAAAAAAGCAATCCCTCAATATTGAAATTAAGATCTGTTTTAGCACCATCACACACATCAAACAACAACTTAAACATGCATATTCATACATCTCACACATCATACCACATAACACTCTTGAACACTTCAAACATACACAAAACCTTACATACAATAAAATCTTTGAACGCACTAAAGCCAAACATATTTGTAAATTCAACCGATTAACTAAACTACAACAAATCCCCCTTCAACAAATTTTCCCTAACCACACAACCAAGCCATGGCTCATCAACACCTCCAACATTAATATTCCACCAGATGTACAAACCATTCTCAGTCTAGGCCCCAAATTTAACCTCAACCCCGCACACAGCAATATCAATCTACCCACATTAATAACCGAAACCGAAAACATCATTTCTAAACTACCTACCGCACAACAAAACAATGCCAGACTACAGTCCATCAACACCATCCACAACTTCCTGCATAAACCTAAACCCCCCGATCCATTCTCTACCACCATTAACACCGCAGTGCAAGCCACTAAAGTTTTTCTAAAAGAACACAAGGACATTATCGTCACGAGAGCTGACAAGGGCCAAGCCACCGTTATCACTAACAAAGCCGACTATCATAATAAAATCACTTCCCTTATTAATGACCCGAACACATATAAATTACTAAAAAAAGATCCCACCTCATCATTCCAAACCAAAATCAATAACTTCATCACAATAATTCAAAACAAAAAATATATTTCGGACATAACCGCTAAATCCTTAAAAACCAACAACTCCATCCCGCCCCGCATATATGGACTACCTAAGATTCATAAACCAAACCACCCGCTTCGCCCTGTAACTTCCTCCATACAAGCCCCTAACTACAACTTATCTAAATTCCTTAGTAGAATACTAAAAAACATAACTGGTAATCACCCGGACCACACAAAAGACTCATTCACGTTTGCAACTTTCATCAATAATTTCACAATTCCGCCTAACCACACACTGATCTCCCTAGATGTAACTTCATTATACACTAATATTCCTCTTGACCTAATTATCAAAATTTTGACAGAAAACTGGAGTAAACTTGAAACTTTTACAACTATACCTTTTCACCATTTTATTAAAGCTATTGAATTATGTTTTGATACAACTTTCTTTAAATATAACGATAAATTCTACAGTCAAATATACGGCACACCCATGGGATCGCCCTTGTCAGCACCCCTGGCTGATATTGTCATGGAATATCTAGAGAATGCCATCTTCCCCAACATCCCCTTCACGTTTCCATTTTTCAAACGCTACGTAGATGATATTATCACGTGCATCCCTATAAATCAGATCAATAACACAGTTAGTGCATTTAACGCCTTCCATCCCAGATTACAATTTACTTTTGAACTAGAACACAACCACCAAATCAGCTTCCTCGATCTTACCCTTATCCATCAACCCTCTGGACAAGTATGCCTGGACTGGTTCCATAAGTCCACCCACACCGGTAGGTACATCAATTTTTACTCCTCACACCCGCTAAAACATAAAATTAACCTCATAAAAAATTTAAAACATCGAGCCCTAACCCTAAGCAACAAATCCTTCCACCAAAAAAATCTCAGATACATCCACAGCGAGCTTAGTAACAATGGCTATCCGAACGCCCTCCTCCGCAAATATTTATTTATTCCTAATCAACCCACCTCGCACACACACTCACACAACACTGGTCACGCACACAACAACACACGCACACAATACGCGTCACTGACCTACATACCACACCTGTCAGAAAAATTAAAAACCACGCTTAGAACAGACAATATCATCATAGCTGATAAATTGAATCACACTCTCAACACACTTTTCACACAAACTAAAGCTACAATTCCCAAAGAACTTAAATCCAACCTCATCTACTCAATAAAATGTAACAACTGTAACGCCACTTATGTAGGTCAAACGTCACAACACCTCAAAAAACGCATACTACAACACCAAAGCACAATAAAACGATATTCCACTAATCCACAACTTCAAAACATACAACACCAAACAGCACTCACACAACACGCCATCAACAACTCACACACATTCAATTTCAACGACACCCACATTTTACACACCTGTGCTAATTACAGATCTCGCACCTTTTTAGAAATGATTTATATTAGCGCCGATCCTAATACTATTAACTTGCGTACCGACACCAATAATTTACATCCGCAGTACAAATTGATTATCGACAAATTCATTACCGGCAGTAATACCTGATGCAGACGCCACCTGTGGAGTAACAGCGTATCTTGGTATTTTAGTACACATTGTTTACGATTCATTGCTCTTTTATACACCACCATTTTGTCACCCAATTCAGTCATCCTGCATCTCCATTCCATTTCACACATCATCAATTTAATGTAAGTTTATTTGTTATTTGTCTAACCTTAAACTGTATCTCGTATTCGTTAAGATTATTTATATTTATGTATTTTTTTGCTTTTCTGCCTTGTATAGCTGAAGATGGCACTAAACAGTCGCCGAAATATAAAACCAGTAATAGTAGAGTCAACATTGTAAATTCATTTAACAAATCCCCAGTTATCCTTCCCCTAACTTTTGACTTTTGAAGAAACATTAAAAATTCATATATTACTATTTATTAGAATAAATATGAAAGTAATGATGATAAATAAATAACATTGTCATGGTGGATACCAGTAATATGTTCATAATAAATATTATAATTGTATATCCATTAATAAGAGCATTAAATTCAAATATAATGAACTGATTTCACACTTTACATACACGTAATGCTGGAAGAAAAGCCAAATATATAAAAGAAGAATACATCTCATCTCCCAACATTATCCCTTGGCCCCTCAATATCCTATAAGAATCCAATTAGAATTATGATGATAAATAAGATATCAAATAGATTTCTCATTATATTAATTCATGTCAACGGCCATACCATGTTGAATACACACGTTCTCGTCCGATCACGTAAGTTAAGCAACATCGGGCGCGGTTAGTACTTGGATGGGTGACCGCTTGGGAACACCGCGTGCCGTTGACTTTTTGATTTTTATTAAAATTATTATTATAATTTCTCAATATATATATATATATATATATATATATATATATGGTTATTATTATTTATAATAATTGCTGAGTTTGTGAAACAGTTTTATAGTAACATGTAGATGATGGAGTTTGATTCCCAATTTAATAAATGTATCTTTCTTATCGTACATGTACTTAATATTAAATAACGTACACATTACTATTTATTAGAATAAATATGAAAGTAATGATGATAAATAAATAACATTGTCATGGTGGATACCAGTAATATGTTCATAATAAATATTATAATTGTATATCCATTAATAAGAGCATTAAATTCAAATATAATGAACTGATTTCACACTTTACATACACGTAATGCTGGAAGAAAAGCCAAATATATAAAAGAAGAATACATCTCATCTCCCAACATTATCCCTTGGCCCCTCAATATCCTATAAGAATCCAATTAGAATTATGATGATAAATAAGATATCAAATAGATTTCTCATTATATTAATTCATGTCAACGGCCATACCATGTTGAATACACACGTTCTCGTCCCCAGTGATAGTGTGATAGCAGTCGAGTACGGTTGGTTTTCGCTAGTCTCTGCGCGAGCGTTAAAAATTTTATTTTACTTTTTATTTTTATTTTATGCGTGTAAAACGCGAGCCGTATAAACGAACAATATATACGTCTAGGTGCGTTTATAAGTATAACAGCAGGCATAGGGGCGTCTCCCCTATGCAAACAACAAAAAGTGGTAAAAAGATAGAGACTGATAATGAGGTAATGGTTATATCTAGCGATAGTAGTGATCCAGAAAACACTAGTGACAGTTTTAAAACGAAAGTGGAGCAAATAGTTCAAGAGACAGTGACTGAAAAAACTAAAAATTGTGAAACAAATGAAAAATCAAGTGTAGTCATGAACGCGGCCTTGTTCAAATCTTTGTTCACGGTCGCTGAACATCGACCCGTCCCACGTGCGAACGAAAGTGAAAAGAAAAGGAACGCGAGTGTCAGTCCAAACAAGGATGGAGCAACAACATCCAACCAACCAGCACACAGCAACAAGAAGCGATGCGCATCTGTAGCTGCGCCCGCTGCTCAACCAGTGCCAACGCACAATACATATGAACCGCTAGTCTCTGACCCGGACAGCGACCTCGGTGACGACGAGGATGACGTCACTAATAGTGACGAACATATCAATGACGCTTCGATCAACCAAGCTGGCCCGAGCGGCATCAGCAGTCAGTCAAACAAGTCTACCACCGCCACCACCACTGCAGCCACCACCATCGCTGCCAACTCTACTACCACACAGTCGAAACAACGCATTGCTCCAATAATTATAGCTGGAAAGGCGACTTCTCACAAACCATTTGTCGCTACACTAAATGAAAAAGTAAAGAAAGGTTACACTATCAGCTATAGTAAAAATAATTTAAATTTATACTTGCATGACTTGCAAGAGAAAAAACAAATGGTAGAGACATTGCGTAAATCAAATGTAGAATTCCACACCTATACAGATGCTGATAATAAGACCCATGCATTCGTGCTTCGCGGTCTCGACTGCGAGCCGAGCCCACAGGAACTGCAAGCAGAGTTGGAGACGACCTACGAGCAGCTTAAAATCAAAGCGATATACCGCATGACAACTCAGCACAGACCACTCTACCTGGTAGTGACTTCCACAGCTACAACTCTGCAAACTATACAGCGAGATGTGAAGACAATTATGTATACTCGCGTTTCTTGGCAACGACATGTTAACAAGAAACAGCTGTCACAATGCCACCGCTGTCAGATGTGGGGACACGCCACTGCTAACTGCATGCGCACTCCCCGATGCCTTAAGTGCGCTGAGCAGCATATCACACGAGAGTGCACTAAGCCTAAAACCACACCAGCCAAATGCATCAACTGCAGCGCTGACCACCCTGCCAACAGTGTGCAATGCGCTGTTTATATTGCGCGAATAAAACAGAGGCAGTTGAATATCGAGAAGCGAGCTCCAGCCCAATCCCAGCAGCGGTACCAGCCAGCACCAGTCCCCCAGGTCAACCAGTGGTCGCAACGCGGCCCGCACTATCCCCAGTGTAGTGACAGTGATGTGCGTCAAAGTGCGCGAAATCTACGAGCCCGTGACGAGTTTCCCCCACTCCCCGGCCGTCAGCGACAGCAGTCAGCGCCCCAACCTACCCCCAGCCAGCCTGCAGTCAACCCCAGTCTCTGTGAACAATCAACCTACCCCGAACCCAGTGATCAGGACACTATTACCCTTTACAAAGGAATAACAAATGAAATTCAGACATTAAGCACGTTAATTAATTTAGGACATATGTTAATAGCTCTTCAAGATCTTAATCAAAATTTAAGTAAATGTAAAACAGATATGGAAAAATTCAATACATTTTTCACATTCGCACAAAACATATCAAATTATAATATTTAAATCATTAATGACATCTCATACTAACACCACATAATCAAATAAAACTGTAAAAATGGCATAACAGCATTGTATATATCATTCACAATCATTCATTAGAGTTAAGTTTATTTATCGCAAACCCACTACATTCGCACCATTCTATCATAAATTAATATTCTGTGAAAGTCATAAACGCATTGTAACATTAAATATCATTCAGTTAGAAATAAGGTCATCTGCATACGCCATTATATTCAAATCATACTATCACATATCATATTATTATTAAGAGTCATAACAGCACTGTACAAATCATCTACTGTCACTCATTTAGTTTTTAAGTTAGTTGTAAGTACCATTATTTAAAGTAGGTTTTTTTATTTATTTTTCCTACGGAACACAACACGATCATTCATAAGACACGCACACTGCATCACGCGCACACGATCATCAAATGTTTTTATTCTTTTAGAAATGTAAGTTAAATTTAATGGTAAGGCCAACAGGCCAGGAACGTTATATATTATGCTAATGTTAAACAACATAAGATCGAGCCATTCGCGGCACCAGGCGGCTGTGCGCAGCGCAGCTACGCGGGCAAATCCGTTAATCACTGCGTGATTGAGATTGTGCCCCCGTACTGCGCGGTCGACGCCGCCCTGGACAATGTCCTAAATGCGCCGATTCTTTTTGTAATATGTATCAAGGTTAATAAATAAAACAAATTTCTAATTCTAATTCTAATTCGTTCTCGTCCGATCACGTAAGTTAAGCAACATCGGGCGCGGTTAGTACTTGGATGGGTGACCGCTTGGGAACACCGCGTGCCGTTGACTTTTTGATTTTTATTAAAATTATTATTATAATTTCTCAATATATATATATATATATATATATATATATATATGGTTATTATTATTTATAATAATTGCTGAGTTTGTGAAACAGTTTTATAGTAACATGTAGATGATGGAGTTTGATTCCCAATTTAATAAATGTATCTTTCTTATCGTACATGTACTTAATATTAAATAACGTACACATTACTATTTATTAGAATAAATATGAAAGTAATGATGATAAATAAATAACATTGTCATGGTGGATACCAGTAATATGTTCATAATAAATATTATAATTGTATATCCATTAATAAGAGCATTAAATTCAAATATAATGAACTGATTTCACACTTTACATACACGTAATGCTGGAAGAAAAGCCAAATATATAAAAGAAGAATACATCTCATCTCCCAACATTATCCCTTGGCCCCTCAATATCCTATAAGAATCCAATTAGAATTATGATGATAAATAAGATATCAAATAGATTTCTCATTATATTAATTCATGTCAACGGCCATACCATGTTGAATACACACGTTTTCGTCCCCCATTCCATGTCTAGAAGCGAGAGCGGACAGACGTGTTTACGAGCTAGCGCTAAGCCAAGTCCTAGCGAGTGAGTGAACCACGCCGGCAGTGAAAATTTTTTTAAATTTTTAAATTTTAAAGTCGTGCATGACATTAAAAAAGAGGCAAAAGTCTTCCAATTTGAGTGCTAAAACCAAGTGTGTGTTTAAATTCCGCAACCCCGCAAGGGGTTGTAAAAAAATGAGTGATAGTGATGAAAAGACAGTGACTGATAACGAGGATGCAAACGCGAGTGTGAGTGACTTAATAAGTATACATAGTGATAGTTTTAATTCTAAGTTAGACGAGTTAGATGTAAGTAATATTGTAAGTGAGAATGAAAGTGTAAAAATGAGTGAGTGTTCTAGTTTTAAAAGTCTTTTCGTGCAAACTTCTAAACGTAAAGCAAGTGAGAGCCCAGAGTCAGTGAAAGTGTTAAAAAAGACAAGTGCCGCGAATATTTCACCCGTCGCCACAACCAGCACCAACGTTGCCAGCAATCCTCCCCCTCCCGCCGCTATGCCGCGCCGCGCCGCTGCGCCACAGCCACCAAGATTCTCCGTACCGCTGCAGAATCGTTTTGGAATGTTGCCGGTAGACGATGAAAATGACGAACAAGACGATAACTTAAACGCACGTAGCCAACGAGATCAACAACCCCGGAAAGAACGACCCCCAGCACCAATTATAATTCCTGGCACCGTCTCAAACCATGCTGCTCTAATTACGAGAATCAAATCCACTGTCTCTCATGGATTTGATTTGAAATATACGAGAAACAATGTAAACCTATATCTACATGATAAAGACGACAAGACAAAATTTATAAACGCTATCAAACCTGATTTACAATACCACACATACTCTGACAGTGACGAAAAAACGCACGCATTCGTTCTGCGTGGCCTAGACTGTGAACCAGACATAAATACATTACAAAGCGAACTTAAGACAAACAACAACCTCGATGTAAAGGCAATTTACAAAATGAAGACAAAATACAGACCATTGTTTCTTGTCGTGACAGCAGCCAAGACGACACTTAAAGAATTGCAAGCTAATATTAAAAGCGTGCTTTTTACCAGAGTGTCTTGGGAGCGACATGAAAATAGGCGTGTCCTCACGCAATGCCACCGATGCCAGGACTGGGGTCACGCAACATCAAATTGCAACCGGACGCCCAGGTGCGTTAAGTGCGGACAGGAGCACTTGACCAGGACATGCACAAAGACAAAAGACCAACCGGCAACATGCGCTAACTGCAGGGGCGCGCACCCAGCCAACTATGCCGAGTGCCCAGCGTACTTGGCAAAAATTCAACAAGCTGCCAAAAGAAACCCGAGATTACTCCAAAAGTATGAATACTATAAAAACGTACGTGAAGGAGTAGTACCACAAAAACAAAGGCAGTTTGTTCCTGCGCCCGCCCCTGTAGCAAGCGCATGGAACAAATACCCAACGCAACAACAGCTGTTTGACGAGACGCAGTTTCCACCACTTCAACAGCAGCGCGCGCCGGCACAGCGGCCATCGCTCCAGCGGCCAGCCCCCCACCAACCAGATGTCAGCGCGCAGCCCAAGCCCCGCCCCCAAACAATACAAGCCCCTCCCCCTCAGCCAATGAACGCTTCTGTGAATATTTTTAGTGAATTAGCTAATGAAATGTATGATCTGAATTCTTTAATTAATTTAAATAATTTGTTAACCTTTGTAAAAGATTTTAACCTAGCTTTAAGATCATGCGCTGACATTCAATCACGTTCACTCACTGCATTTTCATTTCTTCAAACCATTCATACATATAGCATATAATTCAGTACTAACATATGCACCTGGAATTCAAACGGTATCCGCTCCAAGGTAGGTGAATTAATACACTTTCTCCACACACACGACATACACGTCATGGCTCTCAACGAAACAAGACTCATACACACAGACAAGCTACAAATACACGGATACACATTACACAGAGTTGACAGAGCCATACAGACACACGTACCAGCGGGGGGCGTGGCCCTGCTGGTGAGAAACACTGTCGCACATACACGAGTTCACTTACCTCCCACCTCCATAGAATCCGTCTGCATAAAGCTCTCTGATAACACACACATCATAGCCGCCTACAACAATCCACGCAATCACTTTACATAACAAGAAATACACACACTTTTACACATAAGCGGTAAAGTGCTGTTAGTAGGCGATCTTAATGCGAAACACCCAGCATGGAATTGCAATAGAGTAAATGCTAATGGTAACATTCTACATTTATACTCACAAAATCATAACTCCATTATTATGTTTCCCCCTACGCCTACCCATTATCCTACCAACAATACGACGCCGACAACAATTGACCTCTACATATACAAAAACATTACACACATTACAAATCCAGTTGCGCTCAATGAGCTAAGTTCAGACCATTCCCCGGTTCTGTGTACACTACATTCAAACACGCCACACTCTGACGACACACGCTACATTCGCACATACAAACATACAGATTGGAACAAATTCAGACACACACTTGACAAAAATATCACACTCAATTCAAACATAAACACCACTGCCGACATAGACAATGAAGTACACAATTACACGAAAACACTTACAGATGCAATGCAAAAGCATACACGCGTCACAAAACTAACACCACACAAAGACAAATTACCTGAACACATAACTACACTCATTACACAAAGAAACAAAACAAGAAAACGTTGGCAACGGTTTAGCGATCCTATCCTACGCGCACAAGTAAACACACTCACTACTCAAATAAAACATGAAATCAAAACACATAAAAACAAAACATGGCACACTAAACTCACAACACTAAATCCCAATGATAATTCATTGTGGAAAATATCCAAGAACCTCCGAAAACCCTCCAAACCCATCCCTACGCTATTACACAATAATAGCATCCTCTTCACCGATGAGCAGAAGGCAGAAGCGATAGCCGACACCTTCGAGACTGCTCATCACATCGATCCCGACTCATGTCCCAAACAAACAGAAATAACACACACAGTACACGAGTTTATTAACTCAACACATCACATAGACAAACGAACACTAGCTAAACTCCTCACTTCTCCCTCTGAGTTAGCTAACATCATAAAATACCTACCTAACCAGAAAGCGCCAGGTCCGGACTCAATCCCAAACATTATCCTAAAAAATATATCCCGTAAAGCCCTCGTCCAATTAACTTATTTAATTAACGCAATCCTAAAACTTCATTATTTCCCCCCTGCCTGGAAAACCGCAACCGTTACTCCTATTCCTAAACCAAATAAAGATTCCAAACTTCCCGCAAGCTATCGCCCTATCAGCCTCCTAAATACACTCTCAAAGGTGACTGAGAAGGTGATAGCATCCCGTATCCAAACCATAGATTCCAAATCAAATATAACCCCTCCATTCCAGTTCGGGTTTAAACCCAAGCACAGTACCGTCCAACAAGTAGCTAGAATTGTGACTGACATAACTATAAACTACAACAAAAACAAAGTCACAGTAATGGCCCTTCTTGACGTCGAAAAAGCTTTCGACAAAGTATGGCTTGAAGGGCTCATTTACAAATTAATTCTAGTGAATTTCCCACCCATCCTAATTAAATTAATTCACTCCTACCTAATCCAAAGACAGTTTAGGGTAAAAATTAACAACACCTTTTCCACTCCTCGTCCTGTAGTTGCAGGCGTGCCACAAGGAAGTGTCCTTGGCCCTAAATTGTTTATCCTTTACCTGTATGATTTTCCTACGTTCCCTCAAACCCAAACCGCCCTCTACGCAGACGATACGGCCCTCTATGCCCACTCGTTTAGCGCAGAGGTTGCTAACAAACAGCTACAAATCCACATTAACATCCTTCAACCATACTGGCGCCTATGGAAAATATCCATTAACCACGCTAAGACCGAAACCATCGTTTTCACACGGAAATTCACCAACAACACTGTTTATACACCAATCACACTACACGGTCATAAAACAAAACCAACACAACACGTCAAATACCTCGGCGTCACCCTCGACTCCAGACTGTCCTATAACCCCCATTTTAAAAGCACCATTAGAAAAACATACACAGTAATTAAATCACTCTATCCACTCCTTAACAAAAATAGTCCCATGTCCCATGCAAATAAAAAACTCTTGTATACGTCTGTCATTCGTCCCATTTTATCATACGCAAATCCAGTATGGGTTTCGGCGTCAAAAACTGCACTAAAACCGCTACAACGACTGCAGAACAAATGTCTGCGCTTAATCAATAACGCAGACAGATATTCACGCATCGTAGATTTACACGAACGCGCAAACATACCATTTTTACACGAATACATTCAAAACGCAGCACAGAAATTTTACACTTCACAAATACATAACAATCCACTCACAAGTACCATCACAAACATCAGAGAGCACAATGCAACATTTCCTCTCATACACAAACTTCCTTACCAAACCCTGCCTATATTTTCCCTTCAACCAATTCCAGTGCAGTAGCATGAACATTCTAACACAAACATTACATCACCCTACATAATGTAAATATATCATAACCTCGATGTAAATAACCATACCGTCACTCATCTAGTTTTAAGTTAGGTTAAGTAATTATTTTAAAAGGGTTTTTTGTTATTTTTTCCCTTAAGTTGTATATAATCATCTCACCTCATTTCACTCACTCTCATTGCATTTATCATTATTTAAAGTTTAGTTACAATGTATATATAATCTAGCAAGTAAGGCACAGACGTGCCAGGAATTGTATATAATTTAAAATTTTAAGCGCTCTTGTTCCCCTAGCCATGTGTGAAGCCAGTCGGCTGTTCGTAGCGCTGTTAATACTAAGACAATTGCAAATCCTCAGGATTGCGATATGTCTTAGTATACGGTGCGTTCGACAGCCGATTTGGTAAAATTCACACATGTGCAGGGAAAATGCGTATATGTAGTGTATGTTACAATTTAAAAATAAACGTTTCTTTATCTTTATCTTTATCGTTCTCGTCCGATCACGTAAGTTAAGCAACATCGGGCGCGGTTAGTACTTGGATGGGTGACCGCTTGGGAACACCGCGTGCCGTTGACTTTTTGATTTTTATTAAAATTATTATTATAATTTCTCAATATATATATATATATATATATATATATATATATATATATATATATATATATATGGTTATTATTATTTATAATAATTGCTGAGTTTGTGAAACAGTTTTATAGTAACATGTAGATGATGGAGTTTGATTCCCAATTTAATAAATGTATCTTTCTTATCGTACATGTACTTAATATTAAATAACGTACACATTACTATTTATTAGAATAAATATGAAAGTAATGATGATAAATAAATAACATTGTCATGGTGGATACCAGTAATATGTTCATAATAAATATTATAATTGTATATCCATTAATAAGAGCATTAAATTCAAATATAATGAACTGATTTCACACTTTACATACACGTAATGCTGGAAGAAAAGCCAAATATATAAAAGAAGAATACATCTCATCTCCCAACATTATCCCTTGGCCCCTCAATATCCTATAAGAATCCAATTAGAATTATGATGATAAATAAGATATCAAATAGATTTCTCATTATATTAATTCATGTCAACGGCCATACCATGTTGAATACACACGTTCTCGTCCGATCACGTAAGTTAAGCAACATCGGGCGCGGTTAGTACTTGGATGGGTGACCGCTTGGGAACACCGCGTGCCGTTGACTTTTTGATTTTTATTAAAATTATTATTATAATTTCTCAATATATATATATATATATATATATATATATATATATATATATATATATATATATATATATATATATATATATATATATATATATATATATATATATATATATGGTTATTATTATTTATAATAATTGCTGAGTTTGTGAAACAGTTTTATAGTAACATGTAGATGATGGAGTTTGATTCCCAATTTAATAAATGTATCTTTCTTATCGTACATGTACTTAATATTAAATATCGTACACATTACTATTTATTAGAATAAATATGAAAGTAATGATGATAAATAAATAACATTGTCATGGTGGATACCAGTAATATGTTCATAATAAATATTATAATTGTATATCCATTAATAAGAGCATTAAATTCAAATATAATGAACTGATTTCACACTTTACATACACGTAATGCTGGAAGAAAAGCCAAATATATAAAAGAAGAATACATCTCATCTCCCAACATTATCCCTTGGCCCCTCAATATCCTATAAGAATCCAATTAGAATTATGATGATAAATAAGATATCAAATAGATTTCTCATTATATTAATTCATGTCAACGGCCATACCATGTTGAATACACACGTTCTCGTCGAAGACTTCAAACTTCAGCGGGCACAGCGGGACGGAACAGCATCAGCAGCACCAGTGACGTACGTCCCAGCGCCCGATCCGACTGTCAACAGCTGGACACATCGCCGTCAACAACTTCAGCAGCACGTACCCAGAGCGCAAACAGCAGTGTCAGTGCCGAACATAAATGACCATGCGCGATTCCCCTCCCTGCCGCAGCGAAGGCACGAGCCGAGTGCCGAGCGGCCAACGCTCCAGCAGCCAACGCCCCTCCCACAAACTATCCCCACTTCTTCAAGTCAAGCTACATTGAACCAACAGACTATTCATGAAACAGCTGATATTTTTAAACAGTTGTCAGAAGCAATAAATACAATGAACTCTATGATTAATCTAAGTAATTTATTAAAATTTGTAAATGATTTAAATGTAGAATTAAGTAAATGTAACTCAACACAATCACGCGCCTCTACCACCATGACATTCATGAACCACATTGACTCATATCATATCTAATTCATTACTAAAATCTGTTCATGGAACGCTAATGGAATCCTATCCAAAATAGGTGAACTAATACACTTCCTACACAAACATAACATTCACATAATGCTAATAAACGAAACACGATTACGACCCACAGACAAATTACACATAAAAGGATACACAGTACACAGAAAAGACAGACAAATTCAAACACACGTGCCGGCAGGAGGGGTAGCGGCACTCGTACACAACTCAATACAACATACATTAGTTCACCTTCAGCCTACATCCATAGAATCCCTTTGCATCCGGCTCTCTGATAACACAAACATCATCACAGCATATAACCACCCGCGTAACAATTTTACACAACACGAGATACACACACTTTTAAACATCGGCGGCAAAGTGCTGTTAGTAGGCGATCTAAATGCAAAACACGCAACCTGGAACTGCAACAGAGCGAATAGAAACGGTAACACGTTATATTCGTATTCATTAAATCACATCGCCATTATCATGCACACTTCTTCTCCCACACACTTTCCACAAAATAATACGACTCCCACCACTATTGATTTAATTATTAATAAAAATATTACCCATATTACTGACCCTGTCGCTCTTCCTGAACTAAATTCAGACCACACTCCTATCCTATCCAAACTAAGCACGCACAACGTACACACTGACAACACACACTGCATACGCACTTACAGAGACACAGATTGGCATGAGTACAGAAAAACACTTGATAAACATATCACAATACAGCCACACATGAACACGACACAAGACATAGATACACAAGTGCAAGCACTAACTCATGCCATCACACATGCACTAAACAAACACACATGTATCACTAAAATAAAACCAAACAAAGACAAATTACCAATACAAATTACACAACTAATCACACAACGCAACACAACACGGAAGCTATGGCAGAGGTCTCGTGATCCTGTCCACCGCACTCTAATGAATTCCCTCACCCGCAACATCCAGACAGAAATAAGATCCTTTAAAAATAAATCCTGGCAAGATAAACTCCTTTCCCTAAATCCAAATGATAGTTCACTATGGAAATTAACAAAAAATCTTAAAAAACCTTTCAAGCCCATCCCCGAACTATCAGTAAATAATAACATCCTTTTCTCCGACGAACTCAAAGCGGAAGCACTAGCTGAAACATTTGAGCAAGTCCACATCCTCGACCCCAATAATTCCCAAGAACAAAGTCAAATTATTAATACTGTAAACAATTTTTTAAATTCAAATCACATCATAAATCCTCAAAATCTTGCCAAATTCCTCACCAAACCCTCCGAAATACAATCCATAATCAATACCTTTCCCAATCAGAAGGCGCCAGGTCCTGACAGCATCCAAAACATAGCCCTTAAAAACCTATCCCGCAAAGCCCTAGTGCAGTTCACTTATATCATAAATTCTATGATTAAGCTCCACTACTTCCCGGACGCGTGGAAAATTGCACTAGTGGTTCCCATACACAAACCCAACAAAAACCCTAAATTACCCACAAGCTACCGACCCATCAGCCTTCTCAGTACCTTGTCAAAGGTTGCTGAGAAGGTTATCCTTTATAGAATCCAAAAATTTAACCACAAACACAAAATAATCCCGTCCTTTCAATTCGGCTTCCGTAAACACCACAATACCACTCAACAAGTAGCGAGAATCGTGACAGACATATCTACAAATTTCAACAAGCAAAATGTCACAGTAATGGCCCTTCTAGACGTCGAAAAGGCTTTCGACAAAGTATGGCTAGAGGGGTTAATTTACAAAATGATTCAAGTGAAATTCCCGCCCATATTAATCAAACTTATAAAATCATACCTCACTAACAGATCCTTCCAAGTTAAACTAAATAATACTGTCTCCACCCCCCACCCTATAGCTGCAGGTGTGGCCCAGGGCAGCTGTCTAGGGCCGCAGCTCTTCACTCTTTATATCCACGACATCCCTACATTTCCCAAAACCAAAACAGCACTCTACGCGGACGATACGGCCATCTATGCCCACTCGTTCAGCGCAGAAGTTGCTAATAAACAAATCCAAATTCATCTTGACATCCTTAAACCCTACTGGCGCCTCTGGAAAATCTCCATTAACCACGACAAGACCGAAGCCATAGTATTCACACGCAAACACACAAATAACAAAATTTACACACCTATAAAATTCAACAATCACCGTGTAATCCCTTCCCCGTCTGTCAAATACCTTGGCATGACACTAGAATCCCGACTCCACCACAACCAACACATTAAAAATTCCATTAAAAAAGCATCCCTCACAGTAAGATCCCTCTATCCTCTGTTAAATAAAACAAGTAAAATGTCCATACCCAACAAAAAACTCATTTTCACATCAATCATTCGCCCAATTCTCACGTACGCAGTACCGGCATGGTGTTCTGTATCGCACACAGCTCTGAAGCCGCTGCAGCGATTCCAAAACAAATGTCTTCGCTTAATCAATAGCGCTGACAGATACACAAGAATCGCAGATTTACACGAAATAACAAACATACCATACATACGAGAATACATTACACGACTTTCACAAAAATTCTACACAACACAAATTAATCACAACCCTCTCACAAGAAACATGACACAAATCAGAGAGTACAACGTCCCATTTCCAATAAAACACAAATTACCATACCAGAATCTTCCTCTGTTCCGCCAACGCGCTCATGACAACATCGCCGCACACTAACCCTCATATTAACCAAATCATTAAATCATAATTTAAATAATGTTAGATAATGTCATAGCCGCACTGTAAATATCACTAAAAATCATTCATCTAATTTTAAGTCATAACATGCATCTCATACAATCACACCATATGTATCACACACATTAATGTAAGTGTCATAGCCTCGCTGTAAATATCATACCGTCACTCATTTAGTTTGTAAGTTAGTCTTAAGCACACAATTTGTTAAAGTAGGTTTTTTAAATATTTTTCCTACAAATACACGCACACGATCATTCATCAAAACGCACCCTCGCCTCATTACACGCACACGGTAATTATATTTAAACAGTAAGTAAGTTAATTTAAAATTAGTTGGTAAGGCCATGAGGCCAGGAACAACAAAAATAAATGTAAATTGAAAACATTTATAAGATCATGCTATTCACGGCGCCAGGCAGCGGCTATAGCGGCACAGATACGCAAACAAATCCGCAAATCACTGTGTGATTGTGATTGAGTTTGCGTACTGTGCTAGCGGTCGCTGTCCTGGTAAGGAGCCCGTAATATGCTGCGTCTTTATATGTATATGTATTTTTGGATAACAATAAAGATAATTTCTAACAAAAAAACGTTCTCGTCCGATCACGTAAGTTAAGCAACATCGGGCGCGGTTAGTACTTGGATGGGTGACCGCTTGGGAACACCGCGTGCCGTTGACTTTTTGATTTTTATTAAAATTATTATTATAATTTCTCAATATATATATATATATATATATATATATATATATATATATATATATATATATATATATATATATATATATGGTTATTATTATTTATAATAATTGCTGAGTTTGTGAAACAGTTTTATAGTAACATGTAGATGATGGAGTTTGATTCCCAATTTAATAAATGTATCTTTCTTATCGTACATGTACTTAATATTAAATAACGTACACATTACTATTTATTAGAATAAATATGAAAGTAATGATGATAAATAAATAACATTGTCATGGTGGATACCAGTAATATGTTCATAATAAATATTATAATTGTATATCCATTAATAAGAGCATTAAATTCAAATATAATGAACTGATTTCACACTTTACATACACGTAATGCTGGAAGAAAAGCCAAATATATAAAAGAAGAATACATCTCATCTCCCAACATTATCCCTTGGCCCCTCAATATCCTATAAGAATCCAATTAGAATTATGATGATAAATAAGATATCAAATAGATTTCTCATTATATTAATTCATGTCAACGGCCATACCATGTTGAATACACACGTTCTCGTCCCAGTGATTTCTGAGCAGCCGATGAGTGCGGACGCGTAGTGCTAAGCCAGATAGTTCTTGCTTCGTAAGTTTAAACAGGCGACTTAGAATAAATTTTGTTTTTTGTTGGATGAGAATTAAAAATCGCCCTCAGCGAACTACTTATTCAAAAAGTAAAAGTGTTTTCAAGTACCAAAACCGGCGTCGGGGCCGTGCCCCAATGCCCCCGAAAGTTCAACGCAGTAAACAGATAGAGACTGATAACGCGAGTGAAAATGTTGACAACGAGAATAGTGAAAACGCGGGAAACCAAAGTGCCACGTTTAGTGATAAGTTGGAAAGTATCTCTCTAAGTGAAAGTAGTGATAAGAACAGTGAGCATGAAGTGAGTATGAAGAACGTGAGTGAAAGTGAAATTTGTTTCGACGGATTATTTAATCAGAGTGAATGTAATAAAAACATTGAAAGTGTAGTGAGCAGTGAAACAGGTAAAAGAAAAGCCAGTGAAAGCCCCCCTCGTGACAGTGACATTTACAAACCCACCAAAGCCCCTCGAGCTGCTATGAAACCCCGCCGCACCGCCCCCGGTACCTCTCGACAGGCACTGCAGACGACCAACCGCTACGCGCCATTATCCAACCTCGCAGATCCCGACGATGACGCTATTGACTCCGGAGACGACAGCGACGAGGCAAACCACACTACCCCCGCACTGCCCTTGCGTAAGAACGCTCCAGCCCCAATCATCATCCCTGGCAAAGTGACAGACCACCGAGCTCTAGTAAGCAAATTAGATGCGACAGCGAAACAAGGCTACAACATAAAATACACTAGAAATAATGTCAGCCTGTATCTCGAAAGTAAAGAAGAAAAAGACAAGTTTCTCGAGATAATAAAACCTAAAATTCAGTACCATACATATAGCGATTCTAACGAAAAATCTCACGCATTTGTATTAAGAGGATTAGACTGGGAACCTACAACAGATTGCGTTAAACAAGAACTTGAGACTAACTACGAAATCAAAATTAAAGCTGTGTACCGTATGAGAACTGAATTCAGGCCATTATACCTAGTTGTAACAACATCTGACCTGACATTGAAACAAGTACAGCAAACAATAACAAAGATATTGTTTACTAGAGTCTCGTGGGAGAGGCACACAAACAAAAAAATCCTCACGCAATGCCACCGTTGCCAGGGATGGGGTCACGCTACAAGCAACTGCAACCGTCAGCCACAGTGCGTGAAATGCGCTCAAAACCACTTAACTGGCGTATGCGTCAAGTCCCGAAACTCACCCGCCAAGTGCGTGAACTGTGGGGGTGCGCACCCTGCTAATGCAATTGTTTGCGAGGAATACATACGCAAAGTGCAAGAAGTAGGAAAGCGCAACCCCCGAGTTCTTCAGCGCTATGAAGAGTTTAAGGTTCAGCGAGCACAGCGGGATGGTACAGCTCCACCAGTGACATACCTACCAGCGCCAGAGCCGACCGTCAACAGCTGGACACAGCGCCAACAACAGCCACAGCAGCGACAACGCGTAGCCAGCGCGCAAACTGCAGTGCCAGTGCCGAACATTTACGACCATGCGCGATTCCCCTCTCTGCCGCAACGAAGGCGCGAGACGAGTGCCGAGCGGCCAAGGCTCCAGCAGCCAACGCCCCACACACAAACTCTTCCCACTCAACGACAATCAACGCAAGAAACAATCACACAAACAGCTGATATTTTTAATGAATTGGCTAGTGCAATAAATGTAATGAATTCAATGATAAATCTTTCAAACTTGTTAACCTTTGTAAACGAATTAAACGTAGAATTAGCTAAATGTACAAACACACAATCACGAGCATCTATCACCATGACATTCATGAATCGTATCGACTCATATCAGATTTAATTCACTACTAAAATCTGTTCATGGAACGCAAATGGAATCCTATCCAAAATAGGTGAACTAATACACTTCTTACACAAACATAACATTCATATTATGCTTATAAACGAAACACGATTACGACTCACAGACAAATTACACATAAAAGGATACACAGTACACAGAAAAGACAGACAAATTCAAACACACGTGCCGGCAGGAGGGGTAGCGGCACTCGTACACAACTCAATACAACATACATTAGTTCACCTTCAGCCTACATCCATAGAGTCCCTTTGCATCCGGCTCTCTGATAACACAAATATCATCACAGCTTATAACCACCCGCGTAACAATTTTACACAACACGAAATACACACACTTTTAAACATCGGCGGTAAAGTGCTGTTAACAGGCGATCTAAATGCAAAACACGCAACCTGGAACTGCAACAGAGCGAATAGAAATGGTAACACTCTCTACTCGTATTCATTAAATCATAACGCCATCATCATGCATCCTCCTACTCCCACACATTACCCATTAAATAATACAACCCCTACCACCATAGATTTAATCATTAATAAAAACATAACCCACCTAACTGATCCTGTCGCTCTTCCTGAATTAAACTCCGACCACACTCCCATCCTGTCTAAATTAAGCACACACAACGTACACACAGATAACACGCACTATACACGCATTTACAGAGACACAGATTGGCATGAGTACAGAAAAACACTTGACAAACATATCACAATACAGCCACACATGAACACAACACAAGCCATAGATACACAAGTGCAAGCACTAACTTATGCCATCACACATGCACTAAACAAACACACACGTATCACTAAACTAAAGCCAAACAAAGACAAACTACCAATACAAATTACACAATTAATCACACAACGTAACACGACACGGAAGCTATGGCAGAGGTCTCGTGATCCAGTCCACCGCAGACAAATGAACTCTCTCACCCGCATAATCCAGACAGAAATCAAATCCTTCAAAAACAAATCCTGGCAAGACAAACTCCTTTCTCTCAATCCTAACGATAGTTCACTCTGGAAACTCACACAAAATTTGAAAAAACCCTTTAAACCTTTACCCGAACTATCGGTAAATAATAATATCCTTTTCTCCGACGAACTCAAGGCGGAAGCGCTAGCTGAAACCTTTGAGCAAGTCCACATCCTCGACCCCAATAATTCCCAAGAACAAAGTAACATTATTAACGCAGTAAACAATTTTTTAAATTCAAATGTAACTCCTCAAAATCTTGCTAAATTCCTCTCCAAGCCCTCTGAAATCATATCCATAATCAAAACCTTTCCCAACCAGAAGGCGCCAGGTCCTGATAACATCCAAAACATAGCCCTTAAAAACCTATCCCGCAAAGCCCTAGTGCAGTTCATTTATATCATAAATTCTATGATTAAGCTCCATTACTTCCCGGAAGTGTGGAAAACTGCACTAGTGGTTCCTATACTCAAACCAAACAAAAACCCTAAACTACCCACAAGCTACCGACCCATCAGCCTTCTCAGTACCTTATCAAAGGTTGCTGAGAAGGTCATCCTTTACCGTATCCAAAAATTTAACCATAAACATAAAATAATCCCTTCCTTTCAATTCGGCTTCCGTAAATACCATAATACCACTCAACAAGTAGCGAGAATCGTGACAGACATATCTACAAATTTCAATAAGCAAAATGTCACAGTAATGGCCCTTTTAGACGTCGAAAAGGCTTTCGACAAAGTATGGCTAGAAGGGTTAATTTACAAAATGATTCAAGTGAAATTCCCGCCCATATTAATCAAACTTATAAAATCATACCTCACTAACAGATCCTTCCAAGTCAAACTAAACAATACTCTCTCCAATTCCCACCCTATAGCTGCAGGTGTGGCCCAGGGCAGTTGTCTAGGGCCGCAGCTTTTCACCCTTTACATCCATGACATCCCGACATTTCCAAAAACCAAAACCGCACTCTACGCGGACGATACGGCCATCTATGCCCACTCGTTCAGCGCAGAAGTTGCTAATAAACAAATCCAAATTCACCTTGATATCCTCCAACCCTACTGGCGCCTCTGGAAAATCTCCATCAACCATGACAAGACCGAAGCCATAGTATTCACACGCAAACACACAAACAACAAAATCTACACACCACTCAAATTAAACAACCACCGTGCAATCCCTTCCCCGTCTGTCAAATACCTTGGCATGACACTTGAATCCCGCCTCTATCACAAAAAACACATTAAAAACTCCATCAAAAAAGCATCCCTCACAGTTAGATCCCTCTACCCACTCTTAAATAAAACAAGTAAAATGTCCATACCCAACAAAAAACTCATTTTCACATCAATCATTCGCCCAATTCTCACGTACGCAGTACCGGCATGGTGTTCTGTATCGCACACAGCTCTGAAGCCGCTGCAGCGATTCCAAAACAAATGTCTTCGCTTAATCAATAGCGCTGACAGATACACAAGAATCGCAGATTTACACGGCATAACAAACATACCATACATACGAGAATACATTACACATCTTTCACAAAAATTCTACACAACACAAATTAGTCACAACCCTCTCACAAGAAACATGACACAAATCAGAGAGTACAACGTCCCATTTCCACAAAAACACAAATTACCATACCAGAATCTTCCTCTGTTCCGCCAACGCGCCCATAACAACATCGCCGCACACTAACCCTCATACTAACCACTTCATCTAATCATAATTTAAATATTGTTAGAAAATGTCATAGCCGCACTGTAAATATCATTAAAAAATCATTCATTTATCTCTAAGTCATAAATCATATCTCATACAATCACACCATAGATATCACAAATATTAATGTAAGTGTCATAACTTCATTGTAAATACCATACTGTCACTCATTTAGTTTGTAAGTTAGATATAAGTACACAATTGTATTAAAGTAGGTTTTTTATTATTTTTTCCTACAAACGCGCACACGATCATTCATTAAATTCACCCTCGCCTCATTACACGCACTCGATCATTGTTATTAACGTTAAGAATTTAACTTTAAACTTAGTTGATAAGGCCAACAGGCCAGGAGCAATGTATTGAAATGCTAATTTTAAAACATATCAAAACAACGCCATTCACGGCGCCAGGCGGTAACTAGCAGTACAGCTACGCAAACAAATCCGCAAATCACTGCGTGATTGTGATTTCGTTTGCGTACTGTGCTAGCAGCTGCCGCCCTGGTATAGTGCCCGTAATGTGCTGCGTTTTACTTTGTAAATAAATGTATTTGGTTCAATAATAAAGATGATATCTAACAAAAAACGTTCTCGTCCGATCACGTAAGTTAAGCAACATCGGGCGCGGTTAGTACTTGGATGGGTGACCGCTTGGGAACACCGCGTGCCGTTGACTTTTTGATTTTTATTAAAATTATTATTATAATTTCTCAATATATATATATATATATATATATATATATATATATATATATATATATATATATATATATATATATATATATATATATGGTTATTATTATTTATAATAATTGCTGAGTTTGTGAAACAGTTTTATAGTAACATGTAGATGATGGAGTTTGATTCCCAATTTAATAAATGTATCTTTCTTATCGTACATGTACTTAATATTAAATAACGTACACATTACTATTTATTAGAATAAATATGAAAGTAATGATGATAAATAAATAACATTGTCATGGTGGATACCAGTAATATGTTCATAATAAATATTATAATTGTATATCCATTAATAAGAGCATTAAATTCAAATATAATGAACTGATTTCACACTTTACATACACGTAATGCTGGAAGAAAAGCCAAATATATAAAAGAAGAATACATCTCATCTCCCAACATTATCCCTTGGCCCCTCAATATCCTATAAGAATCCAATTAGAATTATGATGATAAATAAGATATCAAATAGATTTCTCATTATATTAATTCATGTCAACGGCCATACCATGTTGAATACACACGTTCTCGTCCGATCACGTAAGTTAAGCAACATCGCGCGCGGTTAGTACTTGGATGGGTGACCGCTTGGGAACACCGCGTGCCGTTGACTTTTTGATTTTTATTAAAATTATTATTATAATTTCTCAATATATATATATATATATATATATATATATATATATATATATATATATATATATATATATATATATATATATATATATATATATATATATATATATATATATATATATATATATATATGGTTATTATTATTTATAATAATTGCTGAGTTTGTGAAACAGTTTTATAGTAACATGTAGATGATGGAGTTTGATTCCCAATTTAATAAATGTATTTTTCTTATCGTACATGTACTTAATATTAAATAACGTACACATTACTATTTATTAGAATAAATATGAAAGTAATGATGATAAATAAATAACATTGTCATGGTGGATACCAGTAATATGTTCATAATAAATATTATAATTGTATATCCATTAATAAGAGCATTAAATTCAAATATAATGAACTGATTTCACACTTTACATATATATACACGTAATGCTGGAAGAAAAGCCAAATATATAAAAGAAGAATACATCTCATCTCCCAACATTATCCCTTGGCCCCTCAATATCCTATAAGAATCCAATTAGAATTATGATGATAAATAAGATATCAAATAGATTTCTCATTATATTAATTCATGTCAACGGCCATACCATGTTGAATACACACGATCACGTAAGTTAAGCAACATCGGGCGCGGTTAGTACTTGGATGGGTGACCGCTTGGGAACACCGCGTGCCGTTGACTTTTTGATTTTTATTAAAATTATTATTATAATTTCTCAATATATATATATATATATATATATATATATGGTTATTATTATTTATAATAATTGCTGAGTTTGTGAAACAGTTTTATAGTAACATGTAGATGATGGAGTTTGATTCCCAATTTAATAAATGTATCTTTCTTATCGTACATGTACTTAATATTAAATAACGTACACATTACTATTTATTAGAATAAATATGAAAGTAATGATGATAAATAAATAACATTGTCATGGTGGATACCAGTAATATGTTCATAATAAATATTATAATTGTATATCCATTAATAAGAGCATTAAATTCAAATATAATGAACTGATTTCACACTTTACATACACGTAATGCTGGAAGAAAAGCCAAATATATAAAAGAAGAATACATCTCATCTCCCAACATTATCCCTTGGCCCCTCAATATCCTATAAGAATCCAATTAGAATTATGATGATAAATAAGATATCAAATAGATTTCTCATTATATTAATTCATGTCAACGGCCATACCATGTTGAATACACACGTTCTCGTCCAGTTCGAGTTGAGCAGCCGTGGTGTATACACGTCTGTGCAGTCCGAAGTTTTTAGTTTTTGCTATATTTTGTAAAATAAGTGTATGCGAATTAAATATAAAGTGCCGCGCAAACGCTATATATTTAAAACTACCTCCGTGTACAAGTATACTGCCCCTAATAGGGGTAAACACCCTATGAAAAAACGTAATCTTAAAAAGACAGAGACTGATAACAGTGAAAATGTAAAAAAGACAGAGACTGATAAACCTAATACTAGTGCTATTGTTAGTGTAAGTAGTGTAAGTAGTGATAGTTCTAGTGAAAATGAAAACAGCGTGAAAAGTTTCAGTGTTGATGAGAAAACGTTAAAAGAGTGCGAGAGTTCAAAGTCCAACTCGGAGACAACAGCTGACATGTTCAGTCAGCACATTGAATTCGTTGACCCCAGAGATACGATAAAAGAGACAGACAATAATAAAAAGAGACGTGCGTCTACCAGCCCCGACAAGGATAGCGCTATACCTAAAAAACAAGCGCAAGACAGAGAAAGCACTATGACGAACGTCGCTTACAATTCACAATTGTTACTAAGTAACCGCTTCTCGGCATTAGCCAACAATGTCAACGATGTCGATGACGTAGAATTAGACGACAACAATACTGACAACCAACCAATGACAGGCAACAATCGCAGTCCCCCTGTCGCCGCGTCCCGCGGTCCACAGCCTAATCAGACCGGCGCACGCCGCCAATCGCCCTCTGGAATTATTATCCCGGGCAAATCTACAAACCACCCTAGCCTCATGCAGATGATTAATACAACGGTGAAGAAAGGATTTCACGTAAGCTACACTAATAATAATATTAACGTCTACGTGGATGATCTAGAAGAGAAAAAAATGTTGTTACAATCAATGAATGAACAAAATACACAATACCACACCTACTCAGAGGCCGACGAGAAAACTCATGCTTTTGTTTTAAGGGGACTCGATTTTAAACCAGCACCAGAACCAGAAGCAATCAAAGCTGAATTAAAATCACTTTATAAGCTAGACGTCGAGAAAGTGTTTCGGATGAAATCACCAAACAGAATAATCTATTTGATTGTAACAACATCAACAATACTTTTACGAGAACTACAGAACAGTATTAAATACCTATTCTACACCAGAATTACTTGGCAACGACACCGCAACAAGAAAATTATAACCCAGTGTCACAGATGTCAAATGTGGGGCCATGCAACTTCTAATTGCATGCGCACTCCGCGATGTTTGAAGTGTGCCAAGACGCATCATACGCGCGACTGCACAAAGCCACTAACATCACCTGCAGTCTGTGTTAATTGTGGAAAAGACCATCCCGCTAACAACGTCATCTGCGAGGTATACATTGCCAAACTAAAGCAACGGGAAAAGAATTTGACGCGTCAAGCAACGCCAGCAGTGTACGTGGATGCTCCACGACCTAACTCCAACGCCTGGAACCAAGGACGCAACAATTACACTCAAGCAGCTCCCACTGTCGCTATCCGAGCCGCCGTCGCCGCCACCGCAATCACTCCAGCTGTCACCAACGTCAACGGTGCTTCCTCCCTTCCCCTCATTAACAGTGCCAGTGCTAGTGTGAGTGCGAGTGACCGTGCGCGGCTCCTCAACCAACACTTTCCCCCACTACCACAACGCCAGCAATCAGCGCCAAGCCCCGGCCCAAGCCGTGAACAAGCCCCCCCACTCGCTAAACCAGTGTCCGTGTCGGGATTCGCGCAACTCAAAGAACTCTCAGCGGAAGTAGAAACATTAAGTAGTTTAATAAATGTACAAAATACTATATTAGCAATAAGAAGTTTAAACTTAGAATTATCAGCATGTATATCACAAGAAGAAAAATTTTACACAATCATCACTTTCGTACAGAACATCTCATCCTTTAATATATAATTCATTAATATTAACATATGCTCTTGGAATGCCAATGGCATCCTTTCCAAAACAGGTGAACTGATACACTTCCTACACAAACACAAAATACACATAATGCTAATAAACGAAACACGATTACGAGCCACAAACAAATTACACATAAAAGGATACACCGTACACAGACAAGACAGACCTACACAAACACACGTGCCAGCAGGAGGGGTAGCGGCAATCATACACAATAGTATACCACATATATTAGTTCACCTTCAACCCACAACCCTAGAGTCCCTTTGCATCCGGCTCTCTGATAACACACACATTATTACAGCTTATAACAATCCACGCAACATATTCACACAACATGATATACATACACTACTAAGTACAAGCGGCAAAGTGCTGTTAGTAGGTGACCTAAATGCGAAACACATCACCTGGAATTGCAATATTTCAAATGTAAATGGTAACACATTACACTCATACATCACCAATCATAATGCAATACTCATACATCCTCCTACACCCACGCATTATCCTTCCAACAACACGACACCAACCACCATTGACCTCATCATCTATAAGAACATAAACAACATCACTGATCCCATTGCGATGAATGAGCTAAATTCCGACCACACTCCTATCCTATCAAAACTCAGTGCAAACATCACACACACAGACACAGTACAGTACACACGAACATACAAAAACACCGATTGGCATGAGTTCAGACATACACTTGATACACATGTCACAATAAACCCACACATCAACACAACACAAGAAATAGACGCACAAGTAGACATACTGACTCATGCAATTACACATGCACTCCACAAACACACACGCATTATTAAATTACAACACAACAGAGACAAATTACCACAACACATAACGCAACTTATAACTGATCGCAATACAACACGAAAACTATGGCAGAGGTCTCGCGATCCTGCCCTACATTTAATCATGAATTCCCTAAACCAACAAATCCGCTCTGAAATTAACATTTTTAAAAACAAAAACTGGAACGATAAAATCACCGCCCTCAATCCAAATGATAATTCCTTATGGAAATTAAATAAAAATTTGAAAAAACCTTTTAAACCTGTCCCCACTCTAATCCACAATAATAATAACCTACTTTCCGACGAACTCAAGGCAGAGGCACTAGCCGAAACCTTTGAGCAAGTCCACATCCTTGATCCTAACCACAATCCTGAACAATTAAATATAATCCAAACCGTGACCGATTTTCTCAATTCCCGTCATCACACAAATCGGCACGCGCTATCCAAACTCCTTACTAGTCCTTCTGAAATATCAAGTATCCTGAAAGTCCTTCCCGGTAACAAGGCGCCAGGACCAGACCAAATCCAAAATATTACCCTAAAAAACCTTTCCCGCAAAGCCATAGTTCAACTTACCTATATAATTAACGCAATAATAAAGCTTAACCACTTCCCCGACTCCTGGAAAACAGCAACAGTAATTCCCATCTCTAAACCAAACAAAGATCCCAAACAACCTTCCAGCTACCGTCCGATAAGCCTTCTCTGCACCCTTTCCAAGGTTACAGAGAAGGTTATCCTATCACGAATTGAAAAATTCGATTCCCTCCTCAAAGTTACTCCAGATTTCCAATTCGGCTTCCGTCCCAAGCATAACACAGTCCAGCAAGTAGCTAGGATCGTGACTGACATTACTACTAACTTCAACAAAGATAAAGTCACAGTAATGGCCCTCTTCGACGTCGAAAAAGCTTTCGACAAAGTTTGGAAAGAGGGACTCATCTACAAAATGATTCAAGCGAAATTCCCGCCAATATTAACACTACTAATTTACTCGTATCTCACTAACCGTCAATTTAAAGTCAAAATTAACAACACCCTCTCCAATATCTACCCCATCAGGGCGGGTATAGCCCAGGGTAGCTGCTTAGGCCCTAAGCTATTTACTATTTACCTGCATGACATACCAACTTTTCCTAAAACCCAAACTGCCCTCTTCGCGGATGACACAGCCATCTATGCTCACTCATTCAGCGCAGAGGTAGCTAACAAGCAATTGCAGATCCATCTCAGCATCCTTCAACCCTACTGGCGCCTTTGGAAAACTACCATCAACCACGCGAAGACCGAAACCATAGTATTCACACGTAAATTCACAAATACCAAAGTATACACACCACTCACACTACACGGCCACCGCACAGTGCCGGCGCCCGCTGTAAAATACCTTGGCGTCACACTACAACACAGACTATACTACAATAAACACATAAATAACACAATCAAAAAAGCATCCATTGTTGTAAGATCCCTGTACCCCCTCCTCAATAAAAACAGTAAAATGTCAATCCCTAACAAAAAACTCCTCTACAAAACAATCATTCGTCCAATCATTACCTACGCAGCTCCAGTTTGGTGTTCAGCGTCATTTACTGCAGTGCGACCGCTTCAACGATTTCAGAACAAATGTCTGCGTCTAATTAATAGTGCAGACAGATACACTAAAATCGTAGATTTACACAACGACACACAAATACCATACATACACGAATACATACAACAAATGTCACAAAAATTCTACACAACTCAAACACAACATAATCCACTTACAAGAAAAATGACACATATCAGAGAGCACAACACTCCCTTCACAATAAAACATCTACTCCCCTATCAAACTCTTCCTATTTTCCTCCAACGAGTCCAAGAGACGTAGCATCGTTCATACTAACCCCACCATTTATCAACAATCTGAATAAATGTAAATAAATGTCATAACCGCACTGGTAAACCAAAATCATAATGTCGCTCATTAGGTTAGATTAGGTTTAAGGACAAATTGTTAAAAGTAGGTTTTTTGCTTAATTTTTTCCTACATACATTACACAATCATACTCACTTACATGCATACTTCATTTCACAAACAATTAAAAATTGTCAACTATTTAAAACATTTACATGTAAATAAAAATATGAAATCTGATGATATAGCTATGCAGCTCGGAGCATCATATGTATCAAAATTACAAATGTGCTTTTGCGTGTTATCTGTGAGCCAGGCGGCAGCGCGTGATGCCGCTATGAATCGTAATCCGTAAATCTCCTGGATTGAGATTTGCGATTCATACGGTATGTTCGGCTGTCGTCTGGTCATAATCGCAGATAAACGCGCAAAACAACATAAAAAAAAAAATGTATTATGATCTAATTAATAAAGATATTCTCTCACAAAAACGTTCTCGTCCGATCACGTAAGTTAAGCAACATCGCGCGCGGTTAGTACTTGGATGGGTGACCGCTTGGGAACACCGCGTGCCGTTGACTTTTTGATTTTTATTAAAATTATTATTATAATTTCTCAATATATATATATATATATATATATATATATATATGGTTATTATTATTTATAATAATTGCTGAGTTTGTGAAACAGTTTTATAGTAACATGTAGATGATGGAGTTTGATTCCCAATTTAATAAATGTATCTTTCTTATCGTACATGTACTTAATATTAAATAACGTACACATTACTATTTATTAGAATAAATATGAAAGTATTGATGATAAATAAATAACATTGTCATGGTGGATACCAGTAATATGTTCATAATAAATATTATAATTGTATATCCATTAATAAGAGCATTAAATTCAAATATAATGAACTGATTTCACACTTTACATACACGTAATGCTGGAAGAAAAGCCAAATATATAAAAGAAGAATACATCTCATCTCCCAACATTATCCCTTGGCCCCTCAATATCCTATAAGAATCCAATTAGAATTATGATGATAAATAAGATATCAAATAGATTTCTCATTATATTAATTCATGTCAACGGCCATACCATGTTGAATACACACGTTCTCGTCCCCTCATTGATTTCTGAGCAGCCGATGAGTGCGGACGCGTAGTGCTAAGCCAGATAGTTCTTGCTTCGTAAGTTTAAACAGGCGACTTAGAATAAATTTTGTTTTTTTTGGATGAGAATTAAAAATCGCCCTCAGCGAACTACTTATTCAAAAAGTAGAAGTGTTTTCAAGTACCAAAACCGGCGTCGGGGCCGTGCCCCAATGCCCCCGAAAGTTCAACGCAGTAAACAGATAGAGACTGATAACGCGAGTGAAAATGTTGACAACGAGAATAGTGAAAACGCGGGAAACCAAAGTGCCACGTTTAGTGATAAGTTGGAAAGTATCTCTCTAAGTGAAAGTAGTGATAAGAACAGTGAGCATGAAGTGAGTATGAAGAACGTGAGTGAAAGTGAAATTTGTTTCGACGGATTATTTAATCAGAGTGAATGTAATAAAAACAGTGAAAGTGTAGTGAGTAGTGAAAAAGGTAAAAGAAAAGCCAGTGAAAGCCCCCCTCGTGACAGTGACATTTACAAACCCACCAAAGCCCCTCGAGCTGCTATGAAACCCCGCCGCACCGCCCCCGGTACCTCTCGGCAGGCACTGCAGACGACCAATCGCTACGCGCCATTATCCAACCTCGCAGATCCCGACGATGACGCTATTGACTCCGGAGACGACAGCGACGAGGCAAACCCCACTACCCCCGCACTGCCCTTGCGTCAGAACGCTCCAGCCCCAATTATCATCCCTGGCAAAGTGACAGACCACCGAGCTCTAGTAAGCAAATTAGATGCGACAGCGAAACAAGGCTACAACATAAAATACACTAGAAATAATGTCAGCCTGTATCTCGAAAGTAAAGAAGAAAAAGACAAGTTTCTCGAGATAATAAAACCTAAAATTCAGTACCATACATATAGCGATTCTAACGAAAAATCTCACGCATTTGTATTAAGAGGATTAGACTGGGAACCTACAACAGATTGCGTTAAACAAGAACTCGAGACTAACTACGAAATCAAAATTAAAGCTGTGTACCGTATGAGAACTGAATTCAGGCCATTATACCTAGTTGTAACAACATCTGACCTGACATTGAAACAAGTACAGCAAACAATAACAAAGATATTGTTTACTAGAGTCTCGTGGGAGAGGCACACAAACAAAAAAATCCTCACGCAATGCCACCGTTGCCAGGGATGGGGTCACGCTACAAGCAACTGCAACCGTCAGCCACAGTGCGTGAAATGCGCTCAAAACCACTTAACTGGCGTATGCGTCAAGTCCCGAAACTCACCCGCCAAGTGCGTGAACTGTGGGGGTGCGCACCCTGCTAATGCAATTGTTTGCGAGGCATACATACGCAAAGTGCAAGAAGTAGGAAAGCGCAACCCCCGAGTTCTTCAGCGCTATGAAGAGTTTAAGGTTCAGCGAGCACAGCGGGACGGAACAGCTCCACCAGTGACATACCTACCAGCGCCAGAGCCGACCGTCAACAGCTGGACACAGCGCCAACAACAGCCACAGCAGCGACAACGCGTAGCTAGCGCGCAAACTGCAGTGCCAGTGCCGAACATTTACGACCATGCGCGATTCCCCTCTCTGCCGCAACGAAGGCGAGAGACGAGTGCCGAGCGGCCAACGCTCCAGCAGCCAACGCCCCACACACAAACTCTCCCCACTCAACGACAATCAACGCAAGAAACAATCACACAAACAGCTGATATTTTTAATGAATTGGCTAGTGCAATAAATGTAATGAATTCAATGATAAATCTTTCAAACTTGTTAACCTTTGTAAACGAATTAAACGTAGAATTAGCTAAATGTACAAACACACAATCACGAGCATCTATCACCATGACATTCATGAATCGTATCGACTCATATCAGATTTAATTCACTACTAAAATCTGTTCATGGAACGCAAATGGAATCCTATCCAAAATAGGTGAACTAATACACTTCTTACACAAACATAACATTCACATTATGCTTATAAACGAAACACGATTACGACTCACAGACAAATTACACATAAAAGGATACACAGTACACAGAAAAGACAGACAAATTCAAACACACGTGCCGGCAGGAGGAGTCGCGGCACTCGTACACAACTCAATACAACATACATTAGTTCACCTTCAGCCTACATCCATAGAGTCCCTTTGTATCCGGCTCTCTGATAACACAAACATCATCACAGCATATAACCACCCGCGTAACAATTTTACACAACACGAGATACACACACTTTTAAACATCGGCGGTAAAGTGCTGTTAACAGGCGATCTAAATGCAAAACACGCAACCTGGAACTGCAACAGAGCGAATAGAAATGGTAACACTCTCTACTCGTATTCATTAAATCATAACGCCATCATCATGCATCCTCCTACTCCCACACATTACCCATTAAATAATACAACCCCTACCACCATAGATTTAATCATTAATAAAAACATAACCTACCTAACTGATCCTCTCGCTCTTCCTGAATTAAACTCCGACCACACTCCCATCTTGTCTAAATTAAGCACACACAACGTACACACAGATAACACGCACTATACACGCATTTACAGAGACACAGATTGGCATGAGTACAGAAAAACACTTGACAAACATATCACAATACAGCCACACATGAACACAACACAAGACATAGATACACAAGTGCAAGCACTAACTCATGCCATCACACATGCACTAAACAAACATACACGTATCACTAAACTAAAGCCAAACAAAGACAAACTACCAATACAAATTACACAATTAATCACACAACGCAACACGACACGGAAGCTATGGCAGAGGTCTCGTGATCCAGTCCACCGCAGACAAATGAACTCTCTCACCCGCATAATCCAGACAGAAATCAAATCCTTCAAAAACAAATCCTGGCAAGACAAACTCCTTTCTCTCAATCCTAACGATAGTTCACTCTGGAAACTCACACAAAATTTGAAAAAACCCTTTAAACCTTTACCCGAACTATCGGTAAATAATAATATCCTTTTCTCCGACGAACTCAAGGCGGAAGCGCTAGCTGAAACCTTTGAGCAAGTCCACATCCTCGACCCCAATAATTCCCAAGAACAAAGTAACATTATTAACGCAGTAAACAATTTTTTAAATTCAAATGTAACTCCTCAAAATCTTGCTAAATTCCTCTCCAAGCCCTCTGAAATCATATCCATAATCAAAACCTTTCCCAACCAGAAGGCGCCAGGTCCTGATAACATCCAAAACATAGCCCTTAAAAACCTATCCCGCAAAGCCCTAGTGCAGTTCACTTATATCATAAATTCTATGATTAAGCTCCATTACTTCTCGGAAGTGTGGAAAACTGCACTAGTGGTTCCTATACTCAAACCAAACAAAAACCCTAAAGTACCCACAAGCTACCGACCCATCAGCCTTCTCAGTACCTTATCAAAGGTTGCTGAGAAGGTTATCCTTTACCGTATCCAAAAATTTAATCATAAACATAAAATAATCCCTTCCTTTCAATTCGGCTTCCGTAAACACCATAATACCACTCAACAAGTAGCGAGAATCGTGACAGACATATCTACAAATTTCAATAAGCAAAATGTCACAGTAATGGCCCTTTTAGACGTCGAAAAGGCTTTCGACAAAGTATGGCTAGAAGGGTTAATTTACAAAATGATTCAAGTGAAATTCCCGCCCATATTAATCAAACTTATAAAATCATACCTCACTAACAGATCCTTCCAAGTCAAACTAAACAATACTCTCTCCAATTCCCACCCTATAGCTGCAGGTGTGGCCCAGGGCAGTTGTCTAGGGCCGCAGCTTTTCACCCTTTACATCCATGACATCCCGACATTTCCAAAAACCAAAACCGCACTCTACGCGGACGATACGGCCATCTATGCCCACTCGTTCAGCGCAGAAGTTGCTAATAAACAAATCCAAATTCACCTTGATATCCTCCAACCCTACTGGCGCCTCTGGAAAATTTCCATCAACCATGACAAGACCGAAGCCATAGTATTTACACGCAAACACACAAACAACAAAATCTACACACCACTCAAATTAAACAACCACCGTGCAATCCCTTCCCCGTCTGTCAAATACCTTGGCATGACACTTGAATCCCGCCTCTATCACAAAAAACACATTAAAAACTCCATCAAAAAAGCATCCCTCACAGTTAGATCCCTCTACCCTCTCTTAAATAAAACAAGTAAAATGTCCATACCCAACAAAAAACTCATTTTCACATCAATCATTCGTCCAATTCTCACGTACGCAGTACCGGCATGGTGTTCTGTATCGCACACAGCTCTGAAGCCGCTGCAGCGATTCCAAAACAAATGTCTTCGCTTAATCAATAGCGCTGACAGATACACAAGAATCGCAGATTTACACGACATAACAAACATACAATACATACGAGAATACATTACACAACTTTCACAAAAATTCTACACAACACAAATTAGTCACAACCCTCTCACAAGAAACATGACACAAATCAGAGAGTACAACATCCCATTTCCACTAAAACACAAATTACCATACCAGAATCTTCCTCTGTTCCGCCAACGCGCCCATAACAACATCACCGCACACTAACCCTCATACTAATCACTCCATCTAATCATAATTTAAATATTGTTGAAAATGTCATAGCCGCACTGTAAATATCATTAAAAAATCATTCATTTATTTCTAAGTCATAAATCATAACTCATACAATCACACCATAGATATCACAAATATTAATGTAAGTGTCATAACTTCATTGTAAATACCATACTGTCACTCATTTAGTTTGTAAGTTAGATATAAGTACACAATTGTATTAAAGTAGGTTTTTTATTATTTTTTCCTACAAACGCGCACACGATCATTCATTAAATTCACCCTCGCCTCATTACACGCACTCGATCATTGTTATTAACGTTAAGAATTTAACTTTAAACTTAGTTGATAAGGCCAACAGGCCAGGAGCAATGTATTGAAATGAAAATTTTAAAACATATCAAAACAACGCCATTCACGGCGCCAGGCGTTAATTAGCAGCACAGCTACGCAAACAAATCCGCAAATCACTGCGTGATTGTGATTTCGTTTGCGTACTGTGCTAGCAGCTGACGCCCTGGTATAGTGCTCGTAATGTGCTGCGTTTTACTTTGTAAATAAATGTATTTGGTTCAATAATAAAGATGATATCTAACAAAAAAACGTTCTCGTCCGATCACGTAAGTTAAGCAACATCGGGCGCGGTTAGTACTTGGATGGGTGACCGCTTGGGAACACCGCGTGCCGTTGACTTTTTGATTTTTATTAAAATTATTATTATAATTTCTCAATATATATGGTTATTATTATTTATAATAATTGCTGAGTTTGTGAAACAGTTTTATAGTAACATGGAGATGATGGAGTTTGATTCCCAATTTAACAAATGTTTCTTTCTTATCGTACATGTACTTAATATTAAATAACGTACACATTACTATTTATTAGAATAAATATGTAAGTAATGATTCTAAATAAATAACATTGTCATGGTGGATACCAGTAACATGTTTATAATAAATATTATAATTGTACATCCATTAATAAGAGCATTAAATTCAAATATAATGAACTGATTTCACACTTTACATACACGTAATGCTGGAAGAAATGCCAAATATATAAAAGAAGAATACATCTCATCTCCCAACATTATCCCTTGGCCCCTCAATATCCTATAAGAATCCAATTAGAATTATGATGATAAATAGGATTTCAAATAGATTTCGCATTACATTAATTCATGTCAACGGCCATACCATGTTGAATACACACGTTCTCGTCCAGTGATAGTGTGATAGCAGTCGAGTACGGTTGGTTTTCGCTAGTCTCTGCGCGAGCGTTAAAATTTTTATTTTACTTTTATATTATTGTATGCGTGTAAAACGCCAGCCGTATAAACGAACAATATATACGTCTAGGTGCGTTTATAAGTATAACAGCAGGCATAGGGGCGTCTCCCCTATGCAAACAACAAAAAGTGCTAAAAAGATAGAGACTGATAATGAGGTAATGGTTATATCTAGCGATAGTAGTGATCCAGAAAACACTAGTGACAGTTTTAAAACGAAAGTGGAGCAAATAATTCAAGAGACAGTGACTGAAAAAACTAAAAATTGTGAAACAAATGAAAAATCAAGTGTAGTCATGAACGCGGCCTTGTTCAAATCTTTGTTCACGGTCGCTGAACATCGACCCGTCCCACGTGCGAACGAAAGTGAAAAGAAAAGGAACGCGAGTGTCAGTCCAAACAAGGATGGAGCAACAACGTCCAACCAACCAGCACACAGCAACAAGAAGCGATGCGCATCTGTAGCTGCGCCCGCTGCTCAACCAGTGCCAACGCACAATACTTATGAACCGCTAGTCTCTGACCCGGACAGCGATCTCGGTGACGACGAGGATGACGTCACAAATAGTGACGAACATATCGATGACGCTTCGATCAACCAAGCTGGCCCGAGCGGCATCAGCAGTCAGTCAAACAAGTCTACCACCGCCACCACCACCGCAGCCACCACCACCGCTGCCAACTCTACTACCACACAGTCGAAACAACGCATTGCTCCAATAATTATAGCTGGAAAGGCGACTTCTCACAAACCATTTGTCGGTACACTAAATGAAAAAGTAAAGAAAGGTTACACTATCAGCTATAGTAAAAATAATTTAAATTTATACTTGCATGACTTGCAAGAGAAAAAACAAATGGTAGAGACATTGCGTAAATCAAATGTAGAATTCCACACCTATACAGATGCTGATAATAAGACCCATGCATTCGTGCTTCGCGGTCTCGACTGCGAGCCGAGCCCACAGGAACTGCAAGCAGAGTTGGAGACGACCTACGAGCAGCTTAAAATCAAAGCGATATACCGCATGACAACTCAGCACAGACCACTCTACCTGGTAGTGACTTCCACAGCAACAACTCTGCAAACTATACAGCGAGATGTGAAGACAATCATGTATACCCGCGTTTCTTGGCAACGACATGTTAACAAGAAACAGCTGTCACAATGCCACCGCTGCCAGATGTGGGGACACGCCACTGCTAACTGCATGCGCACTCCACGATGCCTTAAGTGCGCTGAGCAGCATATCACACGAGAGTGCACTAAGCCTAAAACCACACCAGCCAAATGCATCAACTGCAGCGCTGACCACCCGGCCAACAGTGTGCAATGCGCTGTTTATATTGCGCGAATAAAACAGAGGCAGTTGAATATCGAGAAGCGAGCTCCAGCCCAATCCCAGCAGCGGTACCAGCCAGCACCTGCCCCCCAGGTCAACCAGTGGTCGCAACGCGGCCCGCACTATCCCCAGTGTAGTGACAGTGATGTGCGTCAAAGTGCGCGAAACCTACAAGCCCGTGACGAGTTTCCCCCACTCCCCGGCCGTCAGCGACAGCAGTCAGCGCCCCAACCTACCCCCAGCCAGCCTGCAGTCAACCCCAGTCCCTGTGAACAATCAACCTACCCCGAACCCAGTGATCAGGACACTATTACCCTTTACAAAGGAATAACAAATGAAATTCAGACATTAAGCACGTTAATTAATTTAGGACATATGTTAATAGCTCTTCAAGATCTTAATCAAAATTTAAGTAAATGTAAAACAGATATGGAAAAATTCAATACATTTTTCACATTCGCACAAAACATATCAAATTATAATATTTAAATCATTAATGACATCTCATACTAACACCACATAATCAAATAAAACTGTAAAAATGGCATAACAGCATTGTATATATCATTCACAATCATTCATTAGAGTTAAGTTTATTTATCGCAAACCCACTACATTCGCACCATTCTATCATAAATTAATATTCTGTGAAAGTCATAAACGCATTGTAACATTAAATATCATTCAGTTAGAAATAAGGTCATCTGCATACGCCATTATATTCAAATCATACTATCACATATCATATTATTATTAAGAGTCATAACAGCACTGTACAAATCATCTACTGTCACTCATTTAGTTTTTAAGTTAGTTGTAAGTACCATTATTTAAAGTAGGTTTTTTATTTATTTTTCCTACGGAACACAACACGATCATTCATAAGACACGCACACTGCATCACGCGCACACGATCATCAAATGTTTTTATTCTTTTAGAAATGTAAGTTAAATTTAATGGTAAGGCCAACAGGCCAGGAACGTTATATATTATGCTAATGTTAAACAACATAAGATCGAGCCATTCGCGGCACCAGGCGGCTGTGCGCAGCGCAGCTACGCGGGCAAATCCGTTAATCACTGCGTGATTGAGATTGTGCCCCCGTACTGTGCGGTCGACGCCGCCCTGGACAATGTCCTAAATGCGCCGATTCTTTTTGTAATATGTATCAAGGTTAATAAATAAAACAAATTTCTAATTCTAAAAAATTCGTTCTCGTCCGATCACGTAAGTTAAGCAACATCGGGCGCGGTTAGTACTTGGATGGGTGACCGCTTGGGAACACCGCGTGCCGTTGACTTTTTGATTTTTATTAAAATTATTATTATAATTTCTCAATATATATGGTTATTATTATTTATAATAATTGCTGAGTTTGTGAAACAGTTTTATAGTAACATGGAGATGATGGAGTTTGATTCCCAATTTAACAAATGTTTCTTTCTTATCGTACATGTACTTAATATTAAATAACGTACACATTACTATTTATTAGAATAAATATGTAAGTAATGATTCTAAATAAATAACATTGTCATGGTGGATACCAGTAACATGTTTATAATAAATATTATAATTGTACATCCATTAATAAGAGCATTAAATTCAAATATAATGAACTGATTTCACACTTTACATACACGTAATGCTGGAAGAAATGCCAAATATATAAAAGAAGAATACATCTCATCTCCCAACATTATCCCTTGGCCCCTCAATATCCTATAAGAATCCAATTAGAATTATGATGATAAATAGGATTTCAAATAGATTTCGCATTACATTAATTCATGTCAACGGCCATACCATGTTGAATACACACGTTCTCGATTTTTGAAATAATTTTTGCATGCGAGTGAAAAAAGTTCCTAATAAAACTTTATTTAATAAGAGCAGGTGCGTTTTCAAATATCAAAACAGGTGCAGGGGCTCTGCCCCCATGCCACCTAAAGCAAAACGATGCCAAAAGACAGAGACTGATAACGCAAAAACGAGTGAAACCGCGAGTGCGACAAGTGAAAGTGCAGCGAACATATCAAATGTAAGTCTTACATTTAGTGAAAAACTTCAACATATGAGTGATGACGGTACGAATGACAAGAATGATGATAGTGTCGTCGAAGTGATTATGAATGAGCAGAGTGAAAGTGTAAGTTTTGACGGTGTTTTTAACCAAAATGTGCGAGAACGTAAATCTAGTGCAGTGACAAGTGAGCCCCAAAAACGTAAAGCCAGTGAAAGCCCCGTGAGTGATAAAGACACAAGAAAAGCCTCAAAAGCCCCCCGCGCAGCCATGCGACGTCATCAAATCGCCCCTTCCCCTCTTCCCGGCACATCGTACCCGGCACTGCAGACGCACAACCGCTACGCGCCACTGTCCGACCTCGACACCGCCGCTGCAGACAACGATGACTCAGATGACGACACCGACAATGCCCAGCCCGCTGCCCGCACCAACCCCCTGCGCAAGGTCGCCCCAGCTCCCATCATCATCCCTGGCAACGTCGATGACCACGGTACTCTGATGGACAAATTAAAAGCAACAGCAAGAAATGGATTTCAAATTAAATTTACAAGGAATAATGTAAATATTTATTTCGATGACCAGACCGATAAAAACAAATTCTTACAAATAATCAAGCCAAAAATTCAATATCACACATACACGGACGAAAAAGAAAAATCTCATGCTTTTGTACTACGAGGACTAGACAGTGAACCAAGTACTGACACTATTAAAAATGAATTAGAGACAGAGTATCAACTAAAAATCAAAAACATATATAAAATGAAAACACAATACAGACCATTATATTTAGTAATAACAACTTCAGAAATTACATTGAAACAAATGCAACAATCAATTAGAACAATTTTGTACACCAGAGTATCGTGGGAGAGACACGAAAATAAAAAAGTGTTGACGCAATGCCATCGTTGCCAGGGTTGGGGCCATGCCACATCGAACTGCAACCGACATCCGAAGTGCTTGAAATGTGCATCAGATCACTTCACCACTGAATGTACTAAGAAGCGGGAATCACCCGCTAAGTGTGTGAATTGCGGGGGTGCGCACCCTGCTAATGCGACAATATGTATATCATATATTAGAAAAATATACGACATAGGACAGCGTAACCCCCGAATTCTGGAGCGCTACGAGCACTTCAAAGCCCAGCGGTCAGAGAGAGATGGAGCAGCACCAGCACCGACAACATATATGCCAGCGCCCGAGCCAGCAGTCAACAGCTGGACACAGCGTCATCAGAGCCAACAGCGCGCAGCGGTAGCGCGCACTGCAGTGCCGGTGCCGGACATAAACGATGATGTACGATTCCCTTCTCTGCCGCAACGAAGGCGCGATCCGAGTGCCAGGCGGTCATCGCTCAAGCAGCCGACGCCCCTCCCACAAACTGTCCCCAATCAACAAAATTTAGAAGAACAGACAATTTTACAAACCACTGATATTTTCAATGAACTATCAAATGCAAATATTAAAAATTCAATTAAAAAAGCATTCCTTACTGTAAGATCTCTTTATCCTTTATTAAACAAAACTAGTAAAATGTCTATCCCCAACAAAAAACTCATATTCACATCAATCATCCGCCCAATTCTCACATACGCAGTACCGGCATGGTGTTCTGTAACGCACACAGCTTTGCAACCGATGCAGCGATTCCAAAACAAATGTCTTCGCTTAATCAATAGCGCTGACAGATACACAAGAATCGCAGATTTACACGACATAACAAACATACAATACATACGAGAATACATTACACAACTTTCACAAAAATTCTACACAACACAAATTAATCACAACCCTCTCACAAGAAACATGACACAAATCAGAGAGTACAACATCCCATTTCCACTAAAACACAAACTACCGTATCAGAATCTTCCTCTGTTCCGCCAACGCGCCCATAACAACATCGCCGCACACTAACCGTCATACTAACCACTTCATCTAATCATAATTCAAATATTGTTAGAAAATGTCATAGCCGCACTGTAAATATCATTAAAAAATCATTCATTTAATTCTAAGTCATAAAACGCAACACATATTTTCATAACATTAATCATAATAAATATTATAAGTATCATAACCTCACTGTAAATATCATATCGTCACTCATTTAGTTTGTAAGTTAGCTTTAAGTATACAATTCTGTTAGAGTAGGTTTTTTAAATTATTTTTCCTACAAATACATGCACACGATCATTCATTAAACGCACCCTCGCCTCATTACACGTACACGATCATTATCACTAGCTATAAGTATTTGTGATGTCTAACATAGTTGATAAGGCCACCAGGCCAGGAGCAACAAAATGTAGCATTAATTTTAAGCATTTAAAACCTGGACATTCACGGCGTCAGGCAGCGGCTATAGCAGCGCAGCTACGCAAACTAATCCACAAATCACTGCTGATTGAGATTGAGTTTGCGTACTGTGCTAGCGGCCGCTGTCATGGTAACGTGCTAGTAATGTACTTCGTTTTGTATGTATAAATGTATTTGGATAACAATAAAAATGATTTCTAACAAAAAAAAACGTTCTCGTCCGATCACGTAAGTTAAGCAACATCGGGCGCGGTTAGTACTTTGATGGGTGACCGCTTGGGAACACCGCGTGCCGTTGACTTTTTGATTTTTATTAAAATTATTATTATAATTTCTCAATATATATGGTTATTATTATTTATAATAATTGCTGAGTTTGTGAAACAGTTTTATAGTAACATGGAGATGATGGAGTTTGATTCCCAATTTAACAAATGTTTCTTTCTTATCGTACATGTACTTAATATTAAATAACGTACACATTACTATTTATTAGAATAAATATGTAAGTAATGATTCTAAATAAATAACATTGTCATGGTGGATACCAGTAACATGTTTATAATAAATATTATAATTGTACATCCATTAATAAGAGCATTAAATTCAAATATAATGAACTGATTTCACACTTTACATACACGTAATGCTGGAAGAAATGCCAAATATATAAAAGAAGAATACATCTCATCTCCCAACATTATCCCTTGGCCCCTCAATATCCTATAAGAATCTAATTAGAATTATGATGATAAATAGGATTTCAAATAGATTTCGCATTACATTAATTCATGTCAACGGCCATACCATGTTATTCATGTGTATTCAACATGGTATGGCCGTTGACATGAATTAATGTAATGCGAAATCTATTTGAAATCCTATTTATCATCATAATTCTAATTGGATTCTTATAGGATATTGAGGGGCCAAGGGATAATGTTGGGAGATGAGATGTATTCTTCTTTTATATATTTGGCATTTCTTCCAGCATTACGTGTATGTAAAGTGTGAAATCAGTTCATTATATTTGAATTTAATGCTCTTATAAATGGATGTACAATTATAATATTTATTATAAACATGTTACTGGTATCCACCATGACAATATTATTTATTTAGAATCATTACTTACATATTTATTCTAATAAATAGTAATGTGTACGTTATTTAATATTAAGTACATGTACGATAAGAAAGAAACATTTGTTAAATTGGGAATCAAACTCCATCATCTCCATGTTACTATAAAACTGTTTCACAAACTCAGCAATTATTATAAATAATAATAACCATATATATTGAGAAATTATAATAATAATTTTAATAAAAATCAAAAAGTCAACGGCACGCGGTGTTCCCAAGCGGTCACCCATCCAAGTACTAACCGCGCCCGATGTTGCTTAACTTACGTGATCGGACGAGAACGATAAGATAAAGATAAAGAAACGTTTATTATTAAATTGTAAAATACACTACATATACGCATTTTCCCTGCACATGTGTGAATTATACCAAATCGGCTGTCGAACGCACTGTATACTAAGACATATCGCAATCCTGAGGATTTGCAATTGTCTTAGTATTAACAGCGCTACGAACAGCCGACTGGCTTCACACATGGCTAGGGGAACAAGAGCGCTTAAAATTTTAAATTACATACAATTCCTGGCACGTCTGTGCCTTACTTGCTAGATTAAATTATATGTAACAAAACTTAAGAAAAATTATAAATGCAATGAGAGTGAGTGAAATGAGGTGAGATGATTATATATACAACTTAAGGGAAAAAATAACAAAAAACCCTTTTAAAATAATGACTTAACCTAACTTAAAACTAGATGAGTGACGGTATGGTTATTTACATCGAGGTTATGATATATTTACATTATGTAGGGTGATGTGATGTTTGTGTTAGAATGTTCATGCTACTGCACTGGAATTGGTTGAAGGGAAAATATAGGCAGGGTTTGGTAAGGAAGTTTGTGTATGAGAGGAAATGTTGCATTGTGCTCTCTGATGTTTGTGATGGTACTTGTGAGTGGATTGTTATGTATTTGTGAAGTGTAAAATTTCTGTGCTGCGTTTTGAATGTATTCGTGTAAAAATGGTATGTTTGCGCGTTCGTGTAAATCTACGATGCGTGAATATCTGTCTGCGTTATTGATTAAGCGCAGACATTTGTTCTGCAGTCGTTGTAGCGGTTTTAGTGCAGTTTTTGACGCCGAAACCCATACTGGATTTGCGTATGATAAAATGGGACGAATGACAGACGTATACAAGAGTTTTTTATTTGCATGGGACATGGGACTATTTTTGTTAATGAGTGGATAGAGTGATTTAATTACTGTATATGTTTTTCTAATGGTACTTTTAAAATGTGGGTTGTAGGACAGTCTGGAGTCGAGGGTGACGCCGAGGTATTTGACGTGTTGTGTTGGTTTTGTTTTATGGCCGTGTAGTGTTATTGGTGTATAAACAGTGTTGTTGGTGAATTTCCGTGTGAAAACGATGGTTTCGGTCTTAGCGTGGTTAATGGATATTTTCCATAGGCGCCAGTATGGTTGAAGGATGTTAAGGTGGATTTGTAACTGTTTGTTAGCAACCTCTGCGCTAAACGAGTGGGCATAGAGGGCCGTATCGTCTGCGTAGAGGGCGGTTTGGGTTTTAGGGAACGTAGGAAAATCATAGAGATAAAGGATAAACAATTTAGGGCCAAGGACACTTCCTTGTGGCACGCCTGCAACTACAGGACGAGGAGTGGAAAAGGTGTTGTTGATTTTTACCCTAAACTGTCTTTGGATTAGGTAGGAGTGAATTAATTTAATTAGGATGGGTGGGAAATTCACTAGAATTAATTTGTAAATGAGCCCTTCAAGCCATACTTTGTCGAAAGCTTTTTCGACGTCAAGAAGGGCCATTACTGTGACTTTGTTTTTGTTGTAGTTTATAGTTATGTCAGTCACAATTCTAGCTACTTGTTGGACGGTACTGTGTTTGGGTTTAAATCCGAACTGGAATGGAGGGGTTATATTTGATTTGGAATCTATGGTTTGGATACGGGATGCTATCACCTTCTCAGTCACCTTTGAGAGGGTATTTAGGAGGCTGATAGGGCGATAGCTTGCGGGAAGTTTGGAATCTTTATTTGGTTTAGGAATAGGGGTAACGGTTGCGGTTTTCCAGACAGGGGGGAAGTAATGGAGTTTCAGAATAGCATTAATTAAGTAAGTTAATTGGACGAGGGCTTTACGGGATATATTTTTTAGGATAATGTTTGGGATTGAGTCCGGACCTGGCGCTTTCTGGTTAGGTAGGTATTTTATTATGTTAGCTAACTCAGAGGGAGAAGTGAGGAGTTTAGCTAGTGTTCGTTTGTCTGTGTGATGTGTTGAGTTAATAAACTCGTGTACTGTGTGTGTTATTTCTGTTTGTTTGGGACATGAGTCGGGATCGATGTGATGAGCAGTCTCGAAGGTGTCGGCTATCGCTTCTGCCTTCTGCTCATCGGTGAAGAGGATGCTATTATTGTGTAATAGCGTAGGGATGGGTTTGGAGGGTTTTCGGAGGTTCTTGGATATTTTCCATAATGAATTATCATTGGGATTTAGTGTTGTGAGTTTAGTGTGCCATGTTTTGTTTTTATGTGTTTTGATTTCATGTTTTATTTGAGTAGTGAGTGTGTTTACTTGTGCGCGTAGGATAGGATCACTAGACCGTTGCCAACGTTTTCTTGTTTTATTTCTTTGTGTGATGAGTGTAGTTATGTGTTCAGGTAATTTGTCTTTGTGTGGTGTTAGTTTTGTGACGCGTGTATGCTTTTGCATTGCATCTGTAAGTGTTTTCGTGTAATTGTGTACTTCATTGTCTATGTCGGCAGTGGTGTTTATGTTTGAATTGAGTGTGATATTTTTGTCAAGTGTGTGTCTGAATTTGTTCCAATCTGTATGTTTGTATGTGCGAATGTAGCGTGTGTCGTCAGAGTGTGGCGTGTTTGAATGTAGTGTACACAGAACCGGGGAATGGTCTGAACTTAGCTCATTGAGCGCAACTGGATTTGTAATATGTGTAATGTTTTTGTATATGTAGAGGTCAATTGTTGTCGGCGTCGTATTGTTGGTAGGATAATGGGTAGGCGTAGGGGGAAACATAATAATGGAGTTATGATTTTGTGAGTATAAATGTAAAATGTTACCATTAGCATTTACTCTATTGCAATTCCATGCTGGGTGTTTCGCATTAAGATCGCCTACTAACAGCACTTTACCGCTTATGTGTAAAAGTGTGTGTATTTCTTGTTGTGTAAAGTGATTGCGTGGATTGTTGTAGGCGGCTATGATGTGTGTGTTATCAGAGAGCTTTATGCAGACGGATTCTATGGAGGTGGGAGGTAAGTGAACTCGTGTATGTGCGACAGTGTTTCTCACCAGCAGGGCCACGCCCCCCGCTGGTACGTGTGTCTGTATGGCTCTGTCAACTCTGTATAATGTGTATCCGTGTATTTGTAGCTTGTCTGTGTGTATGAGTCTTGTTTCGTTGAGAGCCATGACGTGTATGTTGTGTTTGTGGAGAAAGTGTATTAATTCACCTACCTTGGAGCGGATACCGTTTGAATTCCAGGTGCATATGTTAGTAATGAATTATATGCTATAAGTATGAATGGTTTGAAGAAATGAAAATGCAGTGAGTGAACGTGATTGAATGTCGGCGCATGATCTTAAAGCTAGATTAAAATCTTTTACAAAAGTTAACAAATGATTTAAATTAATTAAAGAATTCAGTTCATACATTTCATTAGCTAATTCACTAAAAATATTTACAGAAGCGTTCATTGGCTGAGGGGGAGGGGCTTGTGTTGTTTGGGGGTGGGGCTTGGGCTGCGCGCTGACATCTGGTTGGTGGGGGGCTGGCCGCTGGAGCGATGGCCGCTGTGCCGGCGCGCGCTGCTGTTGAAGTGGTGGAAACTGCGTCTCGTCGAACAGCTGTTGTTGCGTGGGATATTTGTTCCACGCGTTCGCTACAGGGGCGGGCGCAGGAACAAACTGCCTTTGTTTCTCCGGTACAACTCCATCACGTACGTTTTTAAAGTACTCGTATCTCTCGAGTATTCTCGGATTTCTTTTGGCAGCTTGCTGAATTTTTGCCAAGTACGCTGGGCACTCGGCATAGTTGGCTGGATGCGCGCCCCTGCAGTTAGCGCACGTTGCCGGTTGGTCTCGTGTCTTTGTACACGTCCTAGTCAAGTGCTCCTGTCCGCACTTTACGCACCTGGGTACCCGGTTACAATTTGAAGTGGCGTGACCCCAGTCCTGGCATCGGTGGCATTGTGTGAGGACACGTCGGTTTTCGTGTCGCTCCCATGACACCCTGGTGCAGAGCAAGCTTTTGATATTAGCCTGCAGGTCCTTCAATGTTGTTTCGGCAGCTGTTACCACAAGAAACAATGGTCTGTACTTGGTTTTCATTTTGTAAATTGTCTTGACGTTTAGTTTGTAATTAGTCCTAAGATCTTCTTGTATTGTGTTTATGTCTGGCTCACAATCTAGGCCACGCAGCACGAATGCGTGCGTTTTTTCGTCGCTGTCGGTGTATGTGTGGTATTGTAGATCTGGTTTAATGGCGTTTATGAATTTCGTCTTGTCGTCTTTATTGTGTAAGTACAGGTTCACATTGTTTCTTGTGTATTTTAAATCAAATCCATGTGTAACAGTGGATTTGATTCTTGTAACTAGAGCTGCATGGTTTGACACTTTGCCATGAATTATGATTGGTGCTGGGGGTCGTTCTTTTCGGGGTTGCACTTCTGGTTGGTCAGGTGCGTCTGTGTCATTGTCATGGTCGTCTTGGTCGTCATCTACCGGCAACGCTCCGTAACGATTTCGCAGCGGTACGGAGAATCTCGGTGGCTGAGGCGCAGCGGCGCGGCGCGGCATAGCGGCGGGAGAGGGGGGATTGCTGGCAACGTTGGTGCTGGTACTGGCGACGGGTGGAATGTTCGCGGCACTTGTTTTTTTAATCACTTTCTCAGATTCTGGGCTCTCACTAGCTTTACGTTTCGTTGATTGTACAAACAAATGTTTAAAACTATTAGGCTCACTCATACTTACACATTCCACACTTTCCACACTTTCCACACTTTCATTTTCACTCACTATGTTACTTATATCTAAACTATCTAACTTTGATTTAAAACTATTGCTATGATTACTAACTAAATCACTCACACTAACATTTAAATCTTCATTTTCAGTCACTGTCTTTTCACTGGTTTCACTACCGCTCATTACTTTACAACCCCTTGCGGGGTTGCGATATTTAAAAACGCACTTACTTCTTACACTTCTTGCGAATTTAAGTCGTTTTTTCAATGTCATTCACTTTGAAAAAATTATTTTTTCACCAACGGCGTGGTTCGCTCACACGATAAAACTTGGTTTAGCGCTATCAAAATAAACACGTCTGTCTGCTGTCGCTTCTAGACATGAACTGGGGCGGACGAGAACGTGTGTATTCAACATGGTATGGCCGTTGACATGAATTAATGTAATGCGAAATCTATTTGAAATCCTATTTATCATCATAATTCTAATTGGATTCTTATAGGATATTGAGGGGCCAAGGGATAATGTTGGGAGATGAGATGTGTTCTTCTTTTATATATTTGGCATTTCTTCCAGCATTACGTGTATGTAAAGTGTGAAATCAGTTCATTATATTTGAATTTAATGCTCTTATTAATGGATGTACAATTATAATATTTATTATAAACATGTTACTGGTATCCACCATGACAATGTTATTTATTTAGAATCATTACTTACATATTTATTCTAATAAATAGTAATGTGTACGTTATTTAATATTAAGTACATGTACGATAAGAAAGAAACATTTGTTAAATTGGGAATCAAACTCCATCATCTCCATGTTACTATAAAACTGTTTCACAAACTCAGCAATTATTATAAATAATAATAACCATATATATTGAGAAATTATAATAATAATTTTAATAAAAAAAAATCAAAAAGTCAACGGCACGCGGTGTTCCCAAGCGGTCACCCATCCAAGTACTAACCGCGCCCGATGTTGCTTAACTTACGTGATCGGACGAGAACGTGTGTATTCAACATGGTATGGCCGTTGACATGAATTAATGTAATGCGAAATCTATTTGAAATCCTATTTATCATCATAATTCTAATTGGATTCTTATAGGATATTGAGGGGCCAAGGGATAATGTTGGGAGATGAGATGTATTCTTCTTTTATATATTTGGCATTTCTTCCAGCATTACGTGTATGTAAAGTGTGAAATCAGTTCATTATATTGGAATTTAATGCTCTTATTAATGGATGTACAATTATAATATTTATTATAAACATGTTACTGGTATCCACCATGACAATGTTATTTATTTAGAATCATTACTTACATATTTATTCTAATAAATAGTAATGTGTACGTTATTTAATATTAAGTACATGTACGATAAGAAAGAAACATTTGTTAAATTGGGAATCAAACTCCATCATCTCCATGTTACTATAAACTGTTTCACAAACTCAGCAATTATTATAAATAATAATAACCATATATATTGAGAAATTATAATAATAATTTTAATAAAAATCAAAAAGTCAACGGCACGCGGTGTTCCCAAGCGGTCACCCATCCAAGTACTAACCGCGCCCGATGTTGCTTAACTTACGTGATCGGACGAGAACGTTTTGTTTTTTTTGTTAGATATTATCTTTATTGTTATCCAAAAATACATATACATATAAAGACGCAGCATATTACGGGCTCCTTACCAGGACAGCGACCGCTAGCACAGTACGCAAACTCAATCACAATCACACAGTGATTTGCGGATTTGTTTGCGTATCTGTGCCGCTATAGCCGCTGCCTGGCGCCGTGAATAGCATGATCTTATAAATGTTTTCAATTTACATTTATTTTTGTTGTTCCTGGCCTCATGGCCTTACCAACTAATTTTAAATTAACTTACTTACTGTTTAAATATAATTACCGTGTGCGTGTAATGAGGCGAGGGTGCGTTTTGATGAATGATCGTGTGCGTGTATTTGTAGGAAAAATATTTAAAAAACCTACTTTAACAAATTGTGTGCTTAAGACTATCTTACAAACTAAATGAGTGACGGTATGATATTTACAGCGAGGCTATGACACTTACATTAATGTGTGTGATACATATGGTGTGATTGTATGAGATGCATGTTATGACTTAAAATTAGATGAATGATTTTTAGTGATATTTACAGTGCGGCTATGACATTATCTAACATTATTTAAATTATGATTTAATAATTTGGTTAATATGAGGGTTAGTGTGCGGCGATGTTGTCATGAGCGCGTTGGCGGAACAGAGGAAGATTCTGGTATGGTAATTTGTGTTTTAGTGGAAATGGGATGTTGTACTCTCTGATTTGTGTCATGTTTCTTGTGAGAGGGTTGTGATTAATTTGTGTTGTGTAGAATTTTTGTGAAAGTCGTGTAATGTATTCTCGTATGTATGGTATGTTTGTTATTTCGTGTAAATCTGCGATTCTTGTGTATCTGTCAGCGCTATTGATTAAGCGAAGACATTTGTTTTGGAATCGCTGCAGCGGCTTCAGAGCTGTGTGCGATACAGAACACCATGCCGGTACTGCGTACGTGAGAATTGGGCGAATGATTGATGTGAAAATGAGTTTTTTGTTGGGTATGGACATTTTACTTGTTTTATTTAACAGAGGATAGAGGGATCTTACTGTGAGGGATGCTTTTTTAATGGAATTTTTAATGTGTTGGTTGTGGTGGAGTCGGGATTCTAGTGTCATGCCAAGGTATTTGACAGACGGGGAAGGGATTACACGGTGATTGTTGAATTTTATAGGTGTGTAAATTTTGTTATTTGTGTGTTTGCGTGTGAATACTATGGCTTCGGTCTTGTCGTGGTTAATGGAGATTTTCCAGAGGCGCCAGTAGGGTTTAAGGATGTCAAGATGAATTTGGATTTGTTTATTAGCAACTTCTGCGCTGAACGAGTGGGCATAGATGGCCGTATCGTCCGCGTAGAGTGCTGTTTTGGTTTTGGGAAATGTAGGGATGTCGTGGATATAAAGAGTGAAGAGCTGCGGCCCTAGACAGCTGCCCTGGGCCACACCTGCAGCTATAGGGTGGGGGGTGGAGACAGTGTTATTTAGTTTAACTTGGAAGGATCTGTTAGTGAGGTATGATTTTATAAGTTTGATTAATATGGGCGGGAATTTCACTTGAATCATTTTGTAAATTAACCCCTCTAGCCATACTTTGTCGAAAGCCTTTTCGACGTCTAGAAGGGCCATTACTGTGACATTTTGCTTGTTGAAATTTGTAGATATGTCTGTCACGATTCTAGCTACTTGTTGAGTGGTATTGTGGTGTTTACGGAAGCCGAATTGAAAGGACGGGATTATTTTGTGTTTGTGGTTAAATTTTTGGATTCTATAAAGGATAACCTTCTCAGCAACCTTTGACAAGGTACTGAGAAGGCTGATGGGTCGGTAGCTTGTGGATAATTTAGGGTTTTTGTTGGGTTTGTGTATGGGAACCACTAGTGCAATTTTCCACGCGTCCGGGAAGTAGTGGAGCTTAATCATAGAATTTATGATATAAGTGAACTGCACTAGGGCTTTGCGGGATAGGTTTTTAAGGGCTATGTTTTGGATGCTGTCAGGGCCTGGCGCCTTCTGATTGGGAAAGGTATTGATTATGGATTGTATTTCGGAGGGTTTGGTGAGGAATTTGGCAAGATTTTGAGGATTTATGATGTGATTTGAATTTAAAAAATTGTTTACAGTATTAATAATTTGACTTTGTTCTTGGGAATTATTGGGGTCGAGGATGTGGACTTGCTCAAAGGTTTCAGCTAGTGCTTCCGCTTTGAGTTCGTCGGAGAAAAGGATGTTATTATTTACTGATAGTTCGGGGATGGGCTTGAAAGGTTTTTTAAGATTTTTTGTTAATTTCCATAGTGAACTATCATTTGGATTTAGGGAAAGGAGTTTATCTTGCCAGGACTTATTTTTAAAGGATCTTATTTCTGTCTGGATGTTGCGGGTGAGGGAATTCATTAGAGTGCGGTGAACAGGATCACGAGACCTCTGCCATAGCTTCCGTGTTGTGTTGCGTTGTGTGATTAGTTGTGTAATTTGTATTGGTAGTTTGTCTTTGTTTGGTTTTATTTTAGTGATACGTGTGTGTTTGTTTAGTGCATGTGTGATGGCATGAGTTAGTGCTTGCACTTGTGTATCTATGTCTTGTGTCGTGTTCATGTGTGGCTGTATTGTGATATGTTTATCAAGTGTTTTTCTGTACTCATGCCAATCTGTGTCTCTGTAAGTGCGTATGCAGTGTGTGTGTTGTCAGTGTGTACGTTGTGCGTGCTTAGTTTGGATAGGATAGGAGTGTGGTCTGAATTTAGTTCAGGAAGAGCGACAGGGTCAGTAATATGGGTAATATTTTTATTAATAATTAAATCAATAGTGGTGGGAGTCGTATTATTTTGTGGAAAGTGTGTGGGAGAAGAAGTGTGCATGATGATGGCGATGTGATTTAATTTATACGAATATAACGTGTTACCGTTTCTATTCGCTCTGTTGCAGTTCCAGGTTGCGTGTTTTGCGTTTAAATCGCCTACTAGCAGCACTTTTCCTCCAATATTTAATAGTGTGTGGATGTCGTGTTGTGTGAATTTGTTACGCGGGTGGTTATATGCTGTGATGATGTTTGTGTTATCAGAGAGCCGGATACAAAGGGACTCTATGGATGTAGGCTGAAGGTGAACTAATGTATGTTGTATTGAGTTGTGTACGAGTGCCGCGACTCCTCCTGCCGGCACGTGTGTTTGAATTTGTCTGTCTTTTCTGTGTACTGTGTATCCTTTTATGTGTAATTTGTCTGTGGATCGTAATCGTGTTTCGTTTATTAGCATTATGTGAATGTTATGTTTGTGTAGGAAGTGTATTAGTTCACCTATTTTGGATAGGATTCCATTAGCGTTCCATGAACAGATTTTAGTAATGAATTAGATATGATATGAGTCAATGTGATTCATGAATGTCATGGTGGTAGAGGCGCGTGATTGTGTTGAGTTACATTTACTTAATTCTACATTTAAATCATTTACAAATTTTAATAAATTACTTAGATTAATCATAGAGTTCATTGTATTTATTGCTTCTGACAACTGTTTAAAAATATCAGCTGTTTCATGAATAGTCTGTTGGTTCAATGTAGCTTGACTTGAAGAAGTGGGGATAGTTTGTGGGAGGGGCGTTGGCTGCTGGAGCGTTGGCCGCTCGGCACTCGGCTCGTGCCTTCGCTGCGGCAGGGAGGGGAATCGCGCATGGTCATTTATGTTCGGCACTGTCACTGCTGTTTGCGCTTTGGGTACGTGCTGCTGAAGTTGTTGACGGCGATGTGTCCAGCTGTTGACAGTCGGATCGGGCGCTGGGACGTACGTCACTGGTGCTGCTGATGCTGTTCCATCCCGCTGTGCCCGCTGAAGTTTGAAGTCTTCGTAGCGCCGTAAAACTTGAGGATTGCGCTTACCTACTTCGTTCACCTTGCGTATATAGGCTTCGCAGATAACTGCATTGGCAGGGTGCGCACCACCGCAATTTACGCATTTGGCGGGTGAGTCTTTTGTCTTTGTGCATTCGCTGGTGAAGTGGGCTAGTGCACATTTCACACATTTTGGCTCACGATTACAATTAGTAGTTGCGTGACCCCATCCCTGGCAGCGGTGGCATTGTGTCAAAATTTTCTTGTTCAAGTGTCTCTCCCACGAGACTCTAGTAAACAATATTTTGGTGATGGTTTGCTGCATTTGTTTAAGTGTCATGTCAGATGTTGTGATGATTAGATATAGAGGTCTAAACTTGGTCCTCATTCTGTAAACGGTTTTGATTTTAATATCGTAATTAGTTTCAAGTTCTTCTTTTACGCAGTCAGTCGTTGGTTCCCAGTCTAGACCTCTTAAAACAAATGCATGTGTCTTCTCATTGCTATCTGAGTATGTGTGATATTGTACACTCGGTTTTATAATTTGCAAAAATTTGTCTTTCTCTTCTTTATTGTCTAAATATAAACTAACGTTGTTTCTGGTGTATTTAATATTGTATCCTTGTTTAGCTGTCGCGTCGAGTTTGTTTACTAGAGCTCGATGGTCGGTAACTTTGCCAGGGATGATAATTGGGGCTGGTGCATTTTTGCGCAAAGGCACAGCGGGGGCAGAACGGTCATTGTTGACAGTGTCGTCTTCTGACTCTTCACCGTCGGCGTCATCGAGGTCGGAGAGCGGTCCGTAGGTGTTGCGCAACAGCAGTGTCTGATGTGACGGGCCGGCGACCGGCGCGGGGGCAGTGCGACGGGGTTTCATTGCTGCACGAAATGTTTTAGTAGGTTTGGCAGTGTCACTATCACGAGGAGGGCTTTCACTGGCTTTACGCTTCGTGGTTTCACTTTGCACAGCACTTTCACCTTTCTTGTCACAAACACTGTGGTTAAAAATTCCTTTAAAACTATGTCCACTGTCACATTCACTCACCATATTTACTTCATTCTCACTGTCTTTATTATTAGTTTCACTTACACTGCTATTAATTTGTTCTAATTTATCACTAAATGTAGCACTAATGTTTTCCGCGTTTTCACTGCTCACATTATCAGTCTCTGTCTTTTTATGGCGTGGAACTTTCGGTGGCATGGGGGCCCGGCCCCTATACCTACTTTGGTATTTAAAGACACTTTTGCTTTTTGCTGTTGTAGATCGCAGAGGGCGATTTTTTATTCTCATGCAAAAATGAAAAAAAATATTCTAAGTCTCTTAATTAACAGTTAAGTAACACGAACGATCTGGCTTAGCACTACTGCGTCCGCACTCATCGGCTGTTCAGAGATCACTGGGACGAGAACGTGTGTATTCAACATGGTATGGCCGTTGACATGAATTAATGTAATGCGAAATCTATTTGAAATCCTATTTATCATCATAATTCTAATTGGATTCTTATAGGATATTGAGGGGCCAAGGGATAATGTTGGGAGATGAGATGTATTCTTCTTTTATATATTTGGCATTTCTTCCAGCATTACGTGTATGTAAAGTGTGAAATCAGTTCATTATATTTGAATTTAATGCTCTTATTAATGGATGTACAATTATAATATTTATTATGAACATATTACTGGTATCCACCATGACAATGTTATTTATTTAGAATCATTACTTACATATTTATTCTAATAAATAGTAATGTGTACGTTATTTAATATTAAGTACAAAACTGTTTCACAAACTCAGCAATTATTATAAATAATAATAACCGGCACGCGGTGTTCCCAAGCGGTCACCCATCCAAGTACTAACCGCGCCCGATGTTGCTTAACTTACGTGATCGGACGAGAACGACTTTCAATTTCTTTTATTGAAGTATTTTGTAATACATTATATTTAAACTTAGTCTAAATTGTGTATGTGTGCAATGTGTTATAAATTCCTGTTTTTACATAAAAACTTACTTTATAATATGGATTGGTGTATGTGTAAACTTAAAATAATTGTTGTGAGATTTGTACGTATGTGTGTATGTTTGTGTATTATTATATTTACATTTTAGTTGTCATTTTTATTATACAGAAAGTATTTACAATAATTAAATCTTATAAACTAAACTTACAAGCTAATATATACACAACAAATGACACTATGCTTCAACTATAAATTTACATTATTAATTTATTTGTTAAATACTTAAAACTACTTAACACTGTACATCAATATAAAAACAACATAACAAATAAATTATATTTATATACATTCTATGGATTAAATATACTATAAAATTATTGTTTAACATACGTATTTGTTATAAATAACAAATATATATGTCATATTATACTTATTCATCATTTATTAATTTTTGTTTGCATTTAATTATTCTTGGAAACTATCTTCAAATATTGGTAATGTCTGGTAAGTCAGTTTGTGTTTTAATACTAGTCCTGCGTTATCATGTCTTACCCTGGTTAGGTTTTTTGTTATTTCGCTGTCGGCAGCATAAGTTTGCATTGTGTAAAACTTTGTTGCAATTTTGGTGATGTAGTCTGTGATGTATTCAGTGTTGGTTTGTTCGTGTAGTTGCGTGATTCGTGTATATCGGTCGTGTCCAGTCACAAGACGAAGCATTTTGTTTTGCAGTACTTGCAAAGGTTTCAGTGTGGTGTCTGAGAGGTGTGCGAATAGTGGAGCTGCATATGTCATAACTGGTCTTATAAGTGCTGTGTAGAGATGTTTCTTTGTTTTTGAGGTGAGTGTACTATTTCGAGCTAAAAGTGAGTAAATTTGTTTAATGGAATAATGTGTTTTTATGATTGTGTTACGAATGTGTGTGTGGAAGTTTAGCCTATTATCTAAGTAGACGCCCAGATATTTAACTGCTTGTGATGGTGTGATTTTGTGTGTTTTTATCCTTATGGGTGTGTATATTTTGATGTTGGTGAATTTGCGACTGAAGACTATGGCTTCAGTTTTATTTATATTTAATGTAATCTTCCAGTTAGTCCAGTATTTGTCAAGTAAGTTGAGGTGTATCTGAATTTGTCTACCTGCGACTTCAGCACTATGGCTGTGTGCGTAAAGTGCTGTATCGTCAGCAAAGAGTGCTGTGTTGGTCTGAGCAAAAGTCGGTAAGTCATATAAGTAAATTATAAATAATAATGGCCCCAGGATACTGCCTTGGGGTACACCTGCTTTTATTAATGTGGCCGCAGAATAATCATTATTAATTTTTGTTTTGAAATATCTGTCATTCAGATATGATGACAACAATTTTATTAAATTAAATGGCATATTAATTTTGATTAATTTGTATAAAAGTCCTGTTAGCCAGACTTTATCAAAAGCTTTTTCTATATCAAGTAACGTCATTACTGTTACTTTGCTTTTGTTGAAATTAAAACTTATGTCATTTATTAATCTAGCTAGCTGTTGTGTTGTACTACGATTTTGACGGAATCCAAATTGATGGTCTGGTAATATTTTATTTTCAGTAATGAAATCTACAATTTGTTTAAAGATTATTTTTTCAGTCACTTTTGATAAAGTATTAAGCAAGCTAATTGGTCTGTAATTTGTGGGTGAGTTGTGGTCTTTTCTAGGTTTTGGAATGGGTATTATAGTTGCCATTTTCCATGTTGTCGGCCAATAATTTAGTTTAATTATTGCATTTATTATGTAAGTAATTTGTACTATACACTTTTTTGATAAATTTTTCAAAATTTTATTTTCTATACTGTCAGGTCCAGGGGCTTTATTATTTGGTAATTTGCGAATAATATTGTAAATTTCTCTTGGTTTAATGTATTTCATGTTCTGTTTTGTTATTTCATGTGTGTGTTCGTGTATATTCATGTACTCAGTAACCGTGTCAATGACATGTGTGTGATGTGGTGTATTATTTTGGTTATCAAGTTCGTGAACTTCTCCAAACGTTTTGGCAATAATATCACATTTTTCTTTATCTGTGAAGTAAGTATTATTATTTAGCTTCAACGTTGGTATATTGAATGCTGGTTTCTTTAAAAACTTAGTAAATTTCCAGAGAGTGTTGTCTTGAATGTTTAGATTATCTAATTTGTTAGTCCATGTTTTGTTTCGGTGTTCCGCTATTTCAGTCTTGATTTGTTTGTTAAGTCTGTACATGTTGTGTTTGTGTACATGATCCTGTGTTCTCTGCCATAATCTTCTCACGTGGTTTCTCTTTTCTATTAATTGTGCAGTGTTTATTGGAAGTTTGTCTTTATTTATGTTTATCTTTATTTGTTTTGTGTGTTTTTGTTTAGATTTGTTGATGTTGTAAGTGAGATTGTTTATCTCTTGGTCTATGTCGTCAATTGTTTCTATGTCGTTGTTTATTTGAATTTTCGTATCAAGATATTTTCTAAATGCAGCCCAATTTGTGTGTTTGTATGATGTGATTTGTTTCATACATTTCCCAGTGTATTGATTGTTTAGTGTGAAATATATGGGATTGTGGTCTGAACTGAGTTCTACCAAGCACACCGGATCTGAAATATGAGTGACATTTTGAATAAGCACAATGTCAATAGTGCTGGGTGCGTGTCCACTTGGAGGGAAATGTGTGTGTGTCGGTGTGTAGAGGAGTTGTGTGTTTTGTGAGTTTATGTGTGAGTATAGTGTTCTGCCATTTGCATTACTGCGGTTACAGTTCCACATTGTGTGCACTGCATTCAAATCTCCGACAACTATGACTTTGTGTGAAATGTTAAATAGTGTTCCAAGTTCAACAAGTGTAAAGTTATTCTGTGGTCTGTTGTAAGTGGCGATGATATGTGTGTTGTCAAGTAGTCTGACGCAGATTGTCTCGAGTGTTGTGTTTGGAAGTGGAACGTGTTGGAACGGTATTGTTTTTTTGATAATGACTGCAACTCCACCAGCCGCGTGTTTATCAGTTACTCTGTCTTTACGTATTATACTGTAGTTATGTATTTTAAGTTTCTCAGTCTCAGACAATCTAGTTTCATTTATTAACATAATGTCAATATTGTGTTTGTTTATAAAGTTAACAAGTTCCCCAACCCTTGTCCTGAGTCCGTTGGCGTTCCAAGAAATCATTGTGAGCATGAATTTTAAAAATCGAAATTATTTAATTCTTGTGTAAAAGACAGCATAAGCAAGCCTCGCTGTTGTTTAGATGCGCACAGTGCCATTTGAGCATTTAAATTTTTTATTACATTTATAAACTTATTTATATTAACATAGTTGTTAAGTGTGTTTAGTTCATTTACAAGTTCATTAAATTGACTTGCCTGATTGGACAAAAGCGGAATGGGTTCAGGTTCGGGGGCGGAGTCTGTACCGCGTATTGGTAGCGCAGGAAACTGGGATGGGTGGAGTTGCACAGGAACCGGAACAGTACTGGATCGTTGGTTTTGTTGCCAGATATTTGTTGCTGGCAATGGTGCTGGAACAAATTCTTCTTTTTTCATGTTAGCTTCGCGTCCCATGCTACGAAGTTTTTTCAAATACACTGCGCATTGAATTGAATTCGCAGGATGGTCTTTTTCGCAGTTTACACATTTTGCTGGCGTGTCTTTTGTTTTGGTGCAATCTCTAGTCGCGTGTGGTTCTGCACATTTGAGGCAGTTTGGTGGAGCGAAACAATTTGCAGTTGCATGCCCCCAAGCTTGACAGTTGTGACATTGAATAATCAGCTTCTTATTTCGGTGTCGCTCCCATTTCACTTTTGTATATAATATATACTTTACATTTTCTTCTAAGTCTGTGAGCTTCACCGTACTGTCAGTTATCACCAAATAAAGTGGGCGACGAGTGTTTTTCATCTTGAAAATGCTTATTGCAGCAATATTCATCTCTTTTAAATCTTCCTTTATTTCTTCCGCAGTTGGCTCACTGTCCAGACCTCTAATTACAAAAGCGTGGGTTTTGTTTCCTTTTTCAGTATACGTGAAATGAGCAATTTTGTCTTTGATTAATTGCTTGTGCACTTTTAATTTATCTTCCGGGTTAGTCAAATACAAATTTGTTGTAGATTCGGTGAAACTCATTTTAAATCCGTTAGGAGCATGTGACTTTAATTTCTTAATTATCTCAGAGTGGTTATTAAAAACATTCTGAACAATTATTGGTGTAGGTAAAGCTGGTTTTTTGTTTATTACCTCATTTTCTAATTTATCATATGTATTTGAAATTTCAATTGGACTATTTTCGGTTTTCTTTTTTAAGTTAATTAACTTAACAGCTTTCTTACCTCTCACAGTTTCAAATGAATCAGGTTCTTCCATCATATCTGTCTCCGAATCAGTGTTATTGGTATCAGCCACTGTAATTCGTCGCCGCTTGACAGCCGAATCTACGACTTCCTTTTTCATTGTGCAGAAGCGATGTACACTTCAGATTTTTACACTAATGTAACCAGCACCACTTTTTCTTATTGTTTAACACAAATTTGAAATTTTTTCGTTTATTTTTACCACCTTAAACGCAAAAAAACTGTGAAAAAATTTTCACAAAGAAAAAATAACATCCACTGTTTGACAGCGTTGCTAGGCAATGGGACGAGAACGTGTGTATTCAACATGGTATGGCCGTTGACATGAATTAATATAATGAGAAATCTATTTGAAATCTTATTTATCATTATAATTCTAATTGGATTCTTATAGGATATTGAGGGGCCAAGGGATAATGTTGGGAGATGAGATGTATTCTTCTTTTATATATTTCGCTTTTCTTCCAGCATTACGGGTATGTAAAGTGTGAAATCAGTTCATTATATTTGAATTTAATGCTCTTATTAATGGATGTACAATTATAATATTTATTATGAACATATTACTGGTATCCACCATGACAATGTTATTTATTTATCATCATTACTTTCATATTTATTCTAATAAATAGTAATGTGTACGTTATTTAATATTAAGTACATGTACGATAAGAAAGATACATTTGTTAAATTGGGAATCAAACTCCATCATCTACATGTTACTATAAAACTGTTTCACAAACTCAGCAATTATTATAAATAATAATAACCATATATATTGAGAAATTATAATAATAATTTTAATAAAAATCAAAAAGTCAACGGCACGCGGTGTTCCCAAGCGGTCACCCATCCAAGTACTAACCGCGCCCGATGTTGCTTAACTTACGTGATCGGACGAGAACGTGTGTATTCAACATGGTATGGCCGTTGACATGAATTAATATAATGAGAAATCTATTTGAAATCTTATTTATCATTATAATTCTAATTGGATTCTTATAGGATATTGAGGGGCCAAGGGATAATGTTGGGAGATGAGATGTATTCTTCTTTTATATATTTCGCTTTTCTTCCAGCATTACGGGTATGTAAAGTGTGAAATCAGTTCATTATATTTGAATTTAATGCTCTTATTAATGGATGTACAATTATAATATTTATTATGAACATATTACTGGTATCCACCATGACAATGTTATTTATTTATCATCATTACTTTCATATTTATTCTAATAAATAGTAATGTGTACGTTATTTAATATTAAGTACATGTACGATAAGAAAGATACATTTGTTAAATTGGGAATCAAACTCCATCATCTACATGTTACTATAAAACTGTTTCACAAACTCAGCAATTATTATAAATAATAATAACCATATATATTGAGAAATTATAATAATAATTTTAATAAAAATCAAAAAGTCAACGGCACGCGGTGTTCCCAAGCGGTCACCCATCCAAGTACTAACCGCGCCCGATGTTGCTTAACTTACGTGATCGGACGAGAACGTGTGTATTCAACATGGTATGGCCGTTGACATGAATTAATATAATGAGAAATCTATTTGAAATCTTATTTATCATTATAATTCTAATTGGATTCTTATAGGATATTGAGGGGCCAAGGGATAATGTTGGGAGATGAGATGTATTCTTCTTTTATATATTTCGCTTTTCTTCCAGCATTACGGGTATGTAAAGTGTGAAATCAGTTCATTATATTTGAATTTAATGCTCTTATTAATGGATGTACAATTATAATATTTATTATGAACATATTACTGGTATCCACCATGACAATGTTATTTATTTATCATCATTACTTTCATATTTATTCTAATAAATAGTAATGTGTACGTTATTTAATATTAAGTACATGTACGATAAGAAAGATACATTTGTTAAATTGGGAATCAAACTCCATCATCTACATGTTACTATAAAACTGTTTCACAAACTCAGCAATTATTATAAATAATAATAACCATATATATTGAGAAATTATAATAATAATTTTAATAAAAATCAAAAAGTCAACGGCACGCGGTGTTCCCAAGCGGTCACCCATCCAAGTACTAACCGCGCCCGATGTTGCTTAACTTACGTGATCGGACGAGAACGTTTTTTTTTTTTTTTTTTATTAGAAAGATCTTTATTGTTTTGCCACATATACATTTTACACATTTATCCTCTGCTCATGTGCGACTTGACCAGAAGACGGCCGAACGCACTGTATGATAAGGCTGATCACAATCCCGGAGGATTAACGGATCGCCTACCATAGCAGTGCTACGAGCCGTCACCTGGGTTCGCACATGGCTGGAGAGTACATAAGTGTTATTATATTTTAATTACAATCACTGTTCCCGACATTTGGTGCCTTATCAGTGTCTTTGAATTTAATTAATAAAATTTAAATAATGGTATGTACAATATATATGAATAAAATGAAATGAGATGAATGACGTGATATGACTTATAACTAATGGAAAAAATTTACAAAAAACCATTTTTGAAACATATGGTACCTAATTAACTTAACCTAATGAGTGACGATGGAATTTATTTACAGCGCGGTTATGATAATTTATAAAGATTGATTACAAGATGAGTTGTTAGTGTGACTGTATGCTACTGTTCTCGGTCGCGTTGGTGGAATAACGGAAGAGTTTGGTATGGAAGTAAATGTTTGATTCTGAAAGGGGCGTTGTGCTCTCTGATGCGTGTTATGTTTTGTGTAAGTGGGTTATGTTGTAATTGTGTCATGTAAAACTTTTGTGATATTTGTTGAATGTATTCGTGTAACATTGGTAATTGTGCTTTATTATGTAAATCTACGATTCGTGAATATCTGTCTGCGTTATTAATTAAGCGCAGACATTTATTCTGCAATCGCTGCAGCGGCTTCAAAGCTGTGTTCGACACGTAACACCAGACCGGAGCTGCATATGTAATGATTGGTCGAATGATTTGTGCGTAGAGAAGTTTTTTGTTATTTGGACTCATGGGACTGCTTTTACACAGGAGAGGATAGAGGGATCTAATTGAAATATTTGCTTTTTTAATGGAGTTGTTGATTAGGGAATTGTATGATAGACGGGGACAGAGGGTTACGCCGAGGTATTTTACAGTGGGAGAGGGATGTACACGATGTCCGTTGAGTGTGAGTGGTGTATATATGTTGTTGTTGGTGTATTTTCGTGTAAAAACTATGGTTTCGGTCTTTGTGTGGTTAAGGGATATTTTCCAGTGGCGCCAGTAGGGTTCTAGGATGTTAAGGTGGATTTGAACTTGTTTGTTCGCAACTTCAGCGCTGAATGAGTGTGCATAGATGGCAGTATCATCCGCGTAAAGAGCAGTTTGGGTTTTGGAGAATATTGGGAAATCATGTGTGTAGAGGGTAAATAATTGAGGGCCGAGGCAGCTGCCCTGAACTATGCCAGCTGTGATAGGACGAGGAATGGAGAGGCTATTGTTTACTTTTACTATTAGTTTGCGGTTAGTGAGATAGGAGTGAATTATATTAATTAAGATAGGTGGGAATTTCGCACGGATTAACTTGTAAATGAGCCCTGCTGTCCATACTTTGTCGAAAGCTTTTTCGACGTCCAGCAGGGCCATCACTGTGACATTTTTTCTGTTAAAATTGGTTGTTATGTCTGTCACAATCCGTGTTACTTGTTGGACGGTGTTATGATGAGGACGGAAACCAAATTGAATATCGGGAGTGATTTTATATTTGCGGTCGTGTTTTTGAATTCGGGAAAGTAAGATTTTTTCGGTGACTTTAGACATGGTATTTAATAAACTGATGGGACGATAACTGGAGGGAGTTTGAGGGTTTTTATTAGGTTTAGGGATAGGAGAAACTAGTGCAGTTTTCCAAACATCGGGAAAGTGTTGGAGCTTAATAATAGAATTTATTATGTAAGTAAACTGCACTAGCGCTTTTCGGGAAAGGTTTTTGAGGACAATGTTTTGAATTTTATCGGGACCAGGCGCCTTCTGGTTGGGGAATGTTTTGATAACGCTAGCTACTTCGGAGGGGGAGGTGAGGAGTCTGGCTAGCGCTGTGTTGTTAGTAGGGTGATCTGTGTTTATAAAATTGTTAGTTACGGTCGTGATTCGGATTTGTTCAGGATTGGAGTCGGCGGGAATGTGATGAAATTGTTCGAAGGTTTCAGCTAAAGCTTCCGCCTTCGATTCATCGGAGAGAAGGATGTTGTTGTTGTGGGAGAGACTGGGAATAGGTTTATAAGGTTTTTTGAGGTTTGAGGTCATTTTCCAGAGGGAATTATCGTTGGGATTTAGTGCTTCTAATTTATGTTGCCAGGATTGATTTTTATGTGTTTTTATTTCTTGTTTTATTTGTGTAGTTATTGTGTTCATTAGGATTTTATGAGCGGGATCACGTGACCTCTGCCATAGTTTGCGTGTATTGTTACGTTGTGTGATAAGTGTAGTGATGTGCGCGGGCAGCTTGTCCCTGTGTGGTGTGAGTTTTGTTATATGTGTGTGTTTATGTATAGCGTATGTAATTGCGTTTGTTAATTTTGTAATTTCAGTTTCAAGAACTTGTATGGTGTTTATTGAAGCGTTGATTGCGATTTGTGTGTCAAGTGTCTGCCGGAACTTTACCCAGTCTGTATTTTTGTAGGTACGTGTGTATTGTGTTGTGTCGTTGCGTGCGATATTTGTGCGCAGTTTGGAGAGGATGGGACAGTGATCTGAACTCAGCTCGGTGAGAGCTGAGGGATCACTGAGGTTAGGAACATTTTTGTTGAGGAAAAGGTCAATTGTTGATGGTGTCATGTCGTTGAGGGGGTAATGTGTAGGTGTGGGCGGGTACATGATGATACAGTTATGATTTAATGAAAATGAATGTAACGTCCTACCACTGGTATTCAGTCTGTTGCAGCCCCAGTGGATGTGCTTCGCATTAAGGTCGCCTACTAACAGAACTTTGCCGCCGACCTGAAACAAAGTGTGTAAATCGTTGTGTGTTATGTTGTTACGTGGATTGTTGTATGCAGCAATGATATGTGTATTATCAGAGAGCCGGATAGATAAGGATTCTATGGATGTGTGCGGTAAGTGAACTCGTGTGTGTGAAATGTCGTTTTTGACTAGTACAGCGACGCCGCCAGCTGGTACATGTGTCTGTATCTGTCTATCTTGCCTGTGTAAAGTGTAGCCTTTAATGTGAAATTTGTCAGTGTGTCTTAGTCGTGTTTCATTGAGTAGCATGATGTGTATGTTATTTTTGTGTAAAAAGTGTATGAGTTCGCCTACCTTAGAAAGGACTCCGTTAGCGTTCCAAGAACATATGTTAAAAATGAATTTAAATATTATATGAGTCGATGTGTTCCATGAATGACATAGTGATAGTGGCGCGTTGTCGTGATGTGGTACATGTGGCGAGATCTTTATTTAAGTCGGTGATGAATGATAACAAATTATTTAAATTTATCATAGAATTCATGACATTGATTTGGTCGCTTAATTGACTAAAAATGTCTGCCATTTCAAAAACGGCTCGCTGGCTGTTGATTGGCTCCTGGACACGTTGTGATAGGGCAGGGGTGGGGGCAGTAGTAGTTGGTGGGCGGGGTGTCGGCTGGTGTAGCGATGGCCGACGTCTCGGCGGCAAGGGGGGAAAGCGTACGTTGTCGTTGACATCAGGCGCCACTCGTGCCGCGACGATGCTCTGCTGTTGTTGTTGTGGCTGCTGTTGGCGTCGGCTCGACCAGGCGTTAGTGGAAGGTGGCGGCGCGGGAACGTACACATTTGGGTTATCCTTTCGTTCTCGGAGAGCCTGATAATATTTATAGCGCTCGAGAACGCTAGGATTAGTTTTTGCAGCCTGATTAATTTTGTTTAAATAGGCTGGACACCCAGTGTAGTTTGCAGGATGTGCGTCCCCACAATTGGCACATTTGGCAGCAGTCGCACGGGTCTTGGTGCATGTAGTAGTTAGGTGGTTTTGTCCACATTTAAGGCAGCGCGCCTGCCTGTTACAGTTAGACGTCGCATGTCCCCATCCCTGGCAACGGTGACACTGGGTTAGAACCTTCTTATTGAGATGACGCTCCCAATATACCCTTGTGTAATCAACTATCTTGATGTTGTCTTGTAGTTGTTTAATAGTTATATCAGGATTTACTATTACTAAATAGAGTGGTCGATAGTCCGTGGTCATTTTATAAACAGTTTTTGTATTCAGTTTGTGATCTTGTTTAAGTCGTTCTTTTACGTATTCGGCAGATGGAGCGCTGTCTAGACCGCGGAGGACAAATGCATGAGTTTTGTCCTCGACGTCGGTGTAGGTGTGATATTGTACGTCTGGTTTAATTGTCTCTATGAATTTCTGTTTGTCCTCTTTTACGTCGAAATAAATGTTTATGTTATTTCTGGTGTATACGATATGAAATCCGTGAGATGTTATACGTTTAATTATCTCAATAAGGGCTGTTTGGTCAGTGACATTGCCAGGGATGATAACTGGTCCTGGTGACCGGCGCCGAACTGTCTGCTGCTGCGTAGTGGACTCGTGCGTGTTGATATCGTCGTCATTGTTGTCGAGCTGCTCCAGCGGCGCGTAGCGGTTGTTCGTCGACACGAGTGGCACTTGAGGAGTGGTGGTAACTGCGCGCGACTGCTTCATGGCAACGTTGTGGTGGGGGACTTTTTTCGCGTCTCTTTTACACACGGGAGGGCTATCACTCGCTTTGCGTTTAGCACTAGCACTGTCACTTGTTGTTTTATTTACAGTATCGCGCACTTCACTCGTCGATTGCTCACTGTTTTTTACATTATCACTTTCCTTCACATACACACTCGGATTTATGATGTTTAATTGTCTAAAAATATCCTTAAAATTAGGCTTAGCACTCATGTCACTTTTATCAGTATTATCTATCTTATTACTACTTATACTATCACTACTTAACTTATTACTATCACTAATTACTTTATCTAACTTATCACTAAAACTACCATTGTTTGATTTACTACTACCGCCACTAGATATTTGTAACACTTCATTTTCCATTTCACTTTGGCTCACATCACTGACACTTTCACTGTCTGTTTCCGCCTTGGAACTTATTTTGCTTAAATTGCTGGGGCCAGGACCCCTGCACTTATTAAGGTGCTTATACACGCTCCTAGTTCTATAGACAACGCGATTTTTAGAATTTTTTACTCGAGAACGTGTGTATTCAACATGGTATGGCCGTTGACATGAATTAATATAATGAGAAATCTATTTGAAATCTTATTTATCATTATAATTCTAATTGGATTCTTATAGGATATTGAGGGGCCAAGGGATAATGTTGGGAGATGAGATGTATTCTTCTTTTATATATTTCGCTTTTCTTCCAGCATTACGGGTATGTAAAGTGTGAAATCAGTTCATTATATTTGAATTTAATGCTCTTATTAATGGATGTACAATTATAATATTTATTATGAACATATTACTGGTATCCACCATGACAATGTTATTTATTTATCATCATTACTTTCATATTTATTCTAATAAATAGTAATGTGTACGTTATTTAATATTAAGTACATGTACGATAAGAAAGATACATTTGTTAAATTGGGAATCAAACTCCATCATCTACATGTTACTATAAAACTGTTTCACAAACTCAGCAATTATTATAAATAATAATAACCATATATATTGAGAAATTATAATAATAATTTTAATAAAAATCAAAAAGTCAACGGCACGCGGTGTTCCCAAGCGGTCACCCATCCAAGTACTAACCGCGCCCGATGTTGCTTAACTTACGTGATCGGACGAGAACGTTTTTTTTTTTGTGAGAGAATATCTTTATTAATTAGATCATAATACATTGTTTATGTTGTTTTGCGCGTTTATCTGCGATTATGACCAGACGACAGCCGAACATACCGTATGAATCGCAAATCTCAATCCAGGAGATTTACGGATTACGATTCATAGCGGCATCGCGCGCTGCCGCATGGCTCACAGATAACACGCAAAAGCACATTTGTAATTTTGATACATATGATGCTCCGAGCTCAATAGCTATATCATCAGATTTCATATTTTTATTTACATGTAAATGTTTTAAATACTTAACAATTTGTAATTGTTTGTGAAATGAAGTGTGCATGTAAGTGAGTATGATTGTGTAATGTGTGTAGGAAAAAATTAAGCAAAAAACCTACTTTTAACAATTTGTCCTTAAACCTAAACTAACCTAATGAGCGACATTATGATTTTGGTTTACCAGTGCGGTTATGATATTTATTTACATTTATTCAGATTGTTGATAAATGGTGGGGTTAGTATGAACGATGCTACGTCTCTTGGACTCGTTGGAGGAAAATAGGAAGAGTTTGATAGGGGAGTAGATGTTTTATTGTGAAGGGAGTGTTGTGCTCTCTGATATGTGTCATTTTTCTTGTAAGTGGATTATGTTGTGTTTGAGTTGTGTAGAATTTTTGTGACATTTGTTGTATGTATTCGTGTATGTATGGTATTTGTGTGTCGTTGTGTAAATCTACGATTTTAGTGTATCTGTCTGCACTATTAATTAGACGCAGACATTTGTTCTGAAATCGTTGAAGCGGTCGCACTGCAGTAAATGACGCTGAACACCAAACTGGAGCTGCGTAGGTAATGATTGGACGGATGATTGTTTTGTAGAGGAGTTTTTTATTAGGGATTGACATTTTACTGTTTTTATTGAGGAGGGGGTACAGGGATCTTACAACAATGGATGCTTTTTTGATTGTGTTATTTATGTGTTTATTGTAGTATAGTCTGTGTTGTAGTGTGACGCCAAGGTATTTTACAGCGGGCGCCGGCACTGTGCGGTGGCCGTGTAGTGTGAGTGGTGTGTATACTTTGGTATTTGTGAATTTACGTGTGAACACTATGGTTTCGGTCTTCGCGTGGTTGATGGTAGTTTTCCAAAGGCGCCAGTAGGGTTGAAGGATGCTGAGATGGATCTGCAATTGCTTATTAGCTACCTCTGCGCTGAATGAGTGAGCATAGATGGCTGTGTCATCCGCGAAGAGGGCAGTTTGGGTTTTAGGAAAAGTTGGTATGTCATGCAGGTAAATAGTAAATAGCTTAGGGCCTAAGCAGCTACCCTGAGCTATACCCGCCCTGATGGGGTGAATATTGGAGAGGGTGTTGTTAATTTTGACTTTAAATTGACGGTTAGTGAGATACGAGTAAATTAGTAGTGTTAATATTGGCGGGAATTTCGCTTGAATCATTTTGTAGATGAGTCCCTCTTTCCACACTTTGTCGAAAGCTTTTTCGACGTCGAAGAGGGCCATTACTGTGACTTTATCTTTGTTGAAGTTAGTAGTAATGTCAGTCACGATCCTAGCTACTTGCTGGACTGTGTTATGCTTGGGACGGAAGCCGAATTGGAAATCTGGAGTAACTTTGAGGAGGGAATCGAATTTTTCAATTCGTGACAGGATAACCTTCTCTGTAACCTTGGAAAGGGTGCAGAGAAGGCTTATCGGACGGTAGCTGGTAGGTTGTTTGGGATCTTTGTTTGGTTTAGAGATGGGAATTACTGTTGCTGTTTTCCAGGAGTCGGGGAAGTGGTTAAGCTTTATTATTGCATTAATTATATAGGTAAGTTGGACTATGGCTTTGCGGGAAAGGTTTTTTAGGGTAATATTTTGGATTTGGTCTGGTCCTGGCGCCTTGTTACCGGGAAGGACTTTCAGGATACTTGATATTTCAGAAGGACTAGTAAGGAGTTTGGATAGCGCGTGCCGATTTGTGTGATGACGGGAATTGAGAAAATCGGTCACGGTTTGAATTATATTTAATTGTTCAGGATTGTGGTTAGGATCAAGGATGTGGACTTGCTCGAAGGTTTCGGCTAGTGCCTCTGCCTTGAGTTCGTCGGAAAGTAGGTTATTATTATTGTGGATTAGAGTGGGGACAGGTTTAAAAGGTTTTTTCAAATTTTTGTTTAATTTCCATAAGGAATTATCATTTGGATTGAGGGCGGTGATTTTATCGTTCCAGTTTTTGTTTTTAAAAATGTTAATTTCAGAGCGGATTTGTTGGTTTAGGGAATTCATGATTAAATGTAGGGCAGGATCGCGAGACCTCTGCCATAGTTTTCGTGTTGTATTGCGATCAGTTATAAGTTGCGTTATGTGTTGTGGTAATTTGTCTCTGTTGTGTTGTAATTTAATAATGCGTGTGTGTTTGTGGAGTGCTTGTGTAACGGCATGAGTCAGTATGTCTACTTGTGCGTCTATTTCTTGTGTTGTGTTGATGTGTGGGTTTATTGTGACATGTGTATCAAGTGTATGTCTGAACTCATGCCAGTCGGTGTTTTTGTATGTTCGTGTGTACTGTGCTGTGTCTGTGTGTGTGATGTTTGTGCTGAGTTTTGATAGGATAGGAGTGTGGTCGGAATTTAACTCATTCATCGCAATGGGATCAGTGATGTTGTTTATGTTCTTATAAATGATGAGATCGATGGTGGTAGGAGTCGTGTTGTTGGAAGGATAATGCGTGGGTGTAGGAGGATGTATGAGTATTGCATTATGATTGGTGATGTATGAGTGTAATGTGTTACCATTTACATTTGAAATATTGCAATTCCAGGTGATGTGTTTCGCATTTAGGTCGCCTACTAACAGCACTTTGCCGCTTGTACTTAGTATTGTATGTATATCATGTTGTGTGAATATGTTGCGTGGATTGTTATAAGCTGTAATAATGTGTGTGTTATCTGAGAGCCGGATGCAAAGGGACTCTAGGGTTGTGGGTTGAAGGTGAACTAATATATGTGGTATACTATTGTGTATGATTGCCGCTACCCCTCCTGCTGGCACGTGTGTTTGTGTAGGTCTGTCTTGTCTGTGTACGGTGTATCCTTTTATGTGTAATTTGTCTGTGGCTCGTAATCGTGTTTCGTTTATTAGCATTATGTGTATTTTGTGTTTGTGTAGGAAGTGTATCAGTTCACCTGTTTTGGAAAGGATGCCATTGGCATTCCAAGAGCATATGTTAATATTAATGAATTATATATTAAAGGATGAGATGTTCTGTACGAAAGTGATGATTGTGTAAAATTTTTCTTCTTGTGATATACATGCTGATAATTCTAAATTTAAACTTCTTATTGCTAATATAGTATTTTGTACATTTATTAAACTACTTAATGTTTCTACTTCCGCTGAGAGTTCTTTGAGTTGCGCGAATCCCGACACGGACACTGGTTTAGCGAGTGGGGGGGCTTGTTCACGGCTTGGGCCGGGGCTTGGCGCTGATTGCTGGCGTTGCGGTAGTGGGGGAAAGTGTTGGTTGAGGAGCCGCGCACGGTCACTCGCACTCACACTAGCACTGGCACTGTTAATGAGGGGAAGGGAGGAAGCACCGTTGACGTTGGTGACAGCTGGAGTGATTGCGGTGGCGGCGACGGCGGCTCGGATAGCGACAGTGGGGGCTGCTTGGGTGTAATTGTTGCGTCCTTGGTTCCAGGCGTTGGAGTTAGGTCGTGGAGCATCCACGTACACTGCTGGCGCTGCTTGACGCGTCAAATTCTTTTCCCGTTGCTTTAGTTTGGCAATGTATACCTCGCAGATGACGCTATTAGCGGGATGGTCTTTCCCACAATTAACACAGACTGCAGGTGATGTTAGTGGCTTTGTGCAGTCGCGCGTATGATGCGTCTTGGCACACTTCAAACATCGCGGAGTGCGCATGCAATTAGAAGTTGCATGGCCCCACATTTGACATCTGTGACACTGGGTTATAATTTTCTTGTTGCGGTGTCGTTGCCAAGTGATTCTAGTGTAGAATAGGTATTTAATACTGTTCTGTAGTTCTCGTAGAAGTATTGTTGATGTTGTTACAATCAAATAAATTATTCTGTTTGGTGATTTCATCCGAAACACTTTATCGACATCTAGCTTATAAAGTGATTTTAATTCAGCTTTGATTGCTTCTGGTTCTGGTTCTGGTTTAAAATCTAGTCCTCTAAGAACAAAAGCATGAGTTTTCTCGTCGGCCTCTGAGTAGGTGTGGTATTGGGTATTTTGTTCTTTCATTGATTGTAACAACATCTTTTTCTCGTCTAGATCATCCACGTAGACGTTAATATTATTGCTGGTGTAGCTTACGTGGAATCCTTTCTTCACCGTTGTATGAATCATCTGCATGAGGCTAGGGTGGTTTGTGGATTTGCCCGGGATAATAATTCCAGAGGGCGATTGGCGGCGTGCGCCGGTCTGATTAGGCTTTGGACCGCGGGACGCGGCGACAGGGGCACTGCGATTGTTGCCTGTCATTGGTTGGTTGTCAATATTGTTGTCGTCTAATTCTACGTCATCGACGTCGTTGTCATTGTTGGCTAATGCCGAGAAGCGGTTACTTAGTAACAATTGTGGGTTGTACGCGACGTTCGTCATAGTGCTTTCTCTGTCTTGCGCTTGTTTTTTAGGTATAGCGCTATCCTTGTCGGGGCTGGTAGACGCACGTCTCTTTTTATTATTGTCTGTCTCTTTTATCGTATCTCTGGGGTCAACGAATTCAATGTGCTGACTGAACATGTCAGCTGTTGTCTCCGAGTTGGACTTTGAACTCTCGCACTCTTTTAACGTTTTCTCATCAACACTGAAACTTTTCACGCTGTTTTCATTTTCACTAGAACTATCACTACTTACACTACTTACACTAACAATAGCACTAGTATTAGGTTTATCAGTCTCTGTCTTTTTTACATTTTCACTGTTATCAGTCTCTGTCTTTTTAATATTGCGTTTTTTCATAGGGTGTTTACCCCTATTAGGGGCAGTATACTTGTACACGGACGTAGTTTTAAATATATAGCGTTTACGCGGCACTTTATATTTAATTCGCATACACTTATTTTACAAAATAAAGCAAAAACTAAAAACTTCGGACTGCACAGACGTGTATACACCACGACTGCTCAACTCGAACTGGGGGGACGAGAACGTGTGTATTCAACATGGTATGGCCGTTGACATGAATTAATATAATGAGAAATCTATTTGAAATCTTATTTATCATTATAATTCTAATTGGATTCTTATAGGATATTGAGGGGCCAAGGGATAATGTTGGGAGATGAGATGTATTCTTCTTTTATATATTTCGCTTTTCTTCCAGCATTACGGGTATGTAAAGTGTGAAATCAGTTCATTATATTTGAATTTAATGCTCTTATTAATGGATGTACAATTATAATATTTATTATGAACATATTACTGGTATCCACCATGACAATGTTATTTATTTATCATCATTACTTTCATATTTATTCTAATAAATAGTAATGTGTACGTTATTTAATATTAAGTACATGTACGATAAGAAAGATACATTTGTTAAATTGGGAATCAAACTCCATCATCTACATGTTACTATAAAACTGTTTCACAAACTCAGCAATTATTATAAATAATAATAACCATATATATTGAGAAATTATAATAATAATTTTAATAAAAATCAAAAAGTCAACGGCACGCGGTGTTCCCAAGCGGTCACCCATCCAAGTACTAACCGCGCCCGATGTTGCTTAACTTACGTGATCGGACGAGAACGTGTGTATTCAACATGGTATGGCCGTTGACATGAATTAATATAATGAGAAATCTATTTGAAATCTTATTTATCATTATAATTCTAATTGGATTCTTATAGGATATTGAGGGGCCAAGGGATAATGTTGGGAGATGAGATGTATTCTTCTTTTATATATTTCGCTTTTCTTCCAGCATTACGGGTATGTAAAGTGTGAAATCAGTTCATTATATTTGAATTTAATGCTCTTATTAATGGATGTACAATTATAATATTTATTATGAACATATTACTGGTATCCACCATGACAATGTTATTTATTTATCATCATTACTTTCATATTTATTCTAATAAATAGTAATGTGTACGTTATTTAATATTAAGTACATGTACGATAAGAAAGATACATTTGTTAAATTGGGAATCAAACTCCATCATCTACATGTTACTATAAAACTGTTTCACAAACTCAGCAATTATTATAAATAATAATAACCATATATATTGAGAAATTATAATAATAATTTTAATAAAAATCAAAAAGTCAACGGCACGCGGTGTTCCCAAGCGGTCACCCATCCAAGTACTAACCGCGCCCGATGTTGCTTAACTTACGTGATCGGACGAGAACGTTTTTTTTTTTTTTTGTTAGATATCATCTTTATTATTGAACCATATACATTTATTTACAAAGTAAAACGCAGCACATTACGGGCACTATACCAGGGCGGCAGCTGCTAGCACAGTACGCAAACGAAATCACAATCACGCAGTGATTTGCGGATTTGTTTGCGTAGCTGTACTGCTAGTTACCGCCTGGCGCCGTGAATGGCGTTGTTTTGATATGTTTTAAAATTAGCATTTCAATACATTGCTCCTGGCCTGTTGGCCTTATCAACTAAGTTTAAAGTTAAATTCTTAACGTTAATAACAATGATCGAGTGCGTGTAATGAGGCGAGGGTGAATTTAATGAATGATCGTGTGCGCGTTTGTAGGAAAAAATAATAAAAAACCTACTTTAATACAATTGTGTACTTATATCTAACTTACAAACTAAATGAGTGACAGTATGGTATTTACAATGAAGTTATGACACTTACATTAATATTTGTGATATCTATGGTGTGATTGTATGAGATATGATTTATGACTTAGAGATAAATGAATGATTTTTTAATGATATTTACAGTGCGGCTATGACATTTTCTAACAATATTTAAATTATGATTAGATGAAGTGGTTAGTATGAGGGTTAGTGTGCGGCGATGTTGTTATGGGCGCGTTGGCGGAACAGAGGAAGATTCTGGTATGGTAATTTGTGTTTTAGTGGAAATGGGACGTTGTACTCTCTGATTTGTGTCATGTTTCTTGTGAGAGGGTTGTGACTAATTTGTGTTGTGTAGAATTTTTGTGAAAGATGTGTAATGTATTCTCGTATGTATGGTATGTTTGTTATGCCGTGTAAATCTGCGATTCTTGTGTATCTGTCAGCGCTATTGATTAAGCGAAGACATTTGTTTTGGAATCGCTGCAGCGGCTTCAGAGCTGTGTGCGATACAGAACACCATGCCGGTACTGCGTACGTGAGAATTGGGCGAATGATTGATGTGAAAATGAGTTTTTTGTTGGGTATGGACATTTTACTTGTTTTATTTAAGAGTGGGTAGAGGGATCTAACTGTGAGGGATGCTTTTTTGATGGAGTTTTTAATGTGTTTTTTGTGATAGAGGCGGGATTCAAGTGTCATGCCAAGGTATTTGACAGACGGGGAAGGGATTGCACGGTGGTTGTTTAATTTGAGTGGTGTGTAGATTTTGTTGTTTGTGTGTTTGCGTGTGAATACTATGGCTTCGGTCTTGTCATGGTTGATGGAGATTTTCCAGAGGCGCCAGTAGGGTTGGAGGATATCAAGGTGAATTTGGATTTGTTTATTAGCAACTTCTGCGCTGAACGAGTGGGCATAGATGGCCGTATCGTCCGCGTAGAGTGCGGTTTTGGTTTTTGGAAATGTCGGGATGTCATGGATGTAAAGGGTGAAAAGCTGCGGCCCTAGACAACTGCCCTGGGCCACACCTGCAGCTATAGGGTGGGAATTGGAGAGAGTATTGTTTAGTTTGACTTGGAAGGATCTGTTAGTGAGGTATGATTTTATAAGTTTGATTAATATGGGCGGGAATTTCACTTGAATCATTTTGTAAATTAACCCTTCTAGCCATACTTTGTCGAAAGCCTTTTCGACGTCTAAAAGGGCCATTACTGTGACATTTTGCTTATTGAAATTTGTAGATATGTCTGTCACGATTCTCGCTACTTGTTGAGTGGTATTATGGTATTTACGGAAGCCGAATTGAAAGGAAGGGATTATTTTATGTTTATGGTTAAATTTTTGGATACGGTAAAGGATGACCTTCTCAGCAACCTTTGATAAGGTACTGAGAAGGCTGATGGGTCGGTAGCTTGTGGGTAGTTTAGGGTTTTTGTTTGGTTTGAGTATAGGAACCACTAGTGCAGTTTTCCACACTTCCGGGAAGTAATGGAGCTTAATCATAGAATTTATGATATAAGTGAACTGCACTAGGGCTTTGCGGGATAGGTTTTTAAGGGCTATGTTTTGGATGTTATCAGGACCTGGCGCCTTCTGGTTGGGAAAGGTTTTGATTATGGATATGATTTCAGAGGGCTTGGAGAGGAATTTAGCAAGATTTTGAGGAGTTACATTTGAATTTAAAAAATTGTTTACTGCGTTAATAATGTTACTTTGTTCTTGGGAATTATTGGGGTCGAGGATGTGGACTTGCTCAAAGGTTTCAGCTAGCGCTTCCGCCTTGAGTTCGTCGGAGAAAAGGATATTATTATTTACCGATAGTTCGGGTAAAGGTTTAAAGGGTTTTTTCAAATTTTGTGTGAGTTTCCAGAGTGAACTATCGTTAGGATTGAGAGAAAGGAGTTTGTCTTGCCAGGATTTGTTTTTGAAGGATTTGATTTCTGTCTGGATTATGCGGGTGAGAGAGTTCATTTGTCTGCGGTGGACTGGATCACGAGACCTCTGCCATAGCTTCCGTGTCGTGTTGCGTTGTGTGATTAATTGTGTAATTTGTATTGGTAGTTTGTCTTTGTTTGGCTTTAGTTTAGTGATACGTGTGTGTTTGTTTAGTGCATGTGTGATGGCATAAGTTAGTGCTTGCACTTGTGTATCTATGGCTTGTGTTGTGTTCATGTGTGGCTGTATTGTGATATGTTTGTCAAGTGTTTTTCTGTACTCATGCCAATCTGTGTCTCTGTAAATGCGTGTATAGTGCGTGTTATCTGTGTGTACGTTGTGTGTGCTTAATTTAGACAGGATGGGAGTGTGGTCGGAGTTTAATTCAGGAAGAGCGACAGGATCAGTTAGGTGGGTTATGTTTTTATTAATGATTAAATCTATGGTGGTAGGGGTTGTATTATTTAATGGGTAATGTGTGGGAGTAGGAGGATGCATGATGATGGCGTTATGATTTAATGAATACGAGTAGAGAGTGTTACCATTTCTATTCGCTCTGTTGCAGTTCCAGGTTGCGTGTTTTGCATTTAGATCGCCTGTTAACAGCACTTTACCGCCGATGTTTAAAAGTGTGTGTATTTCGTGTTGTGTAAAATTGTTACGCGGGTGGTTATAAGCTGTGATGATATTTGTGTTATCAGAGAGCCGGATGCAAAGGGACTCTATGGATGTAGGCTGAAGGTGAACTAATGTATGTTGTATTGAGTTGTGTACGAGTGCCGCTACCCCTCCTGCCGGCACGTGTGTTTGAATTTGTCTGTCTTTTCTGTGTACTGTGTATCCTTTTATGTGTAATTTGTCTGTGAGTCGTAATCGTGTTTCGTTTATAAGCATAATATGAATGTTATGTTTGTGTAAGAAGTGTATTAGTTCACCTATTTTGGATAGGATTCCATTTGCGTTCCATGAACAGATTTTAGTAGTGAATTAAATCTGATATGAGTCGATACGATTCATGAATGTCATGGTGATAGATGCTCGTGATTGTGTGTTTGTACATTTAGCTAATTCTACGTTTAATTCGTTTACAAAGGTTAACAAGTTTGAAAGATTTATCATTGAATTCATTACATTTATTGCACTAGCCAATTCATTAAAAATATCAGCTGTTTGTGTGATTGTTTCTTGCGTTGATTGTCGTTGAGTGGGAAGAGTTTGTGTGTGGGGCGTTGGCTGCTGGAGCGTTGGCCGCTCGGCACTCGTCTCGCGCCTTCGTTGCGGCAGAGAGGGGAATCGCGCATGGTCGTAAATGTTCGGCACTGGCACTGCAGTTTGCGCGCTGGCTACGCGTTGTCGCTGCTGTGGCTGTTGTTGGCGCTGTGTCCAGCTGTTGACGGTCGGCTCTGGCGCTGGTAGGTATGTCACTGGTGGAGCTGTACCATCCCGCTGTGCTCGCTGAACCTTAAACTCTTCATAGCGCTGAAGAACTCGGGGGTTGCGCTTTCCTACTTCTTGCACTTTGCGTATGTATGCCTCGCAAACAATTGCATTAGCAGGGTGCGCACCCCCACAGTTCACGCACTTGGCGGGTGAGTTTCGGGACTTGACGCATACGCCAGTTAAGTGGTTTTGAGCGCATTTCACGCACTGTGGCTGACGGTTGCAGTTGCTTGTAGCGTGACCCCATCCCTGGCAACGGTGGCATTGCGTGAGGATTTTTTTGTTTGTGTGCCTCTCCCACGAGACTCTAGTAAACAATATCTTTGTTATTGTTTGCTGTACTTGTTTCAATGTCAGGTCAGATGTTGTTACAACTAGGTATAATGGCCTGAATTCAGTTCTCATACGGTACACAGCTTTAATTTTGATTTCGTAGTTAGTCTCAAGTTCTTGTTTAACGCAATCTGTTGTAGGTTCCCAGTCTAATCCTCTTAATACAAATGCGTGAGATTTTTCGTTAGAATCGCTATATGTATGGTACTGAATTTTAGGTTTTATTATCTCGAGAAACTTGTCTTTTTCTTCTTTACTTTCGAGATACAGGCTGACATTATTTCTAGTGTATTTTATGTTGTAGCCTTGTTTCGCTGTCGCATCTAATTTGCTTACTAGAGCTCGGTGGTCTGTCACTTTGCCAGGGATGATGATTGGGGCTGGAGCGTTCTTACGCAAGGGCAGTGCGGGGGTAGTGTGGTTTGCCTCGTCGCTGTCGTCTCCGGAGTCAATAGCGTCATCGTCGGGATCTGCGAGGTTGGATAATGGCGCGTAGCGGTTGGTCGTCTGCAGTGCCTGTCGAGAGGTACCGGGGGCGGTGCGGCGGGGTTTCATAGCAGCTCGAGGGGCTTTGGTGGGTTTGTAAATGTCACTGTCACGAGGGGGGCTTTCACTGGCTTTTCTTTTACCTGTTTCACTGCTCACTACACTTTCAATGTTTTTATTACATTCACTCTGATTAAATAATCCGTCGAAACAAATTTCACTTTCACTCACGTTCTTCATACTCACTTCATGCTCACTGTTCTTATCACTACTTTCACTTAGAGAGATACTTTCCAACTTATCACTAAACGTGGCACTTTGGTTTCCCGCGTTTTCACTATTCTCGTTGTCAACATTTTCACTCGCGTTATCAGTCTCTATCTGTTTACTGCGTTGAACTTTCGGGGGCATTGGGGCACGGCCCCGACGCCGGTTTTGGTACTTGAAAACACTTTTACTTTTTGAATAAGTAGTTCGCTGAGGGCGATTTTTAATTCTCATCCAACAAAAAACAAAATTTATTCTAAGTCGCCTGTTTAAACTTACGAAGCAAGAACTATCTGGCTTAGCACTACGCGTCCGCACTCATCGGCTGCTCAGAAATCACGAGAACGTGTGTATTCAACATGGTATGGCCGTTGACATGAATTAATATAATGAGAAATCTATTTGAAATCTTATTTATCATTATAATTCTAATTGGATTCTTATAGGATATTGAGGGGCCAAGGGATAATGTTGGGAGATGAGATGTATTCTTCTTTTATATATTTCGCTTTTCTTCCAGCATTACGGGTATGTAAAGTGTGAAATCAGTTCATTATATTTGAATTTAATGCTCTTATTAATGGATGTACAATTATAATATTTATTATGAACATATTACTGGTATCCACCATGACAATGTTATTTATTTATCATCATTACTTTCATATTTATTCTAATAAATAGTAATGTGTACGTTATTTAATATTAAGTACATGTACGATAAGAAAGATACATTTGTTAAATTGGGAATCAAACTCCATCATCTACATGTTACTATAAAACTGTTTCACAAACTCAGCAATTATTATAAATAATAATAACCATATATATTGAGAAATTATAATAATAATTTTAATAAAAATCAAAAAGTCAACGGCACGCGGTGTTCCCAAGCGGCCACCCATCCAAGTACTAACCGCGCCCGATGTTGCTTAACTTACGTGATCGGACGAGAACGTGTGTATTCAACATGGTATGGCCGTTGACATGAATTAATATAATGAGAAATCTATTTGAAATCTTATTTATCATTATAATTCTAATTGGATTCTTATAGGATATTGAGGGGCCAAGGGATAATGTTGGGAGATGAGATGTATTCTTCTTTTATATATTTCGCTTTTCTTCCAGCATTACGGGTATGTAAAGTGTGAAATCAGTTCATTATATTTGAATTTAATGCTCTTATTAATGGATGTACAATTATAATATTTATTATGAACATATTACTGGTATCCACCATGACAATGTTATTTATTTATCATCATTACTTTCATATTTATTCTAATAAATAGTAATGTGTACGTTATTTAATATTAAGTACATGTACGATAAGAAAGATACATTTGTTAAATTGGGAATCAAACTCCATCATCTACATGTTACTATAAAACTGTTTCACAAACTCAGCAATTATTATAAATAATAATAACCATATATATTGAGAAATTATAATAATAATTTTAATAAAAATCAAAAAGTCAACGGCACGCGGTGTTCCCAAGCGGTCACCCATCCAAGTACTAACCGCGCCCGATGTTGCTTAACTTACGTGATCGGACGAGAACGTTTTTTTTTTTTTTTGTTAGATATCATCTTTATTATTGAACCAAATACATTTATTTACAAAGTAAAACGCAGCACATTACGGGCACTATACCAGGGCGGCAGCTGCTAGCACAGTACGCAAACGAAATCACAATCACGCAGTGATTTGCGGATTTGTTTGCGTAGCTGTACTGCTAGTTACCGCCTGGCGCCGTGAATGGCGTTGTTTTGATATGTTTTAAAATTAGCATTTCAATACATTGCTCCTGGCCTGTTGGCCTTATCAACTAAGTTTAAAGTTAAATTCTTAACGTTAATAACAATGATCGAGTGCGTGTAATGAGGCGAGGGTGAATTTAATGAATGATCGTGTGCGCGTTTGTAGGAGAAAATAATAAAAAACCTACTTTAATACAATTGTGTACTTATATCTAACTTACAAACTAAATGAGTGACAGTATGGTATTTACAATGAAGTTATGACACTTACATTAATATTTGTGATATCTATGGTGTGATTGTATGAGATATGATTTATGACTTAGAGATAAATGAATGATTTTTTAATGATATTTACAGTGCGGCTATGACATTTTCTAACAATATTTAAATTATGATTAGATGAAGTGGTTAGTATGAGGGTTAGTGTGCGGCGATGTTGTTATGGGCGCGTTGGCGGAACAGAGGAAGATTCTGGTATGGTAATTTGTGTTTTAGTGGAAATGGGACGTTGTACTCTCTGATTTGTGTCATGTTTCTTGTGAGAGGGTTGTGACTAATTTGTGTTGTGTAGAATTTTTGTGAAAGATGTGTAATGTATTCTCGTATGTATGGTATGTTTGTTATGCCGTGTAAATCTGCGATTCTTGTGTATCTGTCAGCGCTATTGATTAAGCGAAGACATTTGTTTTGGAATCGCTGCAGCGGCTTCAGAGCTGTGTGCGATACAGAACACCATGCCGGTACTGCGTACGTGAGAATTGGGCGAATGATTGATGTGAAAATGAGTTTTTTGTTGGGTATGGACATTTTACTTGTTTTATTTAAGAGTGGGTAGAGGGATCTAACTGTGAGGGATGCTTTTTTGATGGAGTTTTTAATGTGTTTTTTGTGATAGAGGCGGGATTCAAGTGTCATGCCAAGGTATTTGACAGACGGGGAAGGGATTGCACGGTGGTTGTTTAATTTGAGTGGTGTGTAGATTTTGTTGTTTGTGTGTTTGCGTGTGAATACTATGGCTTCGGTCTTGTCATGGTTGATGGAGATTTTCCAGAGGCGCCAGTAGGGTTGGAGGATATCAAGGTGAATTTGGATTTGTTTATTAGCAACTTCTGCGCTGAACGAGTGGGCATAGATGGCCGTATCGTCCGCGTAGAGTGCGGTTTTGGTTTTTGGAAATGTCGGGATGTCATGGATGTAAAGGGTGAAAAGCTGCGGCCCTAGACAACTGCCCTGGGCCACACCTGCAGCTATAGGGTGGGAATTGGAGAGAGTATTGTTTAGTTTGACTTGGAAGGATCTGTTAGTGAGGTATGATTTTATAAGTTTGATTAATATGGGCGGGAATTTCACTTGAATCATTTTGTAAATTAACCCTTCTAGCCATACTTTGTCGAAAGCCTTTTCGACGTCTAAAAGGGCCATTACTGTGACATTTTGCTTATTGAAATTTGTAGATATGTCTGTCACGATTCTCGCTACTTGTTGAGTGGTATTATGGTATTTACGGAAGCCGAATTGAAAGGAAGGGATTATTTTATGTTTATGGTTAAATTTTTGGATACGGTAAAGGATGACCTTCTCAGCAACCTTTGATAAGGTACTGAGAAGGCTGATGGGTCGGTAGCTTGTGGGTAGTTTAGGGTTTTTGTTTGGTTTGAGTATAGGAACCACTAGTGCAGTTTTCCACACTTCCGGGAAGTAATGGAGCTTAATCATAGAATTTATGATATAAGTGAACTGCACTAGGGCTTTGCGGGATAGGTTTTTAAGGGCTATGTTTTGGATGTTATCAGGACCTGGCGCCTTCTGGTTGGGAAAGGTTTTGATTATGGATATGATTTCAGAGGGCTTGGAGAGGAATTTAGCAAGATTTTGAGGAGTTACATTTGAATTTAAAAAATTGTTTACTGCGTTAATAATGTTACTTTGTTCTTGGGAATTATTGGGGTCGAGGATGTGGACTTGCTCAAAGGTTTCAGCTAGCGCTTCCGCCTTGAGTTCGTCGGAGAAAAGGATATTATTATTTACCGATAGTTCGGGTAAAGGTTTAAAGGGTTTTTTCAAATTTTGTGTGAGTTTCCAGAGTGAACTATCGTTAGGATTGAGAGAAAGGAGTTTGTCTTGCCAGGATTTGTTTTTGAAGGATTTGATTTCTGTCTGGATTATGCGGGTGAGAGAGTTCATTTGTCTGCGGTGGACTGGATCACGAGACCTCTGCCATAGCTTCCGTGTCGTGTTGCGTTGTGTGATTAATTGTGTAATTTGTATTGGTAGTTTGTCTTTGTTTGGCTTTAGTTTAGTGATACGTGTGTGTTTGTTTAGTGCATGTGTGATGGCATAAGTTAGTGCTTGCACTTGTGTATCTATGGCTTGTGTTGTGTTCATGTGTGGCTGTATTGTGATATGTTTGTCAAGTGTTTTTCTGTACTCATGCCAATCTGTGTCTCTGTAAATGCGTGTATAGTGCGTGTTATCTGTGTGTACGTTGTGTGTGCTTAATTTAGACAGGATGGGAGTGTGGTCGGAGTTTAATTCAGGAAGAGCGACAGGATCAGTTAGGTGGGTTATGTTTTTATTAATGATTAAATCTATGGTGGTAGGGGTTGTATTATTTAATGGGTAATGTGTGGGAGTAGGAGGATGCATGATGATGGCGTTATGATTTAATGAATACGAGTAGAGAGTGTTACCATTTCTATTCGCTCTGTTGCAGTTCCAGGTTGCGTGTTTTGCATTTAGATCGCCTGTTAACAGCACTTTACCGCCGATGTTTAAAAGTGTGTGTATTTCGTGTTGTGTAAAATTGTTACGCGGGTGGTTATAAGCTGTGATGATATTTGTGTTATCAGAGAGCCGGATGCAAAGGGACTCTATGGATGTAGGCTGAAGGTGAACTAATGTATGTTGTATTGAGTTGTGTACGAGTGCCGCTACCCCTCCTGCCGGCACGTGTGTTTGAATTTGTCTGTCTTTTCTGTGTACTGTGTATCCTTTTATGTGTAATTTGTCTGTGAGTCGTAATCGTGTTTCGTTTATAAGCATAATATGAATGTTATGTTTGTGTAAGAAGTGTATTAGTTCACCTATTTTGGATAGGATTCCATTTGCGTTCCATGAACAGATTTTAGTAGTGAATTAAATCTGATATGAGTCGATACGATTCATGAATGTCATGGTGATAGATGCTCGTGATTGTGTGTTTGTACATTTAGCTAATTCTACGTTTAATTCGTTTACAAAGGTTAACAAGTTTGAAAGATTTATCATTGAATTCATTACATTTATTGCACTAGCCAATTCATTAAAAATATCAGCTGTTTGTGTGATTGTTTCTTGCGTTGATTGTCGTTGAGTGGGAAGAGTTTGTGTGTGGGGCGTTGGCTGCTGGAGCGTTGGCCGCTCGGCACTCGTCTCGCGCCTTCGTTGCGGCAGAGAGGGGAATCGCGCATGGTCGTAAATGTTCGGCACTGGCACTGCAGTTTGCGCGCTGGCTACGCGTTGTCGCTGCTGTGGCTGTTGTTGGCGCTGTGTCCAGCTGTTGACGGTCGGCTCTGGCGCTGGTAGGTATGTCACTGGTGGAGCTGTACCATCCCGCTGTGCTCGCTGAACCTTAAACTCTTCATAGCGCTGAAGAACTCGGGGGTTGCGCTTTCCTACTTCTTGCACTTTGCGTATGTATGCCTCGCAAACAATTGCATTAGCAGGGTGCGCACCCCCACAGTTCACGCACTTGGCGGGTGAGTTTCGGGACTTGACGCATACGCCAGTTAAGTGGTTTTGAGCGCATTTCACGCACTGTGGCTGACGGTTGCAGTTGCTTGTAGCGTGACCCCATCCCTGGCAACGGTGGCATTGCGTGAGGATTTTTTTGTTTGTGTGCCTCTCCCACGAGACTCTAGTAAACAATATCTTTGTTATTGTTTGCTGTACTTGTTTCAATGTCAGGTCAGATGTTGTTACAACTAGGTATAATGGCCTGAATTCAGTTCTCATACGGTACACAGCTTTAATTTTGATTTCGTAGTTAGTCTCAAGTTCTTGTTTAACGCAATCTGTTGTAGGTTCCCAGTCTAATCCTCTTAATACAAATGCGTGAGATTTTTCGTTAGAATCGCTATATGTATGGTACTGAATTTTAGGTTTTATTATCTCGAGAAACTTGTCTTTTTCTTCTTTACTTTCGAGATACAGGCTGACATTATTTCTAGTGTATTTTATGTTGTAGCCTTGTTTCGCTGTCGCATCTAATTTGCTTACTAGAGCTCGGTGGTCTGTCACTTTGCCAGGGATGATGATTGGGGCTGGAGCGTTCTTACGCAAGGGCAGTGCGGGGGTAGTGTGGTTTGCCTCGTCGCTGTCGTCTCCGGAGTCAATAGCGTCATCGTCGGGATCTGCGAGGTTGGATAATGGCGCGTAGCGGTTGGTCGTCTGCAGTGCCTGTCGAGAGGTACCGGGGGCGGTGCGGCGGGGTTTCATAGCAGCTCGAGGGGCTTTGGTGGGTTTGTAAATGTCACTGTCACGAGGGGGGCTTTCACTGGCTTTTCTTTTACCTGTTTCACTGCTCACTACACTTTCAATGTTTTTATTACATTCACTCTGATTAAATAATCCGTCGAAACAAATTTCACTTTCACTCACGTTCTTCATACTCACTTCATGCTCACTGTTCTTATCACTACTTTCACTTAGAGAGATACTTTCCAACTTATCACTAAACGTGGCACTTTGGTTTCCCGCGTTTTCACTATTCTCGTTGTCAACATTTTCACTCGCGTTATCAGTCTCTATCTGTTTACTGCGTTGAACTTTCGGGGGCATTGGGGCACGGCCCCGACGCCGGTTTTGGTACTTGAAAACACTTTTACTTTTTGAATAAGTAGTTCGCTGAGGGCGATTTTTAATTCTCATCCAACAAAAAACAAAATTTATTCTAAGTCGCCTGTTTAAACTTACGAAGCAAGAACTATCTGGCTTAGCACTACGCGTCCGCACTCATCGGCTGCTCAGAAATCACTGGGACGAGAACGTGTGTATTCAACATGGTATGGCCGTTGACATGAATTAATATAATGAGAAATCTATTTGAAATCTTATTTATCATTATAATTCTAATTGGATTCTTATAGGATATTGAGGGGCCAAGGGATAATGTTGGGAGATGAGATGTATTCTTCTTTTATATATTTCGCTTTTCTTCCAGCATTACGGGTATGTAAAGTGTGAAATCAGTTCATTATATTTGAATTTAATGCTCTTATTAATGGATGTACAATTATAATATTTATTATGAACATATTACTGGTATCCACCATGACAATGTTATTTATTTATCATCATTACTTTCATATTTATTCTAATAAATAGTAATGTGTACGTTATTTAATATTAAGTACATGTACGATAAGAAAGATACATTTGTTAAATTGGGAATCAAACTCCATCATCTACATGTTACTATAAAACTGTTTCACAAACTCAGCAATTATTATAAATAATAATAACCATATATATTGAGAAATTATAATAATAATTTTAATAAAAATCAAAAAGTCAACGGCACGCGGTGTTTCCAAGCGGTCACCCATCCAAGTACTAACCGCGCCCGATGTTGCTTAACTTACGTGATCGGACGAGAACGTTTTTTTGTTAGATATCATCTTTATTATTGAACCAAATACATTTATTTACAAAGTAAAACGCAGCACATTACGGGCACTATACCAGGGCGGCAGCTGCTAGCACAGTACGCAAACGAAATCACAATCACGCAGTGATTTGCGGATTTGTTTGCGTAGCTGTACTGCTAGTTACCGCCTGGCGCCGTGAATGGCGTTGTTTTGATATGTTTTAAAATTAGCATTTCAATACATTGCTCCTGGCCTGTTGGCCTTATCAACTAAGTTTAAAGTTAAATTCTTAACGTTAATAACAATGATCGAGTGCGTGTAATGAGGCGAGGGTGAATTTAATGAATGATCGTGTGCGCGTTTGTAGGAAAAAATAATAAAAAACCTACTTTAATACAATTGTGTACTTATATCTAACTTACAAACTAAATGAGTGACAGTATGGTATTTACAATGAAGTTATGACACTTACATTAATATTTGTGATATCTATGGTGTGATTGTATGAGATATGATTTATGACTTAGAGATAAATGAATGATTTTTTAATGATATTTACAGTGCGGCTATGACATTTTCTAACAATATTTAAATTATGATTAGGTGAAGTGGTTAGTATGAGGGTTAGTGTGCGGCGATGTTGTTATGGGCGCGTTGGCGGAACAGAGGAAGATTCTGGTATGGTAATTTGTGTTTTAGTGGAAATGGGACGTTGTACTCTCTGATTTGTGTCATGTTTCTTGTGAGAGGGTTGTGACTAATTTGTGTTGTGTAGAATTTTTGTGAAAGATGTGTAATGTATTCTCGTATGTATGGTATGTTTGTTATGCCGTGTAAATCTGCGATTCTTGTGTATCTGTCAGCGCTATTGATTAAGCGAAGACATTTGTTTTGGAATCGCTGCAGCGGCTTCAGAGCTGTGTGCGATACAGAACACCATGCCGGTACTGCGTACGTGAGAATTGGGCGAATGATTGATGTGAAAATGAGTTTTTTGTTGGGTATGGACATTTTACTTGTTTTATTTAAGAGTGGGTAGAGGGATCTAACTGTGAGGGATGCTTTTTTGATGGAGTTTTTAATGTGTTTTTTGTGATAGAGGCGGGATTCAAGTGTCATGCCAAGGTATTTGACAGACGGGGAAGGGATTGCACGGTGGTTGTTTAATTTGAGTGGTGTGTAGATTTTGTTGTTTGTGTGTTTGCGTGTGAATACTATGGCTTCGGTCTTGTCATGGTTGATGGAGATTTTCCAGAGGCGCCAGTAGGGTTGGAGGATATCAAGGTGAATTTGGATTTGTTTATTAGCAACTTCTGCGCTGAACGAGTGGGCATAGATGGCCGTATCGTCCGCGTAGAGTGCGGTTTTGGTTTTTGGAAATGTCGGGATGTCATGGATGTAAAGGGTGAAAAGCTGCGGCCCTAGACAACTGCCCTGGGCCACACCTGCAGCTATAGGGTGGGAATTGGAGAGAGTATTGTTTAGTTTGACTTGGAAGGATCTGTTAGTGAGGTATGATTTTATAAGTTTGATTAATATGGGCGGGAATTTCACTTGAATCATTTTGTAAATTAACCCTTCTAGCCATACTTTGTCGAAAGCCTTTTCGACGTCTAAAAGGGCCATTACTGTGACATTTTGCTTATTGAAATTTGTAGATATGTCTGTCACGATTCTCGCTACTTGTTGAGTGGTATTATGGTATTTACGGAAGCCGAATTGAAAGGAAGGGATTATTTTATGTTTATGGTTAAATTTTTGGATACGGTAAAGGATGACCTTCTCAGCAACCTTTGATAAGGTACTGAGAAGGCTGATGGGTCGGTAGCTTGTGGGTAGTTTAGGGTTTTTGTTTGGTTTGAGTATAGGAACCACTAGTGCAGTTTTCCACACTTCCGGGAAGTAATGGAGCTTAATCATAGAATTTATGATATAAGTGAACTGCACTAGGGCTTTGCGGGATAGGTTTTTAAGGGCTATGTTTTGGATGTTATCAGGACCTGGCGCCTTCTGGTTGGGAAAGGTTTTGATTATGGATATGATTTCAGAGGGCTTGGAGAGGAATTTAGCAAGATTTTGAGGAGTTACATTTGAATTTAAAAAATTGTTTACTGCGTTAATAATGTTACTTTGTTCTTGGGAATTATTGGGGTCGAGGATGTGGACTTGCTCAAAGGTTTCAGCTAGCGCTTCCGCCTTGAGTTCGTCGGAGAAAAGGATATTATTATTTACCGATAGTTCGGGTAAAGGTTTAAAGGGTTTTTTCAAATTTTGTGTGAGTTTCCAGAGTGAACTATCGTTAGGATTGAGAGAAAGGAGTTTGTCTTGCCAGGATTTGTTTTTGAAGGATTTGATTTCTGTCTGGATTATGCGGGTGAGAGAGTTCATTTGTCTGCGGTGGACTGGATCACGAGACCTCTGCCATAGCTTCCGTGTCGTGTTGCGTTGTGTGATTAATTGTGTAATTTGTATTGGTAGTTTGTCTTTGTTTGGCTTTAGTTTAGTGATACGTGTGTGTTTGTTTAGTGCATGTGTGATGGCATAAGTTAGTGCTTGCACTTGTGTATCTATGGCTTGTGTTGTGTTCATGTGTGGCTGTATTGTGATATGTTTGTCAAGTGTTTTTCTGTACTCATGCCAATCTGTGTCTCTGTAAATGCGTGTATAGTGCGTGTTATCTGTGTGTACGTTGTGTGTGCTTAATTTAGACAGGATGGGAGTGTGGTCGGAGTTTAATTCAGGAAGAGCGACAGGATCAGTTAGGTGGGTTATGTTTTTATTAATGATTAAATCTATGGTGGTAGGGGTTGTATTATTTAATGGGTAATGTGTGGGAGTAGGAGGATGCATGATGATGGCGTTATGATTTAATGAATACGAGTAGAGAGTGTTACCATTTCTATTCGCTCTGTTGCAGTTCCAGGTTGCGTGTTTTGCATTTAGATCGCCTGTTAACAGCACTTTACCGCCGATGTTTAAAAGTGTGTGTATTTCGTGTTGTGTAAAATTGTTACGCGGGTGGTTATAAGCTGTGATGATATTTGTGTTATCAGAGAGCCGGATGCAAAGGGACTCTATGGATGTAGGCTGAAGGTGAACTAATGTATGTTGTATTGAGTTGTGTACGAGTGCCGCTACCCCTCCTGCCGGCACGTGTGTTTGAATTTGTCTGTCTTTTCTGTGTACTGTGTATCCTTTTATGTGTAATTTGTCTGTGAGTCGTAATCGTGTTTCGTTTATAAGCATAATATGAATGTTATGTTTGTGTAAGAAGTGTATTAGTTCACCTATTTTGGATAGGATTCCATTTGCGTTCCATGAACAGATTTTAGTAGTGAATTAAATCTGATATGAGTCGATACGATTCATGAATGTCATGGTGATAGATGCTCGTGATTGTGTGTTTGTACATTTAGCTAATTCTACGTTTAATTCGTTTACAAAGGTTAACAAGTTTGAAAGATTTATCATTGAATTCATTACATTTATTGCACTAGCCAATTCATTAAAAATATCAGCTGTTTGTGTGATTGTTTCTTGCGTTGATTGTCGTTGAGTGGGAAGAGTTTGTGTGTGGGGCGTTGGCTGCTGGAGCGTTGGCCGCTCGGCACTCGTCTCGCGCCTTCGTTGCGGCAGAGAGGGGAATCGCGCATGGTCGTAAATGTTCGGCACTGGCACTGCAGTTTGCGCGCTGGCTACGCGTTGTCGCTGCTGTGGCTGTTGTTGGCGCTGTGTCCAGCTGTTGACGGTCGGCTCTGGCGCTGGTAGGTATGTCACTGGTGGAGCTGTACCATCCCGCTGTGCTCGCTGAACCTTAAACTCTTCATAGCGCTGAAGAACTCGGGGGTTGCGCTTTCCTACTTCTTGCACTTTGCGTATGTATGCCTCGCAAACAATTGCATTAGCAGGGTGCGCACCCCCACAGTTCACGCACTTGGCGGGTGAGTTTCGGGACTTGACGCATACGCCAGTTAAGTGGTTTTGAGCGCATTTCACGCACTGTGGCTGACGGTTGCAGTTGCTTGTAGCGTGACCCCATCCCTGGCAACGGTGGCATTGCGTGAGGATTTTTTTGTTTGTGTGCCTCTCCCACGAGACTCTAGTAAACAATATCTTTGTTATTGTTTGCTGTACTTGTTTCAATGTCAGGTCAGATGTTGTTACAACTAGGTATAATGGCCTGAATTCAGTTCTCATACGGTACACAGCTTTAATTTTGATTTCGTAGTTAGTCTCAAGTTCTTGTTTAACGCAATCTGTTGTAGGTTCCCAGTCTAATCCTCTTAATACAAATGCGTGAGATTTTTCGTTAGAATCGCTATATGTATGGTACTGAATTTTAGGTTTTATTATCTCGAGAAACTTGTCTTTTTCTTCTTTACTTTCGAGATACAGGCTGACATTATTTCTAGTGTATTTTATGTTGTAGCCTTGTTTCGCTGTCGCATCTAATTTGCTTACTAGAGCTCGGTGGTCTGTCACTTTGCCAGGGATGATGATTGGGGCTGGAGCGTTCTTACGCAAGGGCAGTGCGGGGGTAGTGTGGTTTGCCTCGTCGCTGTCGTCTCCGGAGTCAATAGCGTCATCGTCGGGATCTGCGAGGTTGGATAATGGCGCGTAGCGGTTGGTCGTCTGCAGTGCCTGTCGAGAGGTACCGGGGGCGGTGCGGCGGGGTTTCATAGCAGCTCGAGGGGCTTTGGTGGGTTTGTAAATGTCACTGTCACGAGGGGGGCTTTCACTGGCTTTTCTTTTACCTGTTTCACTGCTCACTACACTTTCAATGTTTTTATTACATTCACTCTGATTAAATAATCCGTCGAAACAAATTTCACTTTCACTCACGTTCTTCATACTCACTTCATGCTCACTGTTCTTATCACTACTTTCACTTAGAGAGATACTTTCCAACTTATCACTAAACGTGGCACTTTGGTTTCCCGCGTTTTCACTATTCTCGTTGTCAACATTTTCACTCGCGTTATCAGTCTCTATCTGTTTACTGCGTTGAACTTTCGGGGGCATTGGGGCACGGCCCCGACGCCGGTTTTGGTACTTGAAAACACTTTTACTTTTTGAATAAGTAGTTCGCTGAGGGCGATTTTTAATTCTCATCCAACAAAAAACAAAATTTATTCTAAGTCGCCTGTTTAAACTTACGAAGCAAGAACTATCTGGCTTAGCACTACGCGTCCGCACTCATCGGCTGCTCAGAAATCACTGGACGAGAACGTGTGTATTCAACATGGTATGGCCGTTGACATGAATTAATATAATGAGAAATCTATTTGAAATCTTATTTATCATTATAATTCTAATTGGATTCTTATAGGATATTGAGGGGCCAAGGGATAATGTTGGGAGATGAGATGTATTCTTCTTTTATATATTTCGCTTTTCTTCCAGCATTACGGGTATGTAAAGTGTGAAATCAGTTCATTATATTTGAATTTAATGCTCTTATTAATGGATGTACAATTATAATATTTATTATGAACATATTACTGGTATCCACCATGACAATGTTATTTATTTATCATCATTACTTTCATATTTATTCTAATAAATAGTAATGTGTACGTTATTTAATATTAAGTACATGTACGATAAGAAAGATACATTTGTTAAATTGGGAATCAAACTCCATCATCTACATGTTACTATAAAACTGTTTCACAAACTCAGCAATTATTATAAATAATAATAACCATATATATTGAGAAATTATAATAATAATTTTAATAAAAATCAAAAAGTCAACGGCACGCGGTGTTCCCAAGCGGTCACCCATCCAAGTACTAACCGCGCCCGATGTTGCTTAACTTACGTGATCGGACGAGACCGTGTGTATTCAACATGGTATGGCCGTTGACATGAATTAATATAATGAGAAATCTATTTGAAATCTTATTTATCATTATAATTCTAATTGGATTCTTATAGGATATTGAGGGGCCAAGGGATAATGTTGGGAGATGAGATGTATTCTTCTTTTATATATTTCGCTTTTCTTCCAGCATTACGGGTATGTAAAGTGTGAAATCAGTTCATTATATTTGAATTTAATGCTCTTATTAATGGATGTACAATTATAATATTTATTATGAACATATTACTGGTATCCACCATGACAATGTTATTTATTTATCATCATTACTTTCATATTTATTCTAATAAATAGTAATGTGTACGTTATTTAATATTAAGTACATGTACGATAAGAAAGATACATTTGTTAAATTGGGAATCAAACTCCATCATCTACATGTTACTATAAAACTGTTTCACAAACTCAGCAATTATTATAAATAATAATAACCATATATATTGAGAAATTATAATAATAATTTTAATAAAAATCAAAAAGTCAACGGCACGCGGTGTTCCCAAGCGGTCACCCATCCAAGTACTAACCGCGCCCGATGTTGCTTAACTTACGTGATCGGACGAGAACGTGTGTATTCAACATGGTATGGCCGTTGACATGAATTAATATAATGAGAAATCTATTTGAAATCTTATTTATCATTATAATTCTAATTGGATTCTTATAGGATATTGAGGGGCCAAGGGATAATGTTGGGAGATGAGATGTATTCTTCTTTTATATATTTCGCTTTTCTTCCAGCATTACGGGTATGTAAAGTGTGAAATCAGTTCATTATATTTGAATTTAATGCTCTTATTAATGGATGTACAATTATAATATTTATTATGAACATATTACTGGTATCCACCATGACAATGTTATTTATTTATCATCATTACTTTCATATTTATTCTAATAAATAGTAATGTGTACGTTATTTAATATTAAGTACATGTACGATAAGAAAGATACATTTGTTAAATTGGGAATCAAACTCCATCATCTACATGTTACTATAAAACTGTTTCACAAACTCAGCAATTATTATAAATAATAATAACCATATATATTGAGAAATTATAATAATAATTTTAATAAAAATCAAAAAGTCAACGGCACGCGGTGTTCCCAAGCGGTCACCCATCCAAGTACTAACCGCGCCCGATGTTGCTTAACTTACGTGATCGGACTTTTATATATTTCGCTTTTCTTCCAGCATTACGGGTATGTAAAGTGTGAAATCAGTTCATTATATTTGAATTTAATGCTCTTATTAATGGATGTACAATTATAATATTTATTATGAACATATTACTGGTATCCACCATGACAATGTTATTTATTTATCATCATTACTTTCATATTTATTCTAATAAATAGTAATGTGTACGTTATTTAATATTAAGTACATGTACGATAAGAAAGATACATTTGTTAAATTGGGAATCAAACTCCATCATCTACATGTTACTATAAAACTGTTTCACAAACTCAGCAATTATTATAAATAATAATAACCATATATATTGAGAAATTATAATAATAATTTTAATAAAAATCAAAAAGTCAACGGCACGCGGTGTTCCCAAGCGGTCACCCATCCAAGTACTAACCGCGCCCGATGTTGCTTAACTTACGTGATCGGACGAGAACGTTTTTTTTTTTGTTTAAAGACCTTTATTGTTTTATTTCTGTACAGTATATTGCGCTAATTTTCCCTGCACATGCGTAACTGACCTCTCGGCAGCCAACCGCACTGTATGCTGAGGTGTATCTCAATCCACATGGATTTGCGGATACCCTCAGCATCGCAGCGCTATGGACAGCGCGATCGGATTCACGCATGGCAAGGGAAATACATTCTAGCACTTTTAAATCTAACTTATAACTATTCCTGGCATACCATGCCTTACTAGCTAAGTGATGACGTACAACATAAACAATTTTTAAATATTTGACGATAATGAGATGAGTATGAGTGATATGAGATGAAAACATTGAATTAATTTTATGGGAAAAAATACAAAAAACCCACTTTAAACAATTATTTTCTTAAAACTAACTTAGGGCTAAAACAAAATGGTAATGGTTATTTACAATGCGGTTATGATTGAGACATTACAGATTTGAATATTAAATGTTTGTGTTAGAATGTGAATGTTATTGCCCTGGAACAGGCTGGGAAAATACTGGAAGGGTTTGATAGGGTAAGAGATGTTTCAATGGAAATGTGGCATTGTGCTCTCTGATGTTTGTGATTGTGCGTGTCAGTGGATTATTGTGTATTTGAGTTGTGTAGAATGTTTGTGCTGTATTGTTAATGTAATCGTGTATTAGTGGAAGTTGTGCTGTTTCGTGTAAATCTGCGATTCTAGAATAGCGATCTGCGTTATTGATCAAGCGCAGACATTTATTCTGTAATCGTTGTAGCGGCAGCAGCGCAGTTTTCGACGCCGAACACCATACTGGACCTGCGTACGTTATGATAGGACGAATGATTGATGTATACAGAAGTTTTTTGTTTTTTTGTGTCATGTGACTGTTTTTGTTCATGAGGGGATACAGTGATTTGATGACCACGAATGATTTTTTGATTTTGTTGTTTATGTGTGATTTGTAGTGTAATCGTGAGTCAAGGGTGACGCCGAGGTATTTGACCTTATCAGATGGTCGTGTGCGATGTGTATTTAGTATAAGTGGAGTGTATACAGTGTTGTTTGTGAATTTTCGTGTGAAAACTATGGATTCAGTCTTTGCGTGGTTTATGGAAATTTTCCAGAGGCGCCAGTATGGTTTTAGGATGTTTATGTGGATCTGAATTTGTTTGTTAGCGACTTCTGCGCTGAACGAATGCGAATAGAGTGCCGTATCGTCCGCGTAGAGTGCTGTGTGGGTTTGAGGAAATGTTGGGAAATCATGTAGGTATAGAGTAAAAAGTTTAGGGCCTAGGACGCTGCCTTGGGCTACGCCCGCGGCAACGGTTCGGGGTGTGGAGAGGATATTATTAACTTTCACCCTGAGGTGTCTGTTAGAAAGATAGGAATAAATTAATTTGATTAGGATAGGCGGGAATTTCACTAGAATTAATTTGTAAGTGACTCCTTCTAGCCATACTTTGTCGAAGGCTTTTTCGACGTCTAGAAGAGCCATTACTGTGACTTTGTTTCTGTTGAAATTTGTGGTAATGTCAGTCACAATTCTAGCTACTTGTTGGATAGTGCTGTGGTGAGGACGGAAACCAAACTGGAAAGGTGGAGTTATTTTGTGTTTGGAGTCAAGGGTCTGAATACGGAAAGCAATTACCTTTTCAGCGATCTTGGAAAGGGTGTTAAGAAGGCTGATGGGACGGTAACTAGTAGGAAGTTTGTGATCTTTGTTCGGCTTCGGAATTGGGATAACGGTGGCTATTTTCCAGGATGTTGGATAGTAGTGGAGTCTGATAATTGAATTAATGATGTAGGTTAACTGGACAAGGGTTTTACGGGAGAGATTTTTTAGAATTATATTAGGTATGGTGTCAGGACCTGGCGCTTTCTGGTTGGGAAGGTTTTTTATAATTTTAGCTAACTCGGAGGGTGAAGTGAGGAGTTTAGCTAGTGTGCGTTTGTTCGTGTCATGTGTTGTATTTAAAAATTCGTGAACTGTGTTTGTGATGTGTATTTGTTCAGGACAGGAATCAGGATCAATGTGATGAGCAGTCTCAAAGGCGTCGGCTAATGCCTCAGCCTTTTGCTCATCGGTAAAAAGGATGCTATTATTGTGTGATAGCGTAGGGATGGGTTTGGAAGGTTTGCGAAGGTTTTTCGACATTCTCCACAAGGAATTGTCATTAGGATTGAGTGCTATGAGTTTTTGGTGCCATGTGTCGTTTTTAAATATTTTTATTTCTTGTTTAATTTGTGTGTTATATGTGTTAATGTAATTACGGAGGACGGGATCGCGAGACCTTTGCCACAGTTTTCTTGTATTGTTTCTTTGTGTGATAAGTGTGGTAATATGATCTGGTAATTTGTCTTTATGTGTGGTGAGTTTTGTTACTCGTGTGTGTTTATTCATTGCGTGTGTTACTGTTTGTGTAAAAATGTGTACTTGCGTGTCAATGTCGTTAGGTGAATTTATGTTAGGATTTATGTTTATAAGTGTATCTAGTGTTTCCCGAAATTTGTTCCAGTCTGTCTGTTTATAAGTACGTGTGTATCGTGTGTCGTCGACGTGTGGTGTATTCGTGTGAAGTGTAGAGATTACCGGACAGTGATCTGAGCTAAGCTCGTTGAGTACAGCCGGGTCTGCGATGTGTGTTATGTTTTTGATTATGTATAAGTCTATTGTGGACGGTGTCGTGTTGTTTAGAGGATAGTGTGTAGGGGAAGGGGGGTGTAAGATGATGGCGTTATGATTTTGTGAATATAAATGTAACGTGTTACCGTTGGCATTTACTCTATTGCAGTTCCAAGCTGTGTGATTCGCATTGAGATCGCCTACTAGCAGTACTTTGCCGCTAATGTGTAAGAGTGTGTGTAATTCGTGTTGTGTAAATTTATTGCGTGGATTGTTGTAGGCAGTGATGATGTGTGTGTTATCAGAGAGCTTAATGCAGACGGATTCTAAGGAAGAGGGAGGTAAGTGAACTTTTGTGTGTGCTAATGTGTTCCTCACCAGCAGGGCTACTCCCCCAGCTGGTACATGCGTCTGTATATGTCTGTCTACTCTGTGTATCGTGTATCCTTTAATGCGTAGTGTGTCTGTGTGTGTAAGTCGTGTTTCATTTAGTGCCATCACGTGTATGTCGTGTTTGTGTAAAAAGTGAATAAGTTCACCTACCTTGGAGCGGACTCCGTTTGCGTTCCAGGTGCAGATGTTAGTCGCGAATTATATGTTATATGAGTGAATTGATTGAAGAAATGAGAATGCGGTGAGACTGCGTGATTGAACATCTGTACATGATCTTAAAACATTATTGAAATCCTTAACAAATACTAACAAATTACCTAAATTAATTAACGAATTTAGTTCTTTCATTTCATTAGCTAAATCACAAAATATATTTACATTATTTACATTGCTTAAATTACTAGCGTCCATTGTTTGCGCTGGGAGGGCGGTGGTAGCAGAGGCAGTCTGTAGGAGGGGCGTAGGTTGCTGCAAGATTTGGGTTGGCTGCTGATGCGATGGCCGCGCAGCCGGTGTGCGCCGCTGAGGCAGAGGTGGGAAGTTGATTTGGCTGACAGACGGCGGCTGACGCTGGTGTTGCTCGATAGGCTGATTCCATGCGTTCACTACGGGCGCGGGCGCTGCTACGTAGGTTGTGGTTTCTGTCACTTTACCTTCACGTAGGTTTTTGTATTGAGTGTATCGCTCCAATATTTTAGGATTTCTCCTTGCAGCGTACTCGATTTTTCGCAGGTACGCTGGACACTCTGTATAATTGGCGGGATGATCACCCCCGCAGTTCGCGCACGTAGCCGGCGTATCGCGCAACTTGGTACATGTATTAGTGAGGTGCTCTTTCGCGCACTTAACGCACCTGGGTGCTCTGTTACAATTGGATGTTGCGTGTCCCCAATCCTGACAACGGTGGCACTGTGTGAGTACTCGCCTGTTTTCATGACGTTCCCAGAATATTCTTGTGAACATTACGAATTTTACTGTACTTTGTAGCTCCTTTAATGTTTTTTCTGAAGCTGTGACAACGAGAAATAATGACCTGTGTTTTGTTTTCATCTTGAATATTTTCTTGACGTTTAAATTGTATTCTTCATTTAATTCGTTTTTAATATCGTCGGTAGTTGGGTTGCTATCTAAGCCTCGCAGCACAAACGCATGTGTCTTATCTACTTTATCTGTGTATGTGTGAAATTGCAAGTCAGGTTTAATTGCTTGTATGAATTTATCTTTATCTGCTTTATCATCAAGATACAGGCTAACATTATTCCTCGTGTATTTAATGTGGAATCCATTCTTAACAGTAGATTGTAGTTTGTTAGTTAGCGCGTAGTGGTCTTTCACAGTGCCGGCGATGATAATGGGTGCAGGAGTTGGGGGTGGCACAACACGTTGTGGTTGATTGGTTGTAACAGAGGCACCAGGTATATTGTTAGCGTTAGAGCTCTCGTCGTCGTCAGCATTGTTGTCGTCCTGAGACAGCGCACTATAGCTGTTACGTAGTGGAATGGAATAGCGCGGAGGCTGGTCGGTGCGGCGAGGTCTGGCAGCGGCACGGTCCGGCGGCATAGCGGCGGGGGTAGGGGGAACAGTGGCGCTGGTGCTGACAGTGGCGCTGGTGCTGGCAGTGGCGGTTTTTTTTGTGGGATTACACTGTTGTTCGGGGCTTTCACTTGCTTTGCGTTTATCACTGTTTTTATTGGCACTAGCACTTTCACAGTTTGTATTAATAACTTTTTCACTATCGCTTACCCTATGCCTAGAAATAATAGTTTGATTAAAAAGATCTTTAAAACTAAAACTAACGCTACTATTATCAGTCATTATCTTTTCTTTGCTTTCATCATGATTACTATATTCTAATACATCTATCTTATCTTTAAAACTTTCTGCATCACTGTGAATACTTATCAAATCACTGACACTCGCACTCTCATCACTCAAATGATCGTCTTCACCATTTTCAGTCTCTATCTCTTCTGGTTTATTAACATTGGACATATGTGTAGAACCCCTGCCGGGGTTCCGATACTTAAAAACGCACTTTGTTCTGCCTGTGGTGTTCAATTTGCACTTTTTTTTCACTCTCATTCACAAATTCTAAAATTATTTTAAGTAAAGTAAACGTGGCTCAGCGACTAAACTTATCCGGCCGACACTGGTTTACGAAAAACGTCTAGTCACCTTGGTGGCTAGATGAGAACTGGGACGAGAACGTGTGTATTCAACATGGTATGGCCGTTGACATGAATTAATATAATGAGAAATCTATTTGAAATCTTATTTATCATTATAATTCTAATTGGATTCTTATAGGATATTGAGGGGCCAAGGGATAATGTTGGGAGATGAGATGTATTCTTCTTTTATATATTTCGCTTTTCTTCCAGCATTACGGGTATGTAAAGTGTGAAATCAGTTCATTATATTTGAATTTAATGCTCTTATTAATGGATGTACAATTATAATATTTATTATGAACATATTACTGGTATCCACCATGACAATGTTATTTATTTATCATCATTACTTTCATATTTATTCTAATAAATAGTAATGTGTACGTTATTTAATATTAAGTACATGTACGATAAGAAAGATACATTTGTTAAATTGGGAATCAAACTCCATCATCTACATGTTACTATAAAACTGTTTCACAAACTCAGCAATTATTATAAATAATAATAACCATATATATTGAGAAATTATAATAATAATTTTAATAAAAATCAAAAAGTCAACGGCACGCGGTGTTCCCAAGCGGTCACCCATCCAAGTACTAACCGCGCCCGATGTTGCTTAACTTACGTGATCGGACGAGAACGTGTGTATTCAACATGGTATGGCCGTTGACATGAATTAATATAATGAGAAATCTATTTGAAATCTTATTTATCATTATAATTCTAATTGGATTCTTATAGGATATTGAGGGGCCAAGGGATAATGTTGGGAGATGAGATGTATTCTTCTTTTATATATTTCGCTTTTCTTCCAGCATTACGGGTATGTAAAGTGTGAAATCAGTTCATTATATTTGAATTTAATGCTCTTATTAATGGATGTACAATTATAATATTTATTATGAACATATTACTGGTATCCACCATGACAATGTTATTTATTTATCATCATTACTTTCATATTTATTCTAATAAATAGTAATGTGTACGTTATTTAATATTAAGTACATGTACGATAAGAAAGATACATTTGTTAAATTGGGAATCAAACTCCATCATCTACATGTTACTATAAAACTGTTTCACAAACTCAGCAATTATTATAAATAATAATAACCATATATATTGAGAAATTATAATAATAATTTTAATAAAAATCAAAAAGTCAACGGCACGCGGTGTTCCCAAGCGGTCACCCATCCAAGTACTAACCGCGCCCGATGTTGCTTAACTTACGTGATCGGACGAGAACGTGTGTATTCAACATGGTATGGCCGTTGACATGAATCAATATAATGAGAAATCTATTTGAAATCTTATTTATCATTATAATTCTAATTGGATTCTTATAGGATATTGAGGGGCCAAGGGATAATGTTGGGAGATGAGATGTATTCTTCTTTTATATATTTCGCTTTTCTTCCAGCATTACGGGTATGTAAAGTGTGAAATCAGTTCATTATATTTGAATTTAATGCTCTTATTAATGGATGTACAATTATAATATTTATTATGAACATATTACTGGTATCCACCATGACAATGTTATTTATTTATCATCATTACTTTCATATTTATTCTAATAAATAGTAATGTGTACGTTATTTAATATTAAGTACATGTACGATAAGAAAGATACATTTGTTAAATTGGGAATCAAACTCCATCATCTACATGTTACTATAAAACTGTTTCACAAACTCAGCAATTATTATAAATAATAATAACCATATATATTGAGAAATTATAATAATAATTTTAATAAAAATCAAAAAGTCAACGGCACGCGGTGTTCCCAAGCGGTCACCCATCCAAGTACTAACCGCGCCTGATGTTGCTTAACTTACGTGATCGGACGAGAACGTGTGTATTCAACATGGTATGGCCGTTGACATGAATTAATATAATGAGAAATCTATTTGAAATCTTATTTATCATTATAATTCTAATTGGATTCTTATAGGATATTGAGGGGCCAAGGGATAATGTTGGGAGATGAGATGTATTCTTCTTTTATATATTTCGCTTTTCTTCCAGCATTACGGGTATGTAAAGTGTGAAATCAGTTCATTATATTTGAATTTAATGCTCTTATTAATGGATGTACAATTATAATATTTATTATGAACATATTACTGGTATCCACCATGACAATGTTATTTATTTATCATCATTACTTTCATATTTATTCTAATAAATAGTAATGTGTACGTTATTTAATATTAAGTACATGTACGATAAGAAAGATACATTTGTTAAATTGGGAATCAAACTCCATCATCTACATGTTACTATAAAACTGTTTCACAAACTCAGCAATTATTATAAATAATAATAACCATATATATTGAGAAATTATAATAATAATTTTAATAAAAATCAAAAAGTCAACGGCACGCGGTGTTCCCAAGCGGTCACCCATCCAAGTACTAACCGCGCCCGATGTTGCTTAACTTACGTGATCGGACGAGAACGTGTGTATTCAACATGGTATGGCCGTTGACATGAATTAATATAATGAGAAATCTATTTGAAATCTTATTTATCATTATAATTCTAATTGGATTCTTATAGGATATTGAGGGGCCAAGGGATAATGTTGGGAGATGAGATGTATTCTTCTTTTATATATTTCGCCTTTCTTCCAGCATTACGGGTATGTAAAGTGTGAAATCAGTTCATTATATTTGAATTTAATGCTCTTATTAATGGATGTACAATTATAATATTTATTATGAACATATTACTGGTATCCACCATGACAATGTTATTTATTTATCATCATTACTTTCATATTTATTCTAATAAATAGTAATGTGTACGTTATTTAATATTAAGTACATGTACGATAAGAAAGATACATTTGTTAAATTGGGAATCAAACTCCATCATCTACATGTTACTATAAAACTGTTTCACAAACTCAGCAATTATTATAAATAATAATAACCATATATATTGAGAAATTATAATAATAATTTTAATAAAAATCAAAAAGTCAACGGCACGCGGTGTTCCCAAGCGGTCACCCATCCAAGTACTAACCGCGCCTGATGTTGTGTGTATTCAACATGGTATGGCCGTTGACATGAATTAATATAATGAGAAATCTATTTGAAATCTTATTTATCATTATAATTCTAATTGGATTCTTATAGGATATTGAGGGGCCAAGGGATAATGTTGGGAGATGAGATGTATTCTTCTTTTATATATTTCGCTTTTCTTCCAGCATTACGGGTATGTAAAGTGTGAAATCAGTTCATTATATTTGAATTTAATGCTCTTATTAATGGATGTACAATTATAATATTTATTATGAACATATTACTGGTATCCACCATGACAATGTTATTTATTTATCATCATTACTTTCATATTTATTCTAATAAATAGTAATGTGTACGTTATTTAATATTAAGTACATGTACGATAAGAAAGATACATTTGTTAAATTGGGAATCAAACTCCATCATCTACATGTTACTATAAAACTGTTTCACAAACTCAGCAATTATTATAAATAATAATAACCATATATATTGAGAAATTATAATAATAATTTTAATAAAAATCAAAAAGTCAACGGCACGCGGTGTTCCCAAGCGGTCACCCATCCAAGTACTAACCGCGCCCGATGTTGCTTAACTTACGTGATCGGACGAGAACGTGTGTATTCAACATGGTATGGCCGTTGACATGAATTAATATAATGAGAAATCTATTTGAAATCTTATTTATCATTATAATTCTAATTGGATTCTTATAGGATATTGAGGGGCCAAGGGATAATGTTGGGAGATGAGATGTATTCTTCTTTTATATATTTCGCTTTTCTTCCAGCATTACGGGTATGTAAAGTGTGAAATCAGTTCATTATATTTGAATTTAATGCTCTTATTAATGGATGTACAATTATAATATTTATTATGAACATATTACTGGTATCCACCATGACAATGTTATTTATTTATCATCATTACTTTCATATTTATTCTAATAAATAGTAATGTGTACGTTATTTAATATTAAGTACATGTACGATAAGAAAGATACATTTGTTAAATTGGGAATCAAACTCCATCATCTACATGTTACTATAAAACTGTTTCACAAACTCAGCAATTATTATAAATAATAATAACCATATATATTGAGAAATTATAATAATAATTTTAATAAAAATCAAAAAGTCAACGGCACGCGGTGTTCCCAAGCGGTCACCCATCCAAGTACTAACCGCGCCCGATGTTGCTTAACTTACGTGATCGGACGAGAACGTGTGTATTCAACATGGTATGGCCGTTGACATGAATTAATATAATGAGAAATCTATTTGAAATCTTATTTATCATTATAATTCTAATTGGATTCTTATAGGATATTGAGGGGCCAAGGGATAATGTTGGGAGATGAGATGTATTCTTCTTTTATATATTTCGCTTTTCTTCCAGCATTACGGGTATGTAAAGTGTGAAATCAGTTCATTATATTTGAATTTAATGCTCTTATTAATGGATGTACAATTATAATATTTATTATGAACATATTACTGGTATCCACCATGACAATGTTATTTATTTATCATCATTACTTTCATATTTATTCTAATAAATAGTAATGTGTACGTTATTTAATATTAAGTACATGTACGATAAGAAAGATACATTTGTTAAATTGGGAATCAAACTCCATCATCTACATGTTACTATAAAACTGTTTCACAAACTCAGCAATTATTATAAATAATAATAACCATATATATTGAGAAATTATAATAATAATTTTAATAAAAATCAAAAAGTCAACGGCACGCGGTGTTCCCAAGCGGTCACCCATCCAAGTACTAACCGCGCCCGATGTTGCTTAACTTACGTGATCGGACGAGAACGTGTGTATTCAACATGGTATGGCCGTTGACATGAATTAATATAATGAGAAATCTATTTGAAATCTTATTTATCATTATAATTCTAATTGGATTCTTATAGGATATTGAGGGGCCAAGGGATAATGTTGGGAGATGAGATGTATTCTTCTTTTATATATTTCGCCTTTCTTCCAGCATTACGGGTATGTAAAGTGTGAAATCAGTTCATTATATTTGAATTTAATGCTCTTATTAATGGATGTACAATTATAATATTTATTATGAACATATTACTGGTATCCACCATGACAATGTTATTTATTTATCATCATTACTTTCATATTTATTCTAATAAATAGTAATGTGTACGTTATTTAATATTAAGTACATGTACGATAAGAAAGATACATTTGTTAAATTGGGAATCAAACTCCATCATCTACATGTTACTATAAAACTGTTTCACAAACTCAGCAATTATTATAAATAATAATAACCATATATATTGAGAAATTATAATAATAATTTTAATAAAAATCAAAAAGTCAACGGCACGCGGTGTTCCCAAGCGGTCACCCATCCAAGTACTAACCGCGCCTGATGTTGCTTAACTTACGTGATCGGACGAGAACGTTTGTTAGATATCATCTTTATTATTGAACCATATACATTTATTTACAAAGTAAAACGCAGCACATTACGGGCACTATACCAGGGCGGCAGCTGCTAGCACAGTACGCAAACGAAATCACAATCACGCAGTGATTTGCGGATTTGTTTGCGTAGCTGTACTGCTAGTTACCGCCTGGCGCCGTGAATGGCGTTGTTTTGATATGTTTTAAAATTAGCATTTCAATACATTGCTCCTGGCCTGTTGGCCTTATCAACTAAGTTTAAAGTTAAATTCTTAACGTTAATAACAATGATCGAGTGCGTGTAATGAGGCGAGGGTGAATTTAATGAATGATCGTGTGCGCGTTTGTAGGAAAAAATAATAAAAAACCTACTTTAATACAATTGTGTACTTATATCTAACTTACAAACTAAATGAGTGACAGTATGGTATTTACAATGAAGTTATGACACTTACATTAATATTTGTGATATCTATGGTGTGATTGTATGAGATATGATTTATGACTTAGAGATAAATGAATGATTTTTTAATGATATTTACAGTGCGGCTATGACATTTTCTAACAATATTTAAATTATGATTAGATGAAGTGGTTAGTATGAGGGTTAGTGTGCGGCGATGTTGTTATGGGCGCGTTGGCGGAACAGAGGAAGATTCTGGTATGGTAATTTGTGTTTTAGTGGAAATGGGACGTTGTACTCTCTGATTTGTGTCATGTTTCTTGTGAGAGGGTTGTGACTAATTTGTGTTGTGTAGAATTTTTGTGAAAGATGTGTAATGTATTCTCGTATGTATGGTATGTTTGTTATGCCGTGTAAATCTGCGATTCTTGTGTATCTGTCAGCGCTATTGATTAAGCGAAGACATTTGTTTTGGAATCGCTGCAGCGGCTTCAGAGCTGTGTGCGATACAGAACACCATGCCGGTACTGCGTACGTGAGAATTGGGCGAATGATTGATGTGAAAATGAGTTTTTTGTTGGGTATGGACATTTTACTTGTTTTATTTAAGAGTGGGTAGAGGGATCTAACTGTGAGGGATGCTTTTTTGATGGAGTTTTTAATGTGTTTTTTGTGATAGAGGCGGGATTCAAGTGTCATGCCAAGGTATTTGACAGACGGGGAAGGGATTGCACGGTGGTTGTTTAATTTGAGTGGTGTGTAGATTTTGTTGTTTGTGTGTTTGCGTGTGAATACTATGGCTTCGGTCTTGTCATGGTTGATGGAGATTTTCCAGAGGCGCCAGTAGGGTTGGAGGATATCAAGGTGAATTTGGATTTGTTTATTAGCAACTTCTGCGCTGAACGAGTGGGCATAGATGGCCGTATCGTCCGCGTAGAGTGCGGTTTTGGTTTTTGGAAATGTCGGGATGTCATGGATGTAAAGGGTGAAAAGCTGCGGCCCTAGACAACTGCCCTGGGCCACACCTGCAGCTATAGGGTGGGAATTGGAGAGAGTATTGTTTAGTTTGACTTGGAAGGATCTGTTAGTGAGGTATGATTTTATAAGTTTGATTAATATGGGCGGGAATTTCACTTGAATCATTTTGTAAATTAACCCTTCTAGCCATACTTTGTCGAAAGCCTTTTCGACGTCTAAAAGGGCCATTACTGTGACATTTTGCTTATTGAAATTTGTAGATATGTCTGTCACGATTCTCGCTACTTGTTGAGTGGTATTATGGTATTTACGGAAGCCGAATTGAAAGGAAGGGATTATTTTATGTTTATGGTTAAATTTTTGGATACGGTAAAGGATGACCTTCTCAGCAACCTTTGATAAGGTACTGAGAAGGCTGATGGGTCGGTAGCTTGTGGGTAGTTTAGGGTTTTTGTTTGGTTTGAGTATAGGAACCACTAGTGCAGTTTTCCACACTTCCGGGAAGTAATGGAGCTTAATCATAGAATTTATGATATAAGTGAACTGCACTAGGGCTTTGCGGGATAGGTTTTTAAGGGCTATGTTTTGGATGTTATCAGGACCTGGCGCCTTCTGGTTGGGAAAGGTTTTGATTATGGATATGATTTCAGAGGGCTTGGAGAGGAATTTAGCAAGATTTTGAGGAGTTACATTTGAATTTAAAAAATTGTTTACTGCGTTAATAATGTTACTTTGTTCTTGGGAATTATTGGGGTCGAGGATGTGGACTTGCTCAAAGGTTTCAGCTAGCGCTTCCGCCTTGAGTTCGTCGGAGAAAAGGATATTATTATTTACCGATAGTTCGGGTAAAGGTTTAAAGGGTTTTTTCAAATTTTGTGTGAGTTTCCAGAGTGAACTATCGTTAGGATTGAGAGAAAGGAGTTTGTCTTGCCAGGATTTGTTTTTGAAGGATTTGATTTCTGTCTGGATTATGCGGGTGAGAGAGTTCATTTGTCTGCGGTGGACTGGATCACGAGACCTCTGCCATAGCTTCCGTGTCGTGTTGCGTTGTGTGATTAATTGTGTAATTTGTATTGGTAGTTTGTCTTTGTTTGGCTTTAGTTTAGTGATACGTGTGTGTTTGTTTAGTGCATGTGTGATGGCATAAGTTAGTGCTTGCACTTGTGTATCTATGGCTTGTGTTGTGTTCATGTGTGGCTGTATTGTGATATGTTTGTCAAGTGTTTTTCTGTACTCATGCCAATCTGTGTCTCTGTAAATGCGTGTATAGTGCGTGTTATCTGTGTGTACGTTGTGTGTGCTTAATTTAGACAGGATGGGAGTGTGGTCGGAGTTTAATTCAGGAAGAGCGACAGGATCAGTTAGGTGGGTTATGTTTTTATTAATGATTAAATCTATGGTGGTAGGGGTTGTATTATTTAATGGGTAATGTGTGGGAGTAGGAGGATGCATGATGATGGCGTTATGATTTAATGAATACGAGTAGAGAGTGTTACCATTTCTATTCGCTCTGTTGCAGTTCCAGGTTGCGTGTTTTGCATTTAGATCGCCTGTTAACAGCACTTTACCGCCGATGTTTAAAAGTGTGTGTATTTCGTGTTGTGTAAAATTGTTACGCGGGTGGTTATAAGCTGTGATGATATTTGTGTTATCAGAGAGCCGGATGCAAAGGGACTCTATGGATGTAGGCTGAAGGTGAACTAATGTATGTTGTATTGAGTTGTGTACGAGTGCCGCTACCCCTCCTGCCGGCACGTGTGTTTGAATTTGTCTGTCTTTTCTGTGTACTGTGTATCCTTTTATGTGTAATTTGTCTGTGAGTCGTAATCGTGTTTCGTTTATAAGCATAATATGAATGTTATGTTTGTGTAAGAAGTGTATTAGTTCACCTATTTTGGATAGGATTCCATTTGCGTTCCATGAACAGATTTTAGTAGTGAATTAAATCTGATATGAGTCGATACGATTCATGAATGTCATGGTGATAGATGCTCGTGATTGTGTGTTTGTACATTTAGCTAATTCTACGTTTAATTCGTTTACAAAGGTTAACAAGTTTGAAAGATTTATCATTGAATTCATTACATTTATTGCACTAGCCAATTCATTAAAAATATCAGCTGTTTGTGTGATTGTTTCTTGCGTTGATTGTCGTTGAGTGGGAAGAGTTTGTGTGTGGGGCGTTGGCTGCTGGAGCGTTGGCCGCTCGGCACTCGTCTCGCGCCTTCGTTGCGGCAGAGAGGGGAATCGCGCATGGTCGTAAATGTTCGGCACTGGCACTGCAGTTTGCGCGCTGGCTACGCGTTGTCGCTGCTGTGGCTGTTGTTGGCGCTGTGTCCAGCTGTTGACGGTCGGCTCTGGCGCTGGTAGGTATGTCACTGGTGGAGCTGTACCATCCCGCTGTGCTCGCTGAACCTTAAACTCTTCATAGCGCTGAAGAACTCGGGGGTTGCGCTTTCCTACTTCTTGCACTTTGCGTATGTATGCCTCGCAAACAATTGCATTAGCAGGGTGCGCACCCCCACAGTTCACGCACTTGGCGGGTGAGTTTCGGGACTTGACGCATACGCCAGTTAAGTGGTTTTGAGCGCATTTCACGCACTGTGGCTGACGGTTGCAGTTGCTTGTAGCGTGACCCCATCCCTGGCAACGGTGGCATTGCGTGAGGATTTTTTTGTTTGTGTGCCTCTCCCACGAGACTCTAGTAAACAATATCTTTGTTATTGTTTGCTGTACTTGTTTCAATGTCAGGTCAGATGTTGTTACAACTAGGTATAATGGCCTGAATTCAGTTCTCATACGGTACACAGCTTTAATTTTGATTTCGTAGTTAGTCTCAAGTTCTTGTTTAACGCAATCTGTTGTAGGTTCCCAGTCTAATCCTCTTAATACAAATGCGTGAGATTTTTCGTTAGAATCGCTATATGTATGGTACTGAATTTTAGGTTTTATTATCTCGAGAAACTTGTCTTTTTCTTCTTTACTTTCGAGATACAGGCTGACATTATTTCTAGTGTATTTTATGTTGTAGCCTTGTTTCGCTGTCGCATCTAATTTGCTTACTAGAGCTCGGTGGTCTGTCACTTTGCCAGGGATGATGATTGGGGCTGGAGCGTTCTTACGCAAGGGCAGTGCGGGGGTAGTGTGGTTTGCCTCGTCGCTGTCGTCTCCGGAGTCAATAGCGTCATCGTCGGGATCTGCGAGGTTGGATAATGGCGCGTAGCGGTTGGTCGTCTGCAGTGCCTGTCGAGAGGTACCGGGGGCGGTGCGGCGGGGTTTCATAGCAGCTCGAGGGGCTTTGGTGGGTTTGTAAATGTCACTGTCACGAGGGGGGCTTTCACTGGCTTTTCTTTTACCTGTTTCACTGCTCACTACACTTTCAATGTTTTTATTACATTCACTCTGATTAAATAATCCGTCGAAACAAATTTCACTTTCACTCACGTTCTTCATACTCACTTCATGCTCACTGTTCTTATCACTACTTTCACTTAGAGAGATACTTTCCAACTTATCACTAAACGTGGCACTTTGGTTTCCCGCGTTTTCACTATTCTCGTTGTCAACATTTTCACTCGCGTTATCAGTCTCTATCTGTTTACTGCGTTGAACTTTCGGGGGCATTGGGGCACGGCCCCGACGCCGGTTTTGGTACTTGAAAACACTTTTACTTTTTGAATAAGTAGTTCGCTGAGGGCGATTTTTAATTCTCATCCAACAAAAAACAAAATTTATTCTAAGTCGCCTGTTTAAACTTACGAAGCAAGAACTATCTGGCTTAGCACTACGCGTCCGCACTCATCGGCTGCTCAGAAATCACTGGGACGAGAACGTGTGTATTCAACATGGTATGGCCGTTGACATGAATTAATATAATGAGAAATCTATTTGAAATCTTATTTATCATTATAATTCTAATTGGATTCTTATAGGATATTGAGGGGCCAAGGGATAATGTTGGGAGATGAGATGTATTCTTCTTTTATATATTTCGCTTTTCTTCCAGCATTACGGGTATGTAAAGTGTGAAATCAGTTCATTATATTTGAATTTAATGCTCTTATTAATGGATGTACAATTATAATATTTATTATGAACATATTACTGGTATCCACCATGACAATGTTATTTATTTATCATCATTACTTTCATATTTATTCTAATAAATAGTAATGTGTACGTTATTTAATATTAAGTACATGTACGATAAGAAAGATACATTTGTTAAATTGGGAATCAAACTCCATCATCTACATGTTACTATAAAACTGTTTCACAAACTCAGCAATTATTATAAATAATAATAACCATATATATTGAGAAATTATAATAATAATTTTAATAAAAATCAAAAAGTCAACGGCACGCGGTGTTCCCAATCGGTCACCCATCCAAGTACTAACCGCGCCCGATGTTGCTTAACTTACGTGATCGGACGAGAACGTGTGTATTCAACATGGTATGGCCGTTGACATGAATTAATATAATGAGAAATCTATTTGAAATCTTATTTATCATTATAATTCTAATTGGATTCTTATAGGATATTGAGGGGCCAAGGGATAATGTTGGGAGATGAGATGTATTCTTCTTTTATATATTTCGCTTTTCTTCCAGCATTACGGGTATGTAAAGTGTGAAATCAGTTCATTATATTTGAATTTAATGCTCTTATTAATGGATGTACAATTATAATATTTATTATGAACATATTACTGGTATCCACCATGACAATGTTATTTATTTATCATCATTACTTTCATATTTATTCTAATAAATAGTAATGTGTACGTTATTTAATATTAAGTACATGTACGATAAGAAAGATACATTTGTTAAATTGGGAATCAAACTCCATCATCTACATGTTACTATAAAACTGTTTCACAAACTCAGCAATTATTATAAATAATAATAACCATATATATTGAGAAATTATAATAATAATTTTAATAAAAATCAAAAAGTCAACGGCACGCGGTGTTCCCAAGCGGTCACCCATCCAAGTACTAACCGCGCCTGATGTTGCTTAACTTACGTGATCGGACGAGAACGAATTAGAATTAGAAATGCGTTTTATTTGTTCCAGTTTATACATTTTAACAAATAGACTTGGCTCATTTCGGGCAGTGTCCAGGGCAGCGTCGACTGCGCAGTACGGGGACATAATCTCAATCACATTGTGATTTGCGGATTTGTCCGCGTAGCTGCGCTGCGCACCGCCGCCTGGCGCCGTGAATGGCTCGGTCTTATTTGATTTAACATTATTGTTTTTAAATGGCGTTCCTGGCCTTTGGCCTTACCGCTAGATTTAGTTATGTATTTACAAATAAGTTAAAACAATTGATGATCGTGTGCGTGTGATGCAGTGTGCGTGTTTTATGAATGATCGTGTTGTGTATCGTAGGAAAAATAAATAAAAAAAAACCTACTCCAGGTAATTGTACTTATAACTAACTTAAAAACTATATGAGCGACAGTAATGTTTTGTACAATGCGGTTATGACCCGTAATAATAATTTATGATAATTATGATTTGAAAATAATGAGACGCATATGATCTTATTTCTAATGAATGATTGTTAATGGTATTTACAATGCGGCTATGTTTTTACAATGTTTGGTTTGATTTTATGTGATGAAAATTATGTATTATGCATGCGACTTATATTTAGTGAATGATTGCGAATGATATATACAATGCGGCTATGACACTTTCGTACATTTATGTTTTGTGATTATGAGGTGTTAGTTATGAATGTTAGTATGAGATGTTATGGTTCAGGTTCGCGTTGGTGGAACACAGGAAGTGTTTGATAAGGTAACTTGTGAATTAGAGGAAACTGGAGATTGTGCTCTCTGATTTGAGTTATTGTGCGTGTGAGTGGATTATTGTGTAGTTGTGTGGTGTAAAATTTTTGTGATAGTTTTGTGATGTATTCATGTATGTATGGAATGTTTGTTCTGTTGTGTAAATCTTCGATTCTAGTGTATCTGTCTGCGCTATGAATTAAGCGTAGACATTTATTCTGGAATCGTTGTATCGGTCGCAGCGCTGTTTTCGTCGCAGAACAATAAACCGGAGCTGCGTATGTGATTATGGGGCGAATAATGGTAGTGAATAGGAGTTTTTTATTTTTAGGAGACATTTTACTATTTTTGTTTAGGAGGGAATATAAGGATCTGACTACAAGGGATGCTTTGCGAATTGTGGCTTTAATATGGGTGTTATAGTGGAGGCGGGTCTCAAGCGTCATACCGAGGTATTTGACGTTGGGTTTGGGGAATGCACGGTGTTGGTTTAGTTTTAGTGGTGTGTATACTTTGTTATTTGTGTGTTTGCGTGTGAAAACTATGGTTTCGGTTTTATCGTTGTTGATGGATATTTTCCATAGGCGCCAGTAGGGTTGAAGGATGTCAATATGGATTTGGAGTTGTTTGTTTGCGACCTCTGCGCTGAACGAGTGGGCATAGAGGGCCGTATCGTCCGCGTAGAGTGCAATTTTGGTTTTAGGGAATGTGGGGATATCATAAAGGTATAATGTGAATAGCTGCGGGCCTAGACAACTGCCTTGAGGCACACCCGCAGCAATGGGGTGGGAAGAGGATAGAGTATTATTTATTTTGACTTTAAAGGATCGGTTAATCAGGTATGAATTTATTAGTTTAATTAATAAGGGCGGGAATTTCGCTCGAATCATTTTGTAAATTAGTCCTTCTAGCCATACTTTGTCGAAAGCCTTTTCGACGTCTAGAAGTGCCATTACTGTGACATTTTGCTTGTTAAAGTTAGTAGATATGTCTGTCACGATTCTCGCTACTTGCTGGACTGTGTTGTGTTTGGGGCGGAATCCAAATTGAAATGGAGGAATAATTCGGTTTTTCTGGGTAAACATTTGGATTCGGTGAAGGATAACCTTCTCAGCGACCTTTGACAAGGTACTGAGAAGGCTGATGGGTCGGTAGCTTGTGGATAGTTTTGGATTTTTATTTGGTTTATATATGGGAACCACTAGTGCAGTTTTCCATGCATTTGGAAAATACTGGAGCTTAATCATAGAATTTATGATGTAAGTGAACTGCACTAGGGCTTTTCGGGAAAGGTTCTTCAGGGCTATATTCTGGATGTTGTCAGGACCTGGCGCTTTCTGGCTGGGAAAGGATTTTATGATGGAATAAACTTCGGCGGGTTTGGTTAGGTATTTTGCAAGGATTTTAGGGTTTATTTGTTCTGGGGTGGTTAGGAAGTTTTGTGCTGTATTTATTACGTGTAATTGTTCGGGGGTATGATTTGTGTCGAGTGTGTGAACGTGTTGAAAAGTTTCAGCTATTGCTTCTACTTTTTGTTCGTCTGTAAATAGTGTATTATTTTGTGTTGTGAGTTCTGGAATTGGTTTGAAGGGTTTTTTGAGTGCGTGTGTAAGTTTCCAGAGAGTGTTGTCATGTGGATTTAGTGCGAGAAGTTTGTCTTCCCATGTTTTGTTTTTAAATGTTCTGATTTGTGTCTGTATTTGTCGTGTGAGTGAATTCATATGTGTACGGTGGATAGGATCACGTGACCTCTGCCATAGTTTTCGTGTAGTGTTGCGTTGCGTGATAAGCTGTGTTATTTGTGGTGGTAATTTATCTTTGTTTGGCTCTAGTTTAATTGTGCGTGTGTGTTTATTCAATGCGTGTATTATTATATGCGTTAATGCGTGTACTTGTGCGTCTATTTCGTTCGTTATATTCATGTGTGGCTGTATTATTATGTATTTGTCAAGTGTTTTTCTAAATTGTTGCCAATCTGTATTTTTATATGTGCGTATGTAGTGTGTTGTGTCTGTGAGTGTGTTGTGTGTGCTTAATTTTGACAGGATGGGGGTGTGGTCGGAATTTAATTCAGGAAGGGCAACGGGGTCTGTTAGGTATGTTACATTTTTATTTATTATGATGTCAATTGTTGTGGGAGTTGTGTTGTTTTGTGGAAAGTGGGTAGCGGTATGGGGGTGCATGATTATGGCGTTATGACTGGTGATGTATGAATATAACGTGTTACCGTTTTTATTCGATCTATTGCAGTTCCAAGTCACGTGTTTTGCGTTTAGGTCGCCTACTAGCAGCACTTTGCTTCCGATATTTAAAAGTGTGTGAATGTCGTGTTGTGTGAAATTGTTACGAGGGTTGTTGTATGCTGATATGATGCATGTGTTATCAGAGAGCCGGATACAAAGGGATTCTAGGGTTGAGGGCTGAAGGTGAACTAATGTGTGTGGTATACTATTGTGTACGAGTGCCGCAACTCCTCCTGCCGGCACGTGTGTTTGTATTTGTCTGTCTTCTCTGTAAACTGTGTAACCTTTAATGTGTAATTTGTCTGTGTGTCGAAGTCGTGTTTCATTTATGAGCATGATGTGAATGTTACGTTTGTGTAGGAAGTGAATTAGCTCACCTTTTTTGGATAGGATTCCATTTGCGTTCCATGAACATATGTTAATAGTGAACATTATATATTATATTGTGAAATGTTTTGTGTGAAGGTGAGGGTTGTGAAGAATTTTTCTTGTTGTGTTTTACATTTAGATAATTGACGGTTACATTCTTTTAAAGCTAACAATAAGTTTCCTATATTTACCAAATTATTTAAAATATTTATTTCTACAGAAAGTTCGTTAAATAAATTCATTGTGTCCTGATCACTGGGGTCGGAGAAGGCTGCAAGCTGTTTGGGGGGTTGATGAGCTGCCGACGTAGCAGGGACAGGGGCAGGGTTGTCTGCAGGCTGGCTGGGGGTAGGTTGGCGCGCTGGCTGCTGTCGGTAGGCTCCGGGGAGCGGGGGAAACTCTTCGCGGACTCGTGTGACCGCAGCGCGCCGCTGTGGAAGAGGGGGAAATCGCGCACTTACACTCACTTCACTTTCACTAAGTGTGTGGGCGCGCTGCGTCCATGGGTTCGCCTGGGGAGCTGGTGCTGGCTGGTACTTCTGCTGGACTGGAGCTACGGTTCTTCTGTTTATATTTAACTGACTTTGTTTCAGCCGCGCAGTGTATACCGCGCACTGAATATTGTTGGCCGGATGTGCCTCGCCACAGTTCACGCACTTGGCCGGGGTATTTTTTGGTTTGGTGCACTCTCTTGTAAGGTGCTGTTCTGCACACTTTAAGCAGCGTGGTGTGCGCATGCAGTTGGATGTTGCATGTCCCCACATCTGGCAACGATGGCACTGCGTCAGCTGTTTTTTGTTGTTATGTCGCTCCCAGGTTACTCGAGCATACATAATTGTTTTGACCTGTTTTTGGATGGCTTGGAGTGTTGTTGCAGCTGACGTCACTACAAGATATAGCGGTCTGTACTGTGTTCTCATGCGATATACTTGTTTGATGTTTAAATTGTAACATTCTTTGAGTTCATTTGCTATATCTTGCGTGGTGGGCTCACAGTCAAGACCGCGAAGCACAAAAGCATGAGTTTTGTCAACTGCATCCGTGTAGGTATGAAACTCTACTTGCGATTCTCTCATAGTAGCGACCATCTTTCTCTTTTCTTCCATGTCATCTACATATAGATTTATATTGTTTTTCGTGTAACTCACAGCGAAACCTTTTTTCACATTTTCTTCGATGGTGCGAATGAATTCTTTGTGGCAGTTTGGTTTCCCTGCGATGATTATTGGTGCCGGTGCACGTGACCTGGTGGTGTTGGCGGTGGTGGTAGTTGTCTTGAGTTGCTGTTTGACACCGCTTGGTCCAGCTTTGTCGTTGGGAGGTACGTCATCGCTACTGCTGACGTCATCTTCGTCGTCACCAAGATCGCTGTCCGGTGCGCCGGCAAGTGGCGCATATCTGTTGTGTAGGCTGAGTGCTGGTGGGGCTGCGTTCGCGCGCAGCTTCTTTCTTCTGAACGCTGGTTGGCTTACTGGCATCTCTCTATCTTTCTCGGGACTGCCGCTAGCTTTCCTTTTCTTTTTTTCATTTATAGTTTGTTCGTCTTCCGAGAAACGCGGATCCACGACTTTGATTAAATTTTTTAATCTATTCCCACTCATCGTGTCACTTGAAATTTTAACTTTTTCACTTTTATCAGTCACTGTCTTTTTACCTATTTGATCCACTTTACTATTAAAACTAGCATTATCACTTTCACTTGCATTTACATTGTCAACGTCACTCACGTTCATGTTTTCACTTGCAGCATTCTCAGTCTCTGTCTCTTTGCTCTTGTTTTCACTTTGCATAGGGGTGAAGCCCCTGTGCCGGCTGAAAAACTTGTAAACGCACCTGGATTTATTATTAAAACTACACTTGTATGGAGGTCGTTTTTTACGCATAAAATACAAATTTTATGTTTTTTCAATAACTCGCGCGGATATTGACGAGAACCAACTGTTCACGACGGCTATCACACTCGAACTGGGGACGAGAACGTGTGTATTCAACATGGTATGGCCGTTGACATGAATTAATATAATGAGAAATCTATTTGAAATCTTATTTATCATTATAATTCTAATTGGATTCTTATAGGATATTGAGGGGCCAAGGGATAATGTTGGGAGATGAGATGTATTCTTCTTTTATATATTTCGCTTTTCTTCCAGCATTACGGGTATGTAAAGTGTGAAATCAGTTCATTATATTTGAATTTAATGCTCTTATTAATGGATGTACAATTATAATATTTATTATGAACATATTACTGGTATCCACCATGACAATGTTATTTATTTATCATCATTACTTTCATATTTATTCTAATAAATAGTAATGTGTACGTTATTTAATATTAAGTACATGTACGATAAGAAAGATACATTTGTTAAATTGGGAATCAAACTCCATCATCTACATGTTACTATAAAACTGTTTCACAAACTCAGCAATTATTATAAATAATAATAACCATATATATTGAGAAATTATAATAATAATTTTAATAAAAATCAAAAAGTCAACGGCACGCGGTGTTCCCAAGCGGTCACCCATCCAAGTACTAACCGCGCCCGATGTTGCTTAACTTACGTGATCGGACGAGAACGTGTGTATTCAACATGGTATGGCCGTTGACATGAATTAATATAATGAGAAATCTATTTGAAATCTTATTTATCATTATAATTCTAATTGGATTCTTATAGGATATTGAGGGGCCAAGGGATAATGTTGGGAGATGAGATGTATTCTTCTTTTATATATTTCGCTTTTCTTCCAGCATTACGGGTATGTAAAGTGTGAAATCAGTTCATTATATTTGAATTTAATGCTCTTATTAATGGATGTACAATTATAATATTTATTATGAACATATTACTGGTATCCACCATGACAATGTTATTTATTTATCATCATTACTTTCATATTTATTCTAATAAATAGTAATGTGTACGTTATTTAATATTAAGTACATGTACGATAAGAAAGATACATTTGTTAAATTGGGAATCAAACTCCATCATCTACATGTTACTATAAAACTGTTTCACAAACTCAGCAATTATTATAAATAATAATAACCATATATATTGAGAAATTATAATAATAATTTTAATAAAAATCAAAAAGTCAACGGCACGCGGTGTTCCCAAGCGGTCACCCATCCAAGTACTAACCGCGCCCGATGTTGCTTAACTTACGTGATCGGACGAGAACGTGTGTATTCAACATGGTATGGCCGTTGACATGAATTAATATAATGAGAAATCTATTTGAAATCTTATTTATCATTATAATTCTAATTGGATTCTTATAGGATATTGAGGGGCCAAGGGATAATGTTGGGAGATGAGATGTATTCTTCTTTTATATATTTCGCCTTTCTTCCAGCATTACGGGTATGTAAAGTGTGAAATCAGTTCATTATATTTGAATTTAATGCTCTTATTAATGGATGTACAATTATAATATTTATTATGAACATATTACTGGTATCCACCATGACAATGTTATTTATTTATCATCATTACTTTCATATTTATTCTAATAAATAGTAATGTGTACGTTATTTAATATTAAGTACATGTACGATAAGAAAGATACATTTGTTAAATTGGGAATCAAACTCCATCATCTACATGTTACTATAAAACTGTTTCACAAACTCAGCAATTATTATAAATAATAATAACCATATATATTGAGAAATTATAATAATAATTTTAATAAAAATCAAAAAGTCAACGGCACGCGGTGTTCCCAAGCGGTCACCCATCCAAGTACTAACCGCGCCTGATGTTGCTTAACTTACGTGATCGGACGAGAACGTTTTTTTTTTGTTAGATATCATCTTTATTATTGAACCAAATACATTTATTTACAAAGTAAAACGCAGCACATTACGGGCACTATACCAGGGCGGCAGCTGCTAGCACAGTACGCAAACGAAATCACAATCACGCAGTGATTTGCGGATTTGTTTGCGTAGCTGTACTGCTAGTTACCGCCTGGCGCCGTGAATGGCGTTGTTTTGATATGTTTTAAAATTAGCATTTCAATACATTGCTCCTGGCCTGTTGGCCTTATCAACTAAGTTTAAAGTTAAATTCTTAACGTTAATAACAATGATCGAGTGCGTGTAATGAGGCGAGGGTGAATTTAATGAATGATCGTGTGCGCGTTTGTAGGAAAAAATAATAAAAAACCTACTTTAATACAATTGTGTACTTATATCTAACTTACAAACTAAATGAGTGACAGTATGGTATTTACAATGAAGTTATGACACTTACATTAATATTTGTGATATCTATGGTGTGATTGTATGAGATATGATTTATGACTTAGAGATAAATGAATGATTTTTTAATGATATTTACAGTGCGGCTATGACATTTTCTAACAATATTTAAATTATGATTAGATGAAGTGGTTAGTATGAGGGTTAGTGTGCGGCGATGTTGTTATGGGCGCGTTGGCGGAACAGAGGAAGATTCTGGTATGGTAATTTGTGTTTTAGTGGAAATGGGACGTTGTACTCTCTGATTTGTGTCATGTTTCTTGTGAGAGGGTTGTGACTAATTTGTGTTGTGTAGAATTTTTGTGAAAGATGTGTAATGTATTCTCGTATGTATGGTATGTTTGTTATGCCGTGTAAATCTGCGATTCTTGTGTATCTGTCAGCGCTATTGATTAAGCGAAGACATTTGTTTTGGAATCGCTGCAGCGGCTTCAGAGCTGTGTGCGATACAGAACACCATGCCGGTACTGCGTACGTGAGAATTGGGCGAATGATTGATGTGAAAATGAGTTTTTTGTTGGGTATGGACATTTTACTTGTTTTATTTAAGAGTGGGTAGAGGGATCTAACTGTGAGGGATGCTTTTTTGATGGAGTTTTTAATGTGTTTTTTGTGATAGAGGCGGGATTCAAGTGTCATGCCAAGGTATTTGACAGACGGGGAAGGGATTGCACGGTGGTTGTTTAATTTGAGTGGTGTGTAGATTTTGTTGTTTGTGTGTTTGCGTGTGAATACAATGGCTTCGGTCTTGTCATGGTTGATGGAGATTTTCCAGAGGCGCCAGTAGGGTTGGAGGATATCAAGGTGAATTTGGATTTGTTTATTAGCAACTTCTGCGCTGAACGAGTGGGCATAGATGGCCGTATCGTCCGCGTAGAGTGCGGTTTTGGTTTTTGGAAATGTCGGGATGTCATGGATGTAAAGGGTGAAAAGCTGCGGCCCTAGACAACTGCCCTGGGCCACACCTGCAGCTATAGGGTGGGAATTGGAGAGAGTATTGTTTAGTTTGACTTGGAAGGATCTGTTAGTGAGGTATGATTTTATAAGTTTGATTAATATGGGCGGGAATTTCACTTGAATCATTTTGTAAATTAACCCTTCTAGCCATACTTTGTCGAAAGCCTTTTCGACGTCTAAAAGGGCCATTACTGTGACATTTTGCTTATTGAAATTTGTAGATATGTCTGTCACGATTCTCGCTACTTGTTGAGTGGTATTATGGTATTTACGGAAGCCGAATTGAAAGGAAGGGATTATTTTATGTTTATGGTTAAATTTTTGGATACGGTAAAGGATGACCTTCTCAGCAACCTTTGATAAGGTACTGAGAAGGCTGATGGGTCGGTAGCTTGTGGGTAGTTTAGGGTTTTTGTTTGGTTTGAGTATAGGAACCACTAGTGCAGTTTTCCACACTTCCGGGAAGTAATGGAGCTTAATCATAGAATTTATGATATAAGTGAACTGCACTAGGGCTTTGCGGGATAGGTTTTTAAGGGCTATGTTTTGGATGTTATCAGGACCTGGCGCCTTCTGGTTGGGAAAGGTTTTGATTATGGATATGATTTCAGAGGGCTTGGAGAGGAATTTAGCAAGATTTTGAGGAGTTACATTTGAATTTAAAAAATTGTTTACTGCGTTAATAATGTTACTTTGTTCTTGGGAATTATTGGGGTCGAGGATGTGGACTTGCTCAAAGGTTTCAGCTAGCGCTTCCGCCTTGAGTTCGTCGGAGAAAAGGATATTATTATTTACCGATAGTTCGGGTAAAGGTTTAAAGGGTTTTTTCAAATTTTGTGTGAGTTTCCAGAGTGAACTATCGTTAGGATTGAGAGAAAGGAGTTTGTCTTGCCAGGATTTGTTTTTGAAGGATTTGATTTCTGTCTGGATTATGCGGGTGAGAGAGTTCATTTGTCTGCGGTGGACTGGATCACGAGACCTCTGCCATAGCTTCCGTGTCGTGTTGCGTTGTGTGATTAATTGTGTAATTTGTATTGGTAGTTTGTCTTTGTTTGGCTTTAGTTTAGTGATACGTGTGTGTTTGTTTAGTGCATGTGTGATGGCATAAGTTAGTGCTTGCACTTGTGTATCTATGGCTTGTGTTGTGTTCATGTGTGGCTGTATTGTGATATGTTTGTCAAGTGTTTTTCTGTACTCATGCCAATCTGTGTCTCTGTAAATGCGTGTATAGTGCGTGTTATCTGTGTGTACGTTGTGTGTGCTTAATTTAGACAGGATGGGAGTGTGGTCGGAGTTTAATTCAGGAAGAGCGACAGGATCAGTTAGGTGGGTTATGTTTTTATTAATGATTAAATCTATGGTGGTAGGGGTTGTATTATTTAATGGGTAATGTGTGGGAGTAGGAGGATGCATGATGATGGCGTTATGATTTAATGAATACGAGTAGAGAGTGTTACCATTTCTATTCGCTCTGTTGCAGTTCCAGGTTGCGTGTTTTGCATTTAGATCGCCTGTTAACAGCACTTTACCGCCGATGTTTAAAAGTGTGTGTATTTCGTGTTGTGTAAAATTGTTACGCGGGTGGTTATAAGCTGTGATGATATTTGTGTTATCAGAGAGCCGGATGCAAAGGGACTCTATGGATGTAGGCTGAAGGTGAACTAATGTATGTTGTATTGAGTTGTGTACGAGTGCCGCTACCCCTCCTGCCGGCACGTGTGTTTGAATTTGTCTGTCTTTTCTGTGTACTGTGTATCCTTTTATGTGTAATTTGTCTGTGAGTCGTAATCGTGTTTCGTTTATAAGCATAATATGAATGTTATGTTTGTGTAAGAAGTGTATTAGTTCACCTATTTTGGATAGGATTCCATTTGCGTTCCATGAACAGATTTTAGTAGTGAATTAAATCTGATATGAGTCGATACGATTCATGAATGTCATGGTGATAGATGCTCGTGATTGTGTGTTTGTACATTTAGCTAATTCTACGTTTAATTCGTTTACAAAGGTTAACAAGTTTGAAAGATTTATCATTGAATTCATTACATTTATTGCACTAGCCAATTCATTAAAAATATCAGCTGTTTGTGTGATTGTTTCTTGCGTTGATTGTCGTTGAGTGGGAAGAGTTTGTGTGTGGGGCGTTGGCTGCTGGAGCGTTGGCCGCTCGGCACTCGTCTCGCGCCTTCGTTGCGGCAGAGAGGGGAATCGCGCATGGTCGTAAATGTTCGGCACTGGCACTGCAGTTTGCGCGCTGGCTACGCGTTGTCGCTGCTGTGGCTGTTGTTGGCGCTGTGTCCAGCTGTTGACGGTCGGCTCTGGCGCTGGTAGGTATGTCACTGGTGGAGCTGTACCATCCCGCTGTGCTCGCTGAACCTTAAACTCTTCATAGCGCTGAAGAACTCGGGGGTTGCGCTTTCCTACTTCTTGCACTTTGCGTATGTATGCCTCGCAAACAATTGCATTAGCAGGGTGCGCACCCCCACAGTTCACGCACTTGGCGGGTGAGTTTCGGGACTTGACGCATACGCCAGTTAAGTGGTTTTGAGCGCATTTCACGCACTGTGGCTGACGGTTGCAGTTGCTTGTAGCGTGACCCCATCCCTGGCAACGGTGGCATTGCGTGAGGATTTTTTTGTTTGTGTGCCTCTCCCACGAGACTCTAGTAAACAATATCTTTGTTATTGTTTGCTGTACTTGTTTCAATGTCAGGTCAGATGTTGTTACAACTAGGTATAATGGCCTGAATTCAGTTCTCATACGGTACACAGCTTTAATTTTGATTTCGTAGTTAGTCTCAAGTTCTTGTTTAACGCAATCTGTTGTAGGTTCCCAGTCTAATCCTCTTAATACAAATGCGTGAGATTTTTCGTTAGAATCGCTATATGTATGGTACTGAATTTTAGGTTTTATTATCTCGAGAAACTTGTCTTTTTCTTCTTTACTTTCGAGATACAGGCTGACATTATTTCTAGTGTATTTTATGTTGTAGCCTTGTTTCGCTGTCGCATCTAATTTGCTTACTAGAGCTCGGTGGTCTGTCACTTTGCCAGGGATGATGATTGGGGCTGGAGCGTTCTTACGCAAGGGCAGTGCGGGGGTAGTGTGGTTTGCCTCGTCGCTGTCGTCTCCGGAGTCAATAGCGTCATCGTCGGGATCTGCGAGGTTGGATAATGGCGCGTAGCGGTTGGTCGTCTGCAGTGCCTGTCGAGAGGTACCGGGGGCGGTGCGGCGGGGTTTCATAGCAGCTCGAGGGGCTTTGGTGGGTTTGTAAATGTCACTGTCACGAGGGGGGCTTTCACTGGCTTTTTTTTTACCTGTTTCACTGCTCACTACACTTTCAATGTTTTTATTACATTCACTCTGATTAAATAATCCGTCGAAACAAATTTCACTTTCACTCACGTTCTTCATACTCACTTCATGCTCACTGTTCTTATCACTACTTTCACTTAGAGAGATACTTTCCAACTTATCACTAAACGTGGCACTTTGGTTTCCCGCGTTTTCACTATTCTCGTTGTCAACATTTTCACTCGCGTTATCAGTCTCTATCTGTTTACTGCGTTGAACTTTCGGGGGCATTGGGGCACGGCCCCGACGCCGGTTTTGGTACTTGAAAACACTTTTACTTTTTGAATAAGTAGTTCGCTGAGGGCGATTTTTAATTCTCATCCAACAAAAAACAAAATTTATTCTAAGTCGCCTGTTTAAACTTACGAAGCAAGAACTATCTGGCTTAGCACTACGCGTCCGCACTCATCGGCTGCTCAGAAATCACTGGGACGAGAACGTGTGTATTCAACATGGTATGGCCGTTGACATGAATTAATATAATGAGAAATCTATTTGAAATCTTATTTATCATTATAATTCTAATTGGATTCTTATAGGATATTGAGGGGCCAAGGGATAATGTTGGGAGATGAGATGTATTCTTCTTTTATATATTTCGCTTTTCTTCCAGCATTACGGGTATGTAAAGTGTGAAATCAGTTCATTATATTTGAATTTAATGCTCTTATTAATGGATGTACAATTATAATATTTATTATGAACATATTACTGGTATCCACCATGACAATGTTATTTATTTATCATCATTACTTTCATATTTATTCTAATAAATAGTAATGTGTACGTTATTTAATATTAAGTACATGTACGATAAGAAAGATACATTTGTTAAATTGGGAATCAAACTCCATCATCTACATGTTACTATAAAACTGTTTCACAAACTCAGCAATTATTATAAATAATAATAACCATATATATTGAGAAATTATAATAATAATTTTAATAAAAATCAAAAAGTCAACGGCACGCGGTGTTCCCAAGCGGTCACCCATCCAAGTACTAACCGCGCCCGATGTTGCTTAACTTACGTGATCGGACGAGAACGTGTGTATTCAACATGGTATGGCCGTTGACATGAATTAATATAATGAGAAATCTATTTGAAATCTTATTTATCATTATAATTCTAATTGGATTCTTATAGGATATTGAGGGGCCAAGGGATAATGTTGGGAGATGAGATGTATTCTTCTTTTATATATTTCGCTTTTCTTCCAGCATTACGGGTATGTAAAGTGTGAAATCAGTTCATTATATTTGAATTTAATGCTCTTATTAATGGATGTACAATTATAATATTTATTATGAACATATTACTGGTATCCACCATGACAATGTTATTTATTTATCATCATTACTTTCATATTTATTCTAATAAATAGTAATGTGTACGTTATTTAATATTAAGTACATGTACGATAAGAAAGATACATTTGTTAAATTGGGAATCAAACTCCATCATCTACATGTTACTATAAAACTGTTTCACAAACTCAGCAATTATTATAAATAATAATAACCATATATATTGAGAAATTATAATAATAATTTTAATAAAAATCAAAAAGTCAACGGCACGCGGTGTTCCCAAGCGGTCACCCATCCAAGTACTAACCGCGCCTGATGTTGCTTAACTTACGTGATCGGACGAGAACGTGTGTATTCAACATGGTATGGCCGTTGACATGAATTAATATAATGAGAAATCTATTTGAAATCTTATTTATCATTATAATTCTAATTGGATTCTTATAGGATATTGAGGGGCCAAGGGATAATGTTGGGAGATGAGATGTATTCTTCTTTTATATATTTCGCTTTTCTTCCAGCATTACGGGTATGTAAAGTGTGAAATCAGTTCATTATATTTGAATTTAATGCTCTTATTAATGGATGTACAATTATAATATTTATTATGAACATATTACTGGTATCCACCATGACAATGTTATTTATTTATCATCATTACTTTCATATTTATTCTAATAAATAGTAATGTGTACGTTATTTAATATTAAGTACATGTACGATAAGAAAGATACATTTGTTAAATTGGGAATCAAACTCCATCATCTACATGTTACTATAAAACTGTTTCACAAACTCAGCAATTATTATAAATAATAATAACCATATATATTGAGAAATTATAATAATAATTTTAATAAAAATCAAAAAGTCAACGGCACGCGGTGTTCCCAAGCGGTCACCCATCCAAGTACTAACCGCGCCCGATGTTGCTTAACTTACGTGATCGGACGAGAACGTGTGTATTCAACATGGTATGGCCGTTGACATGAATTAATATAATGAGAAATCTATTTGAAATCTTATTTATCATTATAATTCTAATTGGATTCTTATAGGATATTGAGGGGCCAAGGGATAATGTTGGGAGATGAGATGTATTCTTCTTTTATATATTTCGCTTTTCTTCCAGCATTACGGGTATGTAAAGTGTGAAATCAGTTCATTATATTTGAATTTAATGCTCTTATTAATGGATGTACAATTATAATATTTATTATGAACATATTACTGGTATCCACCATGACAATGTTATTTATTTATCATCATTACTTTCATATTTATTCTAATAAATAGTAATGTGTACGTTATTTAATATTAAGTACATGTACGATAAGAAAGATACATTTGTTAAATTGGGAATCAAACTCCATCATCTACATGTTACTATAAAACTGTTTCACAAACTCAGCAATTATTATAAATAATAATAACCATATATATTGAGAAATTATAATAATAATTTTAATAAAAATCAAAAAGTCAACGGCACGCGGTGTTCCCAAGCGGTCACCCATCCAAGTACTAACCGCGCCTGATGTTGCTTAACTTACGTGATCGGACGAGAACGACTTTCAATTTCTTTTATTGAAGTATTTTGTAATACATTATATTTAAACTTAGTCTAAATTGTGTATGTGTGCAATGTGTTATAAATTCCTGTTTTTACATAAAAACTTACTTTATAATATGGATTGGTGTATGTGTAAACTTAAAATAATTGTTGTGAGATTTGTACGTATGTGTGTATGTTTGTGTATTATTATATTTACATTTTAGTTGTCATTTTTATTATACAGAAAGTATTTACAATAATTAAATCTTATAAACTAAACTTACAATCTAATATATACACAACAAATGACACTATGCTTCAACTATAAATTTACATTATTAATTTATTTGTTAAACACTTAAAACTAGTTAACACTGTACATCAATATAAAAACAACATAACAAATAAATTATATTTATATGCATTCTATGGATTAAACATACTATAAAATTATTATTTAACATACGTATTTGTTATAAATAACAAATATATATGTCATATTATACTTATTCATCATTTATTAATTTTTGTTTGCATTTAATTATTCTTGGAAACTATCTTCAAATATTGGTAATGTCTGGTAAGTCAGTTTGTGTTTTAATACTAGTCCTGCGTTATCATGTCTTACCCTGGTTAGGTTTTTTGTTATTTCGCTGTCGGCAACATAAGTTTGCATTGTGTAAAACTTTGTTGCAATTTTGGTGATGTAGTCTGTGATGTATTCAGTGTTGGTTTGTTCGTGTAGTTGCGTGATTCGTGTATATCGGTCGTGTCCAGTCACAAGACGAAGCATTTTGTTTTGCAGTACTTGCAAAGGTTTCAGTGTGGTGTCTGAGAGGTGTGCGAATAGTGGAGCTGCATATGTCATAACTGGTCTTATAAGTGCTGTGTAGAGATGTTTCTTTGTTTTTGAGGTGAGTGTACTATTTCGAGCTAAAAGTGAGTAAATTTGTTTAATGGAATAATGTGTTTTTATGATTGTGTTACGAATGTGTGTGTGGAAGTTTAGCCTATTATCTAAGTAGACGCCCAGATATTTAACTGCTTGTGATGGTGTGATTTTGTGTGTTTTTATCCTTATGGGTGTGTATATTTTGATGTTGGTGAATTTGCGACTGAAGACTATGGCTTCAGTTTTATTTATATTTAATGTAATCTTCCAGTTAGTCCAGTATTTGTCAAGTAAGTTGAGGTGTATCTGAATTTGTCTACCTGCGACTTCAGCACTATGGCTGTGTGCGTAAAGTGCTGTATCGTCAGCAAAGAGTGCTGTGTTGGTCTGAGCAAAAGTCGGTAAGTCATATAAGTAAATTATAAATAATAATGGCCCCAGGATACTGCCTTGGGGTACACCTGCTTTTATTAATGTGGCCGCAGAATAATCATTATTAATTTTTGTTTTGAAATATCTGTCATTCAGATATGATGACAACAATTTTATTAAATTAAATGGCATATTAATTTTGATTAATTTGTATAAAAGTCCTGTTAGCCAGACTTTATCAAAAGCTTTTTCTATATCAAGTAACGTCATTACTGTTACTTTGCTTTTGTTGAAATTAAAACTTATGTCATTTATTAATCTAGCTAGCTGTTGTGTTGTACTACGATTTTGACGGAATCCAAATTGATGGTCTGGTAATATTTTATTTTCAGTAATGAAATCTACAATTTGTTTAAAGATTATTTTTTCAGTCACTTTTGATAAAGTATTAAGCAAGCTAATTGGTCTGTAATTTGTGGGTGAGTTGTGGTCTTTTCTAGGTTTTGGAATGGGTATTATAGTTGCCATTTTCCATGTTGTCGGCCAATAATTTAGTTTAATTATTGCATTTATTATGTAAGTAATTTGTACTATACACTTTTTTGATAAATTTTTCAAAATTTTATTTTCTATACTGTCAGGTCCAGGGGCTTTATTATTTGGTAATTTGCGAATAATATTGTAAATTTCTCTTGGTTTAATGTATTTCATGTTCTGTTTTGTTATTTCATGTGTGTGTTCGTGTATATTCATGTACTCAGTAACCGTGTCAATGACATGTGTGTGATGTGGTGTATTATTTTGGTTATCAAGTTCGTGAACTTCTCCAAACGTTTTGGCAATAATATCACATTTTTCTTTATCTGTGAAGTAAGTATTATTATTTAGCTTCAACGTTGGTATATTGAATGCTGGTTTCTTTAAAAACTTAGTAAATTTCCAGAGAGTGTTGTCTTGAATGTTTAGATTATCTAATTTGTTAGTCCATGTTTTGTTTCGGTGTTCCGCTATTTCAGTCTTGATTTGTTTGTTAAGTCTGTACATGTTGTGTTTGTGTACATGATCCTGTGTTCTCTGCCATAATCTTCTCACGTGGTTTCTCTTTTCTATTAATTGTGCAGTGTTTATTGGAAGTTTGTCTTTATTTATGTTTATCTTTATTTGTTTTGTGTGTTTTTGTTTAGATTTGTTGATGTTGTAAGTGAGATTGTTTATCTCTTGGTCTATGTCGTCAATTGTTTCTATGTCGTTGTTTATTTGAATTTTCGTATCAAGATATTTTCTAAATGCAGCCCAATTTGTGTGTTTGTATGATGTGATTTGTTTCATACATTTCCCAGTGTATTGATTGTTTAGTGTGAAATATATGGGATTGTGGTCTGAACTGAGTTCTACCAAGCACACCGGATCTGAAATATGAGTGACATTTTGAATAAGCACAATGTCAATAGTGCTGGGTGCGTGTCCACTTGGAGGGAAATGTGTGTGTGTCGGTGTGTAGAGGAGTTGTGTGTTTTGTGAGTTTATGTGTGAGTATAGTGTTCTGCCATTTGCATTACTGCGGTTACAGTTCCACATTGTGTGCACTGCATTCAAATCTCCGACAACTATGACTTTGTGTGAAATGTTAAATAGTGTTCCAAGTTCAACAAGTGTAAAGTTATTCTGTGGTCTGTTGTAAGTGGCGATGATATGTGTGTTGTCAAGTAGTCTGACGCAGATTGTCTCGAGTGTTGTGTTTGGAAGTGGAACGTGTTGGAACGGTATTGTTTTTTTGATAATGACTGCAACTCCACCAGCCGCGTGTTTATCAGTTACTCTGTCTTTACGTATTATACTGTAGTTATGTATTTTAAGTTTCTCAGTCTCAGACAATCTAGTTTCATTTATTAACATAATGTCAATATTGTGTTTGTTTATAAAGTTAACAAGTTCCCCAACCCTTGTCCTGAGTCCGTTGGCGTTCCAAGAAATCATTGTGAGCATGAATTTTAAAAATCGAAATTATTTAATTCTTGTGTAAAAGACAGCATAAGCAAGCCTCGCTGTTGTTTAGATGCGCACAGTGCCATTTGAGCATTTAAATTTTTTATTACATTTATAAACTTATTTATATTAACATAGTTGTTAAGTGTGTTTAGTTCATTTACAAGTTCATTAAATTGACTTGCCTGATTGGACAAAAGCGGAATGGGTTCAGGTTCGGGGGCGGAGTCTGTACCGCGTATTGGTAGCGCAGGAAACTGGGATGGGTGGAGTTGCACAGGAACCGGAACAGTACTGGATCGTTGGTTTTGTTGCCAGATATTTGTTGCTGGCAATGGTGCTGGAACAAATTCTTCTTTTTTCATGTTAGCTTCGCGTCCCATGCTACGAAGTTTTTTCAAATACACTGCGCATTGAATTGAATTCGCAGGATGGTCTTTTTCGCAGTTTACACATTTTGCTGGCGTGTCTTTTGTTTTGGTGCAATCTCTAGTCGCGTGTGGTTCTGCACATTTGAGGCAGTTTGGTGGAGCGAAACAATTTGCAGTTGCATGCCCCCAAGCTTGACAGTTGTGACATTGAATAATCAGCTTCTTATTTCGGTGTCGCTCCCATTTCACTTTTGTATATAATATATACTTTACATTTTCTTCTAAGTCTGTGAGCTTCACCGTACTGTCAGTTATCACCAAATAAAGTGGGCGACGAGTGTTTTTCATCTTGAAAATGCTTATTGCAGCAATATTCATCTCTTTTAAATCTTCCTTTATTTCTTCCGCAGTTGGCTCACTGTCCAGACCTCTAATTACAAAAGCGTGGGTTTTGTTTCCTTTTTCAGTATACGTGAAATGAGCAATTTTGTCTTTGATTAATTGCTTGTGCACTTTTAATTTATCTTCCGGGTTAGTCAAATACAAATTTGTTGTAGATTCGGTGAAACTCATTTTAAATCCGTTAGGAGCATGTGACTTTAATTTCTTAATTATCTCAGAGTGGTTATTAAAAACATTCTGAACAATTATTGGTGTAGGTAAAGCTGGTTTTTTGTTTATTACCTCATTTTCTAATTTATCATATGTATTTGAAATTTCAATTGGACTATTTTCGGTTTTCTTTTTTAAGTTAATTAACTTAACAGCTTTCTTACCTCTCACAGTTTCAAATGAATCAGGTTCTTCCATCATATCTGTCTCCGAATCAGTGTTATTGGTATCAGCCACTGTAATTCGTCGCCGCTTGACAGCCGAATCTACGACTTCCTTTTTCATTGTGCAGAAGCGATGTACACTTCAGATTTTTACACTAATGTAACCAGCACCACTTTTTCTTATTGTTTAACACAAATTTGAAATTTTTTCGTTTATTTTTACCACCTTAAACGCAAAAAAACTGTGAAAAAATTTTCACAAAGAAAAAATAACATCCACTGTTTGACAGCGTTGCTAGGCAATGGGGGACGAGAACGTGTGTATTCAACATGGTATGGCCGTTGACATGAATTAATATAATGAGAAATCTATTTGAAATCTTATTTATCATTATAATTCTAATTGGATTCTTATAGGATATTGAGGGGCCAAGGGATAATGTTGGGAGATGAGATGTATTCTTCTTTTATATATTTCGCTTTTCTTCCAGCATTACGGGTATGTAAAGTGTGAAATCAGTTCATTATATTTGAATTTAATGCTCTTATTAATGGATGTACAATTATAATATTTATTATGAACATATTACTGGTATCCACCATGACAATGTTATTTATTTATCATCATTACTTTCATATTTATTCTAATAAATAGTAATGTGTACGTTATTTAATATTAAGTACATGTACGATAAGAAAGATACATTTGTTAAATTGGGAATCAAACTCCATCATCTACATGTTACTATAAAACTGTTTCACAAACTCAGCAATTATTATAAATAATAATAACCATATATATTGAGAAATTATAATAATAATTTTAATAAAAATCAAAAAGTCAACGGCACGCGGTGTTCCCAAGTGGTCACCCATCCAAGTACTAACCGCGCCCGATGTTGCTTAACTTACGTGATCGGACGAGAACGTGTGTATTCAACATGGTATGGCCGTTGACATGAATTAATATAATGAGAAATCTATTTGAAATCTTATTTATCATTATAATTCTAATTGGATTCTTATAGGATATTGAGGGGCCAAGGGATAATGTTGGGAGATGAGATGTATTCTTCTTTTATATATTTCGCTTTTCTTCCAGCATTACGGGTATGTAAAGTGTGAAATCAGTTCATTATATTTGAATTTAATGCTCTTATTAATGGATGTACAATTATAATATTTATTATGAACATATTACTGGTATCCACCATGACAATGTTATTTATTTATCATCATTACTTTCATATTTATTCTAATAAATAGTAATGTGTACGTTATTTAATATTAAGTACATGTACGATAAGAAAGATACATTTGTTAAATTGGGAATCAAACTCCATCATCTACATGTTACTATAAAACTGTTTCACAAACTCAGCAATTATTATAAATAATAATAACCATATATATTGAGAAATTATAATAATAATTTTAATAAAAATCAAAAAGTCAACGGCACGCGGTGTTCCCAAGCGGTCACCCATCCAAGTACTAACCGCGCCCGATGTTGCTTAACTTACGTGATCGGACGAGAACGTGTGTATTCAACATGGTATGGCCGTTGACATGAATTAATATAATGAGAAATCTATTTGAAATCTTATTTATCATTATAATTCTAATTGGATTCTTATAGGATATTGAGGGGCCAAGGGATAATGTTGGGAGATGAGATGTATTCTTCTTTTATATATTTCGCTTTTCTTCCAGCATTACGGGTATGTAAAGTGTGAAATCAGTTCATTATATTTGAATTTAATGCTCTTATTAATGGATGTACAATTATAATATTTATTATGAACATATTACTGGTATCCACCATGACAATGTTATTTATTTATCATCATTACTTTCATATTTATTCTAATAAATAGTAATGTGTACGTTATTTAATATTAAGTACATGTACGATAAGAAAGATACATTTGTTAAATTGGGAATCAAACTCCATCATCTACATGTTACTATAAAACTGTTTCACAAACTCAGCAATTATTATAAATAATAATAACCATATATATTGAGAAATTATAATAATAATTTTAATAAAAATCAAAAAGTCAACGGCACGCGGTGTTCCCAAGCGGTCACCCATCCAAGTACTAACCGCGCCCGATGTTGCTTAACTTACGTGATCGGACGAGAACGTGTGTATTCAACATGGTATGGCCGTTGACATGAATTAATATAATGAGAAATCTATTTGAAATCTTATTTATCATTATAATTCTAATTGGATTCTTATAGGATATTGAGGGGCCAAGGGATAATGTTGGGAGATGAGATGTATTCTTCTTTTATATATTTCGCTTTTCTTCCAGCATTACGGGTATGTAAAGTGTGAAATCAGTTCATTATATTTGAATTTAATGCTCTTATTAATGGATGTACAATTATAATATTTATTATGAACATATTACTGGTATCCACCATGACAATGTTATTTATTTATCATCATTACTTTCATATTTATTCTAATAAATAGTAATGTGTACGTTATTTAATATTAAGTACATGTACGATAAGAAAGATACATTTGTTAAATTGGGAATCAAACTCCATCATCTACATGTTACTATAAAACTGTTTCACAAACTCAGCAATTATTATAAATAATAATAACCATATATATTGAGAAATTATAATAATAATTTTAATAAAAATCAAAAAGTCAACGGCACGCGGTGTTCCCAAGCGGTCACCCATCCAACTACTAACCGCGCCCGATGTTGCTTAACTTACGTGATCGGACGAGAACGTGTGTATTCAACATGGTATGGCCGTTGACATGAATTAATATAATGAGAAATCTATTTGAAATCTTATTTATCATTATAATTCTAATTGGATTCTTATAGGATATTGAGGGGCCAAGGGATAATGTTGGGAGATGAGATGTATTCTTCTTTTATATATTTCGCTTTTCTTCCAGCATTACGGGTATGTAAAGTGTGAAATCAGTTCATTATATTTGAATTTAATGCTCTTATTAATGGATGTACAATTATAATATTTATTATGAACATATTACTGGTATCCACCATGACAATGTTATTTATTTATCATCATTACTTTCATATTTATTCTAATAAATAGTAATGTGTACGTTATTTAATATTAAGTACATGTACGATAAGAAAGATACATTTGTTAAATTGGGAATCAAACTCCATCATCTACATGTTACTATAAAACTGTTTCACAAACTCAGCAATTATTATAAATAATAATAACCATATATATTGAGAAATTATAATAATAATTTTAATAAAAATCAAAAAGTCAACGGCACGCGGTGTTCCCAAGCGGTCACCCATCCAAGTACTAACCGCGCCCGATGTTGCTTAACTTACGTGATCGGACGAGAACGTGTGTATTCAACATGGTATGGCCGTTGACATGAATTAATATAATGAGAAATCTATTTGAAATCTTATTTATCATTATAATTCTAATTGGATTCTTATAGGATATTGAGGGGCCAAGGGATAATGTTGGGAGATGAGATGTATTCTTCTTTTATATATTTCGCTTTTCTTCCAGCATTACGGGTATGTAAAGTGTGAAATCAGTTCATTATATTTGAATTTAATGCTCTTATTAATGGATGTACAATTATAATATTTATTATGAACATATTACTGGTATCCACCATGACAATGTTATTTATTTATCATCATTACTTTCATATTTATTCTAATAAATAGTAATGTGTACGTTATTTAATATTAAGTACATGTACGATAAGAAAGATACATTTGTTAAATTGGGAATCAAACTCCATCATCTACATGTTACTATAAAACTGTTTCACAAACTCAGCAATTATTATAAATAATAATAACCATATATATTGAGAAATTATAATAATAATTTTAATAAAAATCAAAAAGTCAACGGCACGCGGTGTTCCCAAGCGGTCACCCATCCAAGTACTAACCGCGCCCGATGTTGCTTAACTTACGTGATCGGACGAGAACGTGTGTATTCAACATGGTATGGCCGTTGACATGAATTAATATAATGAGAAATCTATTTGAAATCTTATTTATCATTATAATTCTAATTGGATTCTTATAGGATATTGAGGGGCCAAGGGATAATGTTGGGAGATGAGATGTATTCTTCTTTTATATATTTCGCTTTTCTTCCAGCATTACGGGTATGTAAAGTGTGAAATCAGTTCATTATATTTGAATTTAATGCTCTTATTAATGGATGTACAATTATAATATTTATTATGAACATATTACTGGTATCCACCATGACAATGTTATTTATTTATCATCATTACTTTCATATTTATTCTAATAAATAGTAATGTGTACGTTATTTAATATTAAGTACATGTACGATAAGAAAGATACATTTGTTAAATTGGGAATCAAACTCCATCATCTACATGTTACTATAAAACTGTTTCACAAACTCAGCAATTATTATAAATAATAATAACCATATATATTGAGAAATTATAATAATAATTTTAATAAAAATCAAAAAGTCAACGGCACGCGGTGTTCCCAAGCGGTCACCCATCCAAGTACTAACCGCGCCCGATGTTGCTTAACTTACGTGATCGGACGAGAACGTGTGTATTCAACATGGTATGGCCGTTGACATGAATTAATATAATGAGAAATCTATTTGAAATCTTATTTATCATTATAATTCTAATTGGATTCTTATAGGATATTGAGGGGCCAAGGGATAATGTTGGGAGATGAGATGTATTCTTCTTTTATATATTTCGCTTTTCTTCCAGCATTACGGGTATGTAAAGTGTGAAATCAGTTCATTATATTTGAATTTAATGCTCTTATTAATGGATGTACAATTATAATATTTATTATGAACATATTACTGGTATCCACCATGACAATGTTATTTATTTATCATCATTACTTTCATATTTATTCTAATAAATAGTAATGTGTACGTTATTTAATATTAAGTACATGTACGATAAGAAAGATACATTTGTTAAATTGGGAATCAAACTCCATCATCTACATGTTACTATAAAACTGTTTCACAAACTCAGCAATTATTATAAATAATAATAACCATATATATTGAGAAATTATAATAATAATTTTAATAAAAATCAAAAAGTCAACGGCACGCGGTGTTCCCAAGCGGTCACCCATCCAAGTACTAACCGCGCCCGATGTTGCTTAACTTACGTGATCGGACGAGAACGTGTGTATTCAACATGGTATGGCCGTTGACATGAATTAATATAATGAGAAATCTATTTGAAATCTTATTTATCATTATAATTCTAATTGGATTCTTATAGGATATTGAGGGGCCAAGGGATAATGTTGGGAGATGAGATGTGTGTGTATTCAACATGGTATGGCCGTTGACATGAATTAATATAATGAGAAATCTATTTGAAATCTTATTTATCATTATAATTCTAATTGGATTCTTATAGGATATTGAGGGGCCAAGGGATAATGTTGGGAGATGAGATGTATTCTTCTTTTATATATTTCGCTTTTCTTCCAGCATTACGGGTATGTAAAGTGTGAAATCAGTTCATTATATTTGAATTTAATGCTCTTATTAATGGATGTACAATTATAATATTTATTATGAACATATTACTGGTATCCACCATGACAATGTTATTTATTTATCATCATTACTTTCATATTTATTCTAATAAATAGTAATGTGTACGTTATTTAATATTAAGTACATGTACGATAAGAAAGATACATTTGTTAAATTGGGAATCAAACTCCATCATCTACATGTTACTATAAAACTGTTTCACAAACTCAGCAATTATTATAAATAATAATAACCATATATATTGAGAAATTATAATAATAATTTTAATAAAAATCAAAAAGTCAACGGCACGCGGTGTTCCCAAGCGGTCACCCATCCAAGTACTAACCGCGCCCGATGTTGCTTAACTTACGTGATCGGACGAGAACGTGTGTATTCAACATGGTATGGCCGTTGACATGAATTAATATAATGAGAAATCTATTTGAAATCTTATTTATCATTATAATTCTAATTGGATTCTTATAGGATATTGAGGGGCCAAGGGATAATGTTGGGAGATGAGATGTATTCTTCTTTTATATATTTCGCTTTTCTTCCAGCATTACGGGTATGTAAAGTGTGAAATCAGTTCATTATATTTGAATTTAATGCTCTTATTAATGGATGTACAATTATAATATTTATTATGAACATATTACTGGTATCCACCATGACAATGTTATTTATTTATCATCATTACTTTCATATTTATTCTAATAAATAGTAATGTGTACGTTATTTAATATTAAGTACATGTACGATAAGAAAGATACATTTGTTAAATTGGGAATCAAACTCCATCATCTACATGTTACTATAAAACTGTTTCACAAACTCAGCAATTATTATAAATAATAATAACCATATATATTGAGAAATTATAATAATAATTTTAATAAAAATCAAAAAGTCAACGGCACGCGGTGTTCCCAAGCGGTCACCCATCCAAGTACTAACCGCGCCCGATGTTGCTTAACTTACGTGATCGGACGAGAACGTGTGTATTCAACATGGTATGGCCGTTGACATGAATTAATATAATGAGAAATCTATTTGAAATCTTATTTATCATTATAATTCTAATTGGATTCTTATAGGATATTGAGGGGCCAAGGGATAATGTTGGGAGATGAGATGTATTCTTCTTTTATATATTTCGCTTTTCTTCCAGCATTACGGGTATGTAAAGTGTGAAATCAGTTCATTATATTTGAATTTAATGCTCTTATTAATGGATGTACAATTATAATATTTATTATGAACATATTACTGGTATCCACCATGACAATGTTATTTATTTATCATCATTACTTTCATATTTATTCTAATAAATAGTAATGTGTACGTTATTTAATATTAAGTACATGTACGATAAGAAAGATACATTTGTTAAATTGGGAATCAAACTCCATCATCTACATGTTACTATAAAACTGTTTCACAAACTCAGCAATTATTATAAATAATAATAACCATATATATTGAGAAATTATAATAATAATTTTAATAAAAATCAAAAAGTCAACGGCACGCGGTGTTCCCAAGCGGTCACCCATCCAAGTACTAACCGCGCCCGATGTTGCTTAACTTACGTGATCGGACGAGAACGTGTGTATTCAACATGGTATGGCCGTTGACATGAATTAATATAATGAGAAATCTATTTGAAATCTTATTTATCATTATAATTCTAATTGGATTCTTATAGGATATTGAGGGGCCAAGGGATAATGTTGGGAGATGAGATGTATTCTTCTTTTATATATTTCGCTTTTCTTCCAGCATTACGGGTATGTAAAGTGTGAAATCAATTCATTATATTTGAATTTAATGCTCTTATTAATGGATGTACAATTATAATATTTATTATGAACATATTACTGGTATCCACCATGACAATGTTATTTATTTATCATCATTACTTTCATATTTATTCTAATAAATAGTAATGTGTACGTTATTTAATATTAAGTACATGTACGATAAGAAAGATACATTTGTTAAATTGGGAATCAAACTCCATCATCTACATGTTACTATAAAACTGTTTCACAAACTCAGCAATTATTATAAATAATAATAACCATATATATTGAGAAATTATAATAATAATTTTAATAAAAATCAAAAAGTCAACGGCACGCGGTGTTCCCAAGCGGTCACCCATCCAAGTACTAACCGCGCCCGATGTTGCTTAACTTACGTGATCGGACGAGAACGTGTGTATTCAACATGGTATGGCCGTTGACATGAATTAATATAATGAGAAATCTATTTGAAATCTTATTTATCATTATAATTCTAATTGGATTCTTATAGGATATTGAGGGGCCAAGGGATAATGTTGGGAGATGAGATGTATTCTTCTTTTATATATTTCGCTTTTCTTCCAGCATTACGGGTATGTAAAGTGTGAAATCAGTTCATTATATTTGAATTTAATGCTCTTATTAATGGATGTACAATTATAATATTTATTATGAACATATTACTGGTATCCACCATGACAATGTTATTTATTTATCATCATTACTTTCATATTTATTCTAATAAATAGTAATGTGTACGTTATTTAATATTAAGTACATGTACGATAAGAAAGATACATTTGTTAAATTGGGAATCAAACTCCATCATCTACATGTTACTATAAAACTGTTTCACAAACTCAGCAATTATTATAAATAATAATAACCATATATATTGAGAAATTATAATAATAATTTTAATAAAAATCAAAAAGTCAACGGCTGTGTATTCAACATGGTATGGCCGTTGACATGAATTAATATAATGAGAAATCTATTTGAAATCTTATTTATCATTATAATTCTAATTGGATTCTTATAGGATATTGAGGGGCCAAGGGATAATGTTGGGAGATGAGATGTATTCTTCTTTTATATATTTCGCTTTTCTTCCAGCATTACGGGTATGTAAAGTGTGAAATCAGTTCATTATATTTGAATTTAATGCTCTTATTAATGGATGTACAATTATAATATTTATTATGAACATATTACTGGTATCCACCATGACAATGTTATTTATTTATCATCATTACTTTCATATTTATTCTAATAAATAGTAATGTGTACGTTATTTAATATTAAGTACATGTACGATAAGAAAGATACATTTGTTAAATTGGGAATCAAACTCCATCATCTACATGTTACTATAAAACTGTTTCACAAACTCAGCAATTATTATAAATAATAATAACCATATATATTGAGAAATTATAATAATAATTTTAATAAAAATCAAAAAGTCAACGGCACGCGGTGTTCCCAAGCGGTCACCCATCCAAGTACTAACCGCGCCCGATGTTGCTTAACTTACGTGATCGGACGAGAACGTGTGTATTCAACATGGTATGGCCGTTGACATGAATTAATATAATGAGAAATCTATTTGAAATCTTATTTATCATTATAATTCTAATTGGATTCTTATAGGATATTGAGGGGCCAAGGGATAATGTTGGGAGATGAGATGTATTCTTCTTTTATATATTTCGCTTTTCTTCCAGCATTACGGGTATGTAAAGTGTGAAATCAGTTCATTATATTTGAATTTAATGCTCTTATTAATGGATGTACAATTATAATATTTATTATGAACATATTACTGGTATCCACCATGACAATGTTATTTATTTATCATCATTACTTTCATATTTATTCTAATAAATAGTAATGTGTACGTTATTTAATATTAAGTACATGTACGATAAGAAAGATACATTTGTTAAATTGGGAATCAAACTCCATCATCTACATGTTACTATAAAACTGTTTCACAAACTCAGCAATTATTATAAATAATAATAACCATATATATTGAGAAATTATAATAATAATTTTAATAAAAATCAAAAAGTCAACGGCACGCGGTGTTCCCAAGCGGTCACCCATCCAAGTACTAACCGCGCCCGATGTTGCTTAACTTACGTGATCGGACGAGAACGTGTGTATTCAACATGGTATGGCCGTTGACATGAATTAATATAATGAGAAATCTATTTGAAATCTTATTTATCATTATAATTCTAATTGGATTCTTATAGGATATTGAGGGGCCAAGGGATAATGTTGGGAGATGAGATGTATTCTTCTTTTATATATTTCGCTTTTCTTCCAGCATTACGGGTATGTAAAGTGTGAAATCAGTTCATTATATTTGAATTTAATGCTCTTATTAATGGATGTACAATTATAATATTTATTATGAACATATTACTGGTATCCACCATGACAATGTTATTTATTTATCATCATTACTTTCATATTTATTCTAATAAATAGTAATGTGTACGTTATTTAATATTAAGTACATGTACGATAAGAAAGATACATTTGTTAAATTGGGAATCAAACTCCATCATCTACATGTTACTATAAAACTGTTTCACAAACTCAGCAATTATTATAAATAATAATAACCATATATATTGAGAAATTATAATAATAATTTTAATAAAAATCAAAAAGTCAACGGCACGCGGTGTTCCCAAGCGGTCACCCATCCAAGTACTAACCGCGCCCGATGTTGCTTAACTTACGTGATCGGACGAGAACGTGTGTATTCAACATGGTATGGCCGTTGACATGAATTAATATAATGAGAAATCTATTTGAAATCTTATTTATCATTATAATTCTAATTGGATTCTTATAGGATATTGAGGGGCCAAGGGATAATGTTGGGAGATGAGATGTATTCTTCTTTTATATATTTCGCTTTTCTTCCAGCATTACGGGTATGTAAAGTGTGAAATCAGTTCATTATATTTGAATTTAATGCTCTTATTAATGGATGTACAATTATAATATTTATTATGAACATATTACTGGTATCCACCATGACAATGTTATTTATTTATCATCATTACTTTCATATTTATTCTAATAAATAGTAATGTGTACGTTATTTAATATTAAGTACATGTACGATAAGAAAGATACATTTGTTAAATTGGGAATCAAACTCCATCATCTACATGTTACTATAAAACTGTTTCACAAACTCAGCAATTATTATAAATAATAATAACCATATATATTGAGAAATTATAATAATAATTTTAATAAAAATCAAAAAGTCAACGGCACGCGGTGTTCCCAAGCGGTCACCCATCCAAGTACTAACCGCGCCCGATGTTGCTTAACTTACGTGATCGGACGAGAACGTGTGTATTCAACATGGTATGGCCGTTGACATGAATTAATATAATGAGAAATCTATTTGAAATCTTATTTATCATTATAATTCTAATTGGATTCTTATAGGATATTGAGGGGCCAAGGGATAATGTTGGGAGATGAGATGTATTCTTCTTTTATATATTTCGCTTTTCTTCCAGCATTACGGGTATGTAAAGTGTGAAATCAGTTCATTATATTTGAATTTAATGCTCTTATTAATGGATGTACAATTATAATATTTATTATGAACATATTACTGGTATCCACCATGACAATGTTATTTATTTATCATCATTACTTTCATATTTATTCTAATAAATAGTAATGTGTACGTTATTTAATATTAAGTACATGTACGATAAGAAAGATACATTTGTTAAATTGGGAATCAAACTCCATCATCTACATGTTACTATAAAACTGTTTCACAAACTCAGCAATTATTATAAATAATAATAACCATATATATTGAGAAATTATAATAATAATTTTAATAAAAATCAAAAAGTCAACGGCACGCGGTGTTCCCAAGCGGTCACCCATCCAAGTACTAACCGCGCCCGATGTTGCTTAACTTACGTGATCGGACGAGAACGTGTGTATTCAACATGGTATGGCCGTTGACATGAATTAATATAATGAGAAATCTATTTGAAATCTTATTTATCATTATAATTCTAATTGGATTCTTATAGGATATTGAGGGGCCAAGGGATAATGTTGGGAGATGAGATGTATTCTTCTTTTATATATTTCGCTTTTCTTCCAGCATTACGGGTATGTAAAGTGTGAAATCAGTTCATTATATTTGAATTTAATGCTCTTATTAATGGATGTACAATTATAATATTTATTATGAACATATTACTGGTATCCACCATGACAATGTTATTTATTTATCATCATTACTTTCATATTTATTCTAATAAATAGTAATGTGTACGTTATTTAATATTAAGTACATGTACGATAAGAAAGATACATTTGTTAAATTGGGAATCAAACTCCATCATCTACATGTTACTATAAAACTGTTTCACAAACTCAGCAATTATTATAAATAATAATAACCATATATATTGAGAAATTATAATAATAATTTTAATAAAAATCAAAAAGTCAACGGCACGCGGTGTTCCCAAGCGGTCACCCATCCAAGTACTAACCGCGCCCGATGTTGCTTAACTTACGTGATCGGACGAGAACGTTTTTTTTTTTTTCACAGACTTTATTTTATTTTATTATGATACAGCACAGTTACGCATTTTTCCTCGCACATGTGCGACTGGCCGATCGGCAGCCGAGCGCGCTGTATGCCGAGGTGTATCTCAATCCACACGGATTTGCGGATACCCTCGGCATCACAGCGCTACGGTCAGCGCGATCGGTTTCGCACATGGCGAGGAAGACAGAGAGCGTTTAATAATTATATATAGATTTTTACAATTCCTGGCACACAGTGCCTTACTTGCTAATTTAAATGAACAGAACGAACTTAGAATAATGATAGAATGGAATGTATATGAGTGACATGAGGCGAAGTGAACATGATTAACAATTATGGGAAAAATATTTACAAAAACCCATTTCAAAAAATTATAAAACTAAACCTAACTTAAAAACTAAATGAATGATAATGATATATACAATGCGGTGATGATTTACATTACAAATTTGTGATAAAAATGATTTTGTTATTATGTGCATGCTATTATTGCACTGGAACAGGTTGAAGGGAAAAAATAGGGAGGGTTTGATATGGTAACAGGTGTTTGAGTGTAAAGGGTGCATTGTACTCTCTGATATTTGTGATTGTGCGTGTAAGTGGGTTATTATGTAATTGTGACGTGTAAAATTTTTGTGATATGTTGTTAATGTATTCATGTAAATATTGTATGTTTGTGCTTTCGTGTAAATTTACGATTCTAGAATAGCGATCTGCGTTATTAATTAAGCGCAGACATTTATTCTGTAGTCGCTGTAGCGGTTGTAGAGCAGTGTGCGAAGCTGAACACCATACAGGGGCTGCGTATGTTAAAATGGGGCGAATGATGGACGTGTACAAAAGTTTTTTATTTGAGTGGGACATGGAGCTGCTTTTATTTAGGAGAGGATACAGGGATTTAATTACTATGGTGGCTTTTTTAATTATGGAGTTAAAATGAGGTTTATAGTTCAGCCGGGGATCTAGGGTGACGCCGAGGTATTTTGTTGTGTTTTGTGGTTTTGTTTTGTGTCCGTGAAGCGTAAGTGGAGTGTAAACAGTGTTGTTTGATTTTTTACGTGTGAAAACGATGGATTCAGTCTTCTCGTGGTTTATGGATATTTTCCAGAGTCGCCAGTAGGGTTGAAGGATATTGAGGTGGATTTGAATCTGTTTGTTTGCAACCTCTGCGCTGAACGAGGACGAATAGAGTGCCGTGTCGTCCGCGTAGAGGGCAGTTTGTGTTTGTGGGAACGTTGGAAAGTCGGAAAGATACAGGGTGAAAAGTTTCGGACCTAGGACGCTACCTTGGGCTACGCCCGCGGCAACGGGGCGGGAGGTGGACAGGGTGTTGTTAACTTTCACCCTGAGGTGTCTGTTGGATAAATAGGAGTGGATGAGTTTAATTAAAATTGGAGGGAATTTCACGAGAATTAATTTGTAGATGACCCCCTCTAGCCATACTTTGTCGAAAGCCTTTTCGACGTCTAGTAGGGCCATTACTGTGACTTTCTTTTTATTGAAGTTTGTAGTTATGTCAGTCACAATTCTCGCTACTTGCTGGACGGTACTGTGCTTAGGACGGAAACCAAACTGGAAAGATGGAGTTATTTTATTTTTATTATCGAAGGAATGGATGCGGGAAACTATCACCTTCTCAGTCACCTTTGACAGGGTGTTTAGGAGACTGATAGGGCGATAGCTTATGGGAAGTTTATGGTTTTTATTAGGTTTCGGGATAGGAATAACTGTGGCAGTTTTCCAGGACTCAGGGAAGTAGTGGAATTTAATTATGGAATTTATTAGGTAGGTTAGCTGGACAATGGCTTTACGGGATAGGTTTTTCAGGACAATGTTTGGTATTGAATCAGGACCTGGCGCCTTCTGGTTGGGTAGGGATTTTATAATGCTAGCTAACTCGGAGGGTGACGTCATGAGTTTAGCTAGTGTGCGTGTGTTTGTGTCATGTATTGTGTTGATAAAATCATGTACTGTTTGTGTGATTTGTATTTGCTCGGGACAGGAATCGGGATCAATGTGATGAGCAGCCTCGAAGGTGTCGGCTAACGCCTCAGCCTTCTGCTCATCGGTAAAAAGGATACTATTGTTGTGTGATAGCGTAGGGATAGGTTTGGAAGGTTTTCGGAGGTTTTTGGATAATCTCCACAATGAGTTGTCATTGGGATTAAGTGTTTTGAGTTTTGTGTTCCATGTGTTGTTTTTATATGTTTTTATTTCGTGTTTGATTTGTGTGGTGAGTGTATTCATTTGTGTGCGATGAATGGGATCGAGAGACCTTTGCCAAAGTTTTCTTGTATTATTTCTTTGTGTGATGAGTGTAACAATGTGTGCAGGTAGCTTGTCTTTGTGTTGGTGTAGTTTAATGACGCGTGTGTGTTTACGCACTGCTTCTGTGAGTGTTTTGGTGAATGTGACAACTTCGGTGTCGATGTTGTCAGTTGTATTTATGTGTGAGTTGATTGTGATGTGTTTGTCAAGTGTTTGTCTGAATTTGTCCCAGTCTGTGTGTTTATATGTGCGTGTGTATCGTGTGTCGTCTGTATGAGGTGTGTTTGCGTGCAGTGTAGACAGAACTGGGCAGTGATCTGAGCTGAGCTCGTTTAGTGTAACTGGGTCTGTAATGTGTGTGATGTTTTTGTTAATGAATATGTCAAGTGTGGATGGCGTCATGTTGTTTAAGGGGTAGTGGGTGGGGGTAGGTGGAAACATGATGATAGAGTTATGGTTTAGTGCGTATAAATGCAACGTGTGACCGTTTGTATTTACTCTGTTGCAACCCCATGCTGTGTGTTTCGCATTGAGATCGCCAACTAACAATACTTTGCCGCCAATGTGTAAAAGTGTCTGTAGTTCGTGTTGAGTAAATTTGTTGCGTGGATTGTTGTACGTGGCTATGATGTGAGTGTTATCAGAGAGCTTGATGCAGACGGATTCTAGGGAAGAGGGAGGTAAGTGAACTCGTGTGTGTTGTACCGTGTTTCTGACGAGGAGGGCAAGGACGAGAACGTGTGTATTCAACATGGTATGGCCGTTGACATGAATTAATATAATGAGAAATCTATTTGAAATCTTATTTATCATTATAATTCTAATTGGATTCTTATAGGATATTGAGGGGCCAAGGGATAATGTTGGGAGATGAGATGTATTCTTCTTTTATATATTTCGCTTTTCTTCCAGCATTACGGGTATGTAAAGTGTGAAATCAGTTCATTATATTTGAATTTAATGCTCTTATTAATGGATGTACAATTATAATATTTATTATGAACATATTACTGGTATCCACCATGACAATGTTATTTATTTATCATCATTACTTTCATATTTATTCTAATAAATAGTAATGTGTACGTTATTTAATATTAAGTACATGTACGATAAGAAAGATACATTTGTTAAATTGGGAATCAAACTCCATCATCTACATGTTACTATAAAACTGTTTCACAAACTCAGCAATTATTATAAATAATAATAACCATATATATTGAGAAATTATAATAATAATTTTAATAAAAATCAAAAAGTCAACGGCACGCGGTGTTCCCAAGCGGTCACCCATCCAAGTACTAACCGCGCCCGATGTTGCTTAACTTACGTGATCGGACGAGAACGTGTGTATTCAACATGGTATGGCCGTTGACATGAATTAATATAATGAGAAATCTATTTGAAATCTTATTTATCATTATAATTCTAATTGGATTCTTATAGGATATTGAGGGGCCAAGGGATAATGTTGGGAGATGAGATGTATTCTTCTTTTATATATTTCGCTTTTCTTCCAGCATTACGGGTATGTAAAGTGTGAAATCAGTTCATTATATTTGAATTTAATGCTCTTATTAATGGATGTACAATTATAATATTTATTATGAACATATTACTGGTATCCACCATGACAATGTTATTTATTTATCATCATTACTTTCATATTTATTCTAATAAATAGTAATGTGTACGTTATTTAATATTAAGTACATGTACGATAAGAAAGATACATTTGTTAAATTGGGAATCAAACTCCATCATCTACATGTTACTATAAAACTGTTTCACAAACTCAGCAATTATTATAAATAATAATAACCATATATATTGAGAAATTATAATAATAATTTTAATAAAAATCAAAAAGTCAACGGCACGCGGTGTTCCCAAGCGGTCACCCATCCAAGTACTAACCGCGCCCGATGTTGCTTAACTTACGTGATCGGACGAGAACGTGTGTATTCAACATGGTATGGCCGTTGACATGAATTAATATAATGAGAAATCTATTTGAAATCTTATTTATCATTATAATTCTAATTGGATTCTTATAGGATATTGAGGGGCCAAGGGATAATGTTGGGAGATGAGATGTATTCTTCTTTTATATATTTCGCTTTTCTTCCAGCATTACGGGTATGTAAAGTGTGAAATCAGTTCATTATATTTGAATTTAATGCTCTTATTAATGGATGTACAATTATAATATTTATTATGAACATATTACTGGTATCCACCATGACAATGTTATTTATTTATCATCATTACTTTCATATTTATTCTAATAAATAGTAATGTGTACGTTATTTAATATTAAGTACATGTACGATAAGAAAGATACATTTGTTAAATTGGGAATCAAACTCCATCATCTACATGTTACTATAAAACTGTTTCACAAACTCAGCAATTATTATAAATAATAATAACCATATATATTGAGAAATTATAATAATAATTTTAATAAAAATCAAAAAGTCAACGGCACGCGGTGTTCCCAAGCGGTCACCCATCCAAGTACTAACCGCGCCCGATGTTGCTTAACTTACGTGATCGGACGAGAACGTGTGTATTCAACATGGTATGGCCGTTGACATGAATTAATATAATGAGAAATCTATTTGAAATCTTATTTATCATTATAATTCTAATTGGATTCTTATAGGATATTGAGGGGCCAAGGGATAATGTTGGGAGATGAGATGTATTCTTCTTTTATATATTTCGCTTTTCTTCCAGCATTACGGGTATGTAAAGTGTGAAATCAGTTCATTATATTTGAATTTAATGCTCTTATTAATGGATGTACAATTATAATATTTATTATGAACATATTACTGGTATCCACCATGACAATGTTATTTATTTATCATCATTACTTTCATATTTATTCTAATAAATAGTAATGTGTACGTTATTTAATATTAAGTACATGTACGATAAGAAAGATACATTTGTTAAATTGGGAATCAAACTCCATCATCTACATGTTACTATAAAACTGTTTCACAAACTCAGCAATTATTATAAATAATAATAACCATATATATTGAGAAATTATAATAATAATTTTAATAAAAATCAAAAAGTCAACGGCACGCGGTGTTCCCAAGCGGTCACCCATCCAAGTACTAACCGCGCCCGATGTTGCTTAACTTACGTGATCGGACGAGAACGTTTTTTGTTAGATATCATCTTTATTATTGAACCAAATACATTTATTTACAAAGTAAAACGCAGCACATTACGGGCACTATACCAGGGCGGCAGCTGCTAGCACAGTACGCAAACGAAATCACAATCACGCAGTGATTTGCGGATTTGTTTGCGTAGCTGTACTGCTAGTTACCGCCTGGCGCCGTGAATGGCGTTGTTTTGATATGTTTTAAAATTAGCATTTCAATACATTGCTCCTGGCCTGTTGGCCTTATCAACTAAGTTTAAAGTTAAATTCTTAACGTTAATAACAATGATCGAGTGCGTGTAATGAGGCGAGGGTGAATTTAATGAATGATCGTGTGCGCGTTTGTAGGAAAAAATAATAAAAAACCTACTTTAATACAATTGTGTACTTATATCTAACTTACAAACTAAATGAGTGACAGTATGGTATTTACAATGAAGTTATGACACTTACATTAATATTTGTGATATCTATGGTGTGATTGTATGAGATATGATTTATGACTTAGAGATAAATGAATGATTTTTTAATGATATTTACAGTGCGGCTATGACATTTTCTAACAATATTTAAATTATGATTAGATGAAGTGGTTAGTATGAGGGTTAGTGTGCGGCGATGTTGTTATGGGCGCGTTGGCGGAACAGAGGAAGATTCTGGTATGGTAATTTGTGTTTTAGTGGAAATGGGACGTTGTACTCTCTGATTTGTGTCATGTTTCTTGTGAGAGGGTTGTGACTAATTTGTGTTGTGTAGAATTTTTGTGAAAGATGTGTAATGTATTCTCGTATGTATGGTATGTTTGTTATGCCGTGTAAATCTGCGATTCTTGTGTATCTGTCAGCGCTATTGATTAAGCGAAGACATTTGTTTTGGAATCGCTGCAGCGGCTTCAGAGCTGTGTGCGATACAGAACACCATGCCGGTACTGCGTACGTGAGAATTGGGCGAATGATTGATGTGAAAATGAGTTTTTTGTTGGGTATGGACATTTTACTTGTTTTATTTAAGAGTGGGTAGAGGGATCTAACTGTGAGGGATGCTTTTTTGATGGAGTTTTTAATGTGTTTTTTGTGATAGAGGCGGGATTCAAGTGTCATGCCAAGGTATTTGACAGACGGGGAAGGGATTGCACGGTGGTTGTTTAATTTGAGTGGTGTGTAGATTTTGTTGTTTGTGTGTTTGCGTGTGAATACTATGGCTTCGGTCTTGTCATGGTTGATGGAGATTTTCCAGAGGCGCCAGTAGGGTTGGAGGATATCAAGGTGAATTTGGATTTGTTTATTAGCAACTTCTGCGCTGAACGAGTGGGCATAGATGGCCGTATCGTCCGCGTAGAGTGCGGTTTTGGTTTTTGGAAATGTCGGGATGTCATGGATGTAAAGGGTGAAAAGCTGCGGCCCTAGACAACTGCCCTGGGCCACACCTGCAGCTATAGGGTGGGAATTGGAGAGAGTATTGTTTAGTTTGACTTGGAAGGATCTGTTAGTGAGGTATGATTTTATAAGTTTGATTAATATGGGCGGGAATTTCACTTGAATCATTTTGTAAATTAACCCTTCTAGCCATACTTTGTCGAAAGCCTTTTCGACGTCTAAAAGGGCCATTACTGTGACATTTTGCTTATTGAAATTTGTAGATATGTCTGTCACGATTCTCGCTACTTGTTGAGTGGTATTATGGTATTTACGGAAGCCGAATTGAAAGGAAGGGATTATTTTATGTTTATGGTTAAATTTTTGGATACGGTAAAGGATGACCTTCTCAGCAACCTTTGATAAGGTACTGAGAAGGCTGATGGGTCGGTAGCTTGTGGGTAGTTTAGGGTTTTTGTTTGGTTTGAGTATAGGAACCACTAGTGCAGTTTTCCACACTTCCGGGAAGTAATGGAGCTTAATCATAGAATTTATGATATAAGTGAACTGCACTAGGGCTTTGCGGGATAGGTTTTTAAGGGCTATGTTTTGGATGTTATCAGGACCTGGCGCCTTCTGGTTGGGAAAGGTTTTGATTATGGATATGATTTCAGAGGGCTTGGAGAGGAATTTAGCAAGATTTTGAGGAGTTACATTTGAATTTAAAAAATTGTTTACTGCGTTAATAATGTTACTTTGTTCTTGGGAATTATTGGGGTCGAGGATGTGGACTTGCTCAAAGGTTTCAGCTAGCGCTTCCGCCTTGAGTTCGTCGGAGAAAAGGATATTATTATTTACCGATAGTTCGGGTAAAGGTTTAAAGGGTTTTTTCAAATTTTGTGTGAGTTTCCAGAGTGAACTATCGTTAGGATTGAGAGAAAGGAGTTTGTCTTGCCAGGATTTGTTTTTGAAGGATTTGATTTCTGTCTGGATTATGCGGGTGAGAGAGTTCATTTGTCTGCGGTGGACTGGATCACGAGACCTCTGCCATAGCTTCCGTGTCGTGTTGCGTTGTGTGATTAATTGTGTAATTTGTATTGGTAGTTTGTCTTTGTTTGGCTTTAGTTTAGTGATACGTGTGTGTTTGTTTAGTGCATGTGTGATGGCATAAGTTAGTGCTTGCACTTGTGTATCTATGGCTTGTGTTGTGTTCATGTGTGGCTGTATTGTGATATGTTTGTCAAGTGTTTTTCTGTACTCATGCCAATCTGTGTCTCTGTAAATGCGTGTATAGTGCGTGTTATCTGTGTGTACGTTGTGTGTGCTTAATTTAGACAGGATGGGAGTGTGGTCGGAGTTTAATTCAGGAAGAGCGACAGGATCAGTTAGGTGGGTTATGTTTTTATTAATGATTAAATCTATGGTGGTAGGGGTTGTATTATTTAATGGGTAATGTGTGGGAGTAGGAGGATGCATGATGATGGCGTTATGATTTAATGAATACGAGTAGAGAGTGTTACCATTTCTATTCGCTCTGTTGCAGTTCCAGGTTGCGTGTTTTGCATTTAGATCGCCTGTTAACAGCACTTTACCGCCGATGTTTAAAAGTGTGTGTATTTCGTGTTGTGTAAAATTGTTACGCGGGTGGTTATAAGCTGTGATGATATTTGTGTTATCAGAGAGCCGGATGCAAAGGGACTCTATGGATGTAGGCTGAAGGTGAACTAATGTATGTTGTATTGAGTTGTGTACGAGTGCCGCTACCCCTCCTGCCGGCACGTGTGTTTGAATTTGTCTGTCTTTTCTGTGTACTGTGTATCCTTTTATGTGTAATTTGTCTGTGAGTCGTAATCGTGTTTCGTTTATAAGCATAATATGAATGTTATGTTTGTGTAAGAAGTGTATTAGTTCACCTATTTTGGATAGGATTCCATTTGCGTTCCATGAACAGATTTTAGTAGTGAATTAAATCTGATATGAGTCGATACGATTCATGAATGTCATGGTGATAGATGCTCGTGATTGTGTGTTTGTACATTTAGCTAATTCTACGTTTAATTCGTTTACAAAGGTTAACAAGTTTGAAAGATTTATCATTGAATTCATTACATTTATTGCACTAGCCAATTCATTAAAAATATCAGCTGTTTGTGTGATTGTTTCTTGCGTTGATTGTCGTTGAGTGGGAAGAGTTTGTGTGTGGGGCGTTGGCTGCTGGAGCGTTGGCCGCTCGGCACTCGTCTCGCGCCTTCGTTGCGGCAGAGAGGGGAATCGCGCATGGTCGTAAATGTTCGGCACTGGCACTGCAGTTTGCGCGCTGGCTACGCGTTGTCGCTGCTGTGGCTGTTGTTGGCGCTGTGTCCAGCTGTTGACGGTCGGCTCTGGCGCTGGTAGGTATGTCACTGGTGGAGCTGTACCATCCCGCTGTGCTCGCTGAACCTTAAACTCTTCATAGCGCTGAAGAACTCGGGGGTTGCGCTTTCCTACTTCTTGCACTTTGCGTATGTATGCCTCGCAAACAATTGCATTAGCAGGGTGCGCACCCCCACAGTTCACGCACTTGGCGGGTGAGTTTCGGGACTTGACGCATACGCCAGTTAAGTGGTTTTGAGCGCATTTCACGCACTGTGGCTGACGGTTGCAGTTGCTTGTAGCGTGACCCCATCCCTGGCAACGGTGGCATTGCGTGAGGATTTTTTTGTTTGTGTGCCTCTCCCACGAGACTCTAGTAAACAATATCTTTGTTATTGTTTGCTGTACTTGTTTCAATGTCAGGTCAGATGTTGTTACAACTAGGTATAATGGCCTGAATTCAGTTCTCATACGGTACACAGCTTTAATTTTGATTTCGTAGTTAGTCTCAAGTTCTTGTTTAACGCAATCTGTTGTAGGTTCCCAGTCTAATCCTCTTAATACAAATGCGTGAGATTTTTCGTTAGAATCGCTATATGTATGGTACTGAATTTTAGGTTTTATTATCTCGAGAAACTTGTCTGGACGAGAACGTGTGTATTCAACATGGTATGGCCGTTGACATGAATTAATATAATGAGAAATCTATTTGAAATCTTATTTATCATTATAATTCTAATTGGATTCTTATAGGATATTGAGGGGCCAAGGGATAATGTTGGGAGATGAGATGTATTCTTCTTTTATATATTTCGCTTTTCTTCCAGCATTACGGGTATGTAAAGTGTGAAATCAGTTCATTATATTTGAATTTAATGCTCTTATTAATGGATGTACAATTATAATATTTATTATGAACATATTACTGGTATCCACCATGACAATGTTATTTATTTATCATCATTACTTTCATATTTATTCTAATAAATAGTAATGTGTACGTTATTTAATATTAAGTACATGTACGATAAGAAAGATACATTTGTTAAATTGGGAATCAAACTCCATCATCTACATGTTACTATAAAACTGTTTCACAAACTCAGCAATTATTATAAATAATAATAACCATATATATTGAGAAATTATAATAATAATTTTAATAAAAATCAAAAAGTCAACGGCACGCGGTGTTCCCAAGCGGTCACCCATCCAAGTACTAACCGCGCCCGATGTTGCTTAACTTACGTGATCGGACGAGAACGTGTGTATTCAACATGGTATGGCCGTTGACGTGAATTAATATAATGAGAAATCTATTTGAAATCTTATTTATCATTATAATTCTAATTGGATTCTTATAGGATATTGAGGGGCCAAGGGATAATGTTGGGAGATGAGATGTATTCTTCTTTTATATATTTCGCTTTTCTTCCAGCATTACGGGTATGTAAAGTGTGAAATCAGTTCATTATATTTGAATTTAATGCTCTTATTAATGGATGTACAATTATAATATTTATTATGAACATATTACTGGTATCCACCATGACAATGTTATTTATTTATCATCATTACTTTCATATTTATTCTAATAAATAGTAATGTGTACGTTATTTAATATTAAGTACATGTACGATAAGAAAGATACATTTGTTAAATTGGGAATCAAACTCCATCATCTACATGTTACTATAAAACTGTTTCACAAACTCAGCAATTATTATAAATAATAATAACCATATATATTGAGAAATTATAATAATAATTTTAATAAAAATCAAAAAGTCAACGGCACGCGGTGTTCCCAAGCGGTCACCCATCCAAGTACTAACCGCGCCCGATGTTGCTTAACTTACGTGATCGGACGAGAACGTGTGTATTCAACATGGTATGGCCGTTGACATGAATTAATATAATGAGAAATCTATTTGAAATCTTATTTATCATTATAATTCTAATTGGATTCTTATAGGATATTGAGGGGCCAAGGGATAATGTTGGGAGATGAGATGTATTCTTCTTTTATATATTTCGCTTTTCTTCCAGCATTACGGGTATGTAAAGTGTGAAATCAGTTCATTATATTTGAATTTAATGCTCTTATTAATGGATGTACAATTATAATATTTATTATGAACATATTACTGGTATCCACCATGACAATGTTATTTATTTATCATCATTACTTTCATATTTATTCTAATAAATAGTAATGTGTACGTTATTTAATATTAAGTACATGTACGATAAGAAAGATACATTTGTTAAATTGGGAATCAAACTCCATCATCTACATGTTACTATAAAACTGTTTCACAAACTCAGCAATTATTATAAATAATAATAACCATATATATTGAGAAATTATAATAATAATTTTAATAAAAATCAAAAAGTCAACGGCACGCGGTGTTCCCAAGCGGTCACCCATCCAAGTACTAACCGCGCCCGATGTTGCTTAACTTACGTGATCGGACGAGAACGTGTGTATTCAACATGGTATGGCCGTTGACATGAATTAATATAATGAGAAATCTATTTGAAATCTTATTTATCATTATAATTCTAATTGGATTCTTATAGGATATTGAGGGGCCAAGGGATAATGTTGGGAGATGAGATGTATTCTTCTTTTATATATTTCGCTTTTCTTCCAGCATTACGGGTATGTAAAGTGTGAAATCAGTTCATTATATTTGAATTTAATGCTCTTATTAATGGATGTACAATTATAATATTTATTATGAACATATTACTGGTATCCACCATGACAATGTTATTTATTTATCATCATTACTTTCATATTTATTCTAATAAATAGTAATGTGTACGTTATTTAATATTAAGTACATGTACGATAAGAAAGATACATTTGTTAAATTGGGAATCAAACTCCATCATCTACATGTTACTATAAAACTGTTTCACAAACTCAGCAATTATTATAAATAATAATAACCATATATATTGAGAAATTATAATAATAATTTTAATAAAAATCAAAAAGTCAACGGCACGCGGTGTTCCCAAGCGGTCACCCATCCAAGTACTAACCGCGCCCGATGTTGCTTAACTTACGTGATCGGACGAGAACGTGTGTATTCAACATGGTATGGCCGTTGACATGAATTAATATAATGAGAAATCTATTTGAAATCTTATTTATCATTATAATTCTAATTGGATTCTTATAGGATATTGAGGGGCCAAGGGATAATGTTGGGAGATGAGATGTATTCTTCTTTTATATATTTCGCTTTTCTTCCAGCATTACGGGTATGTAAAGTGTGAAATCAGTTCATTATATTTGAATTTAATGCTCTTATTAATGGATGTACAATTATAATATTTATTATGAACATATTACTGGTATCCACCATGACAATGTTATTTATTTATCATCATTACTTTCATATTTATTCTAATAAATAGTAATGTGTACGTTATTTAATATTAAGTACATGTACGATAAGAAAGATACATTTGTTAAATTGGGAATCAAACTCCATCATCTACATGTTACTATAAAACTGTTTCACAAACTCAGCAATTATTATAAATAATAATAACCATATATATTGAGAAATTATAATAATAATTTTAATAAAAATCAAAAAGTCAACGGCACGCGGTGTTCCCAAGCGGTCACCCATCCAAGTACTAACCGCGCCCGATGTTGCTTAACTTACGTGATCGGACGAGAACGTGTGTATTCAACATGGTATGGCCGTTGACATGAATTAATATAATGAGAAATCTATTTGAAATCTTATTTATCATTATAATTCTAATTGGATTCTTATAGGATATTGAGGGGCCAAGGGATAATGTTGGGAGATGAGATGTATTCTTCTTTTATATATTTCGCTTTTCTTCCAGCATTACGGGTATGTAAAGTGTGAAATCAGTTCATTATATTTGAATTTAATGCTCTTATTAATGGATGTACAATTATAATATTTATTATGAACATATTACTGGTATCCACCATGACAATGTTATTTATTTATCATCATTACTTTCATATTTATTCTAATAAATAGTAATGTGTACGTTATTTAATATTAAGTACATGTACGATAAGAAAGATACATTTGTTAAATTGGGAATCAAACTCCATCATCTACATGTTACTATAAAACTGTTTCACAAACTCAGCAATTATTATAAATAATAATAACCATATATATTGAGAAATTATAATAATAATTTTAATAAAAATCAAAAAGTCAACGGCACGCGGTGTTCCCAAGCGGTCACCCATCCAAGTACTAACCGCGCCCGATGTTGCTTAACTTACGTGATCGGACGAGAACGTGTGTATTCAACATGGTATGGCCGTTGACATGAATTAATATAATGAGAAATCTATTTGAAATCTTATTTATCATTATAATTCTAATTGGATTCTTATAGGATATTGAGGGGCCAAGGGATAATGTTGGGAGATGAGATGTATTCTTCTTTTATATATTTCGCTTTTCTTCCAGCATTACGGGTATGTAAAGTGTGAAATCAGTTCATTATATTTGAATTTAATGCTCTTATTAATGGATGTACAATTATAATATTTATTATGAACATATTACTGGTATCCACCATGACAATGTTATTTATTTATCATCATTACTTTCATATTTATTCTAATAAATAGTAATGTGTACGTTATTTAATATTAAGTACATGTACGATAAGAAAGATACATTTGTTAAATTGGGAATCAAACTCCATCATCTACATGTTACTATAAAACTGTTTCACAAACTCAGCAATTATTATAAATAATAATAACCATATATATTGAGAAATTATAATAATAATTTTAATAAAAATCAAAAAGTCAACGGCACGCGGTGTTCCCAAGCGGTCACCCATCCAAGTACTAACCGCGCCCGATGTTGCTTAACTTACGTGATCGGACGAGAACGTGTGTATTCAACATGGTATGGCCGTTGACATGAATTAATATAATGAGAAATCTATTTGAAATCTTATTTATCATTATAATTCTAATTGGATTCTTATAGGATATTGAGGGGCCAAGGGATAATGTTGGGAGATGAGATGTATTCTTCTTTTATATATTTCGCTTTTCTTCCAGCATTACGGGTATGTAAAGTGTGAAATCAGTTCATTATATTTGAATTTAATGCTCTTATTAATGGATGTACAATTATAATATTTATTATGAACATATTACTGGTATCCACCATGACAATGTTATTTATTTATCATCATTACTTTCATATTTATTCTAATAAATAGTAATGTGTACGTTATTTAATATTAAGTACATGTACGATAAGAAAGATACATTTGTTAAATTGGGAATCAAACTCCATCATCTACATGTTACTATAAAACTGTTTCACAAACTCAGCAATTATTATAAATAATAATAACCATATATATTGAGAAATTATAATAATAATTTTAATAAAAATCAAAAAGTCAACGGCACGCGGTGTTCCCAAGCGGTCACCCATCCAAGTACTAACCGCGCCCGATGTTGCTTAACTTACGTGATCGGACGAGAACGTGTGTATTCAACATGGTATGGCCGTTGACATGAATTAATATAATGAGAAATCTATTTGAAATCTTATTTATCATTATAATTCTAATTGGATTCTTATAGGATATTGAGGGGCCAAGGGATAATGTTGGGAGATGAGATGTATTCTTCTTTTATATATTTCGCTTTTCTTCCAGCATTACGGGTATGTAAAGTGTGAAATCAGTTCATTATATTTGAATTTAATGCTCTTATTAATGGATGTACAATTATAATATTTATTATGAACATATTACTGGTATCCACCATGACAATGTTATTTATTTATCATCATTACTTTCATATTTATTCTAATAAATAGTAATGTGTACGTTATTTAATATTAAGTACATGTACGATAAGAAAGATACATTTGTTAAATTGGGAATCAAACTCCATCATCTACATGTTACTATAAAACTGTTTCACAAACTCAGCAATTATTATAAATAATAATAACCATATATATTGAGAAATTATAATAATAATTTTAATAAAAATCAAAAAGTCAACGGCACGCGGTGTTCCCAAGCGGTCACCCATCCAAGTACTAACCGCGCCCGATGTTGCTTAACTTACGTGATCGGACGAGAACGTGTGTATTCAACATGGTATGGCCGTTGACATGAATTAATATAATGAGAAATCTATTTGAAATCTTATTTATCATTATAATTCTAATTGGATTCTTATAGGATATTGAGGGGCCAAGGGATAATGTTGGGAGATGAGATGTATTCTTCTTTTATATATTTCGCTTTTCTTCCAGCATTACGGGTATGTAAAGTGTGAAATCAGTTCATTATATTTGAATTTAATGCTCTTATTAATGGATGTACAATTATAATATTTATTATGAACATATTACTGGTATCCACCATGACAATGTTATTTATTTATCATCATTACTTTCATATTTATTCTAATAAATAGTAATGTGTACGTTATTTAATATTAAGTACATGTACGATAAGAAAGATACATTTGTTAAATTGGGAATCAAACTCCATCATCTACATGTTACTATAAAACTGTTTCACAAACTCAGCAATTATTATAAATAATAATAACCATATATATTGAGAAATTATAATAATAATTTTAATAAAAATCAAAAAGTCAACGGCACGCGGTGTTCCCAAGCGGTCACCCATCCAAGTACTAACCGCGCCCGATGTTGCTTAACTTACGTGATCGGACGAGAACGTTTTTTGTTTTTTTGTTAGATATCATCTTTATTATTGAACCAAATACATTTATTTACAAAGTAAAACGCAGCACATTACGGGCACTATACCAGGGCGGCAGCTGCTAGCACAGTACGCAAACGAAATCACAATCACGCAGTGATTTGCGGATTTGTTTGCGTAGCTGTACTGCTAGTTACCGCCTGGCGCCGTGAATGGCGTTGTTTTGATATGTTTTAAAATTAGCATTTCAATACATTGCTCCTGGCCTGTTGGCCTTATCAACTAAGTTTAAAGTTAAATTCTTAACGTTAATAACAATGATCGAGTGCGTGTAATGAGGCGAGGGTGAATTTAATGAATGATCGTGTGCGCGTTTGTAGGAAAAAATAATAAAAAACCTACTTTAATACAATTGTGTACTTATATCTAACTTACAAACTAAATGAGTGACAGTATGGTATTTACAATGAAGTTATGACACTTACATTAATATTTGTGATATCTATGGTGTGATTGTATGAGATATGATTTATGACTTAGAGATAAATGAATGATTTTTTAATGATATTTACAGTGCGGCTATGACATTTTCTAACAATATTTAAATTATGATTAGATGAAGTGGTTAGTATGAGGGTTAGTGTGCGGCGATGTTGTTATGGGCGCGTTGGCGGAACAGAGGAAGATTCTGGTATGGTAATTTGTGTTTTAGTGGAAATGGGACGTTGTACTCTCTGATTTGTGTCATGTTTCTTGTGAGAGGGTTGTGACTAATTTGTGTTGTGTAGAATTTTTGTGAAAGATGTGTAATGTATTCTCGTATGTATGGTATGTTTGTTATGCCGTGTAAATCTGCGATTCTTGTGTATCTGTCAGCGCTATTGATTAAGCGAAGACATTTGTTTTGGAATCGCTGCAGCGGCTTCAGAGCTGTGTGCGATACAGAACACCATGCCGGTACTGCGTACGTGAGAATTGGGCGAATGATTGATGTGAAAATGAGTTTTTTGTTGGGTATGGACATTTTACTTGTTTTATTTAAGAGTGGGTAGAGGGATCTAACTGTGAGGGATGCTTTTTTGATGGAGTTTTTAATGTGTTTTTTGTGATAGAGGCGGGATTCAAGTGTCATGCCAAGGTATTTGACAGACGGGGAAGGGATTGCACGGTGGTTGTTTAATTTGAGTGGTGTGTAGATTTTGTTGTTTGTGTGTTTGCGTGTGAATACTATGGCTTCGGTCTTGTCATGGTTGATGGAGATTTTCCAGAGGCGCCAGTAGGGTTGGAGGATATCAAGGTGAATTTGGATTTGTTTATTAGCAACTTCTGCGCTGAACGAGTGGGCATAGATGGCCGTATCGTCCGCGTAGAGTGCGGTTTTGGTTTTTGGAAATGTCGGGATGTCATGGATGTAAAGGGTGAAAAGCTGCGGCCCTAGACAACTGCCCTGGGCCACACCTGCAGCTATAGGGTGGGAATTGGAGAGAGTATTGTTTAGTTTGACTTGGAAGGATCTGTTAGTGAGGTATGATTTTATAAGTTTGATTAATATGGGCGGGAATTTCACTTGAATCATTTTGTAAATTAACCCTTCTAGCCATACTTTGTCGAAAGCCTTTTCGACGTCTAAAAGGGCCATTACTGTGACATTTTGCTTATTGAAATTTGTAGATATGTCTGTCACGATTCTCGCTACTTGTTGAGTGGTATTATGGTATTTACGGAAGCCGAATTGAAAGGAAGGGATTATTTTATGTTTATGGTTAAATTTTTGGATACGGTAAAGGATGACCTTCTCAGCAACCTTTGATAAGGTACTGAGAAGGCTGATGGGTCGGTAGCTTGTGGGTAGTTTAGGGTTTTTGTTTGGTTTGAGTATAGGAACCACTAGTGCAGTTTTCCACACTTCCGGGAAGTAATGGAGCTTAATCATAGAATTTATGATATAAGTGAACTGCACTAGGGCTTTGCGGGATAGGTTTTTAAGGGCTATGTTTTGGATGTTATCAGGACCTGGCGCCTTCTGGTTGGGAAAGGTTTTGATTATGGATATGATTTCAGAGGGCTTGGAGAGGAATTTAGCAAGATTTTGAGGAGTTACATTTGAATTTAAAAAATTGTTTACTGCGTTAATAATGTTACTTTGTTCTTGGGAATTATTGGGGTCGAGGATGTGGACTTGCTCAAAGGTTTCAGCTAGCGCTTCCGCCTTGAGTTCGTCGGAGAAAAGGATATTATTATTTACCGATAGTTCGGGTAAAGGTTTAAAGGGTTTTTTCAAATTTTGTGTGAGTTTCCAGAGTGAACTATCGTTAGGATTGAGAGAAAGGAGTTTGTCTTGCCAGGATTTGTTTTTGAAGGATTTGATTTCTGTCTGGATTATGCGGGTGAGAGAGTTCATTTGTCTGCGGTGGACTGGATCACGAGACCTCTGCCATAGCTTCCGTGTCGTGTTGCGTTGTGTGATTAATTGTGTAATTTGTATTGGTAGTTTGTCTTTGTTTGGCTTTAGTTTAGTGATACGTGTGTGTTTGTTTAGTGCATGTGTGATGGCATAAGTTAGTGCTTGCACTTGTGTATCTATGGCTTGTGTTGTGTTCATGTGTGGCTGTATTGTGATATGTTTGTCAAGTGTTTTTCTGTACTCATGCCAATCTGTGTCTCTGTAAATGCGTGTATAGTGCGTGTTATCTGTGTGTACGTTGTGTGTGCTTAATTTAGACAGGATGGGAGTGTGGTCGGAGTTTAATTCAGGAAGAGCGACAGGATCAGTTAGGTGGGTTATGTTTTTATTAATGATTAAATCTATGGTGGTAGGGGTTGTATTATTTAATGGGTAATGTGTGGGAGTAGGAGGATGCATGATGATGGCGTTATGATTTAATGAATACGAGTAGAGAGTGTTACCATTTCTATTCGCTCTGTTGCAGTTCCAGGTTGCGTGTTTTGCATTTAGATCGCCTGTTAACAGCACTTTACCGCCGATGTTTAAAAGTGTGTGTATTTCGTGTTGTGTAAAATTGTTACGCGGGTGGTTATAAGCTGTGATGATATTTGTGTTATCAGAGAGCCGGATGCAAAGGGACTCTATGGATGTAGGCTGAAGGTGAACTAATGTATGTTGTATTGAGTTGTGTACGAGTGCCGCTACCCCTCCTGCCGGCACGTGTGTTTGAATTTGTCTGTCTTTTCTGTGTACTGTGTATCCTTTTATGTGTAATTTGTCTGTGAGTCGTAATCGTGTTTCGTTTATAAGCATAATATGAATGTTATGTTTGTGTAAGAAGTGTATTAGTTCACCTATTTTGGATAGGATTCCATTTGCGTTCCATGAACAGATTTTAGTAGTGAATTAAATCTGATATGAGTCGATACGATTCATGAATGTCATGGTGATAGATGCTCGTGATTGTGTGTTTGTACATTTAGCTAATTCTACGTTTAATTCGTTTACAAAGGTTAACAAGTTTGAAAGATTTATCATTGAATTCATTACATTTATTGCACTAGCCAATTCATTAAAAATATCAGCTGTTTGTGTGATTGTTTCTTGCGTTGATTGTCGTTGAGTGGGAAGAGTTTGTGTGTGGGGCGTTGGCTGCTGGAGCGTTGGCCGCTCGGCACTCGTCTCGCGCCTTCGTTGCGGCAGAGAGGGGAATCGCGCATGGTCGTAAATGTTCGGCACTGGCACTGCAGTTTGCGCGCTGGCTACGCGTTGTCGCTGCTGTGGCTGTTGTTGGCGCTGTGTCCAGCTGTTGACGGTCGGCTCTGGCGCTGGTAGGTATGTCACTGGTGGAGCTGTACCATCCCGCTGTGCTCGCTGAACCTTAAACTCTTCATAGCGCTGAAGAACTCGGGGGTTGCGCTTTCCTACTTCTTGCACTTTGCGTATGTATGCCTCGCAAACAATTGCATTAGCAGGGTGCGCACCCCCACAGTTCACGCACTTGGCGGGTGAGTTTCGGGACTTGACGCATACGCCAGTTAAGTGGTTTTGAGCGCATTTCACGCACTGTGGCTGACGGTTGCAGTTGCTTGTAGCGTGACCCCATCCCTGGCAACGGTGGCATTGCGTGAGGATTTTTTTGTTTGTGTGCCTCTCCCACGAGACTCTAGTAAACAATATCTTTGTTATTGTTTGCTGTACTTGTTTCAATGTCAGGTCAGATGTTGTTACAACTAGGTATAATGGCCTGAATTCAGTTCTCATACGGTACACAGCTTTAATTTTGATTTCGTAGTTAGTCTCAAGTTCTTGTTTAACGCAATCTGTTGTAGGTTCCCAGTCTAATCCTCTTAATACAAATGCGTGAGATTTTTCGTTAGAATCGCTATATGTATGGTACTGAATTTTAGGTTTTATTATCTCGAGAAACTTGTCTTTTTCTTCTTTACTTTCGAGATACAGGCTGACATTATTTCTAGTGTATTTTATGTTGTAGCCTTGTTTCGCTGTCGCATCTAATTTGCTTACTAGAGCTCGGTGGTCTGTCACTTTGCCAGGGATGATGATTGGGGCTGGAGCGTTCTTACGCAAGGGCAGTGCGGGGGTAGTGTGGTTTGCCTCGTCGCTGTCGTCTCCGGAGTCAATAGCGTCATCGTCGGGATCTGCGAGGTTGGATAATGGCGCGTAGCGGTTGGTCGTCTGCAGTGCCTGTCGAGAGGTACCGGGGGCGGTGCGGCGGGGTTTCATAGCAGCTCGAGGGGCTTTGGTGGGTTTGTAAATGTCACTGTCACGAGGGGGGCTTTCACTGGCTTTTCTTTTACCTGTTTCACTGCTCACTACACTTTCAATGTTTTTATTACATTCACTCTGATTAAATAATCCGTCGAAACAAATTTCACTTTCACTCACGTTCTTCATACTCACTTCATGCTCACTGTTCTTATCACTACTTTCACTTAGAGAGATACTTTCCAACTTATCACTAAACGTGGCACTTTGGTTTCCCGCGTTTTCACTATTCTCGTTGTCAACATTTTCACTCGCGTTATCAGTCTCTATCTGTTTACTGCGTTGAACTTTCGGGGGCATTGGGGCACGGCCCCGACGCCGGTTTTGGTACTTGAAAACACTTTTACTTTTTGAATAAGTAGTTCGCTGAGGGCGATTTTTAATTCTCATCCAACAAAAAACAAAATTTATTCTAAGTCGCCTGTTTAAACTTACGAAGCAAGAACTATCTGGCTTAGCACTACGCGTCCGCACTCATCGGCTGCTCAGAAATCACGAGAACGTGTGTATTCAACATGGTATGGCCGTTGACATGAATTAATATAATGAGAAATCTATTTGAAATCTTATTTATCATTATAATTCTAATTGGATTCTTATAGGATATTGAGGGGCCAAGGGATAATGTTGGGAGATGAGATGTATTCTTCTTTTATATATTTCGCTTTTCTTCCAGCATTACGGGTATGTAAAGTGTGAAATCAGTTCATTATATTTGAATTTAATGCTCTTATTAATGGATGTACAATTATAATATTTATTATGAACATATTACTGGTATCCACCATGACAATGTTATTTATTTATCATCATTACTTTCATATTTATTCTAATAAATAGTAATGTGTACGTTATTTAATATTAAGTACATGTACGATAAGAAAGATACATTTGTTAAATTGGGAATCAAACTCCATCATCTACATGTTACTATAAAACTGTTTCACAAACTCAGCAATTATTATAAATAATAATAACCATATATATTGAGAAATTATAATAATAATTTTAATAAAAATCAAAAAGTCAACGGCACGCGGTGTTCCCAAGCGGTCACCCATCCAAGTACTAACCGCGCCCGATGTTGCTTAACTTACGTGATCGGACGAGAACGTGTGTATTCAACATGGTATGGCCGTTGACATGAATTAATATAATGAGAAATCTATTTGAAATCTTATTTATCATTATAATTCTAATTGGATTCTTATAGGATATTGAGGGGCCAAGGGATAATGTTGGGAGATGAGATGTATTCTTCTTTTATATATTTCGCTTTTCTTCCAGCATTACGGGTATGTAAAGTGTGAAATCAGTTCATTATATTTGAATTTAATGCTCTTATTAATGGATGTACAATTATAATATTTATTATGAACATATTACTGGTATCCACCATGACAATGTTATTTATTTATCATCATTACTTTCATATTTATTCTAATAAATAGTAATGTGTACGTTATTTAATATTAAGTACATGTACGATAAGAAAGATACATTTGTTAAATTGGGAATCAAACTCCATCATCTACATGTTACTATAAAACTGTTTCACAAACTCAGCAATTATTATAAATAATAATAACCATATATATTGAGAAATTATAATAATAATTTTAATAAAAATCAAAAAGTCAACGGCACGCGGTGTTCCCAAGCGGTCACCCATCCAAGTACTAACCGCGCCCGATGTTGCTTAACTTACGTGATCGGACGAGAACGTGTGTATTCAACATGGTATGGCCGTTGACATGAATTAATATAATGAGAAATCTATTTGAAATCTTATTTATCATTATAATTCTAATTGGATTCTTATAGGATATTGAGGGGCCAAGGGATAATGTTGGGAGATGAGATGTATTCTTCTTTTATATATTTCGCTTTTCTTCCAGCATTACGGGTATGTAAAGTGTGAAATCAGTTCATTATATTTGAATTTAATGCTCTTATTAATGGATGTACAATTATAATATTTATTATGAACATATTACTGGTATCCACCATGACAATGTTATTTATTTATCATCATTACTTTCATATTTATTCTAATAAATAGTAATGTGTACGTTATTTAATATTAAGTACATGTACGATAAGAAAGATACATTTGTTAAATTGGGAATCAAACTCCATCATCTACATGTTACTATAAAACTGTTTCACAAACTCAGCAATTATTATAAATAATAATAACCATATATATTGAGAAATTATAATAATAATTTTAATAAAAATCAAAAAGTCAACGGCACGCGGTGTTCCCAAGCGGTCACCCATCCAAGTACTAACCGCGCCCGATGTTGCTTAACTTACGTGATCGGACGAGAACGTGTGTATTCAACATGGTATGGCCGTTGACATGAATTAATATAATGAGAAATCTATTTGAAATCTTATTTATCATTATAATTCTAATTGGATTCTTATAGGATATTGAGGGGCCAAGGGATAATGTTGGGAGATGAGATGTATTCTTCTTTTATATATTTCGCTTTTCTTCCAGCATTACGGGTATGTAAAGTGTGAAATCAGTTCATTATATTTGAATTTAATGCTCTTATTAATGGATGTACAATTATAATATTTATTATGAACATATTACTGGTATCCACCATGACAATGTTATTTATTTATCATCATTACTTTCATATTTATTCTAATAAATAGTAATGTGTACGTTATTTAATATTAAGTACATGTACGATAAGAAAGATACATTTGTTAAATTGGGAATCAAACTCCATCATCTACATGTTACTATAAAACTGTTTCACAAACTCAGCAATTATTATAAATAATAATAACCATATATATTGAGAAATTATAATAATAATTTTAATAAAAATCAAAAAGTCAACGGCACGCGGTGTTCCCAAGCGGTCACCCATCCAAGTACTAACCGCGCCCGATGTTGCTTAACTTACGTGATCGGACGAGAACGTTTTTGTTAGATATCATCTTTATTATTGAACCAAATACATTTATTTACAAAGTAAAACGCAGCACATTACGGGCACTATACCAGGGCGGCAGCTGCTAGCACAGTACGCAAACGAAATCACAATCACGCAGTGATTTGCGGATTTGTTTGCGTAGCTGTACTGCTAGTTACCGCCTGGCGCCGTGAATGGCGTTGTTTTGATATGTTTTAAAATTAGCATTTCAATACATTGCTCCTGGCCTGTTGGCCTTATCAACTAAGTTTAAAGTTAAATTCTTAACGTTAATAACAATGATCGAGTGCGTGTAATGAGGCGAGGGTGAATTTAATGAATGATCGTGTGCGCGTTTGTAGGAAAAAATAATAAAAAACCTACTTTAATACAATTGTGTACTTATATCTAACTTACAAACTAAATGAGTGACAGTATGGTATTTACAATGAAGTTATGACACTTACATTAATATTTGTGATATCTATGGTGTGATTGTATGAGATATGATTTATGACTTAGAGATAAATGAATGATTTTTTAATGATATTTACAGTGCGGCTATGACATTTTCTAACAATATTTAAATTATGATTAGATGAAGTGGTTAGTATGAGGGTTAGTGTGCGGCGATGTTGTTATGGGCGCGTTGGCGGAACAGAGGAAGATTCTGGTATGGTAATTTGTGTTTTAGTGGAAATGGGACGTTGTACTCTCTGATTTGTGTCATGTTTCTTGTGAGAGGGTTGTGACTAATTTGTGTTGTGTAGAATTTTTGTGAAAGATGTGTAATGTATTCTCGTATGTATGGTATGTTTGTTATGCCGTGTAAATCTGCGATTCTTGTGTATCTGTCAGCGCTATTGATTAAGCGAAGACATTTGTTTTGGAATCGCTGCAGCGGCTTCAGAGCTGTGTGCGATACAGAACACCATGCCGGTACTGCGTACGTGAGAATTGGGCGAATGATTGATGTGAAAATGAGTTTTTTGTTGGGTATGGACATTTTACTTGTTTTATTTAAGAGTGGGTAGAGGGATCTAACTGTGAGGGATGCTTTTTTGATGGAGTTTTTAATGTGTTTTTTGTGATAGAGGCGGGATTCAAGTGTCATGCCAAGGTATTTGACAGACGGGGAAGGGATTGCACGGTGGTTGTTTAATTTGAGTGGTGTGTAGATTTTGTTGTTTGTGTGTTTGCGTGTGAATACTATGGCTTCGGTCTTGTCATGGTTGATGGAGATTTTCCAGAGGCGCCAGTAGGGTTGGAGGATATCAAGGTGAATTTGGATTTGTTTATTAGCAACTTCTGCGCTGAACGAGTGGGCATAGATGGCCGTATCGTCCGCGTAGAGTGCGGTTTTGGTTTTTGGAAATGTCGGGATGTCATGGATGTAAAGGGTGAAAAGCTGCGGCCCTAGACAACTGCCCTGGGCCACACCTGCAGCTATAGGGTGGGAATTGGAGAGAGTATTGTTTAGTTTGACTTGGAAGGATCTGTTAGTGAGGTATGATTTTATAAGTTTGATTAATATGGGCGGGAATTTCACTTGAATCATTTTGTAAATTAACCCTTCTAGCCATACTTTGTCGAAAGCCTTTTCGACGTCTAAAAGGGCCATTACTGTGACATTTTGCTTATTGAAATTTGTAGATATGTCTGTCACGATTCTCGCTACTTGTTGAGTGGTATTATGGTATTTACGGAAGCCGAATTGAAAGGAAGGGATTATTTTATGTTTATGGTTAAATTTTTGGATACGGTAAAGGATGACCTTCTCAGCAACCTTTGATAAGGTACAGAGAAGGCTGATGGGTCGGTAGCTTGTGGGTAGTTTAGGGTTTTTGTTTGGTTTGAGTATAGGAACCACTAGTGCAGTTTTCCACACTTCCGGGAAGTAATGGAGCTTAATCATAGAATTTATGATATAAGTGAACTGCACTAGGGCTTTGCGGGATAGGTTTTTAAGGGCTATGTTTTGGATGTTATCAGGACCTGGCGCCTTCTGGTTGGGAAAGGTTTTGATTATGGATATGATTTCAGAGGGCTTGGAGAGGAATTTAGCAAGATTTTGAGGAGTTACATTTGAATTTAAAAAATTGTTTACTGCGTTAATAATGTTACTTTGTTCTTGGGAATTATTGGGGTCGAGGATGTGGACTTGCTCAAAGGTTTCAGCTAGCGCTTCCGCCTTGAGTTCGTCGGAGAAAAGGATATTATTATTTACCGATAGTTCGGGTAAAGGTTTAAAGGGTTTTTTCAAATTTTGTGTGAGTTTCCAGAGTGAACTATCGTTAGGATTGAGAGAAAGGAGTTTGTCTTGCCAGGATTTGTTTTTGAAGGATTTGATTTCTGTCTGGATTATGCGGGTGAGAGAGTTCATTTGTCTGCGGTGGACTGGATCACGAGACCTCTGCCATAGCTTCCGTGTCGTGTTGCGTTGTGTGATTAATTGTGTAATTTGTATTGGTAGTTTGTCTTTGTTTGGCTTTAGTTTAGTGATACGTGTGTGTTTGTTTAGTGCATGTGTGATGGCATAAGTTAGTGCTTGCACTTGTGTATCTATGGCTTGTGTTGTGTTCATGTGTGGCTGTATTGTGATATGTTTGTCAAGTGTTTTTCTGTACTCATGCCAATCTGTGTCTCTGTAAATGCGTGTATAGTGCGTGTTATCTGTGTGTACGTTGTGTGTGCTTAATTTAGACAGGATGGGAGTGTGGTCGGAGTTTAATTCAGGAAGAGCGACAGGATCAGTTAGGTGGGTTATGTTTTTATTAATGATTAAATCTATGGTGGTAGGGGTTGTATTATTTAATGGGTAATGTGTGGGAGTAGGAGGATGCATGATGATGGCGTTATGATTTAATGAATACGAGTAGAGAGTGTTACCATTTCTATTCGCTCTGTTGCAGTTCCAGGTTGCGTGTTTTGCATTTAGATCGCCTGTTAACAGCACTTTACCGCCGATGTTTAAAAGTGTGTGTATTTCGTGTTGTGTAAAATTGTTACGCGGGTGGTTATAAGCTGTGATGATATTTGTGTTATCAGAGAGCCGGATGCAAAGGGACTCTATGGATGTAGGCTGAAGGTGAACTAATGTATGTTGTATTGAGTTGTGTACGAGTGCCGCTACCCCTCCTGCCGGCACGTGTGTTTGAATTTGTCTGTCTTTTCTGTGTACTGTGTATCCTTTTATGTGTAATTTGTCTGTGAGTCGTAATCGTGTTTCGTTTATAAGCATAATATGAATGTTATGTTTGTGTAAGAAGTGTATTAGTTCACCTATTTTGGATAGGATTCCATTTGCGTTCCATGAACAGATTTTAGTAGTGAATTAAATCTGATATGAGTCGATACGATTCATGAATGTCATGGTGATAGATGCTCGTGATTGTGTGTTTGTACATTTAGCTAATTCTACGTTTAATTCGTTTACAAAGGTTAACAAGTTTGAAAGATTTATCATTGAATTCATTACATTTATTGCACTAGCCAATTCATTAAAAATATCAGCTGTTTGTGTGATTGTTTCTTGCGTTGATTGTCGTTGAGTGGGAAGAGTTTGTGTGTGGGGCGTTGGCTGCTGGAGCGTTGGCCGCTCGGCACTCGTCTCGCGCCTTCGTTGCGGCAGAGAGGGGAATCGCGCATGGTCGTAAATGTTCGGCACTGGCACTGCAGTTTGCGCGCTGGCTACGCGTTGTCGCTGCTGTGGCTGTTGTTGGCGCTGTGTCCAGCTGTTGACGGTCGGCTCTGGCGCTGGTAGGTATGTCACTGGTGGAGCTGTACCATCCCGCTGTGCTCGCTGAACCTTAAACTCTTCATAGCGCTGAAGAACTCGGGGGTTGCGCTTTCCTACTTCTTGCACTTTGCGTATGTATGCCTCGCAAACAATTGCATTAGCAGGGTGCGCACCCCCACAGTTCACGCACTTGGCGGGTGAGTTTCGGGACTTGACGCATACGTCAGTTAAGTGGTTTTGAGCGCATTTCACGCACTGTGGCTGACGGTTGCAGTTGCTTGTAGCGTGACCCCATCCCTGGCAACGGTGGCATTGCGTGAGGATTTTTTTTTTTTTTTGTTTGTGTGCCTCTCCCACGAGACTCTAGTAAACAATATCTTTGTTATTGTTTGCTGTACTTGTTTCAATGTCAGGTCAGATGTTGTTACAACTAGGTATAATGGCCTGAATTCAGTTCTCATACGGTACACAGCTTTAATTTTGATTTCGTAGTTAGTCTCAAGTTCTTGTTTAACGCAATCTGTTGTAGGTTCCCAGTCTAATCCTCTTAATACAAATGCGTGAGATTTTTCGTTAGAATCGCTATATGTATGGTACTGAATTTTAGGTTTTATTATCTCGAGAAACTTGTCTTTTTCTTCTTTACTTTCGAGATACAGGCTGACATTATTTCTAGTGTATTTTATGTTGTAGCCTTGTTTCGCTGTCGCATCTAATTTGCTTACTAGAGCTCGGTGGTCTGTCACTTTGCCAGGGATGATGATTGGGGCTGGAGCGTTCTTACGCAAGGGCAGTGCGGGGGTAGTGTGGTTTGCCTCGTCGCTGTCGTCTCCGGAGTCAATAGCGTCATCGTCGGGATCTGCGAGGTTGGATAATGGCGCGTAGCGGTTGGTCGTCTGCAGTGCCTGTCGAGAGGTACCGGGGGCGGTGCGGCGGGGTTTCATAGCAGCTCGAGGGGCTTTGGTGGGTTTGTAAATGTCACTGTCACGAGGGGGGCTTTCACTGGCTTTTCTTTTACCTGTTTCACTGCTCACTACACTTTCAATGTTTTTATTACATTCACTCTGATTAAATAATCCGTCGAAACAAATTTCACTTTCACTCACGTTCTTCATACTCACTTCATGCTCACTGTTCTTATCACTACTTTCACTTAGAGAGATACTTTCCAACTTATCACTAAACGTGGCACTTTGGTTTCCCGCGTTTTCACTATTCTCGTTGTCAACATTTTCACTCGCGTTATCAGTCTCTATCTGTTTACTGCGTTGAACTTTCGGGGGCATTGGGGCACGGCCCCGACGCCGGTTTTGGTACTTGAAAACACTTTTACTTTTTGAATAAGTAGTTCGCTGAGGGCGATTTTTAATTCTCATCCAACAAAAAACAAAATTTATTCTAAGTCGCCTGTTTAAACTTACGAAGCAAGAACTATCTGGCTTAGCACTACGCGTCCGCACTCATCGGCTGCTCAGAAATCACTGGGACGAGAACGTGTGTATTCAACATGGTATGGCCGTTGACATGAATTAATATAATGAGAAATCTATTTGAAATCTTATTTATCATTATAATTCTAATTGGATTCTTATAGGATATTGAGGGGCCAAGGGATAATGTTGGGAGATGAGATGTATTCTTCTTTTATATATTTCGCTTTTCTTCCAGCATTACGGGTATGTAAAGTGTGAAATCAGTTCATTATATTTGAATTTAATGCTCTTATTAATGGATGTACAATTATAATATTTATTATGAACATATTACTGGTATCCACCATGACAATGTTATTTATTTATCATCATTACTTTCATATTTATTCTAATAAATAGTAATGTGTACGTTATTTAATATTAAGTACATGTACGATAAGAAAGATACATTTGTTAAATTGGGAATCAAACTCCATCATCTACATGTTACTATAAAACTGTTTCACAAACTCAGCAATTATTATAAATAATAATAACCATATATATTGAGAAATTATAATAATAATTTTAATAAAAATCAAAAAGTCAACGGCACGCGGTGTTCCCAAGCGGTCACCCATCCAAGTACTAACCGCGCCCGATGTTGCTTAACTTACGTGATCGGACGAGAACGTGTGTATTCAACATGGTATGGCCGTTGACATGAATTAATATAATGAGAAATCTATTTGAAATCTTATTTATCATTATAATTCTAATTGGATTCTTATAGGATATTGAGGGGCCAAGGGATAATGTTGGGAGATGAGATGTATTCTTCTTTTATATATTTCGCTTTTCTTCCAGCATTACGGGTATGTAAAGTGTGAAATCAGTTCATTATATTTGAATTTAATGCTCTTATTAATGGATGTACAATTATAATATTTATTATGAACATATTACTGGTATCCACCATGACAATGTTATTTATTTATCATCATTACTTTCATATTTATTCTAATAAATAGTAATGTGTACGTTATTTAATATTAAGTACATGTACGATAAGAAAGATACATTTGTTAAATTGGGAATCAAACTCCATCATCTACATGTTACTATAAAACTGTTTCACAAACTCAGCAATTATTATAAATAATAATAACCATATATATTGAGAAATTATAATAATAATTTTAATAAAAATCAAAAAGTCAACGGCACGCGGTGTTCCCAAGCGGTCACCCATCCAAGTACTAACCGCGCCCGATGTTGCTTAACTTACGTGATCGGACGAGAACGTGTGTATTCAACATGGTATGGCCGTTGACATGAATTAATATAATGAGAAATCTATTTGAAATCTTATTTATCATTATAATTCTAATTGGATTCTTATAGGATATTGAGGGGCCAAGGGATAATGTTGGGAGATGAGATGTATTCTTCTTTTATATATTTCGCTTTTCTTCCAGCATTACGGGTATGTAAAGTGTGAAATCAGTTCATTATATTTGAATTTAATGCTCTTATTAATGGATGTACAATTATAATATTTATTATGAACATATTACTGGTATCCACCATGACAATGTTATTTATTTATCATCATTACTTTCATATTTATTCTAATAAATAGTAATGTGTACGTTATTTAATATTAAGTACATGTACGATAAGAAAGATACATTTGTTAAATTGGGAATCAAACTCCATCATCTACATGTTACTATAAAACTGTTTCACAAACTCAGCAATTATTATAAATAATAATAACCATATATATTGAGAAATTATAATAATAATTTTAATAAAAATCAAAAAGTCAACGGCACGCGGTGTTCCCAAGCGGTCACCCATCCAAGTACTAACCGCGCCCGATGTTGCTTAACTTACGTGATCGGACGAGAACGATAAGATAAAGATAAAGAAACGTTTATTATTAAATTGTAAAATACACTACATATACGCATTTTCCCTGCACATGTGTGAATTATACCAAATCGGCTGTCGAACGCACTGTATACTAAGACATATCGCAATCCTGAGGATTTGCAATTGTCTTAGTATTAACAGCGCTACGAACAGCCGACTGGCTTCACACATGGCTAGGGGAACAAGAGCGCTTAAAATTTTAAATTACATACAATTCCTGGCACGTCTGTGCCTTACTTGCTAGATTAAATTATATGTAACAAAACTTAAGAAAAATTATAAATGCAATGAGAGTGAGTGAAATGAGGTGAGATGATTATATATACAACTTAAGGGAAAAAATAACAAAAAACCCTTTTAAAATAATGACTTAACCTAACTTAAAACTAGATGAGTGACGGTATGGTTATTTACATCGAGGTTATGATATATTTACATTATGTAGGGTGATGTGATGTTTGTGTTAGAATGTTCATGCTACTGCACTGGAATTGGTTGAAGGGAAAATATAGGCAGGGTTTGGTAAGGAAGTTTGTGTATGAGAGGAAATGTTGCATTGTGCTCTCTGATGTTTGTGATGGTACTTGTGAGTGGATTGTTATGTATTTGTGAAGTGTAAAATTTCTGTGCTGCGTTTTGAATGTATTCGTGTAAAAATGGTATGTTTGCGCGTTCGTGTAAATCTACGATGCGTGAATATCTGTCTGCGTTATTGATTAAGCGCAGACATTTGTTCTGCAGTCGTTGTAGCGGTTTTAGTGCAGTTTTTGACGCCGAAACCCATACTGGATTTGCGTATGATAAAATGGGACGAATGACAGACGTATACAAGAGTTTTTTATTTGCATGGGACATGGGACTATTTTTGTTAATGAGTGGATAGAGTGATTTAATTACTGTATATGTTTTTCTAATGGTACTTTTAAAATGTGGGTTGTAGGACAGTCTGGAGTCGAGGGTGACGCCGAGGTATTTGACGTGTTGTGTTGGTTTTGTTTTATGGCCGTGTAGTGTTATTGGTGTATAAACAGTGTTGTTGGTGAATTTCCGTGTGAAAACGATGGTTTCGGTCTTAGCGTGGTTAATGGATATTTTCCATAGGCGCCAGTATGGTTGAAGGATGTTAAGGTGGATTTGTAACTGTTTGTTAGCAACCTCTGCGCTAAACGAGTGGGCATAGAGGGCCGTATCGTCTGCGTAGAGGGCGGTTTGGGTTTTAGGGAACGTAGGAAAATCATAGAGATAAAGGATAAACAATTTAGGGCCAAGGACACTTCCTTGTGGCACGCCTGCAACTACAGGACGAGGAGTGGAAAAGGTGTTGTTGATTTTTACCCTAAACTGTCTTTGGATTAGGTAGGAGTGAATTAATTTAATTAGGATGGGTGGGAAATTCACTAGAATTAATTTGTAAATGAGCCCTTCAAGCCATACTTTGTCGAAAGCTTTTTCGACGTCAAGAAGGGCCATTACTGTGACTTTGTTTTTGTTGTAGTTTATAGTTATGTCAGTCACAATTCTAGCTACTTGTTGGACGGTACTGTGTTTGGGTTTAAATCCGAACTGGAATGGAGGGGTTATATTTGATTTGGAATCTATGGTTTGGATACGGACGAGAACGTGTGTATTCAACATGGTATGGTCGTTGACATGAATTAATATAATGAGAAATCTATTTGAAATCTTATTTATCATTATAATTCTAATTGGATTCTTATAGGATATTGAGGGGCCAAGGGATAATGTTGGGAGATGAGATGTATTCTTCTTTTATATATTTCGCTTTTCTTCCAGCATTACGGGTATGTAAAGTGTGAAATCAGTTCATTATATTTGAATTTAATGCTCTTATTAATGGATGTACAATTATAATATTTATTATGAACATATTACTGGTATCCACCATGACAATGTTATTTATTTATCATCATTACTTTCATATTTATTCTAATAAATAGTAATGTGTACGTTATTTAATATTAAGTACATGTACGATAAGAAAGATACATTTGTTAAATTGGGAATCAAACTCCATCATCTACATGTTACTATAAAACTGTTTCACAAACTCAGCAATTATTATAAATAATAATAACCATATATATTGAGAAATTATAATAATAATTTTAATAAAAATCAAAAAGTCAACGGCACGCGGTGTTCCCAAGCGGTCACCCATCCAAGTACTAACCGCGCCCGATGTTGCTTAACTTACGTGATCGGACGAGAACGTGTGTATTCAACATGGTATGGCCGTTGACATGAATTAATATAATGAGAAATCTATTTGAAATCTTATTTATCATTATAATTCTAATTGGATTCTTATAGGATATTGAGGGGCCAAGGGATAATGTTGGGAGATGAGATGTATTCTTCTTTTATATATTTCGCTTTTCTTCCAGCATTACGGGTATGTAAAGTGTGAAATCAGTTCATTATATTTGAATTTAATGCTCTTATTAATGGATGTACAATTATAATATTTATTATGAACATATTACTGGTATCCACCATGACAATGTTATTTATTTATCATCATTACTTTCATATTTATTCTAATAAATAGTAATGTGTACGTTATTTAATATTAAGTACATGTACGATAAGAAAGATACATTTGTTAAATTGGGAATCAAACTCCATCATCTACATGTTACTATAAAACTGTTTCACAAACTCAGCAATTATTATAAATAATAATAACCATATATATTGAGAAATTATAATAATAATTTTAATAAAAATCAAAAAGTCAACGGCACGCGGTGTTCCCAAGCGGTCACCCATCCAAGTACTAACCGCGCCCGATGTTGCTTAACTTACGTGATCGGACGAGAACGTTTTTTTTTTTTATTAGAAAGATCTTTATTGTTTTGCCACATATACATTTTACACATTTATCCTCTGCTCATGTGCGACTTGACCAGAAGACGGCCGAACGCACTGTATGATAAGGCTGATCACAATCCCGGAGGATTAACGGATCGCCTACCATAGCAGTGCTACGAGCCGTCACCTGGGTTCGCACATGGCTGGAGAGTACATAAGTGTTATTATATTTTAATTACAATCACTGTTCCCGACATTTGGTGCCTTATCAGTGTCTTTGAATTTAATTAATAAAATTTAAATAATGGTATGTACAATATATATGAATAAAATGAAATGAGATGAATGACGTGATATGACTTATAACTAATGGAAAAAATTTACAAAAAACCATTTTTGAAACATATGGTACCTAATTAACTTAACCTAATGAGTGACGATGGAATTTATTTACAGCGCGGTTATGATAATTTATAAAGATTGATTACAAGATGAGTTGTTAGTGTGACTGTATGCTACTGTTCTCGGTCGCGTTGGTGGAATAACGGAAGAGTTTGGTATGGAAGTAAATGTTTGATTCTGAAAGGGGCGTTGTGCTCTCTGATGCGTGTTATGTTTTGTGTAAGTGGGTTATGTTGTAATTGTGTCATGTAAAACTTTTGTGATATTTGTTGAATGTATTCGTGTAACATTGGTAATTGTGCTTTATTATGTAAATCTACGATTCGTGAATATCTGTCTGCGTTATTAATTAAGCGCAGACATTTATTCTGCAATCGCTGCAGCGGCTTCAAAGCTGTGTTCGACACGTAACACCAGACCGGAGCTGCATATGTAATGATTGGTCGAATGATTTGTGCGTAGAGAAGTTTTTTGTTATTTGGACTCATGGGACTGCTTTTACACAGGAGAGGATAGAGGGATCTAATTGAAATATTTGCTTTTTTAATGGAGTTGTTGATTAGGGAATTGTATGATAGACGGGGACAGAGGGTTACGCCGAGGTATTTTACAGTGGGAGAGGGATGTACACGATGTCCGTTGAGTGTGAGTGGTGTATATATGTTGTTGTTGGTGTATTTTCGTGTAAAAACTATGGTTTCGGTCTTTGTGTGGTTAAGGGATATTTTCCAGTGGCGCCAGTAGGGTTCTAGGATGTTAAGGTGGATTTGAACTTGTTTGTTCGCAACTTCAGCGCTGAATGAGTGTGCATAGATGGCAGTATCATCCGCGTAAAGAGCAGTTTGGGTTTTGGAGAATATTGGGAAATCATGTGTGTAGAGGGTAAATAATTGAGGGCCGAGGCAGCTGCCCTGATCTATGCCAGCTGTGATAGGACGAGGAATGGAGAGGCTATTGTTTACTTTTACTATTAGTTTGCGGTTAGTGAGATAGGAGTGAATTATATTAATTAAGATAGGTGGGAATTTCGCACGGATTAACTTGTAAATGAGCCCTGCTGTCCATACTTTGTCGAAAGCTTTTTCGACGTCCAGCAGGGCCATCACTGTGACATTTTTTCTGTTAAAATTGGTTGTTATGTCTGTCACAATCCGTGTTACTTGTTGGACGGTGTTATGATGAGGACGGAAATCAAATTGAATATCGGGAGTGATTTTATATTTGCGGTCGTGTTTTTGAATTCGGGAAAGTAAGATTTTTTCGGTGACTTTAGACATGGTATTTAATAAACTGATGGGACGATAACTGGAGGGAGTTTGAGGGTTTTTATTAGGTTTAGGGATAGGAGAAACTAGTGCAGTTTTCCAAACATCGGGAAAGTGTTGGAGCTTAATAATAGAATTTATTATGTAAGTAAACTGCACTAGCGCTTTTCGGGAAAGGTTTTTGAGGACAATGTTTTGAATTTTATCGGGACCAGGCGCCTTCTGGTTGGGGAATGTTTTGATAACGCTAGCTACTTCGGAGGGGGAGGTGAGGAGTCTGGCTAGCGCTGTGTTGTTAGTAGGGTGATCTGTGTTTATAAAATTGTTAGTTACGGTCGTGATTCGGATTTGTTCAGGATTGGAGTCGGCGGGAATGTGATGAAATTGTTCGAAGGTTTCAGCTAAAGCTTCCGCCTTCGATTCATCGGAGAGAAGGATGTTGTTGTTGTGGGAGAGACTGGGAATAGGTTTATAAGGTTTTTTGAGGTTTGAGGTCATTTTCCAGAGGGAATTATCGTTGGGATTTAGTGCTTCTAATTTATGTTGCCAGGATTGATTTTTATGTGTTTTTATTTCTTGTTTTATTTGTGTAGTTATTGTGTTCATTAGGATTTTATGAGCGGGATCACGTGACCTCTGCCATAGTTTGCGTGTATTGTTACGTTGTGTGATAAGTGTAGTGATGTGCGCGGGCAGCTTGTCCCTGTGTGGTGTGAGTTTTGTTATATGTGTGTGTTTATGTATAGCGTATGTAATTGCGTTTGTTAATTTTGTAATTTCAGTTTCAAGAACTTGTATGGTGTTTATTGAAGCGTTGATTGCGATTTGTGTGTCAAGTGTCTGCCGGAACTTTACCCAGTCTGTATTTTTGTAGGTACGTGTGTATTGTGTTGTGTCGTTGCGTGCGATATTTGTGCGCAGTTTGGAGAGGATGGGACAGTGATCTGAACTCAGCTCGGTGAGAGCTGAGGGATCACTGAGGTTAGGAACATTTTTGTTGAGGAAAAGGTCAATTGTTGATGGTGTCATGTCGTTGAGGGGGTAATGTGTAGGTGTGGGCGGGTACATGATGATACAGTTATGATTTAATGAAAATGAATGTAACGTCCTACCACTGGTATTCAGTCTGTTGCAGCCCCAGTGGATGTGCTTCGCATTAAGGTCGCCTACTAAC